>OY292390.1:27623289-30123289 GCA_958496215.1 Verbena officinalis | reverse complement strand
ATTAAAAAATCATAAAAATATGTAAATTTATAATTATATAAATAATACATTAATTTAATAATAGTAGAAATCTAATAAGAATAGGGAAACTAACTAATTCTATGATATAAATATCTATATTACTAAAATGTTAATGTTTTAAACTAAACTAAAAATTAAAGTAATAACTATAATTGTATAGGCTAAAAAATATTATTTTTATTTTATTGTAAAATTGCTAGCAAGCCTTCTTAAAACTACAATAATCAACAAAAAAGTAACATATTTAATTATTGTCACCATTCACACAACAATCATAATAATAATATATAATTGTCATCTTTCAAACAACAACAACAATAATAATAATAATAAAACAAATTAAGATAACAATAACTAAAAAAATTAACTTACACCATAAAATAGAAAGAATAATTAGAAGTGAATATTGAAAAGGGTAAAGGTATCGATTGAGATGTATGAACATAGACATGTTACGATATGAACACAGCCACACAGGTATATATGCCTTTTCTAATATTTACCACGACAAAGGTCGTTGACTGGCGGGTTCGAAACTCTCAAATAATTCTTATAGAGTGAATCTTATTCCTATTACGTTACTCAATAACAGAATCCTAGTATTATTAAATTAATTTTTTATTTATATAATTTTGGAGTTACATACTTGTGCAATTATTTAATAAGAATATGAGAGTATTTTAGTCTACACAAGAAAAGTAACAAAGCTTAAATTACCCGAAGAAACTCATCCTTTTATAGATACATAGATATAGATACATAGATAGATTAATAATGAGAGTACTACTACTATGAAAAGTTTCTAAACAAGAAATGCAGCAAGAACACTGGATCAAGTATTATGCAAAAACATTCTCTATTGCTCAAGTAGAAGCATTACATTTTATTAGATAAACTTGAGATTATTATACAAATATAAATACAGTGAACCTTTTGATAATATGAATATTAAGTCTCCATTTCAGTATTACAATGAACTGTGTATAAAGCCTCTTAATCTTCAGTCCTTGAAGCTAGCTGGAACAGTATCTGCTGTAAAGTACTCTTCTTTGATAGTTTTGGCTGAGCAAAATCTTACCTACAAATCATATGTAAAAATTACAACAAAAACGCATCCAGGGATTGTTTAAGGATAAAAACAGGGGATAATTACGAACTACCCCTGAGATATGGTCTAAATTCATGTAACTTCATGAGGTTTCAGAAATTACCAATGCCTCCCTGAGGTTTTACACTTTCTCACTAACTTCACTAGCCATTAATATCAAACATTCATTTAAAATGAAGGGTAATGTTGATTTTCCTTTTTCTTTCAGCTCTTTCCGTCAAAGGTAACATGGTAATTTTACCACAGCCATTAGTTTCTTCATTAGGTTAAAACTTCAAGGGGGAGTTAGTAATTTCTGAAACCTCATGGTTTTTTTTTTTTTTTTGTATTTTTGGCCATACCTCAAGGGGAGTTGGTAATTGTCCCTAAAAACAAACAGATGAAGACTTTTTTTTTCTTACTGTATCAATTACAAAAATATCATTTATAAGCTTATGATCTTGTTTTTGTCCAAACACTTTGATATTTAAAAAAACATCTACCATCTTATAAGCTCCAAGAAACATCTTATAAAATATGAGAGCTTATATAAGATTTGTAAAATAAGCTTAGCCAAACCATCCTCAAAAGCAATTTGGTCAACAATAGGATTTAGAAGTGATAATACATGAAAGCTAAATTACATATTAAAGTGCAATCAAAATCAATTAAATCTTGAATATTCTCGTAAATGCTCACCAGAGAGGCATATGATTTCAACAAAGGCTTAATCAGCTGCCAAACTGGCTTGAACATAAATGGAGCATCCACGAAAAGGACTTGACTCAATCGCCTCGGATAGTAGTAATAGAATGCATCAAACTGCACGTGGACAAAGGAACTCTTTAATGAAAAGATAATTCAATACATGCAGGAAAAATGGTTTTTGGTTTTTCTTTTTCAATTTTTATCCCTCACAAGTAAAATACAACCGTAATGAAAGCGAGATTACTATACGTAATGTGGTTCGAAACTGAAACTTGATGAGGGACATATAAATCTAGCAAAAGCACAGTATTTAGAAATTTACCACAAATGTTAAGAACTTAATATCAGTATTTTGTGTCCCAAATCCCCGGAGATCAATTATGCCGAGAATTTCCTGCTTTCCAGCTGGAAGTTTGCTCAGTGCTTTCTCAATCATAAAAACACAAAGCATCTCGTCTTCCACTTGTTTCTGCCCCTGTGTTAATGAGAAATTGATATCTTTAGGGATAATTACAGTGACATACTCTGACGTTAGACCTAATTACAAAAACATACCATTGGGTTTGGAAAATTACACAAACATATCCCTACCCAAACAACCAGTTAGAAAGCACTAAAGAAAATAGTAGTTGCTTGTTACCAGGACAAATATTGACCATAAATGCCAAGGGGAAAGTAGGAAACTCAAAAAAATGTGATGAAGACATCAATTTCGTTCCAACAACTCAACAGATGTAATGAAAATTCTTGTCAGGGTATATTTCTGTAATTTTTCAAACTTCGGGGTATGGTTTTGTAATCAGACCGAATCTCAGGGTATGTTTAACAGAAATACGTACCCCTGGAATATGCTTAGATGCTTCCACTATCAGCACTGGTCTGTCGTGAACATCAAGATAGTCATGTACATAAGCTTTTCCAGTTTGTGCTGCATTCTCGACTGATTCTTCTGACAATTCAGACACACCAAATTCACGGCGCCACCTCTATTACGTAAAAGTCGAAATTAAGGTGTACAGAAGTAAACAAAATTAACAAACCTAAATATTGTTAATCTATTTTTGTTCTTGTTGATACCTATTATTTCAGCTACAACTATTAAATGTGAATAATGGAGGATTAACTAAGTGAGTGGCTCTAGCTATTAGCTTGTTTATAGTTAAGAGTTTAGTTTTTCTTCATTTTTCCCACCATAGAAGAGCAAGAAATAAATCAGAGATATGAGTTATGATTACAATGGCTTTAGTCAATTTGGAGACAGTATCTTCAACAGAAAATTTTCGGTCCTTGAGAAACCAAAGGATCATTTCTTCATCATCTCTTCCATTTTTGCCCATGGGGAGAGTATTATGTTCTTTTTCGAGCTTTTCTTTGACTTCTGCCACTAACTGCAACGAAAAAACCAAACCAACTACATCATTTCATCAAATCTAAAAGGCATCAAATAAAGCTTAATTTTTTATGAAGATTTTTATGAACACACACTTGCTAATGAGCAAGAAAGGCGTGAACAAGTCTGTTTACTGACACAAATGTGAACACGAAATTCGCCAGAAAAAAGAGAACATTTCATTTCGTGTGTATTTTGACTCATCCAACTAATAAACTAGCAAAAATGTTAAAATTAATTGAGAAATATTTCCCATCTGCGAAATGGATGAAAGTTAGTTCTTATAAACTACAAGAATCTAATGACCCCGACTTCGGAACCTTAAACCGGAGTTTCAGCCATCAAAGAAAGCTAAAATGTGGATATGAAATAGACAAAAAGAAGAGAAAACAACAGCATCCCATTAAACACGACATCAGCATAAGAATGCTCATAACCCAAAACAAAATAAATCAACAAAATAACGAATAAGGAGTGAAAACCGGGTACCTTAAGAGTATTATCCGGTGCCAGAGAACAATTCCGAACGCTGAGTTTGAAAATCTTGGTGGGTTTGTTGGAATGAACTATAACTGAAACTGCCTTAAAATGGTGACCAAGAGGAAGCGGGATTCCCAAACACTGCGCCATTTCGTCGAACAGTTTGCAATTTTCCTTTCTTCGAGTCTTCAGTTCCACTGCTTGCAGAAATGCAAGACCCAAACTACAGAGAACTGTTTAAATACGTCGTTCAGATATCAAGAATTTGAGAGAGAGGTCTTGAAATCGTGACTGATGTTAGATAATGAGACGTTTATTGAACTCAACTGTCGCGTAAACGTTGTCTGCTTGTTGCTTATGCCATTCGCCAGAACAGATAAAAGTAAGTACTAGTTGAGTAGGTTTTATCCCCTCCAACTCTACTTATTACAACATATTATATATTTTTCATAAAAATATTGACATAAATTTAGATTAATTTGAAATTGTTATTTATATTTAAATTAAGCTTTACTTTTATATAAACTTATCATCAATATTTGACAAAAGGTTTAGCCAAATATGACATTTTAAGAACTTCTAATTTTGTCATAAACAAAAGTATATCACCATAGTCCTCTATTTAATTGAAACAATTTTGAGAGTTTGATATATGTATACCATTATATATTGATGCTCTAACAAAATCAAAGTTATATATTTATGAAGTTTCAAGAATTTAATGTTAAAAGGAGAGAAATATTTACAGTTATCCCATGGGAAATTATTAGCTTTAGTTTTAGTTAGGAGTGCAGATGAGTTTAACTGAGTCTGAGTTTGGATAAAACTTCCAGGCTCGAACCCGATATATTAGGCTCGGATTGGAATTCGAGTTTGCAAAAAGCTTGAGCTAGGCTCGACTGAATCAATTTGATTATATTTGAATTCTTGAAAATATTAAATTATTTGAAGCTCGATTGAGCTTATAATTTTCAATTAAATTAAATATTTTGTAATTATAAAAATTCTTATGAGATGTAAATTTAATATTTTAATTAAAAATATCGTAATTTGTAATTTGTAATTTAGTAAATCCTTTTAGAATACAAATGTAATTAACCTTTAAAGTCTGACATTACTCAAAAGGATAGAGAACAAAATCCGGAGGCTAGAATAGTCATTATGATTTATGAATATGTCCTGTCAAAGTTCTTTTCTTCCTCGTAGTCGTCGAAGTGGTGCAATGTCCGTTTTCCACGTACAAGAAGATACTAATCTCCAGAATATGTAAACCTGTCACCGCATTTAAACAACCGCGGGCCAGATTATTACACACTTCTAGTTCTCCACAAGGCTAATTGCAAAACCTCGGACTGCTGCTAGCGCTACTTTGGACACCATGACCGACCTAAGATCTTCTGAAACGTAAGTTCAATTCTCTTTTTTTCCCGGCTTTCGGAATCTCATGTAAGCTGTGATTTTGGTTATGTTTTCGAATTGGGCTCCTTCTGATTTTGATGTGTTGATTTCTTTTATTTTTAATTTTTAAGCCTTCTGAATGTGTTTAATTAGACTTGATTACTTGGCCTTTCGAAAATATGTTGTTGTGGTGTTGCTTACTGTAATTCATATTTCCGATACTACATTTTTTCTGGCTTAATCATCTGCTTAATCGTTTATCTGCTTGAATTACTTGTTAAGGAGTTCCTGCTGCAATTTAGTTTGTTTTTATTTCAAAAAACTAATTTTTTCGCATAAAAACATGAAATCTTAAAATCCAGGAAAAGTGGCAAAAGGGACTATTCTACTGCAATTCTAGAAAGGAAAAAGTCCCCTAATCGGCTTATTGTAGATGAGGCCATTAATGATGACAATTCTGTTGTCTCAATGTATTACATGCAATTATATTCTATTTCTATTTCTGTTGAATATTGGAAAATACAAAAAGAGGACAAGTGGGGCTCGTGCTGATTGTCGCGTTTGGGAAAAAGAATTGGGAATGCGATTCTTTTAGTTGGGGCGTGACTGAAAGAAGCGGTTTTATGCCTTTTGTTATGCATTTTTCCTTCTTAGATTACGTTTTAATTAGCCGTATTTAGTTTTGCATGATAAGATGGTGGTTAGTCTGTTAACCATGCATCACCATATATATGTCGAAAATGGAAGTTGTAAACCCTATATATGTTTATGCAATATAGTGAATACTTCTTCCCCAACTCTCTCTCTCTTTGGAGGCTGTCATTTCCTAAGGGATCGAGATCAGCAAATTCCCATGATTTCCTACTTAATTAGGGTTACTTTCTAATTTGGTTTTTGGTACACTTCAACGGGTATCAGAGCCACCGTTTCTGGACGATGGCCTGATAGGGATGGTTGACACCAGAGGAACGGTGGAGCTCCAGCAGGAGGTGGATCGTTTGGCGGAGCATGTTCGTCTGAGCAGTGAGAAACATGGTCAGACCCTGGCGAGTTTGCAATCCATGCTGGCGACCATGATGCAGTCGATGGGCGCCAGAAATGGTGAAGACAGAGCTGAAATTAACCCTCAGCGTAATAGAGACTGTCAAAATGCTGGAACAACTGCATATCAAGTTCCCACCAGATGTTCCAGTGTGGAGTTCCCTAAATTTCATGGAGAAGTTCTCAGAACATGGATATACAGGTGCGAGCAATTTTTTGATGTGGATAATACTCCACCTGATACAAAGTTTAAATTGGCAGCAGTTAGTTTGGAAGGAAAAGCCCTCCAATGGCATCAAATGTATTTGAAAAGTAGATTAATGAGGGATATGCCCACTTGGGAAGAATATGTACGAGCTTTGAGTGATAGATTTGGGTCGATGTTGTATGATGATCCCATGGGAGAGCTCATGAATCTGAAGCAAACATCCACTGCTCTTGAAACCAGAAATCTCAGTTCAAGTAAGGATGTTCAGGCCCAAGACCCTGCAAGATGCTGTGAATTTAGCAAAGTTGCAAGAGCAGGCACTGTCCTTGGTGACCAAAAAACCCACTCCCTTGGTCACTAAGTCTTTCAATTCACCCCAAAGATCACCATTAAGTTCACCAGCAAGGAATAGCCCTATACACAGTCCTACAAATCAGAATAACAGATATAGATCAAGTTCAGTCCTATTGGTGCCATCTAGGAAGCTCACACCACAGGAACTTGATGAGAAGAAGGCCAAGGGCTTACGCTTTTGGTGTGATGAGAAGTTTGAGAGATGGCACATTTGCTCTAAAAGAAAACAGATATTCATTATGGAAATTGATGACAGTGATGAAGGAACAGAGGTGTTTGAGGAAGCGCATTCTGAGTTGATGGTGGATGAGAAAAGCTGTGAAGAGGGTGATACTCCTCCATCTCATGTCTCAGTGCATGCCATCACCGGAGTGCATGATTATAGAACTATGAGGGTGATTGGCACTGTTGACTGACACTTACGTTTCAGAAGAGCTTGGGTCGGCCATGGTGTCCAAAGTAGCGCTAGCACTTACGTTTGGAGGGGACAAAACCAACTCAACTAGTACTTATTTTTATCTGTTCTGGCGCATAGCATAAGCAACAAGCAGACACCATTTACGCGACCGTTGAGTTCAATAAACGTCTCATTATCTAAAATCAGCCACGATTTCCAGACCTCTCTCTCAAATTCTTGATATCTGAACGACGTATTTAAACAGTTCTCTGTAGTTTGGGTCTCGCATTTCTGCGAGCAGTGGAACTGAAGACTCGAAGAAAGGAAAATTGCAAACTGTTCGACGAAATGGCGCAATATCTTGGAATCCGGCCTCCCCTGGGTCACCATTTTAAGGCAGTTTCAGTTACAGTTTGTTAAATTGTCTTGCTATGCCTAAAGCTTAGAACAAGATGAATATTTCGAGAACCTCCGGGAGATCTTCGCGCCAGGTCTGGAATCAATCTATGAAATCTGGAATGAACATGTTAGCTTTAAGGATTAGCTTAAGATATGTATTAATATGGAAGTGCTTGAAGGATATGTGAGTTGTAGGAGGAGAAATCAGCAAAAGGCAAGGCAGAGGATTTTTCGTTGAGAAGATGTGTGGTTGCGCATCATTAGCCCGTTTAAATACCTAGGGCTTCGTGTATTAGACACGTGGCGCGATCTGAAGACGCCATCCAAGGGTTGTTATTTGCTAGGCTTTGTGACTTTTATTAGTAAATGGGCTGTCGATTGGTGTTTTATGTTCAGGCCCATATAAAATACAATTAACTTAATAAGAATGGCCTATTGAATATAAAATATTCTAAGGCCATAACACAGTTCGTTCCAACAAGCCCACCAAGATTTTCAAACTCAGCGTTCGGAATTGTTCTCTGGCACAGGATAATACTCGAAAGGTACCCGATTTTAACTCCTCATTCGTTATTTTGTTGATTTAATTTGTTTTGGGTTATGAGCATTCTTATGCTGATGTCGTGTTTAATGGGATGTTGTTGTTTTCTCTTCTTTTTGTCTGTTTCATATCCACATTTAGGCTTTCTTTGATGGCTTAAACTCTAGTTTAAGGTTCCAAAGTCGGAGTCATTAGATTATTTGATTGTTCGTTGAATTGATAGCCGGAAAATTCTTGTAGTTTATAAGAACTAACTTTCATCCATTTCGCAGATGGGAAATATTTCTCAATTAATTTTAACATTTTTGCTAATTTATTAGTTGGATGAGTCAAAATACACACGTATGAAATGTTCTCTTTTTTCTGGCGAATTTCATGTTCATATTTGTGTCAGAAAACAGACTTGTTCACGCTTTCTTGCTCATTAGCAAGTGTGGGTGCATAAAAATCTTCATAAAAAATTAAGCTTTATTTGATGCCTTTTAGATTTGATGAAATGATGTAGTTGGTTTGGTTTTTCCGTTGCAGTTAGTTGCAGAAGTCAAAGAAAAGCTCGAAAAAGAACATAATACTCTCCCCGTGGGCAAAAATGGAAGAGATGATGAAGAAATGATCCTTTGGTTTCTCAAGGACCGAAAATTTTATGTTGAAGGTGTCGTCTCCAAATTGACAAGTCATTGTAATCATAACTCATATCTCTGATTTCTTTCTTGCTCTTCTATTGTGGGAAAAATGAAGAAAAACTAAACTCTAACTATAAACAAGCTAATAGCTAGAGCCACTCACTTAGTTATTCCTCCATTATTCACATTTAATAGTTGTACCTGAAATAATAAGTATCAACAAGAACGAAAATAGATTAACAATATTTAGGTTTGTTAATTTTGTTTACTTCTGTACACCTTAATTTCAACTTTTACGTAACAGAGGTGGCGCCGTGAATTTGGTGTCTGAATTGTCAGAAGAATCAGTCGAGAATGCAGCACAAACTGGAAAAGCTTATGTGCATGACTATCTTGATGTACACGACAGACCAGTGCTGATAGTGGAAGCATCTAAGCATATTCCAGGGGTACGTATTTCTGTTAAACATACCCTGAGATTTGGTCTGATTACAAAACTAAACCCCGAAGTTTGAAATATTACAGAAATATAACCTGACAAGAATTTTCATTACATCTGTTGAGTTGTTGGAACGAAATTGATGTCTTCATCACATTTTTTTGAGTTTCCTACTTTCCCCTTGGCAGTTATGGTCAATATTTGACCTGGTAACAAGCAACTACTCTTTCGTTTAGGGCTTTCTAACTGGTTGTTTGGGTCGGGTATGTTTCTGTAATTTTTCAAACCCAATGGTATGTTTTTGTAATTAGGTCTAAGGTCAGAGTATGTCACTATAATTATCCCTAAAGATTTCAATTTTTCATTAACACAGAGGCAGAAACAAGTGGAAGACGGGATGCTTTGTGTTTTTATGATTGAGAAAGCATTGAGCAAACTTCCAGCTGGAAAGCAGGAAATTCTCGGCATAATTGATCTCCAGGGATTTGGGACACAAAATGCTGATATTAAGTTCTTAACATTTGTGGTAAATTTCTAAAGACTGTGCTTTTGCTAGATTTATATGTCCCTCGTCAAGTTTCAGTTTCGAACCACATTACATATAGTAATATCGCTTTCATCACGGTAGCATTTTACTTGTGCGGGATAAAAATTGAAAAAGAAAATCCAAAAAAACATTTTTCCTGCATGTATTGAATTTTCTTTTCATTAAAGAGTTCCTTTGTCCACGTGCAGTTTGATGCATTCTATTACCACTATCCGAGGTGATTGGGTCAAGTCCTTTTCGTGGATGCTCCATTTATGTTCAAGCCAGTTTGGCAGCTGATTAAGCCTTTGTTGAAATGATATGCCTCTCTTGTGAGCATTTACGAGAATATTCAATATTTAATGGATTTTGATTGCACTTTAATATATAATTCAGCTTTCATGTATCATCACTTTTAAATCCTATTGTGGACCAAATTGCTTTTGAGGATGTTTGGCTAAGCTTATTTTACAAATTTTATATAAGCTCTCACATCTATAAAACCTATATTTATGATACTACGTTCTTATAGTAAGCTTTTCTTCAAAAATATATCTCACATTTGCAATTCTACTTGTTGCAAAGCAATTTAGTTTCACTTATTCTATTAGAAAAAATATTAGTATATAAATGAAATAGATATACACTCTCAATCTCAATTTTTAGTACTTCCTATTTCCTAAAGTTTTTATAATTTTTATTTTTCTCAATTCACTCTGGATCAAAAAAAGCCATAATCACGTATCATGCAATAGAATATAAAAATAGAGTTAATAACTAACCTGGATCAGAAAAGCTAGTAAATTCACTTTTCTCCTTCTTTCAAAGAACTGAAAAATACTTGGAAATACGAGGACTATGCAAATTCATTCTTCTCCTTCTTTCAAATGCATAATTAATCCTAGAAATAATCATCAAAAAATTAGAATAATAAATAGTCCAAACTAAACAACTCTTCGAAAATTTAAGATATCTTAAAATCACTCAATAATCTACACGTTTCTCAAACCCACCAAAACCAAACTTGTTTTTGAACATTAACCAAGCTCAGATTTTTATATCTTTTTTGGCAGAAAAAAGAAACCCAGGCAGATTTTAAAAATTATTTTACTCAAACAGTTGTTATAAGCAGAAAAAGTACAGATCAGATCAACTAGATGCAACCAAAGAAAATGCAGCTATTCACTTTGTTCTTTCCTCCCATCAGAAATCCTTCAAACATACAAACTTTGAACGCCGATGGAAAAGAATTTATCAATATTTTCAGAGAAAATGTATAAATAAAAGGATCATAATAAATTATTATAAAAAGCCAACATGGTTTCATTCCAGAACACTGAAAAGCTCTTTTCTCAAACTCATCTACTTAAAACATTTAAATACCACAAGCACGAAACATCGAAGCATTCACACAAAAGTCAGTTCTGCTATACCATTCGCTTAGAGGGGAAAATTCCTACTTAAACCAGATGAACTAACAAATCGAGAGATTTCAAATACACGCATAGAGGCCTCAACTTAGAACATAGCAAATAAGAGATGAAACATACTCAGAACTACATTAATACAATACTATAATCAGGCTCCACATGAAAGCATATACAGACAATCAGAATGCAAATTCTTTTCATCATTAAACTAAAAAAACTATACCACAAGTCCCTTCAATCGCAGGTTCCAATTTCTAGCTGAATTTGCTGAAGATGAGTGCTTCAAAAATGCCTTCTCAGTCTGCAAATCAATTAAAATGGCAAACGATTTAAATACCTAGTAATTATCTTATTCCGACTGATCAATGATTGGTGGGTGTAAATGGTTGCTATAATACAACAAGTCATAGCATAAAATACATCAATAATAATTTGAAGTTTTAGCAAATGATTTATATGGTTGCTAAAACAACATTTACTGTTGGAGAACAATAAATTTTATATTTTGTTTTCTATCATCTGGAGAACAATCAAGACGAAATAGACCTTCGTAAAGAATTGGTTCAAAAATCATTTTCCCTGATTGCACCTTTGAATCGGCTCCCATTTTTTATAATATTACTGATCTCTGAAATCAATCTCTTCTTAACTTTTGTCTTTCTACATGCCAAAATAAGATTATAGAATAGACAGGCTAGTAGCATCAGAAAAAACAAGGAGCAGAAAAAAAGACCTGTCTGTCATTAGTAACTGTGGAAGTCAGACTGTAGGCTAAGATCAGCTACTACGCCTGAATCAGCCAGTGTTCAAAGAGAAGACGGAGGCGGAGTATCGGAGCAAAGTGGGGGTTCTTGATGATATGGGTGGCTGAGCTACTGGTGTGTCCGCGCTCACTGCCTGGTCCACCAAATTCGTGGTCGGCCGTAGGGGAGGAGGCTTACAGAGAGAAGCCCAAAATCCGACGACTGAGAGAGGATTACGGCGGTTGGGGATAGAGGAGAGAGAATCCGAAATATAGGAGGCGGAGAGATATTTCCGCTGATAGGAATCAGGAGGTAGTGCAGCGGCAGAATTGTTGATGGGGTTTGCTTTAATTAATGGCCTTGGGTTTGATTTAGTTGGGCCTTTATTTGCTCAGTGGACCTGGGTTAAGAGGGTATTCGGCTGAGATATTTAAAAAGTTCATTCCAATTCCCACGAAACAATGCGAATGGGGAGCCTCTTATTTGTGGCTTATTTGTGGCTTCTAATGCACGGACATTTCAAAAATTTATCTTGTATAGTGTCGGATATGGATATACCTCGAACACGGCTCTGATATATATCCGACACAGCAAGACCGTGTCCGAAATAAATAAAAAAATAATTAGAATACGGTGTCATGTCGGATACGGCTAGGACACGATTGAGAAGAGTGTCTGACACGGCGGGATAAATTTTATAATTTCTTGAAAGTTTTTTGTGTTTTTTTTGAATTTTTTACTCTCTTTCTCTCTCTCGTCCCAGCAGCAACAGTGCAACACCCATTCTTCTTCTTCCTTTTTTTTTTTCTCTTTTTTATATTTTCTTTTTGATTATTTCTATTCAATTTCAATCAATAATTAGTGGAATTATAATTCAACTCAACATATAGATTTTATTTCTTTGTTTTAATGTGAATAATTGTATATATATTTTATATATTGCATAAATTAGTAAACAATATATATATATATATATATATATATATATATATATAATAGCTGTGTCGTGTCCTAATTTTTTGAAAAAATCCATATCGTTGTGTCAGTGTTGTGTCATGTCCGTGCATCATTGACTATATTAGTTTCCTAAGTAATAAATTTCATTTTTTTCAACACTGTTGTCAATAATTAGTCCGTTGTCCATTTTGATTTATTTTATCATTTTCAAAGTATTTCAACGCATGTTTTTCAAAAAAAAAAAAAAAAAAAACTGATACAATTAGATCATGTTCAGACTTTTCCAATAATATAGAGTTTTTAGTACAACTTTTTTTCAAACAGAAAGCTTTTGGTGCAACTTATTCCGTATTCGAGTTTAGTGACGTATATTTCATGAGGGCATATTGGTCATTTTAGTGGAAAACATTAAAATACAGTAATAATCACCATTCAAGCACGTGTACAATAAAAGAATGAGTTGGAATATTTTCTGCTCTCTTTAAAAAGACACATAATTTTTTAAATGACATATTATATTTCACGTAAATTTTTTCTGCTACTTATACCTAACAGAGTAGGGTGATCCAAGCAAATATTCCCTTCAAAATAATAAAATGACTTAGAATTATTTGCAAAAATTCTGGTAATCTAGTTGAATGCATAATAATTACTTATTTGAGTTCTTGTTCTTGTGACTTATGAAAATACCTTACAAAATACAGCAAATTTTGATGCCGCACGCTGTAGCTTATTAGCGATATCTTATGTTGCACGGACAAGGACACACGGACACAGCGACACGAATTTTTTAAAAATTTTAGGATATGACACGGCTGACTAATATAAATTTTAATAAAAATATAAATATTCATATATAATATATGTACAAATATTAATTAAAAAATAAATTTATCACAATATAATATAATTATTAGTAAAATTTAAATATACGAATTGATTATTATGTTAAAAGAACATTATAATTTGTAGATTATAATATTGTGAGAATCAATTAAAAATGATGAAAAAATAAATTTAAATTAATTTAATACACCGTTTCATTCATTTATAATTTTTTGTTTTTTCTCAAATAAATTTTGACCCTTTTAAATTAAAAAATAAAAAAAAAAGTTGAGTTTGCCGTGTCGGACACTTCCCTTAGGCGTGTCCTAGCCGTGTTGGACACTCCCTCAACCATGCCCGACACCGTGTCCTAATTATTTTTTATTTTTTTTTATTTATTTTCGGATACTTTTTGCCGTGTCCGACACGTGTTGGAGCCGTATCCGTATCAACACTGCATAGACACATTTTCTGCCATGTATGTGCATTAGTGATGTATAGTTTTAGTAGCAAACATGCAGTATCCAATCTATCTGGAAAACCGAAACCAAGACTAGGAATTTTTGCCGAACAGGATCCAAAATCATTACTCTTCCGACACAAGAAAAACATTATGATATGGAAGCTACAGCTGTTATTGTGTTGAATTGGGAAAATTCTGCTCAAATAATGGGCATGCTAATTAATTAGTTTGGATCATTAGTGGAACGTATAATCATAATTGCCAAATGAAAGCCAACATTATCAATATATCGGTCAAGAAATTAATAAATCTTCTTAATTCTCATGTCGCACGCACCTGTGTATACTTATGCATAT
Organism: Verbena officinalis; assembly: GCA_958496215.1. Lineage (NCBI taxonomy): Eukaryota > Viridiplantae > Streptophyta > Magnoliopsida > Lamiales > Verbenaceae > Verbena > Verbena officinalis. Next base: position 30,108,903 of record OY292390.1, on the reverse strand, counting down.
ACCAATTTATATAATTGAATAATTGATGATGGGCGTGGTGCAATTATATATTCTGCTACACATTGATACAGATATATAAAATAATACTTGAAAAAATCCTTAAATTTTTAAAAAAAAAAAACAAACACTGAATTATAGAAGATATATATGAACTAAAACAGTACTATTGTATATAGATAGAGATTTTTTAACTTTATGATTAAGAGACAAATTAAGCCGTACGTGAATTGAAGAAGGTCATGATCGACATCGCGGAAATATATAGACTTATTAATTTATGAGATCGAAACAAACATTTAGAACATGCATGGTTTCCACGCCCGCCTGTAAATGTTACTTGAAAATGCCTATGATATCTGCCCACAATGGGAACATATATTCCTTTTAATTATAACATGTTTTTTTAAGTTTCAACACCTGAACAAGACAAAACGCCTCCTGCCTGTCCCACGCCACTTAATTTCATCCCTGCATACAAACCTATATATAAAACACGGATATAGACACAATACGAATACAACAATATAGAAATAACATGGATATAACGATACAGATTTATTTCAACATCTAATATTAGAGAAATTATGTCCGATATGGGTATTTGATACCGGATTGGACACAAAACGACACTACAGGATAAAAATTTTACAAGTATCTGATCTAGAAACTAATTCAAGACTCAAACCCCTATACTATTATTTTGTTTTCATTCTGAAATTCACTTAAAAAGTGTTGTATTGATTAAGAGCTACAACTAATTAAATACATACGTACGGTTACAACCAAATATATTTTCTACTAGCTACTATATAACAATCTTAACATTAATGTTACCATGTTTATTGGTGGTTTGGTTTAACATTGTTAAAGCATTTTAAACAAAATATAAAAAGATATCACTACGAGTTAGGGCTGGGCAGATTTTTTTAAAAACTGCAAAACCGAATCGAACTGTTCCAAACCGAATCGTATTTATCAATTTATTTAAGAAATCGCGGTTTATTGTTTCTATTAAAATCGCACCGAAAAATAAGTTAGGTTATGGTTTTAGACCACAAACCGCACCGATCAAACCGAACCGAGCAATATATATTTATATATTATATATAATTATATTTATTAGCTTATTAGCGTAGTTTGTTTAAATTTTTAAAAGAATATTAATAACTATTTGTAAAAAGGAAAAAAGTAACCCTATTATATACCAAATTTAATACATTTAATTAAAATTTCAGTATAAATTTTAATTCTAATTAAAGTAAACCAATAATATTTAGGGACGAACAACTACACTTTGTGAAAAATTTAATCCACAACACATAAAGTGTCAAATTGATGTTTAAAGTTATATATTTTTAGTTTTAGATAGTTAATGATTTGAATCATTTAAAACCACCAACTGCACCGATCTACACCAAAACCGCATCAAACCGCAATGTCGGTTTTACTTTACAAAACCGCAATTTGAAATTTATAGATTAAAAACCCGCATATAATGGTTCGATTTGAAATTGATTGGAAAAAAACCAAAATCGAACCATGATCACCCCCACTACGAGTTCTAATTTAGTTGTTTGGTACTAAGATATATAGCTTAATTAGAAGTCTGAGTTAGAGTTCTTAGTATGCTACACCATTAATAGCAAGTAATTTGTCAATTAGTGGGGACTATTTAATTTCCTCTTATTAATTACACAATTTCCTAGTGATATCTGGAACGTATTATCAATTATTGGAAAACAAATAAGTTGCATCGTCTAATATACCCGCACAAACATGCAACATGAATACTAAGAACTTTTTGGTATTAGAAAACTTTCAAAAATGAGTATCGGATATGACACTGACGTACAAGACAAGTAGAATTTTTAGATTCACTCTAATTATTATAAATAAGATGGACCCTCATAATTTATGTGCTCTCAATTAATAATCCATATATCAATTTAGAGAATTATATATTTTTCCGATTGAGCTTAGCACACTTTGATGTTATTTTCTCACCTGGCTGCAATGCTGCTTCCTACTCTGTTTCTGACTTGTAATATTGGACAACAGCATCTTATAATTAATATTAATTTGATAATTATTGCGGTTAGTACTAATTAAATAAAATGTTTTATTCCGTAATCCAGCTCATATTGTTCACTTCAACTTCATATTTAACTGGATTTCAAATGTTTGGTCACCAGAAATAGCCATGAAATGATATATACAACTCACACAAAAATTAATAAATAAATGAGACAAAGAAAATTTAAAGAAAAATCCTCCAAAACCAGATGCAATACATAATTAATAAAAGATAGATTAGAGCTCTGACTAACAACACAATCATTTTAATTAAGATTTGACGTTGGGTGCACGCGTGAACAGATAATTAAATTACGGCTGAATATTAACATTTACATAAAATTCAAGGTTATCTTTTAAAATTATATAATTAAAGTAATTAGTCCTTATATTATAATACCTGGAAATTTCTTAATTAGCCGTAATCACATATATATATATATATATATATATATATATATATATGAAAATGAATGAGTCTACTGTTTTAGGAAATATGTATATGTGTCTATGACATGGATAACTTATTTTTATTCCTTTTGTCCATGTCAACTTATTTCTTTATATGATTTTAGCCACAATTAATGTTGATAGAATTAAATGAAAAATTGACTAATAAATGTAAATATTGTAACTCTTTTTCCTATTTGTTTTGTACTTATTTAATTTGTTGCTAAAAAATATCAAATCAATTCAATTAATTATTGCATTTTATCACCAATTTTAATAATAATTTTTTACATTTTTTATTCTTTTTTAATAACTTATTTTTATAATATTCATTTAACAACATCTACAAGTCATATATTAAATTTAATATTTTTTTATATTTTAATTATTATTTTAATATTTTTGTAACAATCGTGATATTCCTTCTATATATTTATAAATATATATATTCTCTCTATTATAAATATAAAATCGGTACTTTGTCATAAAAATATCATATTACTATTTATATACATTTAAAATAAATTTTTTATATACATAATTCTTGAATATTTTATAAAATAAATTATTTTAGTGTGTGTGCTTCAAATTTTGAATTAATACTTTTTAACATATTGTTAATAATCATATAAAAAATATAATATAATTTATTTAATAATACATATTTTATAAGTAAATTACCCGCTCAATGCATGAGTTAAAAAATTAGTTTCAATTAAAACTTGAAAGTATTTTATGCCAATTATAAGGAAGAGAAATATTCTTGGGCAGTGCCTGTACTTGAACGTACACCTGAAGGAGCTAACTAAATCCTCCATCGTTTTCTTAATTTTATTATTATTTTTAAAATTCGATCATTATCATTACACGTGTAATGATAATGATCGAATTTAAAAAAAAAAAATAATATTTGAAGTAATATTTGATAGCTACTAGATCAAATCCAATTATTTTTTTAATTATTTTTGTGTAAAATTGGAATTCCTCGATCTTAACTTAAGCATTAAAACACTAAATTATTGTTGATTAATTGAAAAATAATTAATCGAGAATAATGAATATTGAGTTTAGAATTAAAAAAAAAAAGAGATTAATATTAAGTATTAACATCAAGCTTAACCAATTAATCACCGCCGAAAGGGATTAACAAATTACTACACGACAAACATCATAAACGAAACCCCGTAGAACCCTCGTGAAACGACGTCGTAACATACTCCCTCACCTCCTTCGCTATCACATTCCTCATCACATCCCAAAACCCAACCGGCAAACTCTCCTCCCGCCTCTCCGTCACTACACAGCCGCTCATCCCCGGAGGCGCCAACGACAACGCAGTCATCGGATCGTACTCATCTTCCCCACTCCTCACCGGAAACACATCCACCGCCGTATTATTCTCTCCGCCATCTCTTAATCCTTCACCAATATTCCTCTCAGCTTTCTGCTCATGTTTCTGCATCTGATACCTCCTCTTCAGAGTCGAATTCCAGTGATTCTTAACGGCATTGTCTGTCCGGCCTGGCAAAAGCCGCGCGATGGTGGCCCAACGGTTCCCGTACTTGTTGTGTGCCGCCAGTATGGCGTCGTCCTCGGCGGCAGAGAAGGGACGGTGCTCCACATTGGGGCTGAGCTGGTTGCACCACCGCAACCGGCAAGATTTTCCGGAGCGGCCCTTTATGTATTTGCTTATCAAGGACCAGTTTCGGGCCCCGTATCGCTCCACTAAACGGGTCAGGATCTTATCCTCCTCAGCACTCCACGGACCCTTAATCCTCTCGGATTTATTCAGATTCTTACTCCCCGATAATGACGACGAGTCCGACCAAGAATCCGAGGAAGATGAACTCCCAGATGAACACCGATTAAACATGTCCATTTTGTTCTTTTTCAAATTTAAATTTTCTTTAAAATCAAGACTACACCTTTTTAGAGAGAGAATATTATAGAGTTGGAAGTTGGAGAAATTGTTTGAGGAAAATGAGAGTTGGTTTATGGAGTGTTGGGCAAGTGGGATGAGCGCTTTGAGTGAGGAGAGAAGTATATATATAGAGAAAGTTACAGATACTGGACCTATAAATATACATATACAGTATGTGGGCTGTGGGGTTGGGGGTACTTCTCGGAAACTTGCTTGTGTAAAGTTGGTGGGGGATTGTAACCAAACTGAGTACTGTGGGTGTGGCAAATGCGCACCCATTTGCTAAACAAATATGGGATTTTGTTCCCTCTCTGCAGATACTGTCCTAACTGGTTTTGTTTTGTCGTTATTTGCGAAATTACAATTTCGGACATTATTCAACTAATATTGGTTCATGTGATTGAAAAGTTTGCTAATTAATCTTGAGAAGATGATTCATTGAATGGGAAATTAATGAGGTGATTAGGGTATAAACTGTCTGCTAGTCTAGATTCAGAGTTATAATAATTGGAGGGGATATTCAGATATATATTGTTCTCTATCCGTACTACAATTAAAATCGTTCCCTTACACATTCAGATAATGTAGGAATAGCAAATTGAGTGATTTGAGCTGAACTTGGATCTTTTGTTAATTACATGGATTCTTTGAATGGGGAGTAGAGTCGGTAATTATGTTGAAATGCTTCTATATATATATTTATCATTTTCGTGCAGGAGTATGACATGCGCTTATCATAGTGCCAAGAACTTGTTACACCCAATCCAAGTCTTTTTTTTCGACCAAGTAGTGTGTTCGAATTATACATGTTTTTACATGTTGCTATTTCCTGTCTCTTTTAACAAATCATTATCACTATCCCAACTATATATTTCTTGTACTTTGTTATCTGAACCATTTTCTGATAGTCTAAACTCATGAAAAACCAATTATATACAAGTCATTTGAATAACTTAAAATTAATTTTGTGTAATGTAAAACTGCTTAAATGGTTGCATGCAAGTATATGCGCAAAATATTTGTTACAAAATAAAAGTATATATATATATATATATTAGGGTGAAGTATATCTCAATATCGTGAAGTTTAATGTCTTTAAAATTCGGCCGTTCTTGTTTGAGAAATTACCACAATAGTTCTAGAGGTTTCGCGCGGAAAATGGAATTCCAAAAGCACACTCATTTAATATTTCAAATAGAGTTATTCGTAAATGTTTTTGAAAAATTTACATATTTATTGAAATCTCAAGAACGTAAATATGATACTTTTTCAAATAGAAGAGAGTGGTTTGTATATACACCAAATTTCAAGATACCAAAATATAATTCGCTAGATCAACAAAATTTGGAAAGAATTAATCTAAAGAAATTAAACAAGCTAGTTTTTTTTTTTGTCAAGATTACATTACCAATTGTTAAAAATAGTATTAGTTCCCTTGATGAATATAAATGTATCAAAAGATAATACAACTAACCAGACAATTTAAAATTGATCCATAACCCAAATGAAAATCCACATAGAGCTAATAAATTGTAAGGACAAAAGTGGAAAGTCATCGAGGAAACAAAAAGTTACTACTACCACACAACATTACTCCAGTTAAATGTTAATCATTCTCGTACTAGGCTCTCAATCTTATCGTATGCAATTGAAGGGAGCGTTTAAAACATGACAGTAAAGAGAGAGCTGTTTTCTATCATCACTATCTTTAAACGCGATTTCAGTACAAGAAAACACAAACCCATAGCAAAACAGGGCTGGGGGTTATTAAAATTTTTAAAATAGTACAAGTGGGAACCACGCTTTTTGACTACTTGCGCTTTGCGTACAGACGTGGGCAGAATTGTAAGCAATCCAACGGCTGAGATCGGCTTGAAAAGAGGCGCATTTAAAAGGTGAAATGTTTTTTAGAGGGAGCACGATAAAATGATAAAATTAACCAGTTTGAGGATGACTTCAACGGCTTCCACGTAAGAAGGGACCCACAACCAGGCTGTAAGAATTTCACGTGAATCGAGTTTGAATCGGCTTTGACTTTCGGGACGTTTTGGCAAATATGGGCGGGCCCCACTCGCCGTTATGGAGCGTGTTTGTCCGCGCCTAATTACAAATAATTAACTAACTTTTGTTTTTGGGCTTTATAATGCGAGTTGTTTTGCCTATTTTTGGGAGGACTGAAAATCCTAGTGATTTGACTTATAATTAGCAATTAACAGTTTATTACCAAAAAGAAAAGGTTTATGTCGTACTAAAGAAGTTATAGTCTTGTCGACGATATTGAAATGTTGATATTTTTTAATTATAATTGTATCAAAAATTAGTTTAATAATATTTTGTAGAGATTATTTATCATAGTAAAAATGGTATGTAAAATGAAGCAGCTAAATTTAACAAAATTATGTTGCATTTCATATGAATTAACTTTTACTTGATCCTTCATTATTCATGTAATTTAAATAATTAATTACAATGATGTGTATAATACTTCAAAAAGAAATATCATATTTCCCTATTTCCTGTAAATATGTAAGGTATAAAGTATATATATTATCACTTTTTGGTATGGAAATATACATGTTTATATTTCCATACCAAAAGTACTACATGTACTAAAATTAATATATACTAAAAGTACTATCGTGTACCGGAATGTATATATATATTTCTTTGAATGTGTTAAAATTTATATGAGTCTAACAATTAAAGAAAAATAGTACTATTAGTTAGCATTCTAAAAAGCTATTAAAATGTTAAGATTTATTTAAAAATATTTAATTGATTCTAAATAAAATACTTTTTTAACAGTTCCCTTTCGTTATGCATGATTGTAGAAGACATAACATTAGACCTATTTTTATGGGGGGTTTACAAATTTTACTGCCTTTGAAAAAATTTAAGTAAAAGTTAAAATTGAAAAAAAGTGCAATAGTAAAAGCAATGAGTGGTTGGAAAAAGAAGTTAAAATTAGGGAGAAAAAGTAGTTAAGTATTTGAAAAAAAAGTTGAGAATCGCTTCTAATTTTGATAAAATAAAACTACTAATTGAAGTTTCATTTTAATTATAAAAATACCTAAAATCTAGAATCATAATCCAAAAACATGTCTTTACGTGTTTCTGAATTTTGGCTTATTTCAGCTTAAATTTAACAGAAGTTGGAAGTGTTTAAAATCTAAAATACTAAAAAAAAAAATCACTTCTAAAATAAGTATTTTCTTTAGGGTTTGCAAGCACCATCTTAATATCTCATAGAACAAATATACATGACAAGGGAATTAGGTTAAAAATGCTTATTGAATTACAAAATGGAGAGCGACTGTAGCACACGCGCATTGTGGACGAGATTTAAACTGATTGCAAATTCGTTTGTCTTCTACATTTATAACAGTGCAGCCGCCGACGTGGTGGAGCTGAAACATGTACTACGTGGCACAATCTAATTGGAGAAACAAAAAACAAAAAGCAGTTGGGCAGTTGGATTATATACAGCTGTCTCTGACTATTCCGCCGCGCCGATCACCTGCCGCACGCTCTATCTGTCTAAACTCCAATTTATTGCAACAAAATTATTTGAGGTGATGGTAAAAAAATTTCAAAAATTATTGTCCAAACAAAGCATCCCTCCTAAATGAAAATATTACTAAAAACTCCTCAAAATTACATAAAAAAAATCCAAAATATCACTATAAATTTGAAATCTTATAAATACTCGTAAAAATACTAAAAAATCTTGAAACTTTACATCTACCCTATACAGGAGTATAAATGTAAAATTTTAAAATTTCAAAATATTTTTATGAATATCGTAAACTTCAGGGGTTTGAATAATTCGCCCAGCAAAGGAAAAAGAAATCCAATATATAATGGGATTTGTTAGAGTGAGGGTGAGACCCACGTATGTTTCCCTCCAACCGCGCGGATATGTTGTCTTGTTGCACGTACACATTGCTGCAACTTCCCAAATTTACTTCCGCGTGAATGGTTCTACTTTTTGTCCACACCTCCTCCAATTGGTCAAACCTAAATCGGTTATGTCTGTTCAATCTATTTCGCCCATGTTTCTTTTATGCTTATAAGACTGAAAGGAAACACTGGGCTTTCTTTCAATTATTGATGTAAATTTATGGCTGAAATTTACTCTATCTGATTGAAACTGAATTCAGAAATTGAATCTTGTTCCAGGCTCATTTCCCATTCCCAAAAAATTCAATATAGCTAGTACCATAAATAGTATATTGCAATTTTTATTTTCTTAGATCACTCTTATTTCTGGTTCGAATCTGGTCCGATTTTAACCATGGTAAAGATAACAGGTCACCAATCCGATTGTGTCGAATTTGTAATCATAATATACTATATCAGTTGTTGGGACGATGCACTAGATCTTTTAATTTAGGTATATGGTTCGAATTTTAATTTATGAATAAGCAACAACTAATTGAGAGTCGTATTCAATTGTCTCTTTGTTAGTATCCAAGTCCGAAAAATAATTGGATAGAAAAAAACAAACAAATTTGATGGTCATTTGTTGATTTTGTTACTTAATAAGTGTTCACTTTTGAAGAAAAGTTGAGTCAAATTATCCCCTTTATCTGAATTTTGAGGCACTAACACTATGAAATTTAGATCTCATAAAATAAGTGGATTTTCTTTTTCTTTTAATATTCACGTTATCATTATTAATTTTCCTAGGATGCCTCATTGTTCTTGGATGTACGTACTTGACATATACTTTCTAGACACAAAGAATAAACTTTAATTTTAATTTCTCGATACATCTTTTTCAGCATTTTAATATAAAGAATAAATATTTTAATCAGTTAAAAAAAGAAGAAGACAAATTTAGCGGCTTATTTTTCAACTGGGCAAAGCCTACTCGGCTACTTGCATTATATATACATAGACCTGATCCTAAATTGGTCTTCATGAAATAATGGGATGCATGTGATTACATTCTAATACAAATATATAACTTTTTCAGGAAAACAAAAATAAAATAAAAAATCGTTGATGATGAGTTGATTAAGATTGCAAATCTAATCTTTGATTGACAGTATTATCTACTTGCTAGGCAGCTAAGTCTATGAGGAAGTTTCCACTTCTCCTTCCTCTTAACAACTTAATTCATTATTATAAGAATTAATTAATCTCTCTCTGAATATTAATATGAATACATTATTATATGTGTTTGTGTTGGTGCAAATGTAGTACATACAGCTCATTAATGTCTCTTGTTTATGCACAAAGATTGCAAATTCTTATAGCATGTTTGGTGTTAAGTGGAAAGTTATGTAGATTGGTTCACTCATTTTTCTATATAATTCTAAGTATGAGTCTCCATTTTAAGATTAATGATAGAGATCTATCAATCTCTATATCCACTTATTGGGGGTTTCTTGGAAGCTTGCATTGTTTGTTTTCATGTATATGTTATTGATTTTGTAATTTGTTTAGAATAAAAGGCTCATGAATAAGGTAGTTAAGAATTAGAAGAATACATTTACACCCCTTGACTTAAAGAAAAATACAGCAAGATCCCCCGTACTATTGGAAATTATAGAGACACCCCATCGATTATGGATCTGTCTAATATTTAGGTCATGTTGTTAGTCATTTTCTTATTTCCAAATATATTCTAACGTTTTATTAACGAGTTAATTGCACCAAAAATCCTGTGTTAATCAAAAGTAGCACGAAACATCCTGTGTTATAAAAAATCACTCAAAAGACCTTGTGTTCTTATTAATATGCCCACTGCCCCTTATTACAATAAACGAAAATTTAGACATAAAATACCAATTTTACCCTTCCTCATATATTAGGTTGTTTGACAACATTTTGGCTTTTACTCCATCAGTTTCAGCCAAGAAAAGAAAGAAATAATGAGGGAAAAAACTCAAGAATTCTCACTGTAATTTATGCAAAACTGAAGGGAAATCACTGCTAATAATACGGTGGCGACTATGTAAGACATATTATTAGCATTTTTTTTTTAATAATTTATATTGATTATTTTACTAAAAATTACTAAATATTTATTTATTAAAATGATTATCAGATAAAACTAAATACATTAGAAAGAAAAATATACTTTACTATTTTCTATTTACTGAAATAACAGACTAGTAATAAATTATGTATGTTGCAGTTATTAAAATTAATTAAATATTTTACCAGTAAAAAGTAATACTTATTAGAATAATTTTAAAGAACCCAATAGACCAATGAATTGTATTATAATCTTTTGAATTTATATTATTTATTAAATACAATTTTATTCGAATTTTATTCTGTATATATATTTTTATCTTATCAAAGCTTTAATCTTTTGAATTTATATTATTTTTCAAATGCGAATTTCAAAGTTTTTAAGTTCTCAATTTATATTATTTATTTAATACAATTTTTTTTTCAAAATGTATTAAGTTCGGTATATATTTATAATATTCTCACAATATATATGTAATTTTTGTTAGTAATTAAATATATATAAATTTCAAAGATTTAAACGAGTGGTGGAACTTATTCAAGCCTTAACGAGGGTACCGAGGGGTAATAGGGACATTTCCTAGCGAAAAGTGTCAAATATATGAATCCTAGCCGCAATTGAAGCGCGTGTTCTACAAAAATTGAGTTCAGGGTTTTTTGTACTCACTTTATTTAAACACAGGGTTATTTGAGTGATATATTTTTTCACAGGATTTTTTTTTGCCACTTGCCTATAACACATGGGTCATCCATGCAAATCTCTCTTTTATTAACTGGACAACAACTTAATAACTTCACTCATTATATGTATTGCAAACACTATAACAAAAATGTTATGGATAATTTAGTCATTTTATAACTTTATGTTAAGTTTTTTAGGTTTCCGTTAGGATTAGAGAACCTATCTATAATTTTCAATAGTACATGGAATCTTGATATACTTACCCCTAAGTTGAGGGGCGTAAATATAATTATCTCAAATTAGAATCATCTTTAGGAGTTGTTTTGAGATCAGCTTATTGTGTTGGGGATAAGTTTCTGGAAAAGACTATCAAATCCTTTCTGAAAAAGTAGATGATAAAAATTAAAAAGTCTTTTCTAATTTTACTGATGCAAGTTCATAATCTTGTTTTATCTGGGCTCAGGCTCAGCCCAAAATATTAATATCTGTTCATATCAAACGGATTACTTGGGTTCAGCCCAAATATTTAAAACTATGAAAGGCCCAGAATATTTGTTCCTGAAATTCGATAATACCCCAAATTTTAGCTCAAATTAACATTTCATCCCACTTCCTTCCCCCTAAACCCGAAGAGAAGTTCCTCTCCACTTCACAAAGGCAGATGAATTCAGCACCAAAACACCCACTTTTCTGCTTAAAATGGCCGTGGGATAATCATCAGAACCAAAACAATCCCAATAATAATCCATGTACTCTCGATACACCTTGGCTTTTCAAGTCATTCAAAAATCTCAGCGCTGTAACCTTCAATTTCATCAATTCTGCAGTATCACCGAATTCCCAGAAAAACCCTTTTGGCTTTAACGAAAAGAGAAAGATTTTGAGCCGAGAAGAACAAGCGGAGGCGGAGCAGAGAGCGTTTGCCGCTGCTTTATCAAGTGGGAAAGATGCGACTGTGCTTGAATTTTACTCGCCCAAGTGTATGCTCTGCAATTCTTTGCTCGGTTTTGTGATGGAAGTTGAGAAACGGAACTCTGATTGGCTTAACATTGTCATGGCTGATGCAGAGAACGACCAGTGGTTGCCCGAGGTATCTATATATTCAGCTGGTAGATTTTACATTTTTACTTAATATTGATTTATGCTAAACATATAATGTTATGTTTTGGGCTCACATTCCGGTATAAGGCGATTTAGAATTATCAAGAATTGTATGGATATTTGTTTGTAGGTGGTCTGGGTTCAAGTCCAACTGATTTGTGGGTATTTGCTGTCACATATGTGGTTTAGTTTGTTAGTTATGACTTTTTTAATAGTTTGTTGACGAATGCATTGAATGGTTGATGAAATGTAACCATGTGATTATATCCTCGTATCTAATCAAAGAAAGTACTCTTCTATAGGTAGACCATTATGCCTAAGAGGAAATTTAGTCTGATTTAATAGTAGGAAAAAGGCAATCTCTTGTTTATGTAAGTATACAAATTGAAGGGGTTTACTTCTCTAACAGAACATAGAACACATCCTTTTATTTGTGCTCTAGACTTTCGACTAAAGGTTTCAGCTTTCAGAGTTGTATACTTAGAATTCTTGCAAAAGAACATACCTTGTGAAAAGCTCTTATATGAACTCGGTATTGAGCCTAACTGGCGCATCAAGTTGTTCAAATTATGTATGTTTTGTAAGTAGACATTTTTCTTCAAAATGAAATCAATATTTGACACAATCTGAACTGCATGTGGAGCCTGAAATTGGGTTCCTACAAGAATTTCTCATCCATCAGCTAGGAGAGATTACCTAAGTTCCTTAGTCTTTGAAGGAGGATAATCCCTCGTTTTCTTACCAAAGGTTCTGGAAAAATTAAGCTTCATGCAATCTCATTATGATTTTTGAGTTTTCAGATGTTAGTATAATGACACTGTTTCCATTTCCTAATAATTTTTCTTTCCTTCCTTATTATCATTCGTGCTTATTAACTTGCTCGTTCTTGGTTTCTATATTTGTAATGGTGGCTGAAATATTCTTATATTTTCTTGTTGATGCAGCTCCTTCATTATGACATTATGTACGTCCCATGCTTTGTCCTAATTGATAAGCATGGCAAGGCGCTTGCAAAGACGGGTGTTCCAAACAGTAGACACCATGTACTAGCCGGAGTTTCCCATTTACTCAAAATCAAATCCCCTCGCAAGACTTAGAATTGTTTCCATTATTGTATAGTGTATAATCAGATTTTCTTGAATTCACAGAAGTAGAGTGGATTTTATTGTATCAGATTTTAAGTAGATGAATAGGAACAGCCGAAAATCGGGACATGAGTACCCTTCAAATGTCAGAAGATCTGACTTCAGTGGCCCTGAGATTACAGTGTAGATGCTGACATTAACACCGGTGTTTTGTTTATTGTAACACTGGAAAAAGTTGTTCAAGCAAGTTTTAACATGTGCATATTAAAGAAACGCAAAGAAGCTATTCTTGGGCCACTAGGGGTGAGCGATATATAAACAAGTTTTTACATGTACATTAAGAACATCATTGAACCTTACAACAATCATAAATACACACTTAGCTCCAATTATATAAGTTCTTGAAAAATGCTTCTAGCTTCTGCAAGTATGTCTGTGTGAGAGACGCCTGTTGCCCATATATTCAGCAATGTCGGAACTGCCATATCCAGCTCAGCCAAACGCCCTTCCAACCAGCTTCTGGATTTTGGATCCATGACACTACCCACAATACTCTGAAAAATAACCAAAAAACTCTAGCAATTTTCATCTTGATCAGATTAAGTTATGAATAATATCAATTGACCAGCTTACCCAACACGTGCTGAGAAAAGCATTTGTAATCAAGCTCCCAAGGAACTCTTCATCTGATATGCTAATGAATCTCTCTGAGCTAACAGAGAATACTAAGTCTTGACATGAAGAATCATACAAAGATCCATAATTTTTCACCACAATTCTCCCATGATCCTCTAATATCCGGTTTAGCTGACCAATAGTCGAGCTGCGTGGCAGGCTCTTGCCATCCTTAGATCTTCGAAAAGATTCTGCAGAATATTCTTCGGAATCTAATCCAAGCAAGGCTGCAGCCCTTTCAGAGTCGACCCAAATGCAACAAGAGGATGACCCGTCGTCTAAATCATATCAAATCAAAGTTATGAAAACTCACATTAGCATATAGAAGCATCATACTTGTGATGAAAAACAATATAGTTTGAAAAGATGTCACATGAAATTCGGTCCAGAGAAACTCAGTAACGAATCGGAGTTAAATGAAGTGCTTTAAAGCCGTTCCATTAAAGTAGGAATCTCAACATACTCAAATTTGCAGTAAAGCAACCCTATCACTACGCTTGGTTCTAGGATTCTGCTAAGGAAAAGCAAAGATAAAACCAAAACCCCTCTACTTGTTAGGCTGTTAAGAAAACATCTACTTGTTAGGTTGTTAAGAAAACTGGTGAGGAAAATGATTCTAGAGACAGTGAAAAATGGATAATAGAAGTAACTTGAGAGATGCAAGAAAATAAATATGAGTGGTGAAAATATAATTGTAAGCTTTTCCTTATTTTATCTCCCTTGCTCACAATATTGTGACGTAAAGGGATTTTACTTCTTCATAGTATATTTTTGGCTCAATTTTCCTTTCTTTTCTTTCCTATTTTCTTTTGCAACCAAGCACCAACTATACTTTTTCTCCCTAAAATTCTAGAACAATACATAGTCTAAGTTCCATATTTTACTTTCTTTTATCCAATTAATAATATGTCCTCAAACTTAAGAAAACTCGGGAAAGTACCCATGACGAAACCGGCAAATGGGATACCAACAGCAGATAATTTGGAGTGAACACTTGATGAAACATTTCCAGTTCTACCCTTCTCCACGACAAGGATATAAACTGCAACAACCTGTGCATTGTAAATCAAGGAAAAGAAAAAAGTTTATAATTTGTTTTTGGGATAGAGGAAAGGAGATGAAAATAGAAGCCCAATCACAATATATAGGAAGCTGAACTCTAGAAGCTTAGCATGAATTACCCTGCAACGAAATTGCATTGGTTTAAGCTCTGATAATTCTGATGCATCTGATATCAGGGCTGTAGGGACAGTATTCTGAGAAGCAACAACACTGAGTAAGCCTACATTTCCAAATGCAGAATTTGGTTCATCGATTAGATGTCCATTCTTCGAGCTTTTATCACTGATTGTGATAAAAGATACAGGAATCATCATGTACCTGTTCTGCCCGCTGGAAAGATACATTCTCTATAAGTTTCATATACAGACAATTTTCAAATTATCATAGAACCATAAGAAGAGAAAAAAAAATACAAACAGAGGACTAATTGAACCAAAAAGTAATGATATACCCATAATTGCCAAATGCATACCAAAGCACAAGAATCCTGTGAAATGTTGCGTAGACATCTTTTCCGAAACCAATGGGATACGTTTGTTTACTCAGATCACAGAAGATTTTGACCTGAACAAAATACAATGAGTAAGATAAGTGAAAGTATGTGAATATTAAACAAAGCAGGTTAAAGCAGAGGAAAATACAATTTGATTGTCCACCAAAACATGGACACAGATGTCATTATTTCCTTGAAGAAACTTTGCCAGATAACCCTCATCAGGTCTGGGCTCAGGTTGTGCAGGGAAAGCATCATTGCCACAATCATGAATAGCCACTATAAGCCCATGCAGATTTACTAGATTACCCTCGGGCAAAGGGTAATTGGAAAACGAAGCTCCTGAAGATGGTTCCTCGAAATTCTCTCTTTGCTCAATTGGACCACCGTCCATTATCTTAATGACATTCTCCAGTAATTGTAGAGAACTGGAGGGAACAAATACATTAATGTCTGAATATTTCTCACTATCTTTAGAACTTTGGAGAGTCTCCATAGATGAGAATTTAAGACTCCAAACATGGGTCCCACAACTAATGGGGAGTTTAGCATGACTAACTTGGTGTTTTTCTTTTATGGAGCATAGTTTATCTTCATCCTGATGTTTTACAAGGTAACAACGACCGATTCTCATCACCTGCAATTTTTCGTGAGAGGTTAAATTATGAAGTTTGTAAACAGAGAACATCAGAACCTTTTTGTTCATAGACAAGAAAATCTCCATGGCCTACCTCGTACACAGAAAAGCTATTGGGATTAAATTCCAACAATACCCTTGCCATTGGTTTGCTTCTGGAGACAATCTTGGCATAGTCATTGGTACAATGCAGAAAACCCGAGCGATGAAAACTTACACCTTTAGTGGCAATCAAACATGGCAGATCATGCAAACCATATTTGGAACCCTCAACCGAAACTTCATCAAATTTACATCTCTTAGGAGTAAAATTCGTCTCAGGACTAGTACAGTTTTCCAAGGAATATTTCTTCCAATATTCTGAGGTCATGATTGCATCATTGCGCTTCCCAGAAAGAAGCAAATCCCAAGGCAAGACCATGGCCTCAGCAAACATGTTTGACCTCTTTGCTAGATCTCCTTGAAACTGAAAAAGAATGATATGAGTAAGTTGTTAAGAGATGAGAGACTTCAATACAGCTAAAAGGATATTTTAGTCCGCAAAAGGGGTCAATAGTTTGACATTAACTGATAAGGGCAACTTAGGAGTTTTATTAAAATTTCATGCTGATGTCAGCAAAAAACTTAACGGGTGGACCCAAGTGTAAGAAGAGTTCAAACATTAGGGGGGTAGATGTAATTTTCAAAATTCAGGGGTACCGACTGTCAGTGCTGGAGCTACATGACTTTAAATTATTTTCATACATATAGTGTAATTTCTAAAATTATTCTATAACATATAGTGTATTTTTTTTCAGTGCAGACCTTAGGGTCCTGCGTCCCCAACTGCCGGCTATATTTAGGTCATACCTTGGGGGGTGTAGCTGTAATTATCTCAATATTTGAATATCCCAAGTAGTGTAAAACGGTACCTTTTGCAGAGCAGGAAATTTGTGTGTTAACATAATCAAGTGAAACTTTCCAGTGTCGGGATCCGGAGGATTTCCCTTCCAATCAAAGAAAAGAGAAAGACTTCTAGAATCTTCATCAGTTGGACACCGGTAAAGATAAAGCGATGCCTTCATCCTTCTTAACTGTAGAGCATTACTAAATATACTTCGGCAAGATAAAGGCTGACATATGGTTGAATCCAAGTTGACCAATTTTTGGGGTATGCCTTCCATAACTAGTGTGAAGTCTTTTGCCTGAAAAAAGTGAAGACAATCAATACTAATGAAGCACATAAAAAAAAAAGTCAGTAAAAAAATAAGTACCACCTCAAAAATCCTGTCAGAGTCCCAAGTTGCTGGAAGGTTCAACTTGATATCAATACCACCAGTCGCATCAACAAGCTGTAGTCTTCCAGAGGATAAAGAAATCTGAACAAAAGCATTTTTATTGATGTGTTCTATTCATTTAATTCGACATACGAAAATGAAATTACTTAATACAAAATCTCAAAAGAGAGTTCAATTTTTTCTGACCTTTAGAGTTCCAACTGCAAGAATACCAATTTCATCAGTTTGCAAGATTCTTCTGGTTGAGTGAACGTAAGATCTCCCACCACAAGATAGATGCTTTTTCGTATTGATGCCACCCACAAAACCAGATAAGTTCTCCAGATCATCAAGAATTTTCTTCCATGAAATCTCACAATAACTAATTAAGTTAGCAATAGGTAGCACCTAAAGCCACAACAGACAAACATCAATTTTACACCTATTGAGACTAACACCAGAAAATAACAACCACAATAGGCTCACCAATCTCAATTGACCACAGTGCCCTTCATTGCCACTAGAGCATAAATCATGTTTACAGAATTCCACCAGGACTCCTTGCTGCTATAAAGATAATTCAATAGCGAAGGTGGCAAAAAAAACTGGGAGAATTTGTCCAATGTTATTATATTGTAACCAATTAAAGATTTACCCGATCCTGGAAAGCTGACGGTGGCAAGTAATAACTAGCATACTTTTGAGCCAGACCTTCCATCTGGGAACACCTTGCAAATGTTGAAATCCACTTAGAATAATTCTATATGGAAACATAACACATTTTTACTAACCAAGACAGGAATAAATAGGTATTTTACATGTTTCGATCCCAAGATCTCCTTCTCCGATAAAATCCCAGCAAACTTTTTTCTAAAACATGAGACTACAAGTAATGCCCTGGAGCACAAAAACAGAGTTAAGTAAGCCCATCGGAAGAGAAAATGAAGAAATTGAATGAACTACACATGAATTTAGTACCACAATCTGGCTGCAAAAGGCAATGAATTGATGAACTTCTGAAGAAGGCTTTGAGAGTATGATTTCAAATGACACCTGCAGAACAAAATGCATCATACATAAATACTGAAAAATTGCTACAAATGGATCCCATTTTTCAATAGTGTTAAAATTGTGTCTCTAACCCTGTCTGTGATGGGGAGAATGACTCCACATACATGCTAGTTCTACAGCAAGCACCAAGAACCAACATTTTTCCCCACCTAAATTTTGGATCCACAAAATGAACATTTTTCACAGTCACCTAAAACAAATCATACATTTAAAAATTGTTAGAAACTATAAAAGCTTCAAACTCGACGAGTAAACATTGGAAAATGATCTTGAAGACATAATAAGGCAAAGTGGCTAATTGACGTACAATTGCACCAACTCTCACACAGTGTGGCACCATGAGATGCTGATCCGTTAATAGTAATATCACATCTTGATCCAACTCAACAACCATTCCCTGTATGTAAACACCAGTAACGACCCCAGTATAGCAACCACATTCACCTTTCCCTCTTATTTCAGCATTGGGAATCGAACCTCGTTTCTTAAACAACTTTGGAATATGCAATAATACTTCATCTGTTGTCACATACATTAATTGAGACTGTTCCTTCCTAATAAAAACCAACTTTCTCTTTAACCCTGTTAGTAAAACCACTTCACCAGTGAACCGTGAGATCACAGGATGCCATGACGATGCCAATCCACAAAAGTACACAATCGCTGTCTTAATAAAGTTATGGTCTTCAACATTTTTCTCGCACAAATCTTTTAGTTCTGATACCAGAAATTTTGACATACAGAATTTGCATTGACAAACAAGAACACTGACGAGAAACCCACTAATATTTCTAGAACCACTTTCCGCACTTGCACAAGGAACAACAAACACAGGGCTCATGGACTCGATCATGCCAAAAATTGAACAGCTGGCCTTTGAATTGTCTTTAACAACACAAGCACCTGAAGCCAAACAAAACGAACTAAAATCCGACAAAGAACAAACATTCTCACCACAATATTGGACAAATTCCCAGCGGATGATCTCCAAGATGCCACCTTTCACACCCCGATCCCCACATTTTAGGGGAATAAAATTCCAAGCTAAAATTTGAATCCTACTGCCTATGATTTTCGGGTCGAAATCCAAAATCTCGCAGCAAATGGTAGATGAATCATCAGAAAACTGAAAGCAACTGCATTTAATCGGTGAATTGTTAGCAAAAGAGGGCAGGGTAAGAGTTCCGATTAGGACCGTAGGGTGATTCAAGGGTTTAAGAGTCTGCGGATTAGGGCTTTGACAGGCAGCAACAGAGGGTTTCCGCCGGAGGTATGGAGCGGAACTCTTGTGTTTGTCTGAGGTAGATATCGGACGGCCCGGAATGAGAGATGAGGCGGCGGTGAGAGGACGAGCGCGGTGAATGAGTTCAGAGATAGTGGTAATAATCGGCGTTTCTTCTTCCATCACAAATATATATTGTACTTCATGCGGAGATAGCTCTCCCTCACAGTGTGTATGCGTGAAGAGAAGGCGGGGGCGAAGTACAGAGAGAGAGAAGCAAAGGTAAGAGTGAGCAGGGCGGGAAGACAAAAGGAGGGAAAGGCGTACGTGAGAAGTTTTGTTAGGTAAAATACAGTCTCATATAATTTGACCCCTAAACTATACCTAATACAACACACGCCCATTTAACTCACCAATGCTTCACTTCAGTCCCTATTGAGAACTTTTTAGTTTTATAATCCGACTGAATTTTCATGACTTGGCAACGGGGAAAAATGTCCCTAGCATTACATTACATTACATGTTTTTTGTTTATCATCATTTCCTATTCAAAACTGTTGCTATCACTTACACATTCATCTCAATCAGTTGGGTTAAAAGAAATCACAAATAGTTGATTAAATTTTTTTAGCAATCAAGATACTAAAATGGTTCGATCGGACGCAGAATCCTATGATATAAGAACTTACAAAAATTTAGTAAATGGTATAAGAACCCTATTGTCCAATATATACCTGAGACAGTGTATTATTTACAATAAATTCCGATGTACAATACCAAAACACTAACTACATCAAACTCAAACCCTTGGTAAGTGTATATATCAAATGGAGAAGTTGAAAGAAACATCGAAAGACAATCACTTTTTTCAGAGCTCACAAACGCTTCATTTGTTAATGACGGACCGAAGTAGAAACTACACAAACATTTGCCCGAATTTAGATCTTTGCAATAACATGCAACAGAAACCCAAATTTAGGGTTCAATTATCCAATAAATTGTAGGGTATTACACCACAATAATGATATGCAGCGAAAACAAGTTTAAGTTTGTTTAGAACTAGTATCAATTCCATAGAACTCCATCATTTCCTCTTCTACAGGGTGAGTTTCACCTACTATGACAAGGCAATGTAAAGGAGGCCCAAAATCTTGCGTCAAAAGTTGCTTCATGGAACCTGCAACAATCTTTTGATCTTCACAACCTACTCTAGCCAAACCAACACAAGTTGTCTCTTCATTGTACACTGCAATTTCAAAAGGAAGCAACAAAATTATTAGTCTACTTTTCTAGCAATTTAGGGAATTATCCTAATGGAAAGGGGTAAGTTGTAATTTCCGAAACACAGTGGGTAGGGTTTGTAGTCTTTTGCATTTAAGCGGGTGTGAGCCGTAATTAAGCAATTTCTCAAGAGTGCAGATGTAAAAAACACAAAATTTAACCTAAATAAATCTTTTCCTTAAACCAACCATTTTGCATCTAGACTGGGAAACTAATTATTCATGAAAAATTTTAATAACCATGTGAAGATACCTGATTCGTCTTGATTATGCGCCACCTCCAAGAGCTGCTCAATTGCAGTGTTTATCGTCATAAACCTAGGCGGCTCATACACTTTTTTCCCTCTGAAACATCACGAGCCAAAAAACATAAACACCACTCCAACTTAATTTTTTTTTTGTTATAAGGGAAACACCACTCCAACTTATATGCAAATGCTATGAAAGAAAGTCTGAATAAAAAGACAATCTCATATTAGTAAGTAACAAATTGACCTCATCCCCAACCTGCACAAAGACTCTATTGTAGGTTCCTTCACCCGTATATCTGCAAATACCAAATTATTCAAGATTATAATTTTGAATATATGTCTTGCAAATTCTACATAAAGGTTTAGAAGTATCTACTTTACCTAACAAGCAGAGTGTGTGTAATCCAAGATTTTTATTCCTTTCGATCTTTTCATAAAAACTATCAGGTCTCCAGGTTTCGGTGAAGAACGGTATAGAAACTGTTTCTCCATAGCGGTAGAGCTGAAGCCCGCAAACTCCAATTGCATTCATTACTGATGCATTGTGTACAACTTTGACATCCACATTAAGCTTTTTTGCTCTCACAACAAGATCAGAGTGTGTCGTCGCTCTACATTCAGTAATCACGTCATTAGGATCAAGGTAAGACAGCCAACATGTTTAAAAATGAAATTAACAACAATGTACAAAAATAGGCATGACCCTTTTCTTAATCTTCTTTATATTGACAAAAATTTACACCATGAAAAATCCTAACATTTAATTGAAATAACCCAAATGGGATCAAACAAGGGAACGCACCAGAAGAGAAGAAAAGGAAAATTACCCGAAAGGATCTCCAACAACCAAGAATGCCACGTCAGTGACCTGAGCTTCTAACAGCATATCATCTGCTTTCTCCTCTACCATTTCTCTGTCGGCAATAATGATTGGTTTCCCATAAACCTTTTCCTGCAAATATTCAAAAGATGCAGACTTTATTGCATAATCACACAATCAAATTGATCAAAAGCGTTGCAATAAGACGAAAAATCGATGAAATTAGTGAGACCCACTAGAGTGGAGAGGTCGACTAGGCCGTCGGAGTCGAGACCGAAGGAGAGGAGAGAAGTGTAAGCCTCCATATACACTTTGCTGCATATCTTTATTGCTTCAAGTCCTCTCAAGGTAATATCTTTCTCATCTCCTAATCCTAATCCTATTACGTACAGCATACTTCCTTCCTTTGCTTGTCAAATTTGTGTGTATATTGGTGCTAATCTGAAGCTTTTATTGATTTCACTTGATTTGCAGTGGCACGGGATAGCAAAGACGACGACGACTTAAAAGTTAAAACCCTAGAAAAGCCTCGCTCAATGTGTGTATAATAAATTTAAAATATAAATTAAAAATTACTGAAAAAAAAAAAAGTGTGTATAATAAATTTAAAATATAAATTAAAAATTATGAAATGTAAATAATATTAAATTCTAAATATTATTTAATAAATTTTATGATGTCACCAAATTTTTTTTATTATATACATGATTTGATTATTTTTAATATATTTATTAAATTTATAATAAATTAAAAAATTAGTTCCGTTACTTTAAATTAAAAAATAACTTAAAATTCAATAGATGAGAAAAAAAAAAGAAAAAGGAAGAAAGAACGTGAAAATAAAACATGAGATAAAATCTCTTCAAAAAAAAAATATGAGAGAAAAAATAGGAAATGAAGAGATCATGAAGAAGAGAGAGAAAGAAAAACAATAAAAAGTGGAGTGATGGAGTCCAAGACACCAAAAGGATGAAAGTCCATTATATAATAGTTTAATTAATAGTTTATTCTTCTTATCTAACAAATAATGATGTTCAATGTCTTTTTTAATATTAAATACACGAAATATATATACATGTCGAATAATAATTATTTTTACGTTGCACACACATCGAGTGTGCCGCAGTTACTAGTAACAAGAACACTGCATCATAAAGAAATGAAGAATATTCATTCACATTTAGGGAAGAGGTAGTTATGTAGGACGCAATGTCGTCCCAGAAGCAGGGGCAGTTATCAAGATGCCAGCATCGGACATGTAGAAATTGTTGTAGTTAATACGAGTAACTAGAGCAGCCAAATGAGGGAACTGTCCCACATTCAGCTTCACCGATAAGATCTGCAATGCCATAAACATTTTTTATAAGAAAAAGAATGTCTCATTTGATTGAGTATACCAGGAACAGAAAAAAAAACAAAAAAAATCAAGTATTTATCGCTCAATTCACTCATATTAATCAATTGGGGGGGTGGGGGGGGGGGGGGGGGGGGGGGGGGGATTGCAAATGAACTAAACAAATGTCAAGGTTCAAAAACCAAAAGGAAATGGGATTCAATACATATGTACAAGTGAAACAACTAATAGTCTTGAGAAAGAATACCCTTAGAAGAAAGGCCATGCAGTCATCGAATTGTTTCTCTATTCGTTCCACTTCCTTCTCGCATCTTGCTTTGATGGCAGAAATTGCTCCACCACTATGTAAAGTCTGTTGTATAGAGTAGAAATCTAGAGCTAGACCAAGAATACTGTTTATGCGGCTAGCAATCAATCCCACCTACAAGTGAAAGGGATTGTCACCATAAATATTTGCACTGGCAATAGCAAAATAAAAAGAACAAGGAAATAAAAGAGACCAGCTTGTCTGGAACCACAAAACACTGCCGCTGAATTGACAACAAGTAGGCCTCGTGTACTTCAATTGCTTCATCCAGAGTTCCAGCTGCAGCCACACCCTCACATAGTTCTCGCCATGCATTATGATAAACCTATTAAAATCTTGGTTTTATTGTCTGGAAGGAGCAAAAATATCTAGGTCTAGAGAAAGAAAAGAATGTATTTAATATATATATATATATATATATATATATATATATATTGGTAATACCCTGTCCATAACATATTGGTGAAAGGCATCCACAAAATGGAGTAGTTTTTGCTCTAGCAACCAGCGGCGTTTGTGTTTCGTTGTTGTTGCAGTGCCTCTATCCTGAAATATAAAAAAACACATGATCACAGTATTGCTACTTGAGGACAGAAATCACATTAGTAGTTTGTGAGATGTATGTTTGCATGTCATTTGAAATAAAATATTTATTTGATGCAATCAAGAATTACCTTCCACATCCATCTCCGAGCCTTATCAAGCACAAATTTTGCACGTTTAACTTTCAGCAAGAAACTCATCACCTGTGTGAAAATGTAGATAAATTATCAAATGTCAAACAGATCATGTGCAATTTAAGGAAAAAATAAAAGGAAAAGAAAGACAAAAGGGACCTGATTATACTTCTTCATGGCTTCTAGGTTAGCTATAAGTTCAAGTGGCCACGAGACCTATTGTAGTGGAGTGGAGATGAAGTTCAGTTTAACATGTAGCGTTTACACAGTAACAGGAAATCAACTAGTAGTTTAAAAAAAAAAATTAAAAAAAAAAAAGAGGACAAACGGCAACTTTATTTATAGTACGTGCCTTGTATGTGAACTTCAGAGAGTCAAGGACATCCATTCCCAAGTTTTGTCCTCTGCCTTTCCGAGGAGTTGAGACAGATATAGAGGGACTTTTTGGTTCATCTTCACTTAATCCTGGGCTTTTTGCTACTGATACAACTAACGAGTCTGGTGTACTTAGCAGCACATTATCAGCAGAATTCCTTATTGACTCCTGAAAGAAACTAAATTCTGATTAATACACTTCAGTTGATATCCTTAACATATGTGGTCAAAACCATTGGGGTTTGGCCCAATGACCACCAGATATTACTCTAGTGTAGAGGTCTGGGTTCGATTCCTTGCAGTGACATGGGTCGAACTGTGTGCGTGTGTTTTAATAAAAAAAAATGTGGTCAAAAAAGATTACAAAAACTTAGTATGTAAAATTATCAAATGTCATTTCATGCTTCAAGCATCAACTTGAAGGAGGTTTTTAGTATTCTTAAACAAATAGGAGATCTCACTCACTTCTTGAAATTTTCTACTTGAGCCTTAATGGTATCCTTCACATGGCAGAGCTATATCATTCAAAAGATTATTTCTTGGAAGGCATTATCATCTCACCATATCCTCATGCTAGGGAAGTATATCAGTAACTTGAATTATAGACATTTGTTGTTAAAGTATGAAATTAAGAAGTGGATTTGAACAAATCAATGTCAAAAGTACTATGACAGACTTGAGCCAACGAAATTGCACCTGTAATATTGTGTTCAACTCAAAATCATCATCTAAGGACTCTCCTTTGTCTAGCTTATTGAATATCACTGACAAGAAGTGCTGCAGGAGATCACCTGGACATAGCAAGATTCCAATGTGATCAAAGATAATTGAGAAACATCATCAAGAACAAGTGCATGAAAATCTGGAATGACCAAAACACAGAGGATACCTGATCCTAATAAATATATAGCACGCAATACACCCAACTCATCTAGCAATCTCCAATCATGAAGTAATTTTGACAGCATAGTCCTTCCAATATAATCAGCCTGCAAATAGAATATCTGAAAATTGTCGCTTTGTGCATCACAAAAATTTTGAGTTAACTGCATCCAACCCACTTATGTTATGTCTAACGACTAATGAGCATAACAAACCATGTCATAGAAAAAAGAATCTCATATGGAACACTTATGGAACTTAATTTGCTCATAACTCCTTTCTTTTGACTCACAAAAAGAATTGGAATTCATCCACAAAAACAATAAACTTACCATTTGAACCTTGTTCAAGGAAGAAAGAAAAGAACCAACATAAAATTTGAGGGCAGAAAAATAATTTTACCATAAATAAAATGCATGTCTTTCGTAGTCGATGCGCGTGAGATGCACGGGATCTTCTATGCAAATTTTCAATTTCTCAGGGTTTTTATGCTCATTAACTCTAATCTGGGGATTGGTTGCAATTAA
This sequence comes from Verbena officinalis, assembly GCA_958496215.1. Lineage (NCBI taxonomy): Eukaryota > Viridiplantae > Streptophyta > Magnoliopsida > Lamiales > Verbenaceae > Verbena > Verbena officinalis. The sequence continues at coordinate 30,082,717 of OY292390.1, read as the reverse complement.
CTCTAAAATTATAAGTCCAGTAAGAGCTCATGATGAACCTGTTTCTTGATATAGAATATAAGGCATTCCTGAAGAACCACTGCAGGAAGTTGAGTACTTCTAGGTTCAACATTTTGAATCCAACTAAGGACTTTTGATGGAAGAGAGCTATTATTCTGGAACGGTAGAATCTCTGATATCTGAAGGTCCTCCTGCTACAAAATTGAAAAAAGTTATAAAAGAAAATATCTAGGATAAGTATTACAGTCATTCATTAGTCAAGCACAGAGTTTCATACCTGGAAAGAAGGAAGAAGAGTTGGAAAAGGAAGCAAAGCTTCAAGCATTGTTGTATCTTCCAAGAACCTCAAATCTAACTCACCGAAATGAAACCCACAAGCATAATCCGTGTTCTTGATCGCCAAACCATGTCCGTCGTTATCACTAAATATAGCCTGTCTTAGACACTCATCATTTAGAGGAGGAAGATGAAAGGCTCGGGATATATTCAATGAGCTCCAAGCATCTTTATTCTCCTCAAGAATCATATGACAAACAGTAAGTGCTGGATTTTCAGGACAATATATTTCGGGAAGTTTGTCTATTTCATTATGGTAATTCATTGCAGCTTTTTGTGAAGATGGCACAGAACCAATGTTTCTTTTATTGGCTAAAGTGTCATCATATAACTTCTGCCAGAACTTTTTTGACTGTATGTCAACAGGAAAGTTCCTATTGTCATCTAACAATAAATACTCAGAAATGTGATCTCCATGGCCAATAAGAGCTGTTAGTGACACACAAAAAGCTTCTGACAACGTTAATCCAGATATGTTATTCCCATTCTCAATATTGTCAGCAGAAACTGGTAAAGAAGATGTTGTTGGAGCATGTTGGATCAGCTGCAACGATTTCCCCGCAGAAATAATAGCCTTTGCAGTGTCCTTGAAGAAGAATGGGCAAACCTGGAAATGTTTTCTATTTTCTTCTTTCGCAATGGCCACACTAGACAAAGATGTGGATGCTCTACCAGACATATCTTTTTTCTCTTTAGTTGAAGGTAGAAAATCTGAGGCGAAATCAGAAAGTTTTAATTTCTCCGACATAGCTGATCTGGGCTGATAGCTTTTCTCCCAAAATTCAGCCTCGTCTATCGCAATTCTTTTGTTTGCAACAAAAAACATCTGCAAAAAAGGCACAAAGAACAAATGACCAAAGGTATTATACACATACTCTAATACCAAGATCAGACACTACAGAAATGAATATTTTAATCCCATTTTCTGGATAGTAAATGCTTCAGAGAAGAGAATGCAAATAAATCTCTATGGGAAATACCTCCTCAAAAGGATCATCAAGAGTTCCTTGAAAAAGCCAAGAATCAAGAGACTCAATATATGGCAACAATGTACCCACAAGTATATAAAGTAGCATCCGATATGCATCCTCCTGAGATAAACATATTGTTGCGATTAAGTCCCAGGAATCAAGATCAAATATGTGTATCAACTGAGTAAGATATGTAAGCAGCCAACATATTTGAACAACCTCACCCCCTTGAACGAGACAAACTTCACTGAGCTTCAGATAAAGATGGTTTAAAATGTGAACAGCAATATCAGCAGCAGGAACATTGGGATCGAGGTCAAAATAGAATTGAGGAATAGCTCCATTCACTATTTGAAACAAATACTCAGCTCCTGAGCAAAGACTACATTAGAGAAAGAATACATCATTAAAACAGTTGATTAAAATCCAAGAAAGGTAAACAAGCTCCCAGTCATGCTCTTCGAAAGCATGCAGAATAACAATCATCTTGACAGATATAAAAAATAATAGAAAGAAATAAAGTGTGAGTATCAACTGCCGTTAATTCTCAGCATACACGTTTTAACTGTACAAGAAGACTAACCTTGATAAAGAACTCGACAACCCCAAGATAGTCGGAGTGATACTGCCATTTGAGCTATTTACTTTCACCTCTTCTTTCAAAGCAACATCTCGCATCCTCTGTCACAAAAAAAAAAGAGATTAGACACAGATTAATTAAGTAAAACATCAAGAAAATGGAAAAGCAAACGTCATATCAAGCAGCGATTTTGGTGTGACTTCAAAGACACATACCCTGAGCCATGTACTAACGGAGCAAGCAAATGCTCTTAAAGTAGGCGGAGGAAAGCTCCTGGAGGTCTCCATTTTGGTCACCACAATACCAACCAATTGCAAACATGTTGCAGCATATGAAAACTGATCAAGAATTCGATACAAACTTGTCTGTGAAAGATGAGTCACATAAATCCCGCTTTTGAAGTGAAAACAATGTCCCTTGTCGTCCCAATAGAATAGGGAACTCGATAAACCCTGCAGCATTTGCAGTACTCCTCGGACCTTAAAGGACAAAACGAGAAAAAAAATCCAACCCATACGCAATTGTTAATTTCACTCCCACAAAATTGAAAATAAAGTTTCTAAAGACAAATCAAAATATACGTACCAGGTCGAGTTCATTTGTCCTTAGAGATGATATTGGAGCTGCGAAATGTATGCCGCCACCAGTGAAGTTAGTATGAATTCGATTAATCAAATTTTCTGAAACTACCATCTCTGGGAAAATTAACTCAATTAACAGTCATGAAAATTCAGAAACATAAAGAAGAGTACACATTAGCTCCGCAATTCATCAAACGCTTTGACTGAAGGGTCTACGATTGAGAGTGACGGTATCCCATAAATAATTGGGGATCACAAACTACGAAGAGGTTCGACAACTATCGTTATAGCATTTCCCAGATTTTGGAGTTGGGATTGTGCATTGTAGTCGCATTGGAAGAAGAGGAGGAGGAAGAAGAAGAAGAAGAGTAGAAGTTTTTCTGAGTCTTCAACCGGAAGGGAGCGCAAAAGGGGAGGTAAAAGTTATTTTTAAAATTTATTTATATTTGTATTATTGAATTTCTAACTGTGATTTCTTTGGCACATTAGGTTATGCATACTTTATAATTTATGATTATTAATAATTCCGATAAATTTGTTCTAGTTTCCAATTGTGTTTATGCAGTAGCCGGCTAGGAGAAAAAATAGATGGAAAACCAAAAACAAAAAGATAAATCTAAAATCAATTTATGTTCAATTTGTTAGCATTAGTCATTTAATTCATACAAATCAAAAATATGTCATTTACATGGGTTGAGCCGGGTTTGATTACTTAAGTGTAAAACTCTCCCTACCAATGACAGTTGCGTTTCCGAAGACTCGAATTCAAAATTCCTAGTTAAGCTAGCATAGTGCCGAAACATAACGCCGAACTCGAGACTGACCTCTGGTTAAAAGTATGTCATTTAAGCTGTTAAAACATATTTTGATTCTAACTGATTCCAAATACCAAAATACCACATAACCAGAAGTCCAGAACACAATAGGAAACTCAAGAAATTGGTAAACGTGGTTTTCCAAACAAGCTTGTATACATACACCTTCAACTAAATTACACTTTATACATCGCCTGTTACATTACATTACATTACATAATCCTAAATTTGGTTTAAGATACTGCAAGATCTGTCTGAAAGAATACATGCTGCTGCCTCTAATACCAGCATCAGCAAATACAACACGTAACTTGTAATGCTATTAAACAAGGCATTGAAGAACCAACAATCCCTAAAATCAAATTTTATTGCTAATTTATTTCTTGTTGCACATTGATGTTCTGTTTTTTTCTTTCCGCCGTTTTCGGCATTAATAGAGTGAGATTTCCCTTACATGAGAAGTTGTATATATTGTTATTTACAGCTTTTAAGAGCACATTGTTCTGAACGTTTGAAGGGCTAACGGTATTTGAACTTCGATTAAGCTCTGGTGAAGATAGTGTAGAACGAGGAGAGTGATGAGACGTTGTCGTCACCAGTTCTTGAGATTCTGGACAAGATTGTCGGCTCGTTTCACTACAATTTCGAAAAAGAAAAAAATAACAAAGAGAGGAGAAAGAGAAAGTAATTAGTAAAGACTTGCTGCTACTAAGAGGGAAGTTTGCCAGAAAAATCTCTTAACTTAAAAGAAAGGTTAAAAAGGGTTTAATTTCACTCTTGGATTTTGGTCCCCTACTTTTCACGGGATAATTACTAACTACCCCTAGGTTATGCCGTTATAGCCTAAATACAAAAAACTCCAAGAGATTTCAGAAATTACCAATGCCCACCTGAGGTTTCGCTCACTCTCACAAACTTCACTAGCCAATTAGTAACGAACATTCATTGAAAATGAATGGTAATGTTGGTTTTTCAAAAATCAACCCTTTTCTCTTTTCTTTCAGCACTTTTCGTCAAGGGCAACATGGTAATGTTACCATCACCGTTAGTTTTTCCGTTACGCTTAAAACTTCAGGGGGGCTTTGGTAATTTTTTCAACCTAATTAAGTCTTTTGTATTTAGGCCACACCTCGGGGTAGTTGGTAGTTATCCATACTTTTCACCTATCTCAACTTTGATACGATGAGTTTCAATTTATATTATTTTTAATTACATTTATTTACAAATGCAAATTGAACGAAGGTTTTTAATGGCTGAGATCACAGGATTTGCAGGTTGGGTTTAAATCTCACTCTTTAAATTCGTAAATGTATTAAAATTGATACAAAACACATACCCATAGAGAAGTGGTAATTTTCCTTGCTGAATTCTTGTAGCTGATGAAAGTGGCATCACTTCCTTACTCCAACGAGCCCACTCATTTGGATTATCCATATCCTGAAAGCAAATTTTTATATTTTAAGTTTAAAAGAATCCAAAGATAATAATCCACAATCTGTATTGCAAAAGGACGGCATTGCAAGAGGAAAGTAATAATCTCACTTTTGGAACCATAGCCTCTGTGTAGCAATGTTGGCATATTTGCAAATCACGAGACACTTTAACGGCTGAGATCACACTACTCTAGCATTGTTGCTAAATCTCTGCCGTTAAATTTGCAAATATAGTAACATTGCTACAAAACTGAAACTTACGGTATTAGATCTGAGAAAAAGTGAAACGAATGGTGCCAAAAAATGAAGAAGGATAAAGTTATGGTACCAGAAGTGATATTAATTCTGAAACTCACATGTAGTTTTAACCCAGAAAATTCTTGCACGAAAGCCGTTAGATTCTGGTCTTGTGAGCTCCTTAAGAAAGGATGGTCTAACAGCTTAACAGCTGAAAGCCGATCTGCAGGCCGTCTCTGGAAACACAAGTGAAGGAAATCTTTCCCTTCGGCTGACAATGTTTCCGGTATCGGAGGCGCTTTGTTTAATACATTGAACATTGCTTGCACCTATCATCATCACCATAGGAAAAAGAAAAGGTTATGACTGGTTTGTTGATAAAGCTGTACAAAGTTGGGAGTATTTTGTTTGGAAAAATTAAAATTCACTTTTAAATAATAGAAAAAAGAACCCTAGAGCTTTAAAAATTACCTCCAGAGATGCTTTTAGATTCTAGCTTATTTAAAGTAGAAAATGACTTCTCTTTTTAGAGTTTGTAAATACTTACCCAACTAAACTCACTCCAAGGAGGTTTCCCAGTGAGCATCTCAATGACCGTACAACCCACGCTCCATATGTCCACACCATAGGCCACGTCCGGATTAGCATCTTTCCGCATTGCAGCCTGTAATACCTACACAATAAGAAGAATTAAAAAAAATGTCTCGTAAAACATTTGTTTTGATTAATAAGCTATGCCAGTAATGAGAGCTAAAAATTTGATACCTCTGGAGCCATCCAATGTGGAGTACCCTTCAAGGATAGGTCAATATCATGTCCAGCAAGCTGGAAGAACGAACAAAAAACATGAATATGTAATAGTGTAAATTCTGAAACAAGAGGGAGATATAATTAAGAAGCTTATTTGATAACGAATTAATTATACAAACTTCGAAAATCATACATGTTTTGCTAATCCAAAGTCAGCTAGCTTGACAACTCCGGATGCATTGACGAGTAAATTTGCCCCTTTGATGTCTCTGTTTTACAGAAAAGTACCGTAACTTAGTCTCAGCAGAAAAAAACAAATAAAAAAATCAGAATTATTAAATAAAAAGTGTCAGCTCTGTTTGGATTCTCAACCGTTGGGACTTTAGATTTATTATCTTCTAACAGAATACATTTTTCAATATTTAATAGGACTTTCAACCTATGTATTGTCTTTGTGTTATGCAAGTAGGCCAATCCCGATAGAATATGACGGGTGAAATTGCGAACAATGCTTTCTGTCATAGCTCCACAGTGTTCTTGGACATACTTATTAATTGAGCCGGGATGCACATACTCCAAATATATGCAAAACCGATCCTCAATCTGCAGCAAATAAGTTTCTTATAGATCAATTTATTTGCAACGGACTGACTGGAATAGTATATAATTATGCAAATATCCCCTTTTAATTTCAAAATTACACGTAACTAGATTGTAGCTTATCTCCACCCTACAGTTACTCCCTCATATTGATTATTATGCATACCATAATTCAAAGTATAGTGAACTTTTCAAATTTAATTATCCAAGTTCCAGTCCAGATAAAAAAATTATCAAAAGGGTATTTTGTAATTTTGATATGGGAGGTTTGTGAAATATCACATAGGTATAGGGGAGGTAAGTGTAATTGACCCCAATCTAGAATAGTTATCAAAAGTAAAAGATTTGCTTACAGTTTCGCATCCGTAGTACTGTACAATGTTTGGATGCTTCAATTCTCTGAGAAATTTGATCTCCTATAAATGGCAAAACAAGAAAATACAACATGAAAACCTGATAAATGTGAACAGGTATACAATATATAGTATCTTTTTCTTTTTCTTTTCATTATCAGTTAATGGTGAAGAATTCATTTGCCCAAAATAATTACTTAAAGAGTAATAGGACCTCAGAAAATAACCTGTTCCAACTGCTTTATGCATTCTGCACATTTTGGATCATCTGGAATCATCTCGACTTCTTTCATTGCACATGTAGCTCCGGTTTCACTATCAAAGCAAGAGTCAAAATTTAAGGCCAATGAATCAAAAGGGGTGTTTGGCTTTTGCTTTCTAAGATTCTCATGGATAGTAGTAAAAAAGTTGAAAGTGTTCGAGAGTAAAATCTGCTTATTATACCTGCTAAGCATTTAAAAAGAAGGGAAACAATATTTTGCTACCTTAAGTACACCATTTTTAGACTTAACCACCAAAAACTTACCTTTATTGTTATTACTTTTTTATGCAGATCATCACTGCCTAAAGCATGCTAGTTCTGCAAAATACCATCTAAATGCACATTTTGACAGAAAAATACATATTTGCCCTCATTTAACCCATGTGCAGAAACATGTGAGGGACAAACCGGTGAAGACAAAATGTGTTTTGTAGCCAAAATATGCATTTAGGAGGTATTTCTGCAAAATCTGCATACTTTAGGTGGTGATTTGCAACCAAAAGCAAATGTGTAGGTGATTAAGTCTACAATTGTTCATACTTTAAGTGGTAAAATATTTTTTCTCCGGAAAGGAGTAACTAGAAGTTGTAAGAAGCCAGGCAGCTTTTAGCTTCAACATTTTTCTGCTTTAAAAAGGCTTAAGCCATTGCTAAATATATAAAAAAATAAAAATTACTTCAAAAGAAATGTCCTTTCTACATACCGGTGAGTTGCAACATAAACACTTCCATAGGTCCCACGGCCTAACAGCCTTCCCTTACGCCACTGCCCTTTTACCAATGGAGCATCCATTTTATCAAAGCTGTGACGAACAGTAGGCGAGGGCCTACAAACGTTCGGTGGACGTGGCAACGGGTGAACATTAGCACCATTACCGCCATCGTGCCTCGTGGGGGAACTTTCCGGATAGGACTTATTATGTGAATGCACAGAAATGCCCTTACAGGTTCTCGAGTTCCCATTAGTTGGGCTATGAAGTGGGGAGTGTTCTGGAGTGGGTAGAGTTGATATTTGGTACGATTTCGATATTCTATCTGAATTAGGTGAAAAATCCAAAGTGCAGTTTGAGGCTTGGAAAGATGGGTGGAAAAGATCAACGGTCTTGCATCTTTGTGGGCTAAGTACCGGGCTTGAGTAACCGCTGCTCGGAGCGCTTCTCGTGGGAAATTGTTGGCGGAAGTCGTTTTCTGAGGTGTTTACATTTAGTTCTTGAGGGAATCCTCTGCGAAGATAAGTTGGACATATTTGTGCTTTTTGGTCCAACTTTCCAAGATTGTGATGAGAATGGATTCTGCAGATTGAAAAAGAACACTCATTTTATTCATCAATGTAGTGATTATAGTCGAAGGGAAATTCTAGCCTGGGCGTGGTTCGGCTACACTTATGATAATGATTGGTGTATATTTTAGAGATTAGAAATTACACTTCGGATTGTATGGTTGTGATCAAAGGTGATTCGAGCAAGAACTTTCCCTTAATTGACTTAAACTAGATATAGTTAAAGTTCCTTTCCTCTCCTTCCCCTAAAATTCCAGCACGGACCTGGTTTGGCCAAATTTAATCAATTATATGAACAGTGCATGCTGTGTGTGATTGATTACTGATATAGCCAAACCCGGTCTAGCTAGAATTTCCCCAATTTCCTCACCTCAATTGTCCAAGAAATATCCATTTTTCAACAATGGTAGCTAGGAATTCAAAGTTCTAACAATTAGATTTGCAGAGAATGTCATAACTAAGATTCAATCCAAACAAAAGTGTATATTTCAAGTAAACCAATCACTACCCATGTTTCCTAAAAATAACTATACCTATAATCAAGATAAAACCTAAAAGTTGTACAGAGATTGAGTTTAAGAACAGTCAAAACAAACCTTGTAGCAGAAGAGCTAGAGCTCTCACTCTGTGTAGGCTGCAAATTCTTTTCAGGGCGGGGCAGCGGCTGCGGCACCGCCCCCGCCGACTTGGACCAGTGTTCTCCGCAGGCGTGGTGGGGGGTTCGAGACCCGGACCCATGACCCGTACCCCAATCAGGCGAAACGGGCTCAGACTGTGACACTTCACGTGCACCGCCCGATTTGAGGCCCAATTCGTTATCCGAGACGTGCCTCAGTTTTCTCTGCCGGGTCAGCTTCCTCTTCTGATCATTACCGTACTTATTCTTGAAAATATCGTTCGAGCTCTTGCTCTTGCTCTTGTCCTTCAATGGCCGATTAGAAGAAGATGAAGACGATGAAAGTGCACTCCAGAAAGAAGGCATAACAGCTGGAAATTAAATCACCGCAGAAATATCAAGAGACTCAAATCTTTCTTTTTTTTATTTCTTCAGTAGATCGACAGCTAATAGCCTCTGTTGGGGGAGTTGGGGGCATTGAAGAAGAAAACTAGGGGGTGTGGCCGGGGGTCAAATTTCCTTGCTTTAGAATTTTCATTAAAATTTCTATCTTTATCTGTTTGTCTTTTTCTCGTTTTTTTCCATGCACAGGGAAGACCTTTGGAGTTACAGATACGTACACAAATTTAATAGTCAATTTCTTTGATATTTTTAAATTCCAGTTGGAGTTGGAGAACAAGTTTTCGATATGTGAAGTCAATGATGAAGAATATAAAGATGAAAACTTTTTTTTGTAAGTTTAATTTCGCGAGATAGATCGAAGTCAAGGTTGACAAAATTTCACCGCCGTGTGAGAGCTGGAAACTCTGGAAACTTGATTATGATTATATTGAGACGCAGAGTGGGAAATCGGTAATATTATAATATTATATGTTCTTGAATTTTTCATCGTACGTCCGGTGCCAATGCCATGACTCAGTAAACTGCTATTTGTTCTCTGTATGTACACGGAGAGTTGGTGGGTAGGCTCTTAAAATTTACATCAGTGTCCAAAGAATTGGTAATAAATTAAGAAAAATAGTCTTGTTCTAGATTTGGTTTTAATTGGTCAATTTATAAGCTAGGTTAGGCATTTTATCTCAAAGGAGAAAATATTATAATTTCGGAAAAAAAAACTTTTTATCTCCTGACCTGTGCGATTTTCTGTAAATTGTCTCCTGACTTTTTTTTTTTCAATAAATTGTCTCCTCACCTTTCACAATATTTACAAGTTGCCTCCTAAAATACACTTCCGGTAGAATATTCCGTCTAGATGCCAACACGTGATTTTCTCAAAGATAGAAACGCCATTTAAACTTCGACCAGACCCTTTTTACTTGCCCAACCGACCCAAATATTTTAATCTAATTAATTATTTGTATGACGACCTAGCTACTACTGATCTAGTTTTCATTGGACCTCTCCCTCCATCTTATTATATCATCATTCAATATCTTTTCCTAAAAATTGATTTTCTACGGTAACCATAAACCGCACAATGAATAAGGAAAAAAACTCACCATAATCTGGAGTGTTGCGCCCAACCCGTATTTTTTCTTTGCTCATACTTTTGATCATCCACGCTATGGTCGGATTGCAGGATAACAAGAAAAAATTGAAAAAGTTGAAGAAATCGCCCAAGATGTGAATGAGAGAAACCCTAATTTTTTTAATTGATTTGGGAGACAGAACATTAGAATGATAATTAATTATATTAAAATATTTGGGTCGGGTCAGGTTGAAGTTTAAATGATGTTTCTACTCTTATGAAACTCACGTGTGGCGCATGTATTGACATTTGGACAGAATATTCCGCCGGAAGTGTATTTTAGGAGGCAACTTATAAATATTGTGAAAGGCGAGGAGACAACTTATCGAAAAAAAAGGTCAAAAAACAGTTTGCAAAAAACCATAAAGGTAATAAGGTAAAAAGTTTTTTTCCCTATAATTTCTAAAAGTACCTATGTATAGGTAATTATCTGCATAATATGCATATCTCAATTTTCAACGGTTTGAATTTTTATAAAACGGTTATGTCAGGTTAGCAGCTGCTGATGGAGTTTTTCGGGACTACTACGAGATCTGGATTATTGAATTTTCGATCAACTTTAATGTTTGCGAAGTACTTGCTTGCTATGACTATATTTTTTATATGTCATGGAAAAACTATTTTGAAGGGTTTTTGCTAATACTTGAAGGGTTTTTGCTGTATTTATTCCTAAGTCTCCAAATACAAAAACATCTAATCTGAACCATGAAATTCAAATACAAAAGGCCACACACACGATTCAAAGTAAAAAACTTCCCCCGAGTCCCGACTTGGTCTAACAGAGAATTCCCCTATGTGCTTGCATTGGACAAAGTTAGGTAGTAGAAAAATAGAACATATGAAATAATATGTAGAACTTCGACTAATTCAAATCAACTTTATACGTATTTAAGTACGTCAAAGTTAGATTGTAATCAGATTAATAAATACTACGTATAAGTTATAACGTACTCCTATTTAGATTTTTTATTTTTTTATTTTTTACATAAAAAAAGAAAATATGTTGTCGTGATGTGGTAGTGCCGGTTGACGGTGGAATCTTAGGCAAAGAGAGTGGTGTGATTTTGTGTTGACACAAATACATACGTCAACTTCAATAGTTATGTTTTTGTTAATTAGCTGACACCAGTTTGCATTACCTTTTTTTTTTTTCTTTTTCAGCATTATAGATGGTGACGCCGCCTATGTTTAATGTTTTTCCCAAATTAAAAATGAAAACGAAAATTAAAATAAAAATAAAAATCTATAACTAGACTAAATGTACCTAGTTATGAGGCCCAAATTAAACTAGAGCCTATTATAATGAAAATTCACTATCCACAAACATGGGCCTTAATTACAGGGACATGACAAAATTCGAATATGAACTCGTATATTTTAAAATCTTTCATTAAAATCATCAACAAACTGACTACTAGTGACCAAAATATTTAAGGTTAACATTGCCATTTTGAGAAAAAAAAAAAAAAAAAGAAAAGACTAGAAAAAAATATAAAGGGGGCAAGAATGTGAAAAGACAAATAACCCTTGTTTGGATGCCAAATTTATGAATGAAGAAACCGGTCAGCTCTGCTCTGCCTGTGTTAATCCCAAATTCGAAGAGCTTAACCTAAGACATGAAATTGCCCGCCAAACCTTCCAAATTCAGCTTCAAATTTCATGGGTACACCCCGTTTTCTACTGCTCCGATTGACGAACGCTGCCTCAAACTCCGCCCGCCTCTTCTCATCTTCCACCGACCTACGGCGGCCCTGGACGCACTTAACGGAGGAGCCCGAAGACTCGAACGGCAAAAGCGTTGTTTACAAACGGGCTCTCAAGCTCCAGCGACCCACCTCCGTGAGGTATTTCGAATGCGTGAGGAACTCGGTGAGCTTAATCGGTTCAATCGAACGTCCTTTGGAAGTAATCAACTCCAACGGCATCAAATTCGGCGTCTACACTAGGCTTAAGATTAAGACACAGATTGCTGCTTCCGGCCATTTTTGGTGAGAAACCCCTTCCTAATTTTCGATAGGTTGGTCTAGTTATTTTTTCGTCTCATATATATAAGTAACAGGGTAAGTCTCAAATTCTGGGATGAAATGGCGGAAATTTCGCTCCAGCATCTGAAGCCGAATGACATGATTTATGTTTCTGGTCGGCTGGGATCGCAAATAAAGGTGGCTGAGGATGGGAAGTCGATGCATAGCTACGAGGTTTGAAATGCTACCTTTTTCGAGTTATTGTGAGTTTGTTGGCATTTGGTTGTTATGAGCAAGAAATGATATTCCTAATTACAATCACAGTTTTTGGACTGAGCTGACATATTAGTGAGAGTTCAGCTTGTGAATGAATCCTTAAAGAGAAGATAGTTTCAACAAGATAGCATATATATCTTTCAACTAGCTCATTCTCCATTTTGTGTGTTCACTTTCTCAAGTTCTTTGCTCTCTCCTTGTACCGTTTGCACAATATTGGACTCTGTATTTTCTGGTATCATTTTTGTTTCAAGAGTCAATTTTGACGCATTACAAGCATTTAATTTTAAAGGTATTGATGATTTTTCAACTTCTCCAACCTAAGATACTAAATATGAGCAGAAGCGATGTGTTTCTGTTTAACTACATTTTCTCGAGTTAAATAGAGTATTCTTGGGTAGTGGATACATATGATTGTTGTTGGCTGTTGCCTCCTTCAGTTGAAATAGAGTAAATCAGTATGGTGTATTTTAATATACTTAATCCTTCCTTCCTCTATCTAAAACTAAAATGGAGAGTTCGTCTGTAAACATGTGCCGTAAAAGTGAAGCGTTGTAAGAGTACAACTTGTGCATCTGAATTCTCCTCCTATGGTTCATTTTATATGTTCATTTTTTTCATATGTAGGTACATGTTACAGAGATCAACTTTGTTGCACAAAATGGTCCAGCCCCGGCCAGTGGAAACTTGGTGAAGTTGGAACCGAGAGGTACATTTCCTTTCTCCTGCTAAATAGTTGGTATTTTAGGCAGTAGAATAATCATAAAGTCTCTCATATTTGCATTGGCAGTTTCAGTTGAGGATTTGATGCAGAAACGTAGAGCCCGTCTTCATTTGTGGAGCATTTTCTTCGCCAGCCCATATGAATGGTGGGATAATAGAAACACTAAATTGAAACCCAATCATCCTGATTTTAAGCACAAGGATACCAGTGAGGCCCTCTGGCTCCAACCCAATGATCCTCCATGGATCAAACAACAACTGGATTTGCTAGATTCAAGATCATTAAACAAACAAAGACCTGGAAAATACAGAAATTCTTATTCACAGCTGTCCCCTTTGGTTTATGATGATGCTGAAGGAACTTGAGAAAAACTTAATATGGTGGTCAAATTGTGAAAGAAAGCAAAGCTGTTTTCTGTGGATATTTACTGTATAGACTTTTCTATTTGTGTTGTGACCAATTAGATCAAAATTTGTAGTTTGTAGTAGTTACAATTATTCTTTACAATATAATCAATCTTGTCTATCTAATGTTTTAGATCATCATTGAGTGTCGTGTCATGTTAGGCATTCTGTCTGACACCTTTGTATAGTGGTAACAATTGAAAAACAATCAACATTATCTTCCCCACATAGCACTTCCCAATTATCACAAAACAAAGAAGATAGGGAAAAAACTAGAGAAAACTCACACTAGCAGTATAATTTTTGTCACGACAGAGTTGACTGAGAATGGAGGGTCTAATACGGCTATAAAGGTGGCTCATGGCCACACAAGTGGTGGCTCCACCTCCACGTGCTTTTGCTTGTAATATTTTTTTATGCTTTTGCAAAATCAATTAGCATCAAACTTTTTCTGAAATCTGAATTGACATATACATTAAATAATTAAATTCATTGAATTAGAATTAAAAAATATCACAATCACGTTAGGCACATTGTTGATGGCTAAAGCTGTTTAGGTCACATGATCTTGGCTTTATTCAGTGATTGCTATTATTTTTATCCGAAAACATTATTTATTCACTGTAATATTGAAATCTTGAAAATTATTTTAGTAATGGTGATCTAGAAAATTCATAAGGCAACATGTGATTCGATTTTATACTATTTATTTATTCTCTTTTCCTGCGAGTTACGATAAGCATTGGACATTAGGAATATCATTAAAGAATTAAATCACTAATTAATGAAAGTCGCTCACAGAATCAATTAAGCACTGAATACTAATCACGACTTTATGTCCACGTTTGGACTTTTTTGGGGATTTGATTTAGTTTGTCACTCGAATTTGGAACTTAGATTTGGTAGACTTTCATGTTGTTCGGTATTAATCTTTGAATAAAATAGTGCACTTCACAAATTTATGCATTGAATAGAAGAAAAAAAAAAAAAAAAAAAGCTTTTTTCCCTCCAAAAATCAAATTCTAATGGAGATAATAGAGTTTTTCGTTAGACGGAATTATTGTTTATATCCTCAAAATTTATATTATGGGACTAAGTTTGAAATTAGCTAGTTGTGGAATTAATTTCGACTTCAATCTCAATTTTTGAGATTAAAAATAGATTTTTTCTCTTAAATAATAAAAAGAACTTAATATATTTTATAATTGTATACATGAGTTTTAGGTAAAAAGTAAAATCATTTCAAAGTTATGCCAACAATTAACCAAATAACCCAAATTCTAAGATGTAATCATTGCATCATTTACCTTAAGAAAGAAACAAACTTAACCCAAAAATCCATGCATTAGGTGTACATCTAGAAATCTCCAACCATATATTATAATTTAGACATATCTATCTTATATATATATTCTAAAATATTAAATCTTAAGTTTGGCGGAAATAGTCATTCTGTCAATGAGCCGCCATCACAGGAAACGTTAATCTTTTAACTTTGTCACAAACATTTTGACAACCTTAAGGAAATTCCATTTGACACCATTTATATGTTGTCATAACTTTTTGACAATTTAATTTGTCGAAAGTTGAGAAGAACTCCTCTACTTTTTCTATTTAACAGAATCCAAAATATATGATTAAGTTTGATTATTATTACGATAAATTAATGTTTGATTAGTTCTGGATTTTATGAAACTCACCAACATATTTCTCATAAATTTGTAAATCCATGAGATCAACGTTCAAATTTAGGGGTTATTTGTAATTTATGAAATAAGAGTTATGTTGTGATTTAGTGAAAACTCAATTGAATCGGTTCATTCAACTAATGGAAAAATTATAAAATTGGGACACTTGTTACTATTGAGTTGATTTTTTGGGATATAAGAATTGAATTTTGAGTAAATGCCCTGTAACTTTGTTTTTTTTTTTAGCAATTTTGGGACTTCAACGGATTTAATTTCAATTTTTGCCCTAAATACTACGCGTAAAATTGAAATTGAATCCACCGAAGTCTCAAAATTACTACAAAAAATAAAGTTACATAACATTTATATGAATTTCGATTCTTATTTTTCCAAAAAATTAACTCGGTGATAACAATTATCTCGTTTTGTAATTTTCCCTTGAACTAATTATCATACAAAAATTAGACCCCCTTAAAATAATAAAAAAGAATAGCACAAGGGTTAGTTTCGTCAATTCGTTCACCATAAACGTCACTTCAGTCCCCTTTTTCCACTGCCATAAAAACCACCAAAACGACGGTGTGCTACTACGCACCTGTTGGATTGGCTACAGCCTCTCCTCTCCTCTTCCTTCAAACATGGCGGTAACAGACTTCTTCGCCGGCGAGATTGCCACGGAACTCCTCAAACAGCTCTTCACCATCTCCCGAAAATCCCTAGCCTGCCGCACCAGCGCCGAGCAGCTCATCGAGTACATCCAGGAGCTCCTCCCCGTCATCCAGGAGATCAAGCTCACCGGAAACGAGCTCAATCAGCACCGCCAGCGCCAGCTAGATAACTTCTCCGAGATACTCACTGGAGGCCTCGAGTTAGCCAACAAAGTCATCAAAGCCCCCCGATGGAACATCTACAAAAACTTGCAATTAACGCGGAAAATGGAGAGGTTGGAGAAGAACGTTTCGAGATTCATGAAGGGACCTATTCAGGTAAGATACTTATAGACACTTTTTTTTTTCCATTTTTGATTGACGATTTTTTTAGCCCATAACGGAGAAGCACTGATTGTGTGTTTCCAAATTCCAACCAGGCTCACGTACTGGCTGATGTGCATCACGTCAAGGTGGATATGGGAGAGAGGTTTGATCGGCTGGAATGGCGGCTGGGGGCAATGAAGATTGGTACGGACGGCGATGGTGGCTTGTTGGGAGCGGCGGTGAAGAGGGTGGAGGAGGAGGAGCGGTGGTGCGAGGATAATTTGGTAAATTTGGGCGGGACTGGATTGGAGCTGGGTAAGATGAAGGTGAAGCAGATGCTAATGGAGAAGGAGTACAGCGTGGTGGGAATTCATGGAATCGGTGGAATCGGGAAAACTACCCTCGCCAGAGAAATTTGCAAAGATAACGAAATTAAAAGTAAGTGTTTGATATATCTCTGTTATATCTTTTTTAATCATAGTGTAATAACGTGTTAACAATTAATCTTTATTATTTCCAGGTTATTTCAACAACAAGGTCTTCTTCCTTACTGTATCTCAATCCCCAAATGTGGAGCAATTGAGGTCACAAATCTTGGGAATGGTATCAGGAAATACGATTTTAAATAACAGCGATAGATTTCCGCTAATAAAACTAAGTTATGATACTGGAAGTTCGTCTCGAGCACTTTTGGTTCTTGATGATGTTTGGACTCAGTCAGTGTTGGAACAACTACTGGTCAAGATTCCTGGTTGCAAAATCCTAGTTGTTTCTCGGTTAAATTTCCCACCATCTGTTGTTGATTGCTCCTATGAATTAGATTTGTTGACGGAGAATGAGGCCATGTCTTTGTTCTGTCATTTTGCTTTTGGACAAACATCTTTACCTCTTAGTGCTGATGAGGAATTGGTTAAGCAGGTAATAAAGATTATTCGGAGTTCACAAGAATATGTGATTTTAAGTGTTTAATTTTGACATGAAGTGATTAGTAGTAAAACTTGACAGTTATTTGAAAGTGAATCTACTAAAAGTTCTCAAAATCTTTATAAGTTAGCCAAAAGTTGAAATTTTCATTTTTTATTTTTTTTTACTACTTGAAGAAAAGCAAGAGTTTTCAAATGCTTTCCATTTGTCCCAAAAGACTGAAAAGCTCAAAAGAATAAATCTAAAGTTTGGTTACTTTTTTCTTTTCTTGGATATTGTTATATTGATTATCAAATTTACAATAGGTTGTGGATGAATGCAAAAGACTTCCATTGGCTCTAAAGGTGATTGGAGCTTCACTTAAGGGTCAATCAGAGATGTTCTGGACGAGCGCCAAGAACCGGTTGTCAAGGGGACAACCTCTTTGTGAGTCCCATGAATTTCAGTTACTCGAACGAATGAAATTGAGCATAGATTATTTGTCTGAAAGGGAAAGGGAATGTTTCTTGGATTTGGGTGCTTTTCCAGAAGATACGAGAATCCCACTCGATATACTCATTAACATGTGGGAAGAGCTTCATGACATTGAAGAAAAAGAAGCTTTTGCCATCTTGGTTCAGCTTTCGGACAAAAATCTACTTACCCTTGTCAAAGATGCAAGGTTTGTTTTGTTCTGTTTCGTTAGATTCTTGAATGTCTCAATATTATTTGGATGTCTTCGATTTTCGGTTAATGCAAAATGGATTTGAAAGTTTCTTATATATGCTAAATTTGTAGAGCGGGCGAGAAGTACAGCAGTTACTATGAGATTTCAGTTTATCAGCATGATGTGTTGAGAGACCTTGCTGTTCATCTGAGCAATGTTAATGGGATGAATCAAAGAAGGAGGTTACTTATGCCAAGAAGAGAAACAGGGCTTCCCAAAGAATGGGAGAGAAATATGGAAGAACCGTTCAATGCTCGTGTCATCTCAATTCATACAGGTATATAATTGCAATTTTATGAACATTATTCAAACTTTAGTAACTTGATATATTTTTTAATTTAATTTATACTGTGAAAAGGGTGTATTTGTAATTCTGACACCGAGAGGGAAAGTATGTGTAATTACACATAGTTACAGGGGTTTATGTGATATATATATATATATATATATATATACAACTGGGCCAAACAATTAATTGGGAAAATTATATTACTCGTAAATGTCAGAATTATCACAATGCCCTCAAAGATCCAATCTTTCTAAGTCTATTTCCATAGTAATGTATATGGAAAAACTTTTTGACAATAGAGGCTTAATCTGTTCACTTTTTTCTATTTAATGCAGGTGAAATGAATGAGATGGACTGGCCAAGAATGATCTGTCCTAAAACCGAAGTTCTTGTCCTTAATTTCTCATCATCATCATACTTTCTGCCTCCTTTCCTCGAAAACATGCCAAAGCTCAGAGCCCTCATACTAATAAACTACAGCACCTCAAATGCAGTTCTCCACAACACCTCAGTTTTCAGCAGCCTAACAAATTTAAGAAGCCTTTGGTTCGAAAAAATCTACCTCCCTTTATTACCCGACACCACAACCCCCCTCAAGAACCTTAAAAAAGTTTCATTAGTCCTATGCGACATAAGCAAAAGTGTAAATCACTCATCTGTCGACCTCCCTCATCTCTTCCCCCATCTTTCAGAGCTCACAATGGATCACTGCATCAATTTGACCGAATTGCCCTCAAGCATATGCCAAATGCACTCACTCAAGAGTTTGAGTGTGACCAATTGTGACAGTCTTCAAGAGCTGCCTTCTGATTTGGGCAACCTTAGTTTCCTAGAGATTTTGAGATTATCTGCATGTCCTAATCTGAAGAGGCTTCCTTTGGGCGTTGGCAGCCTCATCCGCTTGAAATATCTTGATATTTCGCAATGTGTTAACATGGGGTGCCTTCCTGAGGGAATCGGTGGATGTGGGAGTCTTGAGAAGATTGATATGAGAGAGTGCCCAATGGTGAGGAGTTTGCCCGTGTCGGTAGGGGTATTATCGTCTTTGCGCAGGGTCGTATGCGATGAAGAGGTATTTTGGCTGTGGAAAGATTTGGAGAAGGGTCGACCCGGATTGTGTCAGGTTCCTCAGGAATGCTTTACCCTCGACTGGCTGGCTGAGTGAATCTGTAATTTTTTCTTTATTTGTTGGGTGGGGTTGTAAATATGAATAATCTTTTTGTGAATATGTTGTAGCAACGCATCGGCTTCATTGTAGAATGTTTGATGTATGAGATTATCGCTGCATTAGGATGTCTAATAGTATCTCAACAATCTAATCATGATCACTTGTACCCCTCAACCTCTTTATTGCTTAAAAATAAGTTCAAAAACACTTCGGTGGTGCAAAAGCGACACTCTAAAACAGAAAAAAAAAATCTCGAAAAACAACGTTTCAAGAAAAACATTCTTGAGAAAGGCAAAAGGAAAAGTAATTGCTCTTACACTAAGTATAATCCAATTGAAACATTATCGGAGATCCTAAGGATAAATCTAGCACTGAATTCCATGAATTATGGCATGATTGACAAGACTGGGGAACATAGGCAGGCCACATAATCCAACAAATGATAGAAGATATTTTGTATGTATGGATGATTGTGGAATATCTCACCATCAATGTAAAGAAAAACCCCAATAAAGATAAGCCGTGTGGACCTTTTTGAAGTGACCACACATCAATTGAGTTCCATTTTCTTCTCTGGGTATGGAGAATTCAATTCCATTTCACATTGCTTTTCAGCAACTTCATGGAACTTTCGAATGTCCACTCACATGGCCTATTCACATTACATCCATAGCCAACTTCTAGTTCGGACTTGGCTCGATCAATCAAACCAAGTTAGTCACACAATGTAATATTACACTTGTAGTTTGATTCGTAACATTAGCGAAAATACTCTTAAGATTGTACATAAATTTGAATTACACGTCAAGTATGATATCACTCCATATCATCTCTTAATGTATATGTTTTTTCTTTGAAGCGAAGCAACACGGTATATTAATAAAGTTAGCAACATTTTTGTAGTCCATAATCGCATTTCTAGTAAGTGTTTGAGCATAGTGTAG
Source organism: Verbena officinalis (assembly GCA_958496215.1). Taxonomy (NCBI): domain Eukaryota; kingdom Viridiplantae; phylum Streptophyta; class Magnoliopsida; order Lamiales; family Verbenaceae; genus Verbena; species Verbena officinalis. Next base: position 30,062,316 of record OY292390.1, on the reverse strand, counting down.
GCTGTTAAACCCGCGATGAACGGATTAGAATACGCAAGACACAATTTCAACAAATAATCATACCAAGAAATCTTACCTACAGTATCTCGATTTAGCTTCCATCGAGACCAGAATGTGCATGGAAAATTTCTGATCAGAGAGAAGAAAGGCAACATTTCCTTTTGACCCATTTAAATGAGATTAAAAATAAACATGAAAAATCATGAAAATAATTTTTCCATTAGTACAATCTTTGAGTTACCTTAAAACTATTTTGATCTCCTCGAGAATATACAAGCATAATTAATCAGAGAAATCTGGTGGGAATGTACTCGTTTATTCTTAGAGGGTAGCTGTAAAATTCTTCGTTTCTGCTATCTCCTTTTCTATGGTGAAAAGGAACTACCCACGGAAGTCCACGCTCCTCAACAGAATGTCTGGCTTCAAGTGTGTTGTCGAGAACCCCTCCAACTATTAGGGCCACAGTTGTTGGTGAAGAGAATATTGTATTTAATATATCATTGAACTGCCGGCAAAAAAAAGGATTTGTTAAGATAAAAGGTTTTTGACATATAGTTACAGGGGAGGTATGTGTAACTGCTAAACTAAGAGGAGATATTACATAATTGTACGTAGTTATAGGGGAGGTGGTATGTGTATTTGTGAAATTAAGATCTTTTGGTTACCTAATTGTATAAAGTTGCGGTGGAGGCATGTGTAATTTTGAAATAAGAGATTTACGTAATTGTATATAGTTACAAGGGGATGTATGTGTAATTTCGAAACTAAGAGGAGACATTTATGTAATTGTAAATAGGTACAGGGGAGGTATGTGTAATTTTGAACATAAGAGGGGAATCTATGTAATTGCATATAGTCACAGGGGAGGGCGCCGTAATTGTTGATTCGTATATGTTTCTTTCCAAGAATATAGAAAAGAACAGATATATTCATAAAATTACCCATCCTCCATTTGTTCTGACAGGTCCGTGGCCGTTAACATCAGTGTTCATCACGAAATATTGGGGTATCGATATTCCCAAGAACAGGGCGACGCCCAATATGTAGATGTTTCTCATGGAATTGTTGTTTGTGAACTGTATAAATGAAATCCCAGTAGCAGCTATGGAAAGAAAGCAACAAATTAATGAATTTCTAGTAAGGAATAATAGGAATTAATAATGAGTAAAAGGTGTCATTTGCTCAGAAAAAAAATACTCACCAACAATACCATATAAGATGCAGTATATGGCAGCAAATATTGGCAATGGAATTGATGCAAAGAAGGCGCCGAATTTTCCTGTAAAAATTGAAAAGTTCACGTCGTAAATGCCAGAAGAATATTAAATATGCTATTTAGGTGCTAAATGGAAATTAAATATGCAAATTAACTAACCGAATATTGAGAAAAAGATCATGAAAGCAGTGGATATCTGAACTGCTCTTCTGCTCCCAACACGAGTTAGTCCCAGGAGGCCGACATTTTCACTAAAGAAATGAACCCAAAAGTGAATCACTGAAAAAATAAAGTTACGGCTCTTGGTTTCAAATAAATATCCTCGCATTAATTGAGTTCTTCTTGTGAAACTTTTCTAATTTTAGGGTTAAATTTTGATGATCAAGGAGGTGCCTGTAATTCTAAAACTAAGAGGGGAAGTTTGTGTAGTTACATGAGAGGTCAGTGTAATTTTCCCTATTAAGATATCCCGAGTTATAATAGCTGTAACTATAAAATTGCATTAAATTCAAGTAGATATAAGGAATTCGAACTTTTACTACAAAAGACAGCTTCTTACACAGAAGCAGTAGTTCCAACAACAGAACCAAATAATCCTTCAAGCAGGTGGCCTATGCCCTGAAATGGGACATGATACAAGGTTTACATCACATAACATCTTAAATTGATCAAAAATAAGATTATGTAATATAATGCCAAACACGATTATGACATGAATTGTCCAAAAAGCAGAAACACGTGTCAGAATAATAAATTGTGACATTGATATACCTGGAGACCAATGCTCCTACTCATAACATGTCCTGGTGGAAAAGTAGCACCAGCAAGCCGTGCTGCAGCATAAAATGTTCCGGTCGACTGCAACATGAAATTATAAGAGGTTTATGGAGCTTATAATCTCTTAATCTTATTATGACAATAAGATATCATAGTGTTTGAATACTAACGTTCAAGGAAATTATAAACTATAACAGCGATTTGTAAAAAGAAAGAGACTATAAGTTCTCTGTACCAACAAGTTTTCGGATGATTTTAGATATAACAATGTTTTGAATTTAAATTTCGCCATGTACTAGTATCTTAAAAGATCTTAGATTTTGTTTGGATAAAAATGAGTAATTATATATTCATTTTTAATTTCATACGTCAAAAAATAAAATTGTGGCGCTTACGTGGATGGTTTCAAGGTTTCTGAATTATTATAGATAAAAATGATATATGGTATAGTAAAATTAATATCATGCAGATAGATGTTCTTTGAGACAGTAGAAACAGGATATTAAAAAATGATTTTAAGGATATTTATGTTCTTTATTTGTTTATAACTAAGCAACTTATATACGAAAATTCAATTGGGGGAGGTCTGACAAGTAAAAAGACAAAAGTGCCCTCAACACAACCGGTGAAAAAAAAAAAAAACCTAACCTCAGCAGAAGACACAAGTGCAGCACCCATCATCCCGAATACATGACTTGCTCTAAATATAGGGGTACCCCACTGAAGAGGATAAGGGATCTTGATCCTACATCAAAAGATTAAGGTTAATCAGAAGCTGATTGAAGAAGATCTATAATATTATAAAATGCAGAACATTTATTACCATGGAGCAGACGACATGAGAAATGAGCGATCTGTACGACAGCTTATTTTGGTCTGCTCACGCACATTATTATAAGCACCAGCAACTGTAAGAATTGCAGCAAAGGCCCAAACAAATGCAATGCATAAAAGCAAAGCAAATCTCTCAAGGATGGGTCTGGTAATTGGATGGATGTGTAGCAAATACTGCACGTTTAGTGCATGGTTATTACTAACATGCCCTTTTAGAATATAATAGAGTTGTAAAGGCAAGCAAGGAAGTGGTTTTTTTCTTACTTGTTGGGAGACAATAAGGAGAATCAACATCGGTAAGCCGATTTGAACACAGCTAGCAAGCTGTAGAGGGGAAATAAATATAAATATAAATAATTGATATTACTCATGCTTAAAAATAGATATAAATGGTTGAGGAAGAAAAATGATTACCTGTGGGAAGCCCCGGGCAAATAAGCCAAGACCCACTACACAGACAGCTGGTACTAAAGCTACTGGACTTAAAAACCTGTAGAAAAGTACAGCCTAATTAAGGAAAAAGGCAAGAAAGATATAGAAATGATGAAATTAGCCTGAAACTGCCTTAGCTCCTTTTTTTTTCTCACACCAACTTTGCTTTGTATTTCCTCTCTTTCTCTCCTTTTTCCTCACATCAACTTTACTTTCCTTATTCTCTTCTCTATCTCCTCTCCCTCAACGATGTTTTACTTTCTTTTTTTATTTAAGCATTCAGAATTTTAGATTATACTTTTTTCCTTATCATAAAAACAATAATAAAATAATTAGAAATATATATATATATATATTCATTTCAGAACTTAAGCATGTAATTATATAATATTTTACTCTTAATTTGCACACACATCAAGTATTTCTGGCTGCTGAGTATATATATGGAGAGAGAGAGAGAGAGAGAGAGTAGTTTTAAATCTAGTGCAGAAGACAAACGAAGTGTATATACCTTGTAAGATTCCCCCATGCATTGCTATATCCGAGTAAAATGTTCACAAAGGAAGATACTATTAGTGATCCTTGAATGGCTCTCATGGTGTGAGTGAATCTCTACAAGCATCCAACTCAAAGAGATTAAGAAGAATTTTGTGTGTTAAAGAGTAATGAACATGTATAATCCAATGCTATTTAGGTATTTTTTATTGAGAATGCAGAAAGATAGCATTTTGTTGGCTGCAGTATAAAATAAGAAAGCATATGAGGAGGAATTAAAGCAAAACCCGCCAGCATATTACTTTGATGGTTTGGATATATTTGGCACAAATTAAATTAAGACATCTTATGTAAGAAGTGGTATGAAAATGAAAAGATCGAACCTTAAAAACATTTCGGGACAAGAATGGAAAGATAAAACACCTAAATTAACAATTAGCTAAAAGACAGCAACTCATAAATCAGAACTTCCAAAGGTAAGTAAATAAGATAGAACCAGAAAAGACTAAACTTCAATAAATACGTTATTATTAATACAAATTTTTTAGTCATTCATAGGATTATCATCAGTAAAACATGATACTTCTACCATATTAAGAAGTATATTACTATTATTAACATTATTATTCAATGTGGGCAACCAAATCAAACACGACGCAATTATTAAATGATTATGAACAATCTCTAAGAACCAAATTTGCATACCTGATGCTCATTTTCAAAATCACTATCAGATAAATCATTGATGATGGCCAATACTGATATAATATAAGCAAATGATGGGCCCATCACAGTTGGCAGACGCGTCCCAAACCATGTTTGTAAAAGGGTATTTAATCCCGACATAAAGAGCAGTGACTGGATCACACGAGCTTTATCACCCTGTTAATATTTCATAAGATTTTGTGAAGCTTAGGATATGATATAAAATAAAATACTTCAAGTGTTCGATTCTTTTTAACACGTGTGAGAGCATGAATGGACTTACTGCACTGCCACCCATCCGAGGCACGAGTATTGTGGCAATCATAACAGTTGTTCCGAGCATAACGATGTAATGTTGAAATGCCAATATTATTGTTGGTACTGCAACATAGTATAAAGAGGATTACAACACATACATATATGAATATCCAAATATATAACCAACTATAGAGCTATTTTTTATATGTAATGTTTTTTTAAATTCAATGTTCTGCTTTCCTTTTCCCCAAAAATAATATAAATGGCTTTTATATTTTGTAAAAACTCAATCTTGTTCTCCAACAATAATTCTGGCTTTGTCCCTACAAATATGTAGACTACATCATTAACTAGAAGTGCATGAAAATAGGTCGATGAGATCATGAATTCAAAAAATGGCCCAATTTCAATCCCCTTTCCATTTTAAAAGAACTCCTGTTTCCCAGTTACAGACACCGGTATTTTGGAGGAAATATTCTTAATTGTTTTACAATTCAGCACAAGAGAAATTAAGTAAAGAGAATTTTGAGCAATCCCAAAACCCACCCAGACAGTCGTGCAAGTTGGAAAAAGCCGGTCATAAAATTAAAAAATTAAAAAGATGGAACTCCTTTTTCACTTTTCAGATACAAAGTAAATCAGCATATACTTCTTTTCAATTTGACCAGATACAAAAGAATATTCATATATGTATATTCCAACAAATCTTTCCAGCAGGAATCTATAAATCCCAGAACCCAACACTGAAACCAAAAAGATCACAACCCAAACATGATAAATTCAAGTTCAAATTACAAGAAAATAGACAAGCAAGTCCCTGAAGAAAGAAAAGAGTACCCACCCCAAGAAGGGTTCGAATGGATGCAGTAATGAAGCTGAAGGAGCTGTTCCGCCGGCGGATAATAAGGACCTCTGGCCGCACCTAGCGGCTGTGCCAGTACCGGCGGCGGAGCCGGCTGACTCGGTGGCCCGTGGTTGTGGTTGTGGTTGTGGTTGTGGTCGTGGTTGTGGTTATCTGTTTCCCCCATCTTTTCTCCCCTTTTTTTCTTCTGGGCAACTTCAGAAACACTTGTACTACGATAAATTCCCCACTTATACCTGGAACAAAATTTAGCTCTGAGAATCACCCACTGAATTAATCACCGACACCTGAATTAAAATTTCTTTCCCAGCACATGTACACAGCCCGGCAGAGCTATACCCTGAAAAAGATCTCTTGATTTTCTTTAAAGGTGAGATTTTTAAATGTAAGAAAGCTTTTTTAGAAAGATAAAAAAATATTACGGAATTTATTGTAGAGATGGGATGAGTATAGGATTAGGATGGCATTAATGACCAGCTATTTTACTAGTTGTTTCCTGACAAATGATGAGGAGAGAAGGAAATAACACTGCTTTTTTCAGTCATTGATGAGTGAGAGAGAAAGAGAGAAAGAGAGAAGAGAGAGAAAGGAAGAGAGGGTTGGATTACGTTAAGGTTTTGTCCCTTTCTAGGAACATAACTCATGGTAAAGCAGCATGGGACCACGAACTTCGAGGTTTGGTTTACCAAAAATACCCCTCGTTCGAATCGCATCTCATTTATTAATTACGGACCTCTCATCGTAGAGTTGGGGCGTGCTAGAAAATATACTTTCCTAGCTTGCCCTAATATTTATTTACAAAATCATATCATATGTTAGATTGGAAGTATTTATATGAAATACCAACATGGATACATAAATATCATCATTATACTATATAAATTTTTTTACAATATTTCATAGATAGACATCTCACACGATATGTGTCGGTATGTGCCCGGCCAACGGTAACTTCGGTGGCACGATTGTTTCCTAATCGGCGATTGCATCATTCGCCGAGTTGATTCAAAGTCAATTTTGATATTGTGGTGTTCGAGGGGGATAGGGAGTTGGGGGTTGGCGTGGTAGTCTGAAACTCGTCAGGCATCTGCATTGGCTGGGAGCCGGTTCGGTTTCCGAGGCCAAGTGATCCGGTGTATGTTGAAACAGTTGATTGTTTGACGGCAGTGAAACTCACTCGTAACTTTGACTGGCCTAAAAGTTGTGTTTGAAGGTGATTACTTGAAATTGATCCATAAACTTCAAAGTGATTTAGAGGACTTTTCGCCTTTGGGTATTCTTATTTTAGATATATGTAGTTTGTTATCATTCTCTTTTGTTTGTTGTAATACTAATAGAGTAGCTCATGTTCTAACTAGAAATGCAGCTTCAACTCGCTTTAGTTTGGATGATGTTTCACATTTTATTCGTAACTTTATTATTGTTGATTTAAATTAATTTTAATATAATTCCCTCTATGAGAGACCTTTCCTAAAAAAAAATAAAAGGTGTTTTAACCACGTCAGCTAAATTCTTTGCTTAAATCATGGATTATGTGTAAGCTAAGCCAGATTAGCTTTTGCACCTACAAACTTTCAATTTTTTGTCTGCCATTAGCAACCAAAGATAAGTAATCATATTTATAGTCATGTCAATTTCACTGCAGATCTATCCTTATCCCACAAATTACAAAATCAATATTTCATATATTTTACTAATCATAAAGTATGTCGATATACTTATTTCTATATTGATTTTCATTTATATATTCAAATTATTTTGAAAGTCAACCAACTTAACTTCTATCTGCCTTCCAAATTAATATTGGATTCATGGCCCAAATATTAGTCTTATTATTAATGGATATCTCTTTATAGCTTTAGCTTACAATTTAAATGAATATATTAAATACCCCCAAAAGTAATAATTTAAAGCTTTTCTATTTTCTTTTTTAATCTTTAACATTTTTTCAAAAACCTCCTACTTTACTATTTTATATTTTTCAACTTTGACCTATGTTCTAACCTTTTCAAAAACAATATGAGGTTACAAATATCCCCATAACATTACATTTTTGGCTTTTTTATTAGAAAAGTAATACATTTATCAACATAGATATATATCCACAGTACATTACTATGGGTTCCTTATCCATGAGATTCGGATCCAAATCGTTTAGCTCCAAATTAGAATAGTACAGTCCTTTTCCCAGTGGCAAGCACTCGTAATAAATACGTACAGAGAGGCCTAATTTGGGTAATTGTGTAAATAAGCTGGTTAACGTTTAAAGATTTAAAAACTTGGCGCCAGCAGCACGTGAAGGTTGCATGCTGGCATGTACTGCTTTTGTCACATGATTTTATTCTTTAATTTTACTAATATGCACTTTGCTTCCTTTGCTAAAATTGACTACAAGACATTGTTTAACTATACTCTCGTACTCTACTTTTCATATTATATTTCAGACAATTCTATATTTTTCGGCTCCAAACCTTCTAATTTAAAAGTGTACGTACTAGAATTCTAATTTCTAGGGAAGGGTAGATTTACTTATAAAAATCTTACTCATCAGTCGTACTATTGTGTTGTATTTGATATTATGCCGGATATTTCTCTAATATAAAAAATATAAAAAAAAATTATAGTGTGTCGAATCCGTGTCGTTCTAGATATAAACTAAATGATCCATTTTTATTATTTCATGTATTTAAAATTTATTATTTAAAAAAAAAAAAAATTATAGATAGAGATACATCAAAATCTGAATATTTTGTGTAAATAAGCAAGACGAAGCCTACACATGCGCAAGAGTCTCAATTTTTGAATTAGAATATTATAGATTGCTTTGCACTTCAATATTTCTCCTCAAACAATTAACTACTGACTTTTATATTTCTTACTTTTACTATTTTAATTTAATATTTGGGATAATTACGTCTAAGACTCCGTCGGAGGTTAGGAAGTTAAAATGGTGACCTTCTTAGTTAAAATATTATACGTATATCCCACATGAGTTTCGTAATTACAAAATACCTAAGAATTAAAGTTCCGTTATTTTTTGCATGATATCATAAAAAATGGATAATGAAATATCGAAATAGTACCCTTGACATATTTTAATTTTGTCCTTGAATTTCACTTGAATGTTATGTGTAATATATCATAAATATCTTTGGGGGCTATATGTAAGGTACAAGGACATGCATAATGATCCATTCACAGAAAAAAAAAAATATATATCTCGTTAAATTTTTAACGAAACCCTAATAACCCGAAAACCGTAATTTTTTGATGCTTTTCTTTCTAAATATCTTTTTCGGTCTACCAAAACAATATTCTTTCATTAATACAACTATACAAGTTCTTTTGAGAGTGACAACGAGACTTGAGAAATAGAATTGTAAAATTTTCAAAACAAGGATAGAATATGATATTGAGCTTGCTTCACTAATTCTAAAACTGTACCCACTTGAGACACCCAAAGGTCGGCAACCGAGTTATTCCGTGTCTGAGTACTTTACAGGTCATCTTTATTATTGAGATAATTATACTTATATCTCTCAATTTAGAGATAAATACACCATCTCCGACTATTAAAAATTATAGAAATACTTCTAATTATGATTTCATCTAATACTTAGATCCTGTTGTTAGGGTTACGGCTTATATCAGCAAACAAATTCCTAAATCAAGGACGTGCTGGTGTATTTACTCTAAGTCGAGGGGGTGCAAGTATAGTTATTTTGCTTTGTTAAGTTAACGATGGTGAAGAGTAAAATGGTAATTTCGCAATTTCCTATTAAGTTTTCAGGTTTTCGTTAAGGTTAAGGGATCTGTCTGTAATTTCCAATAGTCGAGGAATGTTGTTGTATTTTTTCCTAAGTCGAGAAAGTATAAGTGAAATTATCCCTTTATTATTTTGATAAGATATCTTCTTATATGACAAGTAAACTTGACATTATTTTAAACAAATTAAATCATAGGAGTTTTTTAATCGAAAAACATAATTCAAGCTTTTTGATCCTTTTCTTGAGAGAGTCCAATAATCAATAACATGTGGAAACATATAATTAGTAATAAAACAAATGAATAGAGTCAATATTGACTTTATGTAAAATTATTCTCTTTCATTTCCACGTACAAAATCAGTACGTTTTTGAAGCAAAAAACCTTGCTTTTACTAAAGTAAAGCAACAGTAAACACATCAAAATGCGCTATAGAAAGGTTTTCAAATTTCGATGATGAAAACTTAGAAAAATGTCGGCAAGTCTCTGTAATCTGTATTAACCTTTTGATGTACCCTCAACACCAAGAAAAATGAAAAATGAAAAAAATGATAACTGTTATGATGCATCGCCCACTTCAAAAATCTTATCATGGATACTTTTCTAATATAAAATATCGAAAAATATCCGTGTACGCCGTATCTGTATTTCATAGTTGATAAGTGACCAAATGAGAAGCATTTGTAACCAAAAATAAAAATAAAAATAAAAATAAAAATGAGAAGCATTACTGAAACATCACAGGCTATAAGTACAATAAATTCTAAAATTAAAGAGACCGATTTATAATTTCACCTAACCTCAAGAGTAAAATACGTAAATTGCCCTCAAATTGAACAATACAACAAAAAGAGAAGCCCTTGCAAACATCCTAATCAGTCCCAAATAGAATAACCTCACTGGAGTCAATAAATTTGGTTACATTGAGAAGATGATATTATTATAAACCATACACAAGCACTGAAACACAAACCAGCTCTCTCACACAATGACACAAGATGTGGTTTTCTCTGTAAGTACAGTGAGTGTACAAATAGATTCACAACAAAAGATACATTTTCAGAATTAACCGGTAAGAGGATTAACAACTTGCCCAACAAATAGCACAACCCCAGTCATATCCTCTCTTATAACAAACAAAAATGGATGATCAGCCACAAAGTCCAACTTATCTTCCATCATCATACCCCTCAGCATAACAACACCAGCAGTAGCAGCTGCTGCTTCTGTACCTTCCTCATTCACTTCGATAAACGACTTGTGAAAAACTTTAGAAACATAAAGGTTCTTCCCGACATCCGAGTCAACCATTTCGGTCAACCCACCTCCCGAAAAAGGAAGAACGATTCCCTGTCCCTTGAGAACCTCAGAAGCTTCAAAGCCGAAATCTATTTTAAATTTTGGGATACGAAAATCACCAACTTTGACTTGTTGATACGGGAGGTGGTGTTCTATGAATCCATTTTCAGAACCGAATTTTTCTAACAAAGATGGAAGTCCGTCTTTGGCATCGGGAAGGAAGAAATACATTGAGAATTGGCGCTTGTCTTCGCCTTTTTTATATGGGAGGCCTAAAACTTTGAAGTCTTCAAAAGCACGAACGTATTGTTTCTTGTTGCTGGTCATGAAAGGTGCTTGAATTGAGGTCCCGTTTGAGAGGAAGAATTCGTGGTCTTTTGTGACGGATGCGTCGAATTTGTCATTCCAGGCTCCTTTGAAATAGATTCCGTTTGCGAAGATGAGACGAGTAGTGGCATCAATTGAACCCGATGGAAGTATCTCTTTGATTAGGCCATTTGTTTCTTTGTCGGCCCATGTATTCACATCTTTTGTTACCTCAACTGCCTTTGGAAATATCAAGGGAAAAGAAAATGTTATAACAAGTGAGATCTTGATTCAATAGGACATCAATATTGTACAGAGTAATTTGCTGGCTGGAACTTGGCAAGTTGAACAAACTACAAGTGTCAATTTACTGAAATGGGTAGAAGAATATAATTGCACAAGTGTTGGGATACAAAGGCCACTGGGGAGATAGTCTTGAAACACAAGAAAAATCAAACATTAAAGTGTGCTTTAGCATTTGAGATTTGCGAAACGATTTAAGTCCTCTCAGTCAGGCTTAATCCATATTGTAGATATGCTAACATATATGGCTGTTCAGTAAACCAAAATTTCCGAAACTCGCAATTAGTCTTAACGAGTTAAATGAAAACTACCCATTTATCATATGGCATAGTGCACAACAAGTAAAGTCGAAATGTAATTACATGCCATCTAGGAAAATTAGAAAAATAATTAGACAACAATTCTGGTCAGGCTGGGTAGTGTGAGAAGGGGCCTAAAAACATGATAGAAGTGAACCTTAGGGTAGAACAATATTTTCTGTATCAACCCTGTTTTAGGCATATATTATCCTATGGAATTATATCTCGAGAATGCACCTTATCCAATTATATCAGCCCCATAACCCCCAACACACACAACACACACAGAAAATCCACTATTAAAGTATAAACTCTCGACTAACCATATTCTTGTTTGATCGATAGGTCAAATTCAATGTTAACATTCACATGGTCCAATTGGTTGTCAATTCAAGAAAGAAAAAGGAGTATTGTTCAAAATTCCCCAATGACTAATATCACTTTTCTTCCGGTCTTTTTCCATAAGAGAGAAATGGCACAACTAAACTTAATCCTTCCTCTGATCTTATTTCTCAAATCACTCTGAAGCACCATAAAAACCAGATCATTATGACATTTCTCTCTATTTTCTAGTTTAAACACACAAACTTAAAAAACCTTAATTACAATTTCAACTAGAAGTAGGAAATAACCAATAACAGAGGATCCACGAAACTACACGAAGGTTTACTGTCATTTGACTAATGTCTTTAATTTTAATTTTTAAATCACAATAGTAACTTCTTCCACTATCTAATGATTATCTTTTTCAATGTACAGTTCTACTGAATTAACTCCGAACATTTACATAGCAACTCCAGTACAGCACCAATAGCAGTTAAACCAGAAAAAGGCAATTAATCTGGGTGAAAAAAAAGCCAAAGAACTTGCAAATCGTGAATCTAAAATGGCGCAACCTTTTCACACCAACCCAAAACCTAAATTTCAAAAAACGACAACAAATCAACATAATCAAAGAAACTAACCTTAGATTGAAAATCAACATGAGCAGCAGCAGCTTTGTACGTGTTCGCCACGATTTCTTTGAAAGGGGGTTTCAAGCTGAGGGTCTGATCAACCCAAACGCCGTTGGCGAAGGACAAACGCGGTCCACCTAGAGGTCCACCGTCGGCCAACAGCAGAGTCACAAGCTGCGAAGAGAGAGAATCGAGTTCTTCATTAGACTTGGACTTGAGAAAACCCAGCATCTGGTCTCGGGTCGGACCACTCGACCCGGCCGTAATCAAACCCAATACGACGTGGATCGACAGCGGCGAGAATACGAGGTTTTTGTCTTTGGCTTCGGTGGAGATGACGTGCTTCGCGAGTGACAAGGAAACGTCGGTTTGGTTGATGATCGATTCCCGGAGGTCCATTTTTCTGTGGTTGTGCGTGTTTCTGAGGGTGTGGTAGTGTGTGTTTTTGCTGAAAGAGAGAGAGGAAACGAAGCTACTCGGGGACGAGTTTAGTTCCTTACGTGCTAAGAAGTTGTAAGTTCGATTTGACTATAATAAGAAAATACTTTCCGTGTGAAATCCATAAAATATAAATATGATAACTTCTCATGAGGTGGAGGATTTTGCAAATGACCCCTTTTAAATGTAGGAAACAACACTTCACCCCCACTAAGAAAATAAATTGACTAATTGCATTTCCCCAGATGAGATGATTAAAGAAAGTATCAATCTTGAATACCCACTCTGTCAATTCATACTAACATCGGGATCCCATCCCATCCGGGACACAGTAATACTGTTCTATTTAAGCCGGTCATGCAAGAAGCTACTGGGGTTGTAATTATGCTGTTTTTGATATTTATGGGCCGGGGAGTAATCTTAATTTACAATATTATAAAGGACTTGGGGAATAATAGATAGTTGTTTTCAACATTAAAGTAGAGCTAGGCCAGAGGGCAAAGTTGAAGATATATAGTTTCTGAATCATGCCAATTGCCACCTAGCTAATACAATTTTGTACAATTAAGTAAGTTCATCGTTTTCTTTTTTCATTAAGAAATTAGTGGAAATATATACAAGATTTTATTATAGGAGGAATTCGTCAAGATAATTAGAATAATGTTTTGATTATGCCATGCATGCCACCTATACAATTTTACAAGCCATGCACAGACGAACTCATGAAAAGGAGACGACAACACAATTGGACTTCATAATAATTTCTAATTTTCTAAAAAAGTTTCAAATTTATTCCCTCTTTATCAATGTAAAAGCTAGCTTTTAGTTTTTGAATAATTAATTTCTCCTCTTACTTATACATACCAAATATATATATATATATATATAAATGGAATTAATGAATGATTTTCTTATGGTTTCCAGCGCTTTTTCTTTTTCCAGAACATATTAAGGAACTAAAACAGCTGTGATATATATGGCCAAATTAAAATTAAAATTAAATACTACAACAAGAACATAAGCTAGCCCTTGCAAACCACCCTTCAGTCTCCTATATATATAGATTAAGCTCACTACCAGAATAAAAAAACTTGATTATAGTAAAAAAGATGACGGCTAAATTGCATTTTTGGTCCTGTAATTAGTCACTTTTCATATTTTTGGTCCTAAGGTTTTTCATTTTGCAGATTTAGTCCTATTTATCCCAAAAAGTTGCAATTTTGGTCGTGGGCTTGCCGGAACTCTAAATTATCGCCAGATTTTCACACGTAAGCCGTCTGACCTCCACCTAAGCTCCATGTCACGTCCAATTGTCACTAATAAAAAAACAAAAAAAAAACGTGTATAATTTATTTTGGAGGAAAAATCCAAAGACCAATTTTATTTTCCCCATATACTAAATATACATTTTTGCCCCTAAATAATTAATTATTTCCATCTTCTCCATCCTCCTCATTATCAGTCACGCCATTGTAGGTGAATTCAGATTGGAAAATTCGAGTTGTCATGTAGGGAACTTCAGGAACTGATGGCTTTTAGGTGGATGCTGGAGAAGTTATGGATTTGGAGTTGGATTGTGCGAATTTTGACCCAATATCTGATGTCCATTTTCGATTATCGGTGTCGGTCGAATCAGAGGGACCTCCACAATTCAAGAAAATCTTACATGTTGGGGCATAATCAGCTGCTGATATTTTTTTTTTTTTGAAGATACAACTGCTGATAGTCAACCAAAAATACCAACACCAGTTGAGGGGTGATGAGAGAGAAAGTTTTTTGTTGTTCCTCATAGATGATTAATGGACAAGCCAAGCCCAGAAAAACATGCAAGAATTCTGGAAAAAGTAGAAATTAAACAATATCTACCTGAATTTCTATCTAAATCATAAGAACAGATCTAAAGACTAGAAGTGCTCAAAAATCTTAAAAGACATAATAATCTTAAAAAAAAGAGTATTGATCAGAAATACAAGAATAATGCACCACTTTTAGCTTCTAACTTCACACATATCAAATTCCAAAAATATAAACTTTAGGTCCTCAAAGATACGAAGAAGTTAAGAGTCAAGAAATGAGTACAAGCAACTGGGACGAAAGAAATATTTTCAGGACAGATAAGTCGAAATCTTCCAGCTTCACAAAAATTCCAGCTGAAGAAACCAAAAAGGCAAAAATTCAACCGAACAGAAGAATTCCACCGACTTAGGGAAACGACGCAGCTGCAATTTTTCTTCCTCTTCCAGCTATTGTTTCTGCAGAAATAAATCACTTGTTTGAAATTTGGGTGAAAACGATGAGACCTAGGGTTCTTTGTGTGAAAGTTGGATGAAAATCTTTGAATTTTTTTTTGATGAAGAGGTAAATCATTTTTAGGTTTTATTTTGTAAGAAAATCTTTTCTTTTTTAATTTTTTTTTAACTGAAATTGATTTTGTAATTATTTAAATCCTTATTCATACACATGGCATTTTCTGATTTTTTTTTTTAAAGCCTACCTGGAATATACACTTGGCCATATACACTGTCATGTGGAAGATCAGCACCGGATTGTTTCGCACACTTGCCGCACGTGTGAAAATCCGGCGACAATTTAGGATTCCGGCAAGCCTAGGACCAAAATTATAACTTTTTGGGATATACGGGACTAAATCTGCAAAATAAAAAACCTTAGAACTAAAAATGCAAAAAGTAACTAGTTACATGACTAAAAATACATTTTGGCCAAAAGATGACATAATTATTAAAAAACCATAAATAAATAAAATTTTAGTCCAAACCAGCTCCGACATTCCTAATCAAAACCTCGATCGCCATAGCCGCAGTTTGTGCTTAATTTTCTCTGCAAGTAGATCGAGTACTGTCAGAATTAACCAGTAAGAGGATTAACAACTTGACCAACAAAGAGCACATCCCCAGTCGAATCCTCTCTAATAACAAACAAAAATGGATGATCAGCCACAAAATCAATTTATCCCTCATCATTGAACTACTACAACACATATATCCACCACCAGCAGTAACGACTGCAGCTTCTGTTCCTTCCTCATTCACTTCGATAAACGACTTGTGAAAAACATTAGAAACATAAAGATTCTCCCTAACACCCGAGTCTAAGATTTCGGTCAACCCACCTCCCCAAAAAGGAAGAACAGCTCCCTGTCCCATAAGAACCTAGAAACCTCAAACCCAAAATTTATTTTAAATTTCGGGATACGAAAATCACCAACTTCGACTTTTTGATCATATGGGAGGTGGTGTTCTATGAATCCATTTTCAGAACCGAATTTTTCTAACAAAGATGGAGGTCCGTCTTTAGCATGTGGGAGAAAGAAATACATTGAGAATTGCTGATCGCGTTTGTAACGGAACTCGTGGCGTTTATAATTGAGACGCAAAACTTTGAAGTCTTCAAAAGCACCAATGTATTGCATCCTGTTGCTTGCCATAAAAGGTGCTTTAATTGAGGTTCCATTTAAGAGGAAAAACTCGAGGTCTTTTGTGTCGCACGCGTCGAATCCGTCATTATCCCAGACTCCTTTGAAATAGATTGCGTTTGCAAAGATGAGACGAGAAGTAGCATTAAACCCGATGGAAGTATCTCTCTGATTAGGCCATTTGTTTCTCTGTCGGCCCATGCATTCACATCTCTGGTTATCTCAACTGCCTTTGGAATTCATCAAGGGAAACAAAAATATAACGTAAGAAAAGTGAACATTGGGATAGAACGACATTAATTTTTCGTATCCACCATGTTTCAGTGATATTCATATCTCGAATCGTGAATAAAAAGCATCAATAGCAATTAAACAAGAAAAAGACAAATAGTATGGGTGAAAAAAAGCCAAATAACTTGCAAATCGTGAATCTAAAATGGCGCAACGTCCTTTTCATATCAACCCTAACCTAAATTTCAAAACGACAACAAAATCAACATAATCAAAGAAACTAACCTTAGTCTGAGAATCAACATTACCGGCAACAGCTTTGTACATATTCGTCGCGATTTCTTGGAATCGGGGTTTCAACCTGAGAGTCTGATCAACCAAAACGACGTTGGCGAAGGACAAACGCGGTCCAACGCCATCATCGGCCAACAGCAGAGCCTCAAGCTTCTCTGAGAGCGAATTGAGTTATGCATGAGACTTGCACTTGAGATAACCCAGCATCTGGTCTCGGGTCGCGCCACTCGACCCGGCCGCAATCAAGCCCAGTACGACGTGGATTGACAGCAGCAAGAATACGAAGTTTTTGCCTCTGGCTTTGGTGGAGATGACGTGCTTCGCCAGTGACAAGGAAACGTCTGCTTGCGATTTACAGAGGTCCATTTTTTTGAGGCTGTGCATGTTTCTGATGGTGTGGTAGTGTGTGTTTCTGCCGAAAGAGAAGGAAGCTATCGGGTATGTATTTGATTCAATTGCTTAGTTCCGCGCCATATAAAAAGGGAAGGAAATAACTGTGCCAATAAGATCTGCTTCAGATGCAAGCAAGGTATGATCTGCTTCAGATGTAAGTAATTTCGTTTAGTTTTATCTGTTTTCTTTTTTTAAAAAAATATTTGATGTCTTACATCATAAGAAAGTGTATTGTGTCGTTATTTAGGTAATTAACATATAGACAAAACACCAAATCCTAGTCAGTTTGGACAAGAATCCTTTAAGAGATCCTTTAAGCCAATCAGAAAGAATCAATTAAGAATCCTATTAAGCCAAGATTCTATGAGAGAGAGGCGTACGCTGAGACAACGCGTTTTATTTAGTAGTAACGGGATCAACTTTTTGTTAACCCTAAGTTTCATTCAAGCCCACTACATAATTTAAATTTTAATGTATCCAAGTTATATGATATCATCAACTCTATAAATTGGAAAAATAAATTGGAATCCAATTTCCATTCATTTTCGTGTTCACTTAGTGTGAAATGCATAAAATACAGATATGACCCGAAATCACTTTTTACAGGGTGGAGGATTTTGCAAATGACCCCTTCTAAATTTAGGGAACAACACTTCAACCCTCTGAAGAAAATAAATTGACTAATCAATGGGAGAAACTTGCAAGATTGAGACATAAACTTGTATAATTAACTTGCAAAATGTATCGATCAGTTTCAATTTTGACTTGTCATTAATTAAATTATCAATTTAAAGACTAATTTCAATCTTTTCTAAAAAAAAAAAAACACACGTGACTCTCAGAAAATGCTTGAACTCTGACGCCTAAATATGACTTGTCCTTCCGCCACGTCAGTTATTAAGCTTTAAAAAAAGTCAATTGACGTGTAACTGAAAATGTGATATAATTAAACACTACAACAAGAAGTCAAGAACATATAAGCCCTTGCAAACAACCCTTCAGTCTCATATAGATTAAGCTCTCTCGAATAAACAAATTTGATTACAGTAAAAAGATAAGACATTATTACAAACCAGCTCCCACACTCCTAATCAACACCTCGCCATTAACAGTTTGTGTTTTTCTCTGCAGAAATTAACCAGTAAGAGGATTAACAACTTGCCCAACAAAGAGCACAGCCCCAGTCAAATCCTCTCTAATAACAAATAAAAATGGATGATCAGCAACAAAAT
The DNA here is from genome assembly GCA_958496215.1 of Verbena officinalis. Taxonomy (NCBI): domain Eukaryota; kingdom Viridiplantae; phylum Streptophyta; class Magnoliopsida; order Lamiales; family Verbenaceae; genus Verbena; species Verbena officinalis. The sequence goes on along the minus strand of OY292390.1, from coordinate 30,043,788 downwards.
CCAACTTATCCTCCTCCATCACCAAACTACACAGCATAACAACACCAACAGTAACACCTGCAGCTTCTGTACCTTCCTCATTCACTTCGATAAACGACTTGTGAAAAACATTAGAAACATAAAGATTCTCCCCATCAGCTGAGGAGTCGACCATTTCGGTCAACCCACCTCCCGAGAAAGGAAGAACAACTCCCTGTCCCTTGAGAACCTCAGAAACCTCAAACCCGAAACTTATTTTAAATTTCGGGATACGAAATCACCAACTTCGAGTTGTCGACGCGGGATGTGGTGTTCTATGAATCCATTTTCAGAACCGAATTTTTCTAACAAAGATGGAAGTCCGTCTTTGGAATCTGGAAGGAAGAAATACATTGAGAATTGGCGTTTGTCTTTGCCTTTTTCATATGGGAGGCGCAAAACTTTGAAGCCTTCAAAAGCACGAGCGTATTGTTTCTTGTTGCTAGTCATGAAAGGTGCTTGAATTGAGGTCCCGTTTGAGAGGAAGAATTTGTGGTCTTTTGTGACGGACACGTCGAATTTGTCATTCCAGGCTCCTTTGAAATAGATTGCGTTTGCAAAGATGAGACGAGTAGTAGCATCGATTGAACCCGACGGAAGTATCCCTTTTATTAGGCCATTTGTTTCTTTGTCGGCCCATGTATTCACATCTTTTGTTACCTCAACTGCCTTTGGAAATCATCAAGGAAAACAAAAATATAACGTAAGAAAAGTGAATAATGGGGTAGAGCGACATTAATTTTTGGGAAAATTACTAAAAACCCCTTAAGGTTACCTAAAAAATCCAAAACACCACTGTAACCTTGAAACCTTACAAATAACCCCCTGAAAATAAAATAATATCTTGAAACTTTACAAATAACCCCCTGAAAAACCTTACATTTACCTCCCACAGGGTTGTAAATGTAAGTTTTCAAGGTTTTAGGATATTTTTCATAAATGCCGTAAATCTCAGGGGGTTTGGGTAATTGGCCCATAATTTTTCGTATCCACCCTGTTTCAGTGATATTCATATTGAGAATGGACCTTATCCTATCATATTCGCCCCATCCCCAACACACACTCACACACTACATACTAAGCTCTAGAATAACAGTATTCCTGTAAGATCGATTGGTGAATTTATTGTTAACATTCACATGGTCCTTCTTGATGTAATTCAAAGAGCAAATTAGAAGTAGTATTGTTCAAAATCCTCCAATGACTAAAAATCACTTTTTTTGGCACGTCTTCTTCCATAAGAGAGAAATGGCACAACTAAACTTAAATATTCTTTTCATTTTCTTCTTAAATTACTCTGAAGCAGCGCGGTTAAGGGTTTACACCCTTCAACATATTCTAGCTCTTTCATTCAATATATTTATTTTAGGCCGCACTTGTATAGTTATTCGAATAACGTACGTTTTCGTAATGCCTTGAATTTGCATCTTCTGTTTCGGTGTTATACTATGTTTTCTAGTTTAAATACACAAAATTTACCAACCTTGACTTCAACAGAACTTAACAGAAAAGAAGGCCATCAAATCTGATTGGAAAATGGCGAAACTAACTTTAGTCCGAAAATCAACATGAGCAGCAGCAGCCTTGTAAGTATTCTCCACGATTTCTTTAAATGGGGGTTTCAAGCTGAGAGTCTGATCAACCCAAACGCCATTGGCGAAGGACAAACGCGGTCCACCTAGAGGTCCGCCGTCGGCCAACAGCAGAGTCACAAGCTGCGAAGAGAGCGAATTGAGTTCTTCATTAGACTTGGACTTGAGAAAACCCAGAATCTGGTCTCGGGTCGGGCCACTCGACCCGGCCGCAACCAAGCCCAGTACGACGTGGATCGACGGCGGCGAGAATACGAAGTTTTTGTCTTTGGCTTCGGTGGAGATGACGTGCTTCGCCAGTGACAAGGAAACGTCTGTTTGGTTGATGATCGATTCTCGGAGTTCCATTTTTCTGAGGGTGCGGTAGTGTGTGTTTCTGAAGATTGTTTAGGAAGGAAGGATTCGTAAAGACGATGATCAGATAAAAAATGTTATGACTTGTGATTATGCCGGCCATGCCACCTTATGCAATTTTATAAGCTCATCGTTTTCTTTTTCACTAAGAAAGTGACAATTAAAATAGATTTTATTGGAGGAATTCGTCAAGATAATTAAAATAATGTTTTGAAATGTTCATGAAAACATATTGTGTTATTGAGGTGGATAAGTTATTTTTAATCTGTTTGTCCAAGTAGATATTTTCCTATTTTATTATAGTTGTATAGTCTTTAATATAATATATATTGAATTTTTAATATAATTAAATTTGGATCATTGTTTAATTGTTGATTTGAAAAAGAGAATAAAGTTGTGCTAATTTATATTCATTTTTCCTTTTCAAATTATTGAGTCTAAATTTCTAAAATATTAGTATTATGGAGAGTAAGAAATTAATCTATTTATTTATTAATATTAAATTCAATACTTTTTATTATAAATAGTACGTTCAATTTCAAATTATATATCTGTAAATATTGACAGATACATATGTCTTATATAAATAGTTTTAAACTCAAGTTCTCAAGGCAAATCACTTATATTTTTATAATTCAAATTTTATTTTTCGAAATTGCATATAATTTGTAGGAAAATATTAAAGTTTACAAAAAAAAAATTGTATATTTCCAAAACAAATGATGCTACCTATTACATATTATTAAAATTTATTTTGTTTTCTTATTTAAACAATTGAATAATTTTTTTTGTATTATTTCTTATGAAAAAAATTCTGTTAAATTTGTGATATATATTCAAATGGTTAATATGTAAATTATAATTAATATTAATAAGTTAAATTTATAATTTTAAATTAATTTCTCGATGCAATATAGAGTTAAAAACTAATTTATATGAATAATAGAATGTTTACAAAATAAAACTGAAAACAGCCTCAGCACATTAATTTCGAACGATTCCCGTCTCCTTTTGAGTTTTGACAAGGAATTTAATTCCTCCAATATTGGAGCTCGTCGACAGTCGACACCATGATTGTCTCCCAACAGAGAGATCGGAGGGGACCAATTGAGAATTTGGGACATCTATTATTCTTAGTTTCTTCAATATTCACTTCGTTTTGCCAAGACAAACCAAATAATGAAGGAGATCGTCAAGGCAGTCATGAAGAACGGGATCGATCAGGTAATTTTTTATTTATTTTTCTTATATCTTGTTCTTTTTTACATAAATATTTCACCCTGTTCGATATTCGAAAAGTATAGGGGAAATCTGAATATGATTTATTTCAATATTGATCATATTTCTCTATTTATTTCTCCTCAATAGTTATATCTGTAATATTCTGAATAGCAGCAGGGGTCTGATTGTAATATCGAATACTTTTATGAGGTCTACAATGTACATATAATTTTCAGGTCACGTCCATCAAAAAACATATACCCCAACTGAGAATAATGAGGCAGTGCAGGAATTGATTGGCGATGTCAAGATCAGAGAGTGAGATGTTATCATCACCATGCCTAAAGTCTTTCTCTTTGAAAGAATTAAGCAAAGCAACTTCAGAATTTTCTGAGGTTTGGTTGGATAAGGCAGACTCGGTCGTGTTTACAAAGGATGGCTGGATGTGGAAACACTAAAACCAGCAAGATCAGAATCAGGCATGCCTGTCGCAATCAAGAAGCTAATAAATGATGGCACTCAGGGACACAACGAGTGGTTGGTAAGTTTTAATTTCCTCATCTTCTCAGTTGTACATAGAGAAAAATGTAAAAAAAAAATAGGGCGATTTATTAAAACTCTCCTAAGGTTTAAGCTGTTTACGAGAAACAATCAGGGGGTATTAGTAAGGTTTTTTAGTGGGGATTTTGTATACATTTTTATGGTTCAAGGGGGTATTTGTAAGGTTTTAGCTGGGGGAGAAGGGGTTATTTGTAATGTTTCAAGGGTTCAGGGTATTTTCAGAAAAAAGATCTAACATCAGGGGATTTTCTGTAATTATCCCCAAAAAATATACTAACTACCCTTTACTAGCATTTTCTGGACAATTGATATGCACCACAAAATAGTTCTTCAATAAATGAAAAGTGGCATTTTTAAGGATTTCATATGCCAAGAGTTTCGTCTATAATACCCATGAGTACTTATGGACTCAACTCGCCTAGGAAATAAGAGTTCGAAGAATATATTGAAATTGAGATTGATTCTCAGGTAGTTGTCACGTTAATTGATTCGGCAAATATCGAGCTACATTCATTGTGTAATCTTATTGAGGATTGCAGAAGCTTTCTAAAGCTTCCATTGGACATCAAGCTTTCTCACATTAAAAGGAGAGTCGCAATGCTTGCGTGGACTGCATGATGCTGTCAATTCTTGTAATGTTAGGAAAGACCTCCATAGAGGTGATGGACGTTGTAAACGCCGATTGTTTAAGTTAATAATACTACTACTCTATATATGATGTAGATTCTAGTCGTTTTCACTACTCTTTCTAATTGGTCAATTGTGTATTAATTATAATTTTTTGCAGGCAGAAGTAAACTATTTAGGTCAACTTCGACATCCAAATCTTGTCAAACTCATTGGATATTGCTTAGATGGTGAAGATCGTTTATTAGTTTACGAGTTTATGCACGAAGGCAGCTTAGAAACGCACTTATTCAGAAGTATGTCACATAATTCAGTAATTATTCAATTGCAAGTACAATTACATTTAACTGGGATGTTTGATTTCTTGATTTTATTAATTATAAGGTCTCAAAATTTGATTTGCAGCAAGTTGTTCATCTCTTTCATGGGAAAGAAGGATTAGAGTTGCTACCGGTGCAGCTCGAGGACTATGTTTTCTACACCAGTCCAACTCGCCAGTTATATATGGTGATTTCAAGACTTCAGACATTTTGTAAGATTCTGTAAGTAAATAAATCATTATGATCCATTTATTTATTAGGAAAATAGACTTATTTTTTCTTGGTACATGATTTCAATGCGAAGCTTTCAGATTTTGGATTGGCACGACCTCGCCCAATATTAAAGTCGTCTGAATCTAAGATTTATATAGTAAGAGGCGCTGTAGGGCTAGGCTACTATTGTCCATTGTATCTTCAATCAGGTACAATTATTTAATTAAATTCCTCCCATATAATTGCCGAAATCTCATTTTTGGTCCCCAAAAGATTTTTCGTTTTCCGTCCATTGACTATCGGAAAATTAAATTGTACTGTTTTTTAGGTAGATTAACAGTAAAGAGCGATGCATACAGCTTTGGAGTCTTACTACTAGAGCTAGTTACGGGGCGACGAGTCATAGACGAGACAAAGTGTGGAAAAGAGAGACATTTGGTAGATTGGGTGGAGTCTTATGTTGCTGAAAATAAAATAAGTCCGATTATGGACACTAACTTAGAGGGTCAATATGGTAGAAAAAGTGCTACTATTGCTGCACATATTGCACTGCGTTGTGCACACCCATTGCCTAAATATCGGCCTCTGACTTATGCCTTGGATATTCTTGAAATTCTGCCCAGAAAGACAACAAGCCCACAAGGGATCTTATTGTGAAGGAAAGGGTATAAAATTTGGCAAAAGAGGATGAGAGCATCTTACGAATTTAATTTTTTTTTTTGTTACTATTTTTTTTTAACAAGTGGTCTTTGAAATAGAGAATGCAGAATTAAAAAACAAATAAATCAGCACTTGTGACATCAATACTTAAGCAGGCCATCGGTCTCAACAGTAACAATTTCTCCTCCAACAACCAAAAGTTTAGACTTAAGACTAAAGAAATTGGAAAGAATTGACATATATATTTAGTTGTTCGGCCTAAAGCTGACTCTGCAGTGTTCTAAAATAATAGATGCCAATTTGAATGTCTGAGATGCTTTGACTATTTATTTGTTTTCAAGGTAATGTCCATATATTGGCTTTGTAATATTCCTATATGCTGATGCTATGCAAACCTTCATCTTTATTACGAAGATAACAAACTTGGGATAATTACCCTCACATATATATCCTCAGACTTGGTTTAGTCATGTAATTATAAACTGAGGTTTAGAAATATACCCTGAAGTGAAAATTAGAACACTTTCAAATTATATTATTGGTTTTTCTGTTAAAAAATAACAAAAAAATCAGGCTTTGTGGAAGGGATGTCCCGAAATCCGTTCAGCCACGTAACAAATGTAATGAAGATTATTTGAAAGGTTATTGTGTTTCTCAAACATCGGGGTATGTTTGTGTAATTATGTCAAACTTTAGGGTATGCAAATGTAACTATCCTAATTTAAAAGAAACATACCAAATTTTATCCAACATGGTAACAAGAATGCCAGAAAATTAGTATTATTGTTTGTGTTTCTTTTTTTAAGTGTTGAATTTTATCTTATATAATCAAACTACATAAAAAAGCATCAAGAAGTTCACTAGTTATTTGATTAACTTATCGAGTAAATTGCATTCAAGTGTTCAACAGTTCAACTACCCTGTGGGAGGGCCGATCGCTGGGACGACATAGGGCGAGTTGGAGAAGAAGGTGTTTTAGAAAGAATAGAAATAAAAAATTCTAAATCTGAAGGCTAAAACATTACATTTTATGGTTAAATGTGCGTCTAATTTGCAGTCTACATTTGACTCATGTGCATCTAAGTCAAGGTGTGAATATAAATGGTGTAAAAAACTCGGGATAATTCAAGGTTTTGATGGTATATTGGATTTTAAAATAAATCTCAGGGATTTTTTTGGTTATTATCCTTTAATTTTATTGACAAAAGGTGTCAATCATAAGAAACAAAAAGAGCCCACAGTTGACTGCAGAAATTATTTCCGAACATCTATAATCATAAGATTCCTCGTTTTCATTTATTGTCACTTTGTGCATAAGTCATAACACAATTGTGATGTATGTGATGTCTATATAAGTCGCTCCAAAAATGTTAGAATCTTCAACCTACCTTAGACCTCAAATACTGGAGCTACAGAAGTTCTATTAGCAGATGAAAATGGTAAGAAAATGACTCTTTTTCCTCTTTCACTAATATATTTTCTCCTTCTGGAAATAATAATCATTTTGTCCCACAATCTGCAGAGAATTCTTCAAAATGTCAATATTCAAGATAAGCAGCAGCAAAAATCACGGGGAGGAAACCGAGCTACTATATTTGTTTTTGGTAATTCAAAGAAAGAAAAAAAATACACAGACATGCGCACGCACATATATATATATTTAACTTATTTTTCTGTAATTAATTGATTTTTGCATGTATTGAGTTGTGAGTTGTGACTGATGATGCAGCAATGGCAGCATTGGAGACAATGGCATTCCTTTCAAATGGTGTGAGCTTAGTGATATACTTTTATAGTTACATGAACTTCAGCTTAACAAAATCAGCAACTGCACTTACAAATTTCATGGGGACTGCTTTTCTGCTGCCATTATTTGGAGGATTTATCTCAGATACTTACTTGTCAAGGTTCAAGACTTGTCTCATCTTCGGCTGCTTAGAAATTATGGTAAGTCGTTATCGAATCAATTACATATGATGTTTTCTCCAAGATAGAGTAGAAATGCTTTAAAATTAACATATAATAACTAAATAACTTGTGAAATATTTTTCTAAATAAGTTGAGGGAGGGAAGTTTGCATAAGCTTATAACAGTCATCTCTCATAAACTTTGAACATCTTATAAAAATTATTTTAAAGAATTTATCATTAAAGTGCATGACTAGGTTCTTTTTTTCCCTTTTTCTAGAGTTTTCCTAAATTCTCTCAACCTTTCCATTTTCAGGGGTACCTTCTTCTAGCAGTGCAAGCACATTTCAAACAATTAAGGCCATTTCCCTGCAAAGACATAGTCCCAAGCCAAATAAACCAGTGCGAGCAAGCAACGAGCAGCCAAGAAGCAATACTCTTCACTGGTCTTTATTTAGTGGCATTAGGGACCGGAGGAGTCAAAGCAGCTCTTCCGTCTCTAGGAGCCGACCAATTCGACGAAAGAAATTCTAAAGAAGCAGCTTCACTCTCAAGCTTTTTCAATTGGTACATGTTTTCGGTCACGTTTGGAGCAGTTCTTGGAGTCACATTTTTAGTTTGGATAGCAACAAATCAAGGATGGGATTGGTCTTTTGGTGTGTGTGCAATTGCTGTTGCTACATCTCTTCTGTTTCTAAGTATGGGGAGATCGTTTTATCGGAATAATGTGCCTAAGGGAAGCCCTTTGGTTAGAATTTTACAGGTATGTAATTAATGTTAGGATCAATTACGAATACCCCTAAGATTTATTTTGTTTATGAAAGATACCCTGAAACCTTAAAAATTACGAAAAACACCCTGAGGTTTGGCAAGTTATAACGAATACCCCCTCATACTAACAAAAAACAATCATCAACTCAGGGCGTTTTTTGTAATTTCCAAGGTTTCTGAGTTTTCTACTTAAACGATTAAAACCTCGTGGGATTTTTTGTAATCATTCTATAAAGTTAAATTTTGAGGATTATCAATGTATCAGAAATACGTATATAACTATAAAAGAATTTCTGCCTTGGAGTTGGGAACTATTTTTAATTCTTTTCGGGGTTAATTAATAGGTATTTGTAGCAGCCATTAGAAACAGGAATCTTCCGGTACCCGATATGGAGCAGGAATTTCACGAGATACATGACAAGGAAGCCGGAAATAGTGAGGTTCTGCAAAAGACTGATCAATTCAAGTAAGTTTTATTTTGTCTATGTTGCATTAGTATACTCAAAAAGGAAACGTAATTGCTTTCTCGTCTAAATTCAAATGTGTAATTAAACAAAATTTTCTCTTTGTTTCAGAACTATAGGAATTCTACCAAAAATTATGCCAAACTAAGTTTCAAAGTTCATTAAAAATTGAAGTCGACAGACTTCTATTATATGTAGCAGCTGTAACAGTGAAAAAAAATTATAAGGGAGGTATGTGTAATTGTTTACCTACAAGGGTACATTATGTAATTATAGATAGTTCAATCTTCCAGGTTCCTGGACCACGCAGCAATTACAAGAAGCTCAGAAGAACCACCAACATCAACAACAACCTCAGGATCATGGAAACTATGCACCATCACACAAGTCGAAGAAACAAAAATCCTAATCCGAATGATGCCAATAATCCTCAGCACAGTTTTCATGAACACATGTTTAGCCCAGCTCCAGACATTCTCAATCCAACAAAGCACAACAATGAACACAAAAATAGGAAGTTTCAACATGCCAGGCCCCTCAATCCCAGTAATCCCACTAGCATTCATGACCATACTCCTTCCAATATATGACCGTTTCTTCGTCCCATTAGCAAGAAAATTCACCGGCATCCCAACAGGAATCACACATCTCCAAAGGGTAGCAATCGGACTAATTCTTTCAGCAATTTCAATGGGAATTAGTGGGATCATCGAAACACATCGAAAAAACATAGCAGTAAAATACGGTATGGTGGACTCGATAGAGCCGTTGCCTATGACCGTATTCTGGCTAGGAATACAGTATGCTGTGTTTGGTATGGCGGATATGTTCACTATCGTGGGATTGATGGAGTTTTTCTACTCTGAGAGCTCGTCTGGGATGAAGTCGTTGGGGACAGCTATTTCTTGGTGCTCGTTGGCGTTTGGGTATTATACGAGCACGGTGGTGGTGAATGTGGTGAATAAGGTGAGCGGAGGGTGGTTGGGAAGTAATAATTTGAATAGGGATAAATTGGAGTATTTTTATTGGCTGTTGGCTGGATTAAGTGTGGTTAATTTTGGGGTTTATGTATTGTGTGCTTCTTGGTATAAGTATAAGAAGGTCGAAGATGTGGTGAAAGGAGATGATGGTGGTTGTCGGGATTATGTTGAGGAGAGAATTGATGTTAGTTTAGTCAAGAATTGTAGCCCATGAACATGAAGTAAAAAGATCTCTTGAGTTGTGCAGACACCCGAGATTTTTTTTATTTCACCATATTGTGTAATTTTCTAAGACAGAAATGTAATCTTTGGACTTTGGATTTAAGTGAAAAAAATAAAAGATGAGAACAAAATGCAAATTTTATACACTAGCAACACGAGAGAGAGAGAGAGTAACTATACAAAAAAAAAGTTATACCAAAAAAGAAGATGAATAGTTATACAAACAATTTAGAACCGGCGGCTTATTTTCATCAATCTTTCTCCTCATGAAAATTAGATAATTATACTAACAATTTAGAACAAGCCACCGTTATGCTATGGATACATCATAAAAAGTTAAAAAGGGAAAAGAATCAAGTACAGGGGATTAAGAATGTTACATCATTCTTTCTTTTCTTTTCTTTTTTTTTTTTTTTTTTTTTTTTGGGTTTGGTGAAAGAACGTGAACGTTTTATAATTATTGACATGGAAAATAAAGAGCTGAAAGTATCACGAAAACACAACAGCACTCGTCTGCTGGGCTGTGTTGTAAAGTGTGTCTGATACCTTTGAAGGAGGCCAATATCTGAAAACTGATCTACCAACAATGTTTTTGATAGGCAGTGGACCCCTGAAAATGGAAACAATTGTCAGCAGTTAACCGGCCAACTACTAAGTTTATTAAATATAAAATTTCACATTCGTGGTAAATTTAACTACACTAGCTACTTATTTCAAGAAAGTCTGAAATAAATAAACTAAATAGATCAAGTAGACTGTTATCATGATCTATTTCAGACTTCAGCAGGATAATTGAATAGTATTTTGGCAATGAGTCATTGATTACCAATTATGAGAGTCGAAGCTGTTATTACGGTTGTCTCCCAAGACGAACACATAGCCTTCCGGGACAAGCTATAATGGAATACAACATAATCATTATAAGTTTTCTCATCTTTCTATATGATAATGAAAAAAGAAAATAAAACACTGTAAAAGTTACCACTGGATCCATTTCATATTTGAGTGGCTCCAGGATGAAATTCTCATCTTGAGGAATACCATTGACCAACAATTTCCCATCACGAACCTGCACAAGGCATAAAATTAGACCAATTGAAGGAGAATATGAGATGAAAAACAAATAGATTGTAACACTAATTTACATTACTTACTTCTACATAGTCACCGGCTTTAGCTACAACTCTTTTGATAAACACATCAGACAAACTAAAGCCAACTTCCTGCAGAGCAAGTCAAAACAAACAACAGAGTATCAGCTCCATGATATCAAACTAATTATTCTGTCAATGATGCAAACACCAAATCCGAAAGAAACCTGAAGGATTGAAGGGGCTTTGAAAATCACAATGTCCGAGACTTCAGGTGTCTTGAAAATATAAGAAACCTGGAAAACCCATAAAAGCAAACAAGAGATGGAAGAGTTAGATTGCAGATCTCAGTCTATTGATGGCATTCTTGTATCTATAGTTCCACAGAAGCTACAATAACATTATATGACTGTCTTATGGAAGAATATGTGATCATTCAGATCTTGAAACTTTGTAACAACCACCTAGTACCATTCATGCCTCAATAGAGACTAACAAAAAGAAAAGCGGTAACTGCACACAACTATTTCAAAAAAATCATGAAGAAATACAATTGACCTATGCATATTATTACTAAGACTAAGAGAAATGTTTTTCTCACATATTGCAACTTGAAAATATTTCTCATAGTTAGCAGGTTATAAGTACTGCCATGAGCCTGAAATTACTATAGACATTGGCGTATGTTCAGACACGAAGTAGAGTTGTCACAGAAGAAAAATCCCAGAGCTGGTACATAAGTATCTCATGACAATGCACCCGAAAATTGATTTTCATTTCTGGGTACAAGCAACTTGATCAAAACACTACTGCTTTATTCAGGTCAACATCCAATACTCTGAAAATACAAAAAGAAGCCATATTCAATACTTCAGTTAAATACAGGTCACATGTTTTCCTTTTCTTGGTATAAAATGGAGAAGATACACAGCATGCACAATTCCCATATTAGTCCAGAAATGATCCGCTAAAATTTTTTATGCTACTCCAAATCAACAAAAAATTGGGAAAATATACCTTCTCGGCTAGAATCCGATCGCCGACATCAAGTGTTGGGCACATAGAAGTGGAGGGAATCGACCTCGGCTCAGCCAAAGATGACTTGAACATAATGCTAACGCTCAAAGCAGTAATAGCAGCTTTAGCATCTTCAGAACTTAAGCATAAATTTGATAATTTAAATAGCCAACTGTTACTTTTGCTAACACTACTCTGTGGCAAGACTTTCACACTGCTAGAATCACCATCCTTGGACATAGCATATGCCTTTGATTCCTTACCACTACCACCAGTAACACTCCCTGTGTTGGCAGCCACTTTGCTGCTACTGACAGGGGGCTCTCCTATATCCATCTCAGTGCTCGTGGCTGTAACCAAACCCTTACCACCACTAACAATCTCTGTCTTAACTGTTACTTTGCTGCTGCTGGAGCTTCTCCTAAAAACAGTGGTGCCTCCTCTATCCACCTCTGTCCTCGTGGGTTCATTACACGGCAACCACCTAGAACCCGGTAAGAATGGAATGAACGATGATGCCTTAAGCGGCGAAATGCCCAAAACACTCACGCTCGAAGAAGAAGAACAACCCATCGACTGCTTCATCAGAGAGATTAATCCCATAACAATAGGCGATCGCGTCTCTCCACCGAGAATTTCCGCGGCAAGTGTTGAATACATAGACGACGTCGGATTGATGGGATTGGGGTTCGATTTGGGGCGGCGGAAGTCGGAGTAATTGGAGTCGGGCTTCTGAGAGGGAGGGTGTTGAAAGGCTCTGGAACGCGCTGCAAAGTCATGGAAGAATCGAGATGCGGCGCATTTACCGGTGGCGGCGGAGGAGCCGGCGAGGTTTGAGGCGACGCTCGCCGAGAAGGTAACGGTGAATCGGATAGCCATAACTGCAAATTTTACGAAGATGAACAAGTGCAAGAAGAAAATTTCTGGGTTTAAAAAGGGCTGTGAGATGAGCGACAGCTCTAGAAGGCTAATGAAGCCATTGAAACAAACGAGATCAGTGAAGAACCGGAGCTCGCAGGGGGGAATTGAAAAGTTGAGTATATACTACTGGGTAGGATTGAAACTGGGGGTGGTTTAGAGTGCGGAATTCGGAAAAGTAAAACCCAAGCGCGGCGGCGAAAGGCAGAGCTCCTCCGCAGAAAGGGGAGAGGAGAACTCGCTGAAAGGGATAAAATTCAACGATGTGCGCTGAAATTTGGTGTTTAAAGTTTTCTTGTTTTTTTTTTTAAATGGGTTGTTATTTATTTTTCAAGATTAAGAGGGTGTTTGCTCAGCCTATAAACTCTTTAAAACATATTATAAGATGTTTAAGACTTTATAAGAGATTATAAAGTCATTTGTTAAATATTTTTTAAAAGGAACTTACAAGTTATAAGCTCTTAAAATAAGATACTAGGAGCTTATAAGCTCTTTAAAAATAAGTTAAGAATCCCAACTTATTTTAAGATTTTAATACATTCCCTTACATTTTAATCATATTAATTATATAATTGTTATTACTAACATCTTATAAGCATATGATTTTATTTTTATCCAAACACTTTTAGATCTTATTTTTAAAATAAGATTTAACATCTTATAAGATGTGAGAGCTTATAGGCTATTTAAAATAAGCTTAGCCAAACACCCTCTAAATGAGTTGTTATTAGCAAATGAGAGTGCCCTCAATGTAGATCTATCCGAACAGATAATTTACACAAACAAAAAACATGAAATGAGAGTTGGCACTTGGCAGTATCCGCCTATCCGGTAATCGGTTGCACAGTTGCCCTGACTTTTCAAATATTGGCCGGTCAAGTTTATTTGGTTGACTGACACCAGAGTTTTGACCCAATTTAAACAATCAAAAGTTTAAATAATAATAATAATTATTATTATATAATATTGTTGTTATGAATATTAAACAGAAAGTATTGGCACTATCTTAGTTTATGATGCAAGGACACTTCTAAAAATTCTATCTCGTTGTATCGGATATTTTTTAGTATAAAATATAAAAAAAATTCGTATTACCATATCCATATCGTATTGTATCCGCATCACCATATCCGTTTTTCATATCCGTGTTTCATAGATCTTAACTTAATATGCAATTTCGAACGAGAAAAAAGAAAATATCTATAAGTATTTCTTGCATACTCTTGTTTTTCCACAATCTATAGTTTTAAGTTGAAAGTAACTATTGATTAAAAATTATAAATTGTACCATTTCAACCAAAAAAAATCATGAATTATATTTATAGCATACTTGATACTCCAAGGCCGAAGAGCACATGAAAAAAATAAGTTTGGAATGATCTATTCTATTTTTGGGCGGACTTGAATTGTTAAACAAGCTCGAACTGACCCTTTTGGACGATGAATTTGGGTTGGGCTAAGAAAAAACTCTGAGGCCCAAACAAACATGTATCATTTCGAAGTTATTTTCTTTTTGTCAAAAATTTAAAGTCATGATTTGTTCTAGAAGTGTAGTAAAATTATTACCAAAGCATAAAATAAAGTAAATAAATAAATCCTTGATCATTTGTTAATGTTTATTTGTGGTGGGACAAGACAACAAGAGTGGTATGGGGATATGATTGGTTGGGGGGCAATGCATGGATATGTTGATATAATCAATTGATTTTGTCTCCATGGCGTGAAGAGAGAGAAAGAGAGATTTTGCGTTCTGGGTGCAATTTGTAATTTGTAAACAACTAGTAAATAGGAGGAATTGACTTATCATTTCGTGACTCTATCTACTGTAGCTCCTCCTCTGCTTAAAGTTGTGCGTGTTTGTGTAGCTTTTGTCGGATTATCCTCACACTCTTCCTTCCTTTCGCCTTTTTCCAAAGTACACTAATTAGCTTTTTTGGGTTTTTGTTTTCATGGTTATCCCATCCGAGAATTACTGCACATTGCATCTGTAATCTAACCATAAATACGAGGAGTCTTGGTTTATACATGAACATCTTCGATTTCATTTTAATTTTAATTTTATGGATTAAGAAATGGCTAAAGCCAGACTTTCCAACGTTGGTAATAGTTATTTCTACAACAGACCGACGTCATCAATGAGTCATTACAGTCAACGTCAAAGTCCTAGGAACATATATAAATAATAAAAAGTTTTGATTTCCTCGCTTACATGCATCGTAGTCCGGGACGTACTTGTTTCTATCCACGCGCACTTAGTCGCGTACCATTAACGCTCCTTAATTGTACTTGTACATCGGATGCCTTATGTGACTGAGACGACTGTGGCCAATGAAATGATGAAATAGTGTTACCACCTTCTTACAGTTCCAACTCTTTCAGAAAATTGTCGAGTTACATGAATTTTCAATACGAGTTTTGTTACATTAACTCCTAAATATGTTTTAAGTATCGGAAAAAATCTAGGGATAACTGTATTTAGAGCAAAATTCTCTATACTATAAAGACATTCCTCAATTATGACTCTGTCTAACATTTATGTCATGTCGCTAGTTATTTTCTTGTTTCTAAATAGATGCTTACGTTTTATTAACTGGACAACAACTTAATCACTTTATTCATTTCATGTATAGCAAATACTATAACAAAAATATAATGGGTCATTTAGGTATTTTATAACTTTTCGTTAAGTTTTTTAGGTTTCTGTTAGGATTAGAAAATATATCTAGAGAGTTTTGTTGTATTTATCTCTAAATTTAGGGTATGTAAGTGTAATTATCTCAAAAATCTAAGATTTTTCTTATATAAAATGAGATTAATGACAATATATAACAAAATTCTAAAGCATTTTTTAAAGTTAGATGGGGGTAGCATTTACTCCCCCCACGCCATAAATCACCATAATTTGTTATCATCATTTGTATATTTTTCTTTATCTATATGATCATTTGTACAAGTCTTTTCATAATTTGCTATGATTTTTTTTTTCTTTCTGAAAAGCACAATCACCACGTCACTGTTTCATGCCATCACCTCGAATATTTTCAGTATTTATGTCTTTGTTGCATTGCTACATTTTCAATCAAAATTCAAAACCCAGTCAGAAAACAGAGCTCCAAAGGTCCCATTTCTCTCGTCTGCTTCTCTCTCTCACACTCACACAATCTTCCACCATTAATATCAGGCATCGAGATTCGTGCAGAAAGCAAGACCAGCAGTCACCAACAGCTAAGATTACATCTTTCGCGAAAAGGAGAAAAATATCAGACATTAATTTGTATGTTCGCTGCTGACTGTCACAGTCAGTTTGTTCACACTCCTCTCCAAATTATTCTTTCACTTCACTCAGAAAACCTTGTGACCACTCCTTAATCTAAACCCACGCCGAAAAACACAATCTTTAATTAAACTGAAAAGCAGAAAACCCATAGAGAGATCACTGCAGGCTCTGCATCATGGAGGAAAGGCCAGAAACAGAGCTCATATCTATACCGGCAACTCCACGCGCCTCCACGCCGGAGATACTGACGCCCTCCGGGCAGAGGTCGCCGCGGGGCACCTCGAGGGAGACGGGCACCGGCACGGCAAAGTCATGGACGCCGACGTCGTTTATATCTCCGAGATTCTTGAGCCCCATTGGGACTCCCATGAAAAGGGTGCTGGTAAATATGAAGGGGTATTTGGAGGAGGTAGGCCATTTGACTAAGCTAAACCCTCAAGATGCTTGGCTACCCATTACTGAATCTCGGAATGGAAATGCGCATTATGCGGCTTTTCATAACCTCAATGCTGGTGTTGGGTTCCAGGCCTTGGTCCTACCTGTTGCCTTCTCTTTTCTGGGATGGTATGAATTCTTTAAGCTTTTGCTGAGTTTCTTTGGATTTTAGTATGTTAGCTATTCTCCAGATTTATTTCAAGTGCTTGTAATATTTGCGCTTTTGAACATCTCTTGTTCAATTTACTTATGTCACTGAGAGTCAAATTAAGTTCCTGGTATTTTTCTTTACTTTTTTATGGTTTTTATCGAATATTTTCCAGGTTGATTGCGACGTTTTTATCTTTGACTGTGCTTTTAATTTCTGGTTTCTCTGAACAATTGCTTGCGACTTGTGATGTTTAGTAACTGGAGCTTTTATTTGATTTCTGGTGCTAGGCTACTAGCTATTTACTGGAAAATTAAAGATTCACGCTGCTGCAATAACTTTTTTGCATTTGATAAAGTTGATTTTAATTTCAAATCTTTTAGTTTAATTACTTGTATTTAGTTTTGGTTCATCAAGTTTGTAATAGTCAGGCTGAATTCAAAACAAGTTTGTTTCTGTTGCTTAATGTGATCTGCTTAAAACTGCATCTAATGTTCAACCCCTTTTAACCAAATGGCAGAGTATTTGCACTATGTTCTTTGGAACTTATTTGCATGTTTTCGTGTTAATTTCGCGGTGGGGCTTGTTTTTGAAATTCTCATTGTAGGCGAATCTGATCTCTTTCTGCTCTCATTTTTTCTTTTTAGTTACTTTTTTGAATTTAAATATTTAATCATGAATATGATTTGAATGGAGCCCAGAGATATTCTTGAGGAAACGATATCTTTTTTACTTTTGCTTTTTCTCAGAATGCCACTTCCATTAGGGTCCTCCAATTATATTTTCTTATTTACCCGCTTTTGATAATCATTGCAGTTGAAGTCTTGAAGATTGCCTAATATTTTGTTGGGTTCCTAGTTGCCTTCTCATTTCATTTCATCATATCTGTTTTTAAAGTTGCTTATTCATAATAGTGATATTTCTCTGAAACAACTAAAATAAAAATCCACGAATATGCGAAAAAAGCTTATCATATAATTTCTGTTTTATGTAGGAGCTGGGGTATAATCTCCTTAATCATTGCCTACATTTGGCAATTATATACTTTATGGATTCTCGTTCAGCTGCATGAAGCAGTGCCTGGAAAGAGATATAACAGATATGTTGAACTTGCTCAAGCAGCATTTGGTGAGTAATTTTACATGTATATTCCTTCATCATATCAAAATTACACATATCTCCCTTATAACTGAACTTCACCTTACTCATACCAACTCCCATCATTCCCTACCCATAGTTAAAGACACACTGCGGCCAAATTTTCTCAGTACTTTGATCAAATAACTTACTGACTATATATTTAATATTCTTTTTAGGGGAACGATTGGGTGTGTGGCTTGCACTCTTTCCTACCGTGTACCTCTCTGCTGGAACCGCAACAGCTCTAATTCTGGTCGGAGGCGAGACCATGAAATTATTCTTCCAAATTGTATGCGGCCCACTTTGTACCTCGAATCCTTTAACCACTGTTGAGTGGTATCTCGTGTTCACATCTCTCTGCATCGTGTTATCACAATTACCGAATCTCAACTCCATAGCTGGACTCTCGCTTGTGGGCGCTGTTACAGCGATTACGTACTCGACTATGGTGTGGGTGCTCTCTGTGAGCCAACCACGACCACCCACCCTTACTTACCAACCCATTACGATGCCTACGGCAGCCGCTTCTCTCTTTTCTGTCTTGAATGCGCTTGGTATTATAGCGTTTGCGTTTAGAGGCCACAATTTGGTTCTTGAAATTCAGGTATGGACTTATTCTCTCTTCCGTATGAGAATGCTTATATTCAAATTATGAGAATACTTGTCTGTGATATCTTTTAGGCAACCATGCCGTCAACTTTCAAGAAACCAGCTTATGTACCAATGTGGAGGGGAGCCAAGATTGCCTATGTCTTTATCGCTATGTGCTTGTTTCCCGTTGCTATTGGAGGTTACTGGGCTTATGGAAACCTCGTAAGTCTTTACCAATTATTCCTTGTACAAGCCTTTTATATCCAATTATAAACACATTTTAAAATTATTATACCACCATAATGATATCATATTATAAATTTGATACGACACCACTAACTTTTCAAAAAATCACGACACAACATTTAATCTCCTCGTTTTCTTGTTAGATGCCATCCGGAGGAATCCTCAATGCATTATTCGGCTTCCACAGCCACGATATACCCAGAGGACTTCTCGCAATGGCATTCCTTCTCGTAGTCTTCAACTGCTTGAGCAGCTTCCAAATATACTCGATGCCCGTTTTCGACAGTTTCGAAGCCGGCTACACAAGCCGCACAAACCGGCCTTGCTCAATCTGGGTCCGATCAGGTTTCAGAGTCTTTTATGGGTTCATTTCCTTGTTAATAGGCGTGGCTCTACCGTTCTTGTCAAGCCTCGCCGGTTTATTGGGAGGCTTAACTCTCCCCGTCACGTTTGCTTACCCGTGTTTCATGTGGGTTCTCATTAAGAAGCCGAGCAAGTATAGTTTCAACTGGTATTTTAACTGGATTCTTGGCTGGTTGGGTGTGGCTTTTAGCTTGGCTTTCTCTATTGGGGGCATTTGGAGCATGGTTAATAGTGGATTGAAGCTCAAGTTCTTTAAGCCGCCGAGTTAAGGATTGCATAAATGGTGGTGTTTTTTTGTTGGATGTGTTTTATGGATGTTGTCTGTATGTTTTTGGACCTTTGGTGCTAGGGAATGTTAGCATCCAGGTTTGAAGTAAGAAAGAAGTTTATTTAAGTTAATTTTGTGTAAATTATTTGTGTTTCTATAGTTGAAACTTTAAATTGAATTTGTTCTATTGTGCATCAATTAATGGGAAAGATAAAACACTACATGAAAATGCATTTTTGTACTTCATTTTTCTTTAATAATTATTTTCTTGAGACACAGATATGGCACAACACGCCAAAAAACATGCAAGTACACACACAAGATCTGATTTTGTGAAATGGGGGTTAAATCATGAGAAAAAGTTTGGGATGTTACTGTGTATAAGATGGACGGTTTGTGGTTGCATATAATTTTAAAATTTGGGGAAGAATCGTTGAATATTATGAAAATTCCCCACTGTGGATTTAGGGGTTTCAGAAACTGAAAAAGTGGGTGAAATCAGAATTTGACATTAAAATTCGGTGAAAGGTGTGTGTTTATTCAAGCAGACGCGGTGCTCAATACAGAGGGGTTAACGCCGATGGCCGGAAATTTTCCGATAGCCGCCCGCGGGTGCTATTCTGGTGTTTTACGTACATATATCTCATGTATATATAATTATTTAATATTTATATACATTGGTATTTTGGATTTTATTTGGAGTTTTGAATTACTTAAGGGCAAAATAATAATTTCGGCAGCTAAAAAAATGGTATTCTAGTTGCGCCTGAAGCGCGTGTGTAACAATGAACCGGAGTAAGGTTTGTCCTGTCCTGCAACGTTTTAGTAAACATAGGGGTTTTTAAATGATATCTTATATTACAGGGTTAAACGTGATATTTTGAGGTAATACAGGGAATTCAGTGCAAAAGCCCCTTAAAGATTGGCACTCACCAGTCAACACTCCGTCAATCAGTCACCAGAACCCCTCCTTCCACCGGTAAAACTACCGTCTCTCTCTCTCTCTCCGCCCCGTGCCGCCACCGGAGGTCTTCCCCCCTTCCCCTCTTCCGTCTACGATAATATACTTATGAACCAAGTCGATGGAAGGTTGTAGAACTCGTTTATCTCTCTCCCAACAAGCGCGAGGTATTGCCCCAATTAGGTTTCTTTTGAGATTGTTCAGTAAATGCTGAGTTTATTAATCCCCTCAGTGAGTTACAGGAATATGAACCTTTTGATTTCGTCTGAGGTGACAATTTTTGTATTTTTTTATTTTAATTGGTGAAGATCTTCCCACCAAAATCTGATGGATGGTGGACTTAATTCTCTAAATTTAATTGTAATTGGCAGTTTATGACACTAGAGAAATCTGAGGCAAGTTTACGCATCTGCTTAAACTTTAAAACGTGCACCTTTACTGGGGCGCTAAGAGGGTTGGCTAAACTTACTCCCATTTTGTTTTCTTTGATAGACAAACAATTGATTGAATTACGAACAGAATTGGTGTTACAACTTTCTAGTAGGAGAAGGTGTACATATGTCGGGGTTGTTTTGCATTTCTTCTTATCTTTTCGTTCTTGTGAAGGTACCCCAAGGTTTCACTCTTTGAGAATCTAAGTCTTTTTTTGCCATGAATGTAGTCTTGAATCTAGATAGTTAAAACTAAATATGCTGTAAACTAGTCAAGTATTCTAGTTGATAGCAACAATCAACTAGTTTGGATGGTTTTCGTATGTTTACGAATAGCATTTCCATTTGAAAGAAGGAATCTACTGTTACACCCATATCAGTATGTACCAGTACATAGTAAAATAAGAATTAGGCATAATATTTATATATAAAAGACCCAGAAGTTTGGTCTAGGTTTGTGAACATAAAAGAAAAAACAAGCATTGTTCCTGTATTGTTGTTTAAGTTGGACTTCTACAATTCTTATAATCCTCAACCATTTTGGGAGCTTAACAATTAACTTTATCTTGGCTTTTGCTGGCCTAATGGTTTCATATCATGCAATCTTAACTAAATTTCAAGACAACTGGTGCAACAGTCTTGATTCGAGTTGTGATTTTCAAGTCAATGGCTGAGCACAAAGTGTTTGATGTGTTTGCAGGTTGATGATGTGGAGAGGATTTTGTGTAGAAGATCTATTGATAAGACTGGAATGTTGTCATTAATAAAAACAATGGAAATATTCTGATGATGGCAAAGATTTGTCAATTAATGGTGTTCACAATATTTTGCAAATTTGAGCTCCTGAAATTCTAATGGATTATTTAGTAGATAACGAGGTTTTTTTCATTTTGCTTTGATTGTATGCTGCTATTTGAAGTTTACAAAGTATGTTACCAGAACATAGGCATAGGAGTTGTTTAGTATTTTGGGAATGTAATATTTTGCTTCTATGTTATTATATTGATAATAATATGACTTTATGTTGGTTTCTAGATTACAATTTGATAATGTTATCACAAACGAAACCGTAGTGGTGGTTTTAAAATTTTAGAATGACGCCATAATTTTCCTTGGATTTCATGCATTTATATAATTATAAAATGTGGTATTTTCTTTATAGCGATGGTAAGTAACGAGCACATCAAGCATCATAAGAATCAACTTAGTAACCAACTTGACTCAAACTCTAAGGAAACTGGCCACGACCGACAGACAGAAAATGGAAGTAAGTATGCTCTCTGTGTTTTCTTTTTTCTCTTTCATTTTTATATATAGTGAGTGGTTATACTATTGATAGGCATTAACTATGAGAAACCAAGAGGTCGAGGGGCTACTCGTATGGCACGTGTTTGGGAAAGAAAAACTCAAAAAGAAGTTCACTTTAACAAGTTGGGCCAACCAGTTGGCCCAAACAAAGGCGAGTTTGTTGAATTTCTTGGCACTATGGTTAGGAATGGCTCGTTAGTACCCCTAGATGCAAAAAGCTGGCTTAAAGTTCCACAATCCATCAAAAGAGCTATGATAGATGTCCTTAAGGTAATATCATTTAATCCTTATTAGTTATTATATATAGTTGATTTAATTTTCAACTAAGATTAAATGAACTTCTTATGGTTTGTGCATGATACACTAGGAAAAATTTGTTCTCCGTCCTGGATTTGAAGCTTGGGCTTTGAAGAGCTTAGGAAAAAAATGGAGGAACTGGAAGAATAGAGTTAAGGGAAAATACTTCGATCCAAAAGCATCTTTGGAACAAAATTTAAGCAGAAGACCCAATTCAGATGATGAAAGAGTTCTCCCTGAACAATGGAAAAACCTTGTCATATTTTGGGATTCTATAGAAGCGCGAGTAATACATATAGTTTCTAAGAATATTACATTTAACGTTGTGATACTTATATAACAAATGTTTTCTTATTCCTACACATTTTTACATGTAGAGCTTAAGTGTGAAAAACAAAGAGCATAGAGCACTAAGGAAAATGAATCACCATACTGGGAAGAAAAGTTCTGCTCAAGTTGCTGATGAGATGAACATAGTAAGTTTACGATTATTTTCTGTAATTAAATAAAGTACATCCTTATCAAAGCAAATTGTTGTTCCAGAATATATCTATGGCTGAAGAAGGAAGAGATGGTGATAGTGATGATGTAATGGATGATGATCCCACGGATTATGAGGCAAGTAGAGATGAAATAGATGATGTAATGGATGATGATGATCCAACTGATTATGAGGGAAGTAGAACCGATCATTTTACGAAAAGTGACACTCGAAATTGGAACGCATCAAATCCAGTTGTTTCAGAGTCATTGGTAAGAGATAAGGTAAGAGTATCTCTTTTTCTAGCCTCCTTATTTTCCCTACTCTTTTTCTCTGTTTGGTATTTATGATCATTTAGATTTTACAACCTTACCATTGCGCAGAGGAAGAAAAAAGTGTTAAGAAGTGACCAACTACAAAGATCTCAAGATAAAGATCCTAATGACATATCTTCTAAAGTAATACAAGATGGAGTTGAAAGAGCACTTATGTTCGGTTTTGGTGTCAGTCCCGCTGATATACATGATACTATGCCTAGTCCAACTAGCTGCAATGGTAAGTACAAGAATAAGATTGAAAAATTGATGAATAGAGTTAATGAACAAGACAAGCAAATAAATGAGTTGATGATGAATATGCAAAGAGATAGAAATGTTTCTCCACCACAGGTGCATGGAGTTCTCCCATCATCCTCTACTCCCTTGTCAGCCACTAACCATCAACCAACCCTGACCATTAGCTCAATGCCTCTGAGGGTAATCACTTACGAACTCATCCATTTTATAATTAAATGTCTATTTGTGCATGACCGCTTTGTTGAAATATTTAAAAATTTAATGATTCTCCTCTCGAACAACTTGAGTTGAGTTTTTTAGATGATGTGGTGATCGTCACTCAATATGCGTTGTATCTATTTGTCATCTTATGAATATCCATGATAACAAACTGTGCTTGGTAGTGTCTTGAAAACTATAGAATGACCACCTCATCTAAAAGCCCAAGTTTTTAGAGAGGTGTATTATCCAATGGCCCTGCACGTGAAGATTTTACTATTAATTTTATTTTATCAAATGGGTGGCAGTGTGGATTTGAAAAGAAGACCTCTTTGGCCTGGCTCTTATATCATATAGAATGACCACCCCATCTAAAAGTTCAAGCTATTAGAGAGGTGTATCATTAAATACTTAAATATCTCTTAAGTTGCCATACTTAATGCAGGTTTTGGCGACAGTCTCTTTGAAAAGTATGCTTGATCCCTCAAAAGTTGTTGCAATTGGTCGTATTGAAAGTTTAGGACCATCAGACGTGCCTGGGCAAATAAAATTAGGAAAAAATTGGTGTGAAGTAAAGGTAAATATTGCATTGGAATTGGACGAGGAGTTGATTCGGCCCATTTATGAATGCACAACTATTGGGGAGGTCGTCGGCAAATCTATTGCTTGGCCGATCCATTTGGTTAGTATGTTGTTACATTTTTGTCCCATAGTTTGTTTTTGTTTTGTTTTTTGAGTTAGTTGAGTTTACTTAGTGAGTTAATTAATGTGCAATGGTTTACTCTAGGTTGCACTTGTTAAAGATTGGTGAGAAGAGCTATAAGGGTTTGGAGACGAGCCATTTTCCCTTGGTCATGATCTAGCTTTCAATTTTTGAAGTGTTATTTAGTTAGCTCTTTCTTAGTTTTCAACTTATTTTAATTATTAAATGTTGATGTTTTTGTAAATGATGTAGATGCTAACATTATTTTTATTGAAGCGATCTATTTTTGAAATTTTAATATTATTATTTGTAAATGGTTTACAGAGCTAGATTATGTTTTGAAGGAAGAGTCGGTCTACTTGATTTGAATTTTATTGTGAAGTGTAATGTTCCGAAAATATGGTCTAAAATAAATCATATTTTTTGAATTGATAGAATTGGTGTTAGATTAGAATATTAATTCTTAATTAAGAATTAACTTGGTAAATGACCTAAATATACATTACTTACGTATAACATATATAATTTCTTCGTCTCGTTAATCAATAACAATAGCCCAGATTTGAGTTCCGTGCATTGAAATATAAAAATTTATAAATTCGAGCCTGAGCCAAACATTTATTCATAAACTCTACCAAAAGAATTTCACTTCGAACTCGAGTTTGGAAAAAATTTCCACTTAGATAACAAGAATTGCAAATTTAGACCGGAAAACGAACACAAAGACCAAAGGTCAATTGGTCTATCAAAAGGAGACACCAAGGTATAAAGTTCAAATTCTAACTTGTGTTAGAGCAATTGGATTGGACAACTAACTCCCAAGTAGACCTCTGTAGACTGCAGTATCCGAGCTTAAAAAAAGAGATGAGAGAAAAAAATATAAAGTGCAACAAAATTGCAAGTCTAATGCGATTAGCATGGTCCAAAAACTAGTCAATCCAATAATAGAAAGTAAGGTGTGGATGTGTTAAATGAGCCAAAAGAAAACAACCCTTTACTATTTGAGGGGATGGGGGCGGCGTTGGGGGGGCCTCACTCCAATCAATTTTTTAGAAGAAAAGGCAAAATCAACTCATCAACGCAACTGGAAATCCAGTCATCAATGTCCGTCCGTACACAATGCTACAACACAGTCTGATTGATTCTATTTGTCATTCTCATTTTCCACCAAATGGGCCATTGGTCGGTCATATGTCATTGATGTTCCTCCTAAAGTCCTAATTATGGAAGAAATTAGGAGATTTTGGATCTTTCTGGGGATTTCTTGTGAGCTGCACGTTGGAGAATTGTGACAGGCCCAAAGCTATATTTTGGTCGATTCAAAGCTAAGTGACAAAATCTTGCAACTTAAGTTTTTAGGTATGTGTTACTATTAGTATTCTTATAGACATCTGTAATGTAGTTTTATTAATGGTATGGCATCTTAATAGTAGAAGCACAACCAAAACTCATGGCCCTCAAGTGCTCCGTTGGGTGTAAATTGTAATATTGAAGACAAAAGATTAAACTTAAATCGTCTGAACCAATTCGAATATTATGTAGTTTAATATAAGAGAAGACGAAAAAAAACAGTTGGATTGTAGTGTTCCATAAAATTTGAATTGCTTTCAAAAATGTTCACATCTACTACGCCCTTGACATGAAATGCACATTTAACAAAGACAAAAGTTGATTAGATCGGCTGGATTTCAACATTTTATA
This sequence comes from Verbena officinalis, assembly GCA_958496215.1. Lineage (NCBI taxonomy): Eukaryota > Viridiplantae > Streptophyta > Magnoliopsida > Lamiales > Verbenaceae > Verbena > Verbena officinalis. Next base: position 30,017,729 of record OY292390.1, on the reverse strand, counting down.
CCAACAAAAACGACAGATTATTATTCAAACATTTTATTCTACGCTTCTATGGTTTTACCTGCAGCACAAACCATAATAAAAAAAACAGTAAAAAGATTCTCAGGCAACAAAAAAGAACAAATTTCAGATTGTTCAACCTCAAAAAGACAAAAACCCAGAACCATAAAATTTACAGATAACCCCATAACGCCATGAAAATGGCCATCTCCTGTAAACCATATGCAGCCTAATATTCTTACATCTAACAAAACATATCATGGAACACTTATAATGTCTTAAACAAAAACTAGCAAAACCAAACTTAGTTTGAGCCCAGGAACTTATAATGACACAAAATCCATAATGTCCATTTTAATTCCTGAAAAGTTGGATTTAATTTCCTCTTTTCCCCATTCTCATTTGAGAGCTTTCGCTGACGTAGAGATAGCAAGGTCGGGCCAAGAAATATAATGATCAGTACCTTCGGCCACGCCGCCTTCGGCAGGACCACCACCACCACCAATCTGCCACGTGCCGCAACCGGGAGACTCGCCGGAAACCGCCATACTACCGCCGCCGTCTTCTCTGTTATTGACTTGCTCCACCGCGGGCCAGTCTAAAAGACCGGTTCCGTAATCCAAGCCCGGTAAAAGCCCGAACCCGTTTCCGTTAAAGGGAAAAAACCCACCTCCTCCTATCCAGCAGCTTAAACTCCTAGCACCATCCACGGCCCCGGAAAACAGACCCAAATCCGAATTCAGGGCAACCGGGTCCGCATCTCGGGTTTTGCGCGCCACATCATTATTGTTACTGCAAGAAACTATGCTGCTGTCACTGCTAGTGCCGGCGGTGGATATGCGGGGGCGTTTGTTGGACGAAGATGGATTTTTTCGGGAGCCTCCGCCGACTGGGACGTTACGCAACGCGCCGCCGCGGGTCCAGTAGCGTCGGCATGATTTGCAGTAGTGGCGGGGCTGGGAGAGGTTGTAGTTGTTATAGTAGCAGAACTTGGTGTTGGTGGAGTCGCAGCGTGGGCAAGGGAGGAGCTCCGGCTCCGGCGGCCGCGTACCCTGCTGAGACGGCCGCCGGTGGCCGGATTCTGATGCAGATTCCGGTGATTTTGCCTGGGGCGGAGTTGGAGTTTGCTGGTGCTCTGTTGTTGGCTCCGGTAACGGAGAAGTGTTGAGTAGGGAATCCATGAGAACAAGCAAGATAGAGACTTTGAAAGAGTGGGAAACGAAAGAAGGAAGATTCTTGAATGCAGAGTGAGTTTATATAGTACATGAGAATATGTGATATGCTGCGTGAGAGAGACAAGTGGGATTGGGTGATTGTGTTGGGGAATGGGCTACTGGGATTAATAAGTTGTTTGTTTTGTGTGGGTGTGGCACATGCTCAACTTCAGGCAAAACCTCGGACTTTTTGTTCTAGCTTTGTAATAATAATTGTTATTATTACTCTTATACATGAGGTTTTGATATTATTTTATACGCACCATGAGATATGTGGAGTATGCAATTTTTTGAAAATTTGATATGTTTAGCTTAATTTTTTAGGGATCAGATATAACTTTTGGTCTCAAGTTATGGATTATGTCGATATTGAGGGGGAAATTGTAATTTTTATCGTATTTATATTATAGTCCTTATTACAATCTTAGTCCGATGTATATATATAATTCAGTTCAGCCGGCCCCCACCCGGCGGAAATGTGTAAGGACTACATAATTCAAATCGAAATTATGGTATTTGTTTTAAACTTTGAAAACAGCTAGCATTAACCTAGAAAATAAAGTGGAGGTGGATTTTGGATTTGAAGTCAAGATCTCTTGCCTGCCGACGTAAGAAGAAAATTAAAGTTTCCGAGGTAGTGAATAATGTCAAAATTACGGGGATTAGGAGATAGTAAGAGACGAGACAATATGATTACTACTGTCGGGCGGCGTGGGCAGCAATTATTGGGTAGTGGACTGGCTGCCGCCGGAGGATTTATCGCACTTCTATCCGTCGAATGCTTATGCAACCGACTCTAAATATATCATTTTCCCAATGGAGAGTGGGGATCCCAAACCCAGTTTAATTTTACTTCTGTTTTTAGTTAGTGCTTGTCCCTTTTGAATTTACTACTCTATTCTTTCAATCTTTTAAAATAAAATTTAAAGTATCCAGGAATTTCTTTTAAGAGAATATACAAGTCTTTTCGTTTAAAATAATACTGTAGTTATGAGAGCAACTTTACCACAAAATGGTTCGAATACCGAAAATTTTAAAATTATTAAGGTAAGCGTTGTAAATTTATTTATTTTCTACCCAAAAAGAGGGAAACTTTAAATCGTAATTTACGAAAGGGCGAATATTCCCAGTTTGTGGGATTGTCGAGGTACTTAACAATAATAATAAGAAGATTATCGAAGGATTAGATTAATCCTGAAAAAGCTAGCTCGATCGCATGGAATGACGAGCTAGCTAGCTACACATGCTGCATGGAGAGCTAGGCGGGCTACACCGGCCCTATGGTACTGAACTACTGATGGTGCAGTGGTGGTGCAGGTGGTCGCATCTCACCTTATAATCACGAGATACGTGTCGAAATTATGAAGCTAGGTTTCTTCAGGCACGCGCATCTTAAGCCCTATATCTCATCTCATCTCATCTCTCTTATCTGATAATCTCTTGTCCCTTTCACCACATTGCTAGCTAGCTACCTCCATCTTCAGGATCTTTTCTCTGCTGTGCTGTGCTGTCCTGTCCTAACAGGATAAATAAATTTTCTTTGTTTGTTTCTCTGTGCATTTTAATTTCTTTTTTCTTTTCTGAAATTTTTGTTGTGGTTTAACTGAATTTTTTTTCTGAATTCTTGTGTATACGCTAAAAAGAAAATGGTACGTACGTTCAAGGATGTCTGGAGATATATAACAACAGCAGTGCCAGTACTATTTCAAAGAATACCATACAAGAAGAAAATAGGAAATAAGTTAAACTAAAATCAACAGAACGGTAACAAATACCAAAAATTAAACATCCCAATTAGTAATACTACGAAGTTCTTCTTACATATTAATCATGCAAAATACAGAGACCTAATGGCTAATATTAGTTCAAGGTTGGAGCTGGATATTGCTTTGCCTGTTCTCGCACCCGTCTCTTATACTCCTCACGTTTCTACAAAATATAACAACAAATCTTAAATTATACCAAGGTTTTTAATATATTATTATAAAACAATAATTAATGGTAATTGATATTATTAAATAGAAAATACCAGAAACCAATTAGAATTTAGAGGCACCTGAGTAAAGAGCCAATTTCCATCATTTTGGGCTGGAGAATTGGGATTGGGCTGGTCCAATAGATCCTTAATGCCGATAAGGATTTGCTTCACAGTAATGGCTGGTCTCCAACCCTAAACACAACACAGGTTTTTCATTGATAATAATATAGAGTGAATTACATACAGTACCCTAAAGTTTGCTATAGTTACAAAATACCCCTCTATTTTCAAAAATTACAGTCAGGCCTTAAATACGAAAATCAAACAAAGATCCATCCCCTTGTACTTTATACAAAATTTTACAGAAAAAAAACTCCCTATAATTTGTAATTGTTCAAAAGATCAGGGGGCTTTCTGTAATTTTTTCTTGCAACTATAGCAAACCTTAGGGCACTGTATGAAATTCGCCCAAATCTATACGAATTAAGATGGAGAAACAGGATTATCAGATTACGGAGAAGCTATTTAATTTGCAAGAACTTACACTGTATTCATCCAGAATAGAAAGACAAAGTGCTCCAGTAGGGTAAACATTAGGATGGAAGAAATTTTTAGGGAATGTGCACTGTGGAGGTTTAGTAGGATAGTCTTCACTGAAGTGCATTGTGAGAGGATATAAACCGCCCTCCCAGTCAGTCTGAAAATCAATATAAATTTATAGTATAGAATTACTTTTCAAAAGAGAAAAAGAAAGAAATCGTAGTTCATTACGGGAATTACGTATTTATAAGTAATATAACAACATAATTATCATTACTCGGGGGTGTTTGCAAAAACTTCTACTTTTGGATAAGTTAAATTAGAAGCAAAAGTTGTAAAAAGTGGGGAGTGTTTCTGAAAAAAGTGAAAAGTACAAACAAATGTAGTTGAGTGTTTGAGAGAAAAATTGACGAGCACTTTTAGTCCTGTCAAGAAACTTCCAGATTTCCATCTATTTATGAAATTAACCTAAAAGCTAGAAGCTGACCTCAAAAGCAATGTCCTTAGATGGTTCTAGCTTAATTCTGCTTAAAAAGAGCAGAAGCTGGTTTTCCAAGATTGTTTTTGCTAGCAATAAGGATTCACAAAAACGAAGGCAAAAATGATCAAGAGATTTTCTTTGTTTTGAAGATAATATTGAAATTTTCGGTGAAAGTAACAATGTCAGAAAAACAAAAACTCGCCCAAATATACAAGCAAAATAATCATGAAGTCCTGAAAATGGCAGCAAAGTTGAACTTATGAAATAACATATGTGAGATCAAATCTTTTTTGCTCCCCCTTACAGAAAACAACATTTGAATAGAACGCTACTGGATTAAGTTTTTGTTGAAAGATGCAATGCAAATATTTCAAGCCTAACATTTCTTTTTTCAATTTCTCAATGACAGTTAAATGTTCTGTACAAGTACTATCACCAATACTGCAAATACAAAAGCAACAAATGGAAGTAAAGTTAGATTCTTGAGTGTGGAAGAGACTCTCACATTTGATTTACCAGGAATGAAGCAATCCCACATCATCATATTAACCGACCCATCTGCTCCAGTTCTAGGTTTTGCAACAAAACCCTGTAAAGCCAAAAATTTCAAAATATTAAATGAGAAAACCCATTCACGAACTCCATTTTTTCTTTCATTTTTCACACAGCACACACAGTGGTCAATAAATTATTTGCAGTAAAATACAGACATGGGGGTGAGTCTTGCGCCATGCTTTTCGTTCCTCAGTAAGTCGTCCTCTTGCTATGCCTCCAGACATTCTCGTTCAAATGATTTTCGAATTTGATGTTTTTTTTATCGTTTTTCTCTTTTTCTTGGAAGAATACAGAAAATACAAGAAAAGATTGAAATAAATACAGGTGAGGAAGTAACTACGAACTTGACCTCATGGTTATCGAGGAAAATTAATTCAGAATTAAATGCGCGACTCAACCTCTTCTTTATGTTAGGTATCACATGAATGATGAATTAATGAATGAAATGAAGTGAAATGAATTAATCATTCTCAAAAGGCGTTCCAAGTTTTTGCACAATGTGGTGAAACAAAAAAAATCCGAAATCGCAATCAATGATAATGGGGAAATCTTGGAATCTCAGGAGGAAATTGCACTATCGGCTGAGAAGCTGCTTACTAAGGAAAATGTGAGCTGGAATGAGGATATGATTTTAACCAAATTCCAGCCATGATCTCGAGGGAGGAATCTAAGGCTTTGTGCGAATAATGAAGAGATTTTCAGCATCAATAAAGGCTTGCTTTGTGGGGGACCTAGCGGATATTCAGTTTGGCTCTTCCACACGTGTTGGAATATTATTGAAAATGATGGCACTGTATATAGTATGTAGTAGTTATTCGATGTGGGACGATTAATATATATGGCAGTTAATCCTAAAAGTATCTTATTTTAATCTTCAATATTTTCATCGTAATCTAGTTTAACACGAAACCAAGAATTAAATCTAGTGATTCAGGATTTCTATTAAAACGAAATTTCTAGGTAAATTAATAATGTTGTAAAATTTAAATCTTTAGGTACACGAGTTGTACCAGCTTGGAAACTCGATTGTGGAGGGAATACTCAAAACGCATCTACAAGGTGAAAGTATCTTCCTCTTTATAAAGAAAAGTTTGTTCTCCTTCACAACCGATATGAGATACTATGTGAGTGGAGCCCCGAACTCGATTGAAGCAAAAAAAAAAAAAACCATATAATTATGTCTGAGAAACATAATAAACACCTCCATTAACAAAAAACATATTACAACATACATATGGCTATCGGAAGGGTTTAAATTCATCACTAAAAGTTACTCAGCAAGAACACCTTAAACAAGATGATGAACTTCCGAAACAAGCTAGAAGGGCTACTTTTGGTGGCTAACAATCTTAACCTTTTCAACGTCTTGGTTTTATGATGCTCAGCAAAGGATGAAGCTTATGGGTAGTTAGCCCCAACGTATCGACATTCGCTTCTTCTCCATCTTTAAGTCTCCATTCAAACTCCTGCACGAATCTACCAATTGCTACACAAGAAATTGTCATTGCTTGGAGAGCTCCTGCACATACTCTTTTCCCTCCACCAAAGGACATCGTCTTGTGAAAATCGATTGTCTCGTTTTTTCCATCGACAAACCTCTCCGGAATCCATTCTTCTGGATTATCCCACACTTTTTGGTCCATGTTACATCCGTATATATTTATAGCTATCTGCATAAAGGACAATGTATCGTTATAACTTATTGAATGGTTATCTCATATAAAAGCTTAAGCTGTTACAGAAGATGGGTAAGCCTGTGGTTTCAAAAATTCAGCTTTTACCTTAATTTTTTAGGGAGAGGGAGGTATTTGTAAATTTAATAGTTAAAAGGGGGTTGTTATTATTATAGATATATAAGGCAAACCTCAGGGGGTTATTGGTAATCATCCCAATACTAATAATCGTGAAGCCTATCCGTGAAACTCTTGTTGCAAAAAGGCAAATCTCAGGCCCCTTAGGCTTGGCTAAATTATATCATAACTTTGAAATTACCATAACCTCAGGGGGTTATTTGTAATTTACCCAAACCTCAGGGAGTCTGACTGTTATATGGCATTAAGCATGTTCAATATAACATGTCTGAAAAGTCTCAAAAGTTACTGGGTTTCTTTGCAATGGTGATATTACCTCAGTGCCTTCTGGGATGTTATAACCTCCTAATTGCGCATCTTCATGCACATAACGCAACGGAACAATTGGAACTGGACTGTGTTTTCTCAGTGTTTCATGGAAAATTGCAGCCAAGTAAGGAAGTTTGCACAATTTCTCCTCTGTAAGTTTGTCGGATCCACATGCATTTTGAATTTCCAATAATAAACGGTTCTGTTTCAACAAAAGGAAATAATATTACCCAGGTTACAAAAATAAGACGAAATATCATTGTCCATTACACAGGTGGTTGAGTGCAATTAACTCAATATACATTAGAGGAAAAGATTAACGAACTACACCTGTCTTTCTGGATCTTTAGAAAGCTCATACATGGCCCATTCCGAGGTGACCAACGTGGTATCTGAAGCTTCGATAATAGCTTCCCAAATAAGCATCAGTAATTGTTGTTCTGATAACTCGTTTGCTTCAGATAACAAATAGTCAAGATAACAGTTGATTTCCTGTCATAGACTTTTCTCGTAAATACCTCGACACCAAAAAATGAATTCAATGTGTAATTTCAATGATTTTTCAGGAAATTAAGAATATTACCTCACCAGAAGCGATGCGTTTTTTCTGCTGCTCAATAAGGGCTTCCATCACAGCCTGCCTGTTGAAATGCATTTGTTGGATTTTGTGTTCGAATATTTTGTTGGGAATCCATTTGAGATATGGAAAAAAGTCCCTCCAATCCACTTCAATGGCGCCTTCCATTGGGTCGAGTACTAAAATTTTGAATATCTCCTCTCTCGACAAAGTAGTGCCAAGGTTCTTAACAATAATGGATTGTACATCTTCTCCAATAGCCTGTGTATCAATGAAAAGTGATTACATGTTTCAAGTGTCAGGGTGATTGGCTAAACTTATTTGAAACATGTTACGGATTCCTGCATGTTATAAGATGCTAAATTAATTTAAGTACATTTGCAAATTTAACAGCTGAGCTTTTGGACATAACGTGCAAATCATGTGATCTCATCTGTTAAATTTTTATGTGCGATTTGCACTTGTCTTAATTTGGTACAATAAGTTTCAAATATCTTAAAAATGATACAGATTGAAAATTATTGTTTCTAAAATACACGTAAAAGAGTATGGTACCAAATTGAAGTTAACGTAAATTTTAGTAATAAAATGACATTAAACCTTCTAAATTAATATCTTATCATAAGGTTTATAACAGGTAATAATTAAGTACTTAAAAATAAGTCGAGAAGTACTTATTTTGGAAGAGACTCTTAATCTAGAAGCTTATAGGTTCACCTTTTAAAATGTTTTACCCACACTTTGAAACATTTTACAGGCTCTTAGTTATCTTTTTGTTTTTTCTTTTAGTTCGAAATCCCATTTATATGGGTCGGGCCAGCTCTCAGTTATCTTAAAACATGTTCTTCTGATGAAGATATAATATGGAAGTAGGAAAAAGAGAAAAAGGAAAGGAAAAAACCGACTTGTTTAACTGACAATCCGAAAAGCTCCGACTGAAATATTTTCCTGAAATTGACAGCTTCAGAAGGATGCATTTCCATATGAGCATGAAATTGTTCACAAATGTTATTTATCATCACATCCCTGTGAATACGAAGCCTTTTCTGCAATAAGCACCAAAAATCATCACCAATTTCCTTCTAAAAAACATGTTAATACAAACAATCAGGGCTTTAGCAAGAACACAAACCTGAGCATTTGTTCCAAGCACACTAGTAATTAAATTCCGTTTTGCTGCCTTGTAAAAATCATTGTAATCACTCATTGCAACCATACTTTTATCACTAGTGAGGATCTTTAAAGCGTTTGATAGCTTTCGAGTTGAAATAGATGAGTATTTTGTCACCATAGCCTAAAGCAAAAAGAAACAAATTTAAACGAACACCTAAAAGACTTGAGACTCAATAAGATCATTGACAGTTAAATGGAAGTATATCTACCTCTTTGGCAACATCAGCATTGTTAAGCACAACCATAGTGTTGGAGCCAGTTTTTATAGAATATATAGGACCATATGTCTCTGCCCATTTTGTGAAAGTCTTGTGAGGTTTCTTCTCTTTAAGTTGCAGCAAATTTCCTATCACTGGTAAACCAGGTACTTCTGCAATCAAAACCACCATTCTTTAATGAATTTCCTAAGGAATCAAATAATGGCATAAACGAAGAATGTTGCTCACTATCAATGCCTTATAAGTACATAATACTAACAAAGTCAATCAGGCCCTGATACACAAATAATGGAGTCAAATAAGCTGGTAGGGGCAGTCTCTCCCCACAACTCTATGCTGGGCTATTTTCACTTGCATTTCTATAAAAACAAATTCTGCAAACTACAAGAAAACATTCTCTTCATTGACAGAAAATTCATTTTTCCATCGCTTTTCATGCGACGACCTGAGAACATTTATGACCAACGTCTTAGTAAATTAACAGAAAATTCCGCCACAAGCTGATCGGTGACAAAATACTAAGTTCGTTCTTTAATCTTTAGTTTCAATAAAATTGAATTTCATTGTCGAAGTAGGAGTTTTTGGCTCCATCTCAGGTTGGCCACAAGTTGGAACATCTTGTACTCCATAGTATTGCTTCAAAGCATAACAATTTTTGATGAGAAACTATAAATATAACCCGAAACGAGAATTTGAGCAGAACATCTAGAACTGCAATACCAGATATGTACACAAATAATATTCAGATTAATTAATACCTATGCTCACAACAATCACACAAACAAAACAATACCTCAGAAAACCCCATCACTAGCCACCTTTTACCATTCATTAATGTAGCTAAACTGTTGAAGATCAATTAAACGGCAACAATCACCTGGAGGAGGATTGAAGCTGGACGATTTCTTCTTTTGATCCTTAACAAACTCTCTAACCAAAAGAAAAGTAATCCCACCAAGAGCAACAGCCGGCCCACCAATCGCAGCTCCCATGGGAAGAGCTTGAAGATTCAGAAGTGTATCCATTGATAACCAGTTAAAGAAGACAAAAGAAAAGATGAAAAAGTTTCCAAGCTTTCCTTAATGGGATGCTATATATACTACTGTGATACCGATACCAGTTATGCTTCTATAATATGCTAAAGCGAAAAACGCCAAAAACGACGAAAATGAGTCTGCTAACAAACTCTTCGAAATTTGAAAAAACCCAGATGTTTATGGACTGAGGAAGACGACAATCTGTCGTTGTCTGCTCAAATCATGCTTTGGGATGGTGGGCTTAATCATGTTTGCTCCACTTGATATACATATACCGAGAATTACAACAGAATAAATTCAATAATTTACTGCTTTTTACTTGAACATATATGTAGGTGGAAAAATTCTTTCGGGTTAATTTAGCCTTTTGCTTGCCCTCGTGATAACGAACAGTTATAAAATTTTTATCATGCTAATGATTTGCTGACACGCTCATAATGTCATGCATATTTAATTTAATTATTAAGTGTATTTTATTTAAAGTTTATTATGAACATTAATTGATGGATTCGATGTTGTATAACCAGCATATTTAAATTAATAAAACGTGAGTCATTTGTTGGCAATAATTATTGTAAATTATCACCACAAAAGATTATAATTTGATATTCCGTATAAACTCTATTTAATTTTGTTTTCCAATTCATAAAATTGGCAATTACGTTTCATATTTTATTATAGCTTACACTCTCACTATAAATACGACATCGGCCAGCATTATGGGTTTGGAGTATGTTCCGCCCGTTTATTTTCGATCTTGTATCCTCAAACTTATCGAATGAATGAAACTTTTTTCCCTGGGGAACTTTATTTTCAAAACAAAAATTAAACAAAAGCAAAATTAGAATTTAGACCAAAATTACGATAAATGAAACTCAAGGGAGGTTAACAAAATTAAAAAGTATGATGTTTTTAAGTTATACTTTATAGTACGAGGACTTTTTATGTTATATGAAAAAATACGAAGTTTGTTAACGTAATTAACTCTTTAATAACGTACCATATAATGTGAAAATCTTCCACATTAATCATCATCAAGGGTTACTGTCTTATAGACATAGTAATCAAGGTCTTTTTTTTTAGTGGATGTAGCAACTTAGTCGAATTAGTCCTGTTTTGGCGCAGTCCAAATGATATTTTCAACTATTTTACCAAATTGAAATTAGTCATCACTCTTCTTCTCAATTATGTAATGTTTTAATCAAAATTTTAACACAACAGCTCATATTTTGTTAAAAATCGTGAATACCAATCGATGTCTAGCTAGAAAATGGTAAAATGCAAAGATGTATATTTGAAATGATAATTCATATATAAAAATATTATTAAATCATAAATAGTTTGGATATCGAATATATATTTTTTTATCCATAATTTTCCAAATAAATAGTCATCGACTCTCGAATCTTCTTCTCAATAATATAATGTTTCAATCAAAATTCCTAAAACTAATATTTTGCTAAAAATTACAAAATGCAAAGATGTGTATTTGGGATGATAACTTATATATAAAAATTAAATAAATGATTAAATAATTTGTTTCCAAAATATTAATTTTCTAAATTAATTGCTCTGATTTTAAGAGACATCGGAAACATCAATAATATATCTGGTGATGGGCCAGTTTCCCTCTACTCTCACGCGCCGGGTTACGCTCACGCGAACGATCACTTCATAGACTTCGCATTTATTTATGCAAAAAATAAATAAAAGAAATCTTTTTTCCTCTGGGTTCAAACCCTTCTCGTCGATTCACTCAGAGTTACCTTTAGATTTCTCTGCTTTCTCAACCCCTTTGGAATCTTTGTTTACTGTAATAATAAAGAAACCCATATTGATATGATGTGAGTTACCGCAGGATGTTGTTCAATAGTTTTTCTGGGTTTTCTCTTTAGAGAGAGAGAGAGAGAGAGAGAGGAGAGATGTGGAATTCGAGGAGGCCTCACTTTCTTCTGGGTTTCGACCCATCTCTGTGTTCCGAAAGACTGGTAATTTTTCTCTCCAATTTGCCAAATGTATTTAACAGATGTGGGTGCTTAGCTAGTATGCATCTGTGATTTTTTGTACACACACAAAAACACGTATATTTATTCATGAATCTATATGAATGAGTTGAACAAAATTGGTGGAGATGTAATATGGTTCAACATTGTTAGTTCGTTCAGAAAGTGAATTTATGACTGTTTGAAATTTGTGTTTTTGGAAGAAGTTGAATCACCAGCTTCACATTATCAACTTAAATTAAACATTCTGATTTTTATGGGGATTAATGTAAAATAAGAGCTGAATGAAATGGAATCATGGACATTATTTCAGTTTATTTATACTTGTAAGAAGTTATAGGGGACACATCTAGAGGGTAATTTGTGTAATGTGTGGTAAAACGTGGTAGAAATTATGTTGCTTTCCCTTTGCTCTGAATTTTGATTTTGAATAACAGAACAAAGAGATGATAATGAATTTTGAGGTTTACATATTGATGGGAACTGCAACTGGATGTCAATAAAGTTAATGCTCTTTTACAACCTAAACATTATGGTTGAATATGTTCAACGTAAGACTTAAAGAAGCATCATATTAACTTCTCCTTTTATATTAAATTTAATAAATTCATTGCTGTGGGAAGTAGCTTTTTGCTACCTCATCTCAAAAAATTATTTTTGATAACTTGGGTAATCTGCCATATAAACCATTCCATATGAAAACTCTTTTCTGTATGGGCGTGATTGAAGAATAAGCATTTGTGAGTAGCTCAGAGGAGATAGACGCAGCTTAACAATGTGAAGATTCTTGATATATGCATGAACTTTCCCTTGCAAATCATGAAGTACTCTTTTCCTTTAGTTTCATTTTTCTTCCTCACTCTATGGAAATGGAATACCTTTTCGGTTACAGGAGTTCTTGAACTAGGAAGATTAAGAGTGTCTTTGGCTAAGCTTATTTTAAAAAGCTTGTGAGATGTTTCCGGAGCTCATAAACTTCTAGATCTTATTGCAAGTTGTTAAAGTTTCTGGATAAAATAAGACCCAGCAATTCTTAAGATGTTTGGAGAATTCAAAGCTAGAATTGTGCTCGGTAAAAAATGAGAGTTCATAAAACTTTTTTAGTAGTGTAAGAATAACTAGAAGAAATACAATATTATGTAAATAAATGTTTCTTCAGAGTTCAGAGTGCAGAGGTTTGATATTTAAAGATAATTATATAGAGGTCCTTATGCTGTTTACAGTTAAACACCCTTATAAGATGTTTTGAAAATTGTTGGGGTAATTTACATTTTTTATTCCTTAAGGAGTATCTAAAGTTCCAAGACATCTTTATTTCGGAGCTTATGAGCTCTCAAATATAAGCTCGGCCAAAAAAAGGGCTATGATCATTATATGTTTGAGTAGCTTTTATCAGCTATTAACATCTTTAACTGTGATTTTGATGCAATTTTGAATTTCTTGTTTTTTCTTTTCCCTCCTTCAGAGTATTCCATTCAACTTCTTAAAACATATGGAAGGAAGAGCATCAGGTACAGCACTTCTAGTTGGTCCAAGTGGGAATAGTTGGTACGTAAACTTAATTCTGGTTGACAATTGTTTATTCCTCAATGATGGATGGGCAGATTTTGTCAGAGATCACTTTCTTGAACAAGGAGATTCTTTAGTTGTTAGATATGATGGAGATTTGAATTTCACAGTTCAAGTTTTTGACTGTGGCTTGTGTGAGAAAGAAGCTGCATTTAGTGCTGAGAGCAGCCAAGATCTAAGTAAACTTGATAGTAATACGGTGAAGAAAAGAGAAAGGGAAAGATCAGTTCTATTAGATAGCATTCGTGATGGTTTCCAGAAAAAAATGAGATGCTCTTCTGAAATCGTCTGTAAAGACAATGAAAATGTGGGCAATGTAGAATGGATGCAACGAGCTGATGGCAACAGTAACTTGAATAATGGTGTCACTGTTGCAGTTCCTCTTACAGCAGTTCCACATGACAATCTAGGTATATTTGGTAGCAAAATTCAGGTTATCAGGTTTTGATAGTACGTAAATATTGCATGGTTTCTTGAGTTGTTTAGCTTTTTTGTTTATCATCTGTAAGTATGTATGACTTGTGGAGTATTTGCAAACGCCAAAAGAAGTGTTTTCTGCTTTTAGCTTAAATAAATCAGACATTGAGTGTTTTGTAATCCATTGGGTAAAAAGATGTATTTTGAAAGAAACCTTGATTTTATTTTGGGAGTTTGAGAATATTTTCCAAGACCGAACCTAACTAAGCCAAAGATATTAAAGACATTCTCATGCGATTTGGCAATGCATGCAATTGTTTATCGGAACCACATTAACGGATATGCCTCTTGAAACATGTTTTTTGTTTTTGGATTATTGATGCAGATCCCTCTGGCAGGAGTAGAACCACCAAGCTAGATATGCTATTATCTGCATCAGAAGCAGAAAGAATAGCCCGATCATTTACGTCATCTTACCCCAACTTTCGTAAAGTCATGAAAAGATTCAACATAAGTGGTTCTTACACTTTGGTCAGTAGTTTCAGTTACTAGCATGAGCTTTTTCATTTCATATATGGTCGAAGCATATTGTTTTTGCATTTGACTTCTAATATACTTGTGCATGAATCTAGTTTATACAACGTGCAAAAAAATATTTGCGGACAATAATGTCCACAAAATGGAACTTGAGCTCGAATATATGCAAATTTCTGAAGGCCTCTTGAGCCTTGACTTTTCAATTAGGAATGCAAACTAGCTGATTCGACCGAAGCCCATTTTTCGGGGCTCAAGCTCAAGCTTTAGCTTGATGAGACAAGAAAAAAATGGGACTTGAGCTCGAATTTATGAACAAATCACAGGCTCGAGTTGACCGTGAAATTAATATGTTATTTATAATTATAATATGTACATATAATTATATAATAATAAATTTTATAAAAAGAAGGCTTGCGAAGTTAAAAACCAGAGGTAATCTTTGTTAGGATCGAGAACAGGCTTGGACTATAGCACAATCACTTGGTTGCATAACTATTGAGTGTTACTTTGTTCGATGTGTTGGATAACCATGTTTTATCTGATATTTTCTGGTTGTTTCTCTTTTGCAGAATGTTCCTTACCAGTTTGCAACCGAACACCTTCCCAAGTGCAAAGTAAAAATCGTGCTGCGAAATCTAAAGGGAGAAAGTTGGACAGTAAATTCCATTCCTACCACAACATCACATACTTTCTGTGGAGGCTGGTTGGGTTTTGCTCGTGATAATAATGTTGATATTGGAGATATTTGCATCTTTGAGCTCTTGCGCAAGTACGAGCTGCAAGTCAGAATTCTTAGAGTAGGAAAAGATGACTTAGATGGTCAAAATGGTGAGGCAGCTCAGGTAGGGAAAAATAATGGTGGTAAAACGACATTGAATAAAAAGTCCAGACGTAAAACAAAGAAAATCAGTGAAACTAAGGGATCTCAACCAAACAGTTACATTGCAGAATCAGGTTAATATGCCAAATTGTTTTTGTGTTTATTTATCATTTTCTGAGAGGGCAAACAGTTTATTGGATTCTTTTTTGTGCAAATTGAACAGATATTCATAAAAGATTTGGCTCCATTGAGAAGCAAGGTTTGCAAACTAAAGGTTGTATGTCAATGAAGTCAGCACCTGAAGAAAAAATGGCTGCACAATATTTTGTTTCGAGTTTTCCTCATTTCGTGAGAGTTATGAAAAAGTTCAACGTTAGTGGTTCATACACTCTGGTTAGTATGTGCAACTTGTTTTCTTTGGTTGCTTCTCTCTTTTTTTTTGGTCAGCTTGTTGCTTTTCTTTTTGCAACTTACAGTCAAAATAGTGGACCTCACCAAATCTGACTCCAGATAAGCCTATAAATAACTGGTTTATGTTAAGACTTTGAATAATCTGAGATTCATTTATCTACTTCTTCAGTGAGTCACTAAGAAATTTCTGAATTTTATCTTCCAGAAAATTCCATATAGGTTTTCTATGGAACACTTGCCTAATGTCAAGACAGAGATTGCTCTTCAAAATTTAAATGGACAATACTGGACCGTAAATTCTATCCCGACTTTGAAAGTGCAAACGTTGCATACCTTTTGTGGAGGATGGATGGCTTTTGTTCGTGATAATGATATTCAGATGGGTGATATTTGCATCTTCGAGCTTGTTGGGAAATGTGAAATGCGTGTTCACATATGTGGAATTGGCAAGAAAGGATTAAACTATCAAAATGGAGCGAAGGGTCTTCCAATGCCTTGACAATTGGAGAAAAGTTGCTGTTTAACCTATTGTCTAACTAATGCGGTGAGCATTGTTTTTTTTTTTTCCTTTTTTGTGGTTTATCTTTTCATCTTTACTATTATATAAAGCCCTCTTTAGCAACTACTTAGTGTCGTCGTTTTGTTGGTTTATTCTCTTCCTCTCACTTTTTTTTGTCTCTTTCACTTTGATCTTGTTTTTCATTTTCTCCCTCATCCCCCTTTTCCCCTCTTTTCTGTGTCCTCTCTGTGAAAGATTTTTAATTTTCTCTTTTTATATATCATTTTACTCGCGGAGTTTTATTTTTCGAGGCATCTTATTTTGGTAAAAATAATGCAGTTTTCATTTCAAATTACTATTTAACATATTATGCTGCTGTTTTCTAGTTTCAACTTTTACATGATACAATAAGTTTTCTGCAGGTTATACGATTTACGACTATAAATATTGCTGTTTTTCCTCTCTCTCTCTCTCTCCCCCTCCTTTTCACGTGATAAGATGCTGTTCTTAAGTCAACGTCCAATTTTTCTGCAGATTGGGTTTTCCAGATAAGTGAAAGCAGCACCGTAACTGAAAACGAACTTCTGCTGGATGTAGTTGATTGCGATTGTAAACGGGAAATTAAATTGCCTTGAAACTCAGTTGAGGCCTTTTGTTTGTGTTACATTCGCAAGGAACTTGGAACAACAAACAGACAAGTAAAACGCTGGCAATTTGTATAGTTTTGTGATTAGCAATTAGATTTGTGCGCGGTTTAAATTCCTCGTTTATGTGTAATTACTGGATCTGTTGATGTTGTTTCCTTGTAGTTTTCTTGTAATGGATCAAAGGAGTCAACAGCAGAAGCACTTTAATGCGGCTTTAAGCTTGTCAGGCTTAATGTAAAATTTCCTTCGTATTTGTCTCAGTTTTAAAAAACTTCTGCTATGTGTCTATAACATGTAGTGGATCATAATATTTGAAATTTTCGTTACTTTATGTAATATAATTAAAATTAATTGTATATGGATATTGTTGGACTCTATGTAAATAAATGATGTCATAAACATATATTTCAATTAGATTCGGATTTGTAACTAACATATTATTTTTGTATAATAATATATTAATATATTTATTTATATAACATGAAAAAATAGAATATAATGAGAGAGAGGATTCACATAATTTTTATGTTAATAAATCATATTGTTAAGGTAATGAAATAAAATCCGAATTTGGATAAGGAAAAAAGTGGAATAAAAAAGGACGAAATTTGATTTAGCCCAATTTAAGGTACCCTTCGTAAACCAACAACCATCCCTCTGCAAATGAAGGCAAAAGTTGCTCTAAATTTTCAAAATTAAACCCTCTCGCTTTCCAAGATTTTCAGGCTTCCTCTCCCACTCACACGCAAGAGACAACAATCACTCCACTGTTGTAGAACTTCCTCTCTAGCACTGTAGAAAATCAATATTTTTGTAAGGTTTTGTTTTGAATCGTTGTCTTCCCTTGAAAATTTAGTTCTTTCTTATTACAGAGTTGAAAGAAATATGGCGGTTGGCTGCACGGAATGCAAAAACTGGGAAGAAGAAGTGTATTGGTCTCGCTTTGGGACAGTTCAATTCTGTCAGTTTCTCACCGCCAGATTTGATCAGCAGCTTGTGCGTTGTTCTTCTCCCTCTCACTCTCTCTCTCTCTCTCTCTCTCTCTCTCTCTCTCTCTCTCTCTCTCTCTCTCTCTCTCTATGTTTTGCATGTGCTTGTTTGTGTACATTTTTGAGAAATTTTGGGGGAAAATTGTAAGTCAAATCGCATGCATGTCATTTTATCTGTTATTTAAGCATTCTAAGTCATGAACTAAATTATTAAATTATTTTATTTTGAGTATGAGAACTGAGATGAAGTTTTCCGGGCTGAATTTCGATTTTCTAATTTCTCCTTTGATATGGGGTTCTCTGCTATCATTTCCGACATTTGAGATTAATTTAAAAATAAAGTTTACTGAATTGATTCGACTATCTTCATATATCACTAAATTAATGCTGACTCAATATTCGTCGTTTCTGAATCATTGGAAGAATCTGTGGATCTTTTTGCCTTTGCTAAGAAAACGTAGTATGTTAACAAGTTTGTCAATTTTGGTTAAATATACAGGCTATCCCGAAAAAGTTTGTCAACAATCTGAGAGAGAAGATGGTAGGAACGGTAGTTTTGAAAGGTCCTAGTGGGAAAATATGGAATGTAGGATTGGAGGCAAATGGAGATACATTGTATTTCAAAGAAGGTTGGAAAAAATTTGTTGAGGATCACTCCCTAGAGGAAAATGATACTTTATTCTTCAGATACAATGGGAATTCAAGATTTGATGTGTTTATGTTTGACAAAGAACTGTGCGAGAGAGCCGCGTGTTATTTTATTAGAAAATGTGAGCATGCGGAAAGTTCACCTGGGAGTAAGCGAAAGAGAAGCTTGGAAGAAAGTTCCAAAGAAATGGATGAAAAGGATGAATCTTCAGATAGTGATGTTGAGGAAAGTAGACCGAAGAAGCCTAGAAATAGTATTGCAAGAACACCACGTTCAAGAAATCGGTCTACTACTCGTTCTACTACTCCTAGAGGCCGAAGAGGACCTAGAAGTAAGTTTCTTTGATATCGGATTTCATACGTTTTATGTAGGTTAAGTTATGTCTCAAAATTGATACTTACCCTTAAATATTATAAATATTATATATAACTATATTTAGAAAAACTTAATTTTTTATATTTCTTGAATTGTAGTTCATGTTTTTGAATGTATTCTGATGTAGGAGGCAAACAGAGATCAAGGAGTGTGCAGCTAAAATCACGGAGACGTGGTGTTACTGCAGAGCAGAAAGAAGGAGCACAGAAAATGGCACTTGAGGCGTCTTCAGAGAATAGTTTCATTGTGGTTATGCGAGCATCACACGTCTACAGCGGCTTCTTTATGGTAAAATTTTATGTTTTTTGCATCCTTCAGATATTGAATTTTTAGCAAATAGACATGCCCTAAATACCAATGCAGAACAGGTTGATTTTTCCATTATATTCGTGCGCCATGCCACCATCTTATTATTAGTATGAAGTCTTCTAATATGTAACTACCGAAGTACCTGAAATTTTTTATGCTTGTCTCAAAAAGTCTGTAATTTGATGAGTCTTTTAAATGTGTTTACTAATAAACGTCATTTTTAGCAATGAATTCTGACATTTGCATGTTCGATGCAGTCAATTCCTGTTGAGTGGGCAAGAGTTCATCTTCCGAGCAGAAGTCAAAAAGTGGTGCTTCGGATGAAGGATAAAACATGGGAAGCCAAATATCACTTCAAGGGCAACAGCGGTGGGCTTGTGGGAGGTTGGAAGAATTTTGTGATGGAAAATTTCCTGGAAGAATTTGACGTTTGTGTGTTTGATTTTGTCAAAGGATCACCAGAACATAATTTCATTTTTGATGTCAAAATCTTCCGAGTCGTGGAAAAAGTGATTCCACCAACTCATGTCAACTCCCGAGGTGCATCAATGATGTCGACAGAGTACGTGCAGGATTCAAGCGAAGAAGAAGAAGAAAAAGGGTTGCCCTTAAGCTTGTTAGGAAAATAACTTTCAATTTAGAGTCAAAAATAGCTTTCTAGCTTTTCCTGTTTATGAGTAGCTGAATCTGTTGTTTCTTCCTTGTATTTTTGTTGTAATGGATCAAAGGAGTCTACAGCAGAAGCACCTAGTCCTCTACTACCTGTGGCTTCTGCTTAAGCTTGTTAGGTTTAATGTAAAATTTCTTCGTATTTTATGCTTTCGAAGAACTAATCTATTTTCGTCGTTAGAAAACTTCTACTATAACACGTAAATCATAATATTCTTTCCGCCAAAAAGAAAATATTGATCATAATATTTGAAATTTTCGTAACTTTATTAATATAATTAAAATTAATTATATATGTGATTTTTGCTGAGCACCACAAGATTTGTTGATGGGAACTTGAGTTGGTGGAATCCAAAAAGAATCATAGAGAAAAGTTTGGGGGAGAAACTTGCAAAAAATATGTTAGTCCTCCACTTATTTGAAAGAGTTGGTGGAATCCAAAAAGAATCCTAGAGAAAAGTTTGGGAGAGAAACCTGCAAAAAATATGTTAGTCCTCCACTTAGTTGAAAGAGTTAGTCTGCCCTTTGGAAAATAGGAATAATAATGAATAGAAAATGCGTAATGGAAATGACACAAAAGTAAAGTAATAGTATAGAGAGTGTAGTTGATTGCTATGTGAGCGCTGGAGTGCTATGTGAATGCTGGAAGTTCAATAGTCCTTTCTGTAGGGTTTGTCCAGAGTATTGGTAGGTAGGAGGGCTGTGGGAAACCACTTGCCGGAGTTTGACTGAGGGAGTGGGAATCATCAGCTCGCAGATAGGAAGCCAGTTCCGACTTTCTCGGGTGGTTGGAAGTGAATGAGACCGAATTTGAATTCAACCCACTCCTCTTGGACTTGGTCTTTTTGCGGGTTCCGTATGGGTCTTCGTGTGGGCTTTAGTCATCCACATATAAAATGGGCCGATGGTCCTCCGGAAAGGAAGATATGGGCTGAGTCTTCCTTCCTGGTCAGTGGGCTACTTCCTCTTTCCTGGTAAATAGATAACTTCTTCTTCCTGTCTGAGAAGTGGACCGATTTCCTTCATAGGAGAATGTTTTCCAATTCTATAAGTGGAAGAATCCGACTCGATGTTGGATTGGGCTCTTGAGTGGGCTAAGCCCAATATCCTCAGGATATTGGGTGGAATCAATATGGATATTGTTGGACTCTTTCTCTAAATGATGTCTTTTAAGTAAATTTGAATTTGTAACTAAGATATCTGTTTAGAATCTTTAATTAATGGGACTTTTTA
Source organism: Verbena officinalis (assembly GCA_958496215.1). Taxonomy (NCBI): domain Eukaryota; kingdom Viridiplantae; phylum Streptophyta; class Magnoliopsida; order Lamiales; family Verbenaceae; genus Verbena; species Verbena officinalis. The sequence goes on along the minus strand of OY292390.1, from coordinate 29,996,712 downwards.
ATATTTTTATTTAAGTATACGAAGTTGAAAAAATCATAATAATATCTTGGACTTTCGAAAACAAAACAACCCTGCAAATGACAATAAAAGTTTTTCTAAAATTTCAAACTTAAATCTTCTCGGTTTCCAAGATTTTTAGGCTTCCTCTCCGATTCACACTCGAGAGAAAAAAAATCACTCCACTATGGTAGAACTTCCTCTCTACCACTGTAAAAATCAATATTTTTGCGAGGATTTGATTTGAATCGTTTTCCTCCTTAGAAAATTTAATATAATTTTCTTATTACAGAGTTGAAAGATAAATGGCGGTTGGCTGCACGGAATGCAAAAACTGGGAAGAAGAAGTGTATTGGTCTCGCTTTGGGACAGTTCATTTCTGTCAATTTCTCACCGCGGGATTTGATCAGCAGCTTGTGAGTTGTTCTTCTCCCTCTCTCAGTCTCTCTCTCTCTCTTGATGTTCTGCATGTGCTAGCTTGTTTGTTTACGTCTGTGTTTAATTTGAGAAATTTTGGGTGAAAATTGTAAGTCAAATCGCCATGCATGTCATTTTATCTGTTATCTAAGCATTCTAATTCATGAGCTATTATTATTAATAATAATTATTTACTGTCAATTTTATTATGAGTTTGAGAACTGATATGGGACTCCCTGCCCTGCTATCATCTTCCGACATTTGAGTTTAATTGAAAAATAAACTCTTAATATTTTACCAGATTAGGAATAGTGTGGATGGGTAGCTTTTGCTTTAGATGCTTGCACAAAGAAGTCAATAGGTTGCTTTTATTGCTAGTTTCTTTTTTCCATTTTCTAATATTTCAAAATTCAAATATGTTAGAATTCGTTTTCGTGCGGAAGGGAAAAATATGTTTGAATTATAAGTTCCAGTAGATTGTTCAATCGTAACAGAACCAAGAAAATAAAAAAACGGTTCGCGGAACCAAAGTTTTGCTTTTGCCTTGGTTTCTACTTTCTAGAAAAACAAAATTTTGAGCGAAAAAGTTTGCCTTGATAATAGAAATGGTATCACAATTTGGTTGTGATGTTTTTAACTTTTCTAAATATCAAATGCAATTTTGGTTAAATATACAGGCTATCCCGAGAAAGTTTGTTAACAATCTGAGAGAGAAGATGGTAGGAACAGTAGTTTCGAAAGGTTCTAGTGGGAACATATGGAATGTAGGATTGGAGGCAAATGGAGATACGTTGTATTTCAGAGACGGTTGGAAAAAATTTGTTGAGGATCACTCCCTAGAGGAAAATGATACTTTATTCTTAAGATACAACGGAAATTCAAGATTTGATGTTTTTATGTTTGACAAAGAATTGTGCGAGAGAGCCGCGTGTTATTTTATTAGAAAATGTGAGCATACGGAGAGTTCACCTGGGACTAAGCGAAAGGGAAGCTTGGAGGAAAGTTCCAATGGAATGGATGAAAAGGATGAATCTTCAGATAGTGATGTTGAGGGAAGTAGACTGAAAAAACGTAGAAATAGTGTTGCAAGAACACCAGTACACCACCTTCAAGAAATCGGTCTACTACTCAGTCTACTACTCCTAGAGGCCGAAGAGGACCTAGAAGTAAGTTCCATTGAGATCGGATTTAATACATTTTATTTAGGTTAAGTTATGTCTCAAAATTGTTACTTACCCTTAAATATTAAAAATAATATATTATAAATATATTTAGACAAAAAGCTTAATTTTTTATAAAATTATTTTTTTATTTCTTGAATTGTAGTTAATGTTTTTTAATGTATTCTGATGTAGGAGGCAAACAGAGATCAAGGAGTGTGCAGCCTGTGCAGCTAAAATCACGGAGAAGGGTTGTTACTGACGAGGAGAAAGAAGGAGCACAGAAAATGGCACTTGTGGCGTCTTCAGAGAATAGTTTCATTGTGGTTATGCAAGCATCAAACGTCTACAAGGGTTTCTTTATGGTAAAATTTACTGTTTTTTGCATCCTTCAGTTATTGGATCTTAGAAAATAAAGCTAAGGTATGGGATTTTGGTAACTGCTCGAGGTATGCACATGTACACATCTATGATGTTAAAGACTTCTAATACAGAAAAGTCGATAGGCTGATGAGTCTTTAAATATTTACTCATAAACATCATTTTAGCAATGAATTCTGGCATCGTTACTCACACATTTCTTGCATGTTCTCTGCAGTCAATTCCTGCTGAGTGGGCAAAAGTTCATCTTCCGAGTAAAAGTCAAAAAGTGGTGCTTCGGGTGAAAGATAAAACATGGGAAACCAACTATAAATTCAAGGGTTACGGTGGTGTGCTTCTGGCAGGTTGGAAGAAGTTTGTGGTGGAAAATTTCCTAGAAGAATATGATGTTTGTGTGTTTGATTTTATGAAAGGAGTACCAGAACACAATTTCATTTTTGATGTCAAAATCTTTCGAGTTGTGGAAGAAGTGATTCCACCGACTGTCCCACTCATGTCAACTACCGAGGCACACCAATGAAGTTGACAGAGTACGTGCAGGATTCAAGCGAAGAACAAGAAGAAGAAGTTGATGTCTGAATTCTCGTGTTTATTAGTAAATTTCTCATCACTTTATGGATATGATTATGTCTTTGAGCAATTGATCTTGCTTTGCTTATTTTTTATCATTACTACTAGTGCTGTATTTTGGTGCTTTTCTTTGATGTGGATATGTGGTCAATTGATACTTGACTTGTTGCAGTTTTAGGATTATATGTGGATATGTGGATATGTGGTCTATCTAAATTTACTGCAGTTTTAGGATTATATATTTGAGATCGTTTTGGGAATGGAATAAGCGTTCATATTCTATACTTATGTATCTTGAACTTTTTTATAGGTTTTTTTGTAAAGAGTTGGTGCTTTTTAAAAGTGATTTTAATTTAGAAGTTTCGAATTTTATGTTCTAATTATGGTCCTTTTCATAGATTAGAAGTTCTAAGTCGTTTTCTTCTTGTGTTGCCCAATGTGCACGAATATTGGACATTGGAATTAGTAATATGAAATTCATCAACATATGCACTATTTATAGTGGTCAGATTAGTAGCAGATAACTACTGAATGCAAGTATTTCACCTTTTGATAATTTATTTACTAATATTTACTATTCTAAACGGAATTTTAGGTCAACCTCGACATGTTTTTGTTTTTCACTTTTTAATTGTGGACTTTTATAAGATGCACTTTAGCATACTTAGCATAATTTCATAACTGCTGCCAAAATAGTTAATTCGTAGAACCATTCAAAATTTTCTTAAAGTACCAATTGTTACAAAGACAACACAAAAGAGACTCCAACAAACGAGCTTTTACAATAAGGTCTAGCAGAAATGCCTAGAGTTGGTAAACAAGAAAAGTTGCTTCTTCTAAGAGGCCGCTCTATCGTCTGCTTAATCTCCAATCATTCCGTCAGAATTGACTCTCCTTAACTAGACGGTCTCTGGCACGCAGAAAATAACTGCCAGCTGATGAAAGCCATTATCAAAGAAGTGAAAAGCTCAAATCCTACCACTTTTGGGAATTGCCATCCTAAGCCTTGTCTCAGATAGCTGCAAAAATCATATACAAATAAATAAATAAATAAACGAATAATAATGATGATGATGATGATAACAACTGATGAAAGTGTAGCAAACACGAACCTTGTGATTGATGGCATCGTTGCCACAATCCCTGCACAAGCATATATGATGGGAATCAATGTCTTGGGCTTGTTTTTCCTAAGCCACATCAAAGAGCCTAAGGCAGCAAGTGATATACTCAACACCTGAAACGTATTGAGCCAAAATGATATACTAAAAGTCAGGCACATTTGACGCGTGTGCAAAATAAAAGGAAAGTATAATATAGCAAGTAAATTAAAATGTAGTCCATACCAAATTAGCATTTGCTTCGAGACCCTGCAAAATGTAGTCCCAAGTGAATTCTAAACCTCTAGCACCCATCCAAAGGGGTGCCAGCCTATGAAGGACAGAATCAGCAAAAGCCCAACCTGCCAAAACAGAAAATTCAGACCTTAAAATGCCAAAGTGAAGGAAATGCTAGGCCAATAGAAGTAGGAAGAAACAAGTTAACTGATACGGAGCACGTCTGAAGGCTAACAATAATTGGGTTCTACGTCATTCCATTCCTAAAACTAATCAATTATATTCCCTTCATAGTAAATTCGATATATTATGTTAAAAATTTCCACAATCTGTTCCAAGTAATCCAGAGTATTCCATAATCAACAGTTGAATCTCATGGAAAGAGGGCTCACGAGACAATTATGAAACTTCTACTACAAAGCCCTTTTGAATTCTCAGATTTTAAGAACTTTGAACTTACTCAAATGCACATACTCATAAGATTTGATACTCAAACACCATCATTTGCATAAAATTATGAATAATTTCTAATATATCAGTACCATAGTACAGCCATAAAACAGGAGCAAATTGCATCATGAGGAATGACCAAGCTACATGTTATCTATTGATAAGTACTGCTTCCGCAAATAACCCTCTTTATGCGAAAAGTATAATACAGAAATGTCACCTAAGAAAAAGAGAAGAGATTCTCAAGCTACTTGTCTATGCGAAACTTCATGCATCCCGCAGATGTATTGAAGACAATGAATAGAAAATTAGAAAAAAATAACAATATGATTGATACTCACCCAATCCAACAGCTTGGAATTTGTGATTTTGTGAGATATTCCTGTGAGCTAACTGTGTCAAGGCAAAATAAAGACCGGCAACATCTATGAACCCAATCACTGCTTTCAACAATTCCTGAGAAAGAGTATCGCACAAAGCATTTGAGAAGTCAGAGCAATTACAGTGTTTCGAAATAAAGAGTAACCAATATTACTCAAGATCTCTAAATCTACCCAGGGAATAAGTAATAATGGCAGAAACAACATATGGCACACAGTTCAATTAACATGCCAAAATAACATGCCAAAATAACATGCCAAAATAACATCGTTTCAGTTATGCATGTCACTCCAAGAATTTAGTCATACTATAAAAAGTGAATATTTTAAGTAGTCTTCCTACAAATTTAGACTCTGTATACTATGTTATCAGAATACTAACAACTACGTCGCACACCAAGAATCCAGAGTTAGTAGATTAAACCCATATGTGTACCTACACCCTATTAGCTTAGTAATACGATGCTAGAATTTATAGTGTACAACACTTTTAAGGCACATGATAAAAGTAGTCATTATCCATGTACACTTAGTCACAAAATGAAAAGTATAAAAGGATATACCTGATATGGATCAAAACTGTCACTTTCAGATACCTTGAGAAATGTTGCAAGACAAACAAGCTGCGAAAAAAATGCATGAATAAGAATCCATGAAATCTAAGAAATATCAAATAATGCCACTCAATCAACCCAATTGTGGTGACGAACCTTTACTAATGCTGTTATAAGATAAACAACAGCTGTTTTGATTGAAGTGCCAATGGTATCATACTCAGATCTGTGGAAGAGAAACACTCCATATAATTTGCCATCTCAGAATTTTCGGATGAAATTCATCAATCAACTTAACAAGCCCAGTAAGAATATTCAATAAAATTGCCAGCAAAATTCAAATATATAAAATCAAAAGTTCTTAAATGGATGTGACATCTCCTGGCCTTCTTAATTAGCATAATAAAGACGCAAAGAGGTTGATTAACTACAGCTAATAGCAGCATTAAATAACCCAAATTATTGCACTACGAACAATAAGTTCAAATAAAGATTTCTAAAGAATTCAAACTGTATGGACTTACATTTTCCCAATATAATCACTCATATTGTTCGATATCCATCTGGTTGAACTACTTCCATTTATCCATATTGACAGTAACAAATACTAAAAATTCAATTTCACCGGAAATAGCAATAGAGCTAGAGATCTGATGAAAGTATCATGGAATTAAGATACGAAAAAGAAAATTCAGCAGAAAAATAAGCTTACAAAGGAGTGGCCGAGTAGTAAACAGCGTGAGGGCCAAAAGTCAGAATCGCACAGTTGAAGAAATGAAAGATTGTCATGCTTCCTCAGTTCCTCTGCTAATTCCGCCAATGGAAGAGAGAGATCCCAAATTGTCTTGGCAATTGGATTTGTTGCAGAAGACTGAGTGGAAACGTGGAATGTAATTGGATCTGGACTCTTCTTTTAATTGGGCTTTATGGGCTTTAAAAATATTACTTTGTGTGGTTGTGGCCCATATTTCTTAGTGGATTTTTTACTTTAGGCCCACTCGTGAATGGCTATCTGTGATGCATATCGAAGTTAAGCTTCAATAATTTCAGTGTATGTTTTGGGTTAGGAGTTTTTGTTTGGTAGGTTTCTCCTTCCTTATTTTCGGATTAGATTTCTTAGGCAGATTAGGGTTTTATTAAAATAGAGATCTATTCAACGAGAACTCTCTCTGGACCCTTTTTGGACTCAATTTGTAGATTTAATAAGTTTCTGAGCTTTACTGTATGAGTCAGACTCAAAATATGAAATACCATCAATCTTTTGATGCAAATTAATTAATGTTCTCATTTCATAGCAAAAGAAATAGCAAATAACAAATTTGACAGAGGGAAAATTTTAATTTTTGTCCAGTAGGAATACTCAATTCGTGAAAGTGGTACAGGCGTTTCAAAATCTTGGAATTAAAGGACACCAGCTTTTAAAATGTTGCAATTTTAGGCCAAATTTGACCGGAGAAGCATTTTCCGGGAGAGAATTAGCACGTGACCCCAATTTGGGAATTTTCCGGCCACATAAGCTGACTAGGCAGACAACTAGGCTTACACGTCAAAAAAAAAAAACGTCTAATAATCCGGCCCACAAGTGGTTGGGTTGACCCGTTTGCGGAAGCGGGTTGTGCCATCTTCACTCCCAAAGTTTTGCAGCAGCAAGGGCCTGTAAAACCCTAATCGCTGCAACTGCCGTTACTCCCTCATCCGATGGATCTGAGCCGTGAATCAAACATGGCGTGGCTCGTATCTGATGTGCGAGTCTGGATCGCGAAATATCGCGTCTCTTCGTGTATCCATGCCGATTGGGAGAGTCGTTTTCTCTGGCGAGAAAACTGCAACACAGGGTGGCCGTCGTCTGGGTGTAGCCTTGTCGTCGACGTTCTTTAATTGGTGGAGCAAGCGTAATGTTGTGCCCATCGCACCGCCTTCATCACGCTACCCTTTGTCGTGGGGTTGCTACCAGAGCAACCCATCACCTGTTTCAATTTCGTTAACGTCCACAACTAAATTTGGAGACAGGATGGCATCGTCTGAAATTTGGTTAAATTTTTTTAAAATAATCATGTGTAACACTCGTGGACGCCAAGTCAGCTAAATTGGCCGAAAAATTCCAAATTAGGGTTCACGTGCACGTGCACGGCACATGACAATTTTCGGGAAGAAATTTGATCTCCTGCCAATTTTGGCCTGAAATTACTGCATTTTTAAATCTAATGTACTCAAATTACCATATTTTGAAATACATGTACCGAATTCCACAATTGGATAATCCTAATGAACGAAATTTAAAATTTTCCCTTTGATAGATCATAAGTTAGCCACTCATGATGCTAGAATAGAAATAAAATTATAATTAACTTAAATAGTCAAAAGTATAACTTAATTGACCAGTTAAAATTGTTGCTATTAATAACAATTTTGATACACATACACTGACAGATAAATGCAAAATGTTATTGCTGTACTATTAATGATATATCAAGATAATGTCACTATAAAAATATATATGTGACAAACTATGAAACACGGACACTACGATACATATTTTTTTGACATTTTATACTAGAAAAGTGCCCAACACGGATGTCGAATACGACACGACACGACATGGCATGCTATGATTTTTAGAAGTGTTGGTGAATCATAAGTGAGAATACTAAGATGAAAAATGTAAAAGTTAAATGCATTAAAGGACAATGCTATTTAGGTTGTCACTAACTATATATGCATATCTAAATATATTTGTTTTGTCATTAAATTATTCTAATGTGATAATAATATATATGTAGTTTGTTAAGTTATTAAGGTGACAATATTCATTGTCATTAATATTTACAACAATTTTTTGTAAATTTTAATGAAAATTCAGAAGTCAGAAATAGAAATCATGTTGTAGGTAACTAATTGAATTAATGAAAAAAAAAACTAATTATTATATTTCCTGTCATTCGAACTTAATTTCTCATTAATCCAATTTCTTGCCGAATTCGTTGAGTTTCTGCTAAGTACTTAGATCATAATTAAACAAAATTTAAAATTAAAACAAAAATCCCAGGTACAGATATTCCTTGGGATCTCTAGCTTTAACCATATATTAGTCAACCTAATTAGGCTTACTTAGTTAACATTTTAACACCTAAGAAAAGCTGGGGATTTAGAGCTGTCCATTTTCCAGCTTGGCCTTCCTAGTGTAAATTCAAGATCCAGCAACTTCATATCAGGAGACGAGGACGATGACAAGCTACTAAAATTATCTAATTCTCCAATATTGTTTTCCTCGACTCCATTCACCTAACATTAGTAAGAGCAAAAACAAAGTTAATAATTAAGTAATCAATGATAAAAAATCATATGTATGTGTGTGATTTGGTTCTTAATTAATGTACGTTTAAAGTATATTATACCTTGACTACATCGACTCGGGCTTGAAAATTAGGTGATGAATCTTGCTGACTAGAGGGGCTTGGCACAAGGTTGTCTGAAGGAGATGATGGCCATGAAACCCTGCTTTTGGGAGATTAATTAAGAGCATTAGCAGGCAATTAATTAGAGAAATAAACGTGAAACAAGGTAAATCTTAGATAAATTCACTGTATTTAAAAATCATTATGATGAAATATAGAAAGAAATTAAAATATATATATAGAACGTACCCCTTGAATGGATTCTTCGACAAATATATTTCAATAGTAATATAATCATAATAATTTAATTAATGAATATACATGATTTTTTTTTTTTTAATTTAATTAATGTCCCTAGATCAGCAGTCCAAAATGAAGTCAACAACTAGTCTAGCAAACATTTTACTAGCTAGCATTTTTGCATACAATACGACCCCTACCAGTGCTCCAATTGTCACCCTAATTAAACACTACTCTCTTTTACAACATTATTGTTGAGATACGAACCTTCTCTTTGACTTTTTAAGGTACGTACCTTGAGATTTGTACTATGAAACATCTAATGCATATATATAGGTGAAAAATACAACTACCACCGTACAAACCCTAAGTTATATCATATCATATTCATTGGTCTCAATGTTTCGAAACTCTCACGACTTTATTCCCATTATCCTCACACATTTATTAAGAAAAACATCATTCCAATTTGGCTCTATAAATTTGAGATTCAAAGCTCATGGAGATTCAACATATATATATTAAATGACATGATGAATTGATTTTCTTGCATAATGGATAGCTAGAGAGGCCCGGCCCCTTAAATCATGTAATGGAATCAATTAATATTGTGCATGAGGATCGATTAATGCAGTACTGACCTGATCTGAGCTGCATGTTGTAATGGAATATTTGTTTGTAATGATGATGATGATGGTGGTGGTGGTGGAGCTGTCAATGGGTTAAACATAGTGCAAGAAGTGGTGGTGGTGGTGGTACTAAAATCATCAGCTTTTTCATCTTCCATTGCTGACAATTTCAACCCAATATCTGTCGTCTGCCCTTCAACTGCAAAAATTCATAATCATGGAGCCAAATGCATAGCCTTTAATCAGACACTAGCTAGCTAGCTCACGCAAATATATAATAACTCATGATATCATGCACTATATATATATATATATATATTATTACACTTTTGTTTTCTGGGAAAAATATAATGTAAGTGGGACGCAAAATGGGACCTTTCTGTTTTTTTGGTTTTAAATCTTCTGTTTCATTTTCCTATTCTCTCTTATGTTTCATCATTTTGTCGTTGTAAACTATATGAAAATGAAACTGAAAATTAATTAGAGGATGGGGAAATTAATCACCTGTTCCTTTGTCAGTGCTCTTCACTGTTCTATACATCTGCATGAATAATTGAATATGCCCACAACACAAAAATATAATAAATTAGAAATTAGAAAAAAGATTGTTTGGAAACAAGTCCACATTGGTAAGATTACCCTTTCTGGGCAAGATGCCCTTTTGTCCTGATCTTCTTGTTCTCAACTTACCCAACTTTATTAGGCAAAAATATATTTCAATGTGTTCATCAAAATACCAAATAGTGAGAATTATATATATATTAAATCAGGCCAAATTTATATAGTTTAATATTTAATTATTGTTTGATGTTAATTACATATTTTCCTTCACGAGACGCACAAAGGTACAAGTTACAACTATTAATGTAGAACACTTGTCATACCAAAGTATTACAAGTACGAAGGGGAATGAAAAATGTATATATATATATATATATATATATATATATATATATATATATATATATATATATATATATTTGTTAATTTTATTTTCTATATATAAAATTTTAATAAGAAAAACTAATTCAACTGAGAAATTAAGCCCACCTGCAAGTGACTCTTCACATGAGCTAGGGTTAGGTCCTTCACATTCATCAACTCTAGTACAGACTTGGGTGTAGCTCCTGTAACATTTTCAGGGAAAATAGGAAAAATACACAGTATTAATTATGTATAATTTCATGTATTTACACAAGTAGATATTGCTAATATATCATAGAAATTAACCTTATACTTCTGCTAAATAAATGTGAAAAATAAAATATTTGAATTTTGAAGAAAGAATTAAAAAATAAATAAAAATCTGATATCAACATACGTTCATGGCCGCCAAGTAGCTGAACTGCGTGTACAAAATGGGCATGAAGAGTTGAAGTCCATCTCATTCGCGGCGCTCTCACACTTCTCCTAACGCCATTGCTAACCACTCTCGAAGTTCTCTTGAAATCGCGGCCGTACATGTGCGGCTGATAATGGTGATGATGATGATGATAATTATGTCGTGGCATCTGCACCGGCAGTACAGGATTATTTAGTCGTCCGGCCATTTCAAACCCTAGATTCAAGCTGGGGGGTTCAACCTGCAGCGGATGATTTTGATGAAAACCGGCCCTGTCGGCGGCGGCGGTGAGAAACCCATTATTATTTTCATGGGTCAAATCGCTGCTGCCGCCGCTGCTGGCAGAGTCCGCGGCGGAGCTCCGGTCAGCGCCGCCGTAGGGCATTTTCGTCAGGCCGTTATCGTAATTTATAATTTCTTTGTATAACTGATTAGAGGTGGAAACTGAGGGTGGGCTGATCTGTAATGAAAGATCGGGCATGATCATGTTCTGGTTTGAGCTAAAATACATCATATATATTTATGTATGCGTATAGATAGAGAAATGGAGGCAAAAAGCTCTAGGCACTTCGGGAAGAGAGAAACGATGAAAAGTTGGAGGAGCTGGGGTGTGATTATATCATGAGTACCTTATGATTTGCATGGTGTGTATGTGTAATGTCTACAGTTACTGCGTCTGTGTGTGTGTTTTCAAGAGAGAGAAAAAGGAGAGAGAAAGGGAGTAGTAGGCTTTTTGGGTAGCTGAAGTGAAAAAGGCTAGGGTTGATAAAGATCGAGTTGGAGAAAGTTTTGCAGGAACTATACAGTACGTTTTGTTGAAAAGGGCAGTTGTGTATTTCGAAATTAGATAGATATGCAGAAGATATGAGAGCTTCAGCTTGCTTTAGAGAGAGAGAAAGAAAGAGGAGGTGCAGTGGAGATATAATGGAGGTTGCTGCAGGGGAATGAAAGAAGGAATGGTTGGTTTTCGAGAAAACAAAAGGAGTACTGTTTTTTTGACATGGAATATTGGAAATATGGATCGTGACCCGGACCCATTTTTCTTTTTTTTTTTATTTAAAAAAAAATCTATTATTGCACATAACTATTCCTTTTGTTTTTTGTTTTTGTTTCGATCAGGCATAATATCATTTAGGTTTCTGTGTTTGATTTTATTGTCAACCTCAATTAAATTTGTAGGAAAAGTTTCAGATTTGGTTCTCACTAAACACATTTATTAGGAGGGGTGAAAAGTTTTAATTTTGACAAAGTTTGGAGCCGAATTAAAGACCCTCAATATAAAATTATCCGAATCGGTAGTTCACGTACACAAAAAAATAATATCATTTAGGTTTCTATGTTTGATTTTATTGTCCAAAAATTAATTTTCAAACTTGCATGTGGTGTTTATTTCATAATCGATCATTAATTATACATAACAAGGTTTTGTGAAGTAAGTTAGAAGTATGTCGAACATGCCTGTTATAAGTAAAATTCACTCGTTATATATATAGTTAGTAATATATAATACTCATATAATATTAGATTTAACTGATCATTAATGTTATGTTTGAAGATATAAAAAAAATGAAATTTAAATTATATATAGCAATATGTCCAAACCCTTTATAGTACGCGAACTAACTATCTTATTAATAAATTGATTATAAACTTGCAAAGTTTCGTTAATTATTGGTCTTATGATACAAGAATAAAAGCTAGAGTACTACTAATAAGCAAAATCTTAGTACTAATCACCTAGCTCGTTGCAGTTAACTCTAATTATTATTTTCGAAAACTTTAGGAATATTTTCAAAATATAATCTTGGTTTGCACGTAGATAAATTCTAGCTGGACACGTTCGAGATGACGAAATAAAAGGGTGTAGATAGAAGGAAATGTACGCATTGTAGGGGATGAAAAAGGAGAGAGAGAGGTATATAAAATGAGGAGAATAAGAAGAAGAAATGGTTGTCAGAGAGGTGGGCGGGGCTCTGGCGACACCCGCCCTCAGATCCACATGCAATCTGACTAATCAATTTAGCCAACACTTCTATCATGACTAAGACTACCCACCTAGCTATTTGCAACTTGCCATATCAATTACAAATTATATATATATATATATATATATATATATATATATATATCTCAAGAATATTGTTGTTCTGACTAATATATATGTTATTTACAATTTGTTGCAATTCTTTAATTTACATAAGTTTAATTTCTTTTGTTGATGATGATGTCTGTTTTTGGTAGGGGGTCGTGGCCGTTCATGTGTCTGAGCTCGTTAGTTGAGTTTGTAAAGGTAGAAACGACTTTGACCTGAAACACACGATCATTGAGGTTACTCGGCCGGAGAAGGTTGTCTCCGGAGTAGCACCTCTGACGCTCAAGTTAGTATTGGTGAACTGAAAAGGGTAACAATTAGGAGAGTGCGGTCGGACTAGAATTGAATGCTTACCAACCATAATAAATGTTGGGAGTATTTATAGTGTTGCTTAACACACACTAAGTACACCTCTCAGGTTGTGCATTTAAAGGCTCGATTGATGGGCATTAAATGCCCGATCAGAAAGTCAGAAATATTCTATTTCCGGTCCTATCCGTCCAGTCTAAAGTATGGAGAGTTGGTGCAATGCATTTAATGCGGCTGCAGATGAAAGTGACCCTAGCTCTCAGATGGGACATGGTTGAGTGCGTCCCACTCTGTTCGGTTTTATGAGGGTAATGGCTTAATGTGTAACGATCTGGCGTTTTTACTTGGCACATGGATTGAGCAGCTGATCTGGTTGGAGCCTTACGCTCGACCTTTCGACCATGATACCATTGGGTCTTACGGCTACAATTGGGGTACGGACCGTGGCATGCATCCTTGTTCCTACTAGCTTCGACCTTACGGTCAGTGTCTGATTGACCGTTAGGGTTGTTGACCAGTCAGAGGGTGGACTTTCACTGAATCCACATGGCCATTAACTTGCTACGATTGTGCGTCCACGTGGCCCGAACAAAATATCTCCTATATATCATTTGTAGTTAAATGAAAAACTCATGATTTCAGTTTGTATATATAGTAACGCTAGCTTAATTATGAAATAAAATGATCAAGCAAATTAAACTTATATAATAACTTAAAATAGCTAGGAAATCGAAATATTATAATTAAAATAGATCTCATAATTGGTGCATGATTGTGTTAGGACCAAGGAAAGAGCTAGCATGGGAGTAGTTGCGGGGGAAAATTGCAATTTTTGTCCGCAACTTTATTGTTTATGGTCCAGATATAATTTTTTTCGGATTTTTGGAACAAATTGTGGTGTCGCTGACTTTGACTTCGCCGGAGTCAAACCGGCGACGACTCAACCCGCCATGTCAGCGCCACCTATGAAAATTAAAAAAAAAAAAATTTAACACAGCACAATTTTCCCAGTAAGGTGCCGCCACCGCCAGCCGCCACTTTCCACCGCCTGCCGCCGCCGGACCGCCACCGGACTACCTCTAAGGTGGTCTAACCCTTATACCCAAACGTTCCTCTCGTCGAGCCCGTCATTTCCCTCAAGTCCGTTTTCCAATTCGATCCTCCACCGGAAAGTTATTCTACTCCGAAGCGGAAATCCTAAAATTCCAAGATTTAAAATTAACGAAAATCCGCTCAACGAAATCAGAAATTGACTTCAAAATTGGCTTACCTACAAAGAGGACATTGAAAATCATATAAAGCCCGTCGAAAATGGTGGCCGGACCATCACTCGCCGCCGCTGCTCCGCCGCGCGCTCCTCCCAGCGCCGCCGTCCGGTCGTTTCAGGGGGCGAGACCACCACCAAACTCTTCGTCTCGCTACGCCTGTCAAGATCCTGGTGGTCCGAGACCGTGCCTGCACCGGGAACCGCCGGAATAAGCTCCGCCATTGTCGACTGAAAAACGCCCGTAGCGCCGCCGTCTCCGTGAATCAGGCGTCGGCACCACAACCAATGGAATCCTCTCGTCGAACCGTTCAGGACCCGTGCCATGCTCGCAGTCGAATATCGCCGGAAAGTCAGAAACGAGGAGCTCCGACGTGCGCCACCTTTCGAGCTCCGATGCGCCGCCTCCGCTGCTGAAACCACCGGAGTAATGGTATGCTTGTGTTCGTCTCGTCGAAACGGTCAATTCGACATATCATACGTCCGATTCCGAAAAGAAATGCAAAAAATCGAATTTTCTGACGTGTTTAAATTTTTTTTTCTATTTTCATAGGTGGCGCTGACATGGCAAGCTGAGTCATCGCCGGTTTGACTCCGGCGAAGTCAAAGTCAGCACCACCATAATTTGTCCCAAAAATCCAAAAAAAAATTATATCTAAACCATAAACAATAAAGTTGGTATCCAAATGGACGAAAATTGCAATTTTTCCTAGTTGCGGATAAGTGGTATTACTATTGCATTTGTGTACGGGCGCAATAATATAATGTTTGGGTGAATAGTACTTAACAGTGAACATACACCAATATTCCCTCCCCGTGTCCAAATATTCCCTGGTCTACTCTTGGATTAATCCCACCCCACCCTACCACCCGTTGAGCCCCTCCCATGCACAGCTAGCTAGCTCGTTCATATATATTTATTTGTAAAGGCAGAAAAACCCAACCACATTCCCCGGCGTCAACATGCTACCGCTCACGTGACTAATTTTATCCAGCTTAGCTTCTTTAATTTAATTTGTTCTCTTCTCTCTTGTTCTTACTAGCTATTCTTCCTTTCAAAAACATGCATGTTATCCTGCTGCAAATCTGGGATAGATATTGACACACACACACACACATATATATATATATATATATATATATATATATTTAATATCAATTGTAAATGGTAAATAATAATAGTACATATTCTATATGAATTAGAAAAAATTATATTGGGGTCCCTGCTATTTTTCATATTTATATCTAGGTCCCTCTACTTTTATTTTTTACATCCTAGTCCCTTGACCGATAGTCAACTGTTAATCAATTCCGTTAATTATTGGTACCACTGTATTTGTCTCATCGAAATGATAATTTGAACTATAAATTTGTCTGATTCGGTGAAAAATGAGAAAGTTACAAGCTTAAGAAATTTTCATTTAATTGTGTGCATGTATGGTCCAAATTTTCCTTTTCTTCACCAAATCAGACAAATTTGTATTCCAAATGTATCGTCTCGATGAAACGAATACAACGGTACCAGGAAAGTAACAAAACTAACTAACGGTTGATCGGTCAAGGGACTAGGATATAAAAAATAAAATTAGAGGAACCTAAATGTAAATATGACAAACGTCAAGGACCCCAACGTAATTTTTTCTATGAATTATTCATTAACGTTTATATTTCATTTGTTACCAAAGTTCAATTGGATACTAGTGGTAAGCAAGGTCTAGGCCAGGTTCATTAAACCCTAACTTGTGCATGAAGCCATGGATTGAGAGAATCGCTTTTATTTGGACTTCTACAATATCCAAGCCCGGAAAATGAATCCAGCTTGTGAGAAACTATAAAAAAAGAAAAAAGAGTTATTCATTAACGGTTATATTTACATAAACATGCACCACCAGAAGCACCACAAAAACACAGTCCAACTGTGCAGTTTGATACATCTGATAGTCTTAATTAGCTAGCTAATCCCAAATTATATTATATAAATTTTATTAATTTATAAGTTTGCAATATTCCCCATGACATCGAAGTTGTTGTTCTCTGATGCATCTGAAATTAGTTTATACGATCGGATCACAGAAAGGAACAAAACAAGAAATTCTGCGGGCATGCCTAAAAGCGTTAAAATATTGTAATTTGTTTAATATATATATAGTTTCCAAAGCCATGGTCAGCGCCTGATGCGCTCTAGATTCTCCGGGAAATGAGACTTTTTCAACCTCATCCCACTTGTTTATATACCCCAACCCCGCCCTAATATAATTTTAAATAATTAATTAATATTCTCCTATTTAATTAATTTCCTAGTTTCTGATCCACCCAATTTGTGAATTGATCTTAAATTTTTTCTAATATTAGAGGCACAATTGCAGTTGTTGGGAATTGTTTTTTCAATTACCTACACTCAACATTTAAAAGAAATTAAAAAAAAAAATATATATATATATATATATATATATATATATTATCCGGTCAACAATATGTGTTTAATTTTTTTATATGATATATATCTCTCTAGGCCGGGGCGGGGCTCGGTTTGAATTGTTTGAAATGCTTATAAACTTATATTCCATATTCCTTGTGTTTGTCCTCTCCTCTCTATGTATATTAATGTACTCATGTCCCACTCCTTTTGTCTTTGTTTTGTTTTGTTTTCAGTACTTACTCCAATTCGCATTGGAATGGGACATCCATTATTTAATTAATCCCCCACTCCTATTTATGTGCCGGGCCGGTGCTGATCTACCTAGCAAATTACATGGACTGCATCATTAATTATATATAGATAAGGGACAAAATTGGAAATATTATTGTACAGTACTTGGAAATAGCTAGAGTCAATACATACATTAATATATATCTTGAGATGAATTGAAAATTACAGTTTTAATGGTAACATATTTTCATACAAATGGCAAGATTAGGATCCCTAGCTAATTGTGGCTCTTTTATGTATTTCTAAAAGTTATCTGCCAAAAGTACACTTCTTTTGATCTAATTAAAATTAAATTAAGAATATTGTAAATATATGACTCAATATTTTCATTAATTGGTGACAAAATAACATCTTAATTAACTTGGACTTACTCATGTTTTTCTCAAAAGAGTGATCAAACATCAATTTACATTGCTAGCTAGATTTGAGGGAGACAAGAATTACGAACTTGTCCGTTCCTAAGTATGAAAATACTGAAGCCGAGACAGATAGAATATCATCGGCAGATATCATTGATCCATTATCAAATCTTTTGTTTCTTTATATCCTTTTTAGATATATATTGAGTTGGGTTTCATGCAATTAACTCGTATATATAATGCATTTTACCCCTTTCATTTCAACAATTTTGTTGACCTTTTTATGATTGTGATGCATGAAATTAAGTATGAAACTGATCATGTACTATGTTGCATGTACTCTTTGATTAGACAACGGAAAAAGGTCTTATTGAACAAGCCAAAGAATTGCAGATGCAGAAAGGTATAACTATTCTTTCAAGAAAGCAACGTTAGAGCTACTGTCCACTATATTAATTAATGAACACATGACGAATACAAAACTAATACTATTTAAAATTCTCAAACAAACAAAAGGTATATTCATGATTTATTTTTGAAGAAAACTTTCAATTTCATGTGCATGTTATAAGAAAAATAATAATTATTTAATTTGCTTAAATTATATTGATTGTCAAACTAGCGGATATATTTGTTAGGACAAATTACATATAGGTACCCTAAGATTCGATATATTTACACTTAGATTCCTCTAGTTTCATTTATTACATATTTGTCTCTGAAATAGTCAACATTAGGGTTCCTTTAGATTTTTTGTTCTTTTACGAAAATAGTATCCACCTATTGGCGTGGTGATATTTTGCTGACGATTTTGCCCTTAGGGACTGCATTAATATTGTTAGTATGTACATATAATGTATTAGTTCGGGTATCATTGTTTTTTTTTAAAAAAATTGAAAACACTAACGGAAACCCCTAACATTGACTATTCTGAAAACTAATTTATAATAAATAAAATTAGAGGAACCTAAATATAAATATTATAAAACTCACAGGGTATTTATATGTAATATTCCCTGTATTTGTTAGAAGCGACATAGGCGATAAGTCGATATATAGTCGAAAAGCTTATTAATTAAGTTAAACCATGCATGTAGTTTCATATATTATAGAGGGAAAACTAGAAACGGATAAATTAAAATGAGAAATAACATCAATTGTTTTTCACAATAAATATTGGTCTTTAAAAATATGAATGTAGCAAGTCTAAGGATAAGTTTAAACGGGTACATCATACATGCAGGCTAGGTTAATATTTAATGATGCAATTTATGTTTATGATGATATATAGTTATATATATAAAAAAATAAATGGGTCGAAACTCGTGTTTCCATATTGTTTATTGAGGAGTAATATGTAATATAATTATTATATTAATAATGAGAATTAGAATAATAGTTATTGGCGTAGGGGAAGATAGAGACATACATACGTGTGTTGCTTTGAAATTAGAAGAATATATATAGCTAGCTAGTTTAGTTAGGATCCTTTTCTCAAGAGAGAATTAAGACAAAAAAGAAATTAAGGAAGGAATCACCGGAATCAACGCCGTTTCGACTCGTGTGACACATGACATGACCCACCACTTAATTATGTATTTACTATTTACCTTACCCTGCAGATTGCTAATACATATTAAAATTTTAAAACCAAAACTATATATAAACGCACCTACATTGCAGGTACAGTTTAAAACATTTAATGTATTGTTTCATGTCCATGTCGTCGGGCACTTTAATTGTAAATATTAAAAAATATATGTATATATTATACTTGTTATGTTATATTTGTATCCATACATCTTATAATTTTATACCGGTTGTGAAGAAAATTAACGAAACTTTCCTTATTAAGAGGGGATATATTTACCGGCCTGGTTAGCTGAATTTTATAAATATTTGTTTGAAACATAAAAATGTGTACATAATACCTTCTGAAAAATCTTACAAATATCTCCTACAGAGAGATGTGTGTAAAACTACGTACAAGTTTTCATGGTATTTTTCGTAAACAACATAAATATTAGGAAAATTTTCATAACTGACCCTATTTTATAATGACTCAATTACTTATATTTAATTTAATATTAAATTAAAATCTTTGATTTTGTAATATATTTTTTAATATATATGACCCAATTATATATAAATTTATGACTTTGTGTGAGGGGTCAATTGAACAATTACGTCAATTGCACCACCCTCTCAACTCTATGTGGCCGCGCCACTGGTGACCGCTCATACGGTCACAACTTCTTAGCAAAAACTGCGCACTCTTTGTATCAGTGACCATTTTAGTGATGGATTCTAGCAGTAAAAAATCCCCTCATCACAAAACTCAATTCGGTGCTGACTAAAGTTGGTATCCTAAATGATAAATAAGCCGTCACTAATACGATCACCTGTCACCGTAACAAAGTAACGAACTGCCATTTTTAGTGGTTTCGAGCAATGCCCCTGCTGATGTTGCGTAACCATTGCATACCCGGTCCTAATACCGGTTGTCCGATAATCAAAGGTGTCTGTCGCCTCACCAGCTAGCCCTGTCATATATAGCATCTAATTAATGGTGATTGATCAGAACCAGAGAGAAACACGGCATCCACCCAATAGATCTGCTTGTTCATCGCTTTCAATGATAAGGACTTTTGAAAGTAACACTAATCAGTCGGCAGCTAGCAGGATATATATATTATATATATATATAAAGAAAATCACTTCATTAAATGTCCCATATCTTCAATATGTCAACAAATTTATAAAAACGTACACCTCCAAATTTAAATGATGGAGGGGTGAGGAAATTTTATGACAATTGTTCAATATTTATTTAATTTTTATTTTATTCCGTAGCTAGCTAGAAGTTTATAAACATTAAATTAAGGGCCAGGGGAATACTGCAAGGAATGATTACATTCATGAAATATATGTAACGTTTTGTCAGATTAAAATCATTTTAAAATTTGACTAATAAATATCTCACAACAAAAAGAATTTCTTTACCATTTAGTTTGAATCCATTCACCAGGCCTGCAGAATTATATGCATGATATGGGCTCCATATATTTAGAAGTGATCCAGATATAATTAATGAGCCCGGCCCACTCGACCCAATCAGTCACAAATTCACTTTACTTGTTATTCATGATAAAGAAAAATATTAGAATCAAATTTGATATTAATTAGCATTATTTTAAGAAAGTGGTAGATTTGATCATATCTAATATAGTTCTAATTTGCAATTCCTTGTCATGAAGCCTTTATAAGTTAAAAGACTAATTATATATATTGGGGTAATTTACATTTGTCATATTTATATGTAGGTCTCTCTACTTTCCTTTTTTACATCCTATTGGTCTCTTGACCAGTCAATTAGTCAGTTTCGTTAATTTCCTGGTACAGTTGTGTTCATCTCCTTAAGACGATGAATTTGGAATATAAATTTGTCTAATTTGGTGAAGAAAAGGAAAATTTAGACAATACACACAATTAAATGAAATTTTTTTAAGATTGTAACTTTCTCGTTTCTTCAACAAATTTCATTTTTTTTTCGTTTCTTCACTGATGAGACACGGTACCATAAAATTAACAGATTAACTAATAATTGACCGATTAAGGGACTATGATGTAAAAAACAAAACTAGAGAGAATTAAATGTAAATATGACAAACATGAAGGACCCAATGTAATTGGCCCTTAGTTAAACTAATAAATACTATATATAGATAGACACAGTACATTTATGTGTGTTTAATTTGTGTGGCTGCATGGCGGTGGTAGGAGTTGAAAGATCAGATGCAATATATTGATCTGATAAGCCATGTTGAAGTTGAAATGATTATGGCTTTTGAATTTAAGAAAGAGCATGCGAATTTCCAGTACATATTCAAGTACTGCAATACATTTAACTCAGGTCGGTAGGGAGGCAGCAGAAAGTTGGAACGTGGATTTCTTTGTCGCTTCTGCTCTGTGGGACT
Source organism: Verbena officinalis (assembly GCA_958496215.1). NCBI lineage: Eukaryota > Viridiplantae > Streptophyta > Magnoliopsida > Lamiales > Verbenaceae > Verbena > Verbena officinalis. The sequence continues at coordinate 29,975,149 of OY292390.1, read as the reverse complement.
AATTCTACACTTTCTGGATTTTATTCTATCACACACCCCCTAAATCTTCTTTACGCAGAAAAACTCTGATTGTATGCATTTGTGTGGTTTTCAACTATGCATTATTGATACATTACCGTTTTAAATTCAAATATTCTAAGTGAAAATTTAGATCAGCTAATAGGGTTTGACCTAATTGCTTTTTTCCAGGACAATTAATGATTATGTGTTTGAATCCTTCGAATTGAAACCAAAGTTTTCTGCTGGTACATCATCTCTAATTTCAAAGAGCTTGCACTGTAAATCTAAGAGCTTATACTGATTAATAGTCCAAAACTCTAAATAAGGCCCCATAAATCTAAAAGAATCGTTGGTAGCCATGCCCCTAAAATGTTTTCGGCCAAAACAAAAAAGAAAAAAAGAATTATGGTATAACAATGCGATCAAACAAAATAAGTGATAAGGAATTAATATTGATTTTGCATTTCAATTCTTAATTTTTAGCACAAACAATTGACATGTTAGCTCTCCGATACCATCAAGAATTTATTAATAATGGCATTCTCCTTTTAACATCTTAAATTAATTTAGGTATGATATATATATTCATCACAAACTAAAAACAAACCGAATGGAAATTTGACAAATTCGCCTCAAATTAAATAGAAACAAATGGAATGAAAAATGCTTGAACAATATATTCCAAATTGATTGACGACAAGATTGAACCCTACTTTGAGGAGAAGATAAACATAGAGCAGTAGTATTCCCAGTACTCCAATTCAAAGTTTCAGTTCTTAGATGATCAATTCCAAGAATGACCAATAACATGCAGAAGTTGTTCTTTAACTCAATTCATTACCATTAACAGCGTCCCCAAAAATGGACTAATTGAGTACCCTTAATTAAGACTGCCCCAAAGAACACAAAATCATGGAACATACATTAATTGAGCAGTAAAAATATGAAACGAGTTAAATCAATAAAACTAAAGTAAAATTCCAACTTTACCAACATGGCTAACGAAATAAAATAAAATTGTATATAATTTTAATCTCATAGAAGTTGTAGTGGTGGCACCGGATCTCCTGTTTCGTTTTCTGTTTCAATCTCCTGTTTCAGGTCACGGATGGCCTCCACGTGTAAAGTAAACTGAAAATGAACTAACAGAGGTTTTTCTTGGATATAGAAACAACTGGAAAACAATGGGTTTTGCACTAAATCAATTAATTCTTCCGGGACATGAATCAAAAACATGAAAAAAGATGAAAAAATCAGTCAATTCCAAGAAAGAAACAGAACAAGCGAAAAGTAGCAGAGTTCTAGAAATTTTATGTCAAAACCCATAAGTCCCGTTCAAGTTTAATTCTGGTGATGCTTCGAGTTACCAAAATTGATTGGAGTTGGAGAAACACGTATTGCTAGTAACGTCAATTCACCCGGCCGCTTTGAGGAACTAAATACTTCAAAGTTGTTCCCCCTATCCTCCCAATCAATTCAAATTGATTTTAGCTGAGTTTTATTGGAAACGAAAAATGAATTCTTCAAAAGGAAGAATATATAATCAGTTGATTATTCTTTCTGTTGTTCATAGCAAATGCTCGTATTTTTTGGGGTAATTCGGCTTTTTACTTCTTTTTGTTAAGGGATTCTGATTATCCAATTCATGGATCATACATGGTCAAAGAACAAATTTCTGAGAAGAAATAAGTCGCTGGAGCTTAAATCAGTTCTGGCACCGTTTGAATTACCTCGAGGAAGACGAGAATGTTGTCAAACTTTCTGCTATGAATTTTTCGCTCGTTCTGTTTCTTTCTTGGAATCGACTGATCTTTTCATCTTTTTTCTTTTTTTTGATTCATGTCTTGGACGAATTAATTGATTTAGTGCAAAACCCATTGTTTTCCATGTAGAAGATGTTGTTTCTATATCCAAAGAAAACCTCCGTTAGTTCATTTTCAATCTATTTTACACGTGGAGGCTATCCGTGATATGAAACAGGAAACGGAACAGGGGATCCGGTGCAGCAAAATTACATTTAATTTGGAGTGAGAATTAACCATAGTTTGGTTTAGTTAGATTATGTGCTTAATTTTCCTAAGAATAATAATTTCCAAGTAGCGCTATTTTATTAGTGGGTTAGGCCAAGCCAAGTTCGTCTTTATGTGTAAGAAAAATAATAAGAATTTTTTTTAAGACTCTTTAGATTCTACCTGTGAAAGTTACGATTTTATGTCTAAGGAAAATAATAAGGAAAAAAATTCTAAGAATTTAAGAGAAATCTAAGCATCATATCCATATGTGGATATATAGCCTCATTATGCTGCATTTTGATAAGTATGAAATTAAATATAATTAATAATTTTAACTAAAATCCAAGATAAAAATATTATTTAAAATAATTTGAATATTTTTCACTTTTATTCTAATAAACTTAAGATTTTTCCAGAGAAGTTTTTTTATGGAAATTTAAATTCAAATTTATCATTTTTTTAATACTAGATACAAATTCTTTTACAATTTTATTTATAGTAAAATCAACTCTAACTTATATGAGAAAAGAATGTTCTAATTATTTCATATTTTATGCTACCACTATCCATCATGATGGGGCAAGACTTAATTTTTAACTAATTAAATAATTGGTAATTAGTTAATAATTAATGAATTGGTTATGATTTGGATATTATTAATTTATATTTTTAAAATAAATGATAATAGTCTTAATAACCTTTTTTTAATTGAAATACCTACTAATTTGATTCCTTATAATGACAAGAATCGTATAGTGAATGTGTTTTTTAAAAAATAAATATAAAATACTTACTTCAACTCCTTATCATGACAAGGGTCGAATAATCGGATTTATCTATCTAATATGGTAATTGGTAAATTCGAATTAATGGCCCAGTGAATGTTAATAATAAAACAACTTTCCAGAAAGCCCATTTAAATAAAATCTCAATCTTGCTTTTTATCCCAGTTTATTTAAGGCCCAGCCCACACCTAACTCAAACCTAATTTGCAAAACCTATCAATTCTCTTCTCGTACCAAATTTCTTCTTCTCACTGTGAACTAAAAATCAACTACCACCGTCGTCGTTCGCCGGAATACAGTCGTCCTTCGCCGGAATTTCGTTCTTCTAGGTGCTCTCTGTTTTTATTGATCTTCGTGTTATGCACTGATTCTTAGTGCTCGGGAATAGCTTTAACTTTTCTCAATTTGGATTATAACTATTGCTTATTCCCATCTTTGGGCGTTTTGTTTTTGTCCTAGTTTCTCGTACTTAGTTATTTCACTTCGAAATTTTTTGGAGGTTTTAGGGGAAAGGGTTCTAACTGTTCGTGGTATTACTTATCTAGGTTTATGTGAAACCCGTCTATACCAGGCGCAAGCAGATGAACCTTTTTGGAACTTTTTTGGTTCGATTAAATTTGACAAGGTTATTTTGTAGAAGTCTGTGCATTTCGTTTGGGTTTTATTTTATCAATGATAGAGCACAAGAAAGAAATTAGAAATGAATTCTTTAGTAATACAATTAGTGTATAATAGATCAAAGAAACCTAGGAAAAGGAATATGGATTATGAGTTTCTGATATTGGTTTTTGAAGTTGTTTCTATTTCTTTGGTATTCTAAATCAAGTGGGACATCTAGCAATGAACTAATGTTCAATATGGTTTTCAAGCTATGTATCTTGGACTGTTGAAATATTGGACCATATATCTTATATTTTCTTCCCTTTTCGATAGTACAGAAATTTCGTTATGTTATATGGTTTTCTTGAAACCTATCAATTCTACATCAGATTTAAGCAGTTGTATATTTTATCCGGAAGTTATGAAATTACACATTATTTTTGTTCTTTCTTATCATACATAAATTTGATTTTCCTCGTAATTTACCATTCTTACACCAGAGTCGAATTCTAAGGATCTTGGTCTTGCCAAGATGGGTCGTGTTCGTACCAAGACAGTGAAGAAATCCTCCCGTCAGGTTATCGAGAGGTACTACTCGAAAATGACTTTAGATTTCCACACAAACAAGAAAATCTTGGAAGAAGTTGCAATCATCCCTTCGAAGCGTCTGAGGAACAAGATTGCTGGATTTTCCACACATCTGATGAAACGTATCCAAAAGGGTCCAGTTCGTGGCATCTCACTCAAACTGCAGGAAGAGGAACGTGAGAGGCGTATGGACTTTGTGCCTGATGAGTCTGCTATTAAGACTGATGTCATTGAAGTCGATAAGGAGACTATCGACATGCTTGCTGCACTTGGAATGGCTGAACTTCCTGGTGTTGTTAAGCAGACTATTGAGCCTCAGGGGGCCGTGGCTCCCACTTATGGCCGTGGTGCTGCTGGCGGCTTTGGTAGGAGATATTGATGACTGGTTTTTTTTCTATGATTATAAGTTTTTATTATTATTGTTTTGTAGTTTTGTCTCTGGAACTGGGTTTTTGACCCATTGCAGACTAGAGTAAGGGGAAGTTTGAACAGGATATATGAATCTATATTTTATTTCTTATGCAATTAATCATTCTCTTTTTATATAGGCCTATTCCTTATTGTGGATTTGTTTATCTTGAGCTGAAATTATGTTACCAAGGTCAATTATATTTTAGGGTGAATTAATTATATCCAACATTTCTCTATTAGAAATCACATGTAGACCTCTTATGTCTTGATTCCCTTTTTCCTTTTTGAGTTTCACATCTAATTCTTTTCAGGCTTGCGTATTGTAGAGGTTCATCGGGGTGATTTTCCTAACTTAGTTAATCCATACACAAATAGGGTCCCATAAATCTCGAAGGATCGTTGGTAGGCATGCCCCTAAATTTTTTCAACCATAACAAAAAAGAAAAGAAAAACAAAAAAATATATATATACATAGATCAGTGGGCCGCTACCAAACTCCTGTCCGTGTTCATATTGGGCCTAGAGATTCATATTGGGTCAATCTAGTTACTCATTTGGTAAATTTGAATCCGATCTGGTTGGATCCGGATTTTAGAGATTTTGATGGATCGAAAATCGAAATATATAAAAGTGGATCGGATGGATGTGTAATTAGCAATTTGATCCGTTAGGGGTATTTTAGTCGGTTCATAAATTCAAAGAAACGTGACACTTTTATATTATAATAATAATAATAATAATAAAAGAAATAATACTATATAAATATATAACAAATAGAATTTGTTAATAATCTGATTTAGTTTTGCACCAGCACAATTGTATCTAGAAAATCATAAAGTTAATAAAAACACATAAATTAGCATATAAATATATAGTAAATCATCATTAAGTATTCCAAATACATCAGCAATTCATCAGTTCAATACATCAAATGCAAATACTTTCCTTAATTTCACAAACAACCGTAATTAATTAATTAGACATCGGCAGATCTAGACCACTGTCTTTATTCATATATATATATATATATATATATATATATATATCTAGTAAAACTAGCTAGTTAAAACTGATCGGATACTTAGGTTGTCTGTCCGGTGTAAAGAGCCCAAAATGCTTCTCATACTCAGGATCTTTCCGATCTTCATCAAACATTGCAAAAATATACGTCTCAATAGCTTGTCCAGGTCTTTTAGGGGTTCCATCTCTTACACGTTGAACCAAGTTCGTATTATAAGTCATTGCATTGTCAACAGTTGTCGCGACTCCTCCGGCCGAAGGCCAGCCACTTTCAGACACCACAATTTCCAAGTCGGAGCCGCCGCTCTTTTCCAAGGCCGCGTACATTGCATCCAATGTAGCATAGAAAAGATTTTGATATCTTACACCATTCGCTACAATCCCATCATTAGAAGTAAAAAGAGCATATTCAAGAGGAATACTATTTGCTTGATCAAAAATGTAAGAGAAATAAGGGTATATGTTGACGAGCAACGGGGCCCGATTATTCACCAAAAACCCTATGATCCCGTCCAGATAGTTGTTGAGCACATCGGGTCTGAAAACCCCGTCTTGTGGAGGATAGGCATTCGCAAGAACTCCTGTTTCTATAGAAGTGGAAACCCTAATTTGGTTTCTGAGGCCGGCTGCCGAGATGGCGTTTTGGATATTTTGTAGAGCGGGGAGGACGAATGGCACAAACTGAGACGTATCGGATTTGGCAGGGCTGACTTCGTTCCCAACCGCGATGTACTTGAACTTAACATCGGGATGATTTTGTACGTTGTCTCGTACCCACGTGTTTGCGTTGTCTTGGCTAGCGGCGATGTTTTGGAGATCGGGATTCGGCACGCCTAGCATGAGCTCGATGTTGGAGCCACTTAGAGCTTGGAGAGTGTCCTGGTCGGGATCGTAGATTCTCATTCTTTGTATGTTGTTTTGGTTGTATAGAGCTACCACGTCTGATGGGGAAGGTAAACTGCCCCCAAGCCTTCCGTAGCACACGCCTATTTGAGCATCTGCATTAAGGATTCAAAACCAAACATGATGCTTATAACAACTGAAAATTGAAAATGACTTTCTTTATTATTATATATGCATTAATTCATGAACATAGATAGCAATCTAGCTAACCTGTGAAATCCAGGGTACTGACAATTATCAGCATTAATCCCAATATGATCATTGGAGATATAAAGTGATTTGTAGTTCTAGCCATATATAGGAGAAGTACAAGAATAATGCATATATCTAAACTTGTGCAAAATGGGCTGGAAATACCAATTTATAGAATCTTAGAGAGTGCGAAATGGGCTGGAAATTCCAATTTATAGAGTGCAAATTAAATGGGCTCGAAATACTAGCTGCTAAGTGCTAGCTACTTTTCCTGCCAAATTGATTAGTTATCCCTTTGTGGAAATTCGGACAAAAAAACAAATTGGAAGAAGCTCAATGAGATACACCTATTAAGTTTCATTTGGACATATATTGAAATTGGTTTACATATGAAAAGTCATGTTAGACTTTTAAATTGGTCTTCTATGAGAAATTTAATGTTACAATTAACTAACGTAATTAATTAATTTTGATTTCTAGCCGCCCCTATTTCTGTTTACCTTTATGCATACATTAAATATTCCTAGGTCTATAAATTTAATTTGTTCGATCGCATATCGTCTGATGATCTTGCTAGCTAATCTTGTCCTTAGTCCTGTACTATTAAGGCTATTACCCTGTTTATTAAATATAATGTTTACTAATATTCTAAGGGGATAAATGCAAAACCGGAATCATGAAATTGCCAATTTTTTGGTTATATCATCCCGAAAAAACCAGTGCACATCTTAGTATTTAGAAAATGCTTATGGAGTGGAATTGGTATCCCGGTTTTGCATTTTTCCCTATTCTAAGTTTCCTAGAAAGCAATGGGGATTATTATGTACTATTTGTTAGGCTAACCTATCAGCTAGCTAGCCCTCCTGACAGGGCATTTTAATTCCATGACCATTAATCATCATCTCTAAGTCAAATTAAACATCTCTTATTCGAATTAAACAAAAGCTATTTTTAAATTGTAATCAATCATATAAAGCATATAATTTTGTGGCAATTAAATTCTTATTCGGAATCATAGTCACCACTGCATATTATTTATTTTTAGGGTCAATTAATTTACATAAAAACCTCTAAATGAGGTATTGAGGTCTGAGCTTTTTACCGTTTCACCATCGAAATCTTGCAATTTTATACTTACTCCCGAGAAAGAATTTATAAAATTTTTTATGGGTATTATATATAAATTTTTATGTTTAAAGGGAGGTATTTGTAAAGTTTCGATTTACTAAGAGTTATTTGTAAACTTTTAAAATTTCGATGGTATTTTCCGGATTAATTTTAAGCAAACCTCAGCTTGGTAATTTGTGTAATTAATCCTTTATTTTAATGATACTGTTATATTTAATTGTCAGCATGAGTAACAATTAGAAAATAATTTTTGTCATATGTCCACTTTTTTACTTAATTTTTTGTATTATTATAAAATCACATACATATGCATATATGTATTTAATTGATTTATGGTCCCCACGAGGGAGACCAGACTTTTATGCGAACACATTTCTGAGAAAAATACGAATTAAGAAGAAAATTTAAGTTATTTTTCCACAAAGAAAAAGGTGGAGAAAATTAAGACTTTATATCTCAAGTCTCCGCCAGCATTGACAACGGCTTTAATGATCATCGTCTTGTAAGAAAGAAAAGTCTCAAAAATACAAATAATGACTTTGCACCTAGCCTTAGTGCCTAACTAGAAAGAGACATAATAATAATAATAATAATAATAATAATAACAACTAGAAAGAGACAACGGTTCAAATTCTAATTTATACATTAGCAACTGAATTAAGAGAGACATTCTTAATTATACGCCTCTGCAATACCCAAGTCTGAAAAAACCCAATTGAAAAAAAAAAAACCTAGAAAGAGGCGTTTATTTTCTTCTAATTTTTTACTATATACGTACACTTCTTAATAGTTCTCCGATCCGATGGAAATGGAATACTTCATTGCTGATCAACTTCTTCTTTTTTTCTTTTCAACATAGAACTTTTCTATCACATTATGCACCAATTACGCCATTATTCGATCGAACCAATAAATTTTTAATTGTTTCCTCTGAAATTCCGCCAAAAAATTTCAACGAAGCTAGCTATTGCCTCAGTATACAGTAACTTTTCTTAGTGAACGTACCATCACTCTGCATCACATAGATAACTTGCCAATTACGTGGGATTCAAATTAGATCGATCAAGAATTTAATTTATGATGTTTATTAGAGTAGTTGCCTTTCAAACAAGCTAAAAAGCCTTATTCAATCCGAACGATCACATAGCACTTAATTGCTTCTTATTCCGTAGATATAGTACAGTACCCGTACACTAGTTAAAATTAATCGGGTACTTGAGCTGTTTGTTCGGCGAAAACAGCCCGAAGTGCTTCTCAAACTCGGGACTCTTCAAATTTTCATCAAACATGGCGAAAATATATGTCTCTATAGCCCGTCCAGGTCTTTTCGGGGTCCCATTCTTCACACGTTGAACCAAATTCGAATTATAAGTCCGCGCAAAGTCAATTGTTGTCGTGTCTCCGCCAGCCGAAGGCCAACCGCTCTCCGAAACCACTATTTCGATGTTTGAGCCGCCGCTCTTTTCTAGGGCCGCATACATAGCATCCAATATAGCATAAAAAAGATTCTGATACCTTATCCCACCTGGCACGACAATTCCATCAGATGTGAAAAGAGAGTACTCACGGTTAATCTGTGCTTTATTGCCAATGTATGAAAAGTAAGGGTATATATTGACAAGCAATGGGGCTCGGTTATTGGCCAAAAAGGTGATGATCGGATTGAGATATGAGGTCACATCAGATCTGAATGTCCCATCAGCTGGAGGGTAGGAGTTTCCAAGAACTCCAGTCTCGATAGCCGTGGAAACCCTAATTTGGTTCCCGAGGCCGGCTGCGGAAATCGCATTGAAGACATTCCTGAGGGCCGGGAGGACAAATGATACGAATTGTGATGTGTCGCCTCTGAACGGGCTGACTTCGTTTCCGACAGCTATGTATTTGAACCGAACGTTGGGATAGTTTCTAACATTGTTTTGGACCCAAGCGTTTGCGTTGGCTTGACTAGCAGCGAGGTTCTGGAGATCGGTGTTGGGAACGCCGAGAGTTAGTTCGATGTTGGAGCCTCGGAGAGCTTGGAGGGTGGGTTGGTGGGGATCGTAGATTCGCATTCTTCTAATGTTGTACTGGTTGAATAAAGCCACGACCTCGGATGGGGGTGGCAAGTTGTTACCGTTTCGTCCATAGCAAACGCCTATTTGAGCAACTGCGTAATGTAAAAAGCATTTATTTATTAAAAACAAGTAATTGGGCACACTCAACGTGTATGTAATATCCGGGAACATAAAATTTACAAAAAGAGTAAAAAAAACTAACCCGTGATATCGAGGGAGACCATTATGATGAGCAGCCCAAATATCACCATTATGGACATGAAGTGATTTGCAGTTCCAGCCATGGTACAAGTAACTTTATAAACTTGTGCAATATTGAAGTGATTGTCTCAGAAAAGATAGGTTTTTATATAGAGAGATCCGAAGGTTCCATAATGGGATGAAATTGTAATTTCAGTTAACCTGTGGCTGCTATTTTTCCAACCAAATTCATTTCCCCGTAGAGAAGAGAAAATGTAGTGACGGCTAGCTACATGAAATTACTTTGGATATACTTCATTAATAAATATATTTGAAAAAGTCGTATATATATCCCAACTCCAGTGGCCGCCTTGTTTACTTAAGTATTCAACTATTCATATCGCAAGCAGCTAAATCATGTATTCCAATTTTGACATATACAAATAAGGGTGAATTACATCTATACCCCTGAGGTTTGCCTTTATTTAAAAAAACTCCCTGACATATCACTTCACTACAGAAAGCTTCACTTTTTTTATTTTTTTATTTTCTTAAATTCGGTCCTTGTCATTTTAATGAGTCAAATCTCAAACCTCCACATTTAGAGTAATATAACTTGGTCAAACCTCAATAATTTCTACAGAAAGCTTCTTGAAACTATTCAACATGAAGCCAAATAAATGCAAATAATCAGGGATTTTCTTGTAATTTCTGAAAAAAAAGAGGATTAAATTCTAATTGACTTATACCTCAGGAACAATAGATGTCATTCACCCTACATATTAACCCGGAAAACCGTGCGATGTTCAGATCCACAACCTACCCCTCCATTTTTATCTCATTGATTGTAAAGTCTGAAATTTAGTTCCATGTCTTTTATGGTTTATCAAGATTAATTTAATCGTTTTCTACCTAATAAATATTAGATTGCAAAGCATAAAAAAGTCTATATATCATTCGAGCGACACTATATATATAATTAAACGTAACACAAGTATAGTAAAAGTTTATGTAAACCCATTTAAAAAATAATAATAATAAACTCAATAGTATCAAACCTATATATGATGCTAGTATACAAAAAATTAGGATTACTAAACCTATGATGCTAGTATACAAAAAATTAGGTTATCCTGACACGAGACAATTAAGTAAGTTACAATTGAAAAAATGGACACCCGCACCCATAAAGATGAAATGATTGCGGCCATGGATCCACTTATGCCAAGTCCAGAAGCTTTCAAAAAAAGGTCGTCCAGTTATAGGTTTTGCAGGCCCAAGAAGCGGCTCAAATACAAAAAAATATTTGTGGGCCTTCCCAGAGAACGAGCCCAACATTTATTGGTCGAAAAAATGTACGAAACGAAACAAAAAAGATATGACATTTTCTTGAGATAATTGTAATTTTCATTTTAATAAAATTTAACTTAACTGCATCTTTTATACAAATTAATTAGTAACATTTTAATTCCTCTAGTGATAATGTGGTTGAGTAAGGGGCTCAACTAAAGAATTAATATTAATAATAGGCAAATTATAACAATGATTAATTAGAGATACACCAATATCATTTGCTCCTAACCCACCTATGCAAACAATGTGTCATCACTCATCAGTACACTTTGTACTCGATAAGTAGTCTTATTGCATGTAGTTTTCTTAAGGCAACAAAAAACGTAGCAAATTAAATACAAACGACATGCTCACCATAAAAAAAATATTTTATTTTGCTTCCTATACACGAAAAACAGTGATTCATGTGATTTTGTAATCAATACAATATAATAACGTATAGTACTGGCTTAGTTTGTAAATGTAGCATAAAAATATGTTGAATGCAAGGAGGATGATAGAGTAAAAAGAAAAGATAAATAAATATTAAAACCTTAATTACCAAAAATATCAGAAAAGCACACTTTAATTTATTAATATTCTGATTGTTAACGAAAAACAATAGGGAGTTGTTATTTACACTCCCTAAATGGTAATTACACTCCAAATTTATCATTAATAACAATAATATCCCTCCTTCTTTTATTGTTTTGTAAGCATTTTAACTTATTTTTATTTCTTATTTTCATTTTTTTTTTGTTGAACATACAATCATATCTTATAATTTTTTTCATAAACTCATTTTTTTATCACTTTTTATCATTTTGTTAGAATTTAAGATATAATAAATATATTCTTGTTTTTTTCTTAGAATTAATTAAAATACAATAAGAATATTATAACACGATGATTAATTTATGGAGTACAAATATCAATTCCCCTAATATAATTATATATATAACTTGATAATATACAAGAAATGTATATAACTTAAGCAAACTAAAATAAATTTCAATCAAAATGAGTTAATGTTTAATATTTTAAAATTTAAATAACAATTTAAAAAATAAATAAATAGAGAATAAGAACTTATAAATATATAAAATTTAATATAGCATTATATCTACACAAAATTCCAAAAAATAATAAAGAACTTAATTTTTATTAATTGGAAAGAGAAAATCACAAATGATATATTAAATAATAAAAAGAATATAAAATAAATAAAATAGTAATGACTTAGTAAGAAATCTAAAATGAAGACAACTAATAATTAAATTAAAAAAAAATTAGGATATTTTTATCATGTAGTAATAAATTTGGAGTGCAAATAACAGCTAAAGAGTATAAATAACAACTCCCAAACCATCTGGATGGTTTCAAATTTTGGATGGTTTTCCAGATTAATTTTAAGCAAACTTCAATTTGGTTTGTGTAATTAATCCTTTATTTTAGTGGTACTGTTATATTTAATTGTCAGTATCAGTAACTGATGGCCTGGTATCACATAATTGGGTCTAGTAAACAGATAAACTGATTGAGTTAAGCCCATATTAATTGGGCTTAAATGGGAGGTTGAATCGGATGAGAACTCTCAGCTCACTATGACTACAATGAGTCTTCTCCTAATAAGATTTTCATCAAGATTGGATTCCGAGAACCACACTAACTCTTCGTGATTGGCTAAAGAATCCTAGTCCGAGCTGGATTAGGAAGTGACATATCCCTAAAAATAAGGGCTATCAGAGACGACTGAAGAAGATAGAAGAATACAGGACGAGAACGAGAAATAACTAAATAATAAGACAACGAAATGATAAGACCACTTGGGTAAGTACTTCTCTCTCTTTTCTATTTATTTATTTTCGTTATTATTTATTGACTTGAGCGTCGGAGGTGGTTTATCGGGAACCCTCCCGGTATCCCATTATTGCAAGTTTTTGGAGAAGGGAGACGAAGTACACTCGAGAATTCTGGAAGATCCTCGGCTCATTATCGAAAACCTCAGAAATTACTAGGACAAATATACAAAAATTAGTAAGCGTTATTTTGAGATAGGATCAGTAACAATTAGCTCGAACCTAATTTTTGTCATATTTCCACTTTTTAACTTAATTTTTTGTATTATAAAATCACATACATATGCATATATATCTGACTTGATAGATATGGTCCCCTGACGAGGGAGACCAGACTTTAATGTGAACACATGGCTGAGAAAAATACGAATTAAGAAGAAAATCTAAGTTATTTTTACACAAAGAAAAAGGAGGAGAAATTTTAGGACTACATGTCTCAAGTCTCCGCCAGCATTGACAGCGGCATTATTGGTCATCGTCTTGTAAGAAAGAAAAGTCCCAAAAATACAAATAATGACTTTGCACCAGCCTAACTAGAAAGAGAATTATTTAGGTAATTGTGATATTTACAATTAGGTTCAAGAGAATTATTTCTTTACAAATTAGTTCATTGACTAACTGATCGTTAATCAAAGTTAATATTTCTGTTAAAAAAATATACAAAAAAATTATGAAATGACTGCATTATCCGTTCGACTGCATTATAAAATTGTCAAACTATAATGATCTAAATGTAAAATTTCTTGCCGCCGCCACCGTCCCCGGAGCCACCACTCAGGTGGTCCACACCTTATACCAAGACGATCCTCTCGTCCAGCCCGTCATATCCCCAAAGTCCGTTTTCCCATTCGACAACCACACCAGATTTAATTTGAATTCTAATTATCAAATTTTACTCTAAAACTTTAGAAATTTTAATTCGAAATTAACGACGACTCGTTTATCGAATTTCCAATCCGACTTCACCAATTGCTTACCCATGAAGATTAGATCGGAAACCACCCTCCGGTCGTTGGAGTTCGTCGCCGGAAACATAGCGCCGCCACCTCCGCCACCGCGCCGCCCTGTTAAGTGCTCACTGCTCATTCACAAACCCCTGCACAGAAATTACTTGGTTGAGCTGCTTTATCGTCTTCTCAGTATAGCCGGCCGGCGGCACCAGAGAAGTTCAATCGGAAAGAATGGAGCTTCATCTCAGCACCCCGACTTCTTCTCCATTATTTTCCAAATCCAAGAGCGCCATATTGATTGAGTACCCTTCCATCTCATTATCTTTTTCGAATCTCCACCGTAAGAGGAGTCATCGGCGGAGCAGAATACTCAAAATAGCTTCATCATCTTCGATGATGTTGGAGGAACCCGGTGGAAAGATGGTGGGGCGGTGGCGGAGGTGGAGGCGCTACATTTCCGGCGACGAACTCCAACGACCAAAAGGTGGTTTCTGATCTACTCTTTATGGGTAAGCTATTAGTGAAGTCGGATCGGAAATTCGACGAACGAATCATCGTTAATTTCGAATTAAAATTTCTAAGATTTTAGAGTAAAATTCGAAAATTAAAATTAAAATTAAATTCGTTGGGAAAACGGACTTGGGGGATATGACGGATTCGACGAGAGGATCATCTTGGTATAAGGTGTCGACCACCTGGGTGGTGGCTCCGACGACGTGAAATTTTATATTTATGTCCTTATAGTTTGACAATTTTACAATGCAGTTCAAAGGGTAATGCAGTTATTTCATAATTCTTTTTATTTTTATTTTTTTAACAGAAATATTAATTTTGATTAACGATCAGTTAGTCAATAGACTATGTAAAAAAATGATTCTTCTGGACCTAGATGTAAATAAGGCAATCGTCGGGGACCCATATATAATTTGCCCTAATAATAATAACTAGAAAGAGACAATAATTCAAATCCTAATTTGTGCATGTAGCAACTGGATTGAGAGAGACATTCTTAATTATACATCTGTGCAGTACCCAAACCCGAATGAATCGAGTGAAAACAAAAAAAACTAGAAAGCTGCGTGTATTTTCTTCTAATTTTTTACTATATATTTCTTAATAGTTCTACTTTTCTTGGAAGACGTTTGCTATTGAAGATTATGACAGATTCAGGGCTTTGACCCACTTTAATTTTTAGTTTGGTATGTAAGATCAACTCGTGCGGACTTTAACACTTAATCTCTGACCCGCTAAGATTTATGCAAATTTAGTAAGATATAAATCATACCCTAGGGGGTGAGATTTAAATCTCAGCCGTCATCTTAAGGATTTTAAAGAATTAAAAGTTATATTCTACCCTCCATGATTTAATATATATTTCTTTCTTCTCTTCTCATTTTTTTACACACTGACAAAGTCTTGCCAATTTCTAAGGTTTGTAATAATTTGATTTTCCGTACATTTTTATTCATGAAATAGGATATTGTAATAATTTGTTTATTTTGAAGTCTTTTAGTGTATTTTTTTCCTAGAAAGGCAAAAACAAAAAAAAATGGTATTATTTTTTGTTATATTTCTGTTATGAAACAAATATGTCTTTTTATGGCGATGAACAAGTTCATGGATTTATGTTTAAAAAAAAAAAGAAATAAGTTCACGGGTTTTGACAAAGAAAAATTTGTATAGCCAGTTAAGAGTTACGAAAGTTTAGTTTTTATTTTGAAAGATAAACATGTAAAATGCATTATTTTGATAACTTAATCATGGGTAACAAACAAATAATTAATGTACTAAGATTAAGTCATCACTTGGTAATCTTGGATACCAAACTTGATATATAATTTCACATATTTTCTCCTAATATCATTTAATTAGCATTGACTAAGATTAACAATAAAAAACTCATTTTTGATACTAAACTTCTTCTTGGAATATCCGATGGAAATGGAATACTTCATTGCTGATCAACTTCTTCTTTTTTTCTTTTCAACATAGAACTTTTCTATCACATTATGCACCAATTACGCCATTATTCGATCGAACCAATAAATTTTTAATTGTTTCCTCTGAAATTCCGCCAAAAAATTTCAACGAAGCTAGCTATTGCCTCAGTATACAGTAACTTTTCTTAGTGAACGTACCATCACTCTGCATCACATAGATAACTTGCCAATTACGTGGGATTCAAATTAGATCGATCAAGAATTTAATTTATGATGTTTATTAGAGTAGTTGCCTTTCAAACAAGCTAAAAAGCCTTATTCAATCCGAACGATCACATAGCACTTAATTGCTTCTTATTCCGTAGATATAGTACAGTACCCGTACACTAGTTAAAATTAATCGGGTACTTGAGCTGTTTGTTCGGCGAAAACAGCCCGAAGTGCTTCTCAAACTCGGGACTCTTCAAATTTTCATCAAACATGGCGAAAATATATGTCTCTATAGCCCGTCCAGGTCTTTTCGGGGTCCCATTCTTCACACGTTGAACCAAATTCGAATTATAAGTCCGCGCAAAGTCAATTGTTGTCGTGTCTCCGCCAGCCGAAGGCCAACCGCTCTCCGAAACCACTATTTCGATGTTTGAGCCGCCGCTCTTTTCTAGGGCCGCATACATAGCATCCAATATAGCATAAAAAAGATTCTGATACCTTATCCCACCTGGCACGACAATTCCATCAGATGTGAAAAGAGAGTACTCACGGTTAATCTGTGCTTTATTGCCAATGTATGAAAAGTAAGGGTATATATTGACAAGCAATGGGGCTCGGTTATTGGCCAAAAAGGTGATGATCGGATTGAGATATGAGGTCACATCAGATCTGAATGTCCCATCAGCTGGAGGGTAGGAGTTTCCAAGAACTCCAGTCTCGATAGCCGTGGAAACCCTAATTTGGTTCCCGAGGCCGGCTGCGGAAATCGCATTGAAGACATTCCTGAGGGCCGGGAGGACAAATGATACGAATTGTGATGTGTCGCCTCTGAACGGGCTGACTTCGTTTCCGACAGCTATGTATTTGAACCGAACGTTGGGATAGTTTCTAACATTGTTTTGGACCCAAGCGTTTGCGTTGGCTTGACTAGCAGCGAGGTTCTGGAGATCGGTGTTGGGAACGCCGAGAGTTAGTTCGATGTTGGAGCCTCGGAGAGCTTGGAGGGTGGGTTGGTGGGGATCGTAGATTCGCATTCTTCTAATGTTGTACTGGTTGAATAAAGCCACGACCTCGGATGGGGGTGGCAAGTTGTTACCGTTTCGTCCATAGCAAACGCCTATTTGAGCAACTGCGTAATGTAAAAAGCATCGATTTATTAAAAACAAGCAATTGGGCACACTCGACGTGTATGTAATATCCGGGAACAAAAAATTTACAAAAAAAATAAAAAAAACTAACCCGTGATATCGAGGGAGACCATTATGATGAGCAGCCCAAATATCACCACTATGGACATGAAGTGATTTGCAGTTCCAGCCATGGTACAAGTAAATTCATAAACTTGTGCAATATTGAAGTAATTGTCTCAGAAAAGATAGGTTTTTATATAGAGAGATCCGAAGGTTCCATAATGGGATGTAATTGTAATTTCAGTTAACCTGTGGCTGCTATTTTTCCAACCAAATTCATTTCCCCGTAGAGAAGAGAAAATGTAGTGATGGCTAGCTACATGAAATTATTTTGGATATACTTCATAAATAATTAAATATAGTACTATATATATGAAAAAGTCGTATATATATATATATCCCAACTCCAGTGGCCGCCTTGCCTTGTTTTAACTCCAAACAAGGGTAAGAGAGATATTCGGATATATTAAGGAAGATAAAAGGAGTGTAAAAAAATTATATATATATATATATATATAATCCGAGCAACGATTAGAAGAACGTGTTCTAAGAAGAATGACAAGGTTAGGATGTTTAGAAATTGATGAGAAGAAGACGAAACAGGATGTTCGGACATAATACCTTGAGATGAGCATGATTATCTCAAATTCGTTCCGAAATTGAGACTTGTTGGGGAGTAGGAATCGTATTCAATAATTGGGGTTCAATCCAATATGACAAAAAATCCAATAATTATTAAAAGATATCTGGACTAAGGCCTAATAAGACTTAATATATAATTTGTATTAATATAAAGGCCTAGTTAAAACAGAGTCCTAATCTGATAAAAACCCTATAAGGACCGAAATTTAAAGTAATAAGGAACTTCAACCCTAATACGATTTGGACTACGAGCACGTCTATATAAATGGGTCGGAACCCCATCATAAAGGACCACAGAGAATACATCGAAATTCTCATACACTTAGTCGAAATTACGTAAAAAATATTAAGCCTCTATTTTCGAGTGCATCAGGAGAATTTATAAAGTTTTTCATGGGTATTATATGTATATTTTTATGTTTAAAGGGAGGTATTTGTAAATTTTTGATTTATCAAGAGGTATTTATAAAGTTTCAAAGTTTCGATGGTTTTTCAGATTAATTTTAAGCAATCTTCAATTTGGTTTGTGTAATTAATCCCTTATTTTAGTGGTACTGTTGATGCGTGTCGATTTACGCATCAATAAATCCGGTGTTTACTTCGAAGGATTAATTGGGATTGGCGATTATCAAGGTGCTTCAACAGTAGCCCCTTTGATAATCGTTTGTATTTTTAGGGTTTTGGGATGACTATTGAAGTGCTCGAACGATGCACTGCAATAGCCGAACAAGGCTCTTTCGACATAATGTTTGGGAGTTCTCGCATACTCTTAATTGATATTTGGATGATCAATTATAGGGGTTCCGACCCCTTTATATAGACTTATTCGTAGTTCAAATCGTATTAGGGTTAGAGTTTTTTACTGCCTTAAATTACTCATCCTTTAGAGTTATTATCGATTTAGGGCTCTTAATTACCGTGGGTTTATTAATTAAGTCCATTAAGTCCAGTTAATCTTATTAAGTCCACAGTCCATTAAGTATTATTAGGCTTTTATGTCTTATTGAGCTAGACCCTAAATATGAGATACCATAAACTGTTATATTTAATTGTCAATATTAGAAGCGGAAGCGAGAATGTCGGCTTGAGTAACGCAAACATTAACTGATGGCCTGGTATCACATAATTTTGGTCCAGTAAATAGATGGACTGTGTCACGCCCCCGGACCCGCGGGCCCGTTAGACACAAGTATAAGTTTCGAATCCACTGAGTGCAACCTGAAATTGGGCCTAAACCACTGCCCAAAAGGATATCCATTAGTTACACTTGAATTCTAACTTATAAAGTAATTCAATTTCCTTTGTTTTCCCGATGTGGGACACATGGGTTGCTATAATCACCCCTCCTTTAGAAACGCGACGTCCTCGTCGCGGCGTGACATAGCCCATGACCGCCCGCCAGTGGGGACTCTAGAGGTGGCCCTCGCACGTGTAGCACTTTGCCCCGTAGGCTCAAGAGGTGGCTCCCACAAACGTGGCACTTAGCTCCCGCGACTGACGGTCGGCTCTGATACCATTTGTCACGCCCCCGGACCCGCGGGCCCGTTGGAGGTGAGTATAAGTTTCGAACCCACTGAGTGCAACCTGAAATTGGGTCTAAACCACTGCTCAAAAGGATATCCATTAGTTACACTTGAATTCTAACTTATAAACTAATTCAATTTCCCTTGTTTTCCCGATGGGGGACACATGGGGTGCTACAGACTGACTGAGTTAAGCCCATATTAATTGGGCTTAAATGAGAGGTTGAGTCGGACGAGAACTCTCAGCTCACTAGGACTACAAGGAGTTTTCTTGTAATAAGATTCTTATGAAGATTGGATTCTGAGAACCAGACTAACTCTTCGAATCGGCTAAAGAATCCTATTCCGAGCTGGACTAGGAAACGACATATATATCCCTATAAATACGAGCTATCAGAAATGATAGAAAGAGACGGAAGAATACTGGACGAGAACGAGAAAGAACGAAATAATAAAACAACGAAACGATAAGACCACTTGGGTAAGTACTTCTATCTCTTTTCTATTTATTTTTTTTCGTTATTGTTTATTGACTTGAGTGTCGGAGGTAATTCATCGGGAACTCTCCCAATGTCCCATTATTGCAGGTTTTCAGAAAAGGGAAACGAATTACACTCAAAAATTCTTGAAGATCCTCAGCTCAATATATATTATCGAAAACCTCGAAATTATTGAGAGAAATATACGAAAATTATTGAAACTTTATTTTGAGATGAATCTGTAACAACTAGAACCTAATTTTTGTCATATTTCCACTTTTTTACTTAATTTTTTGTATTATAAAATCACATACATATGCATTTTAATTGACTTGATAGATATGGTCCCCTGACAAGGGAGACCAGACTTTAATGCGAACACATGGCTGAGAAAAATACGAATGAAGAAGAAAATCTAAGTTATTTTTCCACAAAGAAAAAGGTGGAGAAATTTTAGGACTACATGTCTCAAGTCTCCGCCAGCATTGACAGCGGCATTATTGGTCATCGTCTTGTAAGAAAGAAAAGTCTCAAAAATACAAATAATGACTTTGCACTAGCCTTAGTGCCTAACTAGAAAGAGACATAATAATAATAATAATAATAATAATAATAATAATAATAATAATAATAATAACTAGAAAGAGACAACGGTTTAAATTCCAATTTATGCATTAAAACTTGATTGAGAAAGACACTGTTCATTATAAGCCTATATGCAGTACTACTACCCAAGCCCAGAAAAGATGAGCTGGTGGGAAAAAAAAAAAAAAAGTAGAAAGAGGGATTTATTTTCTTCTAATTTTGGAATATATACTTCTAATTTTCTTGGAGTATCCGATGGAAATGGAATACTTCATTGCTGATCAACTTCTTTTTTTCTTTTCAACATAGAACTTTTCCATCACATTTTGCACCAATTACGCCATTATTCGAACCAATAAATTTTTAATTGTCTCCTCTGAAATTCCGCCAAAAAATTTCCAGGAAGCTATTGCCTCAGTTTACAGTAACTTTTCTTTGTGAACCATCACTCTGCAGTCTGCATCACATAGATAACTTGCCAATTACGTGGGATTCAAATTAGATATCGATCCACGGAATAGTTTCACAATCTTTATTACAGTAGTTGCCTTTCAAACAAGCTTAAAAGCTACCCTTATTCAATTGGAACGATCACATAGCACTTAATTTTCAGCTTGTTCCGGTAGATACAATACAATGTTACTTATAATACACCCGTACACTAGTTAAAATTAATCGGGTACTTGAGCTGTTTGTTCGGCGTAAACAGCCCGAAATGCTTCTCAAAATCACGGCTCTTCAAATCTTCATCAAACATGGCGAAAATATATGTCTCTATAGCCCGTCCGGGTCTTTTTGGGGTCCCATCCTTCACACGTTGAACCAAATTCGAATTAAAAGTTTGCGCATAGTCAATTGTTGCCGTGTCTCCACCATCCGAAGGCCAACCGGTCTCCAAAGCCACTAGTTCGACGTTTAAGCCGTCGCTCTTTTCCAGGGCCGCATACATAGCATCCAATATAGCATAAAAAAGATTCTGATACCGTATCCCACCTGGCACGACAATCCCACCAGATGTGAAAAGAGCATAGTCAAGGTTAATCTGTTCTTTATTGCCAATGTATGCAAAGTAAGGGAATATATTGACAAGCAATGGGGCTCGGTTATTGGCCAAGAAGGTGATGATCGGATTGAGATATGAAGTCACTTCAGATCTGAATGTCCCGTCAGCTGGAGGATAGGATTTTTGAGGATCTAGAACTTCAGTCTCGATAGCCGTGGAAACCCTAATTTGGTTCCCGAGGCCGGCTGCGGAAATCGCATTGAAGACATTCCTGAGGGCCGGGAGGACAAATGATACGAATTGTGATGTGTCGTCTCTCAACGGACTGACTTCGTTTCCGACAGCTATGTATTTGAACCGAACGTCGGGATAGTTTCTGACATTGTTTTGGACCCAAGCATTTGCTTTGGCTTGACTAGCAGCGAGGTTCTGGAGATCGGTGTTGGGAACGCCGAGAGTTAGTTCGATGTTGGAGCCTCGGAGAGCTTGGAGGGTGGGTTGGTGGGGATCGTAGATTCGCATTCTTCTGATGTTGTACTGGTTGAATAAAGCCACGACCTCGGATGGGGGTGGCAAGTTGTTACCGTTTCGTCCATAGCAAATGCCTATTTGAGCAACTGCGTAATGTAAAAAGCATCGATTTATTAAAAACAAGCAATTGGGCACACTCGACGTGTATGTAATATCCGGGAACAAAAAATTTACGAAAAAAGTAAAAAAAACTAAACCGTGATATCGAGGGAGACCATTATGATGAGCAGCCAAAATATCACCACTATGGACATGAAGTGATTTGCAGTTCCAGCCATGGTACAAGTAAATTTATAAACTTGTGCAATATTGAAGTAATTGTCTCAGAAAAGATAGGTTTTTATATGGAGAGATCCGAAGGTTCCATAATGGGATGTAATTGTAATTTCATTAGTTAATTTGTGGCTGCTATTTTTGCCAACCAAAGTCATTTCTCCGTAGAGAAAATGTAGTGACGGACCCTTGAATGCACGGACACGGCAAATTTTTTGCCATGCAGTGTCTGTTCGTGTCCGACACGCAGACGTGTCCAACACGGCTCCGGTACGTGTCGGACACAGTAAAAAGTATCCGAAAATTAAAAAAAAAATCGGACACGGCTAGGACACGAAAAGGACACGGCAAATTTAATTTTTTTTATATTTTTTCAATTTTAAGGATCTTAAATTAAATTTTTCTATCATTTTCATTTGTTTCTCACAATATTATAATCCACAAATAATATTAATATTCGTTTAACATAATAATTAATTTATACATTTTAATTTTGCTAATAATTATACTACATTGTGATAGTTTATTTTTCAATTATGAATGTTTGTACAAATATTATATATGAATATTTATATTTTTTATTAAAATTTATATTACTCAGCCGTGTCGAAGCCGTGTCGTGTCCTAAAATTTTTGTAGAATCCGTGTCGCCATGTCTATATCATGTCGTATCCGTGTCCCCGTATCTGTGCGACATAGATTATGACAATCATATGAGCTAGCTAGGATTCATGATCTAGCTTAAGTATTCATATCGCAAGCAGCTAAATCTTGTATTCCAATTTTGACACATACAAATTAGGGTCAATTACACCAAGTATCCCTGAAGTTTGTCCTTATACAATTTAGTCTCTCTTTTTTAGAAATTACAAAACAAATTCCCTGACATATCACTTTTACAGAAAGCTTCCTGAAACTATAAGCCAAAAAATACAAATAATCAGATATTTTTTTATAATTTCGAAAAAGAAAGGGATTAAATTATAAGTAGCTCATATCTCAGGGATAATATATGTCATTCGATCACCCTACATATTACCCTGTAAAATCCCCCGATGTTCAGTTCCACAACTTGCCCCTCCATTTTTATCTCATTGATTGTAAACTCTGAAATTTTGTTCCTTGTCTTTTATGGTTTATCCGATTAATTTAATCTTTTTCTACCTTACAAATACTGCAAAGCCTGAAGAATTCTATAATTCGAGCTGGCAATATTATATAAATAAACCTAACGAGTATAGTAAAAGTTTATGGAACCGTCGTCTTTTTTTTAACCGGCACGAGTCTGCGACAGGTTTTTATGAGATCCCCTCTTTATTAAAAAATCCCATAAATTGAAATATTGCAATAGTACATAAACAAAAAATCAAAAGTATAAAACCTATTATCCTAGTATGCAAAAAATTAGTTTACAATTATCCTAACACTAGCTGACTAGCACAATTAAGTAAGTTATTAAAATCAGAAAAGTGGACACTCGCCCATGGATCCACTTATGCCAGTTCAGAAGCTGTACAAAAAGGCCGCCAAGTTATAGGTGTTGAAGGCCCAAGAAGTGGCCCAAATACAGAAAAAAGTTTGTGGGCCCTAGCCGAGAGGCCCAAAACATTTATAAAAAATGTTTATGGCCTCAGAATTAAAGAGTATTATCCCCTCGCAATATATATGATATGATGCACGGACTGTTCTAAAAATTTTATCTTGTTGTGTCGTGTCATATTCAATACCATGTCGAACACTTCTCTAGCTAGTTTAAAATGACGAAAAAATTCCGTGTCGCTGTATCCATGTCGTGTCGTGTCCATGTTTCATAGTATATATGTGTCAATTTTCTCATTAGTCATTACCATTTTGGTTTTTGTCAATAATAGTATTTTTTTTCCCTGCACTATATAAGATACTATAATTTAAGTGTTAAAATTGTAATTATATAAGAGAGGGATAAAATTGTATGAGAGGAGTCAGGAGAGAAGATGCGTTGAACAAGAAAGAGAAAGAAGAAGAATGTGGTTGAGTAGTACTCGAGTAAGAGACTCAAATTCAATTAATATTAATAATAGGCAAATTAAAACAATGATTAATTAGAGATATACCAATATCATTTGCTACTAACCCACCCATGCAAACAATGTGTCAGTACACTTAATGTGCAATCTTGCAAAAAAATAAATAAATAAATTGTAATCGATAAGTCTTAATGCACGTAGTTTTCTTAATGCAACGAAAAAGTATAGCAAATTAAATACAAACGACATGCTCACCTTAAAAAATATTTTGTTTTTGCTTCCTATACACGAAAAACAGTACTGATTCATGTGATTTTGTAATCAATTCAATAACATATATCAATGCCATATTGCCATTTTTATCAAGATGCAAGAAAAGTAAAACATATTAATTACAACAAGTTTCCGAAAGTGGAATTTTCTTTCTTCCATTACAAGACAACGCCGATTCACATGGTTTTAAAATAAAATACAATAACGTATAGAACTGGCTTAAATTTACAAACCACGCATAAACCTCATATATTACAAGTAATTCATTTTAGAAATACATTATATAGAGTATGTGATATGTTACAATCGTGATCATTGCTAGCTAGGGGTGTCACGCCCCCACTCGTGGTCTCGACGCGAGTATAAATTTCGAATTCAATGAGTGCAACTTGAAATTAAATTTAAACTACTATCCAAAAGAGATATCTATTGATTACACTTGAATTTTAACTTATAAACTTAATAATTTTCTCATAAGTATCCGATATGAGACAGAACCTAATATTTGGGGTGCTACAAGGGATGTCAAAAGTTGATCAAACCCGATAATTAACCTAATCAGATCCACCTAATAAAATATCAGGTTAATTAGGGTTGTGAGTTGTTTTTGGGTTTGGATCAAATCAAGTCGCTATCCAAAACCAACCCCAAAAAATAAGAAAGTGGGGTTCGATTTTTTGTTGACCCACATAACTTGAATAGTTCATGGCTGATCCACAATCAGAACTCAATTCGACCCATGCATCCGCAAATATGTCATGTAAATTTTTTAGAAATGCTCAAATCTTAGGAAATTCTATGTATTTTGCTAATATATTTTTGTTTGAAATGTTACATTATTAATTCATTCTATATTTTTTTATTTTTTATTGATTTTATCAGTAGTAATTAAATATCTAAAAATTATGAAATTTTGGAAAAAGTAGAAAATAAGATATTGAATTGGGTTGGGTTGGGTTGAATTGTGGGTAAACCTAATTGGTAATCAGGTCAACCTGAACCCAAAAGCTTATATATAGTCGAGGGTTTTGAGTTAAATATCGGGTTGAATTGGATTTCAGTGAGGACTTTTACATGCTTTTAATTAATTGATCAGACAAAGAAAAATTTTCCTGTCGTCTAACCAAATTCATCATCATCACAATGGGACTGGTCCTCTTTCCATGGTTTATTGGTATGGCTACTCTTGCAATTATAACAGTACTTTCTCTTTGTTTCTACTCTCAACACCAAAAACAAAATCACAAAAAACCAACTAAAAAATATCCTCCAGAGGCAGCTGGCTCTTGGCCAATAATAGGTCACTTGCCTTATTTTTGGGGACCTGAGCTACATCACATAATCCTGTCGAGTATGGCTGACAAATTCGGGCCTGTTTTCAGTATCAGATTAGGCGTACACAGTGTCCTGATTGTGAACAGCTGGGAAATAGCAAAACAATGCTTCACCACAAATGACTTAATCTTCTCTAATCGTCCCAAAACTGCGGCACTTCAGCATATGACTTACAATTTTGCCATGTTCGGGTTCACCACGTACGGTTCTTATTGGCGTGAAATGCGCAAGATCTCTACAATGAAGTTGCTGTCCAAACATAAGGTTGCAGAGATCGGAAATCTATGTATAAACGAAATCCGGGCACGACTGACATTGTTGTACCAAAGTACGCTTGTTGTGAGCAACGGAAAGGTAATATTAAACACAAGAAGAAAAAATCAGCCTATTTTAGGGGGTTAATGTGAGGGATTTTTTTGTAATTTCTAAATTTAGAGGGACTAAATTGTAATTAGCTCAAACCTCAGGGATATTAGATGTAATTTGTCCTTAAATATATTTACTGACGCAACTCTTAATTTGCGAGAAGCAACAAAAAGGAAAAATAGTATTTCAGTTGTCACTAATACTA
This sequence comes from Verbena officinalis, assembly GCA_958496215.1. Lineage (NCBI taxonomy): Eukaryota > Viridiplantae > Streptophyta > Magnoliopsida > Lamiales > Verbenaceae > Verbena > Verbena officinalis. The sequence continues at coordinate 29,948,574 of OY292390.1, read as the reverse complement.
ATGGTGACAATTTACACAGAGTTACACTATGAATTTTGCCATGTCAAGTCATATGTTTTGTCTAGTCATTTGATATGTCGTCCTAAGCGAATTACTCTCTTTTTTTCATTTTAGTGTGAGATGAAGGAATTTTTCGGGGACCTGGCATTCAACTTGATGGTGAGAATTGTTGCAGGAGATGTAGAGAATATGAATATGGACTTGATGACGGGAAGTAAGAAGTGGCGTGAGGCGATAAACGAGTTCTTCAAAATGATGGCGGTTCTCACCGTGCCTGATGTACTCCCGTATATGAAGTGGTGGGATTGTTTCGGAGCAACAAATAAGGCATTTAAGAAGACGGGACAAGTGTTGGATAGTATGCTGCAAGCATGGCTAGAGAACTGCAAAAGGCGTAAGGAAATATGTGGTAATTATGGTGAAGAAGAAGGATTCATGGCTGAGATGATGGCTTCTGCTGAGAGAGTTGCTGAGTTTTTTCCTGGCTATGATGCTGATACAATAAATAAAGCAACTTGTCAGGTATAAACTAAAAGGCCAATTACACAAAACTCCCTGAGCTAGGTTTGCCCATTTTACAATTTCACCATTAAAACCTTGCAATCTTACACTTACCCCCTGAAGGGAGGTATTTGTAAGGTTTTCAGTGGGTATTATGTATACATTTTTATGTTTCAAGGGGGATAATTGTAAGGTTTCAGTTTACCGGGGATATTTGTTAGGTTTCACGGTTTCGATCGTGAAACCATAAAATGCGCAAACCTCAGTGGGTTTGTTTAATTATCCCTAAATTAAATCACTTTTTCAGGGGAATTAAAGAGGGTTATATCTTAATGCCACCTTGAATATTAAAATGAGTCGCAAAAGATTCATTCACTGAAAATACTCTATTAATATACCCCTTAATTGTCTGTAAATTAATTTTGCAGACAATGATGTTAGGAGGAACAGATCCAATTGCAATAACCCTCACATGGGCATTATGTTTACTACTCAACAATCGCCACACACTCAAAAGAGCCCAACAAGAATTAGACATTCACATCGGCCGAGAGAGACAAATTCAAGAATCCGACATGGAGAACCTAGTCTACATCAAAGCCATAATCAAAGAAACACTACGTCTCTACCCACCCGCACCGCTATCTCCGCCACGGGAGGCGGTGGAGCACTGCACCCTGGCGGGCTATCACGTCCCCGCCGGCACACGTCTCTTCATAAACATGTGGAAACTCCACCGCGATCCTCGTGTTTGGTCCGATCCCTTGGAATTTCGGCCTGAGAGGTTCTTGATAAATCATAAAGAAGTTGATGTTCGAGGACAGAATTTCGAATTGCTTCCGTTTGGTGGCGGCAGAAGGGTCTGTCCTGGAGTGGCTTTTGCCCTTCAGGTGATGGAGATGACACTCGCATGTTTTTTACATGAGTTTGATGTTGAAACGTTGTCGGATGAAGAAGTTGATATGAGTGGGAGTATGGGTTCTGCCAACGTGAAGGCTAGACCACTTGAAGTGCTTTTGAAGCCAAGATTATCTCCTATGATTTATGCTTGACAATTGATGTACATTATAGTTTTTGGGCTTTAATTTGTCACCAACTTGTAGTATTGGAATTGATGTCTGGATGTATATTGTAATCGATATATTCCAAAATATTAGGAGGTAGTGAACAGAGAAATAAAATGTAGTGTATGACTTTTAATTTGGGATATAGTTTGGTGGTTTGATTTAGAATAAATAAATAACATAAATAATTATATTTACACTTCTCAACTTAGAAGTAAATACAATAATGCTCCAACAACTATTAAAAATTATAGAAACATCTCCTCAACTATGACTCCGTCTAACATTTATGTCTTGTTATTAGGGTTAGGTCAGCTTACGTCAACAAAATAATTCCTAAGTCGAGGTCATGTTGTTGTATTTACCCCTAAATTGAGGGGTGTAAGTGCAATTATCTATTTTTTAAGTTAACAATCGATAAGAATAAAAATGGTAATTTAGGTTTCCGCTCTTATTAGGAAATCTGTCTTTAATTTCCAATAGTTGTGAGTATTTTACTGTATTTTTTTCTAAATCGATGGGTATAAGTGTAATTATACCTAAAGAATAAGCAGCTTTCTCCAAAAGCTGTTGGTGAGTGGAAGGATATAAGAAGATGAGTTCTATTATAAGCAAGTTGGATTGGGCCACAAAGTTGGCAGCGTTTACAAATTTTTGGTGGGCCAGTTTTATTTGTTGGCAGGTATCACTGAGTGCTTCTTAAATGTCCAGCTTTTCTTTTATTTAATAATTTGGGCCGAATTAATGTGGGCCTGTAAAGAGGAGGGTCGCTGGAAAAAAAATTAGTGACAATATTGACACAAAATATAGGCGTTTAGTAACAAACTATTTTGTATTGTCACTCATATGAGTTTTGCAATTCAATTAACGATAAAATTGATATCTAAATTGTCACTATTACATTTAGTGTATGTGTGATATGGGAATCAATATTTTATATTAAAACATAGTGACAGTATTTCTTTTCACTAATTGTCATTAAACATAGTAACAACTTAAAAAGATATGTAGCAACAACTTTTAAATCATTTGGTGATAATATCAAAATTGTTCTCATTTAAATAGATGTAATTAGTTACAACAGAAATGTGTCGTCACTTATTCTATATATATAAGTTGTGGCAACATTCACATTATCACTTTAATTCTTGTCACTATTTTTATCTTTTCTTGTAGCGCAACGATGAATTCGGCCGAACCATGGTATGGTTTAACTAAATTAAGTGTTTATTTTGATTAAAAATATTAATCGTCCATGTAACATAATTTAATTAGTTGGTTGGACAGAGTGGAATCCCTCAAGAATTTTCCTAGTTAGAGATATTCATTTCAAGATAATGAAAATGCTAGCTACTTTTATTATTTGAAAGTGTTGTACGCCTGAATTGTTTAATCTAACTTAACCACTAAATATTTAATTTGTTAAAATTGGCGTCGAAATTTTTATTTGATCGTGACTGCTGTTGAAATTACTCTGTGAGTACTGTACACAGATTTTCCTCTATTATACATGATTCACGAGAACATAATAGTGATCGATTGCAGTCCGTAAAGAAATACTGTAAAACAAAGCGAATATGTAGCTTTCAGAAAATAACCCCATATTCAAGTTTATAAGTATTATTTGGTAAAAAAGCTCATTTTTATCTTATAATTATGTCATTTTTGGTTTTGGTCCTTAAATTAACTCTCGTCTCTTCTCACATTTAGCCACACTTGTTTTTTATCGGTTTTGCTTATTTAGCTAACTGATGTTATAAATTAAAAGTTAGATGATACGTTATAAACATGAATATGGGGGTTTCAGCTGATATATATTCGCCGTCAAGTTATTACTTATTAGCTAGTGCTGGTTAATTAGTCAAAGTGTGGAAGTGGTAAAGATAGAGGCCGACAATTTGGCAATTTTACGCTAAGTGTAGCATTGTGATCTTAACAAAAGAGACAGCAAAATCTGAATACAAAGACCTGTTAGCATTATCCAATCTAGCTACCAAACCAGCATGCATTCATGCATGTCAAAGGCTTTTACAATACTTTTCAGCCAGTATAAATACTAGGCTTACTAATTCATCTGATGAATATCAGAGCAAAACCTCATATATATGTAGTTTCTTGTCCACTGATGAAATCCAGCACCATGGAGTTTCTCTTGGCTGTTCTTGCAATAGCATTCTGTCTATTTTTCTTCTCTCTACGCAAAAAAGCAAACAAACAAAAAACAACAAAGAACTTGCCACCAGAAGCTGGTGGCGGGTTGCCTTTATTCGGTCACTTGTTTAAGCTATCAGGACCCGACCCACTTCACATAACCCTGTCGAATATGGCAGACAAATACGGGTCGATTTTCAGTATCCGGCTGGGCAACCGCCGCGCCGTCATTGTGAATAGTTGGGATACTGCGAAAGAATGTCTTAGAACCAACGACTTGGCCTTCTCCAATAGGCTGAGAACTGCTGCGGTTGGTTTGATGGGATACAATTTCGCCATGCTTGGGTTTAGCGATTATGGGCCTTACTGGCGAGAGATGCGCAAGATAGCGGTGCTGAGGCTGCTCTCCAACAGGAAAGTGGCGGCGCTCGGTGGCGTAAGGGAGATGCAAATCCAGGCTCAGATGAGATTGATTAATGAGTATTCCCTCTGTCCTTTCTACTGAAAGAAATTGAATGAGTATCTTTATGATACCAAACAAAAAATAATAATTAAAAAGAAAATTGTTGCCAGTATATTAAATCATCACTATAAGATAATTAATGTTGGTAGGAAAAAAATGATTGAAATTTGGGACCAGATTCAAGAAACACGTATTAGTCCTCTACCCATCGAAACCTTACAACCTTACAATTACGCTCACGAGGGGAGTATTTGTAAGTTCTTTCAGTTTACCGGGGATATTAGTAAAATTTCAAAGTTTCGATGGTTTTTTGAATTTTTAAGCAAAACTCATGGGGGATTTGTGTAATTATCCCTAACTTTTATCATATGATTCATGTGTTCGACCACAGGCAGATACACAAAGTAGCTACTGTGGACATGAGGAAGGTTTTCGGGGACCTAACCCTGGGCTTGATGGTTCGGACAGTGGCCGGCAACGTGGAATCGGAGATGGATATGTTGGAGAGTGAAAAACTACGACAGTCGATAAGAGAATTCTTTAAGATGATGACTGTTATCACCATATCAGACGTGCTCCCATTTCTCAAATGGATAGACGACTATTTCGGAGGGATGCACAAAGCTTTCAGGAAAACGGGCAGAGATTTTGACACTGTGCTACAAGGGTGGCTGGAGGGTCACAGACAAAACAGGAAAACTACGGGCGATCAACAAGAGGAAGACGATTTCATGACTGAGATGTTGAACCTACTTGATTCCGTTGCTCAGGAGTTTCCCAACTATGATGCTGATACCATGAACAAAGCAACTTGTCTGGTATGCAATTCACAACAATTACTAAAATGATAAATTACATCTGCTCCCCTGAGATTTATCATAATTACAAATAGGTCCCCCCAGTTTGATTTATTACATTTTAGTCCCTAAACTAGCTAGTCAAACTGTAATTGTTCCGTTAAGGAACATGTTCTTTTCGATAAGAAAATACCCTCAGGGACTATAATGTAATATTTCAAAACCTAAGGAATCGTCTTATTATAATTAGATGTATTCTCGTGACTACTTAATTAACTCCAAACATCACCTGTGGGCTAGCTGCAACAAAATTACAAACAATTCTTAGTATTGACACACCCTCTTATTGCAGACAATGATTGTAGGAGGAACTGACACCATGTCAGTATCTCTCGTATGGGCACTCTCGCTACTTCTCAACAACCCCCACACTCTGAAAAAGGCCCAACAAGAACTCGACATCCGCATCGGCCGACAAAGACAAGTCAAAGAATCAGATATCGCAAACCTAGTCTATATCAAAGCCATAATCAAGGAAACGGTCCGTCTCCAACCACCAGTTCCGGTAATCCCCCGGCGCGCCGGACAGGACTGCACAGTGGCAGGCCACCACATCTCAGCCGAGACATTCCTCTTCATAAACGTATGGAAAATCAATCGAGATCCAAATGTTTGGCCCGATCCTCTGGAATTCAAGCCTGAGAGGTTTCTTACAGGCTATACGGAAGACAATGTTGATGATCATCAGGTTGAGTTGCTTGCATTTGGTGGTGGAAGAAGGGTTTGCCCTGGGATTTCTTTCGCCTTTCAAGCCATGCAGTTGGCGCTTGCTAGCCTTCTTCATGGCTTTGATGTTGAAACACCCGACGGTGAGGCGGTGGACATGACGGGGAGTTTCGGTACTACCAATATGAAAGCCACGCCGCTTGACGTTTGCCTGAGGCCGAGGTTGTCACCTGAACTTTATGTTTGCCATAATTATTAACTATTTCCTATGTTCTCAAAAATTACAGAAGTCCCATTAGGTTTCAAACAATTACAAATTACAAGGGGTTTGTAAGATTCTGATTTCTGTATAAAGTGTACAGGGGTTTTCTGTAATTTTAAAAATAGAAGGGGTATAGACCGTATTGAATTTGCCCTTGAATAATTAAGTGATTTCAATGCATTTTGGATGCATGAATGTAATGTATGTGTGCTTTCTAATTCGGAATCTTTGTTTGTATCTACAAAGTGAATTAGGATTAAATTTGCGAGTATCGTTATAGCACCTAATTTGGTGATTTAGGACTGGCTTTAATTAATCAGGGTTTTTCCAAAACAAAATGAGAGTTGCAGATCTACTTGCAGCAGTTAATTCATTGGTTTGGGTCTTGGAGCTCTTTAAAGTAATACATGAGTTGTATTCTTTATTTGTCGTGTTTAATATGATTGGTCAGTAATTATCCAACATTCACCCTGGAAAGTGAGCCATACTTAATAAACTGAGATTTGACCAAATTCTTGAAGGATGTAAGATCATGATTGATAATCATATGACATATGTTAGAATCTTAAATATTTTTTCCAAATTCTAGATCGTATCCGGTTTCTTTGTGGAGCTTAAATGAAATTAGTTACTGTTCTGAAACTAGCGAACATCTTTTTTTTTTTTCGAACTGTTCTTTTTATTACTCAAGTTTATTTTGCAAATTAGCGTACATCCTTCTAGTTACTGTTATTTTTTCTTACAAGAAAATTGAAGTTAAATTTGGAAATTAGCCTACATCTTGCTGTTTTTTCCTGCTACAAAATGAACTTTCCACGGTTGGGAGCGATGGTGGGCGTTGCATTCGTTGCACATTTTCCTAAAATTCAACAGTCGCCCGGGGTCGCGCTTCGGGGTCGGACACCGGTGATGGAGTTTATTGTAATTGAAGGGGATATAAGGAGGAACAGGCCCATACTCGCTGGGATATTAATTGTTTGTATTTATAGCTTTAAATTCTTTAACTTACTGTTAATTATTGTCGTGTATGCAAGTCGAAGCACGATCCGGATTTTCTTCAATTATGCAAATGTAATTTCTTATATATATATACTCCAAACCCGGAAACGTGGCTCGTACTTGTTCCCTCTTTACCATCACTGAGTATCTTTTATACTCACCCCCACTATTTTGATTCTTACTTCAGGTCGACAGGTGGCGTTGTCACCTATCTTGTCAGTCGGCAGCAGCAGGTCTAGGTTAGCTCGTATGTCTTGTCTTGTCAGTGTCCCAACAACAGTCGTGTCCTTATTTATGAATTGAATTAATTTATGTTTTTTTCGTATTAACTTTCTTGACAACCAATACACTATACAAATTTGTCCATACAAGGACTCGAATAACCACTATGCAATAAAGTTTTGATTTAGAGATGTATATAATTCTCCTTGTGAAGAAGTGATCGAGCAAAATTGATAACCAGAAAACGCCATTAAGATGCAACCCGAGGGATTATTAGATTAATGGAAGAAAACCAAAAAAGTGAGAATTAAATCTTCAAGGCAAAAAATTAAGGATTCTTTGGAACTTCTGAATCCACAATCAATGGTATTTATAAGAAATTGCCCCCAAAATATATTCGGAGGGAAAACTTTAACAAGAAACAGGGACTAACCAATGTTACCTGCTTTGAAGATGAGAAAACGTTGAAGAATCTTTAAATTTTAACCAAAGTGAACGGGTGAAGAGTTGCTCATCGTAAAATTTGCAAGTTTTAACTCATAAAACATTGCACTGAGCCGAATCAACTGCTAGCGAAAAATTTGAACACAGCAGAAAACTTGGACGCATAACAAATTTGTATAAAAATTCTACTGTATTGCCACCAGAGACATTAAATAATCCTAGATACTAAACAAAAATTAAAACTCGGTGCAAATCAAAAAGTACCATCAGCAAGTCTGTCAGCATCCCAAAAACTAATACAAAATCACACAAAAAAAAAACACTTAAATCATATACGTACTAAACCAAAACAGGCCACCAATTAAATTTAGTCGACTTCCTCCATCTTGCTGCCCTCAGCATCAGCATCAGCTTCCTCCAGAACCGGCATGTCCACATCAGCCTCACCAGCATCCTCATCAATGCTCAACCCAAGTTTCAACATTCTGTGAATCCTGTTTCCAAAAGTGTTGGGCTCATCAAGGCTGAATCCAGAAGTGAGCAGGGAAGTCTCAAAGAGCAACATAACCAAGTCCTTAACAGACTTGTCATTCTTATCAGCATCAGCTCTTTTTCTAAGCTCCTCCATGATTGGGTTCTCGGGATTGATCTCCATAGTCTTCTTGCTGGACATGTAACCAGCCATGCTTGAATCTCTCAAAGCTTGTGCCTTCATGATTCTCTCCATGTTAGCAGTCCAGCCATACTCACCAGTCACCAAACAGCAAGGAGAGTCGACAACACGGTCAGAGACAACAACCTTCTCAACCTTGTCACCAAGAACATCCTTAATCACCTTGCAGAGACCTTCAAACTTTTCCTTCAACTCTTCATGTTTTTTCTTTTCATCTTCAGACTCTTCAAGCTTGAGACCTTCCTTTGTGGCAGAGACGAGCTTTTTGCCCTCGAATTCCTTCAACTGACCAACAGCGTACTCATCAATGGCATCCACCATGTAAAGGACTTCATATCCCTTCTTCTTTAGCTTCTCGAGGAAGGGAGAGTTCTCAACAGCCTTCTTGCTCTCACCAGTAATGTAGTAAATGTCGTTTTGGCCATCCTTCATCCTGGTCACATAGTCCTTCAAGCTGGTCAACTCATCACCACTCTTGGTGGAGTGGTATCTGAGCAATTCAGCAAGCTTTGTCTTGTTCTGGGAATCCTCGTGGATGCCAAGCTTGAGGTTCTTGGAGAAAGCCTCGTAGAATTTGTTGTAGTCTTCCTTGTTCTCAGCAATCTCGAAGAAGAGCTCAATGCATTTCTTGACCAAATTCTTGCGGATGACCTTCAAGATCTTGTTCTGCTGCAACATCTCACGAGAAATGTTGAGAGGGAGATCTTCGGAGTCGACAATACCCTTGATGAAGCTAAGGTACTCAGGAATCAAATCCTCACAGTTGTCCATGATAAAGACACGACGAACGTAGAGCTTGATGTTGTTGGGCTTCTTCTTGGTGTCAAAGAGGTCAAAAGGAGCCCTCTTGGGAACAAAGAGGATAGCCTTGAACTCCAGCTGTCCCTCAACTGAAAAATGTTTGACAGCCAAATGCTCCTCCCAGTCATTAGTAAGGCTTTTGTAGAAAGCAGCATACTCTTCCTTCGTAATCTCCTCAGTCTTTCTCATCCAGATAGGCTTCTGTTTGTTCACCAAGTCCCACTCATGAGACACTTCCTTGATTGTCTTCTTTTTCTTCTCAGCTTTCTCCTTCTCTTCATCAACTTCCTCGACCTTTCCTTCCTCATCATCCTTCTTCTCCTCGTCCTCATCATCAGAGATTTCCTTTTCTGTGGTCTTCTCAACCCAAAGAGAAATTGGGTAGCTGATGAATTCAGAGTGCTTCTTAACCAAATCCTTCAGCCTACGCTCCTCAAGGTACTCGAGCTGGTCCTCTTTGAGGTGGAGAGTGATCTTAGTACCCCTGCCAATGTTTTCACCAGATGTATCTCTTGTAACAGTGAATGAACCACCAGCTTGGGATTCCCACACATATTGTTCATCATCATTGTGCTTTGTAGTTACAATAACCTTCTCAGCAGCCAAGTAAGCAGAGTAGAAACCGACACCAAACTGCCCAATCATGCTTACATCAGCACCAGCAGCAAGGGCCTCCATGAATTCCTTGGTCCCAGACCTTGCAATTGTACCAAGATTGTTCACCAAATCTGAATTAAAAGTGACAGGATTAGTTCACATTAAAATTTTGAGAATAAAAAAACTGACAAGGTAAATGAATATAATCACTGATACTCACCAGCCTTGGTCATACCAATACCACTGTCAATAATAGACAGGGTGTTATTGGTCTTGTCAGGAATGATATGGATGAAGAGCTCTGGTTGTGCATCAAGCTTGCTCTTGTCGGTCAAGCTTTCAAAACGGATCTTGTCCAATGCCTAAATTCATTCCACATTAGAAAAAATAGATATATAAATACCATTACAAAATATGCATCAAAGGGAATAGCACACATACACAATAATATGGGATAGAACATATTCTTTTAGTAGTGATCTATTTCGTAAAAATACCAATACGTTTGAACAGCAAAACACAGAGCAGTGATTATGCAGATGATTTATTTTGACATACATTATATAGACAGCGAGCAATCATACGTTCAATTAAATGTCCTCATTTTTTGTAGGTTTAAATGCAGACGACCAGTAATTATTTACAAATAAAGCAAACAACAAAAATGTATAAGCCGAATTATATACTGACACATCTCCTTAACAAGCTAATCTACTCAAAAGTAGAAATGCAGGTAACGAAAACATCCCTCTTCACACAGGCAAAGAGATAAAAGAGGACAAGTAAAGTTTTAAAAACCAAAACAAATCGATTATCAGTTTAGATCCATAGAAAACAGAAATACAATAGGGAAATAAAAACTTACATCAGATGAGTTACTGATCAATTCACGGAGAAAGATCTCCTTGTTGCTGTAGAAAGTGTTGATAATCAGACTCAGAAGCTGGTTGATCTCGGCCTGGAAGGCAAACGTCTCGGTTTCCGCCGCCATAACTGATAACTGCTAGCTTGAAAAATCTCTCTCTAGGGACTGAAGTATAATAATGCGAGAAAAGAGATTTTAATCAAAGATTTGGAAAACCAGAGAGAAAAGAGGCGGTGAATGGGAAAGATGAAGCAGAGCTTATATAGCTCTATGGTTTAGGGTTTCTAGATACTTCTAAGTATGATTTGTTTTTCAGTTTTTCTTATTTTTCGGGGTGTTTAAATTTGGAGAATTGTCTACTTTTCCTTTTTCCCGTTAGGAGAGAAGTTAGGAATGGTCCCCACCCCCCAGTCCCCACCTAAGGCAGTCCTATCCGGATTTGCGGAAAGTGGACTATTTGTTTGTGGATCCGGTTCCGCTTTTGTGGCTGGACATCGGGTATGGGTCATACAGTTGGGAGTTGAGACTTGGGAGCCTATTTGTAAAATATTTTGAGATAATGATGATAATACTTTAATATAAAATATATACTAGTTTTTAATTGGGTTCCCGAGTTGTATATTTATAATATAATAATTTATTTTGATTTAATTACTTTAAAATTATGCATTTCATTAATTTATAATAAATTAAAATATTAATTTATCTTAATTTAAAATCAAATTTTAAACTAAACACATCTCAGCCGAGATATTCCTTTCATAAACGCATTCAAAATCAATCGAGATCCAAATGTTTGGCCCGATCCTCTGGAATTCTAGCCCGAGAGGTTCCTTACCGGCTATACTGAAGACATTGTTGATGAATATCAGCCTATCAGGTCGAGTTGCTTGGATTTGGTGGTGGAAGAAGGGTTTGCATTGGGATGTCGAAAATGGCTATCGCAGGATTCCGATCAACCAGCGCCAAACCACCACCGGTTCGCCATCTCGAATTGTCGAACCCTTATACTATGTCGATTCTCTCGTCGAGCCTGTCATTTTCCTCAAGTCCGTTTCTCCATCCGATCACCCATCGGGATTTAATTCCACTCCAAATCTCCGAAAACCCTAGAATTCATAGATGCAAAATTAATGAAAATCCATCCAATAAATTCAGAAATAGACTTCAAAATCAGTTTATCCATGACGAGGAGGTTGAAAATCATGTCTTGGTCAATGGAAATGATTGCCGGAAAGTGGTCAACCACCACCTCGCCGTTGCGTCAGATTTGCGCCGCCATAGTGCCACCGTCTCGCCGATTCAGGCCAAGCGAGCACCACCAATTGACTCCTCTCATCAAACCGGTCAAGACCCAGGTGATATCCGTCGAAGAAAGTGGCCAGAAAAAGGACTTCTGCCACCATCCGGCACCACGCTGTCTTCCCGCCGCCGTCGGTGGTTTTCAAGCTACAGCACCACCACCAATTGCTGCTTCTCATCAAACCAGTCAGGACCCACCCTGTGTTCGCTGATGAATGTCGCCGAAAGTTGCCGACGGTGAGCTCCGTCGTACGCCACCTTGAGGGCTCCATCGCGCCGCCGTCGTTGCTCAAACCCGGGATATACCGATACTGTTGTGATCGTCTCATAGAGATGATCGATTTTGACATATCACTGGCTCGATTAAGTGAAAAAACAGAAAAATCCCATTTTGGAAAGAATTGGTCTCGCATCCTCCGACCGTGTGTGTGGTGTTGTCAGATTTTTCATTTGTGCCCCCAAAAAATTCCAAAATTACAATATATATCCCATTTTTTGAAAAACGTGCTACAAGTGCAAAGTCTCGAAATTTATAGTACATGTCAAAATGACTGAAATTGAATTCCTAACAAAGTGCAAGAGTCATTGGGTGAAAATTCATTCATTTACGAAAAGTCAACATTTGGGTTGGTGCCAAAGTGTAAATATATTTTGGGCTAGAAATACAATTCTTGAAAATATGATTTAGTGAAATATATTTTGAGCTTTGAAATATTTGGAACCTTGAAATAATTGTACTTTTAAAAACATGGGACACCAGTCCAATTGCATTGTTAGATTACTAAATTAACCATAATTAGTGTTAAATCGATGCAAACTGAATTCTTATTAATGCTTTGAGGTTTGAAATGTCAAAATCAATTATTTATGAAAAATCTTTAAATACTAAAATTGAAAATCATAAAATGGATCGGGATCGTAAACGGTTCGAATTTCGGAAAACGCACCAATTTCCGAACTCAGAAATTTCAGGGCATTGCATATTGCTATTAGATTACATGCATACATAATATAGATTTATATATTTATATTTTTTATAATAAAAATATGTATTATTGAAAGAGTATTTTAATTATCACAAGAAAAGTAAAAAATTTATCGAAAGAAACTCGTACTTTTATAATATAGATGGATAGATATAGAGGTAGTAGATGGAATTGGTTTTTAAGATTGAATTATTTTCATGGGTGTTTCGAAATGTTATAATTATTGCATGAATCAATTAAGTGTTTCAAATTAATATAGATGCAATCTTAATTGAACAATCAATAATGGAAAACATTTTCTCAGAAGCTAGGCTTTCACTTTGAATTAATTTAAACCCCAACTTAATTATTTCCCAATACAACACAATACAACACAATGCAATACAACTTAATTATTTCCCAACATCTTTACCGGTGTAATTAGTGCGCGTGAATACTAGGGTGGCGTGATAATGTGTGATGGAGTTCGCAGCTGCCATTTTCATTTGATGTTTGGTTGGTCAGATATTTTAGGGAGGCAGTGAAGATTGGGCGTGGATTCCGAATCGCAGGAGGGGGGAGCGAATTTCACATCTAGCCTAAACACATCTACAGTAGCGGATCCTGTGGATTATATCAGAGGATTCGATAGAGTTCATCCCTGTTACCGAACAATAAATTAATAGGTATGACGCGCCATAATATTTGTGAATCTAGGCAACCGAACGAGTCCTAATGCGATAGAAGAGAGATGATTGACAAATGACACACCGACATGCACTAACCAAATCGTTAATCATTAGGTCAAAGGAAATCCCAAGTGATGATCATGATGTGGCATTCAGCGCTTATTACAAGTTGCACTAATACATTTAAATAAATCTTGGTCACGTACTATTCGAAAGAAACAAACACTTGTTGAAACATAACTGTTACGCATGCAGGCTGGGGAGAAATGTGATGAAGATCGATGGAGCGCAGAAAAGAGTTGATCAAGGAAGAAATGTACTCCGGCGGCCGAAGCCCCAATCACCAGTACTGTCACTTCCAACTTGAATAGTACTTGCGGCCCTGTTGGCATTATTACTTACCTGATAATTCAGATCCTGTACGAATTGAGCTGCAGAAGTACGTACTTGGGTCCACCGTAATACGAGGCACCAGAGCATCCAACTGCAACAGGCGACGAGCAGATTTGCATTGCCCGTAATTGCTGCTTAATTGCCATCATCAGAAGAGTAACAAAAATGCACGCGTACAGCTTTATGCCTACAGGAACAGGAGCCATATTAATTAATTCTGATAACGCTCCAACTAATTAATTAAGTAATTGGAAATTGCTGAATTAATTACAAAGAAGCTTATATATCTAATTATTATTTTCGAGCTAGAGATGAAGAACTAATGGAATATGGGGTACTATTTATAGTAATGAGAAGTTCAACAGCTGTCAATTGTCACAAGGCCGTTCAGACATCGAATAATTAGGAGCAGGAACGTTCTTTTTTCATGTTAATTAACTAATTAGCACGAAATTCTGATGATTGTTTTTTAATTCTTGTTTTGAATAATAGTGGCTGATCAATGCGGTGATCAGCAACAAAGACATGGCAACAAACTTGTGAGTACCTGACCTTCCATTTTTTAGTTTTTTTCAAATAGTCCATTTGATTCTAGCTAGGATCTTTCCTAGTGGAGAAAATATTTAACATTCTGATATGTGTCTTATAATTATTAGTCATAATCTTAAATTATTTTTTAATTTTAATCATAAGATGCATATTAAAATCTTAAAATATTTTAAAACAATGATGGCGCCATCTTAGTGGATATTATAATTACTACAATCAATGTCAATGTTCTTAAATATATGATAAAGAACAGGAAAGTACGTACAATATAATAAAACATTAACTACATTCAACAAGTTGGGAGGAACAAACTTGTACGTCTAAATAATGCGTTTATTTAACAAACCCATAAAAATATAATATACGCGTGGGAAGCAATAAAATTTAGTTTCTACTGTTAAATAATATTAATGTATAGGGAGAGAATTACATAAGGTCACATAAATTGTCATATTTATATATACGTTCTTCTTGTTTCATTTTTTTACATCATAGTCATTTGATCGGTCAACCGTTAGTCAATTTCGTTAACTTTCTGGTACAGTTGTGTTCGTCTTTGAATTTGGAATAGAAATTTGTCCGATTCAGTGAAGAAACGAGAAAGTTAAAAGAACATTATAATTTGTAGATTATAATATTGTGAGAATCAATTAAAAATAATAAAAAAATAAATTTAAATTATTTATTTATAATTTTTAATTTTTTTTAAATAAATTTTGAACCTTTTAAATAAAAAAATAAAAAATAAATAAAAAAATTGAGTTTATCATATCCTTACCGTTTCGAATTTTTTTTAATTTTCGAACACTTTTTGTCGTATCCGACATGTGTCGGGGCCATGTACATATCCAACGGGTCTCGGATACTGCACGGAGATATTTCCAGCCATATCCGAGCATTAGTGCTCTCTTGTTACTAGCTAGGAATCATGGGGAACTCAACCAACTTGAATAATGCAGATTCAGCAAATAAGAATGACGGCATTTATTGCGTAATAATTCCACCCACATGCACTTACTTTATTTTTAATTTCAGTGATATATCTGTCATGACAACAACTCAAAAGTAACTGTTCATAGCACTCATGTCATCATCATGAAATCCCATGCGTCCATTTCTACAGAGCATCATTTCGTGAAATCAAGTCCGTCGATCGAGGTCCCATGCATCTCTTTCATACATGCAATGGACCAATGGTGCACATGTCCATATATGCATTTTTCCTTCGTTCTGAGGTCATTTTTCAGTTCTAAGTTTCTTCGTACCTGCACCTCCCAGTTTGATTTGCTTTGTTTGGTAACCCTTTCTGCAGACAATGTTGACATAGACATTCCTACTTTTTACAACCTCAAGGAAAATTAAATTTTGTAAAGTGAATTATGCTAAGCTTAACTTGCTTTAATTTGTTGGGCTGACATGTTTAAAAAATTATAATATTTAATTCAACTCATAATAATAATAAGATTAATTTAAACAAATAATTGAATTATATTTCGTTGTAATTTTGCAAAAAACATTGAGTGAGCCTGCTCATTTCCCTTGGTCAAAGTAACATGTATAAAGCTGATTTCAAAGAGCAAAAGACACAGCTTTTGTAATTTCCTTGTACAACGCCAGGCCCAAGCAGCCACTACCACTACAAGAAAAGTCGATCAGAGTTGTACCAAACCAAACGGGTTCAAAACCGCTCTGACTCACTTTCTTCTGTCTTTCTCCACTGTCACACATTACGGATTTACACTTAAACTTGACATCACCCCAATGTTCCCGCCAAAACCCACAATCACCAATCCTCCGGCGCGGCGGGGCGGCGAAGCGTCGGGGAGAGTGATCGTCGCCGTGAAGGCAGAGAAGGTCATCTCCAAGTCCGGCCTCGCATGGGCTCTCACACACACGGCACGCCCTGGCGACTGCATTACGCTCCTCGCCGTCTTCTCTGAAAACAAAACCGGTAATTTGTTGAAGACCTGAAAAATTCAATTCCGAAGTTTTTAGTTTTTCATTTTCGGACCGTGTATTTACTGCTAATAGGACTAAATTACGTACATCCAGAGTAATCGTGATTTTGGGTGAAAAAATTACAGGTGGGCGGAGATTTTGGGGATTTCCAAGGTTGAAAGGGGATTGCCGGAGCTGTGACCCGGCTAAGCTGCCGGATCGGATTTTACAGATCTCGGACTCTTGTTCTAATATGGTTCTTCAAGTTCAGGATCAGATTCAGGTACTGAATTACGGCAGTGCCAGTTTGTATCGTTTTCCATGTCGGTTTTTCTGGGGTGTGCTAATTTACTGCTATTTTCTTAATTGGAAAGGGGTTTCTTCTCTTTGACTGCAGTGGAGGGTAAACTTACTGAAGTTGAACTCAAGAAATCTGAGTTGTCTGGGATACGGAAGATCTTAAGTTCGTAAATCTGTTAAATTTAGTCACTAAAAGCGTAGTAAAATTAAGCTAATACAGGGTCTGGCATCCCTCGGAAAAAGCCGATAAGTTTAATGCATTAAAAATTGCCCAAATATATGTTTAGTCACTTTTGGCATAGGTCAGCTTTTGACTATTTATTATTAGAAATAATGCTATTGAGTATTGAATAAATATATCTTATGGTAGTGTTTTAGACAATCAGAATTCATGGCAGGATGCTCATTGCATAAATGAATTATATCCCAAGATGTGATGCATGACGAGGCTAAAAAGTATTAAATTTGAAGTTCAAAGCTTGAACTGTTGGTGCCATAACTTTTACTTTAAACATTGCCTTTTGTCTGCTTAGTTAAAAAAACAAAGTGTCACTTTAGTACTGGCAAAAATTTACACATCAGTTTTCCTTGTCTAAAGAACTGAACAATGGCAAATTACTTGGTAAATGTACTTGAATGTTTGTCCAAGTCCATGAAACAATACTTGAATTACACTATAGGGAGCCAAAGCCCCTTCACCCCCACGCTGCTGTTGGTAATTAACATTATTGCTTTTAATAATAACACATTGTAAAAGTTATTATTGCCTCCTTTTTCCGTCTGTTTCGTGTGTTGGAGTTTGAATGGTGATATAGAGCCTTCTTTGGTGGTTTTGTCTTATGGAATAGGACATCTCTTATGTCGTACATGGCACTGTATTATTGCAGCTAATTGTAATTTTTTTTTTTCATCATTACTTGTAGTTTGGGCTGCTGCCCAATTCATATAGTCTTTCTGAAATGTAGTTAGTGAACCTAAAGCATCCAAAAATTAGTGCATTTTAAACTTAGTTATTTGTTGTAGGTCAGAGTGCGGATTAAGGTTGTATCAGTCATCTATGCTGGTGCTGTTGCGGCTGAAGCAAAGAGCAGTGCTGCCAATTGGGTCATATTGGACAAGTAAATAAACGTAAATATGTTTATACTTTTTTCTTATGAATTTTGTCTTGACAAATATCTTTTAGAAATATACCTTGTTTTTAAAGCCTAATCATGAAATAACCAACAGATTGAATATTTATGCGTCCTTTTCTGATAACCAACTGCAGATTTCATATCTGTTTGGCTTATCAAATTTGCTTACATGCTTCTGGAGACCTACAGTTAAAACATTTCGAACATGGATCGAATAAGAATTTTAAGTATTACAGTTAAACTCTATCCAACTGATAGTCTGATGCAGAACTTCTTGTTGGTAATATCATGAGTCAAAATTCAATCCAACTCTATTAAATCAGTTCTAGTACCATGGTATTACTCTTCCTAAACGAGCCTTATCTGGCATCAAACCTGTCTGTGTAATTTAAATCTGTCAATGCTATTTATTGGTGTTATTCCCATGAAAACAGGAAATTGAAGCAAGAGCTAAAGCATTGCATGGATGAACTGCTTCACTGTAATATTGTAGTCATGAAGGGTTCTCACCCAAAAGTCCTCCGGCTCAATCTAGCTGGCCCAGATGATCTTCAAACACCATTATATTCTACTGCTTCTTCACCTACTAAAGATAGTGAAAATCTGCCCAATTACAATATGAAACATACAACCCCTGTTAGCAGTCCTGAGTATCCAACTACTTCCTACACAAGAACCTCTGGAGAAAATTCATTATCAAGCCCCGATACAGGAACTTCGATTTTCTTCGTGTATGAACAAAACCCTCTTTACGAAGGATTAAATAAATATAAACATCATCCTAGCAGACAAAACTCTCTTGAGTCTCATTTAAGGGAAAGAGCAACAAATAGTGTTGGAGATTATGCATTTGGCTCTAGCATTAGGGAGGCTGTATCTCTAAGTAAAACTTCTTCAATTCCTCCTCCACTGTGTTCTCTATGTCAATCTAAGGCTCCAGCTTTTGGAAAACCACCAAAGCAGTTTGAGTACAAAGAGCTAGAGGAAGCTACTGATGGTTTCTCAGACACAAATTTTATTGCTGAAGATGGGATTGGTTTGGTTCACAGAGGAGTTCTGAGGAATGGGCTCGTAATTTCTGTGAAACAGCTCAAGCTTGTGGGTCCAGAAAGAGATGCTGATTTCTGCAGGGAAGTTCGTGTTCTGAGCTGTGCCCAACATAGAAATGTTGTGTTGCTGATTGGTTTTTGCATTGAGGGAAAGCAGAGATTACTGGTCTATGAATATATATGCAATAGTTCCTTGGACTTTCATTTACATGGTAATGTTCTGTTTTGCTTAGCACATTTTCTTATGTTCAAGAACTGATTGTGCAATATAAAATGTTATCTACAATGCAGGCAATGGCATGCCGATATTGGATTGGCAAGCACGTCTGAAGATAGCTATTGGAACTGCTAGAGGTTTACGGTACCTTCACGAAGATTGCAGAGTTGGATGTATCATTCACAGAAATTTGCGGCCTAACAACATTTTATTGACTCATGACTTTGAACCTCTGGTATCTCCATCCAATATGTCAAAATACTATAAACCATTTAATATAAAAAACCTGTGATATTATTTTCTAATCCTGAATATCAATCCATTAACTTACTCAAAAGCAAAAGGTCGTTGACTTTTACCCCCCTCTACACAAAATTACCCTCGACTGCTTTACATTAATATTTTTCATATCTCGTCCATTAATATAATTTAATTTACATATTCTAATTTACGGATAAGAAATACTTTTCATCAAAATTGATTTATGATGATTTAATACTTTTATGTATTTTATGTAATTAGAAAATATAAGTTTTTTTTCTACATATCTTGTAGTTAAAAGAATATTTTTTAATTATTTAATTTCTATATTTCAAATTCAAAATTATGTCTATTTTGATAAATTCATAGATTAATGGATCTTTACAGGCATTATTCTGATTAATATAGTAACAAAAGATAAACAAATCAATTTTTTTTTGTCTCATTTGTCAATATTATAAGCCCAAAATATCGTTAATTTATTTCAGGTTGCTGATTTTGGTCTGGCAAGATTGCACAGTGAGTGGAAGTTCTCTGATATGGACCAATCAATGGGAAGTTCAGGGTAAATGACCTAATTCACAGAAATTTAACCATCTACCTGCATAACTTATTCAGTGTTCATTTTACTTGTTTTGCAATTACGTTTTCAGGTATCTAGCACCAGAATATTCGAATGATGGGAAAATGAACGAAAAAGTTGACATATATGCCTTTGGCTTGGTATTACTGGAGCTAATGACTGGCCAAAGAGCTCATAACTTGCAATATTGCATGGAACATCAGTTCTTACTAGATAATATCCATTCTTTAGCTGCAATTGAACCAATACATATCTTGGCTTACAAGCATCAACTCCTCGATCCTCATTTAGCCTCCTTCCAACACCAAGGTTTACCTTATGAGCTTCACGCGATGGGATGCGCTGCTACATTGTGTCTACAACAAGATCCTGAGCTAAGACCATCCATGTCAAAGGTTCATCACTCACATTGTCTGAAATGCACTTTTATCATCAATTTTTAATTCCTGATTGACGTAGTTACATGCTTCTTATATTGGAGAAAATATCACTCACCCCCAACCTTTGAGGTCATTTGCACATTGCCCCCTCAACCTAATTAAAATGTTCCCAAATGCCTCATTATATTAGGCCGTTTTCAGGTGGAATTAAGGAGAATATTCTGTCAGGTAGGGTTAAAATCGACCTTTTCGCTAAACTTCTGAAAATTTGAATTTCTTTTGGAATTGATAGGTTGTGAAAATGCTAGAAAGAGGATCTCCAACGAGTCCATTGGGTTTGGAGTTGGATTCAGTTGGTTGCAGGAGTGGGCACATGCAGGGACTATTTGCATCAAAAAGGAGGCACTCTCGCAGACTGTCATACTGAGTTGTCTCTCGCAGGTTTCTGTACTGATGTGATCTTCAGTTATTTTTTCATATTTTCTCAGAGTTGCTGATGACTTTATTTTGAGAAAATGGTCCTTAAAATTTAGAGATAAGTTTTAAGCAGGAATTTTGTGGGGTTTATTGCTTCGATCAGAAGCTGGCCTTTAAAATGTAATATGTATAGTATGTATGTTGCCAAAGCTTTCGTGTTTTGATGATTACTAGTACTACCACGGTTTGGTTAGTAACTAATAATTTAAAGTTGGTACTAGTTATACTTATATATGTGACTTGAAGTTTGTTTGTTATCAATGATTAATAACACAAGTTTAGTTGAGACAAAAGTTTTTGAAATGTTGTTTGGTTTGTAAGATTTGTGTGCAGGGTAGATTTGTGATTGATACAAATTTTTGGGGGTAATTTGGTAACTTAACCTGCCAAATTTCATCAATCTCTCCCATTACATGGGATTGGGCAGGTATTATAATCTCTCACTTAGTTTGCCAAAATACCGAGATTGGGATCGGGTCGGGGAAATTGGTTCGACCCGCCACTTTAATCTTCCAAACCAAACATAATTTGGAACTATTATGCCCTATTCACAGAAGCCAAAC
This sequence comes from Verbena officinalis, assembly GCA_958496215.1. Taxonomy (NCBI): domain Eukaryota; kingdom Viridiplantae; phylum Streptophyta; class Magnoliopsida; order Lamiales; family Verbenaceae; genus Verbena; species Verbena officinalis. The sequence continues at coordinate 29,927,210 of OY292390.1, read as the reverse complement.
AAGCCCTAATATGATTAAGCGGGCCGAAATTTATTTATTAAATTAATTTTTTAAGTTGTTACTTGTTCAGAATAAAATTTAAAGGAATATAAATAGAGTATAGAAAGATGATTAATTCAAGAATTTGGATATCTTTATGGTTTTTGAATTATTATATATAAATCTACGATAGTAATTGTAGATCAACATTGATAAGTTAGATGAAACTTTTCGTACTACCAAAATGTGAAATTCATGTATTAAAAATATTATATTTATGTGATGGAGATTTGTTGCCCATTAATACCAATTTACCATTATCCCCAAATAAAATTGGTGTTTTCGTACCCATTCTAATAAATGTTGCTTCCCATTTGTTATTTATACATAAATTATGTGAATCAATTCATCAAACTCCTTATTTTGTTGAAAGAGACTTTCCGAAGTTTAAAGAGGTATCAGTATTACATAATTTCGAACTATAACTATGCTTTTGCATGACAAGAAGTTGGAAGTACGTAAAGATACACCATTTGGGAAATAGATAATAGATCGTTTTCCTAAACTATGTAGGTACACAAATTACATAAGAAAAATATAGTAACTATTTGCTACATAATACCAAACTTGATCCAAATTAGGGTTGTGTGACAAAATAAAGCAAAATTGCTAATAAATTATATCATTGATAGGAGTCTAATACATACCATAATACTCAAATCATATAGCACTAGTAAGTCATCATACATTACAGAAATATCTCATACAAATTAACTCATAATCTACAGAAAATTTTGCTCCATCCATCTGATAAAACAGAACAAAATGTAGAAAAAGAAAAAAGAAAAATAAAATAACAGAAACCATCTGATGATCAGGCCATGGATGGATCAAACACTTACCAAATAACCATAAATTAAATTCAGAAACATGGGCCGCCGCCGGACGGGGCCGTTTCGGATCAATATTTGGGCGGCGGCAAAGATTCCCAACTCGAATCCCCATTATTCTGTTGCATCTCCACTGCCAACTCCGACACGCTCCAAACCTTCACCGATTTATCAAGACTTCCACTATAAACCACCCACTTATCCTCTGATTCAGTATCCTTCTCCACCGCCAGGCACTTCACCGGCCCGGAGTGCCCCGTCAGAACGGAGAGACACGAATGCATCACCCCCTCCCTCCGCCACACGCATATCGTCTTATCGGCGGAGCCGCTGAAAACCAAGTTTCCCGCCCCCGCGAGACACAGCACCGCCAGCTTGTGCCCCTTCAACACGCCGCCGTGAGCATGATCCTTCTCCACTTCCCAGAAATTCACCAACCCGTCAGACGACCCAGAGTACACCACCGTGCCGGACCCGCTGACGGCCAACGCCGTCACGGCGGACTCCTGGCTGAGTAGCTTCTGCACCAAAGTATGCCTCACTGCTTTACCCTTCTGCTCCCTTTTCCACACTTTGACCGACCCGTCGGCGGAACCGGTGTAGACTATCCCGTCGCCGGCAGCCACGACCGAGTTGACGGCGTCGTCGTGGGCCTTCACGGATTCGATACATTTTGAGCTATCGGCCTTCCAAACTTTGAATGTTCTGTCCCATGAAGCAGAGTAGAGCAGTCCCTTTTCCTGGTCCATGCTAAGGCAGGAAATGGCGTCGGCGTGTTTGATCCAGACGGCTGTGCGGTTGCGCTTAACTTCCACGTAATTGCTGGGCATAATCGAAGCTTTGAAAATGTCGAAGAACGTGGGCATGGTTCCGGATCTCTTGTGGATACTCGGATCCTTCGGGTTAACTTTCCAAACCCGGATCTTCCCGTCCTGGTGGCCGGTAAATATTCTCTCGCCGGAGATAATGATGGCTTTCACGAGGCCGCTATTGGATTTGAAGGCGGAGAAATCCTTCATGTTTCTCCAGACCCGAATGTTTTTGCTGTCGGATCCCGTGTAGAGAAGGTCGTTCTTCGCGGCTAAGGAATAAATGTGGCCCTCTTCGCGGACAAGGGATCCGATTAGGCTATTCTGAGGTTGATTCTCCTGAAACGACGACGTTTTACTGGATTCGCTTGACCAGGGGTTCTCGAACTGGGCGCCGCCGGGCTGGTTCCACGGCGACATCATTAATGGTGACGCCTCGCCGCTGAGGCGGCCGGGGTCGTACGCGGAGAAACTGCTCTTACGGCCGGCGGAGAAGTCGTCGCCGTCCGCGGAGGAGGTGGAGGTGGAGGGGAAGTTTGGATCGGGGTGGACCATATTGGTTGCCATGTTTCTTTCTTGAGGTGGTAACAGCGGCGGGCGCGACGGCGACGACCTTCTATCTTCTACGTAAATTATATATTTCTTTCTTATTCCGGAATTGATTTACTCACAATTTGTCACCATGAATTTGAGGTGAGAAATTCGAGTGAGAAGATGAAGAAGGGCGTCTTCTGGTTGGAAATGAGGACTGGTGTGAGAGAAGAGAGAGAGAGAGAGAGTGTGTGATGTGGAGATGGAGAGATTTTGTAGGGAAGAAGAAGAAGAGGATCTACGGCGGGAGAGTTTAGAGGAAACAAATTGAATATATAATGTTTTTTTGAAGTTGGAGTTTCTTGCTTAATTTTAGTTTCTGTATGAATGGTGTGGGATGTTTTCATGCACCAATTTGTTATATATATAGTTGTAAGATTTTGATCACACACTGTCGACCAAATTACATCTACTACCCCTTAAAGTTCTATGTTATTACATATTAGTTTTGGCTGTTTTAAAAATTACAAAAATACCCCTAAATTATATTCCTTCTTTGGATTTTGGTTATATTCAAACAACCGGAAGCGTCTGATCTCTTGCATTCTATTGATTTAAGAGTCTATTCAACTTAGAGCCTAGTTGATATGGGTAAAAGCCTCTCTTCACCATAATTTTACAACCGTTTACATGAATAAAACCCAAGGGTATTTTTTTTAGTTTATTAAACAAGAGTGACTAATTTGTTAATTGATAATTTATACATTATTATCCATTAATTTGTAAATTATGGGAACTCATTATTCAACTGGAAATTCAGACATCTGGTGATGCATACAAATTTGGGTTAATTACATAAAACCCCTCAGATTTGCTAAAACATCTTGAACACCACCTTCAAATATTACAAATGCCCCCTGCAAGGGTTTGTAAGATGTCACTTACATTTTTATATTTTCAGGGGATATTTGTAAGGTTTGAAGGTTTCGATGGTGTTTTGGATTTTTAAACAATAATTATCTCTAAATTAAATTTAGACACAAGCTAGCTTAAGGTGAAAATGGAAAGTTAGACGTACATATCTGATGATGCATAAAAAATTTAACATCCAACTCTATGTTTAAGCTAGTATATCATAGTCCACACAGAGTAAACTCATTCACGAACTATTCTTGCAGAGGAATTAATAGAATTAGTGATTTACCAAAACTAATAATAATAGAAAAACAACCCTTATACAGTTATACCTTTTATTACATGCGTCCTTCAAGTCGATGGTATTAATTATACTAATAACTATGATTAAGTGACTATAAACATTGAATTTTGTTCCCAGCAAGGAACGACAAAACAGAAATTAGTATTTGCAATTAATTGAACTAAGGCATATATATGCCTAAATAGCATAAATAAGTTTGGTCCAGGGTAATAACCCGTTTCGGAAATGTGCTGCCATGCCACCCACCTAAAATGTGTATATATTAAAGGGTGAATTAACCAAACCCCTATGAGAAACACCTTGAAACCTTACATTCACACCTCTGTGGATGGTAAATGTAAGGTTTTTCAGCAGGATATTTGTAAGATTTAAAGATTTTTTGCATTTTCGGGGGGGTATTTGTAAGGTTTCAAGGTTACAATGGTGTTTTTGATTTTTTATGCAAACTTAGGGGGTTTTTGGTAATTTTTCCAAAAATGAAATTCTTTTAATTAATGCAAGTAGTCTTATGTGAAGATGGCCACCCTTGTGGTGCAGACCAATTGCATAGCCGCCAAGGAGCTGCAGCAAGGTGTGCTATATATATAAGTAAACACAGTAGTATTTCCTGAGGCTGAGGCTTAAGTCAAGAAAACCTAAGAAAATGAAATGTGTTGAGCAATATTGTTATGGACAAAAATATAAACTCAATAGTCTTCCTACTAAAGAACGAATCAGTAGAACTTTTTTTTGGGTTTATCGACATATATATATGCATGTATGTTGAACGTACGTTAATAATAACTTAAAGATGGCGACCACCGTATATAACCTAGTATCTGGGCAAATAATCTACACCGATCGAAGACCTCTACTAGCTATTACTTCCGGATAGGAAGTAGGAACAAAGTCAGCACTTTATGTGCAAGAAAATTAATCAGATTGAACTCATTAATCAGAACATATTATTATGCGGATGCTATTAATATTACACTTAATTTCTATAAAAAAAATTTAACCCTTTGGAAGTTGGAACCAACCAAATTAGTTTCCCTAGCTTCTCCTTATCAAGTACTGCACTGTCTTCTTTAACGGCCCATGATAGTTGGACGCGTAAGCAATATCAGCACACCTGGAATTGAAGAACCAAAATCTGCCATCTGCCACATAGTAGAAATGCACAGTAACATTAATTTCCATATGATCTGATGGAGTCTTGTTTGGCAGGTTTTCTATGACCTACTGAGAACTATACCTCTTTAAGGAACTCAAATCCTTGGGGTTCTTTTTCTTTTATTTGGAGAACTTTTATCTCCAGCTTGCTTTTATCTAAATCAACATTGATTCTGTGATCCTTGATTTACATTTATCATAGGGAATATTACACTACTTACTATCCTAATTGAGGATAGATCCATGTAGTTATAAATTAGTTTATTTTATATTAAAATTTATAAAGATACCATCGAGATTTCGCTATATATATAATCTCGTCGAATTCTAGCTAAGTTCACACCACAAGAAGTATCATGTTTGCCTGCAATACATTGTTCTAAAAGTTAATATATTCTAAAGTGATTCGACACTGGTCAGAAACTTTCTTTGCCACGATTTTCACACTATTTGGGTAGCTTTCTCGATTTTCAGGAATTCTTTTGTAATTTTTGAAATAAGAAGTATCTTTTAATACAGTACATAATTAGTAGCATTTGACCAAATCTGGTGATCCGAGTTAGAAATTTCATCTCTTAATTTATTCTGATCCCTCATGCGATATATAGAATTTTAATGGTTAAGTTGCACACACTGCAGCGATTGCCAACTTTAGGACTATTTAGCATATATATATATATATATATATATATATATATATATATATATATATATATATATATATTCATCCTGGACTATGGAAAATTGATCATGTCTCTTGCATGTATTCATGATATTTTTCACTAATTTGCATTTTAGCCCTTGCATGTGCGAAATTAATTAGTTTTGTGAGTTTTTTTAATTAGTAATTGGTCATATTTAAGGACTAATTCACAATTTACAAGAAATGTAAAGATAAAAATAGTCATTCTAAGTGTAAATTTTATGATCCTAATTAGCTAGATTAGTACTATTCTATTTTATGTTATTAATTGAGTGCGATAAGATTAGTGATTAAACGTCTAATTTTCAAAATTATTTAAATTTTGTACTGTAGGGCGGCCCACAATTATATTATTTGTTGTACAGCCACGTGAAACCTTCAGATTACTGTTTTTTTTTTTCTTCTACTTTGTTTTCTTCATTCAGCCCCAATTAAACTATGTTGTCAACATATTAACCGTTGATAAAATATAGAGTTATAAAAGGGTCTCTCAAGTATTACCATAATAAGAAAAAGTAGAAACGATAACACAATGGTCTCATTGGAAAACGAATATCTTTTTCTATGCAATGAAATGATTTGGGGTCCATCTTTGCCCTTTTCTTTTAGCTAAAGTGGCCATGGGGTTTAGGTTTTCTGGAATTCGACTTTTGTACAAATTCTATCTTAATTGCTAATTTAGGAAATTATACTATTAATTTATTCCATTTTTGGTTTCCCATCATTTTTTTCGGGCTCAGGTACTGTAGATGTTAGAATTTGAACACTAGACCTTACTTAAAGTAAAATAGAATCTCATCCCACTAAATCAATTGACATTTTTGTTACTGCGTTATTAAATGGTGGTACTTGAAGTCACCATCATAGCTTCACATGGATCTGAATGATAGATTTTCAACAATTTGGGGTAGAAATGTAGTCAAATAAAGAAATATAAGGACATGCATTAAAATGGGAATGCAATGGTTCCCTGACACCTGTGTTTCTTCCTTAAATAGTAATTTGATAAGACAATCCCATATAAATTAAGTAATTTTTGTAGGATAATTGTTGCACTACAATTTTATTTATTTTTTTAATCAAAGTTGTTAATTAATCTACATTTGAGAAGTTGAGAGGGGTAGAAATTATAAGATAGAAAACTTTGTAAACCCTTTTCAAATGTCCTCAGAGAAACTTTTGAGCTATGACCTATATTGACAATTATACCAAAACTTAACTAGTTCAGTGAGACGAGATACTAGATTTCTTAAACAATGTTTATGGTTCAAATTCTGGCTTATATATACAGTAATTGGATTTGGAGGATCGTTTCCAAATTGGATCTTTACAGAACTCAAACCTAAAAAAAAATATCGAGTAACATTTGCTGGATTTGGAGGATCTATCGTCGAAATTAAGGAGCATATGAAGTCTAGACACATGGCCAACGAGTAACATTTGTTGGTAAGAAAATATGGAGTAGTTAGCTATGCGTGATCACTACAAATTCAACCAACTTATTACATATAGTTCCTTTATTTGCAATATTTTCAGTAGCACAATGAAAAAAACATCATAGTTTACCATATAAAACTAAACATAAAGTTTGTCATGTAAATAAGCATGACTGCCAAAAACTAAAAAAACGGAAACTGAGATGGGACTAATAGGCTTATAGAATTTGGACATTTGTCTCATGATTGTAATTATGTATCATGTAAGAGTATATATAGTACCATAGTACTTTGTAACTAATGTTTTATGTCACTGCTTAAATAAGAGAATTATAGAGTTTTGGGATTGTTAGTGAGCCGCACAACACTAGCTAAGCTCAATTAATTGTTTCCAAAGCATTCTATTGTTACATGTTTACGGTTAAATTACACATAATCTCATCAAAATCTTTAAACTTTAAAAAGATTTTCGAGAAGAAATATTTATAAAATTTCTAGATGAATATGAATACTTTTACAAATCGAGCTTGGAATATACAAACTCAACTTACTTTGGTGGGGAATTCTATGGTTAGTACCTGATTGTACATGACTAACATTAGTCACCCATCATCCTAATCGTTAGATCTAAAATATATAATCTTAGCCGTCCAATTTTTTTTTTTATAATTTACAATTTATAATTAAATAAAATTACTGTTAACTTAACCATGGTTAGTGATTATTTTTATTTTTCTTAAAATACTATTTATAAAAAAACACATATTGATTTTATAAAATAATATTATACTTTTGTAAAAATTATAATATTCAGCCCCTTAATCTAGGGTTTCATTTTGTCACAGCAGAAGAAGAATTGTTCGTGCGAAGCTTCCGGTGAAGAAGACGGAGGAGAAAGTCGTGAATCTTCTCTTTGAGAAGAGGCTGAATCAGTTTGGTATGTAGGAGCTCTGCCGCCGAAGAAAGATCTCCATTGGTTCGTGAAATTGCCGAAAGTTGTCAGAATTCAGAGGAAGATACTGAAGCAGAGGTTGAAGGTTTCGCCACCAATTCATCAGTTCTCAAAGACACTCAACAAAAACTTGGGTTAGTTCTTTCTTCAAAATCCAACAATGTCTCGACGCTTTTCCGTACGATCGATAATCGATTTGGTCGCAAATTCTCATTTTTGTTGGTTTTTGGCATTCCAGGATTTTAGTAATTCAATTTTTTCTGGGTTGTGAATTGTGATTAAGCTTTGATTTTATGAAAATGGCTGCTGCTGTGAGATGTGGATCTGCATCAGGTTCCTGGCCTAAATCAGGAGATAATTTATTGAGGAAAAATGTTGGAGAAAATCATAATAAGAATGGATATAGCATTTCTTGTGTCTCTTCTGCTGCTGTGCGATCCGTACAAGACTCTGAGGATCCACCGCGGCGCATCTCAATCTGAGGTTAAAAAGGCATTCAGATAGCCTGCTCTTCAGGTAGTTCATTTTCACTATATTTTTTAACTTGATGGTTTAAATGTATTATTTTAAAGATCAGGTGAAAATTAGTCATCTGTCAATTTCCAATTGCCCTTTTTGAAGATCCATCATTATTGTGTCACAATATACTTGAGGCCTGTGACCCTGTTAAACATCAGGCCGATATCGCACAAAGAAAGGAAGTCTTGCGGTCAACGTTTTGGAGTTTGTAATCGAGATATGAATTTCACATTCATACTTGTGCGTTAGGAAGGTTCCGAGTACATAGCCACGATCGAAGCCACCTCACAGTGGAGGGATTATCGCGAAGGCATTGGAAACGCGATGTTCCATTCCTACAAGCCTCACTGAACAGATGTTACCCTGACTTTTCTAATTTTTAATGTTTCTGGCTGTAACAATTATTTCTTAAACTTAAATTTAACTAGACTTACATGTTTGAGTTTTCCAGTACTCTGTAGGAAGATGTGATGTTTATAGTTGACTGTAAATATGCTGACAAGACACTGGAAATTTATGGAATTACATTATCAATCTAGAATCATATTTCTTCTGTAGCTTAAATCTGACTACATATGCGTGCATCTATTTTTATGGAATATGAGCATGACAATATTAATCTGAAAAATATAATTCTCTTTTGCCAATTGTTAAGTAAAATAACTTTTTTTTGTTTCACAATGGATCCTTTGTGCAGACAAAATCTATAAAAACAAAAATAAAGTGAGGGTATGAAATGAAAATTCTAACTAGAACCATGACATTTTAACCATTTTGATCTCATATTCTTCTACTTCCTAAAAAAAAACAATGCTTCAATATGTGCCCACACCACTCACGAGAAAATTAATGTGATATTCAGCCAAAATACTCATTGATGTTTATGGTTTCCTATTTTTTGGGTTTTAGCGGATCCTTTTTGTATCATCTATGATTAATTATTCACTTAATGATTCAGGAAGACGTGGGGTTTATGATGGTGTTATAGAAGGAATGCATCAACATTGAAAGCACAGAGAAATTGTTAAAGTGATCACAATGCATTTTGATAGTGAAATGTAATATTTTGATAGTTAAGTGATGTATTTTTTAACAAATCAGTTCTACTTTGGCATTTAAGGATAATATAGATTAATGAACTACTCTTTTGACAATTTCTTGTTCTCAACTTTTGAGTTTACTGATTACTGCAATTTATGTCGATTGAATGAGTAGTTTGATGACACGAATTGACAGAAATGGTGTAGATTTGGAAAAAGCTTAGTTAACTGCTTTTTGGCTTTTGGAAAAAGCTGAAAGCTGCTATTTGAGCCAAAAATGGGATTTTTCCAAAAGCGTGGTACAAAATTTATAGCTAACACTAATCCTATGGGACTAACCAACTGTAAACTTTAAAAATGCACAAGAAAATAACCTAGAAGCTAGAAGTAGAAGCTAAAAGTTAGTCCTTATCCGATTCCAGCTTCTAGCTTATTTCTACATAAAAAAACATGATTTGCTTTCCAAAACTTCAAAAATCTGCACAAATTACACAAACTCCCATCACACACATTAAACTTCAAATAATCGACCAAAAAAAAGTAAATATTAAACTTCAAATCCTGCCAAAATGACATAGACCACCCCTCATACACATTAAACTTCAAATTCTGCCAAATTACACAGACCTCTCCTTTTTTTAACATTATTTAGCCGTAAATTGCTTCATTTAATTTTTTTTAATTATAGTTTTATGAATTATATATATATATATATTTTTTGTGGGATTTAAAGACACTAATATTATTAGATTTTGATATTACATATTTTTTTGTGAGTCTTTGCTGTATTATTTCATGCATTTTTTAGACGTATTCTTTTATTTTAATTTTCTTTTTTTTAATATTATTTATCTTGCTCCTTACCAAAAAAAAAAAAAATTATTTATCTTGCTAATTAGATAAATAAAACTATACATGAAAAAATAGACACTTTGTAAAGATAAATTTGAAGAAGATAGAAAATAGGGTTGGGAAAGCCGCCACTGTAGGTTTCTCTTTTGATATCTTAATTTGATTAAGGAACTTAATCAGAAAACAAGGTAATAAAAATTCTACCATACGAAAGACTCCTAACCCTAATATGATTTGGACTACAAATATGTCTATATAAAAGGGTCTTAATCCTCATTCTTGAGGATCATAGAAAATACTCGAAATTACTTGGACAAATACACGAAAATTATTGAAGCGTTATTTTGAGAACGTTGCGATTATTTTTGGACATTCAATGTAAGTACAACTCATATAACCCTATAATGTATACACTTTTTTATATCCTTGTTTTGACAATTATTGTTGAATTTAGTTTTTCTCGGCTCAGAATCAAGTCGTTGATATTTTATGTGAAACGGAGTTCTTATTTCAGTTAAACTATTCTTTTTCTGTTTTCGTTTCTTGACTACAATTTGAAGAAGTTTGGATGATTTTCGCTTCTACATAAAAGAAAAAAAAAAACTATCTAGTTTATATATTATTATTAAAAACTAATTCCCACATGATAATTTGCTCATCAAATTTCTCACATTCTTTCGCATTATATATATATATATATTGTTATTAAATAATTAAATATTATTTTTTCTGTATATTCTTCTAATTCTACATTTTATATAATAGGGACCCGGAAAATAATTTTCCAGATGAACACCACAATAAAAGGAAGTTATCCCCAAATGTCGTAGTAACAGAAAATTGCGTGACGCGCCGGAAATTAGGAATGAAGTGGAATTCTCCAAAAATTCCACCATCAAAAAACATGTCCGGATCACAAGAATTTGTTATCAAGGATGAGACACCCAAAGCTTCATCAATTAAAGAGCATCCTAAGGTACTCATTTAATATGATATGTTATTGTTTATATTTTCAAAACTAACACCGATTTCACTATTTACTTCTAACTGTATTAATGAGAATTGTATTGGTTAAATAGGAGACAAAATTCGATCATCGAACTTCATTACCCAAGCTCATAGATGTAAATACCACACTAACAGATGAGCAACGCGAAGCGGTAAACTCCATGGGCTTCAGGACAATGACAAAAGTTCGAATAAGATCATTAGACAAAACTTTATTGTCATGGATTATAAATTGCTTCGATCCATCTTCATGCAAGTTGTCTATCTATGGTATAGAAGTCGAGATAACACCTGAAATTGTGAACAGGGCTTTAGGTATCCCAAGTGTTGGTAAACCAGCACCACGTGGGGACCATGCAAAAGATGGATGCAAATTATATGGAGAAATCTTTCAAGACAAGGAGAATATGATTACTATTGAACAGTTGTGCGACAATATAAAAAATTGTCGATCAAGTGGAATGATTTTCAAGGTTCAATACATGATGTTGTTGTTCACAACGATCTTATTCCCCAACTCTTCTGGAATGATTAATTTGGATGACTTGAATTTATTAGTTGATATTGACGACCTAATATCATATAATTGGGCCCAATTACTGATTGAGAGACTAGCTAATGGAGTGCAAAATTTTAAAAATAAAAATCAAACATATGTGAGCGGCTGCATATTCCTTCTTGAGGTAAATAATTATATTTGTTTTATATAGTTTTGTTGCCATATAATAAATTGTACTAATTCTTTTCCATAATTAAATGTAGCTGGTATTTCTTTCCATGTTATGTGAAGTTTGTCCTGAAATTAAACATAAAATGAATGATCGACGTGCATTTGTGGAGCAATGGTCTCAACATGACGTGTCTGATATTATGAAAGTTTTTCACGGTAGAGGTGGATCAACCAATCCCAAGGTATGTAGAGAAATTTTTTTAATTTTGTTCCATAAGATTCATTAAAGTTGATTAATGATTCTATGCGGTTTTTAAGGATATTTTATACTATTAACATCATTACATTAATATATATAGTTATTTCATTTTAGATTAAAATAGCTTTACGAAGATTAATGTACTTTTATTTATTAGATTTGGGAGAAAAATATGCGACGAATACCTGATCAATTTGAGACGATAAGAGAAACCCAATATTTGGATGCAACAATGTCAGAGGCCAATTTGAATTCCCAATCTAGGTTTAATTTATGGATTTCTGATCAAATTTCATCACTTAATAGAAGGATGTGTTCAGCTGAAAGAGAAGTGTCGTACCTCATGTGCAACAATGTATCATCCATTAAAAATGACAATCTGGAGTCATTTAGTACAAAGTTGATGCCACTCACTAAAAATATCTCAGAACTACGAGAGCTCATGACTAAAATGCCACAAACGGAATCTGTAATAAGTCCCCACGACAACAACATTCAATCCAGTGACCAAAATATACTAAATGAGGAAACGGCATCGAAGTTACATGTTGATTACTCCTCACCATTACGTGATTCTATAGTCACACCTCCCACAGTGCTTTCACCACGAGAGATCAATTTCGAAGACTCAAGAAAACCAAATGAAAATGATCATATATCATTACAAAATAAGATCGATCCAACTTATGCTCTGCGAGTAGATTCTGCCAAAGATTTAGATGAAGTTATTTGCTATTTGTTTGACGAAGATCTTATGCCAAGGTAGGTAAGATAATATTTTGATGGTAGTTATTTTGAAATTACTACATTATCCTTCACTTAATACAATTTTTTTATTTGTTTAACTTTGTTCAGCACGATTGTGGTGAATTATGGCGATATAACGCTTACGAGACTACAAATTTCAAGTCTAGCCCCTTGTAAATGGATTAATGGATCAGTAAGTTATGACTAAATACTAAATATTTGAGACCGTCATTGGTGCAATGTCTAATATGTCGCGAGTACTGATACTGATGATTTAATATGTATTTTAGGTAATTGATGCAATTGCATATATATGTTGGCGTGAAGCAAAAGATTTGGATAATGATACGCCTCATTGGATCTTACCGGCTATGTTTTCGGTATGCCATATATTATATTTTAATATTGCATTAGAATTTACCCGGCTAATATAATTTTTAATGATGCTTTTGCAGAACTTAGCTTTGGAAGAAGGATATCCAGATGAAAAAATCCAAAAAATAGTATTTGGATCGAAACGACGCTACACAGGTCCACCATCAAGTTGCAAGATGATCACAATTCCAATAAATGATCGTAAAAGTCATTGGTTCATCGCAACAATCGATATAATCAACCAAAAAGTCACTGTAGCCGACACTCTTGATGCCATGGGAAAAAATAGTTGGCGTTCTTCATTAGTGGAGAAGCTGGTAAAATAGAGACACGTGATTGCTTGATAGATATGTTGTTTTCTTTGAAAATTTATTTTTCAAAGAGTCCAAATTCTAAATTTCTCACATTTTTATTTCACTTTTAAACAATGCAGATTTTACGCCTTGAACTATTAGTTGAACAATGGGATGTTGGTCATACTAAACATAGGGAGTGGGGAAAATTCAAAGTCCAATATCACCATTCAATGCCGCAACAAAATAACAGTTATGATTGTGGCTTATATGTGTGCCTGATGATGATATGTCCAAAAGCTTGCTCTCGTTTGTTAACCGAGGTAAGGTTACATATATCATTATTTATGTTTATAAAAATACCTAATAAGTGATAATAATATTATTCTAAATATTTTAATAATTTATCTTCATTTAATTGTAGGAAGAATCTGTTACAGCTAGAAAAATGTTAGCTGCAAAGATGTATTATTTTACAGATAATTGTGTTAAAAAGGGGTAAGTTTGCTGTTTAATACCAAATTCTACATACTTAATACACCAATTAATATAAATTATATATTTTTTTAATCTGTTAACCTAAAACTAATATTTTTCAATTTAGGATGAAAGTCGATTTATTGCTGAGTTATTACAGTGCTGAGCATATCCTCCCAAATGTAGATACAGCGAATTTGACGCCTGAATACATTATTGAAATTTTCCTAGAACTTATAAATGTGGATAGTGAAGTTAGCGGTGGCAAGGAGCCCAAACTCTATGTGAGGACATCATCGGGGCCAGAGTCTCAATATACTGCTTTTAACAATGACTTGATTGCAACCATTGACGAATATATTGATATGAAGAAGAAAAGAATTTCATTCATGGTTGATATGGAATCGCATGAAAATGAAGGAAAATTGGAAGGATAGAATCAATAAGATGTTTTTTGTATTATTTAGTCGTATTTTCTTTAATATTATTTATTTGTTAGTTTTATGAATTATATTTTTGAAATTTGTTAGATTTAAAGACATTATTATTATTGGATTTTGATATCAAGTTGAGTTACAATTAGTTGATAATAGAAATTTATGTTGATTGAATGAGTAGTTTTTGATGACACGAATTGACAGGAATGGTGTAGATTTGAAAAAAGTTTAGTTAACTGCTTTTTGACTTTTGAAAAAAGCTAAAAGCTATTATTTGAGCCAAAAATAGAATTTTTTCGAAAGCGTGGTACAAAATTTACAGCTAATATTAATCCTATGGGACTGACCAACTGTAAAATTTAAAAATGCACAAGAAAATAACTTAGAAGCTAGAAGTAGAAGCTAAAAGTTAGTCCTTCTCTGATTCCAGCTTATAGCTTATTTCTACATAAAAAAACATGTTTTGCTTTCCAAGACTTCAAAAATCTGCACAAATTACACAAACTCCCATCACACACATTAAACTTCAAATCCTGCCAAAACTACCCAGACATCCCTTCCCACACAATAAACTTCAAATTCTACCAAATTACAGAAACCTCCCCTCGCATACATGAAACTGCATATCTAGCTATTATTTCATTGTGCCAGCTTTATGCTTTACTCCTATCTGGGCATCTAGTATTTTTATGACCAGGTTGCCTGAAAAAGACATAAAATTTAAACAAATTACTAGATGATTTAATCCAAAAAAAATTAGATCATAGTAAATAAATAATTCAAAATTTGCCGTACTAACCCGCACATACTACATTTTTGAAGCTTTGCCCGGGGTGCACCTCTAGATGGAATTCTTTTAGGATCACGTACATGAGAGGTTGATGAAACTTTATGCAGCTTCTTACCAGATAATTCATCATCATTATTTGTATTAGCACCAGTATTCATTGACACATCTTCCTTTGCAGAATCTGCGGCAAGACGTAATCGCTTGCTATACTCTGTGGTCGTTGAATCGGATTGAGATGCTTGGAAACACAAATTCATGGCCTCTTTATGTAGCTTAGCAAACCTCAAACGTTGTGGCTCTTGTTCTGGTATTGGTACATGAAAAAGGCCAGAATCTGAGCCAATTGACACGGTCCACCTCTTATTTATGCAAGCATCTGGTAATGTGGTCTCACCTAAATACTTCAATGATGAGAAAATATGCCGACAAGGCAAACCATCTGATTCCAACATTTTACATTGACAAAGAAAGTTGCCAGCAATCCAATCAATGCTAATACAACAACTTTGGGAATCTAGCTTATCATAGATACCAAATTTAAAGAAATAACAACCATCCCCCTTGTCAAGCGACTCCTCTAATACTAGTCCTTGCTCTGCAATAATTTCTTCCAACACTAATCTAAATATTTTTTTTGTGTACAATGTAGCTACTTGTCTCTCTAGTTTCCATAATGCAGTTCCTCTTATCATCGGTGTGGATCTTTCTGCATCATCTTGGTTCTCAAAGAACCTTGTTCTAATCTTTCCAACATTGATGTGGTAATGCTTCAAAAGCTCTATAATCTTAAAACCTTGATTACCGGATAGCTTAAATAAAGAGTTCAATGACTCAACCCTTTGGGTAGTCCTCATCATGGCCATAAAATGTCCCCGACAATGTGCTTCGCTCCAAATTTTCCTCTTTGCATATATATCAACTACCCAAGGATGAGTTTCAACACCATGTTTTTCAATCAAATTCAACCAAGCAGCCTCAAACTCCTCAATAGAATAATTATTTTTTAAAAAAGCACCAAAATCACGAGTAAATTGAGGAACCTTCACATTATTCAGGGCATTACGCTCAAGATGCCAACTACATACCCTGTGTTTGGCATCTGGGAACTCCATCTCAATTGCAAGACGCATAGATGCATCCTGGTCAGTTAAGACGGACTCTGGACTCTTTCCGTCCATAGCTTCACGAAATTGTTGCAAGAGCCAACGATAAGATTCCAAACTCTCATTAAATAATAGTCCACCTCCAAATACGCAAGTGCTGAGGTGGTTGTTTACTCCACAAAATAAAACCAACGGAAATCTATAAGTATTGGTTTTATATGTGCTGTCAAAGACCAATACATCACCAAACAATCTATACTCAGTACGTGACATTCCATCAGTCCAAAAGAGCTTAGTGAGCATATTTTCATCGTCCACGGTGTAACTAAAAATCAAGTCTTTGTCGTGAACTTGCATGGCATCCAACCACGCTAATGTGGTATTAACATCTCCATCTCTTACTTTCTCTAGTCGTTGTTTATTAAGATGGTTGTAGCAATCCTTCCGCCTAAAAGGGAGTTTCCCAGGTCCACCCTCAAGATACTCTAAATAGTCAATTGCCTTGCCAGTTTTAATGCCAGAAGAAATCAAACCATCCAACAATGCACGTGCAGGTGCTCCAATGATCCTATGCAATTTACAAGAATAGTAAAAATAAAAAAGAAAAAATTCTAAAATCTAATTTAATCATAAGACATTGTAAATAAAAAAATAAATTTATAAGACTTTGTTTCGAACTGAAATGTAAATTTAGAATTTCATATAATGATATATAATACCTGTTAACTTTCAATACACGTGCAGTATCAGGTGTTTCTAAAGCATGGTTGTGACATGGATTAAAGTCTGTCACTTTGTACAAGCCATCAGTAATGTCGTGTGCAAAGCGGATGCGTGCTTGACATCCACATCTTGTTTCAGGTTTGGGCTTGCGTATGGGTTGTTTCTGTTCTTTGAGTACCCGAAATCCTTCTCTCGAACAAACTAATTCCCTATTTTTCACAACACCAGATGACCTCCTAGCCAGGTGGGATCTTCTAACGTTGAATCCCATTAAAGTTGCATACTCTATATAAAAATTGTCCGCTTCCTCTATTTCTGTAAATGTCAATTGTAGCACTTTCTCAAGATCCACCCAATAAGGCATACTCTCACTTATTTTCTCCGGATCCACTTTGTCATTGCTAGTTTCTTCTTTAGAGGGAGTGATCATACAATTATCATGGTTCTCCTGATCAACTTCATCGCTTCCTTTGAAATTATCGTCCTCCATTCTGTAGTTATCATAAAGAATTTTATAATAGTTATTTCATAATATAATACAAGCATCAATATCATTAACTAGCAAGAAAACACAGGCTCCACAAAATTGCTGAAAATTCGTCTTCAATGAAAACCCGATTGAGATTCAATAGTAGAAAACTCTGTTCATTTTTAACTAACTCAACTCAATTGGAATCGAATCAGAACTCTATTCATTTTTAACTAACTCAACTAAAGTCGCTTTTCTCTTTTCGTTCTACATTTCATCAGTTTCACCAAAATAAAATAAAGAAACCAACAAATAACAACTCAGTCATCCAATTCATCCATGAACAATACGAATATGAACAAAACAAATTGCAAAGTAGGAAGAAACTACAACCATAAAAACACACTTAAATTAGATAATATACACAATCTCAGTAGGATTCAACTTCAAGAATCAAGAGTGTATTCAACAGTAGAGATTGAAGAAATGGCATGCTCAATACAAACGAATAGGTATGGCATAGGTAGGAACTGAATCACAAATGACAATTACTCGTAATGAGAATCCAACTTTCTTTAAAAGAAACTGATTTTAGCTTTGCCAAAACAGAGGATCGTGGACAACGAACTAGATAGAGAAACAATGAATGGTCTCCTTACAACATTAAAACTCTAAAATCACTATCTGAATGCCTTCTTAACCTCAGATTGAGATGCGCCAAGGTGGATCCTCAAAGTCTTGTACGGATCGCGCACAGCAGCAGAAGAGACACAAGAAATGCTATATCCATTCTTATTATGATTTTCTCCAACATTTTTCCTCAATAAATTATCTCCCAATTTAGCCCAGGAACCTGATGCAGATCCACATCTCACAGCAGTAGCCATTTTCATAAAATCAAAGCTTAATCACAATTCACAACCCAGAAAAAATTGAATTACTAAAATCCGGGAATGCCAAAAACCAACAAAAATGAGAATTTGTGACCAAATCGATTATCGATCGTACGGAAAAGCGTCGAGCCATTGTTGGATTTTGAAGAAAGAACTAACCCAAGTTTTTGTTGAGTGTCTTTGAGAACTGATGAATTGGTGGCGAAACCTTCAACCTCTGCTTCAGTATCTTCCTCTGAATTCTGACAACTTCCGGCAATTTCATGAACCAATGGAGATCTTTCTTCGGCGGCAGAGCTCCTACATACCAAACTGATTCAGCCTCTTCTCAAAAAGAAGATTCACGACTTTCTCCTCCGTCTTCTTCACCGGAAGCTTCGCACGAACAATTCTTCTTCTGCTGTGACAAAATGAAACCCTAGATTAAGGGGGCTGAATATTATAAATTTACAAAAGTATAATATTATTTTATAAAATCAATACGTGTTTTTTTATAAATAGTATTTTAAGAAAAATAAAAATAATCACTAACCATGGTTAAGTTAACAGTAATTTTATTTAAATTATAAATTGTAAATTATAAAAAAAATTGGACGGCTAAGATTATATATTTTAAATCTAACGGTTAGGATGATGGGTGACTAATGTTAGTCATGTACAACAGGAACTAACCATAGAATTCCCCTACTTTGGTACCCATGTTCGGCTTCATACCTAATGCAAAGGGGCATGCATATTTTAAACGTTTTTTAGTGATACTCGAATTGACAAATTGCAACTTATCCTAAAAAAAAATCATTGATAAACAAGAATAACATGTGCCAACCGCAGAACGAGTCCACTGAACAACAGTAAAGAAAATTTTACCCCAAGTAAACTTATTGGAAAGTCTCACGCTAGCTAGCTAGCTTTGTAATTATGCAAGAGAATACGACAAGAGGCGGTTGATAATTTGGTTGTGAAGATTCGACCAATCCTCCAGGAATAAAATAATAATCTAGTACTCAGTTACGAAATCTCCTAAAGTTTAGTTTATTTATGAAAAATACTCTGAAATTTTATAATTAATCTTATATTTACACTCTTGATGGGTATTTGTAAGGTTTCAGACTTTCAGCTGACCAAAAGAGTATTTATAATGTTTTCGAGGTTTCAGGATGTTTAAAAACAAATTGAGGTGGGTTTTTTGTAATTATCCCAATAATCTATTCAAGCCATAATCTGCTTAATAAAATCAATATTAGCTATATTCGAGGAGTTTTTTATTTATTTATTTTGCAATTGGGCTATATTAGATTTTAAGATGTAATTGGTTTATATTTTAAGATGAGTAATGATCAATCACTGTTAAGTACAATATATATATCTCATAAATCATAATTATTTGAATTTGATCGTATCAAGTTTGGATTAAAAAGTTTCTTTAATTAGTGGATTATGTCTTTTTCAGTCATCAGTGCCCTTAAGTTCGTAATTTTCACCAATTCTTCATTATGATTAATCCTTTTTCCTTGCCGTGTTATCATTATGGATTATTGGTACTATTAATTTTTCAGAGAACGAAAACTTATAAAACATGTTACATAAGTGCTCACAAGCTAGCTGATTATATATCTAATCAATTATATATATAATTTTCAAAATAATAATTTATGCCTTTATAAAACATTTAAATAATTACAAGTATCAATGAAACATGCTTTAATTTAAAATCTACACCATGGAATAACCAAAAACCAATCTGGATAAATGGACTGTAAAGACCAGCCCAGTTAAAGTTCTGGACTTCAGCATGGGCCTTTATGTGTAGGTACTGTAATATCTCTTAAGTTTTATAGAATCTGACACATGAACAATGAGAAAATTAATTGTAATTTGGAGTAAATTCAAAGCAAGGAAGAATTTCTAAATCTATAAATATAATTTTGGGTTTTAAATTATGTTGAAATAAGTAAAAGAAATGGATTAATCATAATATATTGATTCAAATTGACATGCTTAATTTTATATAGCCGAACTCGATCTCTCGTGGTATTAATTAATAACTTGATACTACTCTCTCTCCAATATATATACAACTAGATGGGTGTATACCCGGCGATGCGCGGTAAATATTGCCCCGTAAATTGAGTACTACTTATATCTGTTATGCATATTTTTAAGATTGACAGCGGACAATAAAATCTAAATAGTTTTAAGAGGGAGAAAAATGTACATCAAGAGAAAATCTAGATTTCCTATCACGCTAATTAGACACAGGAGTCTCTGATAAAATAATCATAAGAACTAATCACTAACTTAAAAAAATTAAATTTAAAAATCAGAATATTAATAACAACCCATAATGCCAAGAATACGTATTTTTTGCGTCTGTATATATGTTCCAGCAAAACCCATTATATGAAATATAAATGGGGTCTTCCAAATCTTCCCAAAAAATTTGAACTTTTGAAACTCTTCATCCGTATGAATATCTGGATCATCCCAATACATCCAGTGCCTCCAACCAAAACAGCAGCTATCCAAATGAAAAAAATAACATGAAAAAACAGAGGGAGGAAATTGTAATTTCAGCAATGCTGGAATCCAAAAAACTCAGGGGTATTTGTAATATCAGTAAAAACGATATCATGTATCAAAAAAAAGTAAAAATGATATCAAAGTTCCTCAGTAAAGTCAATTCAGATCCAATCGGAAATCCATTTTCAATATGCATACAAGTCAAAACATCATTTTTAAACATTAAACTATACTTAAAAAGGTCTTCAAAGCAGCATAGCAAATTATGACATCCCATGAAAATTTTGCACCCAAAAAACAGAAAAATAGTCACAGAAACATGAATATTCCAGCTGCATGTAAAAGGCTGATTTGGTGTGGGGTTACGAGTGAAAGTTTTGAATCACTCAACAGATCATACCAACACTCTAAATAACCCCCCAACAAACAAGCCACATAATTACATAAATGTAATTTCAGAAAGCTCCATATCAGTGTAAATCTCCAAAATCATACTTGTGGCCTTTTGAATTCTCTTAGCTCGATCCATACAAGTAAAAAAAAAAAATTCTAAGCATAAGGACAGGCTCAGTTGGTTCTTTGAAACAATATATCACATTTTGACAACCCAAAGTAATTTTATGAAAGCTGGAAAACAGCTTTTTCCAAAATGAAAGACCATTTATCTAAAAATATACTTAAGTAGTTATGTCCATCAAAACCATCTTGTTTGGTACCACACAAGTCCGAACATCACATATAAACACATCGGAAAGCTTGAATTGAGGTTTGAATCAACTACTCAATTTTTCACCAACCAAGTAATTTTCCAACCATACCAACTTCACCGAGATTCTTATACGCAACATAAATCTCACCAATCAAAAGAATAAAGCAAATCATGTCTATCTGATATAAGTAACATTCATCTCATCCACTCTCGGGATCCCTCTCAACATGCCATTAATTACTCAGAAATCTTTCCCCAAAATTAGAAAATTCCTAAAACCGGGAACACAAAATAGCACAATTAATTAAAAATTACAGCAAAAACCCACATACCAATTTGACAGATGTAGATAATCCAAGCAAAACAAAAAGAGTCAAATCGAATAATATGTGACCCACATAACAATTCGACAGATGTAGATAATCCAAGCAAAATAAAAAGAATCACATTGAATAGTATGTGTGTGTAAAAAATAACCTTGCGAAAACCAGCTTCAGAATAGAGAGCTTTATCTTGGCTGCCACGGCTCTCCTCCGCCTTTATCTCCTCCTGTTGTGCAACATGCTCGTCCAAACTCACATGAGGTAAATAAAGAATTTAAATAAATATATTAGAGAAAACAACATCAAACATATGAAGATATAATATCAATCTTTGTGGAAGTACACACAATTCAAAATATCCCTCATCTGAATTTTATAGACAATTTCTATACCATAGACAAATGAATCCTTATCAACCATAGACCATCTCTTTTTTGTTTTTCTTTTCTGGGTTCTCATTCAATCTTTCGTAAAAACTGAATCCGAAATTTCTCGACACCAGGCTTTAATTACACAAGAGACTAATTTCATCACCACTGCTATCCATACAACACAAAGTAGAACTACAATAATCCTCGGCAACACACAGTAGAAAAACCAAATTCCATTCCCGTTAGTAATTGGAAAATTGATTTTCTATGTTCAGACTTAAAAATAACAAAAAAGAAAACAAAAAATCCAAGCTCGAACCGTGAGGATTAAGATCTCAAAATTACACAAACCGTAATCATGTAAGAGAAAATGAAAGAACAAAGGAAGCCCACCCGGAAAACAAGATACACCGACGCTGAAGTTTGTGCAAATCCATATATATCAAGTTGGCTTCTGGAAAGCCAAATAAACTTTTTGATGGAAACGAAATTATCCAAAATTGGATTTAGTGTTGCTGTAGAAAGAGTATAGAAAACTCATAATATGATATTAGAGGTGAAATCCAAGAAAGGAACATGGAATTAATTAGCATCGCATACCTCTTCGGAGAAGTCACGTCGGCAGATATTTGCGTGGTATGTTCTCTTCCGGAGAAGACGCCAAAATGAGATGAAGAGAAAACATGGAAGAAAGGATTTTTTGAGAATTGAGATGTTTCTCTTGGGGAGAAGACGGCAAAACCAGATGAAGATAACCTGGGAAGGAGAAAATTTGTTTGACTCACCTCTAACTTTCCATTTAAACAAATAACCCTCAATTTATTTTTTATTTTTTTTCAGATTAATTTTTAAATAATAATAATTATACTATTATTAAATAAAAAATAATTAAAAAAGCGTTAAACTGAAATTAAAAAAACAAAAACTCAGAAGAAAAAGCCCTACCCCATAAGCGATCGCTTAGTCGCTTGAGAAAAAAAAAAGAGAATTTCTTCTTCTTCATCGCTTCCTGCATTCTTCAAGAGAGAGAGAACTTCTTATTCCCGTCGCTTCCCATCGCTTGAGAACTTGCGCAAAAGTTTCATCAACTTTTCCTTCTTCTTCCCGTTCTTCATCAACGACTTGGTTTCTTCTCTTCTTTTCTTTAGAAAAATGACAATTATTAGAGAATCTCCAAAGAAGACTACGGAAAAAGCTCAACCATCTCAACATTTTGAAGAAATTCTTGGAGAAAAAGTTGTTGTAGAACAATTTATTTATTATGAGATTGCAACTAATGGTTTAATGGAACATTATATGAATTATATTTTGTAGAACAAGACTTTTGTCAATCAAATTATATATGATGTTTGAGATTATTTTTAAAAATAAAACCTAGTCGAATGTCTTCAACGTTCTGCTTTTCAAAATTTACTTTAAATTAAATTTTCTTAAAAAATAACTTTGTAGCAATAATTACGTATTAGTTTATGGGTTTATGGGTTTAGGGTTTCGAGTTTAGGGTTTAGGGTTTAATCGATCGAGCGTTCTGTCAAGTTTTTGATGATTACTAATTAAATCCATTAATATTTTTGAATTTACAAAAAAGTCTACTTTAATTTTTTTACAAGAATTTCTTCTATTTTAATTTATTAATTTGATTTTTGTATAAAAGCGATCTCACAGATCGCTTATGAGACGCGAGATCGCTTATTAAAAGTGTGCAATTTATGCGCTTTAAAAAAGTGATCTCGCTTCCCTTAAGCGATCTCAGAGATCGCTTATCTAGATCGCTTAAGGGAAGCGAGATCGCTTTTTAACAGTTTCTAAATTATGCGCTTTGAAAAGCGATCTCTGAGATCGCTTAAGGGGAGCGAGATCGCTTTTTAACATATTCTAAATTATGCGCTTTGAAAAAGCGATCTCTGAGATCGCTTAAGGGGAGCGAGATCGCTTTTTAACAGATTCTAAATTATGCGCTTTGAAAAATTCAAATTAATAAATTAAAATAGAAGAAATTCGTGTAAAATAATTAAAGTAGACTAGTACAATCCAAAAATATAAATTGTACACAATTTAAAAATATAAATTGTATACCATTTGACAAATATAAATTGTACACAATTTGAAAATATAAATTTGGTAATTTAGAAAGAGGTGGTTGGTTGCAAGTACGCTTCTTGGGACCCAGTTGCTTACACTTCGACCATATGTTTTTCTTCTTGTTGCCCTCACAAGCGGAAGGAAACCTCTTAACTCTTTTTCTGCCCCTTGATACCTTTATTTTTGGCGGATAAATGATGATATTTGCCACTGATTCGGGTACCTCTCATTGTTTCTCTGCTGGAGTAGGATATATATTTTCTACATAAGCATGCAAGAAACTTTCAGTTTTATAGGTAGGAGAGCAAAATGTGTAGTTTCTCCTACCGAAATTCGGTAGTTTTTGTTCTCTAATAGTAGCTAGTGCATGAGAACATGGAATCTTGTCAACATTAAAAACTCTACAGCTACATTCTTTTTTATTAAGATCAACAACAACATCCTGACTTCCACCGCGCACAATGAATTCATGCACATTAATTGGACTTGCCACAAGTACATTGGAAAGTTCCAAATTTTTGCGCAATAGGCTTTCTTTGGATGGAACTAATATCGTTGTGCAATCAACCATTTCCATACGACGCTCATAAAACCACGTAGAAAGTATTCTTTATATTGCATCAAAAAGAGCGGTAATTGGAAATTCTCTTTTTATTAAAATCCTTGCATTAATAGACTCAGCTATGTTGGTTATCATAATGTTAAACCTGTTTGCAGGAGAATGAGCTCTACTCCATCGGTGGAATCCAACATCATGCTCAAGATAGTCGGCTGCTTTGCTTTCGATCCGTCGAATTTCGCGAAAATGCTCATGAAAGTCATCAAGTGTATAAGCTTGGGCTACCGAATAATAGGGACGAATAATTTCACCACGCTTGAATTTTGTCCTTAAGTTCTCTCCGAGGTGCCTCATGCAATACCCATGATGCACCATGGGGTAAACTTTTGTAATTGAATTCTTTATAGACTGGTTCCTGTCGGATATTATGCACAACTCATCATTGTCAGGAACTATATCTTGCAAATGTTTCAAAAACCACCCCCATGATTTGTCATTCTCAGAGTCAACTACTGCCCATGCAATAGGATATATATGGTTCTCACCGTCTTGTGCAGTGGCAACAAACAATGTACCACCAAACTTTCCAAACTTTCCATTTAAAAAACAACCATCAAGGGCTACAATTTTCCTCATTAACGCAAAACCCCTTATGCACGGTCAAAAAGCTACGAATAAATAAAGAAATCTATTTTCTTTATCAACAGCTAAATCTGTCTTGGTTCCTTGATTTGTCAACTCTAAAATATGACGATATGCTTCAAGAACTGCGAACCCATGTCCTGGTGTTCCTCTCACAAAATTTTTGCATGTTGTCTCCCTTTCCAACATTTCCAATAACTCACAGTACATCCCAAGTGTGTTTTCACATAATGCTTCAAATCACTGGATGTAGGACATTTTCCATTTACAAATAGAGGCTTCACGAACTCTCCAATAACATCAGTCGATGCTTGCTGATGTTCACCTCCAATATGTTCCAAACCACATATGTGCTCACGAATATATTTTCTAATAACAAATTTACTTGAATCGGGGTTCTTAACACATCGAATCCACCACTTGCAATTTGGGGAAGAACATCCAACAACAATTAGTGATTTTGTAGATTTTTTTGTTACAAACTCAAATTTTCCTTTCACAGCAACAAATTTTATCTTCCTTATCGCGTACATCTTGTCATTAAACAAATATCCTTCATACAAATCCGATCCGTCATCAAATGTGTGATATGTAATTTTTCCAACTTCACCTCCTGTTTTTCCCTCTAACATTTCTCGACTCAACATAGTTTCTTCATCGGCATCACCATCCTCTAGAAGTAGATGATCGGTTAGACTATTATCTTTATCCGTAATCTTATTTTGTTCTTCATTAAGTTCTTCCAATTTATTGTTCTCATCTACATCCATAGTCTCATCTTCACCATTGAAATCAAAATCAAATATTGTATTCTCATTTGGTGAACAAATTTTCGGTAATTCAAATTGATTGTCCTCTCCAACATGAGATATAGAGACTTTTAAAATGGGCCTCCAACCACCACAACCAACATCACTTTTGTACATCATTAGATCTTCATCCGACTTTATTTCAGTAGGATGTACTTTTTCGTTCGGATGTGCACTTGTTATAATATACTTCACATGTACATGAGTAGGTAAGCAACTCAGCTCGCTCTTTTTGATAATTTCATCAATAAACATCTCATAAGTAGTATATGTACTCAAAAGAATTGGTGTAGTTACATTACCTTTTGCATACCACTCCCAACCACTTTCTTTCTCCACCCACTCGTCATATACAACACCTACAATAAATGCTTCCATTGATGCAATTAAATATCTGCATCATAAAAAAAAAAGAAAATCAGTAAATTGCTTAGAAAATTATAAATTTGAATTTAAAAAGAATTATAGTGTAATTTTGTATATAGAAGTGCTTAAATATCCTTGTTATAAGTGCTTATTGTGATTGTTAAAAGAGATGTC
Source organism: Verbena officinalis (assembly GCA_958496215.1). Lineage (NCBI taxonomy): Eukaryota > Viridiplantae > Streptophyta > Magnoliopsida > Lamiales > Verbenaceae > Verbena > Verbena officinalis. The sequence goes on along the minus strand of OY292390.1, from coordinate 29,900,329 downwards.
TTATTGGATGCGAAATCTGTTAATAAGCGATCTGGACGCGAGATCGCTTGTTAATAACTTGAGAGTTATTTAATTAAATAGAAACTTAAATGGGTTGTTTAATAAACTCTCCCACCTGGGAAGAGGTGGAAATAAAGGATCTTACGGCGTCGTTTTAGACAGAAGGGGAGAGGAATCCAGTGGATTTCAGAATTGCTACGCTCGGCCGACGAAATTGCACAACTTTCGAGAATTACGGCTCTTATATATATGTATAATAATAATAATAGTAATAGTAATAATAATAAATATAATATCTTAATTTGTATTGTAGACTAAGGTACAGAATTGTACATTTGTACTATTATTGTGGTGGTCAAAATCGGACGTCCCTGCTGCCAAAGAATTGAAGATATAATTAATTAATTAATTAATAATATATATGATTAATTAAGTACTACGCAAGCATGAAGCTGGACAGAAGTCGAAGACACGGCCTTTATAAATAATAAATAATTAAGAAAATAAATAAAGTCGACGTGCACATCACTATCCTCAGCTATTTACCTAATTAATTAATCTACCTGCTAATTAATTTCATTAGTTCTCACTTCTCAGACACACATATATATATATATATATATATATATATATAACCAATTGACATTTGAGGAGAGCCTAAAACTGACATTTGATCTTATATATACGAGTCATTCATCCACAAACATTTGTACATTATATCAAACTTAATTTCGACCAAAAAAAATAAAATTATATCAAACTTAATATGTACTGCACGTACATATAACTCTTCCACAATATGAATTTAATAATTAATATTAGATATTCTATTTTTAATTTGAATATAAGAATATTATGGTCGTCGTTGCAATAAGAAGAAGAATAAGAAAAACGAAAAATAGAATATATGTACCACAAGAGTTCTAATTACTATTATTATTATTGTTTTAATTTGAAATGAAATTTCTGATCAAAATAGACATATAAAAATTGATATATATATATAAACTCTGATTGGCTTGTTTGCAATCAACGAAAATTATATCATGTTCTGAAGGGTCCGAAAGGTGGGATGGGATTGCTAGCGCAACCAATGTTTTTGGAATGCCGTCTACGTATGTCAATTCATATAGTTTGCTTTTCTACCAAAAAAATATATAGTTTGTCCTCATGTTTTTTTCCACTCGTTATTTTTCAGGTTCGGGCATTGTAGAGATTTAATTGGAACTCTATTGAGATAGCCCAGGATCTAACCACTCAACCCGATATTGTCCGCTTTGAAATCCAGCCAGCACGAAAGCTAAGCCAGACTCTCACAATTTTAAAAGATATCGAGCTTATTAAAGTTTCCATCCCCTTATAAGGTAGACTTTGTTCTCCTTAATATTCGATGTGGGATATTACATCTATACCTTATTTAAAAAATCTAGTACTCATCCCACAGGACCAAGGATATTTTTTTCATATAATTTCTCATTTCCCAGCACAGCAATATATCAAGATCATATGAAAAAGATGTCTTCAATTAATCTAATTATTAATAACATTTTGTCTATATATATATTTTGGAACCCTAGGATAATCATGCGGCCAAGCCAGAGTAATGAGGTGGAACCCACATTGCACCAACCATAACAACTTCTTCTCCAGATGAAAAATAAAAATTATAATCATAGCTTAATTAATTACATATGATATATTTAACATTTAAGTGATATGTTAAATGTTAGAATTATTTCTGGTTTTGATGAAGAAAATTGAATTTCTTTATTGTCATGATCTGTTAAATCACGGGATGGGAGACGATCGAAAATTTAAGTAGATTAATTGTGAATGTGAGAATGACATATATAGCAGCACTTTTTTCTGATAATCCATCCACATTGCTGGCATCTGCTGGGAGCTAGGAAAATTATCAGAAATTATATATATTGCGATAGACTTTTTTATTAATTAGTATTATTCGGACACAGATTTCTTACATTCTTCGTTTTTTTACTTTATTTTATTTTTTGGATAATATTATATCACAAAGATTCGTATGCAAGATCTTCACAGTGGAAATATTATTGTTTGATGGAAATAATAATTAATTTAAGACAATTAAGTAGACTACTTCCCGGAAATTTCGTTCAAGTACTTTCAAAGCTCATGAAATTATTGTTGTGGGTCTAACTATCATACACAAATATTTTTTAAAATTTTATCATGTTATAGTGTGGTGTATTTGATATCGCGTCAGTCGATATTTTTCTAATATAAAATATCGAAAATAATCTGTATCGCTATGTTTATATCACCGTATTCGTATATATCCGTGTTTGGTGTAACATAAAGTTAAAAGTACATTTGTGAGTTAATTGCAGTTTTAGTCAAATAACTCTGAGCTATTTTTCAATAAAGTATGCTGGCTTATAATGAGGTTCAGTTAAAATTTGATATTGTATGCAAATTTCCAAATATAAATGATCAAAAGGTTCGTGAGGTTTCAATTTTTGAGCTTTTACTTTATCTAAATATATATTTCATAGTACAAATATTTAATATTCTACTCAAAAAAAATTCTATTATGATTAATTAAATAATTAATAAATATTAATAAAAAAATCACTTAATCCATTCTTCATTCCAACTTTGTCTATAACACCGTTGAAAAGTAAACCAATAAACTAAAGTAACATCCTTAATCAAATAACTAATTACATGATTAGCTAGCAAGTAGCATGCTCTTCCCCCGTGATTGACCAATTGAAATCGAAATTGAAATATGTCCATCGGTGTTAAGAACTATCTTTCAACCCACATCGGCAAATTAATTTATAATTATAAATTTAATATATTAATATTAATTATAGTTCATATATTAACAGCTTGAATATATATCACAAATTTAACAGAGTTTTTTTTATAAATTAATATATATATTCTCTACATTGTACGGGAAAATCTATTTATAAAATTTATATTATTTAATACATTGAATCATATTTTCTTATATAATTATTAACAATACATATAAATAATTAACTCATAATTTGAAACACACACCAAAATAATTTTTTTATAAAATAATCATACTCTATATATATGAAAAACTCATTTTAAATATATAAAAATAGTAATATGATATGATTTTGTATTTGTAATGGAGGGAATATATATATATATATATATATATATATATATATATATATAATTTATTTTTACATCACGCACACAATCAATATAAAAATATAAAAATAATAATTAAAATATAAAAAATATTTAATAATAGACCATATAAATAATTATTGGAATCTCTTGTATACTTGATATTAATTTTTTGTTGAATAATTTATTATTATTTTATTATTATTTAATAATAATATTCATTTCATTATTGAAATTTTCTTTATATTATGCCAATATTAATATTTATATGTAATAACTTTATAAATTTATTCACATTGAATTTAAATATAATTTTTTCACCTCAAATTGGAAATGAAATACGTGTATTTAGAGATTTTTCTAAAAAAAATTAACTATTTATTTATTTTATAATATTAAAGTAATAATAAAATTTAATTAAACTTACATTTTAAAAAGTGTACATAATTATGTGACCCCACAAATAATTAAAAGAAATTTTAAAAATACAATTACATGATAGATAAAAAGAATACAAAATAAAAAAAATATTAATTATAGAACTAAATAATCTATTACCCAAATATTGTTAATAGTTTGTGAATGGTAATTTTTCTATACTATGTTTTCATGTACAAATTGAATATTATATCTAAATTATAAATAGTTTTAAGCTTCCCTTCAATCATATATATATTTTTTTAGCACTTAAATGTAAAGTTCATAATAATTAGCAAAGCTTATTAAAATTTACTTAAAATTATTTCTTAAATGAAAGTTTCAATATCAATATTATATAAAGTAGTTATATAATTCTATAATTAAATAGGAGTTATAATTTTTTTAATATAAACCAATATATAGAATGTCAATTAAATATATATGTAAGTTACAAAAATCATAATTAATGACTTAATTATAGAAATAATCTACATGACGAAATAGACTAATTTTAACTAATCCAACTCATTAACACATAAGCATATTTCCTAAAACATCTCCCTCATTTATTTTCATATATATATATATATATATGATTCTCATTCTCTCAAAGGGAGGGCCCAATTTTCCCATTTTCTGTTATTAGCTAAGTTTAAAAATTCAATAATCTCTACCCAAAAGTTATTAGAAATTCGCTGATCGCCCCCACATAAGTTTGAAAAGAGAAAAAAGAACAAATTGAAGACTTGAAGTATAGAATGAAGAAAAGTCTTGTTGAGAAACCATATTCTTCTTTTATCTTTCCCCACGTTTGTTTGTTTTCATCTGCTTCAAGCAAATGCCTCACAATACTCAAATTGCACTAATATATCCGCTTCGTTGATCCGTGAAAAATGAAATTATTTTTCCTTAATTTCATCTTCTTTCTCATTGTAATTTTTGTCCCGTTTAAATCGGCGGCGTTGTGCAAGCAGCAGTCATGCGGCGAACGGCGGCTTCCTTTCCCGTTCGGTTTCTCCGCCGGCTGCCAAATCCAGCTGAACTGCACTTCAAACGGCACGATCCTCGCCGCCGATTTCTCGGTGCAGTCCGTTGACGGAGGCACCATTTTGGTCAACATTCCTGCGAGGTGCGGCCGCCCCGTAGCGGCTCTCCAGCGCCTCTTCACGGAGAACTTCGCCCCGACGTCCCACAACGCGATTCTCTTGAAGAACTGTAGGAACCAGAGCAGCGCGTGCCTTATACCTACGACGATGGTGCAGACCCACTTCGAGCTGCTCGATTGCGACGCGAAAGTCGACAACATTAGCTGCTACTCGGAGACGAATAATGAGACGGCGTTTATCGATTATCAGAATCTGACGCGCACCGGTTGCCGGTCGCTTTTTTCGGCGATTTCGGTTGAGTCGTTTGAGAATAGTACGTCGGTCTCGTTGGATGTTCAGATGGTGAGAGTCGATTGGTGGCTTAATGGACCTTGCCGGTGCTCGAAGAACGCGAAATGCGTCCATCTTTTGCCGCCGGTTGACTTGAATTTAACGGCGGCTTATCGGTGTGAGTGCTTAGAAGGGTTCGCCGGCGATGGGTTTCGCGACGGTGAGGGTTGCCGGAAAGGTAGGGTCTCTCATGCCTTTTCCTCTTCCAGTAATTTTACTTGTTTTTTTTTCTTTTTCGATCTTCTCATTATTAATCGAAGTTTTTTTTAAAATAATTTTCTATTTCAGTTATTACGAAAAATATTATAAATTTTGCATAAAAGTAGTTTATTTTCGAGTTCAACTATTTTCATTAAATTCTTGAATGCACCTTTCAATATGATCCACATAAACTTTTAAAAATCCTATCTTATTGTGTCGTATCGTATCCAATACTGTGCCGGACACCCGTATTCTAGTATAAAATATCGAAAAAAATTCGTATCGTCGTGTCCGTCGTATTATATTCGTGTCACCGTATCTGTATCCGTGTTTTATAGCTCTGCTCATTGTTGCATAGTTACTACTTTGACTAATAATGAAAAGAATGACCACTAAAATAGTCGTTTAATTTCCATTTTTTCAATAATTATGTCTAGGTTTAGGTCATAAATTATTTTGTTTTATAAACTTTATAGTTATTGCATCTTGGATGCCAAAACGGAACCATTGTATTAAGGAAAAGAGATGCAAGAATTTCAAAAGTTTGACTTGTTCTTTGAATCTTGAGAGCTTCCGTTCAAAGGGGGACACTCATTATTGCAGACCAAATTAATCATATCTATATATAATAATTCACAACCTTGAGGCTATCCACCTAAGCATACACGTGGATAGCCTCAATGAATTTTATTTTGTCATGTAATTAAACCTATTAATTATTTTCATATTTATTCAAAAAAATGAAATATTTTGTTTAGATATATTAGTTACAGATCTAATTCAAATTAAATTATTATTTATATTTTTATTATCTATATATAAGAGTCCTACAATATCTTTATAAATAAATAAAGTTTAAATTATATTAAACAAATTTTAAAAATAATTAAGTATAAAAATAAAATTATCAAAGATAAATATAAAAGAAACACGATAATATCGATCAAATTAAAATAAATGATTTTAATATTTTACAGCAAACTAATTTCTTAAAATAAAAAATTAATTAAATAAAAAAATACTTTATTAATAAATTAACATTCATGCCTTGACACGGAATTTTAACTAGTTGCAAAGAAATTAGAAAAAACCAATGCCAAGATCTTATATTCATACTTCCTACTTTTATTCTTTAATATTATTTTCTTTAATACTTGTCCATTTATATTCAATATCTTAAGTTTTAATTAGTTATGAGAAATATAATTTTTAATACCTAATCTAACTAATAGATATTGTGTCTAACTAATTTTCTTTCTTTTAATTCTTTGTTTTTTACCATTCTCTTAAGTAGAGGGTAAAATGTTTAGTTCACTCATGATTTGTCTGATTCCACATAATGGATCAATTTGTAATTTTGGAAAGTGAAAGGGATTTGGTGTGTAGCAAATCCAGTAAATCTGATCCACTGCTTGTAACCTAAAAAAAATAAAATCTCATCCACTGCCTTAATGTGCCAAAATTTCCATCATCATTTTTGTTGTGGACAATTTTTTATTCATCATAATTTGTTTTGAACAAAGTATAAATAAATAAAAAGGAAGTCCAACAATTGCACCAAAAGTGGGCAGTTCACCTAATGATGTCTCAAAATGATGGGGACTGAAAATGTAATTTCCTTTTGAGTTTTGTGTCTACTTTTTCTTTTGTAATTGTGAAGAAAGATGTTCTTGTATGTATCTTTGCATCTAATAGTTGGGATAATTACACTTACACCCCCTCGACTATTGGCAATTACAGAGCCCCTTCAAACTATGGATTCATCTAACACTTAGGTCATGCCGTCAGGGTTAGGGCTTATGTCACCAAAAAAATCTTGAGTCGAGGGCATGTTGTATTTACCCATAAGTCGAGGGGTGTAAATGTAATTTTCCTTAATAATTAACATTGTATTGCCTTTTGTATATATATGATTGAAATTATTTACAAATAAGATCATCTGTTGCATAACAGAATCACTTGGATGCAATCCCTCCAAGTACCTATCAGGCGAATGTGGAGGAACAACAAGAGTTGGTGTTCTAATAGGAGGTAAATAATAATCATTATTTTCATTTCCACTATACGAAAATCTATTTATTTAAAAAAAAAACCCTATTATTATCGGTTTCTCAGGCGTGGCAGCAGGGGCATCATTAATGGTGAGTTTAGGCCTACTCATTTGCTGCATAAAGAGAAGATCAAAACTAAGAAGCAGAAGCAGAAGAAGCAGACAATTATATGAAACAACAGGAATAACAATCCCTATATACCCTTATAAAGAAATGGAGAAAGCCACAGACTTCTTTTCAGACGAAAGAAGGCTAGGAAACGGGGCTTATGGAACGGTCTACTCCGGCAAACTCAACAGTGACGATTGGGTTGCTATCAAGAGAATCAGAAATAGAGATTCAGACAGCATTGAACAAGTCATTAATGAAATTAAACTACTCTCATCTGTCAGCCACCCAAATCTCGTCCGTCTCCTAGGTTGCTCCATCGAAAATGAAGAACAGATTCTCGTTTATGAGTACATGCCAAATGGGACCTTGGCTCAACACCTGCATAGAGAAAAAGGTATTGAGCCGTACTACATTAAAAAGTAATATTAGTGATAAAATAATGCTGTACAAAAAGAAAAAAGAAAAGGAAAGAAATAAAGCAGGTTTGGGGTACCATGATACGTTTACATATACATATATGTATTTGGGATAATTACACAAACCCCCAAGAGGTTTGCTTAAAAATTTGAAAAACCATTGAAACTTTTTAACCTTATATAATACCCCCCTGTTCAATTGAAACCTTATAAGTACCCCCCTTGAAACATAAAAATATATACATAATATCCCCTGAAAAACCTTACATATACCCCCCCTCAGGGAGTATACAAGGTTCCGATGGTGAAATTGCAAACGGCGCATACCTCAGGGGATTTTGTGTAATTGACCAATATTTTTTTGACAATTCAAAAGCAATGGACAGTGAGCAAATTTTATCTTACAGGAGTTTTTATGATTTTCCCTTTCTTTATCATACGGAAGATTATGCCCGTCAGCCATAACACACGGGGTTAGGTGAAATTAACTAATCAAATATATTTATTGAAAATTATTTTTATTTTGTCATTAAATGGTTTATAGGAGACTATATTTAGTATTTTAAGTTGTCAGCTCAAGAGCTGTCGCTGATCAAAAGAGATAAATTCAACTTTTGCCTGTACTGACATTTTGAGAATTACTTTTGTGGCAAAACAGAATTTTTTTATCCGTAAGTGTATATAAATTGATATGATTAGTTATAATTTTCACATTGCGAGGTAATAATGTTCTAACAAACTTTCTTTTTTCCTGTAGCTGGTCTTTCATGGCCCGTTCGATTAACTATTGCTGCTGAAACAGCTCAAGCTATTTCATATCTCCACAATGCAACACATCCTCCTATTTATCATAGGGACATAAAATCCAGCAATATTCTGTTAGATTACAACTTCAAATCCAAAGTAGCTGATTTCGGGCTTTCAAGATTAGGAACACAAGTAGAATCGTCCCACATCTCAACCGCCCCTCAGGGTACCCCAGGATACCTTGATCCTCAGTATCATCAGCATTTTCATTTATCAGATAAAAGCGATGTTTACAGCTTCGGAGTTGTGCTTATCGAGATCATAACAGCTTTAAAAGTGGTTGACTTTGGCCGGCCCCAGGACGAAGTCAATTTAGCTGCTCTTGCCGTTGACCGGATCGGAAAGGGGTGTTTGGAAGACATTATCGACCCGTTTCTAGAACCTTCTATGGATTCATGGGCAGTTTCATCAATTCATAAGGTGGCTGAGCTGGCGTTCAGATGCCTCGCCTTTCAGAGGGATGTGAGGCCGTCTATGATGGAAGTTGCAGTCGAGTTGGAACAGATTAGGCTGAGTAGGTGGATTAGTCCGGACATCATATCCGAGGAATCTTCTCGTTCATCGTCTTCTAATTTAAGTGAGAAACCATTGAATATAACGGTTAATAGAAAGAATGAATTTGAGAACATTTGTTTGTATAGTAGCACGAATTCGATGGAATTTTCGCCCGTTTCTGTGGAGCATTCTTGGAAAAGTGACGAAAGCTCGCCTTCCGGTAATAGTTTGCTTAACCATGTCGCCCGGTAAGCTGAAATTGGTGTTTTTCGATCTCTATTTCAGCCTTTGGAATGAATAGTGTTTTTGGATTTACCCAGAAAACATAAGAATTGATTAGTGTTCTTAAAAGAAAACGAATGTAATTTGTGTTAGTATATGAATCGTGAAAGTATGACTGTGTAAGTATTTATTCTGACTGCAGTTTTCACTGTCAATACAGGACAAGATTTTCTGGACAATTTCTTACAAATAATTTTTCTAATTTTCATATTCGGAGATTTTCTGATGATAAAATATATTTTCAATAATTCCAGAAGAGCTACGAAATGATTATACTAGTTTATTGTCTTCATATTTATCTGATGTCTTGAGAGAACATCAACATAGTGATAATATTGTTGATTAAATTCTCATACATCTTTGGCTATGAAACACCAATATGGATACGATACGATACGAATTTTTTTCCCGATATTTTACACTAGAAAAGTGTTCGACACGGTATCGAATATAATACGATACGTCAGGATAAAATTTTTAGAAGTGTCTGTGCATTATAATTCTTTGTATGTGCAATATGTTAATTTGTAAAGTTACAATTCTAAGATTGACTTGATTTTCTTTTTTGTATATGCTATCTTTCTTAGCTATGTAGACGATAGTCTACAAATTTATTACGCAACCCGTGATCTAAATAAGACTTTCACAATTACCCGATTGAGTAGGTGTCCAATTAATTGGCCAATTATATTGTGATTGATAGAATCAAAACAACCCTTCAAATTGTTTACATTTCTAAAAATTAATCTAGAGTGGTTAATCATTTGGGCTGATTATGGTTGGGTATTTGAACGGATTGGGTCATTTACTTTACCAATTTTAAGTTGAAATTATCAGTCTTATTTCGGGCTATCAATTTACATCTGTTATTTATTTGAGGTTTAACGATTGTTAACTTAGAACAAATAGTTGTTAATGGGCCTTTAAATATGTCTGGAGTGAATATCTCCAAATACTAGTTGCTATATTAACGATCCAAATCATGAATTAAGAGCGGATTGGGTTGGAAACCCTTATTAATGATTAATGCAATATAAACTGGATTATTTAGTTATTTCTGATGGTTAAATGTAGTTAATTAGAAATGTAAACAATTTCTTCATGAATTGTTCTACTCTGACCTTTTGGTTTCCTTCTAAATATTTTTCCATCCTTCAACCTGGCCAATCACTTCGGTTGTTCAAGAAAATCATTCCTTGTTTCCAGTATTTCTCAACTTTTAACTTTAAGACAATTTCAACTAGACTTAATGCTTTTATTTCAATTTCAAGAATTTTTTTTAACATAACAAGGCTTAAGTTGCATCAATATTTAATTAGTCATTACAACTTGAATCTGATTGTTACAACATAACTACCAAATGAAAAAATAAATCATTAAATTTAATACACAACTCACAATGTGTACCACAGTCAACATGTGTACATTTGGTCAACTATTGACTATTTGACTTCTTTCCGAAAAGGCGAAAACTGAGACAACCCACGTACGCTCTAGAAACTGGCGCGTTTAAGGGACGTTAAAGTGACGGCGGCGCCTAACGGCGAAGCCGCCACCTCAATGTCAAACGAGTCGTAACGCCGGAACATCTCGACCAACAGCAATCGTGATACCAGCACCACGAAGTCTTTTCCGGCGCACTGCTTGTTGTTGACGGTGGCCTTCTGGTTTTCCGGTCCATTAGACCAGAGCACATGCTTCAACAGCTCCTCTCCTTCTCCGACGAACCGACCAGGAACAAACTCCTCGGCACGTTCGAATATCTTCGGGTCTCTCGTCGCAAACGGTTGGTACCCGTATATCATTTCTCCTTCCTTGATCTGGAAAATGGCATCGTGAGATTCGATCAGAAAATCGCGCTTCGCCTTCGCGTACTGCGACGGTACCGGAGGCTCGATGCGGAGGGCCTCGTACACCACCGATTTCATCAACGGCATGTTTTCCATCGCCGCCATCGTGATTTTCCCTCCGTTTGCCTTGATGGTCGATCGGATTTCGCGGGCAAGCTCGCTGTGGAGCTTGAATCCGGCGCGGCCGACCCACTTGAGCATATTGGGGAAGAATATTTTCATTCCGCCGAAGGAATTGAAGCACGTGGCGAATAGGAGGTTATGGCAAGCCTCGTCGCGGGAGATTTCGAGCTTTTCGGCTTGTTCGAAAATGGCGGAACTGTTCTCATAGAAAAAATCGTAGAGTCTCTGATAATCCTTCTTGATCAGAAATGGAGGCAGAGGAAACGTATGGAGAAGCCCATCTTCAATTGGCCTCGGCAAGCCGAGTTTCAGCAATGGGTGGAGCTGAAACAGAACCCATTTGTTGATAAGACTCGGCCCGTCAGATCCAAGCTTGGTTTCAGTCGGGTCGGATCCGAAGAACGATCGGGCTAAGAAATTGAACGCCGCTTGCTCATTGGCGGCGCCGAAGACGGCTTTTCCGGAGGTGGATATTTCATTCTCCAAACCCTCGAACATCGTCGTGTAGCAGTTATGGAACTCTGGCATCACGTGATCGCGGCGGTAAGATAATAAGTAAAACATCAGCTTCTTCAGCTTGGCGTGGCTCGGCTCGGCTGGGTCGAGATAAGACAGAGTTCTGTAGCCGCCGGTGAGATCGACGGAGGGCATGTAAGTCCCGGTGAAGAGATCTTTCTTTTCCACTTTATCCGTGTCGAAGAGTGCCGGAAAACTTTTTCCGTCGAGCAAGACGACGACGTTTGGGTTGAACGAAATCATGGGCCCCGGCGGCATGTTTGTTCTGAAGACTGTGGATTTAAATTTCTGAATTCGTGATTTGAAGAATTCGTCTCTGCCTTGGTTGTAGAAGTAATCTTGCCTGTCTTTCCATGGGCCGATTAAAGGAAGCCCGTGATCGCCTGGGATTTTTCTGATCGTGAGATTAGTAGATTTTTCCAGCGGCGACGATGACGGCTCTACTGGCTTGGTAATTGAAAAGGGCCTCTCCGATATTGTGGCGGTGATGATAGGCTGGCGGTACCGGCGGCCATTCAGGGTTATTGAAGAAGTGGGTTGTTTAGTTGATGATGGAAATTGGAAGTTTAAAGTAGAGAAAGAGGAGAGAGAAGAGGAAGCAGCCATTGCTGAGATATCGGAGCTTTTTTGTTTGATATTGGAAACTCAAATACAAACAGAATGTGAGATTTTGATTGTTGTAATTGTTACTAAATTTGATGAGAGTGTACGTATATATAGAGAGAGAATCAGAGAAAAATGGTGGAATATGAATGCATGATGAAAGTGATGGGAAATTAGACTGAAGAAATAATTGAGATCTTAGTGGAAAAGGTGGCCCATCTTGACCATGATTCATTCTTGTAATATTTTTATTGTGAAATTTGCAAGGTGGGAACGTGAAATGTGTGCATGGATAGTATACAAAAGTTTACAATAAATATAATTTTATAATTTTGGTAATTGAGAAAACTAAGGAAGCAATTTTAATTAGTTATCTGATAGTCTGCAGAGCCGAGGAGCTACTTGGCCGAGCGATAAGAAGGAGGTCTTATTAATTTTCGGCTGTCATTATTGAATCATCGTTGGAAATACTAATTTTTCAATTTGGTCATCTAATTTTGATTATTCTTTTATGCGCTTACAAGAACTCCTACCAACTAATAATGTTTATGACTCCACAAAAACCGTGTCATGACTATGGACTAAGAGTTCTAAATGCGAAAAATCAAAAACCAACCTGCTGCCTAAACATTGAGTGTTGACCAACAGAATATTGAATAGTTAATAAGTTGGGTAATAAAAAAAACAAAAATTAGAATATTGTCTGTAATATCCATGGTGGACGGAAATAAAATAAGCCCAAATTTGGGAAGTCAAATTTCAAATGTCCACTTTGGTTTTGGGGGCTTCCGACCAGCCCCCCTCGTTTCGTAGTACCGCCCACAAGTACAAATCTTTATTGCACGTGTATGATTATATGTAGTAATAATAATATCTACAATTTTAATTTTTTTTTCTAATTCAAGCTCACAATTCGACTTCCATATTGGAAGTAATCTGGTGGTCATTGAATGAAATTTCAATAATTATATGTATCAAATAAGGATAAAGTCCTATTACATTCTTATACGGTTTCCATACGTATTGGACTCTGATGCAACAAAATCATGGCTGGAATTAAATTCAAAAGAAAAACAATACGTACGGGACAAATTCATAATATGAAATTTGATTACAAAATGACTACTTTTTAAAAGTGTTAGTTTAGGTGGTCAATCTAGATAGATAGCAAAAAAGTTTATGGGGGAAAAGGCCAGGACATTATTTGTCGCCTAATCTATTTATTTATTAAACTATTATTATTTTTACCTAGGATTGCTGTAAGTATTGAGAAAACATATGTAGATTATATTACTAGATAGCTATTTTAAAATTTTAAAACTCGTTTACAATCTTAAGGTATCTCCAGAAAGATGTCGAACATAATATTAATAATTCAAAATAAAATATCCCACGATCGACAATCTGTCAAGATTATGATGAAATTAAGTAAACAATGGCAGCATTATTCAGCTTACCATGTGTAGTTTAGGTCTACTTAAAAATACTTTCTATATACATGATTACTTAATATTCAAATGATACTAGCTAGAAATGCGGCATACGCCTGCGTTAGTTGGAGAAATATTTCCGATTTTGCATTAAATTTTGTATTAGGTGATTTATAATTTATGAAATGATCCTTTTCTTCAAAAAAAGATTACTTAATATTCAAACATGAACTGTACATGTCACACACGAGTCACGATACATATTTTTCTAACGAATTATTCTTTAAAAAAATTATTTTCTCCATTGTCATTTCAGATTCTCATCCAGATATCGATTTTCAAGATTTTTTTTTCAGATCCTTTCTAATTAAAAATCTAATTAGTTCAGATTGGTAAGATTTAATTAGTTGCACTTAATTAGATTAATCAAACTGCAGATTTAATTATGTACGTAATTATTTGCTGACAAATAACTAATAATACACGCCAAATATATTATAAATTAACCATTAAAAATATAAAAAATTAATATCGTGTAAAGTAAGGGAATATTACGATTATATGTCGCTTGTGCATGGCTTAATTTTATATACAATTTTCATTTCTCTACGAATTTTTGTTACAATTTACTGTGTTTTGTAGTTTGTATAGTTTGTTACAAAATTAATTACGTAGAGAATATGGCTCGCTGATTTGCTTTTCTTTCTTAATTGTGATCATTTTAAGTTTAAATTGCCTTTAGACAATTAGGATGTAAAATTCTTTCTTTCTTTTCTTTTTTTGGAAACCAGCAACTTTATTCAACTAAAACAGAAAAAATTAAACATCCAAATCCGAAGAAACAAAATCTAAAGTATAAACGGGAATATTTCTCAAACTAACGCAGGTTGCAGCCCCTTTCCTAGCTAAAACGTGAGCTACTGAATTAACATCACGACCAACAAAAGATAACTCAACCGAAAAATATCACGAAGCAAAGCATGAATATCACCAACAAGATTTCCATATATAGTCCGAGAAATCTTCACCATGCGCCCGCAACCGTTGAATCAACCTCAAACAATCGCCTTCAATAGGCATGGCGTTCCAACAAAACACGCTTGCCAACCGGCCACCGCACCGCCTCCATCATCGTTTGTGTTTCAGCCAACTCCGAATCATTTTATTAAGCCTAGTTAGGCTTGTCACTGCCTCCTTATCCAAAAAAAAAATTAGGATGTAAATTTCTTTCTACTGATATCAGTCTGTATTCTTAAACTCTCTGCTAAATTTTTTAGATTAGTTAATATGTAATCAAACCACTAAAATTTAATGGAAGTTGAATAATTAGAAACATCAAGTAAACAAACAAGAAAAAATGATAATTGAATCATAATTTTCAATCGTATAAACGATACGTTTTCAGTCCTTCAAACCTAAAATATTGAAAATCAATACCAAAATAAAACCATGTAAAAATACGAAATATAGGACTGAAAATAGATATAATTACTATTGCAGGGGTTTAATTGGTAATTTTTCTGAGATAACTAAAGTCATTGCTGGAGGGAGCAAGAGGTTTAAGGATTACTGAACCTTTGCAATTTGCATTCCAAAAACCCTACAGCGGCAAATTCAAAATGAAGCTGCACTCTGGTTGTGTTTTCCTTCAAAATTATCCTCGGCCCACCCAATTTTCGCCTCCTCAACTGCACTCGGTTAGTGTTGTTTCTTCAATTTGTCAATTATTTTCCTTTTCTGTGCGAAATTCTTCACAAATCGTAACTATTTTATCCAAAAATCCTTTCTTCCTTAGGTCAACAAGCATAATGGAAGCCATACTGGCTTGTTAAAACAGATGCCCAGATTTCATGTCGAGCTCAAACGTACATTTTCGCTCTAATTTCTAATTTTATTTGGTTTACCATGTGATTTTTTTTGAAAATTTTGGTGCCCTTTTTTCAGCTAACTCGCCATCTTTAAGGAGTGGAGTTGTTATACGTGCTACTAATTCGAATTCACCAAGAAAATTGAGTTTTCGGGAACAATGGTTCGACCCGTTGCGTGGAAAATCGGGCTCTGTTTCTTTCACTGGTTTGAGTCACCAGTCTATTGAGGAAAGTAAATTGGTATCGACTCCTTTTAAGGGAGACAAAGGCTCATGGCTCTGGGTTTTGGCTCCTGTTGCTTTGATTTCATCATTAGTTGTTCCACAGTTCTTCATTGTTGGTGCCATTGAGGATGCTTTCCGGAATCATGTTTTCGTAGGTAAATTGTAGCTTCCTTTAGTTGCTTGTAATTTATTTGAGATTTCTTTTTGCTAATTTATCTTAAAATTGCTATCTGAGTGCATTCTTGAAACTTCAGTGATTTGCTGAGCATGAGTCTGATCAAAACTTGTAATATTGAAAAGCACAAAGTTCCTTTTGGTGATTTTGTTCAACTTGTAATCGTGAAAAGATTCTTGATATCTATGCTCTCTCTGAAAAAAAGTAGGTTCTGGTTTTGGTTCACGTTGTCCTTCATTACGGGCTTAGATATTGTTCTCACATAATCTTCTTGAGTTGCCATTCTCCATATAATATCTCTCCAGGTCAAGTGTTTACTTTTCTAACATCAATGTCAATGCAGAGGTTATTTCTTCCTTATCAATTGAGATCATCTTTTATGCTGGACTTGCAATGTTCCTCTTCGTAACCGAACATGTTCAAAAGCCATATCTCCAGTTCAGCTCAAAGAGATGGAGTCTTATCACAGGCCTAAGGGGATATCTAACATCTGCATTTTTCGCTATGGCCGTTAAGGTTTTGGCTCCAATCATCGCCGCATCTGTCGCATGGCCATTTCTTGGATTATCTGCATGGATTGCAGTTATTCCTTTCTTGATTGGCTGTGTGGTTCAATTTGGATTTGAAAGACTTCTCGATTCCAAACGGTCATCAATCTGGCCTCTTTTGCCAATTATCTTTGAGGTAAAAATAGAAAGAAGCAATAATTATAATGCCCTCCCGTGTAACTATGTACAGTTACATAAATATCCCTTCTTGGTTTCAAAATTACATATAATCTCGTCCTTGTGGTGATTATGACACATAGTTAAATGATGTTTAATTTTTCAAATTGTTTCCGTCTGTAAATATGATGATCCAAGTTTCTTAATAGTGTTTTTCTCTTTTCAATTTTGACTATATTTTGATATTAGAAGGGGGTATCTGTAAATTTGGAACTAAGAGAAGAAAATTTGTATAATCGCACATAATTAAAAGGGAGGTAATTGTAATTGACACTCCACCCTGAAAGGAAAAAAATGAAAAAGAAAGAAATTGCATGCTAAGAAATTGTTTTTTTCCTGGTCAGGTGTATAGGATGTATCAGTTGACAAGGGCTACAGCTTTCATTGAGAAGTTACTATACGGGATGGCTAAGGAATCTATAACCTCTGCAGTTTTAGATAAATCTGGGGCAATAGTCTCTATGATGCTGACATTTCGCATCCTAGGTGTTGTTTGCTTATGGTCCTTTCTAACATTTCTGCTGAGGTTTTTTCCCTCCAGACCTGTTGCAGAGAACTACTGATGTACATATACTGAAATGTAAGAACATCTGGCTATTCATTGCTAAAACTCCTTCATCCTATTTTTCTTCTGTACACAATATAGTGACAATTTGGAAAAGGTAATATTCAGTTGGATTTAATATACTACATGTGTAACGAATTGCAGTATCGATGGTAAAAGTATGTCAAAGATAATTACAAGATCTGATTTCCCAATTCTTGCATGGCTCATGCAACTAACCAAGAGATATATCATATTCACAATATATTTTCTACCAAAAATCTCTGCAGGAACATTTCCCATCCTTAAAATGATGAAACCTCTTATTATCTCTTACAATAAATTCTCTTTTCTCAAAACTGGACAAGATCTTGATGAAATTGTGACAGTCCCCACAAATCCTGAGGTTCTTTATGACCCTCAATGTAGTGCCTGGTGCTGTGCTTATAAGTCCATAAGCTATGGCTAATCTTTCACTGTGATAAAGCAGAGCTTTTGCTTTTGCTTCCTGGTCGAGATCATGGAGTACATACTTAGTATCAGGGACATAGCCTGCTTCCCTAGCTTCCTCACTCAAGGTTCTCAGCTTGTCATAAGCCTTACTTCTGTCTGAAGATGAAGGTCCGTGTTTACGCTTACGAATTAGGTTCTTGTTTACCTGTAAGATTGTTTCTGAGTGGGATTAGGATTTTCTTCGGGATTTCACAAATCTATGATGAGTACAAATTATTTATAGTTACTCAAACTAATTGAAGGGACCAACGACACAATTAAAATATTAGAGATCAAAGTAATATAGAAACATGAGAAATCAAAATGTCAAGATGTAAACATTAACCCTATAAATGACTTAACGCTATGTTAAATAGTATAATTGAATTTTAACCATTCATTGGTTGCTTGATGAATGTATCCCATTGGCACGTATAGAAATAAGTCCATCAAGAAATTTTCTAAACGAAGGGTTAGGAGGAGAAATCAAATTTTATACTCGACGATCAAAGAATAATTTACATTACCCTCGTCTTCGTTTTTGCCTCCGAACTTAGTTTTGCACTCAAACCCTCCGTTTCTTCCATATTTACTCGATTTGCTAGAGTTTCCCGCTCCTGTAAGCTCGATTTAGCAGGCATTTTGGACAGTGTCTGTTTGGCGTCAGCTCTTGCATTCGACTTCCTCACGAGATTAACATAGATTTCGTAGTGATCCAATGATGGACTTATTCCATAATCTTTACTCATTGATTCAAAATATTGTTTCCCTTTCTCCACATCTCCTAAATACTCACATGCCTTCAAAACACCCAAAAATGTGTTATCATTTGGCCTAACTTCAACCCCATCGTCCACCATTCTTATAAAAACTTGAATTGCTTCTTCTCCTTGTCCATTTTCAGACAAACCCATTATCATTACATTCCAAGTATCCATGTTCTTGCAAATCATCTGCTCGAAAACCCGACCTGCTCGTCTGTAATCTCCCAATTTAAAGTACATCTCCATCAACTTATTAAAGATGTCAACATTATAATCTGATGAGAACTTCACAATGTATTGGTAAATCCTATCCCCAGCCTCCAGATACTTCATATCCACACTGAGCTGCATTAATTCGAACAGATGGTGCGCATCTGCACGAATTCCGTTTTGGCCCATCTCTTGTAATGCTTCGAGAGCCGACTGTATATTTTTCTCCGCACAAAAGTGCTTCAAATTTGATGGATGAAGGTGGATGACATCCTGCTCGGATATTTTTATCTTCAATGCCCCAACTGGATACTTTTTCTTGTGATAGAAGTCGAATATGCCGTGCTCTGTAGGGAGAGTTATGAAGCAGCCTTTAAGCATTGGATGTGTGCAGAAACTTATGCAGCGCGCCATGGCGATGCCATGCACCATTGTTCTAGCTTGACAAATCAATTGAAGGGTGTTGTAAATGGTGTTTTCTTAAACGAAAAGGGGATTAAAATTGAAAATACTTGAATTTTTGTGGGTGGTTGGTACCTTATCTACAATTGGACTACTCAGGAAATTGTTTATGACGAAAATATCTTCCAGTAGATAGTGAAAACAAGAAATGACATGGTGTACCCTGATTAAAAATAGAGCAATTTACATGCACAAGATTTATATAATTACAAATTAGTCTATTTTATCTAGAAAATTATCAAAACCATTCATTTAAAATTTGTGAAAATTATGAAGTGAGAGGCTTTGACTGCCCTTAAATAGACTTTAAACTGCTCGACTTTTTTAACCAACGGGTTTTAAGAAACAAGACATTTCCAGTGGTGTGAACATATTCAGAATATGATGAAATTATTTACATAAATAATGGAATCTAAAGGATGTTTTTGAAATTTGTGAAATAAGTGAGACTAATTTGTAATTATAACAAACCTCAAGGTTAGTAGATGTAAATCGCCCTTTATTATATATCCAAAAAAAGGTGACATGTTTTCAATTTTATGATAAGCCGGTCTATTACATTCAACCAATGTATTAATACTCCAAATAAAAACAAGCTATTACAACAATTATCACCAATTATCAAACAAATGCAATGAGTCAATCTTAACAGAAATACAAGATTGACCAATCACACAATGGATTAACCACTAAATAATGCTTAATTACAAATTAAGGAATGAAAAAACATACCCGCGGCTTCAGTGCCTTTATTAGATCCAATTAGTGTTGCATTTGCAAGTGTAGATGAAAGACAGATAATACATTTTTAATAAAAACTTTTAATTCCCAAGTGAAACAATTATAATTTTGTACAGTAAAATGAAGACTAGGGTTGCAAACTCAAGCTCTTGATTTGCATGAATCATTTCTATTAGCTCTCGAGCTCAACAGTTTCTCTGTCAGCAACTCCTATTTGTACAGTTTTAGGAAGAAGATCAACTTGGAAAACTTCACAAAACTCCGTAACAAGTGATTTATAAGTAGAGTCAATCAAATCTTGGTTATCTTCTTTTAGGAGCCCTTTTATGTTTCCAACTTGACGATCCCTAATCCCACATGGGATTATCTGCTGAAAGGGTGTCATGTCTGTGGTGACGTTAAGTGCCAAGCCGTGATATGATATCCATTGAGATACTTTTATACCAATTGCAGCTAATTTCTGGTTACCTGAAAGAAATATTCAAGGTAAGTATGTGTAATTGAACAAGTTTCCCCCATTAGCTTCAGAATTACAAATATCCGATTTTGATTGTTGAGAGTTGATCAGATTTGAAAATTTTAGAAACTTGCATAATATCATCCTTACATGCACGAACCTTGGAAAGTTGACAAGTTTCTGAATTGTAACAGCACTCAACAAAAGGGGCTTATTGTGGTGAAAATAGTTACAAGGGAGGTATGAGTAATTTTGAATCCTAGAGAGAGTGTTTGTGTAATTGCATATAGTTGCAGAGGAAGGCTACTATAGCTGTTGTAAATTTATATTTATAACAATCATCCCAAAAACCAGCAACAATAGAAGATAGACGAAGCTAGAAACAAATACATACATGTTAATATTCTTTACTTTTTTAGCATTTACTTGTGAGCATGATTTTTGAAAACAAGGTCCCAAAGGCTTTGTCTTAATACTCTTCTCCTCATACATGAAAATGCATATGATTATCTGAGAAATAGATTCTTAAAATTGGCAAACAAGGCTCAACGTTATGTATAACTTTAGGTCACATGAAATCTCATACCTCAAATTCTTAAAATGCTAATATCCTCACTCCCATCATGAAGATCAATGCAAAAGATCAAGTTAAGATGCAAAAGAAGATTTTTCATATGCTTCTTTCAGAAGAGTAATTTTAAAGGACTTAAAACTTCAATATCAAATATTTTCAGGCAAGTCAATCATTGAAAGTCAGAATATTATACATACCAACCCAAACTCCGGTTAATCCCTCAACTCGTGAAGCTTCAATAGCAAATGTTGATGAAAGAGCACGAATAACCACCTCTTCAAGTGCTCTCAAATACCAATGAAGATCCATCTTGTGATAGCGAAGATTCATAATGGGGTACATAACTAGCTACAAGAAACAAACAGCCATATATTATTTTTCAGCTCAAAAGATCAACCATATTACTAATCTTATTAAATATATCCTATTACCATTAGCACCCATTCATATAATCAATACACTACAAAGCAACCCCCCAAAAAGTTCAAAACTTCCGGACATGTATTCTTTATCCAAGAAATTTATGTTTCCATGTTGAAAGATGTTTTAGTTTCAAAACCCTTCAGGCTACGTCAGAGGAGACTGATCAAACATAATGTGATCCCAAAATAAATAAAAATAATTAACTTGTAAGAAAAATGTAGGAACGTACATACCTGACCAGGGCCATGATATGTAACTTCACCACCTCGTTCCGTTCTATACAAATCAAAGGGGACATTATTGTTTTCCACATCAAATCTCAAGAACTCTTCGGAACTACCAGTGCCCAAGGTGTAAACAGGGTTATGTTGTAAAACAATCAAAGTATCAGCAAAATCTTCATTTTCTTCGATTAATGATTTTCTCTCCTTCACAATGGCCTTCTGCCATGCCCATGCCTCAGCATATGGTACAAGCTCCTTGTGCAAGTCATATAAATCACACCTAGATCAGCATAAAAGAAAAACATTCTGTAAAAGAACTTGTCTATTAACTATAAAAGATACAATTAGAATTTAGAAGTAAGAATTATAAATTCACCTTCTTTTCGATAAATGCGTCGTCGAGATGGATGAATTAACGCGGCAAGAACGAGTTTTGTGGGTTTTCTTCAATGGGTTCTGGGACAAGCTTCGAGTGGGATTGGCCAATGAAGTCATATTTCAAGACTGTATTTTTATCTGTGGAATTGGAGGAAATTGGGTAGCCGAGAGGCCATTATCGGGGTAGTAACTATAATTAGGAAATTTATAAAGGAGAAAATAAGAAATCAAAAGATGAAATACAATCAGAGAAGACGGAGGAAGAGAGTGAAAATCCTCAATCTTGCTACGAGTACGAAAACCAGGTTTCAACACTTCGGGCTCCCTTCTTTAGTCTCAGGCCCGCTACTGTACATGTACGAAACTGGTACTGTAAACCCGAGTTTGAGATGTGCGAATCTTATGGGAGGGGTGAGATTGGAGCTGCTTAATGCAATTCAAACGCCTGGTGGGATGGAAAACTCACTTACGCCCTTCGATTTCAAATCTACCAGCCTTCATTACAAAGTTTTCTCACTTCAACCACCGAAATTACATGGGGCTGGGCATCCGGGAAGGTGCGGCGGCCGATTAGTGGTAGTGGAGGGCGGAGAGCGACGGCCGACTGGTTATGTTGGAGGCGGACATAAGTTTACCATCCAAGTTTTTGAACGACTACTAATATTTTGGAGCGGCGGACAAACCAATGGTTCAACGCGGAGAGGGCTTGAGGATTAATTTTTTGCTTCGTTGGGTGTATAATTGTAATTTGTTAATAATACGGGGTCCTAATAAGAATACCTGAAGAGTTAAAGACCCATGCAAGGATTTTTAATCAGCCAAGTCATCCTATTTTGAGAATCTGACCCACAAAACAAAAAAACTTATTTTTGAGTTATTAAAGCAATGGTGTTTATTTAGTCAAAATTTCTTAGAAAACTAATCAAATTTTTGTATAATGTTGATATATAAGTCAAACTTTCTAAATAAATAACAATTCACATTTATATTTTTTCAAATATATATCAAAGCGACAAGGATTTTTTTCATAAAACCGAAAACAAAACAAAACATGTTAATGCAAAGAAGCATCAAAAGAATCTAAAAGTTCCACAAACTCTCCAAATTCTATTTGCCTTTTGACGAAGCCAACGGCCCGAAAAGCGCAGACCAATAAATTTTCCCGGCAAAGATCCAAACCGCCACGTGTCCGGCCCACAATAGCCCTGGACCCACACGCTGGACCTAACGAAATCAAATTCCCACGTGAGAACTCTCTGAATATTCAATTCAATGATAAAAAAAAAAGTGATGAAAAAGCAACTAATAGACAACACCACCTGATATCCCCCGAATCTTCCTTAAATTCCAAGCACCATATATATTTATACATACAACTTCAAGCTTTTTGACAAAATTCACTTTCAGAAAATCTTAGAAGGAAAAAAGGGACACCAAAAATGGCTGCCACTAGATTGATGAGAATGTCTAAACCAGCTTCAGGGCTTGGATTTTCCCAAGAAGCTTTCTCAAATTCTTCATTTTATTCAAAAGGGTCCAGACCTAGGACACTAATGTGTCTGAGTCAACTGGGGATGAGTTCGGAGAACCGTCCCCCTGGTGGCGGCGGTGGTGAGAGGAGGCCTGTGGTGGCGGAGGCGGCTGCCAGTGCTTCGGCATGGTTGCTTGTTTCAGAACCAAAGATTGATAAATTGGTTGATCTGGCAGTATTAGTATCAAGGGTTTCCGATGTGATTGCCCATTGGATGAAATTTATTACACAGAAAAGGCCGTGGGCTCTGCATATTGAGATGTTTGTTGAAAAGGTAATATATTATATGCATTATATATATATTGAAGAAATTTAAATAGATTATTTAGTATTGAATTAATGTGGATGAACTTGTTTGTGCAGGTTATACTTGATTGCAGATTCTTTACACTTCTGGCAACTGCAGGATCTTTGCTTGGTTCAGTATTGTGCTTTGTTGAGGTAATTACTAATTAGTCCTTGGCATCTATAAAAAACATGTGCTTAATTAATTTCATTTGGAAAATCTAATAATTATCGGGCCTCGGGCCCGCAATAGGCTCATAGACAAATTGTTTATTTCATATTCTTTCTCATATTGTAAACGTTGATTAATTAAGGTCGCGCGGTACTGGTAACTGGTGTAGTGTCCATTGTCCAACACACCCCAATTAGAAATTACGGAAAACCCCCTGATATTTCAAACCATGAAAATTGCAAAAACTATTTCGAGTCAACGATTTTCAGTTAGTTTGAAGGTGTTTTTCACTATGGTATACCAAACCTCAAGGTGTCTTTCGTAAACATCATAAATTCAGTGGTATTCGTAATTTACCATATAAATTATTCAACTTTTTTTCCCACAATCTTTGTGGAATATAACAATTTATCTAGTTTCCTAATCTTAATATGAACACTGTTTTTGCAGGGGTATTTCTTGATAGGAGAGTCATATTTCCAGTATTTTAATGCCCTCTCACAAATGTCAGCGCAAGGACATGTGGTCACCCTACTGATTGAAGCTATTGGTATAAATCCCTTTACTTCTGATTCAAAATTTTAAGTTCATAAAATTTCTCAGCATTTCAATCAAAAGAGAAATCCTTTTTTATTATTTTCCATAACATTATTTAACTTGTTTACAGATATGTTCCTAGTGGGAACTGCAATGCTCATCTTTGGAATGGCATTACATGTAATGTTTGTAAAACCAGAGAATCTCAAAGGCCCACATTCAGCTTCAAATTTGTCCAATAATTTCAGTCTCCAGGTACATTTTTTCCTCTAAAATTCACAAGAATAAATGATTTTCTTATTGAGAATTACTATTTACTAATCTTAAATTGTTGGCTATTTTACTTCAGAAACTGCCATCATGGATAGGAATGGAATCTGCAGTACAAGCCAAGTCAAAAATTGGGCATGCTTTGATTATGATTCTTCAAGTGGAGGTGTTGCAGAAATTCAAGAGTATACCTTTAGTTAATGGCTTTGATCTTGCTTGCTTTGCTGGAACTGTGTTTTTGTCCTCTGTTTCTATATTTGTTCTCTCAAGAATTGCAGCTGCTCCAGCCAAGGCCACCGCATAGATAGGAAATATACATACAAGTATATAATTTGTATAGTTTTGATACTAAAATTGATAGATGAAATATCTTTTGTTCTTTGATTTTTATAATTTTGAAGCAATTACTTGTAAGATGAGTGACATCAAAGAGTAGATGCATGGGATGTATGTAGAATGAATATATGAAATATTTGATTGATTTTATTTAGGGTAAAAGTGCCCTCTTCTTGCAAAACAAACTTTAGTGTTGAAATCAATTATTCTCAATCAAAAGGATTTACTATTTAGCAAAAAGTACACGAGTTAATCCAAATGGGACCCAAAAAAATAAAATAAAATAGGAAATAAAAGAATGAAGAACGTAGACAAAAACCTACAATGAGAAGTAAAAAAGAAGATGAAAATGGACTTTACAATTATTAACTGCTCATCTACATGGATGCCAATAAATTTGTCATTTCTTGGACAGCTGGAATGTTCTCACTTGGGTATATCTTAGCAACAAGTTGGGCAAAGCTCACATACTTGTCAAGAAACTCCTTCTGTCATAAGTTATAATAAGTTAGATATAGGAAATTTTGTATATGAGTCGGGTGTTTTTGGCCTCACATGTGAACCAAACAGTTCAGATCAAACCATGTTATGTATATTAATATATTTTTTCTTCAAATGAACTAAAAATGTGACACAATCTGAACCGTTTGATGCATTACGAAAATGGTTCTTTTGGTTTGGAATCGGGAATTAGATAACATGCAGATAATGTTCATGGTTTATTAAGAAGAAATTTAATTCAAAGATGTAATCTTTGAAAAAGAAGGAAAAGTGTATGACGATTTTCATTTTTGAACGTTAATTAATGAGAATAATATCAAAATGATGAGAAAATTAAATACCTTGCATTTTTCCCATAATGAAGGCAATAGTTCCTCGGAGGTCAAATTCTTCTGCAGTTTCTTATACATTGCACTGATCGACTTGTCAACCTACAAACAGGAAACAGTTTCAGGAATGCCGATAAAACCAGATGCCAAATTCTTAATTCTAGTTGAAGACGGACATACCCCAGATAAACTCGATTTTACAACCTTCCGAAGCTCTACTTTTGATAATCCAATCTGGAACGGGATCTGCAAAATTTCCCATGTTTTATTTTTGCACCCAGATGATTATTTTTGTATTTCAACGAAGTTCATTGTAATCACAAGCATGAAAATGCAAGAATGCTTAAACTTTATTAACCCTTTGATTGTAAAAGGAGGAAGAGATGTATTAAATACTGTATCAATGGACTAACCTCTTCTGGTGCGATGTTTTGGAGAATCAAATCCTCTATTCTGCGAGCAAACTGGAAAAGCCGTTCGAATTGCTGCATTTTAAGAAACTACTGTAAATGGAATGGAATTGATAACAAAAATTGGGAGAAAAATGTCATTGAAAAACTGAATTTGTTTCTGCATTTGAACGTTTCGATTTTGAATTTTCACTCAAAGCTGAACTCAATTGTGAGGAACTCAATTTATGGATTGAGATTTATTAATTTCAGAACTTAGTGAAATTTCTCTTTTCTCACAAATTGAACTCCTCATAAATTTCTGAGATTCATAAAGCCTCTGAGAGCACCCCACCTTGGCATAGGTGGTTTTCTATAAAGTTAAATAGGTAATGTACTAGAATGAGAAATCATGAGTAAAATTGTAGAGGATGGCAATGAGTACTTACATAATATATAATTGTGCTTATAAAGCGCATGCAAGCTTGGTCATAAGATTCACTTGCTTGGTGATAAAATTTTGCTAAAGTGGGAACGACATTGGCCAGGTCATACAGACTACATACAACCAGATTTATTATAATAATTTGTAAACAGAAAAATTCAATAAAGGTAACATAAATCAACTGATATATAGAAAATTTAAAGTTGACAATACCTATTCTGGAATGCTGCATAATTTTCTAAGAGCAAAATATCTGCATATTTTAATTCTACTTGAGAAATTTTGTCCAATGTCACAAACATTATGGTCACCTGCCAAATTATGTTTTCAAATATCTCAGGACAATCAATATAATCTATCAACTAAAAGCGCAATAAAGAAATCTAAACACAGGAGAACTTGGCACATGTTTGTCGCGCTTTTTCGGAGGAAAATATGTCCCTTTAGAACAGTTTTCCTCAGAAGTCATATAGTTGATTCCTAAATGAAATTTAACTTGATTTTGTTCATATCATATAACAAACTAATCTTCTACATAACATGACTTAGCGAAAACACTGTTATGATCAAATAGATTAGTACCCTAGATAACACTAAACTAGCATAGATTAGGAGTGACAAAAACTCCCTTCGCAACCATGAGTAGCTCATATTATAGTGCTAAGTATATTTTCAGATTACGCTGCATATGAGTAAAGTTAATAAATAAATATTGCAAACCGTAACATGTATAAAATAAAAATAGCATCTTATAGGAGGTATAGTTCAGAGTTCAGACATCAGAATGAGCAAATCAAGATCAGCAAGGTACTATCACATTACAAAAATATCTCCACCAAAAAAAAAAAAAAGCATTACAAAAATATTGTTGACAATTAGGAGCACTCACAAGTTTTGTGTAAGCCTGATCAACCAAATCCCTTGACTGTCCCTGGATGTACTGCTCCATACGAGTTGCAAGAACTGCAAATCTATTCAAAAGCTAGACCCAATAAATTGTTGTACAACAGAGAAAAAGTGCTGGATGAATAACGAAAGCCAAACGCACAAGCTTATCCGGAATGAAGAAATACCACCGAAGATTTTGTAATTACCAAAAGAAGTTTTGCTATAGGATTTTGTATGTACAGTGAAGCAATATAAACATTTAAGGTTTGTTTACCTGGGTATATATGGCAACACTCCCAATTGCCGTACATTTTTATCATTTCTTTCAATCTGGTGGCAAGCTTCATCAACAAACTGAAGTACACAGTATATCGACAAATTATGCAGATGAACAACATCTCTCCAAATACCAAATGTTTGTACATAATTTAAAATCAGATAAAATCTTACTTTTTACTTGTATTGCTTATCAGTAATGTACCCAAATACATTTTCTAGTGATTCCCTAGGTTTCCCTTTAAATTGGAGTTCTAAAAACTTATTAGATCACCCTTGTTGGGTGAATTTGATCTATCCTGCTCCATATCCTCAATTGATTTCAGTTAAGCTCTTAGCAGTTCCAAAAGAAAGGAAAGATTAGAGAACAAATCCTATCCACTTTTTCCATCATTAGGAATAAATTATCTTGTTTGAGGATTATGACTTACCCGACTGAACTGCATAGTAATTCTGTTTTCCAGGTCATCAAGTAAAATACGCACAAAGCCTGCTGCATCGGCTTTTTCACTTGAGATATAGCGTTCTGTAATTCCATGCATTGATATACCACGAAGAGGATCAATTTTGGATGCCCAGTCTAGCACAGCATAGAAATCTTCCTATTGAGTGAAGACAATGAGGAAAATGATTTTCTTTGAAAGATATGTAAAATGAAGAAGTAAAACCTGCAGAGTTTTGAATCCAATATACCTGTATTCCATCAAGCAAATCACGAAGCGATTCATTTAATGCTTCCAGATCAGCAGTTCGTTGACCTGCAAAATGGGGGATAAATGAGAATGATGACTATCATCCAATGGGCTAAAAGAAAGGTTCAGAAACCTACCAGCTTTGGCACCCTCATCAATGTCAGCTATGCCTAAATCATCATCATTATCATCATCATTGGGTTCAGAATTGTTGTCATTGGCTGGACCTGCTGCTGGAACAAGAGCTGGAACTTCAAAGCACATGAAGTGTGCAAAAAAAGAACTCTGTAATTCATTAAAAACAGTAAATTATTATAATGCGGACATCTTGTCAGAAAGAGAAGGAAACAGAGTTCAAAAGGACTGGTTGTGACCTCGTCCACGAGGAGAGGAATAAAGATTGTAATCATTTTCGCATATGCCTCAGAGACCATAGACGTGTCAGCATTGTTTGCACTTTGAGAGCCTGTAGAACCATCAAGCCATACAGTTGTACACTTTGGTGCTTTTGTACTAGCACGAAGCTCATTTGCAAAATCACGTGCCTGGATTGGAAGTGTAAAAATCATTTCTGCAAGCTTGTGCTACACACTAAGTACTATTATATGAAACAGAGTTAAAAATTGATACACGTGTGTTGAAAGAACTCGACCAGCTGCAGGGTACCAGTGTTGGCTATACATGAAATTTTTGATCCACTCACCAATATACCACCTCTATTCTACTCTACAAAGTTCTTTACTTATCTTTTCATGTCATAAGCTTCATTTTTCTTTTAGAAGGATTACTTATCCTCCAAGCTACTAAGATTACAAATTTGTGTTTGTTTAATCGTGCTTTAATCCTAATCTTGTATTATGCGGAATTTATTTAATTTATAAAAGTAACAAAATATAATCGATCATGTTATATTCCCTTTTTATAGAAAAATACACGAATTCCGTGGGTTTTCTTTATAAAGGCAATTGTTTTCTGAACCTTCTCCAAATAACAATACCTATAACTACTTGTATAAGTAGCTCCAACAACAATAGAAAAAATAAAATGACATACAAGTAACTTAGCTGGACATATTTAGGCCCTCACCTCCCTACGCAGAAGCAAATTCAGAGAGCTGCAGTAAGCTTTCCTTAAAGGGCCCAAGCTAGTCTTATCAAGACTCTGCGAAAATGCCGGATACAAGGAGAAAGAAAATGTAGCAGAGATAATGAAGCAAACACGAACAGGCAATGAAATCAAATGGACATAACTCATCATCTTACCTTCAAATGTTGCAAAAGGCGAGCATATGTCCTGCACTTGTACCGCAGATCAGCATGATCAGGCCGCTTCAGTTGTCCACGCTGTTACAATAAAAGTAGTTGGCAAAATTTAAGCAAATTACAATTTCCCCAACAGACTAATCGTTGTCAATTGGAAAGCATGCTCTATAGAAGTACCTGAGAGAAATAGCTCTTATCACTTAACATGAAATCCACTATACTAGCAAAATAACCCCTCAGGAACTCAGATGCTCTTCTAACAAAAGTGTGTTTCAACATCTCAAGTTCCGCATGCTTCTCTTTAACCTGCAAGTTGATATTTCATTTTTATGGCTGATAGGATCTGACAGAATAACATAAGTTTTCAGAGGAAGGAAAATCTGTCAAAAGCAGCCTATTTATACCAGTTTTTACGTTAGAAGAATCCAGAACATTTACACAATATAACAAAAAAAAAAATGTACCTATTATTTACAATTACTGACAATGAAAAGGGAGCAGAAGTAGGCCAGATAGTATACATACTGATTTTATGTTTGCATAGATACGATCCAACTTTGGCACTTCAAGATTTTCTAAGGCTTCAGCTAGAAACTCACAAGCTTCTATATGCTCATGCATGTGTGACTCATCAAATGCGCCCCCAGTCAGAGATGCGGAGTACTGCATTAAAGAACATGCAAACTAATAAAAAAACTAAACATAGTGTGAGGGATAAAAGAGCATGTCACCCATCATAAATTAGCATAGTTACTTCCACAGACATATAAAGCAATAAGGAAGAACCTCAGATGGTATATGCAATCTTTCAAGAAGCTTATCAAGTTCATCAACTAGTGATTTGTTGTTAAATGACTGCATTTCCAGCTTGTTATTCCGGGTTTCAATCTGCATATGGCAAAAATATATAGAAACGTGTCAACAGAGGAACAGAAATTACAGGAATAATTCAATGACGAGATTTTACAACAAACACATGGATCAGATTCTATTTGCTCTACAATGCCATGATTAAAAAATATTATAAAATAATTTAAGAATATCAAGAGATTTATACCGACTCTATGTCCTCTCTCATGTGCCGTAGTTTTACATTGAAAATGCATAACCATTCATCCATGTCCTCAACACAATTTGCAGCCACCTCAAGCCCTTGCAATACCTGCTGATCCCAGAAATTTAGATAATATTATAAAAATATAAGTATACACATGTATATACATATATAGGCGACCCTACACAGGTGGGAACTTGAATGTAAGATAAGTTCTCAAATTAAATCTACATATTAAGGAACCGATTGCATTTGTAATTTCATAGATTCTGTTTTTATATTTAGTTTCTTGGCAAGTGCATTTACTTCAACAGTAGTTATTTCCACATGTAAGGAGAAGATATGTGAAATACAAAATATAAAGCTAAGGAAAAAATATATAGAATACAAAAAATATAAAGCTTATATGAACTGCAAGACCTACCAAATAAGAAATTGAAAAGCTACCTCATTTATCAAAGGCTCGTTCTCCAAAATTGCATGGACATTTGCAGCTTCCAAAGCTTGGAGCTCTCGCTTCAGCCGCTCAGAAAATGCCTCGGCTTCTCCAATGCCCATGACATAACTGCATGTTGTGCATACTCAGTAACTGCATGTCATAACTCTTTAAGATAATTCTACACTAAACAATCTTGCAAGTGAAAACAATTCCCAATTTTTTATTTTTTATTTTTTATTTTGGTAGATGACAACTCCCAATTATGTTTAAATAAAATATATTTTATGCCATATCTTTCAACGTTGACTTTCTAAGCTGCATTGGAAGAGACAATATGAGTAATTTCTATAAATTCAGCATACAGGCATAAGGTTTTCAATTTCACTTCTAGAGTACGTACGTGCCTAGAAGAGCCTCCATGTCCTCTTCCTCTGCTTGAGACACAAGTTCTCTTTCAACTGTCACTTTCATGTCACCTTCTACAATCGAAGCTGTATCAAGCCCAAGCCCATCGTGAAAGTCTCCCTGCTGCTTAGTGATTGCTTGTGTATTTTCCTGTTGAATAAAAAAGTATTCCAGTTTAAAATTATTGGCTAAGAAAGTATCAGGAAGCTGGTATCAAAACCATAAATAAATAATCTTTTCTAATTAAGCAGATGATATTCCTTAACCGAATTAGTTCAAACTGATGAATGAAGAAACAGACCTCCACTGTACGAATGCAAATTACGATATTAAACAGACTACAAGGTTATAGTATCGATGATAAGAACTGCAAATAAATATCATTAAAGTGTATTCTTTTCAAACTAAACAGGCCATGTTTAGCAAAGAATTAATATAGATTGATGCCAACGATCTGGAAAAACTTCAAAAAAATCTTCCATTTGAACACAAATATCTGTTACATGAAAAAGAACATCTCTTTGCTCCAGTCTTTGCTTAAATTATATCCATAAAGATCATGTAAAGATTTAACATTAAACAGAGACACAGAATATATTATTAACAAAATTTAATAGAAATTATATCATAGCTGGAAATTTACTGACATAAGGAAGTGCCTCTGAACTACCAGCTTAATGTCAATTGTAACCCAAGTATTCAATGACTAAACCAGTAGAAATTTTCAGCCATAAAGACCAGGCTTATAAAATATGTAAAAACAAGAGATGAAAAGTGTGAAGCAAGAAACTGGATCATATGAATATGCACCTTAGCCCAGAGAGCCATCTCCACAACATCAATGCCAACAACTTTAGGTACAATACCCAACACATCCCGACAGATATTCAGGATGCAAACCACAAGACGATTCCTACAACACAAAGTCCTCATTTTCAAAATAAGATTCACAACTCAGTCAACATTGCCTAACAAGGGTCCTTAATATACCTGTCATCAACATTACGCATTGTCCACTGAGGTGGGGCAACACTCTGATTTCTGAGGTTATCAAAACCCTTCATGAATCCAATCAGCATTAATCAGATTGAAAACATTCATCCAACATGGACACCATAATTTAAGTTCTATACAACATTAAGAAAATGTTAAGATTTAGCTGTACCAGCATAAAAGTACATCCACTAGGATCATTCGTCACAACTTCCACCTTGGAAAGATGCTTCAGTTTGTACATTTTTGCCGGCTATAAATAGAAAACGATATTAAATAAGGTTCATACTTTTAAACACTCTAGTAGAATCAGAATGGTCTAAAGAGTTTTCAATCAAAACACTGTATGCAAAGCTTCATTCATTTAGAAGTTCACACTTAGTATCAATAAAAAGGAACGTTAACAGAAGATTTGCTACTTACCTCAAGAACACCTCCAGAGGAATATTTGAAGACACGTAGAAAAGCTTTAGTACGTTTAACCTTTTGCTTTGCTGCAAGCAATCATGTTGAGTTATTTTCAAAATATTCAATAGCTGGAATCTATACAACACCAATATATACATTTCATTCTAAGTTTGATTACAGTAGTACAGGTGCAGCTATATCAAAACATTTTAACAACTATGTGCAGCACGGGCCAATTGAAACAAAGAAATCAGTCCGGTGAATCATTACTAAAATCGGAGAAGTAGTTTAACAATGATTATTAACAACATACATTAGTTTTGGCCTAACGAAAAGGCACTCTTTCTAGCTTTCTAGCTTTCAAGCTCCTAATTGTTCCGGTTAAGTAGGGCGGGGAAGAATGAGCAACAATTCAGCATAATGATCACTAAGATTAATTCTGAAATTTCATCAGGTCCAGCGGCTATCAACTACCCCCCAAAAAGTTGATCAAATTGTGAAGTCGATGCAGCTAATGATAAACTCATGTAAATCATCTCCAAGCACTCGAATGCATACTCTTCCACACAGAAATAGAGGAACAAATAAGACGAATACGTAGAAAACAAATGCATTAGCATACTTGCGATGCCGATAACGCGAGGCTTCGCCATGTTACCGCGGCCCAACACGTTGGATTTTCCCCACATCCCGCGACTTTTGGCCACTCGAATCGACATTACGATCTTATGCTTCGTCCCCTCGATCGACGCCTCGCATGCACGGCGTAGCTCCTCATCGTCAGCGCTCGATTTCGCCATGGTTCCGAGATAATGATTTGGTTGTGTTTTTGGTTTCAAGTCTAAACTTCAGGTGAACGAATGCGATTACCTGTAATTAATTATATTATTTTAAAAAAATTGTAATTAATTAATTTTAACCCTGAACCACTGACGTTTGAATGTCTGTCCTTTGGCGCATGTTAGCTCTAACCCATTTGGTTGAGAATTTTGATAATTTGATCTATTCTAGTGGTTATCTTCTCTCTTAAAAATCGATTTTTAAGGGTGTGGCAGGTCTCTGTTATAGTTGGTATCAGAGCTCAAGTAACAATGCTTTAAGGGAGACCTATGTGTGTGTGTGCTGCTTGGAGGGTCCACACCGAACATTCGTGAGCCTACTTGAAGGGGCCACAGGTCTGAGACGTCTGTGGGTTGGGTAGAGGAGAATGTAACTCATTTCACATTAATTGAGAATCTTGACATATGCTAGCATTTAATGGTTAATTACCTTCTCTCTTAAAAATCGATTTTTAAGAGTATGTCCGGCATGTTAAAATAGCCTAGTTTTTTTTAAAAAAAAGTCAAAAAAAGAAAAGAAAAGAAAATTAACGCTATTTCCAGAAATGAATAGACTAATTTCTAGTTAAAAAAAAAATTGCCCTAAAAATAGACGTGGAAGTTTAATATACGATGAATTTAACAGATTTTATCCTTTATCACATCAATTTACTTAAATAGAAGAAATATCTTCCCTCTCAAAATAAAAATATCTTCACAGTAGTTGAGAACAGAGAGTAACACGACATTTTCATCAGCAAAATGCACTCTTCTGCTGCTCTGCTTCTTCACGCTCCTTCTCCACCAATCCCAATCCCTAATCTCAAACCGACGGCGTTGGGCGCCACCAACCACGCCCCACAGCCGAGGCCATTGTTCTCTCAGCAGAGGAATTCGACAAGTAATTACAGCTTTTCAGCAGCATGCAGATCATCAGCTTCAGAGTACAATTCAGCCATCACGGAGTTCAATCTGTACGAACTTCTCGGTATTGATGCGTCCTCTGATAAGGCACAGATAAAGGAGGCTTACAGGACGCTGCAGAAGCGTTGCCACCCGGATATCGCCGGCCCGCCGGGTCACGACATGGCCATCGTTCTCAACGAGGCGTATGCTCTTCTCTCTGATCCCATCGCCCGATTGGCTTACGATAAGGTCTCTTTATTTGTGTTCGTGTCTTGAAATACTGATTATTGAACTGGATTAGATAATAATAATTGTAGTTTCTTCTAGATTGTCATTGATTTTGTTGATGAGAGGTATTGGGATTTTCTGATTTCAGTGAATACATCCGATTCACTTTGTTTGGCGGTTCTACGAACTTCTGAATTTTGTGTTCTTGTTTAGCAGCAAGAAATTGATCCGAGGCTGAAGTTAAGTCCTCACTAACGTAGTAACACAATTTTTCCTTTCTAATATTATGTTATGGATGCTGATTATTGAAATATAATCAAAATCAACACACTTATCAAGATATATAAAAATAATTTGAAACTCAAATGATGATATAGTCGAACTGTTTAATCACTGATAAATTGCGCTTACTGTAGATGTAATGCGGCGAGATTATCTATAATTTTGATGATAACAAATATATTTGTATAATTGCACATAGATGAGTTCTTGTATTATATATAATAGGTATAGTTGACCTCCTTTTCTTTTCTTCCCCCTTTTTTCCTGGGTAGATAATCCATTTGGTTCCATTATATGGAGATCTCCTTATCATCTTGCAAAATGTATAAGCTCATAAAACACTTCTTGCAGGTACTGTTTTTGGTACTGAGTGATCTTTAATTTTTCATATTTCAATATTACTATGATGCACCATAAATTTAACAGCTTTCATTGAATGAATCAGGAGCTAGCAAAAGTGGCTGATTTGCAAGGCTACACAGGAAGGCCTATATATTCTGCATGGTGCGGATCAGAGAATGAGCAAAGGGCTGTATTTGTTGATGAAGTAAAGTGTGTAGGCTGCTTAAAATGCGCCTTATTTGCCGAGAAAACATTTGCTGTTGAATCAGTTTATGGAAGAGCAAGAGTTGTGGCTCAATGGGCTGATCCTGAAACCAAAATTCAAGAAGCCATTGGCGCATGCCCAGTGGACTGCATCGCGTAAGAATATAAATCATATCAACTTCATCATTTAGTTTAGGGATAATTACACTAACACCGCCTCCATATTGGATAATTACACACACTCCCCCCAATAAAATTCTCAATGTGGAGATGTAACTAATTTCCTTTTCTTCTTTTTATTTCTGTTGCAATTTGAACGTAGTGTCGTGGAAAGATCCAACTTGGCTGCCCTTGAATTTATAATGTCTAAGCAACCAAGGGGAAGAGTCAGAATCGGTGCGAGCAACACAGTGGGAGAACGAACAGCTGATGTTTTTGACGAGGTGGAGAAGTTCCAAGCTAGATATGCTAAGCATAAAGCTACAAACAATTCCGAGGTAATCTTATCTCCCTCTTCCCTTAGTAGTTATCTTGGATTTTTTTTTTTCGTTTTTTTAAATCCAACTATTGTACAGTTTTCTTGCTTGATTTCTTAACTTTCAGTTTCAACAAAATTGACATATCTGGTGTAAGTGTGTAATGTATTGGCTGGTTCGACGAATAACATGTTTTGAATTTGACACATAAGTCTATTGATAGTTTTAGAAAAATAAAAAAATCAACATTAAATTTATCTGTCAAATCAAATGGTGCATTTCTACTAATCGAAAGATTTTGATTAGGAATCAGATGCTTATGGAGCATCAAGAGTGTCAGCTATACAAGCCATTCAAATGATATCAAATTGGCTATACTGGCAATCTCCAACTTCAGACGCCACATCACCGGCCACCCAAAATTCCCGAAA
This sequence comes from Verbena officinalis, assembly GCA_958496215.1. Taxonomy (NCBI): domain Eukaryota; kingdom Viridiplantae; phylum Streptophyta; class Magnoliopsida; order Lamiales; family Verbenaceae; genus Verbena; species Verbena officinalis. Next base: position 29,863,278 of record OY292390.1, on the reverse strand, counting down.
AAAGCAAGCCGGGCCAAACATCAAGAAGCTAAAAGCTGCAGCAGAAGCTAGAAAACAATCAACGACAACCACCCAATCAAAACAATCATCCAGCAACACGTATGAGTACTGGGTGCCCGCTGCTGAAGGTCTACCCCGGCCAACCACACTGGATCCTAGCTCCAAAGCTGCAGCTAATCCATCTCCAACTAGGAAGAAAACGAGCCGACCAAGACGAAATGATGAATTCTTGAGAAATAAAGAGAATTCAAGAAGCCCGTTTCATTGGGGTGTACCATTGGGAACAGCTGTTGTGGCTGCAGCTGTAGTTAGATTGCAGATTGGAGAGACGAGTGGTGGTATAAAAGACCACATTGGTGGTTCTTTGTTGGTGGATATTGTTAATAGTTCGTGGTCACAAGTTTTTCTAGCTGGCGTTACATGGTACCTTATTGCTATGTATGTTGTGGAATTTGTTGAAGCCATTAGGAGGAAATGAGGAATGTGTAGAAAAGAATAAATAATTTAGATTTGTATTGTAGCATTGGGGATGGCTTCAACACCCATTGTTATATGTATATAAATACAATATGTTGTTGTATATGATAGATTACATTTTTAGTATAGTGGCAACAAGAAAAGCAACCTTGTAATCAAATTTTACTTTGTTTAACATATCTTAGACAAAATATTATGAAAAACTATACAACAATGAAAACCGAGAGATCAATCAAAAAGAAAAACTTCCATCACTTAAAACGCAGAGAGCAAAATGCATGCTTATTTCTATAAGGACAAAAGTTAGCTCTATAACAACATTTTAATATTACAACTCGACCATAAGATGTCGCCACGACTAATTTTTCCAACAAAAAATGAAAATCATGTCATGGCCTAAAAGATACTCTCTTTTTCCAACTCAACCTGCTACTATTACATAAAAATAAGTAAAATTATACTGACATAATCTGTTTCCTATGTTAGCGCGCTTCAGCAACGATGATATTTCCTACCTGAATATGCAAAAAAGGGTCAATGGTCTTTGAAGTAAATTCCTTGATCATCCCCTGTCGCTTCTGGTTAGGCTAAAATAGATAGGAAAAGCAATTAATGAGAAGTTACGTGGTTAAAGGGCAAAATATCAGATGTTTGCAAGGAGTGAAATGCAAACAATACCTTTTTTGGCAGATAAATTAATTATGAAGTTCTGAAAGTTTCTCTATACCCTGTGACCTATAAGGGGCAATTATATGAGTTGTGTGCTGAAGGGAACCTAGTAACTCGTTGTCGATGCATTCATACCTGCAAAATTTGTAAGCAGTTACAGTTCATTGTAAATGAGAGTCTTGCAATGGAGATAATACTAGTTCTTGTCTAATAAGTGGTGTCTCTTATATTGTTTTAGAAATAGTAATAAATTTAAATTAAAATAATGAACGAAAGATATATAGATATAGATTTATTTATGGGCCAGTTACGAGAATCCCCCCGAGGTTTACGCCATTTATGAAAAACACCCTTAAACCTTGTAACCTTACACTTACACCCCTGAAGGGGGTATTTGTAAGGTTTTTAAGGGGGTATTATGTCTACATTTTTATGTTTCAAGGGGGTAATTTGTAATATTTCAGCTGACCAGGGGGTATTTGTAATGTTTCAAGGTTTCAAGGTGTTTTCAGAAAAAAGACCTAACCTCAGGGTCTTTTTTGTAATCGTCCCTTTATTTATTGATGCATATTGATACGGAACAATTCGTGAATTTTTAAAAAATATTTTTGTGGCGCAAGAGAGAATTTGAATGAAATATTTGGTTTCAATACAAGAAAATGAAAATATCGCCACAAAAACATAGCTTAAGAACTACCTATTAAAGACGAGACTTACAATTTTCTGCAGAGCTTATCAGTAATTGCTGTGAGAGACAAGGTCTTCATTCTTATTTCATTAACTTTCTCTTCAGCATAATTAGCAAAAGGCTCTTCCAACAACATGGAGAGTTTTTCAATATGCATCTCAAGTTGCTGCTGCTGATTCTCAAAAAGATTCTGCTTTATCATCCTTTCTTCAGCTGTCATTTCATTCTCAAACAGCTCGTCACCAAACATGAAATAAGCAAATGCATAAGAATACGAGAGAGTCTGCCTCGATCTTGTGAGTCTGAAAAACCCCTTTGTGGCCCACGTATAATCTTTAACTTCCAATACTCTTGATTCTAAAGTGTCCATTTTCTGCTGCAACCTTCTGTTGAGATTTTCTTCTGCTTTTAATGAATCCATATGAGCTCTGTGGCGATTGTAATAGTGAGTATAACGCCACATTTCTCTTAATGCGGATTCGATTTCGTGGCTGTTATCTTCTTTGTAACGCCCACATTCATGACCGGCAATGCTATTCCATGTGTGTTCTAGACCGGTGGCAGCCCCACAAAGCCAACTGCAAAAGGAGGGGTTAATAAATAAATTTGATTATTTTATAAACATAAATAAAATTATTAGATTAAGAGAATACAAAAGGAATAAAGTTATTATTTATGATTATTAATATTATTATTGAGATAATAAAAATTATTTTTAATTTAGAGTAGTAATACTAATATAGGTAAATGTATCAAAACCTTAAATTTATTTAAATTGTTATAAGGAATAATTACGAAAAACCCCTTGAGGTTTGCTCCGGTTACTAAAATTACAAACAAAACACCCTCAGTCGACGATTTTATATCAGTTTGAGGGTGTTTTTTGTTATGATTTGCCAAACCTCAGGGTGTTTATAAACGGTGCAAACATCAGGGGGTTATTTGTAATTGACCCTTGTTATAATATAATAGCTTTTCACTTAGCAAATAGATATCAAAATACAAGACAAATGAAAAAAAAGTGAAGGAAGAGCTTCTACCAAAAGGGTTGTCCACAAAGACATTGTACAAGATTGCATCCTCCATTTTTCTCCACCGGTTTGTGGCATTTGGGACAAAGTTTTATATTCTCGGCGATCCACTTAACATCATCCGAATCATTCCTACACTTTTTCTCCCAAAGTTCCCACATCAAACATGAACAAGGTGAGTGGGCTTCAGCAGAGCAACTAAAACAAAATTGTTGGCCACAAACGCATTCAATTTCACAATACTCATCCTTCTCAACACGGATAGCGTTCCCACAATGAGGAACACTAGGGCACCATTTTACCCTTTTATTATCCTCAATGTAAGATTCTAAGAGGTAGCGGTCAAATTTCTCTGCCAATTTTGGGTCCCTTGCACTCACTAGATATCTGATGATATCTTCATCGCATATTGAAAAGCACTTGTGGGCCATACAAGTGATTCTCCGACTCTTTCCCTCATTTATTTTGACTATAAAATGCTCCGTCCAGCCTAATCAACACAATAGATTTAATATTGCTAGCAGTCAGGCACAATCGATGCATATGTAGAATAAAAGTGGGATAAATATATTGTATATGTCTACGTATGACATATATTTCTGAAAACATTATTCTTACATTCATTGCAGAAACAATGGCCACACTCCATGGTTGTCGTCTCGTTTGGAGGGAATTCATCATAACAAATTTCGCAGGTTACATCTGAATCATCAGATGAACTTATTTTGTTGCTATCCACAACTGAAACTCCGGCTTCTTTATACAACTGTTCATCTCCCTTCTCAACAAACACTGTGAAAACTTTCTCAACATCCCAGCGGTAATGAATAAGCAAAGTTCGGGCATGATGTTCCTTTAATGAAAGCAAGTCCATAACTCTTTGCAAATCATCTTTCTGAAAAACAATGTATTATTCCAATTCAAAATTCAATTGATAAAGAATAGAAATATAATAAGATTAGGGAATATCAAGAATAAGTTACGAACCTGGGCAGCCAAAAGTGACTCCTTTGTTATTACCTTCAAAAACAGGAAACACATTCATCATATAATTAATTTTCTGTGTCTGTGATGGAAACATTAAAATTTGATATATATGAACTAAGAAAAAAACTGCACTGAATTCAACCAAAAAAAGAATTCAGTTGCCCCAACAAGAAATTATTGATTCAACAGAAAAACCCAACAATCAAGAATACTAATTTCGAAAAAATGATCTCGTAATGACTGGTCAATTTCCCACTGAAAATACCCACAATTCAGTGACGAAACACACAATAATCCTCCGTCTTGGCAGCCAGGAAAACAGAGAGTGGCAGAAAAATCAATTAAAAAATTCGCAACTTCAATTAAATTTATAAATAAAATCCAACCCATTGCATCAATTAATATCGTTCGCTAACTTCATTTATTCTACTTTTCTGGGCAATCCCAGAAGAAAAATAAATATTTATTCTTTTCATTTCATCTCCCTTTCTATGTATATATACCTTGCAAGAAGCAGCTCCTCCATTGGACCCATATTCGCTCTCATCATTGAGTTCATCATATCCTTGATCATCATCATAATCTTCATCGTTATATAATTCATCTTCGCTGCTCCCGTACCCATAATCCTCCTCCTCCATTATTGTAATGTTTTTCTTTTTTAAAAAAAAATTAATTTATTTTCTTTTCAATTTTGTCCGTGGGGTGTTCTCCGATCAGAGCGGAAAACACTCACTGACAAAACTAAGAAGAGTTATTGCAGGGGGGAAAAACAGAAATATATTTTTTGCTTGTGCAGGAGAAGAATCTGGGTTGGGGAAATTGAAAATTGTGAGAAGACGATTGTTTATATAGTTTCCCCTTTGATATCAGGAGTCTCCGAATCCTATGAAGTAACGAGGATTTTGGTAATTTAATAAACAGAATCCTTAAGTGACGGGTCGACGACCTTTTGTCGTCGTTCGTTGGGCTTTCTTTGGATTTTCTTTTCTCTTTTTATTGATAATAATAGTTTAAATTATATTAGAAAATAATTTTTTAAGAATATTTTTTTTCTCCATACTATCCGAATTAGCAAAGAGGTCATAATAGATTTGATCTCCGTGAACGTGGACATTTTTGGTTGAATAAAATCTTTATTTATATTTTTAATTATTTCTTCATAATAGATAGTTGATCATGATTGATATCATAATAGCACTTGTAGATCGATGTAATAATTTGAAATAAAGGAAAAAAAATTTACCTCCTATTCTTTCACAATTTTTTGGAATTGCCTCTTCACCTTTTTTTTCTGATTTTTTACCTCCTCATCTTCACGAATTTTTCAAAATTGCCTCCTCAAGCCAAATTCCAGCAGAATATTCTGAGGGTATACTTTCTCGTGCATCTTACGTATTTTTTCAAGGGTAAATTCGTCTTTTTCTATGCGACCAAACCCATTAAACCCGCCCGACCCTACCCATACCAAATAAAACCAATTAAAATGTTTTAACTTATTTTTGTCAGAAAAAATTGAAAATATTTAACGTGAAAGAAATTGGAGTTTAGGATTTATAATACGCATTCTCTCTTTTGAGAGAGATTTTGAGAATGCGTATCATAAACCCTAATCCCCAATTTCTTTTACGTTAAATGTTTTTAATTTTTTATGACAAAGTTAAGTGTTTTAATGGATTTTATTTGGTACGGGTAGGGTCGGGTGGGTTTGGTAGGTTTAGTCGTATAGAAAAAGACGGATTTACCCTTAAGAAAACACGTGAGATGTACGAGAAAACATATTCTCGAAATATTCTGCCAGAATTTGGCCTGAGGAGGCAATTTTGAAAAATTCGTGAAGGTGAGGAGGTAAAAAATTTAAAAAAAAAAAAAGTGAGGAGGCAATTCCAAAAAATCGTGAAAGGACAGGAGGTAAAAAAAAAATTCCCTTTGAAATATATTTGACCATTTCTCTATAAAACTATATATCGTTTTTAAAAATAAATACAAACAAAAAACTTCTTTTGTAGGACTAATGAAAATTAAAATAGGAATAGCTAACAGCCTTACATAGTTGATTCAGCTCAAATACATTGAAAACAAAGTGACCAATTTTGTCATAGTATCATCATGGGGTGTTTGTTTTCCCCAAATATTACTCGTGATAAACAAAAATTTACATAAGTAGTTGAAAAAAAGAAGATACTTGCTAAAATCTCCATGTCAGTCCGCATTCGAACACATACAAATCCAGTTTGAGAATGATTTCGTAGTCGTAATCCTGAGGAATGAAACCCAGAAGTTATGTGATGAAACCGGAGCTCATAGTTTTGTACTTATAAACAATAATTAATACAATTCCGAGTAGTGTATATACAATAACATAGATACCCCTCGTAGTTTCTAAGTTACACATACCTCCCCTATAGCTTATTTCCACATTACGATTATTCAACTCTAATTCAAACTACAGTAAACTTATCAAAATGTTCCCATGAGTATGAATGGCAGACATGGCATCATCGACCAAATTTCTTGATAAACTTTTTTCAATCATGAAAAGGGGGAATTTGTAATTTTGAAACAAAAAGGAGAACTTTGTGTAATCAAAGATAACTTACACGAGAGGTCATATAAGTAACCCTTCATAAAATCACAATCAAGATATATATGATAATTTGAATGTCTAACCTCAACGCTTGGAGAATTGAGGGCGCTTTCTAGCTTTCCTCAATCCAGGCTTCTTCCTCTCAACAACTCTAGAGTCCCTCGTGAGGAGACCTTCCTGTTTCAGAGGTGTTCTATGGCTGTCACTCACCTTCAGCAAAGCTCGCGCTATACCAAGGCAAATTGCTTGAGCCTGCCCAGAAAGTCCGCCGCCATGTGCCTTCACAAATACATCATAGCTGCCCTCATAACCTAAAGTCACAAGGGGAGTCTTAACGTACTGAAGCCATAGAGGATTTCCTTGAAGGTACTCCTGCAGGAATCATCACCAAGAAATTGTTTCTTGAGAACCAACACACACACACACACGCACAAAACAAAGCAACACAGAAATTGTTTCTTGCGACAATCTTAAAAGTACATTAGTTCCCCTGCTTCAGCAAAAATTGCATACTTCATACATGCAATCTATGTTGCGGGGTTTTCAAGGTAAACATCTAGAGTTGAATGCAAATATGTCATTCTAAGGCAGCATCTACTAGAAGAATTTCTACAAAATGGCTAGTGATATCAACAATAAAGCACACTCATTATCATGGTAATTGAAAAGCTGAATTCTCCACGTTCATTTGAATCAATCAACGCAGAGAAAGGATCCCAAAATCACATCAAACAAATTTCCATTAACCTTATAAACTGATTTCTTCTCAAATTGTACTAGTTTACCAGTATCATCAATTCAGCGCCATCAATACTGAAACTAATTCTCATTTCTCAGAAAAATCAAACAAAATTAGAACTATTCGGAAAAAACCACTAATAGCTTAAAGCTGGAAAACTGGACTACCTTAGCATCACGATAGTTAATGATAATTTTACCGGAGCCCTCCTGAAGAACAACCCTAGCAATGGCACATTTTCTACGGCCCGTTCCGATAATGGTCTGCGCGGCAAATCCACCGGGAAGCCTTGACTTCACCAACTTCTTTAAGTCCTCCGTTTCCACGTCCGCTTCAGCGACGGCGGCAGAGGAAGCGGTGACAATGAGGGCGGGGAATTTGCGGGCGGAGGATTTTAGAGATAGAGGCTTGGATAGAGAAAAGGAGAGGGATTTAATAGGATTTTGGGTACTTTGGGATGAGAATGAGAGAGAGGAAAAGGAAGAGGTGAGAGCGGATATGGACGTCGCCATTGATGGAGCTTTGTTTCGAGAGATTGTGAGGAGGGAGACGATTTTGTAGAGTTGATAGATAAAGTTATTGAATTGACCAATATACCCTTTATATGACAGTATAAAAAGAAAAGAAAAGAAAAGAAAATGTATTTAAATTATAAAAACACATATTTTATATCATGTTACTATAGTTGATTGGATAAATGCCCGTTATAATAATAAGGGATTAAAAATTATTAACTAATTAATTATTGTTAGTTATTTAATAATAGGATTTAAAATATTAATTATAGGATAAGTTTAGCAGACTGTAGTGGACTTGATTGTTCCCTAACAAAATCTTAATATTTGAGTATATTTTGTAATTATTTAATTTTGTGTATTATATATTTATAATTATCTTGCTGCCAATCTGCTACCATCTTCTCTCCTTCAACCGTCGCCATTGCTGCCAATTTGCTACCATCTACCAGCCGACGCCACTGCTCAGGCGACAGCGAGACCACCTCCACCATTCCAAAGTCCTCAAGTCAGCCACTAAACTAGTAATGAGGACGTTGATAAGTCTATTTAGTAATTAGAATTTAGGAAAAAAAGTTGTTATCAATTATTAACTATTTATGCTTGTCATCGATAATTTGTGGGATTAAAAATTTATTTCTATTTATTTATATTATTTGGTATATTTTCTATTTTTATAATATTACTAATATTATATATAATTAAATATATTTATTGCATATTTATGACATTACTTTAGACAGTCATTGCTCTAATTCTAGGGAAGCAAGACCCAGCTTGGCGAGTGCAAAACTCGTGTCCTTCTGGATGGTCTATTTGTATTATCCTTTTATTGTTGCTTTCAAACTCTTCTTTTGTGCTTTTGAGACCTTGTTGATGTACTTCTCGGATTTTCTATTATGAGCTTTTATGTTACGAGGGGGTCCTCTTAAAAAAAAATGACATTATACCGGTTCGACCAGTAGTTGACCAAATAATCCGGTCGAACCGATAATCAATAAGGCATACGGTTCAATGCCCGGTCTTATAAAACAAACCAAATTACAAAACCGGGATCAAAATCCCTAACAAAATGATTACATTTTCAGGAATTAATAAAATCCTTAACAAAATTCAATGATCAAGTTGAGCCTGCATCGGCCATCAAATTAGTTTTTTCATTTATCATTGTGATGACGATGATTCTTTTAATTCATCATTGACTGTCAATTTCCCCACCCCACCTTTTCACACGGTTTTCTGCTTCATGGGCCTGCAAACACACAAAAAATTCCAATCAAATTGTTGTACAATTGGGCATGTTTGAATCGATATAGTTTAGTTGTTTTTAGTTTTGTGTAGTTGATTCCCGGCTATGAATACAGTTTCGGCTTGATTTTGTTCTTTCTGATTCTTTGGAGCTTAAAAAAAATAAAAATTGGAGAAGAAATGGTAAAGATATAGTTACTTCTTTGTCCCAATTTCTACTTGAAACGATCCCTATCAAGATGAGTGTTTGCAGTACAATTCCTCCAATCATACCACCCCAAATTCCCTGTCAAAGGCCAAACGGTTAATATGATACTACACAACTTGAATTAATTATGGAACTTATACGTAAGAAATTTAAAATAAATCCGCTTGAAATTGTCTATAATATATATATATCTTGTCAGATTAAAAAAAATATATTTGTCTTATATTGAGAAAAATAAAACTAGTTTAATTAGAAATCTTGAGTTTGGATTTCTAGGAACACAACTGACAAAGTCTTATAATTTAGTGGTCTGACTCCGTACAAATTTAGAATAAATACTTTATTATTTAAAAACATAAGATAAAAAGAGTTTTTACCTCTGCGCCGAAGTCGAACACAAATCCCAAGATTATGCCAAGTGGCAGTCCTACAATATAGTAGGATCCAATGTTGACCCATGCCACAACTGCTTGCCATCCAGCTCCAACAGCAACCCCTAATATAATAAAAAGTGAAAACAAGAAACACAAGTACAAAGGATCACAAAAAGTTCTCACAAACCAATCTTTTTATCCAGTTAAGACTTTTCTCAAAAATAAAAGTTTAGGATAGGTTGGAACTTGGAAGTAGGGCACACATTCACCATAACAGCCCAATCATACTCAAAAGACTAGTTTTCTCCTCGAGTTTTTACATGATATAAAGGGTGTTTTTGTAATTTCGGAGGCAAACCTTTGGATTTCAAAGGAATATCGTATAACTATAGGTGAATCCCAGATAGACCCCCCTGAAGTTTAGTGTATTCATAGACGAAACCCCGACATATGAGAATTTACTAATTTTCATTGACGGATACTGAATGCACTGAACCTTAAGGGTCTAGCTGTAATTTACCTAAAATACAACCTCCTTATGCTTGCCACATGAAAAAGTCGAACTCCAATTCATCTTGCTTTTTCTTCTGATAGAATAATTACAACAATGCAAAATATACATACATATATATAATCCAATATCGATGCTTACCAGACAAAACGGGTTGAAGGCCGTTTAGCATAACCGTAAGTGCAAGGAGAACAGATAACCTAGTAGTTTCTTTAGCTACTGCCTCACTATTGGTGAAAAGGTATGGGAAAACATCTTTGGTAGCTAAAACAGCAGCCGTACAAACTATTCCAATCAATATAGTTGTAATGGAAACCACTACGACTGAGAACTTTGCAGCTCTTGCATTGCCAGCTCCAAGTTCATTCGCCACTCTCACACTGTATATAAATAATTTTTTGTTAAATATTTCTTCAAATCTATGTATTTATTTGGAACAGTATTTAAAAACAAAAATTCAGACGTACCTTATCGCAGCATTGAATCCAATTGAAATCATCGCATCCCATCCGTTAATATTCATGCTGAAAAAAGAGAAAGAATTGTTGGGAAATGAATCAGAGAATTTAATTTTGATTGATTAAACACAAAATAGAAAATAATAGAGTGAAAAGGGCATTTACCATATAGAAATTGCATCAACTGGTATCACGGGGTTATCCAAGTGACCTGCTATTACCACTATTACCATCAAATACCAAAATTCCAGGCTGCAATATTGTTGTCCAAGTTATAGTATAAGAATCAAGAATGATAAAAAAAAAATATATTAGCATTCTATACTATACCCTGAGGTCTGCATAATTACCAAAAGGGCCTCATTGCTTCGAAACAATGAGAATCGATAGGTCATTACACGAAAAAGACCCCATCAGGTTCAGAATAGCCACCAAATGGCTGTCGTTGAGTTTTTGTTTCGTATAGGGTGAATTACCTCCACACCCCCTCAAATTTCCATAATTACCAAAAAGACAACGAACTTTTGGTAATTACAGCAAACCTGAGGGGATGTAGCGGTAATTCACCTGCAATTATTAAGTTGGACCCACGAAATCTTACCACAACATTACAGCAGAGGCCAAGGAAAGCTTGACAAAGCCATACAAGTCTTCAAATGCCAACCAAGAGAATCCACTCCACGCTCCATCAGATTTGGTGTAAAATATGTAGACTAATTGCAAAACAACAATTAGCCACCAGGAGGTATTAAGAGTAACAGCTGCTCCAACCAATCCCCACTCGAGTTTCAAGATCAACAACCAGCTAAAAAATATATGTAGAACCAGCACGATAAAGGAAATCCAAGCCATTGCCATTAGCTTCCGTTGTGATTGCAAGAACTTCTGTATTGGAAAATTCACAGCATATGCAAACAGCTGTGGTATCATCCAAAGGGCAAATTTACCTGCAAGAGATTCAAATACGTACATGCTCAAATCCGAATACTACACCTCAAGTTTATACGAGCTATATTACATAATGCATTTTTATAAAATGTCAAAAACATCTTTTATATTTTTTGGAAATTACAATTTCCCCTACTAAATAAAAATTTCTGACTCTACTGCGGATAGGGGTAAAGAAGTCTGTGAATACAGGATTAATACCCACCTGCAGCTTGAGAAATCTCTTCCGACTCCCCAAAGAACGTAAGGATGGGAGGGGCAAAGATGTAAATTGGAAGCAGGAAAAAGGAAGTGACGAGCAAGATGACCCATGATCTTTGCATGTATATGCCAAGCATCCTGATCTGTCCTGCACCAAATGCTTGCCCGCATAGAGTTTCCAATGCACTTCCCATTCCAAGCTGCATAATTTTATCAACACTCAATCAGTTAATTTATTCCAGTCACGTAATATATATACATATACATTCTTTAATAGCAAATCTTTAACTATCATTAGTTAACATTCGATTAAATTGTAAGCTATTTCTATTTCATTTTATGATACATTACTAAACAACAAAGTAATTTTCTTGAGTTTCAGCTTACGAGTTGTCCATATATTGCACTAGATATGTGACTAATTGGATTTTACTCTGTGCGAGAATTATAAGTAGCAAATATTTAACTATCATAAGTTAACATTCAATTCTGTTCTCTTCTTCTTTTTGTGATACATTCTCATTTCTCACTGAACAAGAAAGTAATTTATTGCGTTTCAGGTTACTTTTTCACAAAAAAAAAAAAAAAAAAAGCACGCAGACACACACACACACACATAAAACTAGGTAGTTGCAACCATTCTAAAACCACAAAAAACAAAACAGGACGAAAAGTTGAGAATGGCTGTCAAAAAGATTGCATTTTTACCATGTCTTCAAAAGCAAGACCATCAATTACAGAGTAACACATACAACCAACCAGTTTAAACCCACTAAAAAAACATTAAGAAAAATTGAAAACTTGAGAAATGATAGGAAAGAAAAGATTGCATTTTTACCATAGCTCCAAAAATAAGACCAGCAATAACAGAGTTCTCGACAGATACAGCAGCCAACTCGAGCTCCCCGACCTGACCAACAAACGTTTGAGTGAGTGCGCCTAAAGAATACTGACAGAAATATGTAAATATCGCCGGCCCTGAAATTTTCCATAGCTTCTTCGACTCAGCACCCCACTCTTTCACAAAACCCCCTCCTTCTTGGGGCCGCTTTTCGAGAAGCGCCTCCTTTGCGCCGCCGTCCATTACGGCAGCAAAAAACAGAAACAACCCACCCGGAGATAGCTATAGAGAGACAAGAAGCAAGGACGAAAAGTATTCAAGATTCAAGTGTGGTAAAGAAATGGATTTGTGCGGATATTATATATTAGCATACCGGTGACGTGTGTGCATATGAATTTTTTAGAAAAGATTTGATTGGACCAGACACTGAAACAATGGACGAAATTCGTATTTTACTAAATGAATATAAGTATAAGTCTGTTGGTTGGAGACTGGTGGAGAAATCGTAGTATCCCAAGACGCATATATGTGTTTTTTTCTGCACGGGAGAGTTTTTTGATTTTTACAACAATTTTCCCCAAAGAGTCACATGGAAATGAGTGGAGAATTCATTATATATATTATTTGTGTTTTATTGAATTCTAGATTAATTATTGTTAATGATTGGAATTATATAATTGGATAATTGCAGTATGAGTACAATCTATGATATTTAGACATATATAGGATATCATCAATTGCCACATATTATATATGCGTGTCATTATTTAGTAATAAATACTAAAAAAATTACTATATTTATATCGTATCGAGTATTCGTATCATTATATTCATAATTTTGCATCACAATCTTCTGCAAATAAGCTTGGTACGTAGACGTACATAAAGGGTTGTTGAGGATTTCTATTTACTAAAGGCCATAAAAAGTTGTCGGTTATATATTTCCAATTAGTACTTAGAACAATTTATATAAATCTTCCCAAATATTGTTTTGGATTAGGGATCGGCCATTACAAGAGAAATTGCATCCAGACGCAGAAATATTTTAGATTGATTTTTAATTAAACCTATTTAATTGTATATCAACTGTATCTATATATAAATAAAATGAAAAATATTTATCGTGTAAATTGATTAACATTTCATTTTCCCCGAATTTGGCCTTCAAGTCACATGGACAAGTTTAAATTGGACACTGATTTTTGTACATACATACTTTTCGAGATGACATGTTCTAATTGGATACTGCAGGTTGTGTTTATTATTTATTTATTTGGGATGACAAGTTTGAATTTAACATGTGCATTTAGATTAGAATCCTTCCTAAGCCTTTCCTAAGCCTTTATGGAGTGAACTATAGTTTTGTGAAAGAAAGACCCTCAAAGAGGGTAATTTAATTACTCAAATTATTAGTAAGAATAAAGTCAGAAGCATAATGGTAACATGTACATTTAGATTAGAATTTATGCTATAAAGACGAACATCTCGATCAACTTAATTCAAGTATTAGTAAAGTAGTAAACAATATAATAATAATATTGTCGTATACTATAATGTTATTATTTAGACGTGTAATGATTAAGGTCAACGTACCTTTTGTCAGAAAGACTGATTTTATTTTATTTTAGATATAAGTTCATGACTTAATAATTAATATTTACTATGGTATAAATTATAGAATATGCAGATGACAATTTTTTGTGATAACTCCTAAGTCCAAATCTCCTATATATATATATATATATATGTCGGCATGTGAATAAGAAAGAAACAAAGCTCTCCTCTCACTTCAATAATGACATTCTTTTCTTATCTCTCCTATCTCATTTTTGCATTCACATAAATAAGAAAAGAGAGAAAAATCTCTCATAAACTTTGGATTAATCTATGGACGAAAATATCCTTAGAAAGGGCACGTGATATGTCGTCCAGTGAGGAATGTGTCTTTAGAGACTAAAGTGAAACAAATTAGTAATATTAAGGACTCAACTGTTACTTTTAGAATATTGAGGATCAAACTGATATAAAGTTGAAACTCTATGGACCAAACATGTAATTAAACCTGTCTTGTGATGTCGCTAAAAGACAGTCACTATTATTACTCTCAATGTGCCTCATTGAATGCAGATTAGAAAATGAGTAAATAGCATAAATATGTTTCAAATTCAACATTGCGAACTATCACTTTACAACAAGTCAACAACGTTAATGGTCATTGATACTTCCATAACTACTCTTTTCCAACTTGCTCCATTTAAAGTGATATAGTGAGCGGCGGATTCAGAATTCTATGTTTGGATGTGCATTAACTTAAAGTCTACATTATAAAATATTTAAGGATTATTGAATAAAAAATATATTATATATTATGAAATAATTTCAGAAAATATACTATATAAATTGAATAATTTTAAAGTCAAAAGATGTACATGAACATTCTAGCTTCTATGTGGCTCCGCCACTGGATATAATCAATTTCGAGGGTGTTTGGTTGAGGTTTTTAAAAGCTTCTACGAATTCTCCTATTGTATGAATATAGTTTTTTTTAGCTTATAATTTAAAAAATTAAAAGGAACTTTCTCATGTTTTTTTAGGAGTTTATAACCGTCTTTATAAGATGTCGTATAGAGTTCATAATGGGAACAAACTTGCTAAATGGGGACACTACTAAGGTGAAGAGAGGCACGAAGGTTTGGGAAACTTATTCAGATTTTGAGCTGGAAGAAGAAGCGGTGCTAGATTAATTTGAGGACTGTTTCCTCTGTTTTGTTTTCTTTCTTCTTGCGTTTTAAGTCCTATTTTCACCACAAAAAAAATGTATAGAGTTCATAATTAGCTCACCAGATTAAAACTAGTTTTACTAGAAAGGATAATTCCACAATAGGGGTGCACACGAGCCGAGCCGAGCTTTGGCTAAAAATACGAGCTCGAGCTCAAACTCGAATATTTTTTAACTAATTCGAGTCGAGCCGAGCCGAGTCCAGCCTGAAATTTTCAAGCTTGAGCTCGCGCTCGGCTCGGCTCGTCAAACTCATTTTACATAATTAAAAAAAATTAATAATAATATATATATATATATATTTAATAATAATCTATATTATATAATATATATTATTATTATTATTATTTTAACTATAAAATAAAATAAAAAAGCTTATTATTATTATTATTATAATATATCATTATTATCATATATTATTACAATATATTATTATATTATTCGAGCCTGACACATACAGGCTCGAATTCGACTCGACGATAAGCTCGGCTTCAATTTAGCTCGGCTCGAGAATTAATTTCACACTAGTAAATATGACACACTCGATGTGTATTTAATATACAATTAAAATATCATTAATAATATATAAATTTAGATAGCATAAATTTATAAATATTATTTAAAAATTTATTTATGATAATATTAATTATTTTCAATATATTTACAAAATATCTTTTTTTATATTTACAAAACATATTAAAAAATAATTTTTATAATTAAATAATTAAAAAATTTAAACTATTGAGGAGTTTAAATAGGAAGAGAGAGGAAGAGAAGAAAGAAAAGAAAAAGGAGAGGAAAAACAACTTGGAAAAATGGGGAGAAGAGAGAGAAAAATATTAATATTAGAGGAAAAAATAAAGAGATAAGGAAGATGAGAGAGAGAGAAAATAATAAAGCAGAGAGAATAAAAAAACGTATCAAAAAATGATAAGAATTTTTGAAAATTAAAAAAATAAAAATAAAAATTTGACAGATAAAAAAAATTAACAGAACAAAAAAGTGGGAGACCCAAAGATAATTATTCTAAAGAGAAGGAAAATTATATAATAGTATAGATATACTACTTTTACAAAAAAAAAAAAAATCATTTACTTCCAACATGAGACGTATCCACCTTGAAAGACACTCATTAAAACTACCAAGAGTGGTTTAATAATCTCTAAAGATGACAAGAAAGTCAGAAATTTAAAACGCCATAATCAGTACTTTTTATATAAATAAGTCATACTTACCACCACTGACAAGTCGATTTATCCAATTATGTCAACAACTTATGGGTCCGGATAAATTATTTGCAGCAGCCATTGAGTAACTCCTTTGCCAAACTCCATCCAATATAAGTTGCTCAAATAGTCAAATTCAGTTCTTGTCGTAGAGATGACGACAATCTTAATAATCCTAAGTTGATTAAATATTTGAAAGCTCTGGAATTATCCAAAATTTGGGCAGATGTTCTTGCAGAAGCTAAAAGTTTGTTCCTATAATATTTGTGACCGAAGTTGTAAAATCATAGTAATTAAGTTGCAAAACTCTACTGACGATGCTGGAAAATGGATAAGAGCTCGACGACGATGATCCACTTGAAATCAGTAACAATCGGTTGAGAGATGGGTTCGAAACTTGCTAAGAACAGCCAAACACTCTATGTTAAGATCAAGCTGGAGTTGGATCCAGCGTTGATCCTCCACTGAGTTAAATCAGGTATCAGGAAGTGAGAGTGAGCGTAAGAGCACTCGAGGAGGAAATTTGGCAGAGTTTCGGTAAGTAAATTGTGCGTACCTTGCTCAGTTGTGTTTCTGAGTATTTATAGGTGGTTCTTTAGATCGTGGGATGAGAATCAGACCACGTTTTTAGTGCGGCGGTTGAGTTGGACCGATTGTCTTAGTCAGACGAGTTATTCTGATGATTCAGGGCCACTAGGAGTAGTGGGGAGTTGACGTCAGTTGAGCGGTTTCAGATGTGCAAGTGCTCTGTTGAGGTGAGGTTGAGTTATTCGTGGATGCATTCTAGTTGGAGTACCCGAGCTTAATGAGTGTTGGTGAGGTGGATGTCTTTGAGGTAGCTTCCTTGTGCTCTTTCCTCGAATAATACTTTCGAGAGCGATACTTAGCAATTTCTGGATGTCTTACCGGTTATGAAGAGGATGAGACGAGTGGAGCTGATTTGGACACGTGGCAATACGAGATTATGGCACATCAGTTGCCCTTCACTCTCTAGTCGTCGAGGCAAATCTCCCTATAAGCCACGGTACTTCGAATGTTGCCGAGAAGGCCGTGGAGGAGTCTATAGTTGAGAAGGAAACTGAGAAGGCTGCTGAAGAGCCTAGATCTGAGGAGGTTGCGAGCATTGGCGAGTAAGTTAACCAGGCGCCCGTGAATATTGATGGCCAAGTGGGAGGCCAAACTGTGATTCCAACTCAGGAGAAGTTGTTTGCTTCCGCAGAGCAGCAAGTGGAGAAAACTAAGCCGGGTAGCGGTGCTGTTAGTTTTGTTTTTTATTTTGTTCAAAGTGTTGCCCTCGAGTTTGTTATAATCGAGGAGGAAAATGTTGTTCCCGATGTAAAATCCAGATTTAGATTCTTCGAGAATAGCATGTAACTCGAAATATCGTTTCTTGAATTTTAATGGTACTGCTTTCGCTTTCTTTTACTCTGTTATTGTCTTCATTGTTGAGATTGCTTTGTTAACGATCTTGTAATCCGTTCCTTTATATTGCTCTATCCGCCCTCCCCCCGCTTGGAAGTGGGGTTCTCGAGCCATAACTTGGAAACAATCTAAGAACTTGATTAACTTTTGGGCATAAATAATGTAGAAGCATTGTAAGACGGAAGCAATTGGCAATGAAATGAAACTTGCATTGATACTATGCGTCGAGTAAGAACCCGTTGACGTCTTTTTAGAATAACAAATGAGTCGAGTTCGAGGACTCGTTGGCGACTTTAATGGAAGTTAAAAATAACTTGTGAAAATAAGCTATTCTAGACGAAGTATTTCTTAAGGTTTTCTGCGTTCCACGGCCTTGGCAACTGCTTTCCCTCGATGTCAGCCAACCTGTAAGCATTTCTTGTCATCGTTTCGACCACTTGATATGGTCCTTCCCAATTGGGGTCAAGTTTCCCAACATGTTTTGACATATCGACCTTTTTCAGCACGAGGTCCCCAATTTGGAATCTTATGTTCTTCACTGGCTTGTTATATTGCCTCGCCATGATGGACTGATAGTGCTTCATTCGACGCCATACCCTGTTGCATTTTTCTTCAAGAGAGTCCAGCTCGAGGCAACGATTGTTGTCGTTGTCGACAGGCTCGAAATGTGCACTGCGTAGGGTTTCGTGGAGAATTTCAACTGCCAGCACTGCTTCGGATCCTTAGACTAACGAGTAGAGACTCTAATTTGTTGCTGTTTGAGGGGAAGTCCTGTATGCCCACATAATTTTTGGAAGTTGTTCATCCCATTCCCCTTTCTTTCCATCAAGTGAAGTCTTCAAGTTTTTCATCAGAGTTATGTTGGTAACTTCTGCTTGGCCATTTGACTGAGGCTTTCCGACTGAGGTGAAGCGTTGTTCGATCCCATATCTTTTGCACCAATCAGTTGTTTTGTTGCTGATGAACTGAAGGCCATTATCTGAGACAAGGAGTTGAGGAGTTCCGAAGCGGCATATGATGTTTTTCCATATGAAGTTGTGAACAACTTCATCGGTGATGCGCCCCACGGCTTCGGCCTCGACCCATTTGGTGAAGTAGTCGACTGCTACAATTGCATAAAGTTTTTGATATTTAGCCTTTGGGAAGGGTCCAACAATGTCTATCCCCCACTGATCGAAAAGCCAAGTGACGTCGAGGTTGACCATTTTTGCTGCGGGCTGCTTCGTGATGTTTGCAAATTTTTGCAATTGAGGGCATTTCTTTGCATAGTTTATGCAGTCTTCTTGCATAATTGGCCAATAATATCATGCTCGAAGGATTTTCTTATGCATATTTCTGTCTGCGCTGCTGCATGGTTTCTGCAAGTGTTGTCTCGAGCCCCAGTATGGATGTGAGTCATCACTTCTTTGGCTTGCGAAGGTAGCAAGCATCTCGAGGTCAGCCCATAGTTAGATCTGCGAAAAAGTCTCCCTTCTTCGTCGATGGTGTATCGGGCTACTTTGTATTTGATTTGTCGATCAAGGACATGATCGGTGGATGTCAATGATCCGTCTCGAAGGTAAACTACCAAGTTATCCAGCCAGCAGGGTTTAGCAGGATCGATGGAATTAATCTCTGCTGGTTTGCCTGAGGAGATCACAGGTGTATTTGATGTTAGAAAAGAAATTGAGTGATCTTTTGTACCTTCAGAATTGTTGGCAAATTTTGACAAGGCACTGATTCTCTTTTCGAGGTATTTGATTCAGAGTGAATGTCTCGAATTTTGCAACCTTTGCTAAGTATTTCACCATAGTTTCTTCTTTCGCCTCGTACGATCCGTCGATTTGGCTGGCTACTAACTGTGAATCTATGAAAACCCTTAGATGCTTTATTCCTCTTTTCACAGCAATGTCAAGCCCGGCAAGGAAAGCTTCATATTCAACTTTGTTATTCGTTGGCAGTCATTCGAGACGGATGGCAAAGTCTAGTTCTTCTCCTTCTTCGCTTCTTAAAGATATCCCCGCTCCGCCACCTTGATTGGATGAAGAATCCATGTTTAATTCGAATTATTATCAAGATTTATTATGAATTATTGGGCTTAAAATACTTATCGGGTCGTGCCTAAAATATTGGATACCATCAGGGGATACCAAAATCTCCTCCATTGAAACAAAACAAAATTATTACATTTTCAGGAATTAATAAAATCCTTAGCAAAATTCAATAATCAAGTTGAGGTATCAATGTTTTTTTTTTTTTTTTTTAATCATTGCGATGATTCTTTTAATTCATCATTGATTGGCAATTCCCCCACCCCACCTTTTCACACGGTTTTCTGCTTCATTGGCCTGCAAAACACACAGAATTTCAATCAAATTGTTATACAATTGGGCACGTTTGGATCAATACAGTTGCGTAGGTTTTCTGATATTCGTAGCATGTTCGGTTGTTTTTCGCAGTTTAGTTTTAATTTTGTTCATATGAAAGCTAATTGTGTAGCTAATTCCTTGGCTAGGAATACAATTTTGGCTAGATTTTGTTCTTTTTGATGCGTTGTTCTTCCTTTGGATCTTCTCATAAAAAAAAAAAAAGAAAGGAGAAAGTGAAGAAGAAATGGTAAAGATATAGTTACTTCTTTGTCCCAATTTCTGCTTGAAACGATCCCTATCAGGATGAGTGTTTGCAAAACAATTCCTCCAATCAAACCACCCCAAATTCCCTGTCAAAGCCAATAAACGGTTAATATAATAATAGTACACAACTTGAATTAATTATGGTATTCATCTTATATTGATAAAGATTAAATTCGTTTAATTAATGCAACTGCCAAAGTCTTACAATTCAGTAGTCTGGTCAATTCAAATTGAGAATAAGCACAATTCAATTATTATTTAAAAACTAAGATAAAAAGAGCTTTTACCATCGCGCCGAAGTCGAACACAAATCCCAGGAGTATGCCAAGCGGCAATCCCACAATGTAGTAGGATCCAATGTTGATCCATGCCACAACTGCTTGCCATCCAGCTCCAACAGCAACCCCTAATGTAATAAAAAGTGAAAACAAGAAACACAAGTACAAAAGATCACAAAAAGTTCCCACAAACCAATCTTTTTATCCAGTTAAGACTTTTCTCAAAAAGAAAAGTTTAGGATAGGTTGGAACTTGGAAGTAGGGCACACATTCACCTGAACAGCCCAATCGGCAATCATAGTCAAAAGATTAGTTTTTTCCTTGGTTAGGAAGGACGGAGCCAAAAAAAGTTAATTTGGTGGGGTAAAATTGAGTTTTTACATAATATAAAGGGTGTTTCTGTAACTTTAAAGGCAGCCCTTTAGATTTCAAAGGAAATCCATATAAAACATTGTGAATCACAGATAGACCCCCCAAAGTTTAGTGTATTCATAGACGAAACCTCGACATATGAGAATTTACTTATTTTCATTTACGGATACTGAATGCACTGAACTGTAAGGGTCTAGCTGTAATTTACCTAAAATACAAGCTCCTTATGCTTAGCACAAGCAAAAGTCAAACTCCAATTCATCTTGCTTTTTCTTCTGATAGAATAATTACAATAATGCAAACTATATATATATATATATATATATATATATATATATATATATATATATATATATATATATAATGCAATGTTGATTTCTTACCAGACAAAACGGGTTGAAGGCCGTTTAGCAAAACCGTAAGTGCAAGGAGAACAGATAACCTAGTAGTTTCTTTAGCTACTGCCTCACTATTGGTGAAAAGGTATGGGAAAACATCTTTGGTAGCTAAAACAGCAGCCGTACAAACTATTCCAATCAATATAGTTGTAATGGAAACCACTACGACTGAGAACTTTGCAGCTCTTGCATTGCCAGCTCCAAGTTCATTCGCCACTCTCACACTGTATATAAATAATTTTTTGTTAAATATTTCATCAAATCTATGTATTTATTTGCAACAGTATTTAAAAACAAAAATTCAGACGTACCTTATCGCAGCATTGAATCCAAGTGAAATCATCGCAACCCATCCGTTAATATTCATGCTGAGAAAAGAGAAAGAATTGTTGGGAAATGAATCAGAGAATTTAATTTTGTTTGATTAAACACAAAATAGAAAATAATAGAGTGAAAAGGGCATTTACCATATAGAAAGTGCATCAACTGGTATCACGGGGTTATCCAAGTGACCTGCTATTACCACTATTACCATCAAATACCAAAACTCTAGACTGCAATATTGTAGTCCAAGTTATAGTATAAGAATCAAGAATGATAAAAAAATATATATTAGCATTCTATACTATACCCTGAGGTCTGCATAATTACCAAAAGGGCCTCATTACTTCGAAACAATGAGAATCGATATGTCATTACACGAAAAAAACCCCATGAGGTTTGGAATAGTCACCAAATGGCTGTCGTTGAGTTTTTGTTTCGTATAGGGTGAATAACCTCCACTCCCCCCTCAAGTTTCCATAATTACCAAAAAGACCATGTTGTTATTTATTTATTTATTTATTTTTTTTAATTGAAACCGGCGAGCGCCATAGAGTTTTTACTGAAGCCTCCACCTCATATTATAAAACCAAATAAAATCACAGTCGAAAAAATGAGAAGCCATGAACATGGCTAAAGCTAATCCTACTCTAAAACAAGTACACCAACAATTAAAAGTAGTAATGAAACTAAAAGTAAACCAATAACATTGCAAACAGCACCAAAAGTGAGCATTGACACAAGTCTTTCCCTCGTGCCTAGTCCAATGTCTCCAGATCTTGTAGCAACTCCCCCAAAAAACCAGCATATTACCATGAATATTAGCATGCCCCCACGAATTGTTATAAGCCAAGACCATGTTGTTATTAAACAATAAGAAGGGTTTGGTAATTAAGCCAAAAGAGACCCCCCTAGGTTTGCCAATTATTACCGAATGGTCCTCGCCTGTCTCGAAAAAAAAAAAACAAGGACCTTTTGGTAATTACAGAAAACCTGAGGGGATGTAGCGGTAATTCACCCGCAATTATTAAGTTGGACCCACGAAATCTTACCACAACATTACAGCAGAGGCCAAAGAAAGCTTGACAAAGCCATACAAGTCTTCAAATGCCAACCAAGAGAATCCACTCCACGCTCCATCAGATTTGGTGTAAAATATGTAGACTAATTGCAAAACAACAATTAGCCACCACGAGGTATTAAGAGTAAAAGCTGCTCCAACCAATCCCCACTCGAGTTTCAAGATCAACAACCAGCTAAAAAATGTATGTAGAACCAGCACGATAAAGGAAATCCAAGCCATTGCCATTAGCTTCCGTTGTGATTGTAAGAACTTCTGTATTGGAAAATTCATAGCATATGCAAACATCTGTGGTATCATCCAAAGGGCAAATTTACCTGCAAGAGATTCAAATTCATGCTCAATTCCCAATATTACACCTCAAGTTTATACGAGCTATATTACATAATGCATTTTTATAAAATCTCAAAAACATCTTTTATATATTTTGGAAATTACAATTTCCCCCACTAAGTAAAAGTTTCTGACTCTATTGCGGATAGGGGTAAAGAAGTCTGTGAATACAGGATTAATACCGACCTGCAGCTTGAGAAATCTCTTCCGACTCCCCAAAGAACGTAAGAATGGGAGGGGCAAAGATGTAAATTGGAAGCAGGAAACAGGAAGTGACGAGCAAGATGACCCATGATCTTTGCATGTATATGCCAAGCATCCTGATCTGTCCTGCACCAAATGCTTGCCCGCATAGAGTTTCCAATGCACTTCCCATTCCAAGCTGCATAATTTTATCAACACTCAAATCAGTTAATTTATTCCAGTCATGTAATATATATACATACACATTCTTTAATAGCAAATTTATTACCATCATAAGTTAACATTCAATTAAATTGTAAGCTATTTCTACTTCATTTTATGATACATTACTAAACAAATTTGTATTTTTCTTGAGTTTCAGCTTACGAATGGTCCATATATTGCACTAGGTATGTGATTAATTGGATTTCATTCTGTGCGAGAATTATAAGTAGCAAATATTTAACTATCACTAGTTAACATTCAATTCTGTTTTCTTCTTCTTTTTATGATACATTCTCACTAAACAAGAAAGTAATTTTATTGCGTTTCAGCTTACTTTTCCCAAAATGAAAAAAAAAAGAAAGAAGCATTGAAGAAGAAAAAAACCTCAGACACAGTTTTTATTCAAAGGAGTACAAAAATGAGGCAAAACACACACATATACACAACAACCAACCAGGTTTTGGAGACCAGTTTAGAACCCACAAAAAACATATTAAGAAGCATGGTTCGCTGTCGCGGTCGCGGGGTGCGGAACGGAGTCCACCGTTCCAGTTCCATTGCAACGTCGCGGAACGGTCACGGCAAAAACGCGGCCAAGTTAGAAAACGTTTAATTTTGTTTTTTTAAAATACCAAAACTTATATATTTATCAATTAATAGTTATGTGGTTAATATTTAGTATAAATTTGATAAATTTTGAACTTATATAATTGATTTCACAAAGTTTTGTCACGATACTAACGATAAATATAGTTTACAAATAATATCCTATGATTTTTAAAACAGGCTCACTACGCTCTATTTAGAATTTCTTGTAATTTAACAAGAATTTTCCGTGCAATAATTCTTCTCTTTTTTTTCCTTCTAAATATTTTTGTTTTATATAAAATTGTATAAAAGAAAAGACATGTCAGCGCACCTACCTTCGAGGAATAAATTTGGAAATATTTTTGTTTTATATATAATTGTATAAAATAAAACACACATCAACGCACCTATCTTCGAGGAATAAATTTAGATCTGCTCTTTCCCACCTCACTATCTCACCGATTTCTCCTTCATTTTCCACAACCATACACATTGCAAACTCTCTAACATTCATTTTCTAAGAAAAACAAAAAAAAAAAAAAAAAAGAAGGAAAAAAGAAGGAAAATTTTGAATTTTTCCCCGGAGCGACGCCACGATCTCAGCCGATTTCTCGCCGGAACGCCCGCTATGGGTACATAGCCGTTCCACCTCGGACCAGTGAACCAGTGCACGCCGTTCCCGTTCCGTGACGACCGCGATCGCGCCACGATGGCGAACCATCTTAAGAAGAAATGTCCAGAAATGAAAAGAGAAAAAGATTGCACTTTTACCATTGCCCCAAAAGCAAGACCATCAATAACAGAGTAAAACAGACACAAACACACACACACACAAAACTAGGTAGTTGCAACCATTCTAAAACCATTTTAAAAAAAAAAAAACAAAAAAAAAAAACCATTCTAAAACCACAAAAAACAAAACAAGACGAAAAGTTGAGAATGGCTGTCAAAAGATTGCATTTTTACCATGTCTTCAAAAGCAAGACCATCAATTACAGAGTAACACATACAACCAACCAGTTAAACCCACTAAAAAAACATTAAGAAAAATTGAAAACTTGAGAAATGATAGGAAAAAAAAGATTGCATTTTTACCATAGCTCCAAAAATAAGACCAGCAATAACAGAGTTCTCGACAGATACAGCAGCCAACTCGAGCTCCCCGACCTGACCAACAAACGTTTGAGTGAGTGCGCCTAAAGAATACTGACAAAAATATGTAAATATCGCCGGCCCTGAAATTTGCCATAGCTTCTTCGACTCAGCACCCCACTCTTTCACAAAACCCCCTCCTTCTTGGGGCCGCTTTTCGAGAAGCGACTCCTTTACGCCGCCGTCCATTACGGCCGCAAAAAACAGAAACAACCCACCCGGAGATAGCTAGAGAGAGACGAGAAAAGAAAACAAGAAGCTAAGGACAAAAAGTATAGATTCAAGTGTGGTAAAGAAATTGATTTGTGCCGATATTATATATTAACAATAACGGTGACGTGTGTGCATATATGAAATTTTTAAGAAAAGGATTCGGAGGATTTGTTTGGAGTCTTTGGACCAGACACTGAAACATTGGACGAAATTCGTATTTTTCTAAATGAATATGAATATAAGTCTGTTGGTTGGAGACTGGTGGAGAAATCGTATCCCGAGACGCATATATGTGTTTTTTTCTGCATGGGAGAGTTATTTTGATTTTTACAACAATTTTCCCCAAAGAGTCACATGGAAATGAGTGGAGAATTCATTATATATATTATTTGTGTTTTATTGAATTCTAGATTAATTATTGTTAATGATTGGAATTATATAATTGGACAATCGCAGTATGAGTACAATCTATGATATTTAGACATATATAGGATGTATAGGGTTTGCTACAGATATATGTGTCGTACAATATTTAGTAACAAATACTAAAAAGAATTTGTATTATTATATTCATATCACGTATTCAATTTGCTGCAAATGGGCTTGGATGTAGACGTACATAAAGGGTTGTTGAGGATTTCCTTTAGAGATGACATGTTCTAATTGGAGACTGGTTGCATGCTGTGTTTTAAAACCCGGACCGGACCGGCCGGTCCGACCGGTCGGACCGGTGACCGGCAGGCCTTCCGGTCCGGGTGACCCCTTTGAACCAATTCCTAATTGAACCAGTGGGAACCGGTCAAAACCGGTCAATTGACCGGTTAAACCGGTCCTGGTCGGACCGGTTGACCACTGGTTCAATGTTTTTTTTTTTTTTTTTTAAATAGGTTGACCACTGATTGTGTTTTTAACTTTTTAAGTTTTTATTTCTTAGTTTTTCAACCCAATTTTTGTGAATACAGTAATTGATGTGTTAGATTTTGGTGAGTTTTTTAATTTTTGAGTTGGTTGATGTAATTATTTTTACATGGTTGATGGAATGATGGTTGAAATTTTATTTTATATTTTTTGGTATATTTTTTTAATTTTTTTTATATTATTTTGTTTATTTTTCTATATTTTTTAATATTACTAATATTATATATATTTAAATATAATTATTACATAATTATGACGTCATACCAGTTCGACCGGTGGTCCAACCGGTCAAACCGGTCGAACCCCTGACCAGTAAGGCCTCCGGTTCGACGTCCGGTCCGGGTTTTAAAACATAGGTTGCATGTGTTTCTTATTTATTTATTTGGGATGACATGACAAGTTTGAATTGAACAGCTAGCTGCATTTAGATTAGAATTTATGCTATATTCTATGCTGTTGCTGTAGAGTGTAGAGACTAGAGAGAGACGAACATCTCAATCAAGTACTTCAAGTACTGTTAGTAAAGTCGTAGTAAACAAATAATTAATAATCTTTTCGTATCTTTAATGTTATTATTTAATTCAACGCATCTTCTGTCAGAAAGACCGATTTTCGACAGACAATGTTTCGCGTACCTTTTTTAAGGATATTTCCATCAAAACAAAATAAAAAATAAAAAAACTAACATATTTATAAATGGCTTTGTATATGCATAGACAAAAAACGAAATGAAACTTACTATGTTGGCAATAGGAATTTGCGGATTTCATGAACGCGCAGAAACTTTCTATAATCTATGTTATTTCTGTCTTTTAGGTTTGTATTAACGAAAATATCTTTAGAAATGACACATTGAAGGCACGTGATATGTCGTCTAGTGATAAATGTGTCTTTAGTAATATTAAGGACTCAACTGTCATTTTTAGAATATTGAGGACCAAATTGATATAAAGTTGAAACTCTATGGACCAAACATGTAATTAAACCTGTCTTGTGACGTCGCTAAAAGACAGTCACTATTATTATTCTCAATGTGCCTGATTGAATGCAAAATAAAAACTGAGTAAATAACAATAAATATGTTTCAAAATCAACATTGCGACATATCACTTTACAACAACGTTAATGATCATTAATGCTACTTCCACAAGGACCACAACTACTCTTTTTTTTTTTACTTTTGTCCCTCATTTCAAAATCACATGGATCACAACTCACAAGTTATAAATAAGTCATACCTACATTCAAAAAAAAAAAAAATAAGTCATACCTACCAACAATGACAAGTCGAATTATATATCCAATTATGTCAACAACTTATGGGTCCGGTCCGGATAAATTATTTGCTGCAGCCATAGACTCATGGAGTAACTGTAACTCCTTTGCCAAACTCCATCCAATATAAGTTAATGCTCAAATTCAGTTCTTGTCGTAGAGATCTGACAACAATCTTAATAATCATAAGTTGATTAGATTGAAAGCTCTGGAATTATCTAAAATTTGGGCAGATGTTCTTGCAGAAGCTAGAAGTTTGTTCCTATATTATTTGTGAAGTTGTAAAATCATATATAGTAATTAAGTTGCAAAACTCTACCCAATTATTTTAATTTATAACTTCTTTTAATTAACAGGATAATTGCAAGCATTCCTATTTTTGAAAAAGTTAAATACAATCTAAAGTTGTAAAATGTTTGAATAATGAAAATATTAAATAGTGTTCCTTTAGGGTTTCTTGTTTTTCCTTTTGTGATGATGATTCTAGGAATGAATATTGGGTTGGGTTTTCGGATTTCGGGTAACATAATTCCTATCCGGACTCAACCCCGATAGGTTCGGGTATCTAATAATCGGCTACTCGAAATTTTCGGTTGGATTCGGATATATATTTCATTTTTTTTTTAGTTTTTTTTTTTTTTTTTATCCGGATGCAAAAGTGACAAGTGGTCCTTGGAATTGATAAGGAGCAGGTGGACGGAGAAAACCCAGAGACCAGAAACTATTATCAGGTCGAGTTTTCGGACGCTCAGCCCCGAACCTCCACAAAAACCCGATCAAACCGTGGTCGACTATCGAGTACTACAAAGAAAATCAAATGTCGGAATGACATTGATTTGTGGTTAGAATATATAATTGGAAATTAAAATAAAGATGTTGTGATCTTGTCATCGTGTTTCATATGATCAATTCCAAGGACAAAAAAGTTGGATGACTTTTTCTTTTCTTGGACCTGAAAATGAAACTTGGGGACGTACGTATGTTTTTTCTGTTGTGAATATATCTAAATAAAAACGACAAAAGACTCACTGATCATTGAAAGATCGTAAGACTCGTCGTCATACGCATGCATGTGTCTCCTTCTGCATGGAAATTATATATTTTAGTCTCTTTAATTCACTTCAGAATTATATATGCATATGCGTCGTCTATATTTTGATATAAAATAGGTACTTATTTAAAAATAAAAATATAAAATATGATTAAATATAAACCATTAGTATGATGACTTATACATCGAATTCATATTAAAAAGATTCTCAGAATTACATGAAAAAGGTAACAGCAATCATTAATATTGCTTCAGATTCTAATACTAGATCTCTTATCCTGACCCCATGCACGCCCACGATACCAGAAATATAATGAACATTATCCGGTGAAAGCATAAACAGGACACAACGATACAGACATACACGACACAAAATTTTTCCAACATTTTACATAGTGTCAGATATAATATCAGACACGACACGATATGAAATGATAGAATTTTTAGAAGTGTCCGTGCATTATAAACTTTACCCCTTAATTACATGGACAGTCCTCTGTCCTACTTCCAAAGTTCCGCCTACTCTGATTCTCTATTTACATCAAACCCAATTTTTTATATTTCGCTAATTAATATACTACTAATTCGATTCACAATACGTACATAAAACAATTTCAATAAAATAAAATAAATAATAACGTACATAAAGCGGAATAATAATGGCAAATATAACACTTGATAATTGTACATATATCGTGCAATCAACTAGAACAAGAAAACGTTGATGATAAAATCGTGTATTACTTAATTTATAGACCCAAAATTGGAATGATACTTGAACAACATGCTTCATGAGAATGTGATAAAAAAATATAATATAACATCCAAATCGACTTCAACTACCTTTACCTTTCTCACATTTTCCACACTATCAATAAAAAATCAATGGCAATCAAGATCAAGAGACCATCACAAATTTCGTGCACTCATCTCAAACAAACACACACAATGGAGGAGATAGAATCATGTTACACCTGCGACGCTGTCAGAAATTTTAGAGGCATTTACACTAGAGTTTAATCCCATAAAAACATTTATTGCAAACATGTCATATTCAGATTCAAACACAATAATTTGATCCTACCATTCAATAAGACGACAAAGAAATAAAGAAGTTCCAACAACCACCAATGACATTACAAGTTGAAATATTATTCAACTATTTCGAAAACTTATGGGTCCAGATAAATAATTTCAGCAGCCATTGAAGCTCTTCTGAATCGGAGTAACTCCTTTGCCAGCTCCCAACCAGTACTGTCCATTGAAGCTGGCTTAACACTCATTTTTTCAAGAACGGGCGTGTTGGCAAGCAAAAAGTTGATAAAATTCAGTTCTTGTCGTATTCCCGAGATTCCGACAATCTTAATAGTCCTAAGTTGATTAAATTGAAAGCTCTGGAAATTTTCCAATATTTTGGCAGATGTTCTTGCAGAAGTAGTCGGTTCATCTACACGAGCCTGTGAAATTTGCAATATCGATATAAGTGACAGTTTTAAGTAAATAATAGGAAGGGCCAATTATACCGACCTTCTAATATTTTACTATGTTTATTACACATCCTCCCACTATTAGCTTCAAAATTACTAATTACCTCCTGTTGATCATCAAATTTTTATCAAAACTGGAAAAATAAAAGAAACTTGAATATTATGTGGGACCACTTAGGCTACAGGTTAGGGCATCAGATTTATAATGAGACGGTCATTTGTTCAATTCCAATATTTATCTTTTTCCTATTTTTCGTTTTTTATTCAATTTTTGAATATTTAGAAAGTATCTTCTCCCTTTTATTTCCAATAGCATTGAACAATTTGAAAACTTTACCAAAATTTGAGTTGATAACATTGTCCAACTATGAGTACAAATCAACACAAGGGCACAACAGAAAGTTCGATATAAATTCCAGGGAGGTATCTGTAACTTTAAAACCAAGAGGGGTATAACATGAGTCAAATGTTGAAAGAAAACTTACCAACATCTCAAGCTCCTGAAGGTTGGGGGAACTTCTGAGAAGGCAAAGAGCAGCTAGATTCTCTTCTATATCATTGAAATTAATACGTATTGATAGAAAACTAAGATCCAAACAAGGTGTAGGTAGCTTTGCAGGTATAGTTCCAGCAGCCAAATACTATTTCCGAGTCAAAAACCGGGAGAGAAGAGAAGAAAAGAAATGATTCAGTTAAAAGCTGATAATTTACTCTTATTTTTTAAAAGAACGATAATAAAACAAAAGAAAATAAATACATGAAAGACAAATTTGTCATATTAGGGATGGGGTATGTAATTTTTATAAACCTTCAGGCAACTTTCGGATTGATGGATTTGGAGCTGGGGGTTTCAAATCCATAATAAGAAATGCATTGAGATTTTTTGAATAATTTTATCGCAATGTATTTCAAATCCCTCAACTCCTATTTGAGCTATTTCCTGAATCATTATGGTGGATTCAAAATCCACTCAAATATGAAGTTTTATTAAATAATGATCGTATAAAATATACCTTCAAGAAAAAGCTCTGCACCTCGAGCCTTTGAATATGAGGCAAGCAAGCAAAAAACTTCATCAAATTTCCCGTACTCCCAAAAGCCAAATTCCTTTCATTTCCAGTATTCACATACAAACCAATTGAGACAACAGCCAAATGGAAAGTATTCTGGAAACTAACATCTTCAAATACACCTCCAACGTCAAAGAAGAGAAGATTTGGAGCATGTATATTAAGAAGGGTAAAACCATCAAAGTTCATCAAAGTCAACCTCTCGAGCAAAGGGCAATTAGATATCATGTACTCAAAGGCCAATTGATCCATAGTGATATGCTGAAGATCAAGACTCTTCAAATTCTTAAACCCATTGAAATTATTTGGAGGTTTCAAAAGACAGTTGAAAAGTTCCAAATGGATTAATTTCTGGCACGAGTATATCGAAGATGGAAGCCTGTAACGATGACCTTTCCATATTTCAAGTATGAATTCTTTAACAGAACCTCTTGATAAGAATAGAATCCATCTATCAATATCACTAACACCTTGAAGATCTCTATGGGAAAGCTTGAATTTACGAATTGGGCCATTGTGAAGTAAAAGGACGTGGTCGACAATACTCACTAGTTTGTTTTTTACAAGGGTTTGATCTTGGGCAGAGACTAAAACAGATTGGTTATCAAATACAAGATAAGGAAGTGTAATCCATTTGTATCTCCATTTAGTTGCTAATATGCTCGTTCGAACAGCATCTCTCAGGGATAAATGTGACAAGATTTTGTCTATGATATGTTCTGGTAAGTGGCTAATTCTGTCCACCTCTATTTTCAAATTGCATGGCGACTCAGGAGGTTCTCTATGCTTCTGTAAATCAAATACAAAGAAATTTAGTTAGTGCTTCAAAACTCTTGAAAAAAGTGTTTTTCTGCTTTTAGCTTAGAAAAAAGCAGAAATTGAGTGTTTTGTTACACTGCTTCTGCTTAAAATAAGCTAGAAGCACCTTTTTTTTTTTTTTTTTTTTGCGGGGGGGGGGGGGGGGGGGGGGGGGGGGGGGGGGGGGTTTGGTTGAAGGTTCTCTTTTCTTTTATTTAAAAATGCTCTTGTGCTTTCTTCTCCAAACACTCCCAACTTTTACTATTCCGATTTTTTACAACTTTAGTTCTACTTTTAGATTTCTCCAAATGCAGAAGTTTTTGCAAACACCCCCTTAATTGAAGTGTTAAAGAAGAAAAAAAATACACCAAGCCCCATGTAGCATGTGATAAAACATTTAAATATAAGAGTACTGAAAGAAATGAGGACCTCAATAGATGCATGCTATTTGATCACTATGTCATTGTGTGTATTTGTTTATAAAGAAAGAAATGAAGACCTCCAAACTTACCATGTTACTCATGAGGGAAAATAGAAGATGAACTTCAGAGTCTGAAGAAGGTTACAACTCCAGCAAGTATCTCTATAAGATGATTGCGTCAGCCACATCTCATTCGTCCAAACTTTTATAGGAATGAAAAATATCATCATTAGGGAAATTTATAGCCAAAGCATCAAGCCTAATTTTCTTCTTTAGTTTAAATAACAATAATATGTGATTTTGTTTGGATATGGTAGGCGTAACATACAGAACACTACTACTTAAAAATTAAACTCGAGATCTTATATGATTACAGAAGTTAAAACGGGTCGTAGATATCATAAAACCAAACTAATGAATCTTCTCTAAATTGAAAATTAACAGGACCATTGACATAACAAGATCTTATAAGAATAATAGAATATAGACAACAAGAGAGGTGGGCGAAGCATATCAAATAACTTAATGCCGAATTCACAACCACAACAGCAAGACAAACCTAATAACTTATAATTGTAAAGATTAATCAGAAGAAATAATTTGGTCATGCAAATGATCGAACTGCTACCGTTTTCCTACTGTAGTAGCATTTCCTGAGCAACAAATTAGATTGTTTTTTTTTTTTAAATAAATTTCACTCTCAAAATCTTCTTCTAGAGATTATTCCTCCCATTGCACCCATTTGTTGTTGTTTTTTAAATTTTCATTTGATCCTTCCACAATTTTATGAACCCATGTGAAATTTACCAATGCTAAAGAACTGGGATTTTGTTCATCAACATCAAAATACTCAAAGAACATGTGTCGGCCGTATTTACGCATAAACTTTTTCTCGGGAAACCATGAAAAATGCAACGGGTTCCAAGCACACATTACAACTACAATTAGCAAAAGACATAGTTCCGGCATCATTCAGATAAAACCTAATAATTTTAACAAATGAGAAATTAAAAAATAGAAAATGTCGCGTTCGATAAAATTTTGGCAGGAAAATGGACAAAAATTAAAAGTTAACACATACCTGCAGGGAAGCGAGAAAACCCTCAAATCTAACAGCATTACAAAGCATCAATGACGGACAATATGACCGACCAGTGAGATTCGGTGGAATTTCACAAACAAATTGGTAGGTTTTGCCTCTTCAATTTGGTAGAGCGGCCGAGCGCAAAGCTTTGCCCTGTCACTTTTGGCGCACTAGTGAAGAACTTCCTATTTGGCTTAATTCACTGCAGTTCTCTCAGGTTGAAACTGAAGTCGGGCGTCGGTGAAGCGCTTAATGTTTTTTTTCTTATTTGTTGGGCAATTTTGTGAGAAGTGACAGATCTCACATTCTGTTTATAAATAGCAAATAAAAACTAGAAATCAGAAAATTATATTGGACTTTAGTTTCGTTATAGTGTTTCATTTTCATATGGCAGCAGACAAATGCATTTCCTAAAACTAGGAAATAAAGCTCTAATTAAATTAGTATATGCAAACTATTATACCAATATGTCACTTCGGTGATTTTTATTTAATTAAGAAACTTCATAATGTAATAATTATACTAAATTTGACTTGCAAATTGCAATGAAAACTGGGTTGGAAAATGGGGCTTTCCACTTAGAAGAACTTGAACTACAAGCACATTAAGTTTGGTTGGATTTAATAAAATGGTGACAAGTGACAATTCAAATGTTGTGCATTATTGGTTTGTTTAAGAGAAAAGAAAATGAATTGGACAGACAATAAAATAAAGTGCGAAAGTGATAAGAATTTTTAATAATTACACAAGGCAAAATTGATAGACCAAAATAGTGGGAAATCAAATATAGTTACTCTAAAGATATCCTATTTTATATGATATTGATTCATAGAATCATTAACTCAAAACGATAAGCAGTTTCCAAAGGTCATGAATTTGTGCTCTAAACTAAGGATTTCTTAGCTCGGTGGCGAGGAGGAAGTCCCATGATTAGGGGTTATTAATTCGAATTTTACGAATGTGGTTATTAGTATTTTGTATAGAAGTATTGGTGAATAGTTTGTTAGCATGTATTTCTCTGTTTAGAATAAGCTATATACTTATTTACCATATTTGTAATTGATTAAATTGTACAATATTGTACTTCATTTAATTGTGCTTCATTTAATTATAATATGTTTGAATAGTAAATATTTCAAAATGAATTGGTGATCCAAAAAATATCAAGACTCACAAAGTGAGAATAATTGAGCAAATAATTAGGAAACAAGTAGGTGAGGCTATATATTTGAAATTAAATGTATAGATATGACAACGTAATATAACAATGTTTGAAAAGATCACGTTACGGCATGGAAATTGTCAAATATATATGTGTCATATATCCATATAATTCAAAATAAATTTCTACACAATATATATCAATGAAACAAAAAGAGAAACGTCATTAATTACTGCATCATATTGAGTGACATCAGAAAAATTAAAACTGGATGGTCTTCCATTAATTTTTAAAATAATTTTAAATAAATTAAGTATTCGACTTTTATAAGGAAGTAAAAGGCTACAAGTAGCTATCTTTTTTTAATTAATTTAATTAGAAAAAATTAATATTTTTTGCAAACTTACCGTTTCCTAGACAAAGTTATCTAAATTCTTTTTAGTTGCATATTGCAACCTGAATTTTAATTTGTGAAATAATTAATTGTTTTTATCATGAATAATTAAAATTAACTAAAGGTTTGTGTTAATATTGCATGCATACCAATGAAATTAAGTATACATTTGGACAGATCGAGTTTTCTGGAGATGGGATGTCATTTTCAATCCTGCAGGTTTGTTGATTTAATAAATGTCAAAGGCTCCAAACCTAACTCATGGAGAAAATTGGCGATCAAAATGAGAAAACATTCAAAACATGAGAGATCCTCAATCATTTGACTTCTTCTTCTCCCTTCCCAATCCGTTCACCGCCAGAATTAATCCAGATTTTCCATGCACGTATATATTTATATATATACATAAACACACACAAATAAACCCGTGAAAACGAACCAGCATTATTATAAGTCAATAATACGTACAGCTAGTCTTAATCATTATCAGCTCATAAACTTATCATCAAGTTAGCTAGAGAGACGAGCATTAATGGAGGGATTATGTGGCCTAATTACTGCAAAAAGGTATGATATATTAATTATGATGAGAATCCAATTTTCTCTTCACTAATTAGTTATTTGTGTAGGTTAAATTAAAGGGTTACGTTCTTGTTTTTTTAAACTTATGATGAAAGAAGGAAGAAGAGAACTCCGGTAGGGATACTCGAAAATGCCGACTTATCTCATGAAGCTGGAATCCGAACCGTTGAAGTGAATCATCGTTGCGATTTCTCAAACAGCTCCGATCTTTGCATTTGTATAATCACTTGGAATATGAACGGACAGGTACTTAATTACCAATTTTATCGTTTTATTTTTTAATTTCCAGGAACGAGCTAGCTAGAAAGGCCGACTGGTAGAGATATATAGTTGCCCCTAGCTAGCTACATATTTCGTTAAAAAAGATGTTGAAATTATTATTCCACTTTAATTTCAAACAACTAAAAAGTTGTTATATTATATATTTTGTAAGAATTTAAAGGAAATTAATCTCTGTGTGTTAATGTGTTGAATTGAATTGAAGGTGTGTGATGAAGATATAAGAAAGCTGGTGGGGAATGAGAGGAAGTATGATTTGCTAGTAATTGGGTTGCAGGAGGTGCCTCGTTGCAAGGTCTTGGATTTATTGGAGAATGCTCTACTTGAATCTCATGTGTAAGTGATCTTTTTTTTCCGTTTTTTATTAAATTTAATTTACCTAAGTTCGTGTAAAATTTTACTATATTGTGTATTTATTAGAATTTAAAATTTTCTCATCCTAGATATATATAATAAATCAAAAATATATATTTAATAGTTTGAAAAAAAAATGTAATATCAACATACTTGGTTTTCCGTGTTGTTATGGAAAACGATTACGGGTCATTTTTTGTTGTTGGGAAAATGAAAAAGTTATTTTAGTGCATTTGTGGCCACACATAATTACTTGAGAGATGGAAAAAAAATTTAGTCAGCTGAATAAAATTGACAAACTTGTCAATTTTTTATTTTTTTTTTAACAGTCAATTCCCTAAAAGCGAGAGGAAATTCATTAATCACTTAAGTCAGAAAGCACATGCACCGTTCATGCCGAAAGCCGGAATAATACCAAGCCCAACTACACTAAGTTGCATTTCTAATAAGGATGTGAGCTAATCTATTAGCATCATATCGAACAAGAGAAAAAAAAAATCCTCAAAACAACAAGATAATCCACAAATATCCTCAACTAAATTCAACTAAATTGCCCAAATCAGAAAAATGATCAGTAATATTATTTCTGAGCTTATCAATCAAGTTATGCAATCACCTTCAAAAATAACTTTCCTCCACCAAAATCCCGGGCCGACCAACTTAAACTCCGAAAGACATGCAGAAGTTTCGGCAAGTTCCGGGTAGGTTTGGCCCCTAGTTCTGATCATTTCCCACCCAATACACGTACCTGATGAGTCCGTGACATTCTTTGAAATAATATTAGGTTCCCTATATACCTCCGATTGGATGACTTTTAGTAATTACATTTTCTTTAATTCTTCTATTTGTGTAATTATGTATATGTTCCAAAAAAAAATTGTTTTTTTTTTTTCATTTTAACTCATAGATTAATGAATTAAAATGATTTTCATGTCTGGTAGCCTCTTGGGAAAAGCAGTCATGCAGTCGCTGCAACTGTACATGTTTGGGTCGAAGAATTTGGAATTATTCATAAAAGGTGAGGATAATTTCATTTCATATTTTTGGTCCAATAATTTAATATTTTTGCAAATTAAGGACACTTAATTATCACGCTAAAAACGAAAATTTCATTAAAAAATGACACCTAATTAATTCTAATTTAATTTCCACAAACTCTTGTTTTCTTTTTAATATCAGAGATAAATGTTGACAAACAAGGTGTTGGAGGATGTGGAGGATTAATTAGGAGAAAAAAAGGAGCTGTAGCAATTAGAATCACCTACAAGGGCATACATATGGTCTTCATTTCTTGTCATCTTTCTGGTAATAATTATTATAAACTGAAGTAATTTATTCTGTAATTAATCTTTTCTTTCATTTTTGTGCATGTATTTTTAATGAAAATTTCTTTTAATATCTATATATGTTACTAGCTAGCCAATTAAGAGAAAATTTAGATAAAAATGGATAATTAATTGCAGCTCATGCTCGTAACGTGGAAGAGAGAAATTCAGAGTTTAGGCACATATCACAGTCTTTATTTTCGAAAAGCTGGAATCCATATGCCAAACCAGCACAAGTCACTGTGTGGTTGGGAGATCTTAATTACAGACTACAAGGAATCAATACATTTCCTGCCAGAGATCTCATTCATAATGACCTTCATGGAGTAAGTTCAACTATATACGTACCCCATGCCCCTTTTTTTTCTTTTTTTTTTTCTCACCTGACTTTTTTTTGGGTTCGGGTACTATAAAAGCTCAACTAGGAGCAATTCGTCAAACCCAATTATTTCATGCACAAGCTAGAATTTGAACACTATTCCTATATATACTTGTAGCTTCTGACAATGAGAGACCAACTTTTGCAAGAAGCTGATAGAGGACAGGTTTTCAACGGATACTGTGAGGGGACATTAGGATTCAAACCGACATATAAATACAACACTGGCACCAGTGATTATGATACAAGTCATAAGGTATATATTAATAAATGGGATTGATTTAATTATTTGTGATTACAGATCGATTTTAAATTGATGATTTTCTTAATTCTTTTTGTTTTTACTTGGTGATCATCATAGGTGAGAGTACCAGCTTGGACAGACAGAATACTGTACAAAATAGCAGACAATAAGGAGATCAATGCAACTTTACATTTGTATGAAACAGTACAAGGCATTCATAGCTCTGATCATAAACCAGTCAAAGCTCATCTTTGTTTGAAAATCAACAAGCTGCTATGATCGATATATATGTATATATTTTATGTATTCTTCTTTGTGGAAGATTCTTTATTGTAATAGTGCAGAAAAAAAAAACTATATTTATTTTAGTTAACATGAAAATTATATATAGCTAGCTAGATAAAGTTTTTTGCACCTAGTTAATTTTAATTTTTTTTAGTCAAAAGGAAAAAAATTAATTTGTTGACCCATATTTGCTTATGACGTCGTCTGACATTGATTTATACTTTATAATAATCATCAACAGTAATTCTATAAAAAAAAGTAGTATATATAAATTATTTTAAATTAACATATCAACCACAAATATATTAGGAGATGCATGTTTGATTTCAGTTAATACGCCGTAATTATGGAAATATATATTATCGAGTATGAGCCCATTGTATTGTCAAAGAAAAATAGGCTACTCAGATAATTGAAATTGAAATCAAAATAAAATTAGGAAGAGGGCAAAAGATGAAGATAGAACCGAATCGAGAGAGGGACAAATTGAAAGAAAAACTCTTACCTTGAAGGCTTGAATTAGTTGGGCACCAAGATTTACAATAATCGGCTCTTGAGCCAAATTCCATTGTGGATTTGTATAATTTAAGTACTCTAAAAAGTATAATTATTGTGATGTAATTTTATATATGTACCAATAAATAATTTTTGAGGAATTTTTAAATATATTTATCCAATAAAATGTTGCATATATAATATATATTTTGTTGTATTAGTTGAAATTATTCCTTAATGAAAACCAAGTGGAGTAACTAAAGCAATTAAAAAGTAGCCTTACATTTAGACCTATGATGCATGGATACTTCTACAAACTCTATCATGTCGTGTCGTGTCGGACACTTCTCTAGTGCAAAATATCAAAAAAAAATCATATCGCCGTATCCATATTGTGTCGTGTCGTGTCCATGTCGCTGTTTCATAGATTTAGACATGATAATAAATAGTCAGTCATTATACAAAAAATTTCTTTCATATGTTCATAAGTATATTTGAAAATTAACATTTGAAAAAACTCACGCCGCAAAGCAAAGCGTATGTTTTTACTAGTTACAAATTAAAAAAAAATGCTAATTTAGTTGACAAATCACCAATTAAGCAAAATCATTTTTTTTCCTTAAAAATTTGATCCAAGTGGAACACCATACCTCCACATCAATTAAATAAAATCATTTAAGGAAAAAATATTTTTTCGTTTCAATTTTAATTCTGGTTTTTTTTTCCTTTAAATTTCTTTCCTTTCCTATTTCGTTTCTCTATTCTTGAGTTTGCTCATGGTTTCAGATTTCGTTTCTCTATTTTCGCTCGTTCTTCCCCTATAGACGGCTTCAACATATCAATACCACTCACATATATAACAATTCAAAAACATATACAGGCCAATTGATATAATACATACGATCCAAATTAAACTTGCTCGTAAATTTAATTATAAATGATTATTAATAATCTATTTGGTGAGGATAAAAGATATGATATATACTGAATTAGGCAGACTTGTTGGGGTTAAAAATGGAGGGAAGAGTGCCACTTTCAGAGGAACTGCTCATCAACATTTTTCTCTATCTTCCAGTTAAATCAGTGTTGCGATTTAGATGCATTTCAAATTATTGGTGTGCTTTGATCAAGAGTACGTTCCAGTTTCATCACTAGGCATCTCAAACGTGATTCTAAGAGAATCTTGTTGCTCAAGCGCTATTTGCTCCCACAGAATACAACTGAATATCAGTCAAATGGAGATGGCATATTGTCTTTCCACGATTTAGATTGTCCAGAGCCGTTGGTATTGCCCAATGCTTTCATCTCATTAATTTTTCAAAGATATTTACGGCCGTCATCAAATAAAACTTTTTGGACCTTGCAATGGGCTTGTGTGCTTACGAAATTACAATGTTATTGTTTTCTGCAACCCTGCGCGGCGAGAATTCAAGCTGATTGACCCAACACCTTTTGCTTTAATTTCCCAGAAAATCATGGTCACTATAATCGGGGATCTGGGTTTTGTTTTGATGCCATTAATAATGATTATAAATTCATTCGAAGTGGTACCATATAGAAGACGATTTCACCCGGGTTGATGTGTACCTACAATTTGAGTACCAATTCTTGGAGAGTACTCATTGATGTTGCGGTGCCAAGGGTTCAGATCAATCCTGGATTCGAATTATTCTTCAATGGCGCTTGTCACTGGGAAGCAGATGGATATATTGAAGGTCCACCTGCATGCCATGGGAACTATTATATCCTAATAATTGGTTGGAAGATTGGAAATCCTCAAGTCTTGCGGTTTTAAACCAATGTCTTGCCTTAGTTCGCTACTGGTCAGGATTGGATGAAAACTTTTATCGAGTTGATATTTGGATAATGAAGGAATACGGAGTCGAGGAATCATGGACCACCATATATTTTTAAAAGTTCTCTCTTGTTTTGGAGGGATGAGTGGCTCCTTGTCGAAACATTAGATGGCTAATTGGCATACTGTGCGATCCATGAAAATGAAATGAAGAGATTTCAAAATTATGGATTTGAGAACTCATTTAGAGCCCTCATTTTCACAGAGAGTATAATTAGTTTAAGCAATTAACTATCATGTGTTGCCAAGAAGCATTAACTAGTGATCATTTTAGGACAACTGCTTTAATTTTTCATGTGTTGTCATTTGTGTTCTTGTCTAAAAGCAGCAGCTTTTCGGAACAAAATCATCCAGGAAAATTAATTTCCCTACCACCATATTGGCCCTACTAGAAATACAGCTTAATCACAAAACAGAATCAGCCTAAAACACATATCAATTTTCCTTACACTGCTAGCAGCACTACAATCATTTACTGAATAAATTTCAACAACTATGGAACAGTTACTTTTCACATGACTTCGAGACTTTCCACCGCCAATACTACAATCCTCTTCACACCCAGCCACTGTCTTCAAAAGCTCTTACTGTAAAGCTGGAAAATTTTCTTTAAGGTATTGAAACCCATCCGACCGCATAACAACTGCAACATGTATTCTTCTTTGTGAAATATTCTTTATTGTTAATAGTGTAGGAAAAAAAAATATTTATTTTAATTTTAAATATACTATATGAAAGAAAAAATTCCAAAAATTAGTTGGGCCTGTATATAGGCCTTGAACTAGGTCTAACATCTATCTTAAGAACAAGTAAAAGGCCCATTTGTTAATGTTGGCATGATAAAAAGGCCAATGGAGTTATAATCTTGGGCCCAGTCCGCCCCCAGGAGTTGTTTAATTTGGCTCGTTTGTGAAAAATACCGAGCCCCATGTATAAATATACATATAAAAATGTTATATTAATTTTTATTTATATACACTAATAATTTTCCCACGCGGTCCCTCGTGCATAAGTATTTCTTAAATTAAAGTGGATATAAATTGTTATTATATATAACAATAATTAAATGATTATACATTTATTTTAAATTAGAGTGGTTTTATAAGTGTGAGAAGTGGGAGAAAGAATGTTGGGGTTTTTGAATACATGGGCGATAGTTTTGCACAACAATATGACATTTATATCCTTTATTTATGAAAATTTTAGGATAAAAGAAAGGGTAAATTTGGATATAGTATTCAATAAAAGATGTAGTAAATTCAATATATAATGGTTTGACAAACCTTCCCTATTAAGCTAGCCTTTGAAGTTCAGTTAAGTCAATGTCTATTTCTTCACATGGTATATATCAGAGTGGGTTATATTCTATGTCTTTCTCTCAACTCGCAGATATTCATTCCTACAAACTTCATAATATTGCTCTAGTTTGTCCTGCATAATCCGCGACCCTGGGCGTGATCGGGCCGGTATGTGTTAAACCATCCCACCATCGAAAAATATAGTATTCAATATATAATGATTTGGCAAATCTCTATCTTAAACTAGTTTTTGGGAATTGAATTAGACCAAATTTCATTTCTTCACAAAAGCTACCTTTTTGTAAATGTATTTCCAATTATTTTACCTTCATTTTCTTGTTTTCATATTTATTCTGCGCCCATGCCGGTCTCTGAGCCATGCAGGGGGCGGCATCTCTCTGGTGTAGGGACCAATAGATATATAATAATCATTAATTTTTACTAATTATGAACCCAATTAAATAAGACGGACAACGTAACCCAAAAATAAATGATAAAAAACAACGATCTCATTTCAGTGATTCGAAAACGACTGCTCAATCAGACAAGAAAGAAAGAGAAGTTATAAATGATCAAATAGAATTAGGGGAGTACTCAAATAACATACAACATGTATATATACATATATACTTGTTGACAGAAATAATAAAACCTGAAAGGGTTTGTTAATTTCTATGTGGCAGATCATATGTACATTTATGTGAATATATTTCTCGAAAATTTAAGTTGTACAAAGCTAATTAATAATAGATTATAATGTTTGTAATAACAGATCATTAGAAAAATACAACTTCTTCAAATCTCTATATTTATATACAACTTAATTAATTAATTAATTAATACTGTTTAAATATTTAATATGCCTCATGAAATTAGTCCCGAATTGATAGTTGGCTCATCCTTGGCACATTTTCAGAATGTCGTCTAAGTCCCAAAGTAAGGGAAACATCACCTGCAGCCTGAGTTCCACCTGCACCAACTAACCCAATTACCTCAGCCTCCTCCTCCATGAAACACAGGTACTCGGCCACCACCTGTTTTCCCGGCAGCCTGTCGTAATTAATATTGGTGTTTTCTGAAGGGTCGTTTTCTGTTGTTGTAATGGGCGGGGCTGCAGATTCAGTACTGTTATGGTGCATTAGGGTTTGTGGTTGTTCAGTACTAATATCTTCTTCATCTAATTTTGCTGCTTTATGGTGTTGTACGTTGTCGTTTTGAAGCTCTTGCTGGTACATTTCTTCCACCATGGGCTTCCAGAGACGAACCCTAGCATTTATGAACCAGTTTGAAACCTGCAGGAAAATAACATTCAATTTATATTATGGCGTTTTCATGAGTAATTATTAGTGCTGCGTTGCTGTGTTGCAGTCGTAGGTAATAATTAAATTATGCAGAAAAGTATTGATGTTCAGATCATTCACCATTTAATTCCCACAGGTGAATGTTTGCTCTTTTTTTTTTTTTTTCTTTGCTTTTTACAACTTTTTTGCAAAACAAAAGTTTCACAACTTTAAACCAAATATATTACACACGCCGTATAGGGCTTTTCCTTTATAAATGTCTTCATATATAGAGACTCTTATGAGTTAATATC
This sequence comes from Verbena officinalis, assembly GCA_958496215.1. Taxonomy (NCBI): domain Eukaryota; kingdom Viridiplantae; phylum Streptophyta; class Magnoliopsida; order Lamiales; family Verbenaceae; genus Verbena; species Verbena officinalis. The sequence goes on along the minus strand of OY292390.1, from coordinate 29,819,263 downwards.
ATTGTCGGTAACTTAACTATATTCTAGTATAATTTTGGTGCCAAATTAGTCATTGATTTCGATTTTGGTACCATACATAACTTATAATTTGTATCAATATTGGTACATTCGGGAGAGAGAAAAAGCTTAGAATGGAAGAGATAAACAAAAAAACGTGGAGAAGAGATAGAGAGTGAAAAAAGAGTAAATTTTGACAATAAAAAAATAAAAAGATTGACATACTAGTTAAAATAAAATATTGACCAAAGGTAATTACTCTAAAGGGAAAGTACATTATTAAATAATACAGATGATAGACCGTTAATATGCAAAGTCTAAATGTACCAAAACCATCACAAATTATATAGTTGTGGTGCCAGAAAAATAATTAACGTATTAATTAGGCCCAAATGTACCTAAATTGATACAAATTATAAGTTATGGTACCAAAATTGAAAACAATGATTAATAATTTGATACCAAAATTGTACTAGCTTAGGTTATCAAAAATGAGCTAGATTATCCCGACTCTTATAAACATTGAAGAAAAATAAATAGCTAGCTACAAAAAGACCACCTAATTTGACCGTGCAAATTAATTAACTCTTATTAGATAACTTGTAAATTTAACTAATTTTAACTTATTAGACTTTGTTAATTGCATTTCAGATCCCGCCATAACGATGGTTGGTTGAGTTTAATCAATTAACTACAGTTGGAGTACGTACTTTAACTATCCTCTATGCATGCAAGCGCAGATCGAGAGTCACAGACTCACAGACATAAATATAATATATATATATATTAATTAGTGATTCAAAAACCAATGAGAAAAATTATGAAGTTTCCCTTTCAAGAGATATGACGCATCGTCGATGTTGATTATGGAAAGATCTATCGCAATGAGTTAGTACATGCAACATACCTGATTTTTGGATAAACCAGTCTGTCGAGACAGCAAATGTTTGTCTGCTTCACTCGGATACCTGCAACAGTAACACCAAGAAAACAATCTTATGATTTTAATTTCTTCACTCATAATACTTTCAAAGTACCCTGCAATTTGCTATATTTATATTTAGATCCCTCTAGTTTCATTTATTATATCTAAGTCCCTAGATGTGTCATATTAATTCCTGAAATTGGACTAATACGACACATATAGAGACTTAAATGTAATAAATAAAAATAGAGGGATCTAAATATAAATATAGCAAATTGTAGGGACCTATGTAACTGCTCCTTCTTTAAATTTGCATGGGTGAACAATTATTTGATTTGTAGTTAATAGATATATAAAAATACAAATTTTCAAATTAATATACCAAATTGTCTGCTACGCGACACTATTTTCAGTAAATTATAATGACTAATTATCCAGTGGGGTTTAAAGTCCACACTCCACAATAGTCCCTTTCCTATGTTAACACACAACAGCAAACGGCCAAGAAAATCAAGATCCTAATGTTTTCTGACTATATATATACTGACATAAATATATATGTATGAACACACCTAGCCACTATGTTCTCTTTATACGCATTTTTTGGGTTTTTATAGTATGGCGTGAGAATATGATGCTCACGTGGTTTGAGTTTATTTGCCACACATAAGCAAAGAAATGTCAGACCGGAATTTTTAGGTGTCACGTGGAGTGCACATGACCGAATTTAGCCAGAAAATCATTTTAGGGAACCCTAAATTGAAAACGTCGACCAAATTAATGCTTGAAATTGCAGACTGATACAAGTAGTGTCACCAATTACTATAATTAAGACATGTAATTTTGGGTGTGTGTGGAGAGAGCTAGAGAGTATTTACGGATGTAGAAAATGCTCGAAAAGCCAGGCTCTGAGTATGTTGGCAGATCTCTCAGGCAATCCCCTTTGTGGCCTCCATGATTCGGGATACAACATACCAATATTTTGTAGTGCTTTTTGCTGCCGATATTTCTGTTCCAACACCTTCAGCTTCGGCGTTTCGCCTTTCGTCAACCCATTCCCACTAATTATTACATCTTTCTCCCCAAGACCTTCGCACGTTTGCTTCACCTGCCCAACAATGGCGTCCTTTATGCACCGGAAATGACGCGACATCGCCTTCTGCGCCAGTCCCATGTAGGGGGCCGCTGCCCCCCGACCCACAATTGCATCGTATGAGTTCACTATCGCCTGCATTTGTTCGCAATATCTTGTGTATCTTGCATCCACCTGATCGATATATACATACACGTACGTATGTGTCAAAGAATGTATACTGTTAAAAAATAAGATTAAAAAAAAAAAAGAGGGCGAATTGCAAAACTGAAACACTAACTTGTACCAATTACAATTTTAGGATATCATTTGACCGTTTTCAATTTTGCCCGCTAACTCGTAAAAAGTTTAAATTCAGGACGCCTGGAAATTCCAGTCTGACATTTGTTTGTTTATGTGTTCTGACTAAAACTATTATAGTTGTTTACAAACTAACTAAATGTTTTAAACATAAACTAATACATGCAATTATGAATATAGCATGATGAGTCCACTAAGAGAGAAAGACGCGTAAAAATCTGCAATATGTCAACCTTTTTCCGGCAGAAGGAATGTAGAAATAAAGTTGTGACATTGGCTTTATATGCATTTAATTTATTGCAGAAAAAAGATCAGCTGAGCATCATTATCAGAACTTAATTATTACTAATTTAATTGATCTTGAAAGAATATACATGATTAAACGAGTACTGATTTTCTTAAAGTACTACTACTTATGAGGACCTTTTCTCCTTTTCAACCCAAAGCCTGACACTAATCTTCAACTATAGCAATATATTACATGGAGATCAGATGTCTTATACCAATAATTCACCACTAATTCAATATATATATATATTTCCTCGAGGAACAAGGATTTAACTTAATTATATGTAATTTTTAATTAGGATATATGAGGGATATGATCAGTCGCGGATTTTCTATTAGATTTCCAGCTACAACTTATAATGGAGGCATGCATGTCGATTATTCCTTGGACATGTACCCCAAATTTTAGTCTGTCGATCATGCTAACCAACATTCGAAATAAGGTACTAATTATTAATTAAATATGATATATAGCTAGCATAGCTAATTAAAAACTATAAGAAAATAACCTAATTAATATAGTAATGAACCCTAGAATTTTTTACTAAGTGCTTAATTTGGTGGATATTCTTTTTAGCAGCCTAGTGGCCTCTAGATTCCTTATAATTGAATGCTAGGAGAAGAAAAGTTACTACTAATTAATTAAAAACTATTTCTTGATATTAATTTTATTTTTAAATTTTGTGTGAATTGCTTAATTATTAAAGAGAGGAAGTGTGACAAACCTCATCAAGCATAGATAGTAACTTGATTTTTCTCCTTTGGTACTCAGCCCTTTCGCCGGGAGAAATCGGACGATAAGGATTTTTTGGAGAAGAGGGGCCAACATCAGCATCAACATCCTGCAGGTTTGAATTAGGGTTTTTATTATGTTTTCTTGATTGTTGATTCCTCAATTGCCCTCTTCCAACGAAACAGAATTCTTCCAACAATTCTTGGGCGGGCCTCAGATACCTCGAAGTGGTGAGGGTATTTGTGGTATTCATTGATTCCACAAAACCAAAATGGACCTGATGATCAGAATGGAACAGTTGTTGCCGATTGCCTATTAGATCTTCGTAGGAGGACGGCCCTATTATTCCTTGGCCGTTGAAGGGTAATTCTCCATGTCCAAGATTCAATCTTTCAAATTTAGTAGCTTCCATGTTTCTGATCAAAGAGGAAGATAGTGAAAGAGAAAGACCATTTTGCCCCTCCATGATTCCCCCGACTCCATAATTTCCAGGGCTACTTCCGGAAATATTCCAGTTAATTAATTGAGATGGTGGCTGATCCATGTTTGGATTTAGCAAGTGAAACCCTTGAAGCTGAGAACCAGCAGCTGAAGCTTTATTGTGAGGGTTCATGAAATTAGGAAGCTGCATGAAAAACATTAAAATAAAATAAAATAAAATTGATGAATTCTTAATTTTAAATATATATCAAGGAATTACTAATTAAAGTCCTACTACATGAAATTTGATGCTGTATATATATGATTACATTTAATTATTACTCACCTCATGATTTGCAGTTTCATTTATTACTGCTGACAGCTGCTGTTTCTGATTAGGCCACCGGTAACTTGATTGGATCTGATCGGACAAGTTGACAACCTCAGTACTCAGCATCTCACCAGCTGAGTCATACCCCAGTGGAGGTCCGGCGGCTAATCCCCGTGGCGGTGGCGGTAGAGGCTGAAATTCTTGTGCTTTGAACATCCAATTATCCCCTTGCTGATGCTTTGCCGCCATCATAGATCTTTCATATGCATTTGAGAAGCTTTGATGGAAACTCTCCGACATGAATTCTTGGCTAATTATCAAGATCTTTAAGTTGAAGAACTATATATCGTTTTGATTTGTTGAGGGCTGGAAAGTTGGAGAAGATAATTAATATTTAGTACTTCTGCGCACATAAGGCTTGGTTTGAGACCATTCTAGTCTTCAATCCGCCCCACATAATAAAACCAGTAAATTAATCAATTAGTTATTAATAACTAAAACAACATAAGTAAAAGAATCAAAGATAAAAAATTAAGTTTGAGTTGTGTATAATAATTTTTTTTTTCAAGTTTGTCGACAAGTACCTGTAAAAAGAAAGCAATGCAAGTTCTGGATATGATTGAATCGAATCCCAAAAACGTCGTTTTCTTCTGATAGAGAAATTAACTATCTCCCATGTTGAATGTGTTGATCTTTGTGCTTCAAAATCTTGTTCATGGAATCTTAGGGATATCAGACAATATAGAGAAAAGAAAGATAATGAAAGATCGAAGAGAAGAGATGAGAAAAAAGAAATTAAAGGGTCACTCTCTTATTCACTCCCTCCTCACTTCACTTTCACAGATCAACTTTCTATATAATAAAACATATATATACACACACAAAAGTACATATATATCATTTATAATTAGTTAATTTGCATGCTTTTATGTTACTTGTTTAAGTGCTTAATTAGCAAGTACTGCACAATTTTGCTACTAATTGGCCGGCTAGCTTGGTGACCTTAGTGGCCTCGAAAGGTTTTATAATTAAGGCTGTGATGAGGAATCAAAGAATTTGTAGGGATTTTAATAGTATATCTATAGAGTTATCTGATGTGCCAAGATAAGGGATGCTGTACTTCACAAGGTAGGGTTTTGTAAAAAGGCGCATTCATATTGTAGGGTAAATTACATACAGTATCCCTAAGGTTTGTCATCATTACAAAAACCCCCTCTGATTTCAACAATTACAAAAACACCCTGAGGCTTCAAATAATTACCAAAATCTAACAAATCACGCCCTGCACTTTATACAAAATTTACAAAAAAAAAACTCTGAAATTTATAATTGTTTGAAATCTTAGGGGGGGTTTTGTAATTTTAAAAATAGAAGGGATTTGTAATTATTACATACTTTAGGGGTACTATCTGTAATTCGCCAATATAATATATAATATAATATAGATTTCGAAAAGTGGTATCTAGCTAGGTCAGGTCTCACACGACACGACAATTATATATAATTTAAATAATAAAATTTTGCCATATCAATAATGAAATCTATATATACTATGCTGAAATAATTTTGGATCCAATTTGACCTTCAAAAATAAGAATCTTATGTCAAATAAATAAGCTATAAAATTTACAAATTGAATAGATATAGATTTTAAGAACTGATCAATTGACCTGCAACTTAGCTTACTTAGACGCGACAAGTGAAAAAATACTTGTGCCTTGTCTCTCTCACCAGGTGATAATATATATATCAACATTTAACTTTACTTCATTAAAGCAAATTTTACTTGAAAGAAGTTCTAGCATGAAAAGTTGGTAACTAATGTAAACATTAAATCATTTTTCACTAATTAGTTACATTTTTAATTTAATTTTTCCTTATATAGTATATCATCAATTATAGAAATTAAATTTTTTTACGTGTAATTAAACCATTTCTTCAAAAAAAAAAAGTAAATGAATAAATTAAACCATATGGAACCTGCCCTTTTGGAGAGAGTATATATATATATATGGTAATCCGTACAAGCTGACATAGTATCATTGGTGAATGATAAACACGGTACAACTAAGTGATATATCTTAACGGTTCGATCGGCGCTATGCTAATTTAATATGCAGAGGTCTCAAGTTCGTGTACGTCCTTTTAGGAAAAACATTTCATCTTCTGCAATATCCTTCGATTTAAAAACTGTCAATGCATTTTTAAGTCTCATCTACGCCGATCAAAGCCTATCTTCATGATCACGATTTTCACAAATTAATTTGTCTAATTTTACATAAATTATAATAAAACTCTAGGAAAATATATATAAGAGAAAAAATCATATATAATTATACATTGAACTTCAGAGATAGTAAATTAAGATAAGATTTTATTTTGAGTACTTTTGATTGATAAAGGGACCACAATAGTGTTTGTGGCTGTATGGAATTGAAATACATACCCACCCTTTTATTATTACTGAGAAATTAGGATATATCGTGCCTCGTTTCCCAGTGGGGGGACTCCCAAAAAAGAAACTAGACCAGCTGGGTGCCGTGTAGATGTAGATGGTGACAACTACCATATCTCATCATAATATTTTTTAGGCTTTCTTTTGGAAATAAAGAGATATAGATATAGTAATTTAATCAAGGTATTAGCTAGTGCCTAGTAATAAACATAAGATTAGTACTTTAATTTATGTTAAATACACTGGCAAAACTACACAAAAGAGATCGAGTGTGTTTTGCATTTTAGGTTAGGTTCACCCCTAACCGTAGGATGTGGTTGTGCTACTTAGTTATCACATGTCCACTATTCGATTATTTCTTTCAATTAGGAGCGTTTAATATATTGTATAATATTTGTTTAAAATATACATGGTATATGCGTAGTTTTCTTCCATGCATCACTTGTTGGTACAATATTTCAATTTTTAATTTTCCGCTATAAAACTGTATGTCAATTCAAATTCCAACTTTTCTAAGACAGAAAGAACAATCAAATAATATTTAATATTTTAGACAAACACTTCTTAACTTCTAACGGGTAGTGGGCATTGGGGTTAAGCTGCTTTTAGATTCGGACTTAATTTTCCCTGATTATATTAATTTGGGGGAGTTGAAAATAATAGAAGCTTTTTTTTGGTAGAGCTGAAAATAGAAGCTGTCATCAAGAGATATTGCTAATTCCTATTGTTTTTGTAAATTCGCCCCGGCCTTATTATTTTAATCTTTCATTTTGTCCCATTTGAAAATTTATTATGTAAGCTGGTTTAAACAATAACATTTTTAGTCTGGTTTTTCACCAAAATAAGATAATTTTTTCTTGAGTTTTCAGCTTGCAGGGTTTTGTAAATCAATAAAAACTTTCTTGAAAGTACTAAAAGTACTTCCAAGCTCTTAATTTTTTCAAAACACATCTAGATTTTAATTATCCATTTTTTTTTACAATTTTAACTTCTCAAATACCAGTACATGAGTTTGCAAACACACCTAACTGTACATATATATTTAAAGTTCGAAGGACTTAATTATATACACTTACATTTTTCAATATTGTGAATTTTAATTGTGTCAGAGTTCATATATATACTCTTCAGAACATTAAATATTGAACAACTTAAAATTGTTTTCACACAAATCCGGACCTACAATAACTACTTTAATGGAACATATTAATAGCTCCACTGCCACAAAATAATAATATGTATAATTCATAATTCTTTCTTTAATTTAAACAACAAGATAAATAAAATATAAACATCATGGGACCTTCTTATAAGTATATTAATAGCAATTAAGAGAAAATTGCAAACTGGAACACAAACTTGTACTAGGTTGCAATTTCGAACCATGCATACAAGTTAATTACCGGTTTCAATTTTACCCGATCAAAATTATCAATTGAAGAACTAATTTCAATTTTCCCAAAAAAAAGCGTGAAAATACTCGAAACTATATATATACAAAACGTAGTTTATCTGTTCAATTCATGTTACGCTGCTAATTATTATATCAGATCAAAGAGGAAAAAAGTAAACACACCATCATTAAAGGACATAAGCATGGTGACAAAATTTAAACTCATTCGGTCGCATGATTGTAAAATCTATATATATAAAAATAATTTCATTTATGAGACTACTCTTGTATGCAAAAGTATTAATGTCACCTATCAATTGAACTGTCCAGCTCTATATATTGTAATGGTTTTGGACCTACAATTTTGCAAATAATTGGTAAAACCCGGCCCGCCACGAGGGGTGGACATTGAAAAGTCATTATTTCTACCTACAATCCTCATACATTTGAGTAATTAATTAAATAAATTTGATTAATGCGATGAATAGATTTATGTGATCAATAGCTGCTCTCAATGGTAAGAAGGAAACGGTGCTTCTCTCCTCCGCCGACTATCGCCCCTCTCCTTTCTCGCTCTCTCTCCTCTTTTTTCTTTATTTTCGGTTTTATATTATCTTTCTCGTATGAGAGTTTTCTTGTTTTGTTTGTTGCGGCCTATCTCGAATGAGAGTTCTTCTGTCTTGTTGTCTCTCGAATGAGAATTTTTTGCTTATCATCTTTTGCCACCTCCAAGTCAAAAATATCCTCATAATATTTGGGATATGTCCCAACCTTCGCACATGATCTTGTATTTTTTAAGTTGGTTAATTAATGCCGTCCTTGAGGGATCTTTATTTTCGAAAAAAAATTAAATAAATTTTGAAATGTTAAATCATAAAAAAAGAAAACCAATCGAACAACAAATTTTTAAAATGAAACATGGGCTGTGGACATTTCCAATACTGAATATTTGGATTTGGAACTTTAATTGGGCCGAGTCCTTCAAACCCTTTTCTTAAGCATGGGCCACGTCCAGGCTAAGTTTGGACTGGACACTTGATATAATCTTAATAGTATTTTGAGAACTTTATGGGACAAGGAGTTTTTAATAAATTTTCCTAATATAATCTTAATTCTTAGTGAAGAATTAAGGATCATAATTATTGCATATCATTTTAATGCCCCTACTTCATTTACATGCGTGGTCCTAAGTCATTAATCCATATTTTTAAAGTCTACTACGCCATAATTAAAGAGCCACACCATAATGAAAAGTGGCTTCTCAATATAAAAAATTTCAACTTCGTAGTAGAAAAAGAATCATAAACACTTATTGTTTGTAAACTCTACTGTTTTAAAAAAGTTAAAATTGAAAAAAAAAACAATAGTAAAAATATGGAGTGTTTGGAAAAAAAAGTTAAAAGTAGGGAGAAAAAATAGTTGAGTGTTTAAAAAAAAAGTTGAGAATCACTTTTAATTTTAATAAAACTACTAATTAAAAATTTTATTTTAATTATGAAAATACCTAGAATCTAGAATCAGAATTCAAAAGCAATGTGCTTTTGAATTTTGGCTTATTTATGCTTAAATTTAGCCGAAGTTGGGAGTATTTGGAACCCCAAAATACTTTAAAAAAATTACTTCTAATAAAAGTGATTTTTTTTTAGAGTTTGCAAACACCCTCTATTAGTAATTTATTCGTGAATATTAATTACTTTTTATAGCTAATTCAACACTTAATTATCATTTTTCATCCGTTCGTGACATAAAATCATTAACTCAAACTTTTTTTTTTGTCAAATAACTTGAATTCCCTCCTTTTTATTGTTATTTGTAGTATTTTACAATTATTATTTACTATTATTCGTCCTTGGAATATATTATAGTTAAATGAGTTAATGCTAATTTTCTTCCCATAATTCAAAATTATGAAATTAAAAAAGAAAAGTTATTTATTTTGCATTTTAGTTATTTTAATTTTTATTTCTGTGTCCAAGTCTTTTTCTTGACGAAAGCTTTTGGTTTGGCGTGTCCTTTTGTGAAAAGGGCGAAAAGAGGAAAGCGAAAAACAGACCCACGTGACATATATATATTGTTTGTATCTCTAACCATTCCATTTCAACTACTCTGAAGAAAACACCCAACTGCGTTTGATGATTCTTATTTCATAGTCAAACGTTTTTGGGGTTTAATTTGTAGCATATAAATATCATACATTTGACTTCGAAGAAAAATTCTTTCTTTTTCTGTTTACATGTATGTCATTAATAATTATTCTTCATATAGCCACTATATAAATATTAAATTTCCCCACAAGATTTAATTTTTTGTTTCCTTGGTGGGCTACTCGAGTTATTGAGATTTCTGGGCATTCATCGCCGTGTTTCTACCGGTTAAAAATTTAATTTTTTGGGGAGGAGAAAAAGGATATTGATTTCAATCGAATTTCTTTTTCCCCTTGTTCTTCTCTTTTGCTTGAAGATTCTATGGTTTTTTTAGATTAAAAGTATAAAGGGTTTGTGAGCATCTTTAAATTGTTGTTGATGGTGTTGCTTTTGTGCAAGACATTTCATTTTTTGATCTGAGTTCCCTCTTGCTTCCACCATCCCTGCAGAAATTCGTGGGTCTATATTGAGGTGAGTCGCTAAAACAATGTATGATTTCTTTTTATTTAGTTAAAACAAGGTATGTCTTATTTTCTTAAATTTTAGAATTCACATTGAGCAGGATGATCATCTTATTTTTTGAATTTTTCTTCAATATTTTTGGTTGCAAATTAGTATTAATTTGTAATTTTGTATATTTCAAGCATTTGGGATCTTAGATTAATGGTTGCTGGGGGGATTGGCATTGTAGTTGGACACATTTGTAGCTATAATTTCTTTTTCCCTATTTGATTTGGACTTTTAAGGATCAAATGTAGTTGGTTTTTTGTTAATGCTGCAATCGCATTGAGCTAGCTGTTTACTTAGATTACAATTTCCATAACCCAGGCTACAAAGTTTGCTTCTTTTCTGTGATTCTACTCAGCACAAGTTTAAAGTGATGTAATCGATTTTCTGGAATTCGTACAAATCAAAAGAAGTTTCGAAAATCTTATTAATAAAATTTGATCTTGAAAGGTTGTTCTTTATATGCTCCTTGATATGGTAGGGTTTAATCTTAGAACACAGGCTGGTAATCTGAATTCCTCTCATTGTAACTCGAAAATATAAATAAATCTAACCGAAACCATTAGATTATGACTTTTATAGCTTTACTTGTATAGTTTCTGCAGGTTTGAGAGCTTTACTTACTATGAGCCAACCACATTACATCTAATGGGTTGGCTTAGCAAAATTTTCAAGGGCTCAAACCAGAGCGTTTCAGAAGGGCGTTATGATTGGAGATATGGAGCTGATACAGTCGAGAATCATCCAGATACAGTTGATAATCAACCATCAACTTCTTGGGTATTTTCCTTTTTACTATCTTTTTTTCTCCCTGAATATTGATATATACACTAATTTTGAGAAGCCCGGATTTTTGAATTTGATGTACTTATTTATGATTTTAATTCCAAGATTCTGACTGTACATTGCGAAATTTGATCCCTCAAGATTAAGGAAACGGGCTTGAATTAAGATCATTTAGATGCACGTATTACCATTTGAATAACATAGTACACTTACGTGCTCGCATGTGTCAAAATAGTAATTTGCCATTTGTTGTATATTAGTCACATCCCGATATTTCTCTGTTTCTACGTAGAAGTTCCAAGCTGCATCTATAAACAGACTGTAAGCAAGAATGTCATATTTTACATGGAGATATAATGGTTGCCAAGATTGAACTTTTACAAAATATAGAAGGCATTTTTTTGGGGGGTAGTGGGGGAACATTTTAGAAACTTACATATGGAATATAACTTTATATAAACCATAGACGGGGGTGACCGCCCCTTCCCCCTCCTCCCTTTTGCTAAGGGAAAGTGAAGGGTTCTCATGTTAATTGAATAGAGATGGGAGAATAAATGGATTTTTATCGCGTTTCCTTTATATTATTTTTGGATTATTTGCTTTTGGAGGTGGCATGACCTGCAAAATTACGATTAATTGCTTCTCTTATGCTTATTAATTCTTTTTAAACAAAAAAAACAGCTTATTCATGGTTGAAAAAACGTGTATAGGATTCATGGTCGGAGATGGAAGATATAGACCGAGCTATTGCACTATCTCTTTCAGAAGAAGAACAGAGAGAACCCACGAACATCGTTGTTGGTGAGTGCTTAGGCAATTTTCTTTAATAATTTAATAAATTGGAAAAACTGAATCTGATGACCGTGTTATATTTTCATCAAGTAAATTTATTTATACAAGTTACTAAAGGGTAGGTTTTTCATATGGATAGATAGTCAACCACAATTGGAAGAAGATGAACAACTCGCTAGGGCTCTTCAGGAAAGTTTGAATGTTGAGTCTCCACCTCAGCCAGCGAGTCGAAATGACACTAGTAGTAGTGGAAATGTATATGGAAATGGATATGGACATGGACATGGAAATGGACATGGAAATGATAGCTTTTATCAGCCTATACCTTTCCCGTATAATACAAGCCTCAGGTAAACAAATTATTGATCATATTTGCTTTTATGTTATAATTATGATCATGGGTTTCGAATATAGTACCCAACATTTTTATTTTCTTTTTTATTTTCTAATGCTTGTGGCCTGTGGGATGGGAGCCTGAGTTTGAACCCAGACGCCACTTTGTCCAAAATATTACTTGTAAGAGATAATATTTGCTTTTATGTAATAGTTATAATCATGGTTTCAATTATGGTACTCAAATATATATATATATATATATATATATATATATATATATATATATATATGTATGTATTTTTTTTCCTTAATAATTGGGCGATGGGGGAGCCAGAGTTTGAACCCAGATGCCACTTCAGCCAAATGGGACCCTAAAACCCATTTTCTTTGGTGGTTTCTTGCAAAGGACGAGAAAATTTTGATCTTCGATATTGAATTTAATCCCAGTTTAAGCATTTATTTTTAGTTTTACCAACTTTTTTTTAATTATTATATGATTTTTAGTGCCACGTACCTGTCTTTCATTGATAGCCACTAGTAAAGATTAAAAATTTTCAACCCAAGTTCATAACCTGTGCTTAATAACATTACTTGCATTTGGCGTGCTAGGATCTGCGCTGGTTGTAATACAGAGATTGGCCATGGAAGATTTTTGAGTTGTATGAGTGCTGTTTGGCATCCAGAATGTTTTAGATGCCACGGATGCAGCCAACCAATATCTGATTACGAGGTACAAAAAGTCGCAAACAATTTATTGAGTTTTTGGCTTAATGTGAAAATAATGCCATAGAATGATAATATTTTGTATTAAATTAAATAATAACATATAAGTTGGAATCTGTGTGTTGCAGTTTTCCATGTCTGGGAGCTACCCATATCATAAAACTTGCTACAAGGAGTCTTATCATCCAAAATGTGATATTTGCAATCATTTTGTAAGTATAGATCATTTTCTAGCACTTAATATCATGTTTTTTTCTTCTTCTTTTCCACCAGTTTTGTCTCTTTCTCTTTGAAAAGACTAATTTCCTATTTTGTTTCTATAGATACCAACAAATGCAGCTGGTCTTATTGAATATAGAGCACATCCTTTTTGGTCCCAGAAATACTGTCCCAGTCACGAGCATGATGGAACTCCTAGATGCTGCAGTTGTGAGCGTATGGAGGTAAATTGAAGCCAACTTCAAACCTATATTATAGGGGGTCGATGTGTAAATATATGAAATATAGGTGGTAATGTTGCAACATCTCTTAGGGTATTCATCATTAAGGGGACTATGTATAATTTCTCAAACCACACAGGATCTATCATCTATGTGTAAATACACCAAAGGGTGAGGGGTATAGATGTAATTACCCTTTGAGAAATTCCACTAACCCCTTTGAGATTTGAGTGCTTCTAACAGTAGCATGAAAAGACATAATTGCTTAAAGTAAAAAACTTAAACCTCAGAAACCGGAGGTACTGTTTTGTAAATATGCCAAACCTCAGGGTTGTAGCTGAAATTTACCCTTAATTAATTTATTGTTAAATGATTTTGATGTTTTTGCTTGTTGCAGTCGTGGGATGCAAGATTTGCAGCGCTTAATGATGGTCGAAAGCTTTGTTTGGAGTGCCTCGACTCAGCAATTATGGATACCGATGAATGTCAGCCACTATTTCTTGATATACAAGAGTTCTATGAAGGATTAAACATGAAAATAACACAGCAAGTTCCATTACTCTTGGTTGAGAGACAGGCGTTGAACGAAGCTATGGATGGCGAGAGACATGTAAGAAACTTTTTCAGATTAATCAAAAAGAAAACTTAATTAGGAAAATATTTTCTTGGTAGTGGATTTGGAGAAATATGTAGAATAAGTATGTTTGGTTTTTATTTCATTGATAAAAATATTAATATAGAAGTTTTTTATGCACTTTTTTGTCTGGTTAGTGGTGTCTCGTCAATTTTTGATATTATTGTGAATTATTATTATAGTGGTATAATAATTTGTAATTATATATATATGTAAATATAATTTATTGATTTAATGATTTGAAATGATTATTAAAAAAGTGTAATCATTTGTTGGCAGGGTCATCATCACATGCCTGAAACTCGAGGTCTTTGTCTCTCAGAGGAACAAACAGTCAGCACGGTAAGGGTTCCTATTAACATTTTCTTAATTTATTATTTTTGGTTTAGTTTCACACTTATTTTAATATTTTTCATATTGATTGACAGATATTGCGGCGACCAAGAGGAGGAAATCGAGCCATGGGAATGAGGACGGAGCCTTATAAATTAACACGACATTGTGAAGTAACAGCCATCCTCATTTTATATGGTCTTCCAAGGTACTTTCTTCAATATGGGATTTATTGAAAATTATCTTAGTTTTGGGTCGTAAATCCCAATTTTAAATTGTTCAGTGCTTTCAGGTTACTGACCGGATCGATATTGGCTCATGAAATGATGCATGCTTGGCTGCGACTTAATGGTATTTTTTCCTAACTGTAACTAAGTATATTCAAGAAAGTGTTTCCATGATGAATGAGAGTAGAGTATTGCTAAAGATCTGAGATTTGGCCTAATTTACGAACTCCCCCGTTTTATTTTGGAAATAACCAAAACCCCCTTATGTTCAATATTTTGGGTGTGCTTCAAAATGAACAATCACTCGTATATTTTTTTTTTGGTAGTTTCTGAAATAAATAGGGGCTTATTTTGTAATTTGGCCAAACCTTAGTGGGCTTAGTTGTAAATTACCTTATTTTATAATTCATACAGCTAACTGTACGCTTGATGAATGAGAGAGTAGATTGCTGCTAGATCCATGAAATATGGCCAAATTACAAATTCCCCCTATTGCTCCTGAAAATTGCAAAAACCTAATGGGGGTACATTTCATTCAATTTTTCTGTGTTTTAAAACTGAAAATGCCGGGGTTTTTGGCAATTTCTGAAACAAGGGGTTATTTTGTAATTAGGCCAAACCTTAGGGGTTTGGTTGTAATTTACCCTAAACTAAAAATGAATTTGGAAGTCCATTATTTGAAGAATAGGACAAGATAATCTGGTTTATTATACTTACTTTTTAGTTTAATTTATTTATATCTGACGATAAATGTTTTCATTCTTTTCAAAAGGTTATCGAACTCTGAGACAAGATGTTGAAGAAGGTATCTGCCAAGTCATGGCTAGTATGTGGTTAGAATCTCAAATTCTATACATGTCTGACAACAACAGCGCATCAACCTCAGCATCATCATCAAGGCAGGGAGCAAGATCTCCGTTCGAGAAGAAACTTAGTGTATTTTTCAAACACCAAATTGCAACAGATACTTCTGTGGTATATGGAAATGGTTTCCGAGCCGGTAATCAGGCGGTTCTCAAGTACGGCTTACAACGGACCCTCGATCACATGCGGGAGACGGGAAATTTTCCCTTCTAAATTTTGTGCCGATTTGTACAACATATTCCCTATTTTGCCCTTCTTTCCTCAAAAATATGCTCGGCCTTTTCTTGTATTAGCATTATTCAAGGCCGTTTATAGGAAAATACAATAGGTTAGAGTCATTTTTAAACCTTGTATATCTCAGGTCTTTACATGTACTTCCATAACAAAAAAAAGAAAAAGAAAACAATAAAATTCATATTAATTTTTCTATGTCAGGTTTTACTCTGAAATAATTTTACACTAAATTTGGATGATCTTTCATGCTTAATGCTGTCTTGTTGCTAACACTGGATGCTGGTTTATATATATTTTCTTGCAGTTTCAGAAGAATCGAGACAACCTCGACCATGCTTGGTCGATCTTCAGGATTTTGTGCCAAGCAACTCAAACTCAATCTCATCACTTTGATGGCATATCGCAATATTCCTCCATTTTCTCCAAGGGCAGGTCGAATAAACCGACTCAGCTCGGTTTCCATATTTGGGCTTCCGATGAAATGATCCAATTTTGTTGTAAGTAGTCTCTCTCCCCCATCTTGCATGAAAACCGGATATTTTCCTGTTATCAATTCCAATAATACCCCTCCAAATGCAAACACATCCACTTTCGGAGTAGTGGGGCCTGCTTCAAGACATTCGGGTGCTATGTACCCTTTAATTCCCACAACCCTTGTAATAATATTACAATTTGCTTTTCTTGCATGATCGAAGTTTGAAATCTTTGCTCTCAGGTTATGATCAAGAAGAACACTTGTGGTGCTCATGTTATTGTGTACGTAAGCTGGATTTGCAAAGTTGTGGAGATAGAGAAGCCCATTGGCAACGTCGAGGGCGATCTGGATCGCCCGTTTCCAGTCCATTGCACCATCCAAAGATCCTCTATTTCTGAGCCATTTCTGGAGGGACCCGTTTTTCATGTGCTCATAAACGAGGTATAAGCTGTCTTCATGTTGGCAGAAACCAAGAAGCTTTACTATGTTGAAGTGATTTACCTGATGCAGCACTTTCACAACGTTGACAGAGTGAACACTCTTCCTCTCGACTGCCAAAATTTCTCCTCCGAAATTCCCAAGGTAAACGTTCGAGATGGGCCCCATTATTTTATTCTCGGACATGAAATTTCCTGTCGCTTTCCTTATTTCGGGGGATTTGAATTCTTTGAGGGGCCGATCGAATCTCGCAATTTCAAGAATCAAGTCTTGTTGAGAAGAAGCCTTTGTGATTTTCGATCTTTTGTTGTGAAATAGAAAGATGAGGGCTAGAATAAGCAAGATTAGGATAGAGAAAGCTCCGGCGGATATACCAGCAATTATACGAACTCTGTTTGGTCCACTTTTTCTTACTACGGGATTAGGCAAGGGCGATTTTGTCCGATTACTACCGCGAATTTTAGTATGTGAACTTAAGGGCTCTTTTGGCAGTGGAATTAGAATAGTGGTGAAGGCAAAGATTACGGCATACTCATCGGAAAGACCATTAGCTTCTTTTATGCTCGCCACACTCGCATCGAATCTTGTACTCAAAGCATAAAGAGTGTCACCTAGGACAATTGAGTACGTCAGCAAGAACTTTGTCCCTGTTTCGGCTTGCTCTGTTGTGGGGCAAGCGCAACGGAGAGGTACCCGGATATTCTGTCCTGGGAACAAATGGGTTGACTGGGAATTGTTATTCGCCCGTTTGAGGGACCCACATGTCGATAATCCCTGGTACGTGCTGTTTGCTATTGTTGAGTAGGTTTCGTGCTCCTGGAGCTGGTAAGTTGTGCTGGCTTGATAGTACTTGTCTGAACAAGAACAGTTGACCGGAACTATGACTTCTTGTCCTGATGGGAAAACTGTGAAAATGTTAGTGACATTATTTATTTTCGCAATTTCGGTTTGGTTTGATGATGTTAGAGCTGAAATGGCTGCAACTGTGTTGTATGGGAATTTTGCCGTGAAGATCAAGAATGTTTTGCAAGATCGGCGTTGCCCGTTGCATTTGTAGAGAACTGATTCTGATGGTTCTTCTTCTTCATCATCTTTGCTGTAATTGCATTTTAAGACGTCATTTCCTGAGTATTTTTGCTGTGCTTTGATGCATTCGGACAAGAAAATTAGTGTTAGGATAGCTTTCTGAATCCAGTTCATTCTGTGTGTGCGTGTGTTTGAAGAGTTAAGGATCTTTTTTAACTAGGGATTATGATAATTATGAAAGTAAGGAGGATTTATAGAGTAGTTAGTGAGCTAGCTATAGGACTAAACGCGTATTATACAATAAATAAATAATTAATGTAGTGACAAGGATCAAGACTTGACAGAAGAGAGTCACTGAAGCTGAGACGAGAATTTGTTATGTAATTTTGTACGTTTGTTGTAATAGTAGTATAATAAATGGTTTTGGTGTTGTTTTTCATTTGGAAAGAAGAATGTGAAGGCCAAAATCTCGATAATTGCGTCTTAAAAATTAGTTAAAGTAAACATCAAGGTGCCCGTGAATCAAGTGTTTCGAGATGGTCAAGATTCAAGAATGTTTAGAAATTAGATCATCTTTTAATAATAAAAATTAATAAAGTAGTCTCAACTATACTAGATCTGCCCTATTTATCTCAAGAGCCTACCCTATGAACAGAAGTCTAGAATCTAGACAAGGAGATGGGAAAAAAATGAAATAAAGACAATTGAACACTTCTTGAATTCTTCCACAACACATTATCTAAATGGTTGTTCATCTAAGAAAATATTATTTGACTTGGTCTGTCTGACATTAGACGACGAAAAAATCTCCGACAAGATCCTCTTATTTTGAACCTTTGAAGAATTCTTAAGAGTGAAAAAGCGGGCATTACAAACTTGTCTGAATTCCAGGAGCTAGCTTTAGTCATATTAATAATATTGGATCGAATGCTTACTGTAAATAGCAAATCTTCAAACTAACGCTTAGGCGAACATCTCACAATTAATCAAATAGAGGTTGGGCTACTAAAAAGTTCAATTGTCTAGACGAAGCTCTAGATATCTTAAGTAAGATTTATGATTCAAACTCTAATTTATGAATATGAGTTGAATTGGAAGAGTCGTCCCCAATTAGATCTCTACAGTATCTAAAACCCTAAACAAAAAAATTGGTGGAAATTTTTTTGAGCTTAAGACCTAACTTGATGAATTTAAAGGTAGCTGATCATTTATAATCAGAAATTTTATAAATTTAACCTATTTTTAATTACTTTAACCTATTTATTACTTGAGCCGTAGTGCATGAGTCTCACTACAGTGCTTGCTTGCAAATTGGATTGTGATTGCAGGAATCATATTTTCAATTGATAGTTTAAATTAATTAAATATTTTGCGGTATAGTTTCACTACATCAAGAAATAAGTATAAAAATAATCAATCAAAAGACATAAACATATTAGCAAAACAAAAATTATCCAGAATTTTTTTTTTTTTTTTTTGCTACATAATTATACGAAACATTTGTTCCCTAGTGCCTGACAGGGATCTGAAAAACGGCGAGAGACCAAGTTAGGATAAATTTCGCTCACCGATCGATGCCTGCCTGCAATTTGGATTGCGAATTTATCCCATAACCATATTCGTTACCTGTACAGTGTACCCATTCCCTGCAATTCAGGCTGCAGATAAAAACAGTTAAATAATATAATTCACTGAAAAAGCATTACAATATAGATCCATGCACTTTATCAAACTCTTTAATACTATGAAACACGGATACAGCGATATGGAGACAACGCGATATGGATAGGACGATATGGATTTTTTTCCACATTTTATACTAAAGAAGTGTCCAAGTGTCCGGCACGGTAAAATATAATTAATTTTTAGGAGTGTCCGTGCATTATAACTACATATAAAGAATTATTTCAGTACCAATTTAATGTCAAGCATTATTAACTCTATGTATTCCGCAAGAATATGGCGTTGAAATTAATTAGTATGTTATATTTTTGAATTATTAAAATTAATTAGAATAATAAAATGCATAATCAGAGTGGCGCAGCGGAAGCGTGGTGGGCCCATAACCTACAGGTCCAAGGATCGAAACCTGGCTCTGATAAAATGAACTTTTTTTAAAAAAAAATAAAATAAAGTTATTGAATGGTATATATGTTAATTTAATTTAGTTGAATATAAAAATGTATAATTATTATATATTTATATATCAATAAAGATGGCAAAACTGTATTTTTGATCTCGTAACTTTACCACTTATGGGTTTTGTGCCTTTTGGTCCGATTTAACTTTGCATTTAACTTTGGTCCGATTTAACTTTTGGTAAATTTCCATTTTTCACAATTTTAATTATTTCTTTTATTTTCTGTGGGAAATTATCACGTGCTAGTCACATTACTTAATAAATTTGGGATTTTACAACCTTGTGATTTTCTTAATTCACTTGAACAATCCTTCTTTTTAATATTAGCATTAGAAATCTTGCACTTTTCGAATATGTATTATATTAGTATTCACGAATATCCGGTAGAATGGTCCACATTGTAGGGTTTTTGAAAACATATTTTCACAACCATTTAAAAAACCTTACTACAAACGAAAACAATCTTGAGGTTAATCTAATTTTTTTGCTATAATTAAAAATATCACATGGTATTGGGTGAAAGAAAACAAAAAATAAATACTAGCTATCGCACCAGGTTTATACTTTATAAGTAACATACATGGCACACTATGTTACACGGACACGGCAACACGGATTTTTTAAAAATTTTAGGACACGGCTAACTAATATAAATTTTAATAAAAATATAAATGTTTATATATAATATATGTACAAATATTAATTAAAAAATAAATTTATCACAATATAATATAATTATTAGTAAAATTTAAATATACGAATTGATTATTATGTTAAAAGAATATTATAATTTGTATATTATAATATTGTGAGAATCAATTAAAAATGATGAAAAAAAAAATTTAAACTAATTTAATACACCGTTTCATTCATTTATAATTTTTTATTTTTTTTAAAATAAATTTTGACCCTTTTAAATAAAAAAATTAAAAAAATTGAGTTTGCCGTGTCGAACACTTCCCTCAGCCGTGTCCGACACCGTATTCTAATTTTATTTTTTTCAGATACTTTTTACTGGATCCGACACGTGTCGGACACTGCACGGCAAAAAATTTGCCGTGTCCGTGCTTTGGAGATGGCACGATTCAATGGAATTGGAAATATGATATCCATATGTGATCATAAATTTTAGCAAAATTCATAACAATTATCATATGCAATTCAAGAGGGATTAATCCTAGGCCGGCCAAATTGCGTTTTTAGTGATGTAACTACCGACTTCTAGTATTTTGGATACTAAGGTTTTTTTACTTTTAATTTTAGTCCTATAATTTTAAAATTATAGCAATTTTAGTCCTTCAGTCATCAAAACCTTACTTTTTGGTCAGAAATTAGCACGTGGCATGTCGGAGATAAATACATATAAACTCAACCTCAAATCCAGGTGTGTGATAATCTCGGTTGGGATAGATACAAATAACATTATCTACTCTATTGTATATATATGCTATTGTGGACAATGAAAAATTAAAACTAAAATTTATGTGTATATTCGAAATACCACGTACCAATTCCGGACGAAAAAGTAGGATCCGAGGATTGAATCACTAAAATTGCAAAAAAAGAACAGACCCAAATTACATTTTCCATCACATTTGGTCAGTAATACTTATCCATACTTTTTGTGTTACATTTTCCATTACATTGATCAATACTCCCACTAACCAGTGTACTGAGATGAGAGTGTACAAAAAATATAACAAAGAGAGAACCAAAAACATGCTACATATGTTTTCACCTTAAAATCTCCAATCAAAGAATATATCTAAGCCGATTCACCTTAAATTTCTACAATGATCAAAGAGTAAATCTATGACATCATCTTGTGAAATTCATGAAAATCCAGCACCCCATTACCATCAAGATCGAAAACCCTAATCATGGCTTCACATTCTTGATGCGATTTGAAAACCCCCAGCCGCCGGAGGACCTGCCGGAGCCCCTCCGGCGTGATGCTGTCGCTGCCCTCGTCCACCACGTACACCTCAAACGCCTCCCGGAGAACCTTATCATCCCCGTCTCTCAGTTCCATCATTCTCACAAACTCTTCAAACTCTAACAACGAAGAACGTCCCTCCCGCGGGGAGGCGCCGCCGCCTCCGTCAGAGAACTCTTTTATAATCTTCTCCGCCTCGTCATCCGACACCGCGTCGCCTATTGATGCAAAATAATCCCTCAACTCCTCGGCGGAAATCTTGCCGTCGTTATTGGCGTCTAAGTACCGGAAAACCTTTCTGAACTCTTCTTGTTTATCCGTAATGTTTAGCTCATTGCCGTCGTTCCAGGCGGGGCTGGCGGGTTCCGACGGAGGACTTCCGGTTTGGGACTTGGAGCGACGGCGACGGAAGGGGCGGAGAATCGCCTTTGTAATGCTTGCAATTGCCATTATTAATTTGTTAGTTATCGGAAGAATTGTAGAGAAGATATGGCTCTCTCTATATGAGGGGTTTATATAGTGAAATAAATTGTAATTAATTTGGGCAGGCCGGACCGCCATTGTGAAGTTGCTCGGCAGCTTCGTGGCTTTAACATAATTAAGGTAATTAATTACGGTAGTTCAATTTTTGTCCTGTGAAAAGTGAAAACATAAATCTATTTAATTATCGCCGAAATTAATTACTACCTTGGACATTTGTTTCCTTCTCCTAAATTTAGTGTTTGTTTTATTATATTGTAAATTTGTAATTGGTTCAATTTAAACTTCACTCTCCAAATTTGACTTATTTAATAATTAATCAGTCAAAATTACTTAAATAAAATTCTAAGTTCGAAAAACAATTCAAACTAGATTTTATTGTAACTTTCCGAGTCAAATCAATTCATTTATTTTCCAAGTCTATAAAAATGCATTTTACTATATGTTGTTTTGAAAAGACAATATTAAATCGTTTATGCAATTATCAATTTATCATATATATATATATATATATATATAAAGTAAATTAGTAATTAGAGCTTAGAGAGGAATCTTCAATCAACTATTTTGCGAAATCCAATCCATTAATTGCTATCAAAGTAATTAATTTACTTTGGTCCACGTTAGGAGTTTGTATTAATTTATCAAAGTAAAAGTTCATTTGGATTTTTTTAGTATTTGTTCCTATTAATAAAAAGCTATCAATTCAATAATTTTGTTACACATCAAGAATGAACTCTCAATAATATAGACTATAACCGAAGATAAAAGAGAGACAATTGAATGATATTTTTCCAACTTAATTATTTTAATTATGTATAAATTAGAATTTGAACTCTAAATGCTATTTAAATGATATGGTAACCAGTACATTGTTATATTCTTATGTATTAAGAAATAGTTTACTTTGATTGACACTAATCCAACTGGATAGGGTTATGAGTAGATTAATTTTTTGTTATTTTACCGTGTCTAATGTTTACTTTACTGGACTATGAATATATAATTTTATATAATATGATTTACTTGTTTACTTTAATGGGTCCAAACACGTGGACTAAGCTTCAAAACCCCAAATTGCCCTCAAGTAAAATATGATTGAATTATTTTTCTTAATTGATTTTGCTCTATATTTTATTGTTGCAATCTCCATAAAGTAAGGATATTTATGGACACCTATTCTAGCATCCTTTTATTACTAATTTTTAGGATGAAGTTAGAAAATTAATATGAAAGGGTAATACCACTTCTAATAAAAAAATATAACACAATTTTAGTGAATTGCTGAAATTAATCGAAAATATTACAAAAAAACATATGCAAATGATTTCTTATGAATATTGGAGGGGAACACAAATTTTTACGTTTCCCACATATTCAAAGTTTTGGCTTAAATATTTTTGCCTCCACCGGTGGCAATTTCATGATGGACAGTAGCAATTTTGCAATAAAAGGAAAAAATTGGATATAATGGTAATTGTGAAATTTCTTGTTATGAATGGGTTATATAAAAACTCACTTTGGGAGTTGTTAAATAGTGTAGTCATAACATAATCTAATATTGGGTCTAGCCTTTAACACAAGGCCCCCCCACCCATCAAAGTAAACACTAGATTATGGTGGGTTATCTATACAATATTCTTTAATATATCAAAGTAAACTATTTCTAAGGGTATGAGAGCATTTGACAAATTTTCATTCACTTAAAATTATATTAATAAAATGGCATAAAAATGAGAAAATCTCAATTAAAAAGAGATCTAACGTGGGGGCAACATGCATGTTATACATCGATAGTGGATAGTGGTAAAGCATTAGGTAAATTAACAATCAACAAATAGTTTTGTTTTGGTTCATAGTGCGTTGCATGACCATTTTTAAGCCACACAAAGCAGAGAATTAATGTATACATACAATCAACTAATCTTCCAAGCAACCAAATTTAGGCCAAAACAGCTTTTATGTATAAAACAGCTATTACACGTTCTTTTGTCATTAAATATGTTAATTAATTCCAAGTACCATTAGCAGTATCATTTATTGATCCATGATAACTTGCAATATAATTAATGATGTATACAATTAGAAATTATCCATAATAATTCTAATATGTCTAAATGTCTAAATAATACAAGTAAGTCATAAAAAGATTGTAGTGTAAAATGTGAACTCAAATTATTGGTGATTACAATTTAGTGTTATAATAAGTAATAACCATATCTAACATTAAATTATATTTCAATTTTATGTTAAAGAATGAAATGTTACAAATCTTATTAATTCAAATGGTTACTTACTTGAGATCGAAAAAACGTGCTAGCTAGTTGCTCTAGTATGGTATGGTTAACCGAAAATTGGAACTGTTAAATAAATACTCTTAAGTAAGCCCAAACTATTACATATAGGCTCAGATCTATTACAATAATTTAATGGGTCAGGCATGTGTTATAATCCTACCCGTATTCGAACACCCAAACCCAACCACATTAGCAATAGGGCCAAATCCAATTGCCAATTTTGTATTTCCCAATTCACTTCCACCGAGTGAGACTTTGTTCACCTTGGGCAGAAAAACAGCACAGCCGAGAACCGCCAATTCCCCACCTCCCTCCGCGGCCGCCCAATTCACTTTTCCCTGATTCTTCATTCACGCAATACCAGCTCTTCACCTTCACAATCGCCACCCTCCACCAACCAGCGGCCAACACCTACCTCCGCGGCCGCCAGAGGCCACCAGCCCACCGGCATCAGTCCACAACTCCAGGACGCCGCCCACCACCGTGGGTCTCTTGCCGCGCCGCTCATCAACCACAGGCCACCACACCACCGCCCTCAACCTCTGGTAATTCCTATTTCTGCTGCTACGTGCTTTTTCTTGTCTATTGGGATATGGCTTTATTGTCATTTATGTTGATTGAGCGTGTGTATGGTGTTGATTATGTTGAAAATTTTCTAATCTTCTTCATGGACCTAGCGCAAAGTATTTCCTTTCTGATCTTTTTTGAAGTGATTTTTTTTCTTTTTCTATCCGAACCTGAGTTCGAACGGAACCTACAAAACGAACCGAGCATGGATTTCTTTAGGCTCGTGGTTGAGTTCGGACTCAAACCAATGAGCTGGAACTCGAATCCAAACCTTAAAAAAATGCCAAGGTTCGGCTTGGTTCGGTTCGTTTGCAGCCCTACATAGCCAATTTTCTTGTAGCATAAAATTTAGCTCAAAGGGAAAACGAATAAATGAATAATCCCAGTATGTTACGCTGATTTTTGGGTCCATTTAAAAGGTATAGAGACTAGAGAGTAGAGTAGGTGTATCTAATTTGCTGAGTGTGGGTTTCTGTGTTTTCCCCAGTTGTTTGGATTTGGTTCGCCTAAAGAAGTTGCAGGGGGATTAATTTATGTCTTTTTTCTTTGAAGATTTTAATTTATGTCTATTACTATAACCAAATCACATCAATTTCTGCCTCTTTTTCAAAAATGTTAATTTTATACCTTTCCTTTAGGTCTGGCTATGTAATCTCCAAGAAATCTATGGAGAAGGCGATATGATTAATCTCTCCACCCAAATCAGCCGCCTCTTGATTCTCAGTCGTTTTGATGCTCTCAAAAATCTCGGCTTCACCTTTTCAGACCACCTGGTGGACGCTGTCCTAAAAAATCTCAAGCTTCATCCTGTTTCTGCTCTTCACTTCTTCAACCTTGCCTCAAAACAGAATTACTTCAGACCCCATTTCAAATCCTACATAAAACTCATCCACATTTTATCCAATGCCCGAATGTTTGATGAAACACGGTCGTGTGTACGTGGCCTTGTGGAGCTTTCAGAAAGCAACCGCCTTCCAGTTTCTTTGATTTACGATGAATTGGTTACTGTGTATAGAGAATTTAAGTTTTCAGGAGTTGTTTTCGACATTGTGTTCAAAGCTTACATTGAGAAGGGGATGCTTAAGAATGCCTTGTACATGTTCGATAATTTGCCAAAGGCTGGTCGCTTACCAAGCTTGCGGTCTTGTAATGGGATGTTGAGTTGTTTGGTGAAGAAAAAGGAGTTCCATACTGTTAGTTTTGTTTATGATCAAATGATTAGAATCGGGGTTGCTCCGGATGTGTATACTTGTGCCATAATGGTGGATGCGTATTGTAAAGATGGTAAAGTTGCTAAAGCGGTTGAGTTTGTGGAAGGCTTGGAAGGAATGGAATTGGAGTTGAATGTTGTGGGCTATAATAATTTGATTAATGGTTATGTGGAAGAAGGGAATATGGAAGGGGTGGAAAGAGTGTTGGGGCTAATGAGTCGAAGAGGAATTTCAAGAAACGTTATTACATGTACGCTTTTGATTAAGGGATTTTGTAAGACAGGAAAAATGGATGAAGCAGAAAAAGAATTTCAAGGGATGAAAGACAAGAAACAAGATACATTGGTTTTGGATGAAAAGGTGTATGGGGTATTGATTGATGGGTATTGTCGTGCTGGAAGGATGGATGATACTGTGAGAATTAAGAACGAAATGATGAGTGTAGGATTGAGAATGAATTTGTTCATTTTCAATTCTTTGATTAACGGGTATTGCAAACTTGGTCGACTCTGTGAAGCAAAGCAAGTTATGAAGAGTATGGTTGAAGGGAACTTCAAGCCGGATAGTTATAGCTATAATACTTTATTGGATGGTTATTGTAGAAAGGGATTGTTAGATGATGCTCTCATGCTTTTCCATCAAATGAGTAGTAATGGTATATATCCAACAAATGTAAGTTTTAACACCATTTTAAAAGGCTTATGTGATTATGGTAATGTGGATGATGCTTTGTGTGTTTGGCAAGTGATGCTCAGGAGAGGATTTGTTCCAGATGAGATTGGATATAATACGCTTATCCATGGTCTTTTCAGTAAAGGAAATTGTGATACAGCTTTCACATTGTGGAAACATGTTCTGGCAAAAGGATACACGAAAAGTACTATTCTATACAACACAATGCTCAGTGGATTATGTAAAATGGGAAGGATGATTGAAGCAGAGCAAATTGTTGACAAAATGAAGGAATTGAATTGTTCACCAGATGATGTGACTAGGAGAATCTTGATTGATGGATATTTAAGAGCTGGAGATATTCAAAGAGCTTTTCAGATTAAGGAGGTCATAGATAGAGGGGCGGGTCCTGCTTCCATTGAGATGTATAATTCGCTTATTAGTGGATTGTTTAGAACAGAGAATTCAGACAAAATTTCGAATGCTCTTTCTGAGCTTCATGCAAAAGGATTAAGCCCTAATATTATCACTTATGGAGCCCTTATACATGGTTGGCTTCATGAAGGAAACCTGAAGAAAGCTTTTGATACGTATTTTGAGATGAGAAGGAAAGAAATTGCTCCAAATGTATATATATGTAGCACAATTATAAGCGGGCTGAACAAGCTTGATCGTAGTGATGATGCAAATATGATTCTCCAGAAAATGATAGATTTAGATGTTGTTCCCGATCTTAAGCAATTTTGCGGACTCTTTAATTTCAATAGAGTTGACATAAAAGCACAGGAAATTGCAAATACTCTTGATGAAAGTGCAGGAAGAAATATTGTTCCCAATAATATTTTGTATAATTTAGTTATAGCTGGCTTGTGCAGATGTGGGAAAACTGATGATGCAAGAGAAATTATGAGTGATCTATCTCAAAGAGGCTTCGTCCCAGACGAGTTCACTTATTCTGCCCTTATTCATAGTGCCTCTATATCTGGTGCTGTTAATGAAGCTTTCCTCTTGCGGGATGAGATGCTGAAAAAGGGTCTTAGTCCAAATATTGTTACATATAATGCTATTATAAATGGTTTATGTAAATCCGGAAACATTGATCGTGCATTAAGGCTTTTTTGTAAACTTCAATCGAAAGCTTCGGTTCCAAATGTTGTTACCTATGATACTTTGATTAACGGATGTTGTAAGAGTGGGAGCATAAATGAAGCACTTAAACTTATGGGGAGAATGATAAAGGAAGGAATTTCTCCTTCTGTCAGAACCTATTCTGCATTTCTCAGTAGTCTATTGGAAAAGGGTGATGTGGAGGGATACATGAAGATTTTAGATGAAGTACGCAATGCCGGCCTTGAAAATGAATTTGAAAGATATTGTGGACCATTTGAAGGTAGTATAAATTTCCAAGTTATTGATGTTTATTTTATTTTCTGTTTAAAATGCATTAAATGACTCGTATTTAATTATACAGGCTATGTTGCTGAAGCTGTGGGTGTACGATAGATGCTAACAGATAGTGCTATTTATTTAATTGGTTCTTGTTGGAAAAGGTATGATTTTTGACAGGAAATAGTGTAAATTTGACAGTTAATTACAGTTATTATGCAGGAATTGAACAGTTTGGGAGTTTGTATGAGTTTTTGTTCTTTATATTTGTTTGGTCTAACTTAAAGTAATGTGAGAAACATCTATGTGTATTTGGAATGAAATTGCCCAAATATAGATCTGATATTACCCTTTCGAATTTCTCTGCTGATGGAATCGGGCCAGAACTAATTATGATGCATTTTCTTAAATTATTTTGTCACTTTTTGTATTTTTTTGTTTCTGTTTCAGGCATCATCAATACCTGATACCTCAAACTTGAGGTCTCGGTTTACCTGCTGAACAAATGGCCATCACTGTAAGGATTTCTGTTACCATTTTTTTCGGTCTTCTCTCATAAGGAAAGAGTTGCAGTGTTAAAAAAAAATTTGGCTTGATTTTCACTCTTATTTTTCCATATATATCACCAGATATTGCAGTGATCTAGAACTGGAGGAGGAAATCCATGAGGGAACAGAGAACATAGCCTTATATTGACATGTCATTTAGAATTACAGCAAGGTATTTATAAATTAATTGTCATTTGGGCTCATGTGAAGTCTATTTTAGTTTTGGTTTGATATCCTAATTTTAATGTTAAATTGTTAAAGCCTTCAGGTTTACCGACCCTATTGGAATTGCCTCATGAGATGATGCATTGCTTGACTGTGATTTAATGGTATGTTCTCATGCCTTGTCTTTATTGATTTTTGTCTCATATCTTTTGCGTGACAAAGCAGCTGTTGTTTAATAAGCTAAGTATAATTTCAGAAAATGTTTACTTGATAAAAATTTGGAAATTCATTATTATTTTTATTATTTTTCTGAGAAGCTGGAAGTTCATTATTTGGTGGAGAATAGGAGAACGTATCTAGTCTGGTTTTATTTACATGATTCATTAATCTGAAGCTCTCACAAATCTGTAGTACCTAATGTTTTTCTCGAGATCTGTATTAATTGGCATGCTTGAAAAAATGTTTTGAATTTGTACCATATGATGTCCAGTTACATGCATACCTCAATTCTTGTGTTTCCGGTCTCCCTCTTTCGCTACGGAAGTATAACGTGTTTCCACTTTCATATCTGATAGTGAAACTGTGAAATATTTATGTAGAGGTTATATGTTATTCTGTAAAACAGTTATGGAAATTCAATCGCTCATCACAAATAGCAATAACAAGTGTGAGAAAGGATTCTCAAGTGTAGTTTTGTTTTCTTCTTTTATTAGTTTCATCTCTCTCTCTCTCTCTCTCTCTGATGATGATATGCTTATTTTGTGGAAGGTTATCAAACACTTGGACAAGATGTTGAAGAAGGAAATCTGTTTGATTTTTTGTCAGTAATGTACTCCATCTCCAGATCTGTGTCTGATTGGACTACTAAAGTGTAAAGTTCTGCTTATCAAAAGGAGTTGTACTCACAGGTACTCACTCAAACACGAGACCGCTGATTAAATTAATATAATGTCTGAATAATTAAGTTAAGTGACGAAAGCAGGATCAAGATCTCCATTTAAGGAAAGACTTGGCTTGTTTTTGATACATCAGACTGCTACATATACATTTGTGGCATATGAAAAGTCTTTAAGGCTGATAATAGGGAAAAATCATGCTATGTGAATGAATATATATCCAACTTTATTGTATCATTAGACGATGTACGTGATATAATATGATTTAGCGGAAGATTTGGAAGGTTGCTTTTCACATGTCTCCAATGATAATACAATACTACTTATTTGCAGTATTTTTATTTGTGGCAAGCCTATGATGCAGATACACTTCTAAAAAGTCATATTCTGCTGTGTTATGTCGTGCGACGGCGGACATTTTTCTATTGCAAAATATTGACAAAATCCGTGCCGTCGTGTCTGTGTATCACAGGGGCAAACATATGAGCTCATTCTTTAAAGATTTGTGAACTTCAGCTCACTATAATGGCACAACTTTGTGTCGTTATGGTGTCTTTTTACGAGCACAAAGCAATTCACATTTGCTCAAACATAGAAGTTCTATCAACGAGATAGATAGAAATTCCAACATTTATCACTTCTGCAAATGATAAGACTGGTTAAAGAAAAAACATGGGTCCATTCGGAGGTTGTTGGAATGGGATATCTCATTACATGGTACATTGTACATAGACATATTCTCAAGAATATCCCAACTAGTAATGCCTCCAATTTTTATGTTTTTTTTTTTTTTTTTTCCAGATTGTAATAAGCTAAAACAAACGAGGTAATAGGTACATTGAATGTAGTCACGACATATATATTTCATGATGTCTTCTATATCTCATAGGGGTGCCCAATTATTTTTCAGGATAAAAGCTCTTAGTTTCTGAATTATGCACTATTTTCACGCTCGGATCAATAAATTGGTTTTTGTTCGACTTAATCATATGAATTTTATGCTTGTTTCCACTAAATCCCCTTTCTGTCAATATAAAATTTGTGGCAATTTTCGTCTGGTTTGGTAATATATTTTCAGGAAATGATAAATTGCAACATGATGTCGCCATCTTTCCAAACTAGAATGCTCCAACAAGTACTATACTACTGTTCTGTTGTTTTGTATGTCAGCTCTCAATCTTATTTTTCTTCATATATAACAAACCAGGCAATAATGATCTCTACTTTTTTTAATTTGGAAAATTGTAAAATCGGGACACTCGTTCCTATCAAGTTGATTTTTTGGGTCACCAAAATTGAAAAATTCGCATAAATGTCTTGTAATTTTATTTTTTGTAGCAATTTCGGGACTCAAGCGAATTTAATTTCAATTTTTGCCCTGAATGCCAGGTGTGATATTGAAGGCAAAAATTGAAATTAAATCTTATATCGTAAATTTCATTTTAATTATGAATATATAGTAATTTATACCGTGCATGTGAAAGCGCATATATCACCAGATGCAGAAGAATATGCTGAACTTGATCATTTAATTTTATCAGATTTAAAAAAGAACATATTTCCTATGAGTCGTCATATGATCATATCATTTACAGAAGGGGCATTTTGTAATTATGAAAAATATCAGCGGTACTATGTGTAATTTGCCCTACTTTTTTTACAGTTTGAAACCTCTGCAAGTACTGTCAGTGTGACACAGCCAGCCCATAGTTATTATAAATTCGCCCTCACTCTTCCAAAGTCTGCTAAAAAATTATTAAAAGAAAAAATGCAGCCTTTACTAAAGCTTTCAAACTACTGTCCAGTGGAGAGAAAAGGTTGCATCGGATGGATCGAAGAGGTGTTCAAAGACTGTTTGTGTAACCTTAAAGATCAAATCTCTTTTGGTTTCGGAATAGCAAGTTTAGTTTGCTGGGTTGTAGCTGAAATACCTCAAATTGTTACAAACTTCAACAATAAATCTGCAACTGGTGTGTCTTTAGCATTTCTTTCCACTTGGATAATCGGGTAAGCTTATATCTATCTATATCTGTGTGTATGATGCATCAACAGTTGCAATTTCTGATCTTTACACACACATGCACATGTATATGTATTTGTGATAAAAATGCAGTCATTTGTCAAATTTTCCCCTCAATTTCACAAATTTGCAATATTTGTACCATAAAGTATACTTTTTTGCAAATATGGTCTCAAATGCCAATTTCCGTTTGTTTTTTGATGAAACAAGCATGTACAATGTGCTTGCACATTAGTTTTCAAATTAAGAGGAAAATTACACGATTAAAGTCAGATTTGGAGAGAAATATGTGTGACTTCAAGTGTTGATTTTCCTATAAATTATTAACATAAATCCAATTTTTCTCTCCAAATCGGACTCTGACAACTTGAGAAACTAAGGAAATTGTCATCCGGGATAATATTTGCGAAAAATTATACTTTATGGAACGAATCTTGCAAATTGTGAGATTGTTGGAAAGAAATTGATAAATATAATAGACCACTTTATAGGACTAAATTAATCTGCAATTTTCTCGTATATGTGTTTCTTATATAAGAAAGTATTTATGTGAGTTGATAGTATTTATGATGTTATGCAGAGATGTTTTCAATCTTGTGGGCTGCATTCTTGAACCAGCTACGGTTAGTATCGCCATTGTTTGTATTTTAATTTTCTGTTCTTGTTTTGTTGTGTACAGTACTGTAAATATCACATTTGTCAATAAGGACTGGAGAGACGGGACTGGTATACAGCACTGATCAGCTCCCAACTCCCAAGATTACGAATTATTTATATATATTGTTAAAAAATATTAAACTTTATTTATATTTGATTCTTATATGAGCTCTATTTTTGGTCTGATTCGATATATATATGCAGTTGCCCACTCAATTCTACACGGCCTTGGTAAGTCTTACAAACAAGTACTGCAATACATGGAACATACATACATTATTATATTAAAAAATAGTATTTATTAATAATTCGGTTTTTTCTTTTTTGTGGTTCGATCTATAGCTCTATACGATTGTGACAATCATATTAGCTCTGCAATGCATATACTACAACCGTTTTGTCCCATGGTGGAAGAGGAACAAGGTAATTATCCAGAGATTTAATTTATTTGTTATAATTATGAATAATAATATTATTAGCAATTAAATATTCTTAATAATATTAATAACAATATAATGTGTTTAATTTAATTTCTCACCTGCAGGATAAAGATGAGAGTGAATCACCTCTAGAAGGCAAGCTTGAAGATGAAAGAACAGCTTCCAGAAATGCTCAAGTGGAGGTTCCTCGTAGGAAAGATTTCTATTTTACGTACGACTTAATTAATTCGTTCTAAGTTAAATGAATATTAATTAAAGTAAATCCAAAACTTATAACTTATTAAGTTTATTTTAATTTAATATTGTGCTCATGCATGCGCAGATCAGCAAGATCTTTGGCTGGGAGTAACACTCCGCCAAATCAGTACTGTTATATGAAAGCCAAAAGCGGACCTCCTGTGTTACAGCATCTTACAGACTCATCATCTGAAGAAGAAGAAGAAGATAGTACTGCAGAATCACTAATTTTAAATAAAAAAACTGTTACGCAGCCTCGTAATATTCCTCGTTCAGTAAGTATTAAATTACTTAAAATATACTAGCTAGCTCTTTCTGTACAAAATTCCATATCTATATCTTGATTAATTAAGGGACAAAATTAATTTGTGAATTTAGGATATATCTTTTATTACAAGATCAATGATAAATAATTGTATTTAAATTAATGTCAATATTGACAAATATTAGTTAATTATCACTTTCTTCAAGTGATAATTTAGGGTAAAAAATATTAATTATGAATTTGTCACCACAAAAGTACGTACTATTTCCACTAAGTTTTTGATATTAAGAATATTTCATAATGGTGACAAATTATTATAAAATAGCTATATATATATATATATGTGCACATATAATATATTAAATTATTTGGAACTTAATTATATGCAGGTGATCAGATATGGAGCATTTTTAGCTGCTTCGGCAAATCTTCCTCACTTGAGCAGGGCCAGCTTGAGAAAGGGTACTACTCATGGCATTGAATTCTCTGGGATAAGACTATGGCAGGTATTTTTTTAGTTAATTACCCTTATAATTAGTCTAATCAGAGTTTAATTAATATGTACTTAGTGAAAAAATAAAATATATATTTTTGGATTAACGTACAGAAACAGGAACTGTATGAAAATCCATATGGACAATGGTTGGGATGGTTGATGGCAGCCATTTATATGGGTGGTCGAATCCCACAAATCTGGTTGAATGTGAGTATATATATATATATATATTCTCTTAATTAATCTTTTTTATTTATGTATATATATATATAGACTATAGTATAATCTGGGTCAGTGCAGTTCTGATCATTGTGGTCATGGGACCTCCTCCTCGATCGCCACTAGCCCAAAAAATTCTTAGACATATTTGTATATTTGCTAAGGATCATACTATATATGTTTGGTAAATAATTAACGTATTTAATTATAAAAGAAAATGAATATGTCTTTGTTTTTGCAGATCAAAAGAGGAACCGTGGAGGTATGTATAGTATATACATATATATATATATATATATATATATATATATATATATATATGTTGATTTTACAAAATTTATCTATTAACTTGAATTAGAAATTAAAATATCAAGTACTTTTTAACGCTAGCTTTTTATGATACATGCAGGGCTTGAACCCCTTTATGTTTGTCTTCGCACTTGCGGCAAACGCTACATATGTTGCAAGGTATTTATATCTGATCTTAAAAAGTTGTATGTTTGTTTTATTTATTTCCCACCTGGTTTTTTTTCCTGGGGCGACTGTCACTACTTCATTTTCAAGGGGACTCGAATTCGAGACCTCTGGTTAAATTAGACATACCACCGAACTGGTTATACAAGCTAGGCATGCATTTAAATATTGTGTTTTCCTAATTAACGCTTTGAAGTATGTAAAAAAATGCTGCAGTATATTAGTGAGAAGTAGAGAATGGAGGAAGATCAAAGCAAACATGCCTTGGTTGCTGGATGCAATAGTGTGTGTCTTCTTGGATCTTTTTGTATCCTTTTTCCAAATATAAATTATTATAAGGCATACACACACACATACATACTTTGTTTTCTGCATGCTTAACATGATATCGTGAATAGATTATTCTGCAGTACATCTTCTACAAGTACATCAACAAAAAGCTGAAAGGTGTTCATCAATACTACGGGGGGGATTACGCAGTCCAACCAGATAAACCAGCTTCTTAATTATATATATTATATATATCATCTTCAACTCTATTTCTGTCTACTTTTGAATAAATTGGTGTGAAAGATTTTAATTTGCTCAATTTGCGACCATGATATTTATGGCCCAGGTTGGAAATTAGATGAAAAAATTTGACCTTTTTTTTCCGACCCGTTTAATTCCGGATTCGCGTACAAAATAAAAAAATCGGGTGAGAAACTAAAAAAAATAAATTTATTTTCAGAGAATAACACCGCGCGTTATTTTCCGGAATATGATTGCTAAATGTGTAATTTATCAGTTCTCAAATATTTTTTTTAAGAAATGTAGTTCAGACAATAAAACCTAACAAAGCGAATATTATTAGGGGTGATCATGGTTCGGTTTCGGTTTTTTTCCAATCAATTTCAAACCGAACCATTATATGCGGTTTTTTAATTTGTAAATTTCAAATTGCAGTTTTGTAAAATAAAACCGATAGTGAGGTTTGATGCGGTTTCGGTTCGGTGCGGTTTGCGGTTTTAAATAATTCAAATCATTAACTATCTAAAACTACAAATATAATGACTTCAAACATCAATTTGACACTTTATGTGTTTGTGGATTAAGTTTTTTGCAAAGTGAAGTTATTCGCCCATAAATATTAGGGTTTACTTTAATTAGAATTAAAATTTATACTGAGATTTTACTTGAAAGTATTAAATTTGATATATAATAGGTTACACTTTTCTTTTTTACAAATAATTATTAATATTCTTTTAAAAATTTAAATAAACTACACTAATAAATATAATTATATATAGTATAAAAATATATACGGCTCGGTTCGGTTTGATCGGTGCGATTTGTGGTCTAAACCGTAACCTAACCTAGTTTTCGGTGCGGTTTTGATAGAAACAATTAAACAACGGTTTCTTAAATAAATTGATAAATACGGTTTGATTTGGTGCGATTCGATTCGATTTTACGGTTTTTAAAAAAATCTGCTCAGTCCTAAATATTATGCCTACAAAGTATGCATGGGCTCAATTTTGGGTTTAAGTGAAGTTACAAGACGAAGCCCATTACTAATAATAATTAGTAATTAGGCTTTGCACAGCTGATGAGTGAGGACTGAGGAGTACGCCGAATTTGCAAACATATATTCTAAATCGGACTCTGTAATGGATCGGGCTCGTAGTGGGCTTAGCTAGGTCCACATATATCCACATTAACATTCGATAAAATTCTCCCTATCAATAGTAGATACGTTCCCAGGAATACGAATTTGAAACCTCTAATTAAGCTAGTATAATATTAAATTGTTAAGCTACGATCACTTAATGGCATATATATTACGTAATTTTCTGTAAACATTAGCTTAGCATAGGGGTGGGAGGCAATTAACTCTTCTGAAAATAGATTAAAATATGTATACTAGGATTAGATTTAAATGCAATATCCCATAAGGTTTTACTTTTTAGATTCTACTTAGAACATTTGAATTAGTGTCAATGTTTAATCCCCAATTTTGAACTTTTAAAGATGGAGTGATTCAAGGAGCATTTCTCTCCTTTTGGCAATTTAACTTCAGATATTCGTAGTTTGGGTTGGTAATTTTAATGACTGTCAGTTTTCTTTCGTTTGTCGATATACTAATAGAGTAGCTCACGTTTTAGCTAGATATGTAGCTTTGGCTCGCGTTGATTTGATTAATATCCCCATTTATACTCGTGACTTTGTTATTGCTAATTTAAGTTAATATACATTATTCTATCTTTAGGGATCTTTACTTCAAAAAAAGATGGACCTAACCTCTAATTTTTATTTTTTACAATTTACAGTAGCTTAAAATAATAGTTGACCGAAGACAAAATTTCTAGATCGACATTAAGGAAATTAAAGATCATCGGACATCTCATAAACTGAAGAAAGAAAAGCAAATTAACCCAACAATGTCTGGACATAAGAAAGTCAATAAATTATAAGACGATTTTATTTACATTCTGAAGTACATATATAGGAGCATATGCTAATCAATTATTTAAATCAGATCTGTCACAACTATGTTATTCTACTAGCTAGTGTAATAATTAAATTAGTTAAATACGCATAGGAATTAATCATCATTTGACCCAGCTAGCAAACGCAATCATATTATATTATAAATCTAACAATTTCG
Organism: Verbena officinalis; assembly: GCA_958496215.1. Taxonomy (NCBI): domain Eukaryota; kingdom Viridiplantae; phylum Streptophyta; class Magnoliopsida; order Lamiales; family Verbenaceae; genus Verbena; species Verbena officinalis. The sequence continues at coordinate 29,781,616 of OY292390.1, read as the reverse complement.
AATTTAATTATAATTATAAGACCTACCGACAGCATTCTGCAACTCTCATGTAGCATGAGTCGTTTAAAATGAAACTAACCAAGTCAACAACCCTGCTATATTATTAAATTTTAATTAAATTATTTTAAATTGGTTAGGGAGACTAAGTAGAATTGACATTTGACAAACGAATATTTTCGTGACAAAAAAGATATATAACAATCTATTATACAAATTAAAAAATTAAAAACGCGTTGCTGAGATATATATGCGCTTTATATGATCTGAAAATTAAACAATTCATAAGCTAGGTGAAGAGCGCTATAGCCTCTAGCATGCATGTTTTATAAGATCAATCGGGATGGACGGCGTGCAGATATTATTAATTTAATTTATTTGTGACAGGCTTTGGAGATTGGTATATCTACCAGGTCAAAATCTATTGGCCTGGCCTGCTTCCAAATATGTAACTTTTTTAATTTTTATTTTAGTGGAATTTTCTTGAGGATACCTTAATATTCAATTAGATTGATCTAACAAACAATATATTAATTAATTTGATCAGTATCGTTTTCATATTTTTGAGGAGGTTGGTGCTAAATATTTTAACATTTTAGGAAGGCGAGTCTCATGTTCGTAGTTTACATATAATTAACGCGCAATGTCACAACACAAATATACCATACTCCAATTTTCAATGAAGATATAATAAAATATTTGTTAATTATAATTATCATTGAATTATTGGGGTTTGATCTAATGGCCACCAGATATTACTCCCAATAATTAATATGGAGGTCTTGGTTCGACTCCTTGCAATGATCGAATTTTAAAAAAGGCACAGTTCATTTGATTAGGTATTCAAAAATATTCAAGAATCCATCTATCTACCCAAAAAATGATTATAATTTAAGAATCCATCTAAATTGTACTCGAAATAGTTCGTTAGGGTTCACAAATTGACTTAGCTATACCATCTTATATCCTATTCAAAAACAACCTAAACCAAACAAGATAGACATTTCTGCTCAAATCTAATCTTGAATTTCACCAATTGCATGTATTAATAGAAAGGAGAAATTACATTTGTATCCCTGACTTTTTAGGTCCACTTAGATGTGTTTATTTCATACAGGTCTATAAATTGGTCAATATTTTTACATATAGGTCCCTAAATTGGTCAACATTCGCTTCTTATAAATCAGTGGTGGAGCCTAAATGTATACAATATAAGTTAATCTAAATGATCTTGATTGTCGCTCACATCTAGAGACTCATGTATTTTTACGCTAAACTTGATTTAATGTAGATCAGTATAGGGACCTAAATATAATAAATACATCTAAGTGAAGCTAAGTATAAATATGACAAACGTCAGAAACCATATGTAATTCGCCCTTAATATAGAAAGAGGACACAGCAAAATACACAAATTTGGTAACTCAGAATTATTCATAACCACCAAGTAAAACCGCAGTAATGTTGTTTTTCAAGAATTTAATTAATTAGCATATTTGATATATGATCTTATTACAATTATAATAATTGTGATTACTTCCTAAGAGAAGAAGAGACCCGACAATAAAAGGAGTAAGCAAACTGCAAAAGTAGATGCATATATATGCATGTGAGTGGGGGACAAAATGAATTATATAGTTAAATGATTCAACTTTACTATCAATTTATCTTTTCTTTTTGGTTATTAATTAATTTAAACGTAATTAAATTAGGAAATTATATAATTTCAAAATCATTACGAAAACAGAAAATTAATATATAAATTGATGGGTCAAATTTTGAAATAACTAGTTTGAACAATACCCGCGTCGACTTATAAATGAAAGATGTTGACTTGAGAGTCATCTCGATCGCAGCTCTTGCTTCTTCCTTCTTTCCTTACATATGCCAATTGCCACCGACAGATCTTCCCAAACTACGTTTCTCGTATATACTTTTCAATATTCCATATTCAAATTCAATTATAGTAAAGTTTTTAACATACACAATTTCTTGTTCAGTAGTAAATTTTAAATTCATAACTTTTATGATCTCATGTTATAATAATTTCAAAAAATAAGATTGATCGATCTTTTAAAGTCGAGACTCTAACTAATTGTACAAATTCATGTAATTACTCACGGAAAACTAATTTTCTACTGGAATTTCAACACACATTATCTACTAATGCTGCCAAACCAAACTCAATACAATACAATCATAATTTGATTGGCGATGGATATTGTACATCAAACATTTGATTGGATTGTTATATTAATTTCTACAACATTATCTGATGGGAAAGGGACACTTGCTTCTTTAATTTCTCTAACATCTTCCATCAAAATGATAAAACATATTTTCCTGGTTTTCCACACCCAAGAATTGACATTTTCAAACACTAAATTAAAAGAATATATATATTACATGCATATTGTGCATTTTAACCAGTTGGCAATTGTACCAAAATTACTCGCGCAAAAATACAAAACCTGCATTATAACATAATGTCAATGCATAGAGAATCCAATCTAATACAAAAATGCCCAAAAGTCAAATCACACTAAAATATATATACATCATCACCTCACGTATATTACTATATATAGATAATTATTATATAAGAAAAGTTTTAAATATTCAATTTTTAAATAATAAAATGGCAACCAAAATTAGTTGTCCCATGTTAGACATAATTAGAAGGACAGCTTGTAATGTGACTTGTACCACCTCCTTTATTCGATATTCAAATCCAAAATTATATATTTAATTATAAAAATAGTTTTCAAAAATAAATAATTCTTAAAATATGATCTCTTTTTATAAAAGAAAAATATGAACTCATTTATGTGGGGTTGGATTCAGCTTAATTAAAACTATTAAAGTACTGTCTCAAAGTACTCCATATTTTTAATTAATTCAACTCGTCCAACCTTAAACCTTACTTACGCAATTATGAGTTTTATCTCTATGTATTTTCTCTAAACTTTGAAAAAATAATTAACAGACGAATTCATGATTTTCAAACCCAAAAAAACAAAGAAAAAGCTCCAGAAAATTGAAATTTATCAAATTAACCGGGAAAAAATGAACTTGATAAACAGAAAATGACAAAATTAAAGATAAAATAAAATTCACCAAAATTAGTCTGAAGAAATATATATTATTTTTGGATGATGTAACAATTACAAACAGAATTTATGAATGTTGAAAAGATCTCTAACTACTACTGATCAATGATCATCATCTGGAGAGGCAACACGGACAAAATTTACAAACACGAAAATTCCTCTCCTGGATCTTTGATCATATCCATGATCGATATACTTGTATATATATGTTTCAATGTATCTATAGATGTATGTAGTTTCACCTGTAGATATTAGATACACTCCCATCTCTGTCCCTGTACACTTCCATGAATATATATATCCCGCCATAGATTTAGATTGACCTTCATAATCATCTCCTGTAAACGTACCCAAAAAAGAAAAATATAGAAAAATGTCTTTTTATGATCTTTTTTTTTTCAAGAATCGAATGAATATGGAGGTTTTAGCAGATCATAAGGTGCCCATAATGCATCTAATGGGCATGGTCTGCTAGCATCAAGCCTCGCCCATGGCTTCCCTTTTCCACTCCAGTGGAGCAGGCTCACAGGACCGGGATGCAAATCCCGGCAAAGTCCTCGGAAATTATCGCCGCCGAGCCCGTGTTGATTCCACCTGTGATCCACCGGCGCAATGTCTCCGGCGAAAACGAGCAGGAACGGCGGCAGAGAACCCAGCTCATAGATCCTCATTCTCTTCTGCAATTCCATCCATTCTTCGATCTTCGTCGTGTAATCGCCGGCCCTCCACCGTTCGAGATCGATCACCATGACGCCAGTGTTGAAATAGCAGGCTTCCCGGTCGGCGAAGGTCAGGGAAAGAGACGGATTCGACCAGAAAGTGGGGGTGAAGTAGGAGGTGAAGTTGGCGTAGCAGTACTCCGGCGCGGCCAGGACTGTATCCCCATCGAGCGGGGTGGCGGCGAGCTTGGCGATGTCATCCACGAGTACCAAATCGGAGTCGAGGTAGACGACGCGGCGGACGCACGGCGGCAGGAGGTCGGCGAGATAGCTCCGCGCATAGTTGAGCGGGCAGTCGAGGGCGGAGCGGATGGAGGTGGAGATGAGCCCCGCTACATGGCCGTCGTGGAAGGGGTAGATTCTGAATTTCAGGTAGGGGAAGGAGGCTGCAATGGTGGCGCGTAGTAGCGACGCGTCGGCAGAAGCGGAGGCCACGAAGTGGAAGAACACATTCTGCGGGCACGACGTGTGCTGAAGGATGGACAGTATGGCGGCCATGGAACCTCGTATGTACGCCGTGTCGAGTGTCATTGCCACGTGCACCCCATCGTCGGTGCAGATGAATTCTTCGACGGCGGCGCCGGAGATGGAAGGACATTCCGGGGAATTGTAGAATTTCGGAGCTTCCCTGAATTGTTGTGGGATTGAGGTTCTAACATTTTGTTGTTGCGAGAGAGAAGTTGTGAGGAGTGAGAGAAAGAAGAGAGAGAAGAGTAGATTTTTGCACTTCTTCATGTGGAGGACTTCTAGATTTTGGAACTTTGAGAGAAGGAGTGGGATTTATTTCCTTAAGAGGCGGGGTGGGGTGGTCTTGGAAGTCTTGAATTGTGGATTGAGTTTGAACTAAAGCGTGATAACTTAATTAGAGATTTTGTGTTCGATATCTGAAAACATAACAATTATTGATAAAGAGAATTATATATTTTATAAGTGATTCGACTCACTCGACCTATATAAACGAAATTTAGAATAGAAAAAAAAATAAATTCTCCTTGTATCAGAAGTAATTTAAAAAGTAAAGTAAATGTATTCTCTATATTACATTGCAGCTGTAAGGGGATGGGAGTGGGTTTAGTCAAAGATTTTTAAAGTGACATTTATTAGGTTTTATATTTTGTTCTGGGTTTTTCATAATTGGTTATTTTGAATTTGGATGTTTTTCTTTTTTGTAATGGGCCCATATAATTTATTTCCCCTTTTTCGTATTTATTCGTCAAGTTACAATCATGGGAAAGAAAAAAAAATAAAAAAAAAGTAAATATCTAGTTATCCGATTCGACTACTGCATTGGAACGATCCTCTCAACCTAATTACTTCACGCACAAATTAGGATTCGAATGTAAAATCTTTCTTAATATAGTACATCATCTCACTAAACTAACCGACCTTTGACATTCATAGATAGTAGAGACAAAATTCACTATAATTAAATTTTTCGCTTGAAAAAATCGTGTGACTAAGGGCATCCAATAAGCAATTTTCATCACAAATCATTGACAAGTAGTTAAAAGATAATGTAACTTTTTCCATTCATCAAATTTTTAGACATCTTTACAAAAATATTAAAATATGATATTTATTTAAAAAATGGTTCTACACTTCTACTTACCTACCCAGACCAATGTTAGAGATGAATAAATACGCCAATTTAATGTTCAAACTAATAAAATTGTGGTACAAAAGGTAGATATGTACGGAGGTGTAGAAGTATTGTGAAAAGTTCATTCAGCCCCACAATTTTGAATCATTTTCAACTATTAAGGACAAAAATTACTCGTTTTTCAAATTTGGCCCCACAAATTCATACATCTTGATTCTTGAGTTTGAGAACTTAAATACAATGTGTTTGTTGAGTTCTCCTCGTCAAAAATGATATTTCTCCTATACATATGTTGACATATATGATATAACAACAAATGGGTTTATATATATCTTGGTCTTTAAGGTGATGAAAACTTGAGAGGTATTTTTCAATAACTAATATCTTAATGTCAAAGAATACTCAAAACTTTGGTGGTGGTTACCAAATTGAAGGTACAAAATAGTGAGACTTGTAAAATATCCAAAAACGACACCGCAACTTAAAATGCCTTCATTTTTCATTGCTATATCATATTTTATTTGTTTATAAGAAAAATTAAAATCAAATACCACGAGTATAAAGGTGGGAAAAGGGTCCATTTCAAAAAATAATAATAACAATAATAATAATATTATATTTAATAAGTAAGAATGTATAAATAAATAAATAAATAAATAAAGAGTAATCGTGTACAAGCATTTTTATTTTCTCATCAATGGTAAAAAAAAGGGAAAAGGTAAAAATTAAAATATAAGCTACAACGCGGAGAATTAGGTGCACATCTTCCTTTTTTTTCCTACTTTGAATAGTCTATTCCACCTTATAATGACAGGTATACATGTTCGCGGTACTCTTGTATAAAAATTAAAATTCGATTTTAAATTTTTTATTCTCTTTCTAATTCTATGTTTTACTAATTAAATTGTAATGCATGTTTATATTGTATACTAATAATTAGGGTTTCGTTAAGTTTCCGTCTAAATTTTAATAGAATATTCCAAACAAAAACCTAAGAATTGGGTGTTTTATGTAATTTTCAAACTTGTGTGGGATGTAAGTATAATATTTTGACTAAGAAGGTCGCAACTTGTAGTTTAGCAAACTCTATAGTCCAAATTAAATGCATGTAATCAACTCGATTGGAGGAGTAAACTTGAAAAAGTGACAAACTAAAGAACAAAAACATTATAAGTTATACACTTGTACTTAGAGAATGATCATTTTTTTAATTTTGACAAATATTTGAGGATAAATTTTGAAAAACAGAACAAAGATTTTATCCAATGTAACGTAACCCCATCACTCAGTACACATATTTATACAGATGCTGCCAATTGTAGTTGGAAGATAGATATTTTATTGTCTTTAAGTTGTACAATTCCTGAGCAGTGATCACGGAGGGAAAATTCTTGTAATGTATCAAATGAATTTTAAAAAACTTTTGGTTGGCTCCACGTTTTTTGGTCATTTGAAAACTCAGTACCAAACTAATTTGCCTGTCTAAGTACGTATCGAACTAATTATTAACCTTATTCAGGTCATGTTTGCATTGTGAAAAACAGTGGTTTACACTTTATATCGTAGGTGTTTGCAAACTCTACTCCTTTTGTAAAAGTTAAAATAAAAGTTAAAGTTGAAAAAAAAGTGCAATAGTATAAAGCAGGGAGTGTTTGGAAAAAAAAATCTAAGAGCATGGAGAAAAAGTAGTTGAATATTTGGAAAAAAAGCTGATAATCACTTCTAATTTTAATAAAACTACTAATTAAAGTTTTATTTTGATTATGAAAATACCTAAAATCTAGAATCAGAATCCAAAAGCACGTTTTTACGTGCTTCTGGATTCTAACTTATTTCTACTTAAATTTAGCAGAAATTGGGAGTATTTGGAATCAAAAGTACTGAAAAAAATCACTTCCGATAGAAGTGAGTTTTTTTAGTGTTCAAACACCTTCGTAATCACAGCATCATAATTCATAACGTTACCAAAAATTTGACCTACTTACTGTCCGGAAACTAGCAAAATCAACCTCAATTTTTGTATTTCATCACATGTCATGTGTAATATCTTGAGCAACAACTTTTTGTTATGCACAATAAACACACAACATAAAAAAATGACAATCTTCACACGAAAAAGGGGTACTTCACATTCACTATTTCAGAAATTACAGAAAAACCCTAAAATTTCATTATTCAGATAAGATCTGTGAAATTCATGTCAAAGAGAGAATTTGATGGCATTCTTTCCTAAACTGGTTTGCGTAGAACGAATTAGATGTAACTTACCCATTGCTAAAAACAAAATTATGAATTTTTATTTTTTTGTTAAGGGGAATATGTTATCAATTTTATGTACTTTTACAGAGGATAAATTGCCACGGCCCCAAACCTGGTGAAAACTGAGGATGGGCAAAAGCACTTTCTTGAAAATATTGTAATAATAGATGAGAATCATAAAGTCGAGAGCTTGTGCAGTGAGCCATAAGAAAGTCAAATTTATTACAAGAACTTAGCACATGGTCTTAAACCTTGTCCCCATTCCACAAGCACCTTCTATGCAAATGCATGCAAGTACACTAAAATAATATAATAGTGCTATATATCGCGCGCCTATCAGTACATTGCACATGTGGTTCAACTTTATGATGGAGTCTTTCAGAAACTTAGAATTTAGCCAGCCTTAAGAATTTTTCTCAGAATTTAGCTTTAGATTTTTCTTCAACTGTCAGAAGGGCAATGAAGCCATCATCAATGACAATACCAGAATGAACCCATTAAATTATGTGGGTCTCTCCAGTCATAACTCAAATCAGAAGAATATGCTCACAAACAAGGAAAACCAACCAGCAAAATATGTGTTCTTTTGACTGAGAATTGAACATAATTTTTCATGTATCAGAGATGGGATTTCTGTTTTACCATATTCAAGTGTCCAATATTCGAAAAGTTTGCAAATTCCATCAACTACTCACTCAAAGACGATCAAAAAGATAAGCATACATGTTCCATTTGAAAGAAAATTGCATGATCACGATCAGTTCCCATAGTAACCTAATAAAATCTAGGTGAATTACATCTAGACCCCCTCGTACTACAAGAAATTACACCTAGAAATTACACCTAGATCCCTTCTACTTTGTTTCGTTCTTACAAATTGACCATTTTGTTTGCTTTGGTAAGGGTTCCTAACTTCGTTTATCAGATTTATGGAGTAAACTATACAAATTATCCTTCCATTAACGGAAAACTTGTGTCTTGATTTAATGGATTTTGTGTGACTGGAATTGAGGGAAGTCATCGCAGGTTTATGGAAGGGCACAAAACGTTTCCTCGATGAGGGCATTTCAGTCGCACAAAATCTATGAAATTAGAGCAGTAGTTTTTCACGGCCGTGGAGGATAATTTGGGCAGCTTACCACATAAATCTAACAGAGAACATTAAGTGTAATTTTCCCTAGTAGGATAGGTCTAAGTGTAATTAGAAATGTCGGGAAATTTTGATGTAATTTGCCTTTATATATGCGTCCTTATAATTCCATTAGCCAGTGGTTTATGGCAGGCACTAAATGTCTAAATGCAAGGGAATTAACGGAGATGACAATACAACTAAAAAGTTATTCGAGCCTACTACACTGACAGTTAAACCAACCTTAAAAGAACAGTAGATTCGATTATTGTGTACAAAGAACGAACAGTATCTCAGACCATAGCTCGTCTCTCTAAATTCCGATTGCAACTCTATTTATTGTACAAAGGAGGCCTATAAGTAAGAGAATAGATGTACAAAGAGATGAAAGAAAAAAAAGCACGAAACCGAACTCCACACAGCTAATCACAATTCACAGGTTAGATAACAATAGTACAAGATTATATCACAGAAATACTTGTCTACTCCAGAAAAAAGAAAAAAAGGGGGCGACAAATACACACGAAGCTAGTACACTAAAAATATACAAAGCAACCAATACAATCTAAAATATCAGTCACCATATCAAGATCCTAAAAAGTAACATTTTTACCTCAACTCCAAATCAGAGTAAGAAGCACACTAAACCCAATCAACAAAAGCAGAAATTTCAGGGTCGAATCTGCCTGCTGCTGCTGATTTCCACGTTGAGGAAAACCATGAGCGGGCCCACCATGAAACGCGTTAGGAGGATACCCATAATGAAATCCCGGAGCTGGTCCATACATGTTAGGATCAGGATATCCATGCACATGAATGTTGAAGAACGAAGGGAACAATCCTCCAAGTGCTGTGGACAACGTGAAGTTCCCAAACCTAGCAGTAGCCATAGGTGCAAAACCCCCAAAGGGACCAAAACCCCCCATGAATCCATATCCTTGCTGTGCAAAAGCATTAGCATTGGGATCAGGAGGTGGAGCCGTTTCGGGCCTTTGACCGGTTGGGCGATGTGGGATTTCCAGTCCAGGAATGGATTTCGAACGAGGGTCAGTTGAGTTCTTTCCCCTGCCATATAAAGGCACTAGTTTCTCTTCCTCAATAAGGGCTTTACATACAGGGCATTCTTGGGAACGGGAGTGAATGTGTAGCCATTTGTAGAGGCATGGCCAGCAGAAGAGATGACCGCAAAGCGTTACAATAGGGTCTTGAGCCAATTCGAAGCAAATATTGCACTCGAAATCTCCAGCATCGGTGTTACTATTGTTGCTGCTTGAACAAGAAGGGCTTGGGGGCTGCCTGCTAGTTGATTCCCCTAACCCACTTGCCATTTCACAACCCTAAATACCAAACTACCTACAAAAACTACATTAATCCCCAATCACAAAATATGGTAAGGGAAAAAAAAGAAAAATATATAACGTAAACAATCAGATTTTTGAATCAAAGAATGGGTCTAAATCATGAAACCCTCAGGATGCTAAAAGGAGATTTAACGTAATCCAGTTTAGCCAAACAAAACAATTACAACAATAAGAACTAAAATTAACCTATCCGATTAAGGAAACAGAATTTCCAGATTCACATATGCTAAAAATCCGATCATTAGCTTTCCAAATTTTGACCAATTTAACTAAATCCTTCCGGGAAGCGTCTTCAAATTTAACAATCAAAATGTTCTATTCGTCAATTCAAGAAAAGTACGGCCGTCATATTCGCATCTAATCGAATCCGTAACCAAAACTACACTTCCCGCAACCAACAAATAAAAGAAAAACAAAAGAAAATTTCCTCATAAAAAGAGAGGAGATTACCTTTGGATTGACGTACACCGCACGATTGAGGAGCCGAAAGGGTGGATCAACAGAGAGAAAGGTAAACGGAAACTATGAAGATTGAAGAATTTGATTCGGGATTCCACATAAACGCGGAGAAGAAGCGAAACTTCGAGGAGAAGGATTATTGCAATCCTAGTTGCGGTCTACGTGGCGCGTACTAATTGGCTAAAGTAGAGTTTCTGCCGTTGACAAATGTTTGACTGGTTGGTGTCACAATTGGTGTATGTGTATTCACCGAATGGTAAATTACTTTCACGAGATTTTTTTAAACACATACAGTTTCACTGTTGTTAATGTATGGATTCGAATTTCAGATTTTCATATTAAAAGTAATATGTGGTGGTCATTGAGCCAAATTCCAATTGTTAAATACTTTCACGAATTTGCATATTGTAATATGATTTTTATTTGAAAGTTCAAACGTTACCCATTTTTTCCTAAAATGTGTATTTTACTCTCTTAATCTATTTTTTGAGAATCTGTCTAAATTATTTTTGAATCAACTTATTTTTTCAATTTCCAATGATTATTATTTTTGTTTTTTAATTTCTGATATATAGTTATACATTACACACTTTATACTCTATGAAATTTCCGACATTGTTTTCGTAATTTGTATCTCTATATAAAACATAGATCTTTTTCTCCTAAGGGCTAAGACTGTGTTTTTCTCTTTGTTATAAAAAATAAATTAAAAAAATTATGAGAAATATGTTAAGGATTTTGAAAAGCATGATGTGGATAATCTATGAATCCTAAAAATTAGAAAACTAAGGAGAAAATCGAAGTGAATTGAAAAATAATTTGATGTAAAAACAAAATTAACTAATTTTAAAGATATAGTGATTTGTTAATATATTAGTAGGATTAAACATGTTTTGTACCCTTAACTTTTGGCACTTTTATATTTTGGCGCTTGAACTTCAAATTTTGAAGAATTAGTGTCTAAACTTTGTTTCTGTTTATAAGTCGGTGTCTAATATAATTTTCTGGTAGAATCAAATGGAATATCTCGCCATATTATAAAACACGTTATTTGCACATGTATATTAAGAAAGATACATCAATATTTCTTGGTTTAATTAAGAAATCCCACCTAATAATTCAGTAATAATAATGTAAGCTATAATTTCCTATGATAAAATATGCAAATATAATGGATCATGTGTTTATAAAGGTGGCAGATTTCTTAGTCAAACAAAGAAATATTGATTTACCCTTTTTAATATATATGTGCAACTCACGTGTTTTGTAATACGACGAAATATTTTCTTTGATTTCACCAGAAATTATATTAGGCACAAACTTACAAAAAAATTAAAATTTAGGCACCAAATACTCAAATTTTAAAGTTCGGACAACAAAATATAAAAGTGCTCGATTTTCAGGTTGTAAAAATATTTAACCCATATTAGTATAGGTACGTGAAGGCAACAATATATTTTGTACCGAAAAAAAAAGGCAACAATATATTTATATAAACCTAATATTGATTTAAAGAATCAAAGTTAATTATACTTATTATATGTAATTTTGAAATCATATTGGAATTTATTCAATCATAACTAAATCTAAGTTTGAGTTCAAATTTTTAGGATGAACTTGAGTTTTAATTTTACAACTTTATGTAGAAGTGGTGTTAGAACTTAGGCCTCCCTCTAACAAGGGGAAAGCCATAAAAAATAATAATAATAAAAAAAAAAAAAAAAAAACTTAGGACAGATGTGGATGTGGTGATTTCAGATGTGTTAGCTAAACGTGGGCAGAAAGCTAAAATCATTCTAGAAAAACCAAAAGTTGGTTGCTAAATATTATGAAAGTGGAGAAAAATTACGAGGAGACTAGGTTTCAATTCTCAAATATGAACAAGAATGATACTTCCAAATTCATCGAAACAAAAATGAACAAGAATAGTACAAGGATCAAGGATGTTTGGAAAATTCATCCACCAAATTCCAAAGGTCAAATCACACGAGTTGCAAGTTGGGACCCGACTACAATTATTAAACAAACAAATAACAGAGTCAAATTGAACATAGGAAATTAATGATGTTGATTGGATAAACTCTTTTTGAAAAATCCCATTATTTTCTCAATAATGACATTCACAACTAATCAAACTTCATAAAATCAATGCCTAATGTCTTTTCTTCTAAGGGTAATTTCATCCTATCCTTAATTTTTCGTATAATTACTTATAATCTCTGTTAGACAAGAAACTAGAAAAATTCTCATTAGATTTCACTACGTATATAAAAATTATAAAAATTGTAGTTTTAACCAATGATTAAATTGTAAATCATGTCGAGAAATAAAATATTTTTATGGTATGAATTTAACCAAAATCCAATTAAAAAAAGACTAACACTTAATTACATATATCAAGAGTTTGAATCTATACATAACTTCCTTTGAAGCTTCCATTTATTTCCTCACTAGTGACATACACGATTGATCAACCTTCACAAATCAAAGCCTAATCTCTTGTAATCATATATTTATTCATATATCAACAACGACCCTAGCTCATAATATATATCTCTAAAAAAATATTCAATTTTTTTACCCTAGAAATGTCACTTAAATTCTTCCAAGACTTGAACTTCCGGTTATCAGAGCACCCATCGGTAGTCTACTTCCGGTGGAGCCCCGCCGAATCATGGTGCTCAACGTGGCTATTCCTCATCACCTCCATCGCTACCTACAATGCCACCGCCGCCACCCTCCACCTCTTTCTTCGCCTCTTCCGACGCTCCAAGCCCGTCCATCTGGGGCCCATCCCAGCCCTCCACAGCCTCGCCATGTCCCTCCTCTCCGCCACCATCTTCGCCGGAATCCTCAGCTCCTCGGCCGCTGAAATCCGCGACACACGGTGGTTCTGGCGGCGGTCAAAAACCCCGTTCCAGTGGCTCCTCTGTTTCCCACTCGGCACCCGCCCCTCTGGCCGGGTTTTCTTCTGGTCATACATTTTTTATCTCTCTAGATTCCTCCATATTTTCAGAACTTTCTTCAAAATCCTCAGAAACCCACAAAAGCTCCCAGCTTTTCAGCTTTTCAACCACTCGATTCTCATCTGCATGTCGTTCATCTGGCTCGAATTCTCGCAGTCTTTTCAAGTTCTCGCAATTCTATCGATGACCCTGATTTTCTCTCTGGTCTACGGCTACAGATTCTTCGCAGAGATTATGGGATTGCAGAAAAGCTGCTTTCCGTTCGTGATGTTCTGCCAGATTATTTTAATGGTGACGAATTTTGCTTGGCATGTTGGAGTTCTTGTTCTTCATTTTCTGAAAGGCGGATGCAATGGAATGGGCGCCTGGGTTTTTAACACTGTGCTCAACAGCTTCGTGCTTTTGTTTTTCCTCAACTTTTATGTGAAAAAGTGCTTAAGTGAGAAAGATTCTTCTGCTGCTCCTGGTGTTGAAGGAAAAGCTGCAGCTTTTGAATTAACCTATAAGCTGCTGAGTTCTAATGAGATTACGAGGCCGAGGCCGAGGCCGAGAAGGGATTCTTGAGAAATAATTGCTTTTGCATTTTATAGATATATATTACATGAGTTTCTACTTCGTTTTCTGACTTTCTGTTTTAATCGGGGAGTTGTGTAAATAGTAAATACAAGCTGCGGCTTTTGGATTACTCCAAATGCATATTAATTCTATTTCTTGTTAAGGTTAACATTAATCTGTGGAGGATTACACCCAAAAAAAAAAATTTAATCTGAGGAGGACTCACTTCGTTCCATATGTATATTTCGATTTAAATACTAAAATCATATCTTTGATCATCTAAGTACTTAAATGCATTATTATGGTTTTTAATTTTTATGTTGCAATGAGTTCATATATAATGAGTCTCTTATCTCCCGTGGGATATTCATGCTAGTGCCGATGCACTTGCTAAATTATGCCACTCCTTAGATGATGTCTTTCAGTTTTGGTTGGACCTACTTATTGTGGTGATGGATTATATTTCTGTTGATGCTTTTTAATATAGGCGTTATTTTTCGGAAAAAAAGTATAATAAAAAATCGTTTACATTCTGAAAAATTAATCTAGAACAGATTAGCTAATGGGTCTATTAGAGTTGTGTTATTGGATGGATAGTTGTGTTTACTTTTGATGTTTTAAAAAAACTAAATTAGTCTTATAATGGGCCAATTGTTTACATTGTGATCTAATTCGACAGTTAACTTGGGCCAACTCTGGATAATGGGCCGTTAAATCTATCTGGGCTCAATATCACCAAATTTGTATTGTTTATATAAACAACCGTGTATGGATTTTAAGGACGGGCTCACCATGCAACCCGCATTTCTGGCACCATCCATGTAAACAGGTTAACCAGGTTATTTTCGACGATTAACTTGAGTTATACATATATGTAAACGGCGTCTAAGTCTCTTATATATCCTTCCTTTATTGACAGTTTGATTAGAATATATTGTGAATAAGTATACATATAACTCGTGGATCCACATCACATTCGCTATATAAACCGACACGGTTTATAATTTTATCAATACGCATATATTGAGTCGGATCGATTTTTTTTCATAAAACCACACCAATTCAACCAACACTTTTATCTTTATGATATGTCTTACTTTTTTTGGTCGACAAAAGATTACCAAAAAAAACTAGCGTGACTCTATCTGAGTCAAAATACAATCCACAACTTCTCTCGGAGATTCTTCCCAATGTTCTGTCGAGTTCTCGAGATCATGCCCCATTTTCATTAAAGTGTCAGCACATGAGTTTCACTCGCGCATCACATGTGTGAGAGTGAAGGAAAAATACAAAAAAAGATATCAACTCGACCTATTTAGCGTTTTGGGACACCAATTTTTTTACTGGCAAATTAGTCCGGTATCTCAAAAAAATTATAATTTTCGGGATTTTTAACGTCGGAATACTAGAAACCACTCTCAAAATTGTGCGTGCCATCGAAAACCGGACACGTGGAGGATAGTTTGTGGTATTCCGACATCAAAAATCCCGAAAATGATAATTCTTTTGAGATACCGTACTAATTTGCCAGTAAAAAAATTGGTGTCCCGAAAATGCTAATTGCGTTTAGTCGATATCTTTTTTCTGTATTTTTTCCTTGAAAGTGAAGTCCCAAGGCATACGCATCGAACGATTACAATCTTTAATGATGTTAATTTCCCAATGAATGAGTTAACATGTCGACACCCTTGATCAAATCCACTACAACTTTACAATCTACTTCCACCCCCAACTTTAAAATCCTCCTATCCCGTATCTTTATGTATTACAAGATTTCTTTGGTGGAGACTTTTTTTTGGCAGAAACATTAATGCAGATCTATGATATGATACTTTCGAAGTAAAACGAACCGAATTTTTTTGTCACCCTACGGCCTGAAAGTTAAAGAGGTCTAACGTGTATCGTGTTTCACCTCTTATCTATGAGCTTCCTAAATATATTATTATACATATAAAAGTTTTATCATATACATTTTTTTATGAATTAGTATAAATATACTATTTTCTTAATTACAACTATTTATAACAATGACAATATTTCCCAATCCATTGACAGGAAATTAAAGGTTCTGTCATTTATTGATGTAAATTTGTACCTTAAAGGTATCCATTTTTGATCTAGCGAGAACATGAGGCTTTGTTTTCTTTTGTTTGGTTTCCTACCCGATTTTTTTCGGGTTCGGATACTGATAGGTTCAATCTCTAGCTTGTACATAGAATAATTGGGTTGAAACTTGAAAGAGTTATCCTCAATTAGACCTCTACATTATCCGAGCCTTAAAAAAAACCGGGTGGAGAAGGTTTAAAAAAATAAAAAAGACAAAGCCTCAAGTTCTTGCTAGATCAGAAATGGATACCTATCCTTGTAACAACTTCCATTAATGAACCAATTAATGTCTCCATTTGTCTTTTGTAATGAGTATGGCTACAAATTTCGTTAGGCCTCACCAATCCTCCAGAGTTTGATGAATTCTGATTGAGCCCAATATTTCATCTTAATGGGCCCAAAATAAATAATTAAACAATAGAATATGTGAGAAGTAAAAGACAGAAAGTTGTTGATATTATTATTAATGAAAAATTACAATTATATAGGCAAAACTATAATTAAAAAAGTAAACATAATTAGTACAATAAATAAATTAACCTCAATAATTTAGCCATAAGATAATCATAATTATTCTCATATCCCCTTTCAAACTGGAGTATACATCATAAGCATACACAATATATCCTAGAAACAAAAGAAAAATAGCAATCTAATATTTTATTCTTCCCCTCAAACTTAGAGTTCTTGAAGTTTGATCCAAAAATCTAAAGCATCCAATCCAAATCACTTCCTTTTTTTTTCCGAGTTAGTACAATTACAAATTATACTCCATGTTTTGGGATTTTCAAAACCTCCCCTCTAAATTTACAATGTTTACATGCTATGGGAAATGCTCATGTTATTAAAAAAGTTCAGTTAATTTTTCCGAGATGATAATATTTGAACCTTGGAGGGGTGATTTTGTAATAATTAAAACTTGTAAAAGGGTTTAAATTGTAAGCTAAGAAATTGGTGGAACATGATTATTTGTTTATTGATTTTTTATGTTGGATTTGCAGGATGCTTCTGATGCTGTAATTATTTTAATTTAGGGAAAAAAAACTTTTTACCTCCTATTATTTGACGGTTTTTACACTTTACTTCCTAAATTTTTTTTCGTTACAAATTACCTTTCAATGATTGCGGGATTTACATTTTGTCTCCCAAAGTTTGCGGAATTTATAATTTGTCTCACCCGACGAGTTTCCAATGGAATAATCCATTTAGATTCTCCCGCACGCACATCACATGTGTTTTTAAGGGCTTTTTGGTCTTTTCAAACAAAAATTTGCCCCATAAATATAACCCGACCCTATAAACTACCCCCAAATCTAATTTAACGTCATGGCTTGACTGGAATCGTTGGAATCATTATGATTCGAATTTGTTTTAGAGTAACCTGGTAGCCTTAATCCACTCCAATCCCCAAACAACATGAATAAAATCCAACTACTACCAATAAATTTATTAAACATCATCAAATTATCTGAAAGTATGAACAAATACCTAATAATGCAAAATACGAAAATACCTAATGATACCGCGAGAAATTCTTTAGCATAAACCTGAGCAAGCTGAAGATTAATCTGCTCAATTGATTGGATTTCAACTACATTTTCGCCCTTTTTCCTTTTGTTTAATCAAAATTAGGTTTAAAGACAGTTTATAGGGTCGAGATATATTTTTGGAGCGGGTTTCCGTTTGAAAAGACCAAAAAACTCTTAAAAATACATGTGCTATGCGTGTGGGAGAATCTAAATGGAATGTTCCACCGAAAACTCATTGATAAGGCAAATTGTAAATTCTGCAAACTTTGAGAGGCAAACTATAAATCCCGCAAACTTTGGAAGGTAATTTATAACAAAAAAAAAATTAGGAAGCAAAGTATAAAATACGTGAAAGAATATGAGGCAAAAAGTTTTTTTTTCCTTTAATTTATAAAATAAAATAAAATAAAAACAAAAACAAAAACAAAACAAAACTAATGTAAACCTAAATCCTTAATTCCCAAATCCCAATCCATTTTTCCCGTCCGTTACTCCCGTTTCACCATCTCAAACCCTAGCTGCTCACCACCCACCACCCACGGCCACCAACCCCTCGCTGCCCACCGCCGACCACCACCGACCACCACCAGCCCCCTAATTGCAGCCTCTGAGTTGTAAAACTAATGGAGCGGGAAAGCATTTAATTTAATTCCACAAAAACTGAAAATTATCAGTACCAAATTTTGAAGAAGGATTAATGGCGAGGACCAAACAGGCCGCGCGCAAAAGTACTGGGCGGAAATCCACCGGTGAGCCTCATTCCTCGGCGAAGCATTTCTGGCTTCAGTTTTATTTATTAGTTTTTTGAATTTTTGGAACCCTAACTTTTTTTCTTTTGGGTTCCTGCTGCCTGAAATTTTAGCTACAGGAGCTGGTCCTTCGACTTCAGCTTCAACTCCTCCGGTATGGATGACATCTTTTAAATTTCGCCAGTTGGGCGTTTGTTTATGTTTTGAATATATACAACACCTGATTATTTAGTTATACTTTCTGAGACCTGAGGATTTCAATTTCTTTAGCGGCCATCTTCAAGAAGAAGAAGCCCTCGAACTTCTCCCACGGCACCACGATGTGAGTTTTTTCATTTTAATTAAAAAAAATTCCTCTTAGTGAGCCGTTTGTTCTCTAACAGTGTGCTAGTTAATTGTAGCACATACTAAATTTATGTTTTGATATGTTGTTCTTTTCAGCTGGGGCTGATGGGGAACACCGGAAGAAGCGGAAGAACAGGCCTGGGACAGTGGCTTTACGTGAGATTCGAAAATATCAGAAGTCTTGGAAACTTTTGATTCCTGCTGCTCCATTCATCAGATCTGTAATGTCCCACACTTATGAATATGCTTCGATAGAGTTTTCCATTGATTCATGTTCAGTTCTTTCTGAATATATGATGCCCAGGGATTAAATTTCATCGTTTTATGGACTGATTATAGGGTGTGAAATCGCTTGGTATTTGAGTTCAAGTAAATAATGAATTGGGAACTGAATTTTCAGTGTTTTATGAGTATATGATGCCTAGTGATTGAACTTCATGTTTTAAGGACTTAGTGGGTGTTAGCAAACTCTTGTGCTTTTGGAGAAGCTAAAGTACAAGTTAAAGTTGTAGTAAAAGTGCAGAGTGTTCGGAAAAAGAAGTGAAAGTTAAAATAAAGGCAGTCGAGTGTTTGGGAAAATAAGTTGAGAAGCATTTTTATTAGATTAAACAATATTTCATTTATTTACGAATATAACCTAGAAGCTAGAAATGGAAGTTAAAAGTTGGTCCTTGGATGCTTCTAGCTTCTATCTTATCTCTACTTGAAATAAGCAGAAGCTGGCTTCCCAAACTCTCCCAAAGCACTCAAAGAAAGCAAAAAGCACAACTGTGCTTTTCTTTTTGAGTTAGGAAAACTCCCTTAATATAGGGTGGGAAATCGTTTGGTATTTGAGTTCAAGAAACTAGTCAACCGGGAACTGAATTTGGAATTGTGGCTGATATCATGTGCATTTTGATTATCAAGTTTGAACAATGGTGATTTTTCTTCTTATACCTTCTGGCTAGTGGCACTAACGTAGAACACCCATGGGCAATTCACTGAATAATGGAGTTTCCTATGCCCAAAATGTATAATGTGGCACTTTACTTGAGGCTTCTAAACCACCTGTTTTTGATTCTTATTTACTTATCCTTGGGGTGGAAGTAGAAAGACGATATGAATGAAGATTCATCCATTTATTTATTAGAGAGAATTGCCACCTGAGATACTTGCATTTTTTTGCCAGGAGGTTATAAATTGGTGTAGTCATATTCGCAACTTAAATAAGGAAAGTGTTTACCTGTAACCTTAAATGGCAATGAAGAACTAAACAGATCAATGTTTGGCAGCTTTAATTGTAGACTAGGATATCGATTTTGTGTCAGATGGAAAATGGGAACTTGTTTTAATATTTAATTCAGATATCTCAAATTAAGTTGTTTTCCCTTACAAGAGATACTCTTATGCATCAATGTTAATTAATTCTCTGTGTCCGACTCCTTGTTTATATTGTTTAGTTGAGGAACCTCGTTTTATTAGGTAAGACTTAAGAGTATAAATCTTTGGTGCTTGTTTATGGAAGCATCTTCTTATTATTTTCTCCAGGAAGTTTGAACCATTCATTCTCTGGTGTAACAGGTAAAAGAAATTTCCTTCCGTTACGCACCAAGCATTGGACGTTGGCAAGCAGAAGCTTTGGTGGCCCTTCAAGAGGTACTAAACTCCTAAAAACTTGAGCATAAACCCAATATTGGAGCTTTAATCAACCCCTTTTGTACTCAAACATCCTTGTAGTTTAAGATGTAAATAAGCATTTTGAATTGCTTGTTCATTGGCATTATTCACTGTGATAGACTGATAGACATAAAGCCCTAATTTTGGAGGCAAGATTACAATATCCTCCAAGAGTTCTGTTGGTGATCCTGCCTACATAATGAATTCTATTTCCCTATTTAAATGATAGGTTAAATTTTCTGTTCATTCAATTCTAAGTGAAAATTATTAATATTCACGTCTCTGATTAGTAGACCGATCTTAATGCTGTATAATTAACGTTGCTCAACTAACTAGCAAAAGACTACTCATTGCATTTTAACTTTTCCAACTAATCCCTTCGTTTGAGAACTTTTGAGGAATCTTCTTTTTCAGATAATTTAGCTAATACAAATTTTCTTGCTCCAAAAAACTATGTCAAAGTCTAAGGCGTGCTATTAACGTTTTGCTTTTGTTAATGTCTCACTTTGCTTTTCTAGGCTGCAGAGGATTACATAGTTCAATTGTTTGAAGAGGCGATGTTGTGTGCCGTTCATGCAAAGCGTGTGACTCTCAGTAAGTTCAACCCCTTAAATTTATATTTCCTGTTAGCTTCTGCTTATTGCTTTTCAGTCAACTTCTCATGTACCATGCATTTAACATGGTGGCAACAACTCATTCTTGACTTTATATACCTGATAATCAATGTTTTTCTTCCTTTTAATCATTTCTCAGTGAAAAAGGATTTCGAGCTGGCCCGGCGAATTGGAGGCAAAGGGCGACCTTGGTAGTGAGAGCTTAGCATGTCCGACTAACTTGTCCTTTTGGTAAATACTAAGCATTAATTCACTGTAAAAGTGCATTTAATTAGTAAGAACACTCTCAACTGTTGGCTTTTGGTAACCCCTAAGCTGCCCAGGCAAACATAGTCATGCCAGATAATTCTACATTTATTTGCTGGCTTTTCTTGTTGAAGTTCAATCATCTACTTAAGCCACCAAAGTCCCCCTTCTGCACTGAGTTTGTAGTAGAGGCTTAGAGCTGTTGGAATTGTATATTTGTATCTTCAGCTAAATTTGATTGTATAATGTATACATTAATTAGCATTTAGCATCACAATGTGTTTTAATCCAGGGAGTATGTTTCTTTAATCAATCTCAAAACCATGAAGAAAAGAGTTCTTGGTACCCTAGACCATCATCTTTTCAACTACTTATATAGTCATTTGATTTTTAGGGTATTTGTTATGAATTGCTTATTTGCAGTTGAGTTAGGTTGGACTATTAAATTTCAAAAAAAAAAAAACTAATGTCACTTGCATTTTGGAGCTTGGAATTCGAAATCTATAGTTAGACTAACATCGCTCTGACCATTAAATTATCGAATTTGGTGATCATTCGAACATTGATTCGATCAATTAGTTAGTTATTATGATGTACATTAACATTTAAGAAATTTAATCTGTCGTGTCAGATATTTTTCTAGTGCAAATTATTGAAAAAAATTTGTGTTGCTGTGTGTTACAGGTTTGTTATTTTCCAGGTATCGTTGATTGAGAAGGTGATATGATAGCATAACAAAACTATTGTGGTCGCTTTAGTATTTTATCTGTAAAATCTTTTTCATATCCATGCTCGTATCTTGGTTAGCAATATGATAATCCGACAAACTTGTATCACAAGCTATGGTGTTAAGGTCTGATTTCTGCTTAGAGCACTAGTTTTTTCTGGAATCAACTTCAAATCTAATTGTGCATGGAGTAACTAGATTGGAAGGGTAGTTGTTGCAGTATCCAATTCAAAAAAAAGAAAAAAAACGAATAAGAAACCAAAAAGAATTGAAAAATTACAAACCTAGTATATATATATGTTTGGCCTGAGTTTAATGGCTAAAAAGGTTAAATAGTATATAAGGTAGGATTAATCCCTAGTTCATTAAATGCAATGTATAGTTAATATCATGAATTAAATTGTAACACGGCCTATTTTGATATTGATTGGAAGCTTCCAAATTGTTAGGAAGTCATGGTCTTGCTATATAAATTAATATATGGGCATCCGAAGGTCGCCACTATTATTTGGACAATTGGACCATATGGTTCTTCATTTAATTTTCTACTTTCTAGAAGAAAACTATAAGGAAGTGATCAAGACGTATGATTTATGGGGAAAACGAAGAAGAAATAGAACAATTTTAAATATGCTATTAATGACCAAGAATTCTTGCGACCAGAAAACGCATAATCCTATAATTAAGTTATGAATTTGAGTTTTCTTTATAAAAGTTTATCGGAAAATTTGTGGATATACATTTTCCATGTAGAGATTAATAAGTTATTTAATTTAGTTACCGGATCCATGGGTCTGTTGGACCCAAGTATAAGCTTCGAACCCACTAAATATAACTTGCAATTGGACCTAAACCAATACCCAAAAAAGATATTCATTAATAATTACACTTGAATTCTAACTTATAAACCATACAAATTTTCCACAACTTTCCTCCAGATGTGAGTAGTATCAAACTTGGGTCGCTACAGTTTTGCTCTGAATAATCATCTGGACGAACTTTTTTTTGGGTCAGAAATCATCTGGACAAATGATCATGCATGTTCATTTATTGGAGCTTATTCGTTGAGGCATTTAACAAATTAAAATCCCCCTCGAAAAGAAAAAAGAAAAAACAAATTAAAACCCCCTGTCCAGTATATTTATGGATTAAAAGTGCTTACGATATACTTTTGGGCTGTGCTGTCAAATGACGAGGGGCCCACTAGTTCTAATCGCTTAAAGAGCCCAGTTAAGATATCTAATTTTAGCCAGCTTATTTTTACTAGCCCAAACAACTTTATCTTTCTTTAACCACCAAAATACTGTAGTTTAGCTATTCAGCTTTATATTAGTTTAATCAGAAATTTTGGAATTGAGACTATGAAACGATAACTGTCTTTAGTAGAAAGAATTTAATACCTTAATAATTCGATCCGGCTCGACCCATATAAAAAAACTTTAGATGATGGTACCTCTAAAGTCCAAGTTTGGGCAAAATTTTTAGAGGTAATGTAACCATTGAAGCATTGAATATCCTATTTACTTTTGAGTTTCAACTTGACATATTGATTAATTTAAAAATAAACAAAGACTTAAAAACGAATTAAACACTCATGCCTAACCTCATCAAATAATTGTGACCAAATTTAGCAAATCACAAATTATAATTCAGATTTCGCTACCATTTCAGTGTATTTGTAAAACCCGTGAATATAAGAAGGCAATTTGAATTAAAAAAAATCCTTAAAAATAATTAAAAACTTACGTGCATAGCATGTATGAACTTCAAACGATTAGAGAGGACAATTTGTAAAATCCATAAACATAAACAGACAATTTAAAATATATAAAAAAAAATCCCATCCTTGGTCCTTGTTCAAGTGACTAAATTTTTTTGCCTTTTCCTCATCCAAAACCCTATCCTTTCCTTAGTATCAAATGTTGTCTTCTTCTCCTTTTATGTGTTTTATATTCTTTGGTAATAAACTGTTGCTTCTGCTTCTCCATTTTACATATACTTTGCATATGATATGTGTCTCTTTTACAACCCTTTAAACAATTCATTATATAATCTCCTAAAACACATTACTATTTGTTTTTACGCAGTATACCAGATACTCACTCCATCACTGCGAATTCAGATAACAAGATGAGATCTATGAATCTGGTCGATTCCTGGATCCAAACTCGCTCCATTTTTAGGCAACCTCCGCAATGTTTTATTGGATTCATCTACAGACCCAGATTATTCAGACCCGATAATTATTCTTTCAAATCAAAAAAACCCATGTCGTATTTCAGCGTATCGGCCATTATAGCCGAGGAGGAATCGAGAATCGACGGCGTTAAGGAGAAATCTCCTTTCAATTTCAATGCGTACGTTGTCGAGAAAGCTAATTTCGTGAACAAGGCGTTGGACGACGCCGTTTCGGTTAAGAACCCGCCGATGATCCACGAAGCAATGCGGTACTCTCTGTTAGCGGGTGGGAAGAGGGTCCGACCCATGCTGTGCATCGCCGCCTGTGAAGTGGTTGGGGGGCACCAGTCCGCCGCCGTGCCCGCCGCCTGTGCGGTGGAGATGATTCACACTATGTCGCTGATTCACGATGATTTGCCGTGTATGGACAATGATGACCTCCGCCGCGGAAAGCCCACCAATCACAAAGTGTTCGGCGAAGATGTGGCAGTTCTCGCAGGTAGGAACCAATCGAAAAATAGTGCATTTTATTAAAAATATTTAGCTGGGGAATATTATCTGTACTCTTTTTTGAGGACTAGCTAGGACCACATATTTTCTTGTTTTTTTTTTCTTTTATGCATTTTAAGTAATTTTTCCTAATTGAATTGGACATAAATAAATAAGTAATATGCTCTTTTTGAATTAATCCACCGCCCCACTTCTTTTATGGCCGTATGAACATTTATTAATTTACTATATGGCATGAAATTTTTTATAATTTCCCCCACCCAAAAAAAAAATAAAAAAAAAAAATCTTTTATCATAAGTTGAATGTTTCTTAGTATGATGTCACATCATACTAGTAGGTGCAAACCAATGCAGTTGGTTACCAGCTTTGCGAGTTGAGCTTGAGCTAGCTGGACTTAAAGTTCAAGTTGTTTGGAGTTAGGTTGAGCTGGGATTGTTTCAAGCTCGAATCGCATTTGCAAAGCTTGCTAGTTGGAATATAGTTTTGTTGGTTTTATGTTATTACTAGTATGTTGACAAACTCTATGGATTATAATCAAATTCTGAAAATTGAAGGAGGATGTTGTAACTTCTAAATTAAGAAGGGATATGATACAATTACACATTGTTACATGAGCTTAAGCAATCTTGATTCTTGACCTTTAAATAATCTTATCTTACACATACCCTATAATTCTCATCCGCCTTTTCAGGAGACTCTCTCTTAGCCTTTGCATTCGAGTTCATCGCCACCACCACCACTGGTGTGGCAGCAAACCGCATCCTCGAGGCGGTGGGAGAGCTAGCGAAGGCCATCGGAACAGAAGGACTGGTGGCTGGCCAGGTGGTGGACTTAGCCTGCACCGGAAACAACACTAACATCGGATTAGACACATTAGAGTTCATACATATACACAAAACTGCAGCCCTATTAGAAGCTTCCGTTGTCCTAGGAGCAATCCTAGGTGGAGGCAGCAAAGAACAAGTTGAAAAGCTGAGAACTTTTGCTAGAAAAATTGGGCTGCTTTTCCAAGTGGTGGATGATATATTGGATGTGACGAAATCGTCTGAGGAATTGGGTAAAACTGCAGGGAAAGATTTGGCAGTGGATAAAACGACGTATCCTAAGTTGTTGGGATTGGATAAGGCGAGAGAGTTTGCCGAGAAGTTGAATGAAGAAGCTAAGGAGCAGCTTAAGGAGTTTGATGAGGAGAAAGCGGCGCCTTTAGTGGCTTTGGCTGATTATATTGCTCATAGGCAGAATTAATGGGAGTTTTTTAAGGAGAGTTTGAGGTTGCCCGAGTTGTTCTTGCTGTTGCTGTTGTTGTTGTAATAGATTCTTGGAGTTTTAGTGTATAATATTTGTCCTTAATTTTTATTTTTTTGGTAGTTTGAGTTTGGTAATAGTGTAGGTGTAGCCTGTGTACTATTTCATTTGAAATGGAAACTGTTGAATAGTTGATACAAATTTACTGCAGCAAAACCTGACGGATTTCTTGTATGTTTCAGCCATGACTTTGAGGAATTTCTCTACCAACAAATCAACATATAAAGAAATTTCAAAATTTCAAAAAATAAAAAAATTAATAACTTCGCCGTTGCCGGGGATCGAACCCGGGTCACCCGCGTGACAGGCGGGAATACTTACCACTATACTACAACGACTTGTCGATTTCATCGACGAGCTACTTCTTAAAATCAAAGTTTTATATTCATTGAAAGGACTGATTATTCCATATGTTTTTTTATTCATATAATTCATTTATTTGGTTTGTCTTCGTCCTTTTTTGATAATGATTAGAAAATGAAGCAAAAACCTCGATTCTTCAATATCCTTTAAATTTCATGATCAATTTATTTATTAAAAGAAATTTTGCTTGTCGTCTCTTGACTCACACAACTAAGAGAACCAAGCTCCTAGTCCTATTAGTAATTGATATTTGCTCAAATTGGCAAAATCCTTGTTCTCTCTAAATTGATATGTAACTCTATGTTAAATTAGAATATCTACTTACTGATCTTTTCTCAAATAAATGAATTTCATAGTGAATAAATAATTACTACGTAGTTTCTCATCTAAAGTAATTATAAAGAAAAAGAAAAGCTTACCAACACATCAAATTCAAACTCTTGCCCCCCAAAAAAAAATCAAATTCAAACTCAAATTCCACCACCTCGTAATCTTTTTTTGAAAAATAAAATACATTCTACTAAACAAACAAAACAAAACAAAACAAAATGCAATTGTATGAAGTTACATTATTTTGTGGCAATTGGCAACACACATATATAGCCATTCCACGAGCAAACAAAGACTAATTAAACGGCAAATTAAACAAGCTGCAACAGACCAACAAATAGATGAAAAATCCAAACCACAACGAAAGAACACGAGACCTTAAATCCGCCACTAATGCTTGCTTCCTCCGCCAATTCCGTCGCTATAAAGACTTCCATGGCATTTATCAAGGGTGGCAAAATCGTCCCGTTACCAGGAGAAATCGTCAGATTTGCCCTATTATCATGTACCGATACAGGATAAATAGTCAATACTTCACCTGATTCTGAATCATTTAACTTTACTTTTCCCATTATGACCCCGTCGATGTATATATCCATATTTCTCGTTGCATTTAGGGTTTCGGACCCATTGACGTCGAGATTTTGGTAGAAATATAAGACTATGTATGCAGTTTGAGGAGGTGTGCTGGGGAAAGTAATAGGTAGGTAAATTGATTGTGATGCATTTGATGATGGAGATATTGCTGTGGTGATTACAGAAAGAGGAGGGGCATTTTCGTAATCTTTTCCGGAGCAAGTGGTAGCCGGAAAGTTTAGATTTGTGTATCGGGCCGGCATTTGTTGCGTATAAGGTGTCCAATATCTGTTCAGTTCTTCTTCGCATGATCGTGACCAACCGGACCAGGGCCTGTAAACAAAATCAACTTTTTGATTAAATAGTTAGTTTATATATTGAATCTTATAAAAGGAGATTTACAATTAGGGTTATTTACGAAAATTCCCACAAGATTTATGTTATTTATGAAAAATACCCGGAAATCTGGTATGTTACTTACTCAACGACTTGATCATATCCAAAATTAATCCTGTTGACAAGATTATAAGCAGTTCCATTTCTCATCATTCCATACATAGTGCCATTATAACTCTCTTTCTCATCCAAGTAAGTCGCTTCAAGAGAAGAAATAAATGGCTTCCCGCCATCTTTCTTCCCCAAAATACACACTGATATGTTATTATTCGTCGGCCCATATATAACCTCTTCAAAAACCGGCCCCGACGAGTTTATCGTAGCCCATGAACCGCCGCCGAGCGATAGGCCGAAAACCGGCGGCTGCGATTTTCCGTCGTAATTCCCGTAGTAAAACCCGGCCGGAAAATGTACTTCTGTTCGTTGGTTAGTGGCAGTTTGTAGCAGTTTTGCTGGTCTTCTCCGTTTGGGAAATATCGTAGAGTGGTCATGATTTCAGGGAGATTAACGGCCTCGTCCGTCTGATTTGAGCTGATTTTCTTGATTTTGCCGGAATCTGTGAAGAAGCTGTCGGGAAACCAGGTCTCGTTGTTGTGTGTTTCGGTAAATTTTGAAATCACTCCACAGTCTATGCGCAGGAAATAATTGTTTCCGACTGCCAAAAACAAAAAATAAACACTGTAATTTTATCAATTTTAATATATATTTGACTAGAAGATTGTGAGTTTGTGACTATTGATTAATTGAAAGTAGTTTTAGGCTTCAAGCATTATATAATTGTTGGGAGAAATACCAATAATAACTACTCTGACTAATACGAAATATTTGCATCCATTTTTTATGTTAAATTAATTTCTAATTACTCCTAAGAAATTAAACAAAATTCATTTAATCATGGGGCAGCGAGTGTTTTACATTCGGTGGATATTAAAACTTAAATAGAGTGAAAATTGACTTATTCAACTCATAAGTCCATAATATCCTTTGATTTTATTATATAAAGGCACATAACCTTCATTTTAAAATGCAGAATTTGATATTTTGCCCGTAATTATAGCATCGTTAAAGCGTGTATAGCGAGAATGAAGTAGACAATGTCATAATTACTCTATATCACAATAGGGCAATTATGATTAAAAATAAGACAAGAAGGTTGGATGAAACGTATAATAATACAAGTAAATAATATGCATTAAACCCTAGAATTGTGGGATCTTTTTATTATGTATTCGTAATTTTATTACGCATCGCATCACTTGAGTTTCTTTTTTGTTTTTTCAAACGTTCAATAACTACAGTTATAATTCTTGATAATATGAGATCAAACCCTTTAACTTAATATGCAATATATAAGAGTAATTAAACTTACAAGGAAATGAAGCCGAATGGGCTTGGAACGCCAATGCAAAAAGTAGAAAAATTACCAATTTTTCCGTTTCACAAAAGAGAAATTAAGGGTTGTGATTAATCTCAAGTAGTACGTGTTTTGGTTAATCCATGGAATATGGATGCATATATTTATATAATCCAAGACAGTTCTTGAGAAAATTTAATAATATGTTCAGTACACAATTAACTTTGCAATATCGAGGCGGCACATTAAAAAAAATCCCTAAAATTTTCTTTGATATACTCGAGATTCTGGGTATATTCTTGGAGAATAAATATGAATTATCTCCTAGTTTATGTTGTCTAAGTGCATACTTACAAATATTTTGATCAGTCCAAGGTTTTCTTAATTTTACCTATTTATAATATTTTTGTTTTTAGTACCTAGCTATTTTATTTTCCATTTCGTGGTTCGTATAATTAATTCCTATTACATTTTGCAATCAATTAGTTCTATGAATCGCGGGTTGCAATTTATTGGAACTATTTAGTGACTCGAGAAAACTTCTGGGGACTGGCTTGATATAATAGAAAGTTGAAGGGGCAAAGATGCAAATTACGTGTGCTATATATTACTTATTATCCAATTAATTAAGTATTTTCCAGTCCTTGGTAGTAACTAGTAGCCGATGACGCACGTACAGTCGAACACTTTTAAAAAAATTCTATTCTATTATATTGTATTGTGTTGAATATTTTTCTAGTGTGTCGCCATATCCATATTATATTGTATCAGTAAGTAGTAACAAATGCGCGTAGGTATAGGATGACGTTATGGAAAAGACCCTCCCGGCCTAACTTTCAACATTTTGATCATTGCACATGTTATGTGAACAAAGATTACTACTTTTTTATTTTTTCCTTAACTAACTTTTCCCATATCCAAAATTCCAAATCCAACGGACAGGAATAAAAGCTAACTCCGCCCAAATGATCCAACAACTGAAGATAAAGATATCATAAACTACTGTTCCATTATGCTCCTCCTATGTAGCGGGAAATTAAACTAGTCTTTCTTTTGGAGGGAAATTAAGTCTCCGTATTCATTCTTTTATACAATTTGTTATATATTTTTGGAAATATACATGCATTTTGTTGTCTCATTTCCAGTATTTGGCATATAACACCAATAAACCACAACCTGTGAACACGCTAGCTTTTAAAAGATTTGGATTCGAAAGCGGCTCACAAGTTACGATTACTCCCATTTTGTAGTTGTGCCCAGCTTGTTTGGATTAGCATCCAACGGACAACCTTATCATCGATTGCATGAGTCTGTTAAACCTTTCATGGGAATCGAGAATTCCCCACGTTTGGAGATAGGAAAAAAGATGTATGATGATCTACTTGCAAAAAGGTGCAACAATGGAGATATGTTGACGGTTAGAAAACAACGAGATGATAAAGTGAAGCTGCTGCTTTTGGAGGATGTTTTTGTTAGATAAACTATCTCTTTTGTAACAATAAATAAATAAATAACCCCTTAAAAGTTTAAAATTGCTCTAGTCCCTAAGTTTAAAATCCAAAACTTCTCATTCTTAATCTTATGATTTAGTTGTAGTTCAACCATTAATTATAACTTAATTACAAAAATTAAGAACTAAAAACCTTTTTTAGTTCATGCATTTCAAAATGTCATGCGAATGATTTAATTGTAATAATTAAAATATAAGATTCATAAAATTATAGAGTGGAGTGGACCTAGTGGCTGTAAATTAAAATTTAATGAAATTATTATTGCTATTTTCTTAATATCCCTCAACCAAAATATTATTATTTTTAGTATGATCAGATATTTATTTATACATTGGATTTGTCAATAAAATACACTACAGAGAGTGGGAGTGGGGTACCGTATATATATATACAAAAAAAAAAAAGGATTCGTACGTATAATGTAATCAGTTAATTAGTGTGAACACGTAACGTAAGACCATGTCGGATAAGACAACACCGACGGCAGGTAAAGAAGCTGTGCTTGTACAGATGAGTGGGTCCCACTCCGGAAGGGACCTTCTTCTTTTTCCGTTACTGTGTTCTAATGTAACGCCTCCCTTCCTTAATTTACTAAAACACCCTGTCTATGTAAGTATGGGAAATATGAATATGAAATTTGAAAATTGAGACTCCTTTTGCAAACTCTAAAAAAATTAATTCTAGCAAAAGTTATTTTTTTTAGTATTTGGAGTTTCAAATACTCTTAATTTTTGCTAAATTTAAGAAAAAATAAGCTAGAATCTAGAAACACGTAAATATATACTTTTGAATTCTAATTTTAGATTTTAGGTATTTTTATAATTAAAATAAAAGTTTAAATAGTAATTTTATTAAAATTAGAAGTAATTTTTAGTTTTTTTTTCAAACATTTAATTATTTTTTCTCTCTGATTTTAGTTTTTTTTCCCAAACACTCTCTGCTTTTACTATTATATTTTTTTCAACTTCTATATAATTATTTTAACTTTTCCAAAAATAATAGAGTTTGCAAACAGCTCTGAGTATCTTAATAGATTGGAAAAAATTGATTAAAAAAAATTCGAAATTTACAAAGCAAGTGGGCAAAGGGTATGTTGGTCATTTAACAACCAAGTCAAACGGTCAAAGACCGCTAACCACCGCTGGTGGTATTGCATCATGCCGAAATGCAAGCCCCCTCTTGCATGATTGACGACCTCGCGACACGTGGACACCTATCATTCGTCGGTTTCAGGTCTTCGGGATTCACAGCTTTCACACTCAAATAATTAGAGTTTACAAAACAAAGCAAAGAAAGAAAAAACACACACACAGAGTCACTATCACTCTCTCTCTCTCTGTCTCTCTCTCTCTAGCTGTGTTTTTTCTCACTGAAGAAAAACCCAAAATTTCCCCCCAATTTCCAGCATACTTTAGCAAAGGGAGTAGATTTTTGGATTCATCAATGCATGATCTTCCAATCATGCCCAATTTAGCAGCCTAGTACGCTCGATGATTGAGAGTTCATTTGAGAAAATATACTGGAAATGATTGAAATAGCTGCTTTGGAGACCAATGGCGGATTTTCTTCACACTCGTCGCAGTTGCAGAGCTGCGGAGACAGTAGTGAAGAGGAGCTTTCGGTGCTCCCCCGCCATACAAAGGTCATCGTGACCGGAAACAACCGGACTAAGTCTGTGCTGGTGGGGCTTCAAGGCGTCGTGAAAAAAGCTGTTGGTCTTGGTGGTTGGCATTGGCTGGTAAATAATTTTGCTAATTTCGAGCTTTTTGTATCAATTTTTGAAGATTAAGTTTTAGGTTTTATTTGAATCAATGGGAGTTCTTTTAAGGCACTGCATGATTGAGTTTGGGATTCCAATTTGGAAGTTTGAAGGTTATAATCAGCTGAGTGGGCACTTGTTTTTAGTTGTGTAACTGTGTTTGTTTCTTTCGATAGTTCAGCTGTTCATGCACTTTCTGCAACTTGTTTCAGATGACATCCTCTGCAAATTTTTTAGTATTTAGCTCTGCATGATTGATGCAATTTCTGAATTTATTTTTGCAAAAAAAAATATATAATTTTTCCCTTTCCACCTTTTTTCTCAAGAGGATTTCGTCTTTCTTGAACCATAAAAAGATAATTCCTACATTAACTACATATATAATTCTTACATATATATTTTTTGTATTATAGTCAAGATTTGTCCTTACTTGTTGAGCAAATGTAAAGGGAACTATCGAAATTATTTAGTCATACTTAGAAAACCTCTGGTTAATTACTCAATTTACTGAAGGTTGCTTAATTGGATAACTTATCTCTTTATGGGAGATTGGTGCTTCAGTTTCCATTGCCTTTTGTGGCGTCAAGCTCTTTGAAATTGATATGATTCGAATTGTAATTTAGTATAATGAGGCTCTCTTACTTCTTATTTTAACTATTAATGAGAAAATTATTACCTAATAGTTTTTGTTTTATTCGCCTCTTTCAGTAAATTTCGATCTTGGACGCTAATCTCTCTTTCTGCTGCCCAATACAGAATAGTTTCATTAGTTTATTTCTCCAATTTTAAGGAGTATATTAAAGTAACTAGATATATTCAAGTGGTGCATTTCGAATTACACAAAATAATTTTGATTAACTGACTTTATGAAGTTTTTGATATAATGTTAACTGAATTCCGAATTTCAGGTTCTGACAAATGGGATTGAAGTGAAGCTACAAAGGAATGCTTTAAGTGTACTTGAAGCTCCAACAGGGAATGAGGAAGAAGACGACCTTGAATTTGAACATGCGCAGTGGAATGGCTCTGATATGGGTGAGTTTGATTATTTTTTTAATTTAATTAACTCATAACCCAATGAGATTTTATCTGTTTAATTTTATGGGTGAAACTGATTTATAAAATTTAGTATCTTTAAGAATATTTGGAATCTTATTTTTCTGGATGAACTAGAAAATTAATTAAAATGCTTATTTTATGATCATTCAAGAACTGTTCTTAATATTGGCTTGTTGATTCAATTGCTTTTGTATTTGAAGAAAGATGATATTTTTTTTTCAGATTTACTTTTTTGAGACTTTTTGATTAAAATCTGAATCTTGAAACATACATATTGTGGAAATCTCAATGATTCTCTACATGGGAGGAAAAAGGTTGTTGAGGTTGTTTCATAGGATTCCCTACATTTATTTCTCAAACTCATCTTTCGTCTCCTTTCCTCTATTCTAACAGGCTTTGGTATACATTCCATTATCCTTTTGTGCCTTTTTGGCCCACCATGTAATAATCTGATTTTATTGTGTATTTTGGTTTTTTCTTAGCATCCGATGATACTCAAAAGTCACATAGATCAAGACATCGTATGCACAGGTCCTCTCGCAAGACTCTCAGCCGTTCTCTCTCATCTGACTCACAATCTAAAGATTCTGTTTCTAACCCAAGGGGCGCACCGGTGAGAAAAAAAATTATTTTTATTATCTTTTATTTTTAAAAGGGAAAAAATCTTTTTATTTTATATAATTTGAGATGGCTGATTTGCTTTATAATTGTTTTAACAGAAGGTTGACCTGAGCAAGCTTGAGATGGCGGCTTTATGGAGATATTTGAGACATTTTAACCTTGTGAGTGATTTTGTTTGATAAAGAAATTAAAATGTTCTATTTTTGATTATTATATCTATAATTAATGCTTGTTTTTTATCAGGTGGATGCTGTCCATAACCCGTCGAAAGAGCAAGTAATTGATCTTGTACAGAGGCATTTCATGTCGCAGGTATATGCTAATCTTAGTATTTACGTGTATATTACATAGATACATGTCTCCGAGTCCGACCTCTGAGTAGTTGTAATTTTTGTTTTCTGTTTAGCAGCAAATGGATGAGTTGCAAGTGATAACCGGGTTCGTGCAAGCTGCTAAGAGACTGAAGAAAGTTTGCAAATGACAATATATCCAACAAACGCAACTCTATGCTGACTCAAACCCCTAACAAATGGAATGAATGTACATTGTGTTAATGGTGATAATATGTTGCTGCTTCTGCTTCTGCTTTTGCTTTTGTAGATAAAATTGTGAACTGGTGGACTAACCCAGACTCCTAAGAAGAGATGATTTTGGTGGCAATATGATCTAGCAGCTTTTCTTCAAGAATTTCTATTGCTTAATCCATAATGAGAAGCTTCTCTACTTGTTTTACCGATGTCCAAGTTTTATCTCTGACTAATGCTGAAAATTCTTATGGGTTTCAATATAAAAATCCATTTCCAAAATCTGAGTTCTGAAATAACAGGATGGAGTACATCTATTACAGGAATTCGTGAATCCAACATTAATCGTAAGCTCGCATTACAATGGTTTATTCTATTATAGCACGTCCAATCATGTCATTATCCTTATAAAAACGTGGTTATCTAAGTGGAAAAAAACAAGTTACGAAGTCTGAAAAACTCCAAACCTTAGATAAAGTATCTATATAATAAAGTGAAAAGGGAAGAGCGTGAAGACAAAAAACGGTGGTTTCAATGGTTGAATTTAGTGCACAATCACTTTTAGAACAACTTTAAAATGTTTAATACTAGTATTTTCTTCATTATCATTGTTTGTTTATATTGTATGTGATAATAAAATTACCAATGCACAACTACCTTTAGTACTAAACTTTATATTTGCAATGATAATTTTACATAAAATGATTTGGTCGAAGCCACGAACTCTTCTATATGCTTTCCTATGTATTAATGGTGACAACATTAATGTTTGCAAAATCTTTTTTTTTTTTTTTTTTTGAAGAATTGCAAAATCATTTGATGTCACCAAATTACTCTCCGCCACCATCTTCTAGCAATTATCATTTTTACGTATAAGCTACTAGAAAATACTTAAATGCAATAAATACAGAATTTAATTATCATCTTGCATTAATTGGCCCACACAACCAACCAAAATCAGAAGTAAAACTAGTATTTATCCCTTCAGTTACACGGAAAAATTTATTTATAATTAATAAATTATATAAATAATTAATTAATTCTTAATTTGAAATATAAATTAAAATAATTATTTTTATAAAATAATCCTGAACTATATATATGAAAAACTCATTTTATTAATTAAAATATAAAACAATATTTAATAAGAGACCATATAAATAATGATTGGAATCTTTTGTATACTTTATATTATTTTTCTGTTGTATAATTTGTTATTATTTCATTATTAAGTAATAATAATATTCATTTTATTATTAAAATTTCCTTTATATTATGAAAATACTAATATTTAAATATAATAACTTAACCAATTTATTCACATTGAAATGAAATTATATTTTTCCATCGCAAAATGAAAATGAAACACATGTATTTAGAGTTTTTTCTAAAACAATCAACTATTTTATTATTTTATAATATTAAGATAATAATAAAATTTAATTAAATATATATTTTAAAAAATGTATGTAATTATGTGACCCCCCACAAGCAATTAAAAAAAATTTGGAAAAATAATTACATGATAGATAGAAAGAATACAAAATAAAAAAAGTATTATTTATATAACTAAATAATCTTTTACCCAAATATTGTTAATATTTGTTGAATGGTAATTATTCTATACTATGCTTTCATGTACAAATTGAATATTATATTTAAATTATAAATAGTTTTAAGCTCCTCTTCAATCATATGTATATTTTTTAGCACATAAATATAAAGTTCATAATGATTAGTAATGCTTATTAAAATTTACTTAAAATTATTTCTTGATTGAAATTTTCAATATCAATATTATATAAAATAGTTATTTAATTCTATAATTAAATAGGAGTTACAAAAATTTTAATATAAATAAATATATGAAATGTCAATTAAATATATGTAAGTTACAAAATAATAATTAATAAACTTATTTATAGAAACAATTTACATGACAAAATGGACTAATTCTAACTAATCCAATTCATTAACACATAAGCATGTTTCCTAAAACATCTCACTTAATCATTTTCATATATATATATATATATATATATATATGATTATTTGGGCCACAGAAAGAGTCCATTGACTCATTTGAAATGTCTTAATTGATTCACGGGCCTTAAATCTCAGAGCAATATACAATCCGAATAAGGCCCAAAACGAATAAATAATCTTCAATTTCTCAAATTATCCAGCCCAACATAAATAAATTGCCAAAAGCTTCGTCTTTTTTTGGGTGGATTATATTCATAATCTTTTGCCATTGCCTTCTATTTACTTTTTTTAGTCGTACAATATCAGATCGCACAAAGTATGTGCTTCTTCTCACAATGATAATCGCAAGAGCTATGCGATGCTGCTGATTTGTAGTTTATCGTGCTATGTTGCTGTGCAGATTCTTTGTATTGTTTTATCCTTTAGACATGATCATGGTTTAAATTTAGCGATGTTTATAGCTTCCTACTTATTCGATTAGATATTATAGTTTGTTTGATTAATAAATGAAATGGAATCCTCAGTAAAATCCCCCGCAGTTTTTGCTTTTAGACTAAAACTTGTTAATATAGTCACATAGAAACTGTAATAAAGTTCAAGTATACAAAACGAGTTTCATTTGCCGACTAAATGAAAATTCGAAATCCCATAATTTCGCCTCAATTTGGTTACTTTATCTTGACATCCTTACTAATTCTTTGGTTTCATTGGTTCAAACCTTAGTCAAAGCAACTTTTAGATTATAGTGGCCATTTTCTCAACAAAAACAAAATGTGAAGCAACTTTTATATATATATATATATATTATAAGATTAAAGATAAGGCATTTGGAAATTTAAAAATAAAGATTAGTACAATACTTGCAAATTATAGACTAACTTTATAATAAAAAGAACACTTTAATTTGTGTGAAAAAGAGTTGTCAATTTCAAAATCAATAAACTCACTCTACATCTGACCCATAACTCTATTTGCTAAATAGCCCAATTTTTGTCCAATTCAATCAAGCTAATTTTTGCGTAGTCAGCTGGTACAGAACAAAAGAGCAGTCTTGCATATTGAAATCAATATCATTTTGTAAACTTTTTCCTTTAATCTTGGAAAAAAGAAGGGCTTTACCTAGCAAACGATGATAACTTCTTTTTGAATTAGTTAATTGTCATTAATTTATGCTTAATTGGTGCCAGTCGGACTCGGATCAATAAGCATAGTTCACAGAAGTCGGATGATCAAAGACTTTTTTTTTTCTTTTTAAAAATTCAATCATTGTCATTGCAAGGAGTCAAACTCAAACCTCCACATTGGAAGTAATATCTGATAGCCATTAGGTCAAACCCCAATGATTTCGGATGATCAAAAACTTATGTATAAAAAAATGGCAATTGTATAAATAAAAACACACACGCTACACAATCGGAAGTTAAACAGGGTATGCATTCTTTGAAAATGGAACATTACAATTCATGTTTTATTTACTTTTTTTTTTGGGTGCGAATTAGAAATCATGTGGATATGGAGAATGAGTGCCAAACAAAACCATGGTTGAGATTACGTACAAGTTAGAGTATGTAAAGCCGTGGGGATCGGAAAGAGTTTATGGCACAATATAAATCATCTAAAAGATCAATGAAAAATAATAAATATTAATAGAATATGTATATATACAAAGCATGAATTATTTAGCTCGACTCATATATAAATGGGCTTTAGGAAAAAACTTAAATAAATAAATAATATCTTGGCAATAAGTTCTTCCACATCCCTATGAGGCATTATTTTATAGTTTACATTTCTTAGCTCATATAGCAACAAAAGAAGCTAGCATTGATAAACCAATAGAAAGACACACAAAATTCATTATTTCATGGATTGTTTTGTTTGCCACCAGTACCATGATTAAT
This sequence comes from Verbena officinalis, assembly GCA_958496215.1. Classification (NCBI taxonomy): domain Eukaryota; kingdom Viridiplantae; phylum Streptophyta; class Magnoliopsida; order Lamiales; family Verbenaceae; genus Verbena; species Verbena officinalis. Next base: position 29,743,115 of record OY292390.1, on the reverse strand, counting down.
TTAATTCTTGTATTGAAGTTGTAATATAATATATTCCTATGAGATATATCTAATCTAATAATTGATCAGATAATATGTTCCGATTCATCACAGATTGATATATACTGCATGCCAGAGAGATATTTGACATTTTTAATTTGTACGTAATCCATTAGTAAGATATATATATATACATTTATTATATATTCTCAAGAATATATCCATCAACAGAGACTTCAACTTGTAAAAAAATCATATACAAATTGCATAATTCATAATTTTCTAAGAAATAATTAAGTTTTGGTATCATTTTTTGTCTGTGGATTTCAATATCATGGAATGATTTTCCCACTTGAGAATATATGAAGAATGTCAATTCCGATCCACATAATTATAGTTAGCTTTATACACAGATATGAAGGATGATATCATGCAATTCGCATAAATTGGCCTAAGGAATTAGAATCATTTTACACTTCTAATTTTTTTTTTTTTTTTAATTACAGATTCGGGAAATCCTATATTGAGGGCCCTTAATCAGGTTCGAGGCGTAGTCACAGTTAAGGCTCTTCGCCCCTCTTAGCGAGTGTGTTTAGTAGGAATCACACCTAGGACTCTTCTCACAAACTCAGTCTGTATTGCCAACTGAGTCACACGACGTTGGTGTTTACACTTTTATTTACTTTCCTCATTTTTTTATTTTTTTTTACTAAGAACCGGTCAAATGGACTGTGAGATTAGCAGAGGCCCCCACCTCATATATAAAAATTAAATCGGAATTAGTTTTTTTTTTTCCTCATTTCCTTTTTCTTATACATTTTTTTCACTTTTTTTTTTTAATGGAAACCGACGTGCGCCGTAAAATTTTTACCGAGTTCTCCACCTCTACATTTTGTTCACTTTAATTATACAGTTATTTGATATATATCACACTGCTTAATTATAATATTATTGTTGGGTTTTTCTATCACAAAACTTTAATTCTTGCATCTACAGAAATCATCCACTAATTAACATATTGATATATGCTCATCCAATTTAGTTGACGTACGTAAATGGAAAGATATTTATCTATAGGAAAATAGCACTTCACCCCTGAAATTTTTTAGTTTTTGCAATTGACTATCTCAAACTATAGATCTTCAGCATTTTGTTCCGTTTTGGTGCAAGTAGCTAAAGATTTTATAATTTTAAGGGGTGAAGTGGTAAAATAAAAGATTTCAGAGGGTTGAAGTCCAATTTACTTACCCTAGTAACACTACAAGAACATTCGAGATGTTATTGATTTCCAGGTCCATGACCACTATAAATCCAAATTCCAAAAGATTTACAACATGATGATGAGATATATAGCATCAGCTTCTGCTTCTGCTTCTCCACTTTATATGAATTAGTGGTTAATGTTTCATTACCTCATCGACGTACACGTATTTATTAGCCATTAGGATTGCACTATAAATTAATTTCATCATTTTCTTCTACCAACTTGTTACTTGTTAGGCATTTCACCTATATTTTTTAGGTTGATCGATAGGGATCGAAATTCTCCTAATTAAACAGCCACATACAAGATATATAACTGAAAATAAAAACGTGTTAATTTTTTATTTTATTTTTTTGGTTCTGAAAATGTGTTAATTAATGGACTTAATTAATAACTACGTACAAAAAAAATTAATGTTATTACCACACTAAGAACTAGAGGGTGTTAATTCGCTAAGCTTTTTTAAATAGCTTATAAACTCTTATGCTAATTTATAAGATATTTTTAGAATTTATTTAAAGAATAAGATCAAAACATGTTTGGATTCAATATGACTATGAACTTATAAGATATTAGTAATTACAGTTATGTAATTAATATGGTCAAAAATTAGGGAGTGTGATAAGATATTAAAAAAAAGTTAGGGTTTCCCAACTTATTTAAAGAAAAGCTTATAAGTTAATTGTTAAACTAACTTATAAAATGTTGAGAAAATTAATACCCTTAAAGCGACCCAAAATTGTTTTATTTTAGTAAATAACATAGTATTAATTAGTTTGCGACGAAAAAACTATATATAATTATTAAGAAATCCATCACAAAACGTTCTCAAACTGTAATAATTTTGTTTTTTTCCCGCGAGATTAGATGGATAACTTTTTTGATTGATATCATAACAAGGTACCAATAGTAATGAAGTACTAAGGAAAAAAAAATGAATTTTCTATTATTAGAGTTAGTGTTTCCTTGTAATATAACTAAAAGAGAAAATTACATTGGGGTCCCTGACGTTTGTCATATTTACATCTAGGTTCTTCTAATTTTATTTTTTACATTCTAGTCCCTCGACAAGTCAACCGTTAGTCAGTTTTGTTACTTTTCTGGTACCGTTGTATTCGTCTCATTGAGACGATATATTTGGAATATAAACTTGTCTGATTCGGTGAAGAAACGGAAAATTTGGACTATACACACAATTGAAGAAAAATTTCTTAAGCTTGTAACTTTCTCGTTTCTTCACCGAATTAGACAAATTTATAGTCCAAATTTATCTTCTTGATGAGACGAATATAATGGTACCAGAAAATTAATGGAACTAACTAACAGTTGACCGGTCAAGGGATTATGATGTAAAAAATAAAACTAGAAGGACCTAGATGTAAATATGGCAAACGTTAGGGACCCCAATATAATTTTTCCTACATAAAACTTAATTTTTCCTAAAGTCATGATAATTAACTAATTAATTTGTATTATCAAGTACTCCACAAATATAAAATTTATAATTATAAGTTAATTGATTATAATTTGATTGCTTGAAATTTAGGTATATGTACCGAGCAAATAAAGTGCACATATGATATATATGTATAAAGATAGTAGTCATGATGTGATCAATTTATATCTATTTAATTCATTAACAAGAGCTAAGTATAGTTTATTAATTAATTAAAGGTGGTGCAAATCAGAGTAGGAGATTCCACCAATTTTAAAATTTTTTCAATTATGTTGCGTCATTTTCATCCCACGACGACATACCTTTCATTTTCAATGTCTAAAGGCTAATTAAGTGGACACCTTGATCGATATCAAAGTTACATTTTGTCACCAAAGTGGCATCACCATAGACTTGGTTCCGTCACGTTTCTCGATATTATATTAATTATTTGTTTCTCTAATCAGACTAAACTCATGAAATCATAGTATTGAATTAAGTTATTGGTGTTCTAATATAAGTAATAATCCCAGGTCCAAGAACTTAATCAAGAGATTTTTATTTTTTTTTGTGTTAAGGACATATATATATGGATTGAGCCGAGTTAGACCAATAAAATTATGTAAAGATCTCGCTATTAATGAAAGCTGTATTTTTAGGAACTCAAACCGAATCGAATGACAAGCACCGACTGATCAAAGGTTCACATCAAACAATATTCATGAGGAATTGAACGGCGGCTATTAAATTATAGTTAATCGTTATAGATTTGTGAGTTTATTGCTAGCTAGTTAGTTGATGAACTGAAGAGTCACACATAATTAGGTCTTGAATCTTGATGATATTTGAACAAGATTAATTATTAATGTAAAAGGATAATTACACTTACACCCCCTTAACTTAGGGGTAAATACAGCTAGACCCTCTGTACTATTGGAAATTACAGATAGATCCTCTAACCCTAACAAAAACCTTAAAAACTTAACGAAAAGTTGTGAATGACTAAATTATCCATATCATTTTTGTTATAGTGTTTGCTATACATGAAATGAGGGAATTGAGCAAGTTATTGTCGGGTTAATAGAACGTTAGAATCTACATGGAAATAAGAAAATGAATAACGGCAGGACCTAAGTGTTAGATAGAGCCATATTTGAGGGGGTGTCTCTGTAATTTCCAATAGTAGAAGGGGTCTAGCTGTATTTACCCTTAAGTTGAGGGGGTGTAAGTGTAATTATTCCTAATGTAAATGATCATTAATGGTGATTAATTAACTGATTAAGATCACTAATCAGCATGCATTTTAATTGCACATAAAAATATTTAACTAATACAAATCAAGATGTGTGATTATCTTTGGTTGTACAGATTATTGATGGTATAATAATATTCTGTAGCCATAAGGAGCACACAATGAGAAAATGGATGTAGTAGACATCCACTGTACGTTGTCTGTCTCAGAATATAAATGGAATCCTACGGCCATTAAATATATCTCTCAGAAAATAACTAATAATATTAATTCCCTAATTAATTATTCTCAACCATAACAAATTAATTCATGTATATATATCATTAATTCCCTGCCTACCTTGTTCAAAATTATCATTAATTCCCTCATCCATTTGCATTTATACGGGCCGGTGACATCATTTTAATTCTAGCTTTTCAATAGGATTTTATCAAAGATCAAATTTAAAATTAATTAAATGCACTTGTAGATGCATGGTCCTAGCTGTAGATATAATTAAGGGTTAGTTACACTTAGGCCCGATAAGTTCGCTAAACTACACCTTTTAGTCAAACAATTATAGTTATACCCGACACGAATTTGGATAATTACAAAAAATACCCACGGATTAGGGTTTCCATATCTATTGGATGACGCCATAAAAAATTAAAATGAACAGTGAATAGTACTGAAAATACTTTTACTTGCCATGGGTTGCCCATAAATTTCACTTGGGGTGTTATTTGTTATATCATAAATATATTTGGTGGTTATATTTAATTTTTTAAAAATTGAAATTGAAATAGAATCTTTTATTTCAAGTAAAAAATGAAATATTTTGTTAATTATAGACGAAGCCATAATATTCCCTAATGGAACCCTAATATGTAAGTATGTTTTGTAATTATGTAATTTTATGTGTGATATAACTGTAATTTTTTGACTAAAAGAGATCTAAATTTTAATTCATGATCTATTTGCAGTCCCAAAATTAATAAGAAAAAGGTACTTAAGTGCGAATGCCTCTTATTTTAGGTATCAAACAGCTCCGTAATCTCTATTTAAGACTTTCATATTAATCTCGACGTTTAATTAGCTTTTCAGAATAGTATTTTGGAATCTTCTTTAATTCTCTGGAATAATATTTTAGAATATTCGTCATTATTTATTTCCTTAATTGTGGGACTATAATTATATTTCTTTCCGGTGGGATCATATTCTTGTTGGATAAGAGTATCCCTATAAACATAAATTAGAATAACAACAAAAATAAAAAAAAAAAGCAAATTAATTGACTTTTGTCAACTATAGGGTAACATATGTAAAAGCTGATGCAGATCACATCAATATATCCGTCTAATTTGAGAATATAATCTAATATCAACATGTGACGTACTTATAACCAAAATCATTCTTCAAATGATCACTAAGATCTTGAATAATTTTATTGTTATAGTAATTAAATACTTCATGTTTATGTTACACTAAACAAAAACTTTCGGGACATCTATTAATTCTTGTGATGCAGGCACGGATACGCTATACAAACATGCAATACAGATTATAGATACGATAATACGAATCTTTATCAACATATAACAGTAAATTAATTTCTTATACAGTATGCGCCACAATATTACGAGATAGTTTTCATTATGTCATCTACATTTTTTTAAGGAAAGAATCTCCAGAGAGCATAATAGGGAATATCACCTAAACCAACGCGAGCCAAAACTATATTTATAATTAAAACGTGAGCTACTCTATTAGCATCACGACAAACAAAAACAAAACAGAACTTAATAAAGCTAACTAATAAACTACGAGTATATATCTTTTATATATGAATTTTATATATGTAGTACCCCTTTGATAGACATAGTATGATAGTATAGAAGAGTATTAATTCAATTTATGAATTTAAAAATAGAGAATACAGTCAAAATAATTATTTTTTAAAGAATATATATAGGGTATTAGTAACTCCATATTGTAGACTTTTGCTCATCCTCTTTTTTAAGACTTTTGACTCTTCAATACTTTAATTCATTTCTTATACTTAATATAAATTAATTTTATATGCGATGGCATAATTTTGATATTTGATAAATAGGTTAAAACATCATATTAATAACACATATTAAGTGAAAAATATTAAAAATATATATATTAATAACACCTATTGATAATATATTATGTTTTGAGCCCTATCCAATAAGTTTTAATGGACGTGGCGCATGGACTTATTTGTGAAACCAGCCCAAAAATAATTAGTTAGAATCCATTTCTTAGTAGAAATCCAATTGAAATTATAGTTAGAGTAGAAGTTCTAGTCCTGGAAAAATGTGGACTGTAATTCTCTATATAAAAAGCTTGAACTCCTATCAATAAGAGACATTGAGAAATACAGCAAAAAAATAGTTAATCATTTATTGAGGCATAATTTTACACCGCGAATTAGGATCGTAAATATCAGATATTTAGACTTTAACATCTTTGCCCATCCCCTACCGTAGTAATTAGTGTTTACTAATCCAAACCCCAAACCCAACCTCAACCCCACAAACAATCGTGGCCGTTCAATAACCTCAGCAGATTCTACATTGATTCCTCCAAATTCAGTAATCACTCTCACAAGATTCTCTTACTCATCTCCTTCTCTCTCTCTCTCTCCTCCTCCAACCTTGGAGCACTATAAATACACCCAATTCCCACCGCGCCGCTCGCACCATCACAGATTCTCTCTCCTCCTCTCTCTACCCTTTCTCCAAATGGCGCTCCGCAGAACACTTTCCAAGCGCCTGTTCTGCGCCGCCACCCCAGAACCCCCACCTCCGATCACCACCCTCGTAAACTCTCCGTCGACGGCGGCAGCCAAAGCCCATTTCCACCGGGAGTTCAAAACCTTGCCGGACTCCGCCGCCGCCGGCTTCTTCCGCCGCTTCCTCCAGCGGCGAACCATCAACAACCACTCCTATCCCAACGCCCTTCCCTCCTACCTCACTCTTCCAGTCGGCGAAAAGCTCCGGGAGAAGATCCGGTTGTTGAACAGCGCCGGTGGTCAGAACCTCCGGCTTGATGGCTTCAGCAATCCGCCGCCGTCGGCGGCGGCGGAGGTAGGGTTTCGTGTGGCAGCGGCAGATGCGAAGAGGGTGCTGAGGTTTGTGCAGATGGAGCAGATCAGAGAGAGGCTTAGGAATACTCCGGCGAGCACGATTCCGTACGGTGAGTTTGTACGGATCTGCGGTGACGCGTGTGGGAATAAGGAAATGGGGTCGGAGTTCGCCAAGGCCTTGGATGAATCTGGAAACGTCATCGTTTTAGGTGGCGTCGTTTTTCTCCGCCCAGATCAGGTATATATTTAATATTAATTATTTTTCTACATGAAATACTTCTTGAAGTTTGAGCACATTAAATAAGAGGAAATTTTAAAAACGTTACAAGTTTCGAGTTCTGGACTTTTGTGTTGTTAAAAGTCGGATTTGACCTTAGTTTTTGTCCTAGGATTTAATAATTTATTACATCAAACGTTGGGACAATAAATCTTTTAGAGGTGTATTTTGTCATTTTGTCTGACAATTTAAACTGATTCCAGAAAATATGGTTTTCACTTTTCATGCTTTATTGCTCAACAAACATGTGATGAAAATTGACCTTTTTCTTTTTGTTTATAGGTGGCCAAATCAATTGAATCCCTAATTTCCGAATCCATAGCTATGCCAAACGACCCAAGAAGAAAAGAACTAGACAATCTCGAAAATCAGAAGGCCCAAATCGATCGAAAAGCCCGATCCCTAGTCCAAGGAGAGCTCTATTGTGGGCTGGGCTTTTTGGTCCTACAAACATTGGGTTTCATGAGGCTTACATTTTGGGAGCTAACTTGGGATGTGATGGAGCCCATTTGTTTCTTTGTGACCTCACTCCACTTTGCCTTAGCCTATGGTTTCTTCTTGAGGACCTCCAAAGAGCCCTCATTTGAAGGCTATTTCCAAAGGAGGTTCAAAGTTAAGCAAAAGAAACTTATGGAAGTCCAAAAGTTTGATCTTGAAAGGTATAATCAGCTATGTGAAGCTTTTTACCCTAATTACGGTACGCGATTGGACGATAATCGTGTCGTTGAATCGCTAAAACATGCAAGAGGTGAAGTTTTTAGTCCCCTTCATGGTTGACTTGTACATAAGATGTTAGGGAATGTAAGAGTTTGAGTATGTAAGTATAGCGACTTTGTGTAGTTAGTAGTAGTACTTTTGTATATGGTAACATACATCGACTATGTCACTTTAAAAGTTTTATTAGGGTTTTTAACAATAGTTAGTAGACCAAATTGCAGGATGTAGATTTTCTTGCGCTAGTGATTTTGCTGTTTGGAGGTGGGAAAATTAATGGGATAGTCACCCTTCTCCTAAAGATCTGTAGCAAAACAAAATATTGAACACCAACGTACTAAAGAATTTTCAACCCAATAAAAAGTTATCGAAGGCATGGAAATTTTGGATCCTAGCAAACAACTTTTGGGAAACTTTTTTTGACAAAAAACATGAATACTGTTGGTGTTCGATATTTTAGGTCCGACCCGATAATAATTTAAGTCTAATAACTCATATTAATGAATAAAATCCTAGTAATAATTCTAATAAAATAAGAACTCTTAATGTTAATCTGATGAAACCCTAGTTGGACAAATACTGGACTGTGATTAAAATATACTAAACACCGAAAATAAATAGATAAAGAAGGAAAATAAGAATTTGACTCAGGAAATGATTCCTAACCCTAATTGAATTAGGGCTATGATTTATGCCTATATAAAGGGTTCTGACCCTCATAATCCATCATCTCGAAAATTATCACACAACACAAACATTGAAATTGTTGAAGCGTAATCCGTCGTGCATCAAATACTATAAAAAAAAATAAAAAATAAAAGAACAAGAAGAAGAAAAAAATACACTCTCAATAATCACTATGGGCCTCATGGGCCACAAATGAGAGAATAAACTAGATTGCGTGTTTGTGCTCCACATTTGGGCCTTGACAATACCCACTAAATAAACCACGAGTTTTGTATTGGTTATTGGGACTGTTTTTAGCTTAATCAATTTGGGACAAAATTACAAGTTTCGGATACCCATCGCTTTTTCTTCCTCACCAGATTACATCCTCATGTTCTCCGATCCCACCTTTGTTTCCTGTGCCAGTTGGTTATATATTAACAACAATTTTCAATCAAATGTTCCCCAAGTACTTAAAACGAAAACCCACATCTTACATGACTTATATAAAAATAGTGTTCAAATACTTTAGGATATAGCCGTGATTTAGACACTTTTTTATTGTAAAATATTGAAAAAATTATATGTCTGTTTGTCCGTGCCTTTATCATGTTCTTGTATCACAGATACGTGTTAAGTTCGGCATCTATATATTTCCCCTTTTGAATTGGTCAATTCAACATTATCGTTAAAGGATGTTTAAACAAGTAGACTCGACAAAATCGAAGCAACAGCACGTTGTGCAATTATATATATATCAAGCCTTTGAAAACATCAGTCAAGCTAATTAACATTGAGATTAACGAGGTCTAATGTTTTCTTAAATCAGAAAGGGAACAGTACTTAATTACTTGTGCATATAATCATATTTCCACTCATTTTAATCTGCACGCTGCATGCAAGTGACCATAAATTAATGGACCGGGGCATCACTGTATTATAATATATTGTACAAATTGAAGATTTTAATTATATAAGTACTGCAATCAAGTTGTATCATTAATATTCTAGTGATATGTTACGGTACAATGGTAAAAGTAGGGCCATGATGTTGCAGGTCTATTATTAGCTAGCTAGATTAGTCATGGCTGCCATTAATGCATCATTGTTCTATCATACTTCCTAGCTACTCCCTTTGGAATTTGGATAAGGATTTCTGCATAGAATTATCTATTATATTATTTTTTTTGGAGGGGGGTTTTGAGTTCAATTTATATGAGTTGAATAGAGTTATATTACTAAAAGTGCAGTGTAAAACTCGAATTCGAAATTAATGATTAAATTAGCATAGCACCGAATTGTTAAATTGTACCACATGATGGTATTAATTAGATTATAATTGTTTTCTCAATCGAGTGTTGAAAACAGTAGGGTTCGGGCCTTCGGGGTGGGGTGGGGTGGGGGAGATAGGGAATAAATATGATCTGTTATTACATTAGAAAACCCTAAAAAATATCAAAAGCTTTGGATTCTGATATATTAAATTTTATATTATATTGATACTGGCTGGCGCTTTAATATATAATATAAACATTGTTTAAAATTAAAGATTTTGAAATATATATATATATATATATATATACTCGATTATTTCCTGTGAAATCAATATTTATTATCATTGACTTTTTTCTTGTTTAAAGTCCAAGAACAAAAATGACTTGAAAGATACCGAAGAGACTGATGATTTTGTCGCCCATTATTAACAAAACAGGGTCAAGAAAAGGAAAGGCTATTGACATATAATAAACCAATTTCATCCACAAATTAATAATAAAGTAGTTATTTTCCTAATCCGTACGCAATTTTCCATATGGGAATAAGACATTTCAAAACAAGACTAATTTGCAGACAGATTATTAAAACATAATTTCTAATCAAGATTAATTACTAGATTAGTGTGATCGAACATCGTTGATTTATAAACGCGGGCACATTTATACCACCACCGAGTGGCTTAACGTAAAGATTAGAAATTTGTTGGTAATGATGCAAAATTAAGATTTAATTAAGTGCTAATGTTATGAAATTCTCATCCACATTTATTTTAGTAATTAGGACTTAGGCAAAACAATTTTAGGAATTTATGAAGCCCTTAAAATTTCAAATATTCCGGTCCAATAATACATAACGGTAAATTAATTAATTAATTAAATTTCTGTGATTTGTGTTTTCCACGATATAAATATTGCACTTGATGTTGATTATTATCTTAATTAATTCATTTAAACTTACAGTGTGCAGCCGAGCATAAATTTGTGAGCTGTACTTTATAAATAGTCGTAAGTAAACAAGCAATTTTTTATTGTTAATTTTTCAATAATTTGGAGAATAGATATTGAAAATTTAAGTGGGCTTAGGTCAGAAAATTATAAGATCACCAAACCTAACTAACCCAAACCCAATCAAAGACTTTTATTTTGACTTTGTGTTTTGTTGATTAAGATTTATCATAGTTTAAAAATGTTGAGCATAGATATCACTTTTTTCCTTGTTTTGGCCCTACCATTTTTATTCTTTTAGTTATAACAAGTTGAAATATATTATCTCTCAAGACCAATGGCATTTTCTTTTTCCTACACCCCATTCATGATCGATTCAAATCAAACTACTAAACTGTAAGATGGTGAAAAGATTGGAGAGAAATCCAATTTTAAAATATAACCAACCTTTTTAATTATTGTATAATTTAATTATATTATAATAAAACAAATACAGAGTCATAAAATATTCCAAGGCTCATTCACGAACAAGAACTTCATGTCAATAGAAAAAGTCGAACTCGCGCTCGGTAGCATATACCAACTTCGCTGAATTGCTGCCATCTACAATGATTTTCTAATTTGTACTTTGTAGCAAAGAAAGCCATCCACCCTAGTTTATCCAGACAAATAAAACATGTGTGTACACTCTCCAACACAAAAAATAACAATAATTGAAAAAGGAAAGCAGATATTCAATTGAAAATTTGGAACACAATTTTCAATCTGACTCCACCCACCCCACCTGTTCTAACTTAACTTTATTTACTATTTCAATATCAGCATAATTTCATCAACTCTGTTCGCTCTCCACCCTCGACTGTATAATCCCTTACGACTGAGCATTTTTTAGTATACTTACAGTGAAATTAGAGTGGGGGAAACAGTGTACTTGGTGGAAGAAAGAGCTCCCATTTTTGGGGAAATTCTTGTAAAGCTTAAATCTTTCGTCATTATTTGTGGAATTTAAGATTTCCAGTTTATGGGTTTTGTTTATTTTCACATATAATGTGGAGTGATTTGAGGTTTCTTCACGGGTCGGGGCCGATCGGGACAGTGCCGGCGATTTGATGGAAACGAGGTTCTTCTTATTAAACGCCGCCGTTTCATGGAGTTGAGGATTCGGTGTAACCGATGGGCCGAGGTTTACTTATTCCCAAGTATTAAACTGAACTCAGCTACCATTCTTATCAAGGTAAATTCTTCAGTCTTCTCGCCCTTTTCTTTTCCCCTTCCTTTAACTGTGATTAATGATTATTATATACAATTGTTTGTCAATGAGCTACTAGCCTACTGCTATAGGAAATTTGAGGGTTTGAAATCTGTTTGGTTGCTGAGATTACTGCTGGGATAGAATCGTACTCAGATTTTTCTACTATTTCTTTCATATACCATATATAGTTCGAACATTTGTGTTATTCTGTCTGTTTTTTGTGAATTTTCGATTTTCTGAACTGGGAAACTTTTCCTTTTTGAAAATGAGCTAATTATTGAATTTCTCAATATTGGAATAGTTTCCTCTCTGGTTTTAGCCTTTTTGTTCTGAGAAATTAATTCTACCTGTTGTCTTTCCAGCTACTTTTTTTTTGTGCAGCAGAGTGCTTGGTTGATTTATTTGTCCTGGTCTTGTTATCTGCCATGTGTTTTCTGATAGTGACTTTGTGTGAAGTATGCATTGACTGGTTCATTTGATGGGCTTTTGCTGCACTGCGATTAATGATTTTCAAATCCTGCTCAATTTATTTTGTATAAGTTTTCTGAAGTGATTATCTCATACCTTTCAGGTTTTAGTGGTATTTCTACTACTTGAAGCTGCTCAAGCTACAACCAAAGAATTCAACTTGAAAAGGAAAGAAACCGAACAGGACAAACAACACATTATATCACATTCTTGCATACATGACCAGATTATCGAACAAAGGAGACGACCTGGTCAAAAATTACACTCCGTTTCTACTCAGCTCTATGCTGAGCCCAATGATTCAAATTTACCGCAACGAAGAGGACGATCATTGCTTAGTGTTTCGAAATCCTTAAAGGGGCAAAATGATGCTAAGCAACCAATTAGGATTTATCTAAATTATGATGCTGTTGGTCATTCATCAGATAGAGACTGTCGGAATGTGGGCGACATAGTTAAGGCAAGTTTTATGCAATAAAAGCGAAACCTTTTTGTATTTTGCTGTAAATTGTCACTTTTGGATTTATGTTTCTGTGGTTTTTTTGGTTTTGGCCAGCTTGGAGAACCTAGTGGTGCGTCTTTTTCTGGTACACCTTCTTGTAATCCACATGGGGATCCTCCAGTTTATGGTGATTGTTGGTATAATTGTACAATTGATGATATAGCTGAGGAGGACAAAAAATACCGCCTTCGCAAGGTTATACTTTTACTTAAATTTCTTGTTTAATAATGTTTTGTTGAGGACCTTTTGCTTTTGGAGAAGCTAAAGTTGTAAAAAATTGTAGTAGTAAATGTTGGGAGTGTTTGGGGAAAAAAAAAACAAAAGCACTTTCAAAAGAGTAAAGTCAAATACCTAGAAGCTGTAACACCCCCCATAGGTGCTTTTAGCTTCTAGCCTATCTTAAGCAGAAGCAGGAAAACAATAGACTCATTTTTCAGCTTTTGTTACATTAATATTAGAAAGCACTTTTTTCTTGAGTTCACAAACACTGATTGTTACCTTAATTGGAGAAGAAAGCACTTTTTTCTGGAGTTCACAAACACTGATTGTTACCTTAATTGGAGAAGTTAATTTGTTCCGTTTCATTATTGCAGGCTCTTGGTAAAACAGCAGATTGGTTCAGAAAAGCCTTATCTGTTGAGCCCGTGAAGGGGAATTTACGATTGAGTGGATATTCTGCATGCGGTCAAGATGGAGGTGTGCAACTTCCAAGGGAATATGTTGAAGGTATTTTTCTTTTAAAAGACTTTAAAATCTATTTGAAATGGCGATTGATGTTAAATAATTATATTTTTCCATATTTTTAGAGGGCGTTGCTGATGCGGATTTAGTTCTATTGGTTACAACAAGACCAACAACCGGAAACACGCTTGCATGGGCTGTCGCTTGCGAACGGGATCAATGGGGACGTGCTATTGCTGGTACTTTTTTTTTTTTCAAATTTTAAATGTAATCATTCTGTTACATATTTTCAAGGGCGAGGAAGGGGGCTGGTAGGGGCCATGACCCCCACTCAAGTCTATATTTGGCTATATTACATATATATTTTCATTGAAATTTAAAACTTTCCCCCTCCCTGGAAATGAAAAAATTATCCTTTACGTTTTATAAAAAAATCCAACCTTTTGCATGCAGGGCATGTAAATGTGGCGCCTCGCCACTTGACTGCTGAAGCAGAAATTTTACTTTCTGCCACGTTGATTCACGAGGTGAGTTGATTTTAGCTTGATTTGTAAGAGAAATATTGGAAGCATCTTTTTAACAATTAAAAGCAGTGTTAAACTGAGAATCTCTTGCATTTATAGGTTATGCATGTTCTTGGATTTGATCCCCATGCCTTCTCTCATTTTCGGGATGAGAGAAAAAGAAGGCGTACTCAAGTAATATATCTTAACCAACAGAAGTATTTTCACATAGTAAATCTTATGTACATACACGTTTACAATCCAATTAATTCTTAATTCATCATATCTCTTTGTAGGTCACAGAACAATCCATGGATGAAAATCTTGGAAGAACGGTAACCAGAGTAGTACTACCCAGAGTTATCATGCATGCACGGTATCACTATGGGGTAGGCCCTCTCTCTCTCTCTCAGAAAAAGAAAATGTGAGCAGAAATTTACAAACTTAATGTTTTTAGGCCTTCTCTGAGAATTTCACTGGTTTGGAGCTCGAAGACGGTGGCGGCCGCGGGACATCAGGTGAAGCATTTTCTTTCATCGACCTGTGTAATAACAGTATACACATTTTATATATTTAACCTAAACTCAATCGAAAATTGCAAATCTGCCGCAGGATCTCACTGGGAGAAAAGACTCTTAATGAATGAGATTATGACCGGCTCAGTCGATACAAGATCAGTTGTTTCCAAAATGACACTTGCTCTTCTAGAAGATTCCGGATGGTACCGTGCTAATTACAGCATGGCTGACCATCTCGACTGGGGCAAGAATCAAGGAACTGAATTCGTTACTTCTCCTTGCAACCATTGGAAAGGTGCTTATCATTGCAACTCCACACAGTTTTCTGGATGTACATATAATAGAGAGGCAGAAGGTTACTGTCCTATTGTAACTTACAGTGGGGATCTTCCCAAGTGGGCACGCTACTTCGCACAGGCTAACAAAGGTGAATTATATCATCTGTTTATGTGTTTGTTATAATTGCAATAATTACAGAAACTTACCCTCTTTTGACCAAACAAAAAAGGAAACCTACCCTCTTGATTTTGAAAATTATATATACCTCCCTCGTAACTTATTTTGGAAAGGGGGTAGTTGTAATTTTTGAAACTGAGGGGAAGTATGTGTAAGTACACATAGTTACAGGAAAGGTTCGTGAAGTGAGCCACGATTTCTGAGGTTTTTGAATGATATAAACTTGCATAATTTCCAATATAAGGGAATGATTGCACGAGAAATTTAAATTCTATTTAAAGATAATAAAGGCTAAATTCATAATTTTTCTCTTTCAAAATACCATGTTTTCTTGAATTTGACTTGTGGTAGTTTTGGAATCTCGAGAATTCGATAGCTGTACTAAAATGCTAATACTAAAACTGCTTTGCTTGTTCACACAGCTGTGTCAAGGTTGTCTCACGTCATGGATTTCATGTTCTTCTTGTTTTGCCAGGTGGACAGTCGTCATTGGCTGATTATTGCACTTACTTTGTAGCTTACTCTGACGGTTCATGTACAGATACTAATAGTGCCAGGGCACCTGACAGAATGTTGGGTGAAGTGCGAGGAAGTACTTCAAGGTCATATTTTTTCTTCTTTTAAAATGTTTTAAGAAATTATGAAGTTCCGAGACAATAGATATTGAATTTTATTGTATTATCGCATATAGGTGTATGGCCTCGTCATTAGTGCGTAACGGGTTTGTAAGAGGTTCAACTACACAAGGAAACGGTTGTTATCAGCACAGGTGTATAAACAACTCACTCGAGGTACGGCCATTTTGTCTCTAGGAGTGTTTACGTCATTTCCTTAAAAAACAGCTTTCATACATTAATGTCAGCATATTCTATGCTTTTTCTCGAGTTTAAAATAATTTTAGTTCATGTTTCATATTTTTCCATGAATAAACCACTAAATAGGCCATTTTTACCCTTCAAGGGTATCACGTATTTCCACCTTTGTAACGAAATTAACCATTACATTTTTTGCTTAGGTTGCTGTGGATGGCACTTGGAGAGTGTGTCCTGAATTTGGTGGGCCCATTCAATTTCCCGGATTCAATGGTAATAACTCTTGTTTTTTTTTAAAATTAAAATAACTCTTGTTTATATGGTTTATACTCTGTGACACATCAATGCACATGCATGTATTCATGTAAATAAGGTATATAATGTCATTTGCTTTAAATTCATGATTATTTACTAACATCCTTACACCATCTGTCAAATGTAGGTGACCTAATCTGCCCTGCTTACCATGAACTCTGCAATGTTGACCCAGTTCCTATATCTGGTCAATGTCCTAATTCATGTCATTTTAACGGCGATTGCATTGACGGAAAATGTCGATGCTTTCTCGGGTTTGAGGGCCATGATTGTAGCCAGGGTGAGTGCATTAACTTTTTATAATTAGTTATAATAAATTTAAAATATATATTTACATTAAAATATATTTGGAAAAGATAATATATTATATTTATTTGTTATGTATGTATTTGCAGCTTCTTGCCCCAACAACTGTGGTGGCCATGGTGAGTGCCGTCAAAATGGGGTTTGTGATTGTGAGAATGGGTTCACAGGCACTGACTGCTCAACAGGTAAGATTATCATTAGGATCATCTTTTATCTTTTTGGTTCATTTTAAATTTTATGAAGAATTGAAGAAACTTCAATTGTGGCGGCAACCTGTTTTCGACTCAATGTTATTAGGAAACAAGATATCCGATACTTGGATGAAATGTCATATACTCATAACTTACATATATAAGGAATAATTATGAAAAATGCCCAAATTAAAAAAAACATATATATATATATATATATTTCAAATTTACAACAACTATTGGTGTTTTCTGCAATTATCTAACCTTTTCCGTTTGACCGCTAACATTTCCAACATTTATATAACAATAAAAGAGCCTGAGGTTTTGCCTGAGTTACAAGGAAAAACCCTCTTTCTATCAATACAATACAATAACTATCCTCGAGGATCTTTTTGTAGTTAAGGTAAACCTCAGGGGTATTTGTGCAAATTCTCAAACCTTCTCAACAAATATATAACTAACGTGATTAAATGTGTCATGCAGCTGTTTGTGATGAACAATGCAGTCTTCATGGTGGTGTATGTGACAATGGGGTGTGTGAATTTCGGTGCTCCGACTATGCCGGCTACACGTGTCAGAACAGCTCCACACTTCTCCACAGTATCTCAGTGTGCGGAGATGTACTAGATAATGATGTGACAGGGCAACATTGTGCACCTAGTGAATTGAGTGTCTTGCAACAGCTAGAAGAAGTTGTTGTCATGCCAAATTACCATAGGTTGTTTCCGGGAGGGCCTAGGAAGTTTCTAAATTACATTAGAGGTCGAGATTGTGATGGAGCTGCCAAGAGATTAGCCTGCTGGGTGAGTTTCTTTTCTAAATTTAGCATGCTTAATTACAGCTACGCCTCTTTGAAGATTGCCATATTACAGTTGGTACCTGTAAGTCTGAAAAACCACAAACCGCTTCTTAAAATGTTTAAAATTACAAACACCACCCTGTATTTGGGAGTAGTATGTGTAATTTTTCCAAACTTGGAGTGGTTTATGAAATCTGAAAAAAAATTAGGGAGTGGTTTGTAGTTTTTTTCAAACTTGGGGTACCAACTATAATGTGGTATAGATGTAAATTACAATGCATTTACATATACATCCATTGAGGGACTGTGATATCCCAGTTGGTTGCCACCATTTTGAAAGCTACATATCACTCCCTAGGAGATTAGAAACATTGTTGGTAACTGTAATATTTTCATTTTCCCATGGGTGGTTTGTGTAATTTAAAAAAAAAATAGGGATTTAGTTTGTGGTTTTCTCAAACTTGTGGGAATCATCTGTAAAATGGTAATATCTCCAAATGGGTGTCGGTGGAATATAATCAATAATTTGCCGGATACTTTACAACATCTTATAAGCTCTTAAACATGTTAAAAGATGTTTTAAAACCTTTATAAGCTCACCCAAACACCCTTCTAACATTTTCTTCCGCCATGATTTTATGTAATTACACAAACTTCCTCTGATGGTTTCAAAATTACAAATATACCCTTATGACTATCCAACTTTGGACAGAATTCATCAAAAAAGTTCAATAATGCCACCCAGATGACAGATGAAATGCGATAGTTGTACAGTTGAGATAAATTATAAACGAGAAATGTGTAATTCTGAAATCAAGATGGGAGATTTATGTTATTTTTGTTCGATTACTTTAACCAGATATCTATTCAAAAGTGTGAGAAGGATGGCGACAATAGGCTACGAGTATGCCATTCTGCATGCGATTCATATAACTTAGCATGCGGGGCATCGCTTGATTGTTCTGACCAAACCCTATTCGGCAATGATAATGAAGGCGAAGGTCTATGCACCGGATGGGGTGAATTGATTTCATGGTTGTGACAATTCTTGAAGGAATTATGTAAATTATAGGAATTGTTAGTATTCACTTTTTTTTTTTATCCTTCGGGTTGCCAGTTTTAGGGGGTATACTTTGGAGGAAAGAGTGGTAGAATTTTTAATTTTTGTCAGCCCTAAATTGGGAGGGAATGATTGTTGAGGTTTTTGGCTTTCTAAGAAGGGAAGCCTTTTGATGTAGAGTTAAGAATTATTATGAATAGAAGAAGAAAAAGAGTGAAAAACAAAAGATGATATTGATTAGAGAATTAATGTAAATTTGGCCTAAGGCCTTGAACAATTGTAATATATAGTCCCATTTTTATGTTTTTTTGATCAATGATGAAATGTATAGTGTTTGATGGTTTGCTTGCTCTATATGGTAGGGAAAATTCTTAGATGATGAAACTATTCAGATTTTTATTATATTTTGTAGATTCATCTATGCACATAGAAATTGCAATATAAATCTCATTTTTCTATTTAGTTTTTTGGGTAAGTAATATAAATCTCATTTTTCTATTTAGTTTTTTGGGTAAGTTACATAAAATTTCTTAAGGTTTGCACTTTTTATAATTTTACTACCAGAGTTTTGCAACCTCACAATTATCTCCTTGAGGGGGGTATTTGTAAGGTTTTTTAGGGGTATTATGTATATGTTTTTATGTTTCAAAGAGGTATTTGTAAAGTTTTATATTTTTTACAATTTCACTATCGGAATCTTGCAATCTTACAATTACCTCCTTGAGGGAGTATTTGTAAGATTTTTCAGGGGTATTATGTCTATATTTTTATGTTTTTAGAGGGATATTTGTAAAATTTCAAAATTTAGATAGTTTTTCAGATTCTTAAGCAAATCTACGAGATTTGGATAATTATCCCTAGTTTTTCAGTAGTTAAGGTAAAACAGGGGAGAGTGAGTTCATCTAGGTCCCTAGGACTATGATCACTGTTGCTGTTAATATTTTTTCAGAAATATTTATTAATGGAAAGCTCAAATCTAGAAGAGAAATAATATTCTAAGTATTTTCTGTCTGAACTTTCAAATTGGTTTTACGAGAAACTCATTTTAATAACAATTTTACCAACCGACCCTGTTTTAACATTTCAGACTAAATAAATTTCTGTCACAGAACCCCATATGCCCCCTTGTCTTATTTTCTCTCCATTTCACCTGATATCTTATCTTTCTTTTTTGTTTTTTTTAATAATGTTTTTCTGTGGTGTGCAAGTGAAATGAACTCTGCAAACAATAATTGTGGGTAGGTTCGACCAAAAGAACCAAAATTTATGAGAATTTGCTTCTCTGTTTACATTTTAAATTCAATTTGGATAATTTTATATTTCGATCCATTACGCTTTTAGAAATTGTAACGCTTATCCCAACGTTATAGCTAAGCTTGGGCATGATCTCAATTCAAATCATAATTTTTGGTTTGAACCACCTTGAGGTGTTTGATATAATTTTGGGAGACTCTTTTGAATTTTTATTAGTTCTCTTTTTTTATTAAAAAAAAAAGAAGTCTCCAATTTGAATTTCTAATAATACAATTATCATTTTTTCAAAATGTTAACAAACTAATAGAGAACACCAAATTATTACAACATTCGTACTAAACTAATCAATACTAATTCATAGAAGTAAACAAACTATATATAGTACAATAGTTGCAAATATCAAGATTCAAGATAGTTGTTTTTATAAATTATTTACACACTATTTTCGAATAATTGTTATTTTAGTACGACTGAGGATGAATATTAAACGGTTGAAGGACACAGTCTTTCTGTCTGATAGCTTATTAGTGATTGAATACTATTTATTTTGTATTTAATAATTATTAAAATGATAATAAAAGTGATTAACTAGCTTGCGAGTGATGTAATAGTGTACCAATAAAATCCTATCAATGAAATACGGATACTGAGAAGAATCCGATAGCATCATAGGATCCAATTATATACTAATTTATTTTAAAAATTAGACAGTAGACGTAATGAGATCCAATAAATCAATATTCTGATAAAATCAGTACAAAATTAAATAAAAATCCTATATGCCAAATAATCATAAGATGAATTTAAATCAATTTCAATCTAATTTGCGGGACAAAATGTAATCAAATAGTCGGAGCCAGCGCAAGTACACGTACTCGAGAGATCGTCATACGCGTAGCTATACGCCGTCGGGCAAGCATTCTTAAACAGCCGCGAGTACTGCGTCGGCGAACAGGTCTCCGGCGTCGCGTGGTCGGCGGTGCAGCAAAACTCCGGCGTGTTGAACGCCATGCAAGCACTTTTACACGCCACCACAGCGCCGGCGCCGTCCACCACCTTCAGCTCCGCCGGACAGTTCACATTCAAGTCCGCCACACACCCCGCGTACTGGCAGTCGCCGGCGCCGCCGGACGGCCTTACGCCGAGCGCCACGTTGTACCCATCGACGAGGCTGACGTCATAGAAGTCCTTGGCCGCGGCCCCGCCGCCGATGGTGAACTCTACCAGGCTGACGGGAGGAGCTCCCCCGCCGTTGCATTTGAGTGTGCCGCCGCAGTCGCCGGTCGCGCAGTGGCCGTTACCGGAGTCATCGAACTTGCATCCGGTTCTTGCCCAGAAGCGGCCCGACCACCCAGGCGGCGCTGGGAGCTGGATGGTGGCCTCTGGTGCCAATGCGAATCCGCCGTCTCCGAGGGCGGCGGCGCCGTTGCCGGAAAGCGTGCCCGGCCAGATTGTGTAGCTACAGCTGTTTTGGAGTGTGAAAACCGTCGCCGAAACACTCGAGAGTGCTCCTGCAATCCCAGAAAAACAAGATTTGCGGGTAATTATCTAAAAACATGTCATTAAATTCATCATTAATTACAAGTAATTAAAACTCTTCAAGTAACTGCACAGTCTGCACATTGAACCAAAATCTTCCCAAGAAAACAGAAGAATTTCATCAAAATACATCATTACAACTCCTGATTTAGTCCTAACTAAAAACTGTAAGAATTTAATGAATTGATTTGTTGGTAATAATTCCTTTTACCTGTGAATAGCAGAGCAAGAAGATAGAGTACTTTTTTCCTGGCCTCCATTTTCTTCGAGAATTGAGAGTAGTGATCGAGTGGGGTTGTGGTATTCGTGGAAGTTAAAATGACAAGAACCCTATTTATATAGTTTAAATTTTGCTACTTGGTACGTGTGGAATTAATTGTTTTACCTCAAAGGCGTTGTGACTTTAATGGGGTATTATTTATTTTTTTATATCTTAATTGCCCACTGCCCCACACAATATAAACACTTAAATCATTTTTTTTTTTTCAAAAATTCATTTATATGAGTCTGATTCACTTAGTTTGGACCACTTAAGTGTAAAAATTTCCCTACAGAAAAAGAATTATTAGTCATCATTAATCCCAACAGTAATCCAGAAATTTCATGTACAGATCACAAAGATCACACAAAGATTTCTTGCAAATTATGAATTAGTATCACACCAAGTTTTTTTTTCTTTTGTTTTCACTGAGTAGGTTACAAATTGATCGTGTACTTCTTTTAACCTAACTTTTCACTTTTCATTTTTTTAAATTTGAATCGGATTAATGTGACTAATTATGTCTCTAATGATGAAATTATTATTTGATAAAGAGAAAGTGTGTGAGTATAGTTCTTCTTTCTTCTCTTTTTTTCCAATAGAAAAGAAAAAAAAAACAATTATGATATATAATGATTAATGTTGATGAGTAACTAGTAAGTTGTAACTTCAAATTAACTCTATTAGATTTAGATCTATGGATCTCTTGATTCTAACGGTTTCTTCGTATCTCTGATTTGGATCTTACATTTAACTTCACATGGAGTTTAGACATGTCTTATTGAGAAAATATATTTTGCCATTTGAATTATTGTAGTTTTAACTCTATATCTTCAAAACTTTTTTTCTTAGCAAACTATCATCCGAACTATACGTTTTTTATACTTTGTCATCTGGATAGGAGGATTTAGCTACCGGAAAACTATTTATGTAAGTAATTTAAAGGTGATTTTTTGCAATTCAAAGCCTTAGGTTTGTTTTCTACATCAACAAAGGTTTTTATGCTTTAAATTACAAAAAATTGTTCTTAAATTGTTCAGTGACTTTCACGTTACAGTTTTCCGATAGCTAAACCACCCGAAAATAGTTTCAAATAGCAAACCGTAAAAGATGCATAGTTTAAATTTGGGATGGTGGTCTGGTTTCTCATGAAAAAAAATCTAGATGACAAAGTGTAAAAACGTTTATACTTCAGATGACAGAAAAATATATTCTCTATGAGAAATACATATAAACTTGGAGGTTTTTTTCCCTTTTGTATTGTATTGGCCCAATTGGAGGAAGATCTTCCCAACTCAGTTGTTCTATATACAAGTTAGGGCTCGAACCATAAATTTTGTTTAAAATATCTAGTATTGTCATCTCAGAATCTCACTACCAACTGAACATTGGTAATGTTGTTGGCCCACAATATTTCAAATTTTCAAATTCCTCTCACCTGTATAAAAACTAAACAATCTGACAGCCCTGGCCCAATTATCAATTCTTATCTTACAAAATCTAATAACCCAAGCCCAAATAAGCATATATATTCCGCCAAAGCTTAAAGATATTTGCTTCCTTAAAACAAACATGTAGTTATCCTCTTAATCTAGATAAGAAATCTTCTCGCTATAGAGCTATTTTGATAGTTATTCTAGTTATTTAAATAAATTATTAACCTAAATATTTGTATTAATCCTCACAATTAAACTAAATTATATTAACAAACTATACATAAAATAAATTATGAATAATTAAATTTATACTCTTTATTTGACAAGTTTATATTTTTGGGACGAACTTGACCCATATAAATTGCTTAAAAACAAAAGAGAAAAGTTCATATTTATTGGGTAGACGAAGTTATTAAACAATAAAACTAGTACAAACTCAATAACATTAGTATGGATCGAATAATCATAGATGAATCGAATTGAATTCAAATCTAATTTGTGGGACAAAATGTAATCACATAATCCGAACCAGTACAAGTAGTCGTAGTCGACCCATCATCAGAATACTCACCGCCGTTGTGGCCGCTGGTGCAACAAGACTCCGGCAAGTCGAGCACTTCGCAAGGGCTCGTGCACGCCACCGGGCAGCAATGACCCCCCAAGTCACACACGTTGGAAGGGTTATAGCAACCGACTACCTTGCCGTCGCCATTCACCCGCCTCAGCTCCACCGGGCATTTCTCGTACAAGTCAGCCACACAACTAACGTACTGACAATCGCCGGTCCCGCCGGAAGGTCGCACGCCTATCCCCACACTGTAGCCGCGGGCTACGTTGACGTCGTAGAAATCCGGTGCGGTGGGGCCGCCGCCCAGGAAGATATCCGCCGTGCTGTATGGCGGTAATCCATACCCAAAGCTGCATTGGACTGTTGGGCCGCAGTCTCCCGTGAGGCAGTGGCCGTTTTTTCCGTCGTCGTCGAAGATACAGTCGGTTCTTGCAATGATGCGGCCATACTACCCTGGTGGCGATGGGAATTGCTTGGTGGCTCCGGGCAGCAATTCGAAGCCGCCCTCGGCTGGGACGGGAGCGTCTTTGTAAAGAATACTATTATCACTGAGGGCAAGTACGCCCGGCCAGATTGTCTCGCTACAATTGTTTTGGAATATGAAAACCGTCGCCTAAATATTTGAGAGTATTCCTATGTTTCCACGAAACAAGAATTCATCATTAATTGAAGTAATTAAAACTAGTAGTAAATATGTCACACTCAATGTAGATGTGATATAAAATTAAATTATTATTATTAATATATAAATATATTTAGATAGCATAAATTTATAAATATTAACTAAAAAATTTATTTATAATAATATTGCTTATTTTCAATATATTTATAAAACTTATAACATGTTAAAAAGTATTTTTTATGATTAAATAAATAAAAGTTTAAATTATTGAGGAGTTTAGATAGGAAGAGAGAAAAAGAACGTGGAAAATTGGAGAAAGAGAGATAAAAATATTTAAATTAATTAATTATTAAATAATAATCCAAAATAGAGTGAGTGACCAAAGGGGTGAAGACACTTTATATAATACTAGTAATTTTGGCACACTAGATGCGTGTGCAAAATATAAATATGTATAATTAATAATATACTAAATTTTCATATTCTGAAATTATAAATATTTTTATTAATTTTTTTCATGATTTTTAATTTAAGTTATTTTAGTATTTATATAAAATAAAATTTAGTGGTTATAAGATAAATAAATAGAATTAACTGTGAAAATGTGAATAATAAAAGAGAGAAAAATGTGAGAATGAGAGAGATAAATAATAGGTACGTGGATGGAGAGAGAAAAAAGAGTAAAATTTAATAATAAAAAAATTTAAAAATTAACGCACCAAAATAAAAACTTGACCAAAGTTAGTTAATCTAGGGGGAATGTGCATTATTAAATAGTATAGATTTCAAATGACAAAAAGCAATATAATAGACACATTTTAAATAACTGCTTATTGGAACCAAGAACTCCTAAAATAATTTGGAAGGAAAACAGAAGTTCTTTTATTATTTTTTTAAAAAACAAAATGTATAATTCAATCATATTATGATTTAATCAAAGTAGTATCAGCTCGCGTCCAACATTATCCTAATTACAAATTAACCCATAAAATTTGGAAAATTACCAAATCTTCCCTGAATTTTGAGACTAACGGAAAATTAACAAAATTTGAAAACTTATTATTTTACCCTTAATGAAAAAAAAAGAATCAAAAAGTCAGATATTTTAAAACACCCAAACTGCCTTCCTCTCTTATCCCTTGGGTGTTAAAAAGTCGGAATTTATTTTTTTCTATTCTTTTTTCATTTTTCATTTCTCATATATATTTTGAAATTGGTCCTTTGTCATATTCTTTGGGTAGCTCGTGAGAGAAAGTCAATGAACTTCAAAAAATTGTTTCAGAGAGAATTGTAATTTTCTAAACCTCATGAAATAATTTGTATTTAAGGCAAATTCAAAGGGTAAGTTAGCAATTTTCCAAAGTTTTAAAAAGAACAAAACCCAAAAAGAAGAGCCGATTTTACATAGTTCTTTAACCTGTAAATAGCAGAGCAATGAAACAGAGCTTTTGCGTCGTCTCCATTTGGGGGTATTTGTTATGGTGTTCCTGTAAGTTAAAAATGAGATGCTTATTATTTCTAATAAAATAAAAAAATGAGATTGCCTATTTATAGAAGAGATATGTTAATTTAGTTCATTACACTTGATTTGCCATTTCTTGATTTTGAGTTATTCATTTTTTATATAAAAAAAATATACATTAATGTCCCCCATGAAATTTGCAAGTTAGCGGGTAATTATTAAAAAACCATCGAAACTAACGTTCTAATAAATACGGTACTTTGATAAATAAATATAGACATTGAAGTTTCATCTTGTTTTTCTTTTATTTTAATAAATTAAAATTATTATACTAGTCTAGTAATTATTCGATGTGCAATGATTAATACTTGTCTCTCACCATAAAAGTTAGTTGATAAAGTGAGAATTGTTCGGGTATTATAAGATATATAGTAGTTTAATAATTATTGAATGTAACACTTATGACATTAGCTTTGATTTTGTTGATGCCTTGATGGTAACTCTAGTAGGTTCCAATATGCCCATGCCGGGCAATATGTTTTGGTCTAGTGGTGAAAAGGAGATTGTCCATAGAGGTCATGAGTTCGAGTCTCACGACTGTAGTCTGTAGACATTAATCTTTTATATAGAAGTGTAGCACCCCCAAACTTGAGAGATGTGTGCCTTGGGGGGCTTTGTCCCACATAGGAAAAACAAGTATGATTTGAAGGGTTTATAACCCAACTCCCATGTATAACCCAATAAGGTTAACCTCTTTTGGCGCGTGTTTCTAATGCCAAACTTTAAGGGTTGTATACGGTGGAGGCGAAGGTTATACCCGCGCGTCCAACGGGCCCGTAGAGGGTTCTCCTCTCCGTGCCCGGGGGTCGCAACAAATGGTATCAGAGCCAACCGTTGGTTGTGGGAATGGATGAACCACGCGCGTGGGAGTTACCGCTTTAGGGCTAGGGGCGCGTGGGGAGAGGCTCTCCACATTCTCCACTGGTGGATGGTAATGGGGCTATGTCGCGGCGTAATGAGGACGTTACGCTCTCAAGGAGGGGTGATTGTAACACCCCCAAACTTGAGAGATGTGTGCTTGGGGGGCTTTGTCCCACATTGGAAAAACAAAGTATGATTTGAAGGGTTTATAACCCAACTCTCATGTACAACCCAATAAGGTTAACCTCTTTTGGCGCATGCTTCCAATGCCAAACTTTAGGGGTTGTACACGGTGGGAGTGAAGGTGATAACACGCGTCCAACGGACCCGTAAGGGGTTCTCCTCTCCATGCCGGGGAGTCACGACAAGAAGTTTGGTGGATAGTTTATTGTCATCCAATGTATGAGTTATTAAGCATGTATTTGTTTGTAAGTGGTGGTATCAATGAATGGCCACACTTGTTGAGCCTTGGGGCAGTCATGAGAACATGTAAATCATCTTCTCTCTCGTTGTTGCACCTGAAATACGGAACACTGTTTGCAAAATTACAGTCGAAACGAAGTGAGTTAGTGAGAATCGTGAAAACAAATTCAAATGAAAAAAAAAAAGGAAAGAGATTTTTGGGGTATTAAAGCATTTCCAAATCAAACTCCATTTAGAGAAGACATATAGAGTTGGATCCATTAATGAGAAATATGCCAATTTAGCAAAACAATTGATTAAATTGTACATCATGCTTTATTAGTTGTAGATTGAATTGTAATAGTTTAAAAATAACAAAAAGGAGTTTGTCCTCTCCAATTTTTCTATACTATTTGATTTGGTTTAATTTTATTTGAAATAGATAAACACATGAGAAAAAATTATAAATATTATTTGAAACTTTAAATTACGAAATTTATAACTGAATGATTACTCTATTTTATTATTTATATAAAGCGGTTTATTACATTATAACTTTCAATTAATCAACACTTATTATTAAATTTAAACTAGAAAAAAAACATATATCCATAAAAAATAGATAATATGTATAAAATAAAATATAAGTAGAATCTTTTCAGAGCCAATAATACCCCCAGTCCCCACCCCCTCAAAATGTAGGGTAAAGTGTAAACAAAGAAAAAATATATATCCATAAAAAAAATGATAATATCTATTAGAGGTCCCACAAACACAATAATTAAGTTTGCCAGTTAATACAATTCCAACGCGGCCCGGATTCTTCTTTTCAGTCTAATCTTGTTTATTATGAAAAATACTTACAAAATTACTAAAAAAACAATAATTAATCAATTATTAGCGATCACTAATCAACATTAATTATTACCAAAAAAAAAAAACTCTAATCAATATTAATAAGAAATCTTGAAATAGAAGAAATATATATTGGAATTTGATGGGTGACCTTGTACAAGTTGTCATGGCTTCAGCTGGATATAACTTTGGGAATTTGACGGACTATGTTATACATAATGTTATTACTTCGGCGAGATGTTACTTGGATTTGACGGGATATAATGTACATATGGTAATTATCTTGAACCGGAATAATATGGAAATGATCTTGTCGACATCTTAACTTGACTGTGAATGCAACATTTATATGGCTGTGTGGATGATGTAGAGCACAATTAGAGATGCCGTATACTTCGTCTTCTCATTGATGATGATAAGAAGAAAGAGACCAGTTTAGTGAATGCAAAACTCATGTACTTTTGGCAGAGGCCCATTTATATTGGACGAATGTTGATGAACTTTAGATATATTTTTGCTTTGGGAAATTTGTTGCATTTCATTTTGTGGTGGATGAGTTTTTCACTTTACTGATATATATACGACACCGGAACATTTTCTAACCCCAGAGTCCTCTTAATTGGTTCATGAAAAAAAAATTATGAATAAATCAATTTGACTAAAAAATATATATATATATGGAAAAGAAAGAAAGAGAAGTACGTAATTTAGCTTATATCCAATAATAATTGAGATGGAAAAAATAAATTTAATTAAAAAAACCAAAATAAACTTTCCAAAAAAACTCGCTTTCAGCGGCCTTTCTCAGATTCTCTGTCTTTTATTTTCTCTCTCTTTCTTTCTTTATATTCTCTCTCATCAGTTTTGATAAGACTGAGTGCTCTCCCCCCTGAAATCTGAAAACCCCCAAAGCAAACGCAGTCTTTATTTGCTCTCTCTTTCTCTCAGGTTTTTCATCAAACAGGTACTGTTTCGGATGTCTCTCTGTTAAATCTAATTCCGCCGGCAGGATTGTGTACTTTATGTGCTTGCTTGCTTTAGTGAAGCATAGATTTAGCTCTGTGTTTACACGCTTTTGGTTCTGGGCGGATCGTTTTCTTTATCTGTAATTGTTTTAATCTGCTGTATACATCGAGCCAATACTCGGATTTTGACTTTTTGTTGCTCTTCCTTTATGTTATTTTTTGTTTTTTCCCCTTGATTACTTTTTTTATCTTTAATTTGATTGTGTTTGTGTTGAATCAGAGTGTCTCTAGTTGAACTTCTGAAGATTGTGATATGGTTTGAGTTTTGGCTGGGTCCTTTGTTTGATGCGTTGATGTATTAACCTATTAGGTTTTGTTGCTTCTGATTTTTGGCTGGAAGGTTTAGGGCTGGGGCTTTAGTATTTACAATTTAGTTATTCTCTCTCTGGTCTGTTGACATATATATGGTTGATTTATGCAGAATTTTTAGCTTCCGAAGCTGTTAGACTTTTTAATATTTTGTATGTAGTTCTCAGTGAGGATGAAAATGTGTCTTGGTTTGATTCCGATTTCTTTGCTGGAATCCTGTGTTCTTACTAGGATCAATATTTTATTTAATCTGCTATTATTTTTCCAAGGTATTCTGCAGTCTTTGGCTGATTATTGTGCATGTGGTTTTTACTCGACATGTTCACCGTCTGAGGTGATGCAAAGTTGAAGAAATAATCTTTTGTTTGTTGAACTTTTGAGATCAGTGGTTTACTTTTGTTGACTTGAACTTGACTTAGGTCTTAATGCAACAATGTTGGTTAATAGATTTGTGAAGTGGTTATTATATCTCCCAAATGTAAATGGTAGTTAAATTCAATCTCACATGTTGTATTGTTTGCTTGCTAGCTTTCTAGAGAGGTTAAGTGTCAAAAAGAAATTTAGTGAGAGGATAACAAAAGAAGAGTTTGAAAGGTCCACAAAAGACAGAAGATTACATTTTGTGGACAATCACTCGACATGCTTGCCCGGAGACCTGCTCTCTGTCACACACACACACACACCATCTTCCACAAACACACTCGATACTTCACATAAGATGAAAAGTGTTTTCTGGAACTGAGTTTCCCAATTTTAGTGTGTTAAGATATCTTAAATCAAGATATGGCTAAAAAGTAGTGTCTATAGTCCACACTAACTAAATCCTCAAAGATTGATTATAATTTGCATTTAAACTACTGCGGTGTCTGTCCTGGTTGATTTCCTTATTAGACTTATTTTTCCTTTCAATGTGATGGTGTGTCTCTTCATCACTCTTATCGCAAAATGTTAACGATTATTAACCTGAGCAGTTTGTGTTGTAGCCTGTCAGTTGTTGGTCAGGTTTACTTAGATACTGGAGTATCTTAAAGCTAATGAATAAACTGTCTGCCAACTTAATTGTGGTTGCAACACATTTACTTTGCTGGGTAGTTCAACTGTTTTTTGTATTACGAAGCTCTTGCATCCTAGTCAGCCATCTGTAATGGAAATTCAAATATATCTTATATATGTTGGCTCAAGAGGATCCAACATGTAGGTTGGTTCCTCTTTTTCTTAAGTATGCCGTCTTTTGCCAGCATTTATGTTTGATAAGTCATAAAAATCTTATAACATCATGAAGTTGTGATACTTCAATTGTACAAATAAAGTTTTTGTTGATGGGGTTAATAGTAGTTATGGTTGATGGTTGATTTATTTTGCTCGGTCAACAATTTGCTTGTGCAAAAAATGCTGCTTGATAAGTTCATCACCTTAGTGCTTTCTGTTTTGTCCTTGTCTATGTGACCATGTGTGTTTGTTATATGGCTCCAGTACTTCTTTCATCTTTTTGTTATTTTTTTAACTATTATTATTACATAATTTTAATTATATGTTTAGGCACCATGATTAAGTTATTCAAAGTAAAGGAAAAGCAGAGAGAACTTGCTGAAAGTGCCAACGGGAAGCCTCCAGGCAAGAAGCAAAGTGCTGGAGAGTTACGTCTTCACAAAGGTTTCTTTTGGTCTTCCTAGTGATAAATGTTTAGAACTCTCTTTAGTTTCACTCTTCCTTGTTCTTGTTCTTCTTTTCCCTCACATGGTAGAGGGAAAAGTTTTCTATCCATTCCTTCTTTCTTTCCATCCTGAAATTTGCTGCATGTGAATTTTACTTTGAATATCTTCTTATCATATTACCTTTTTCTTACTGAACTGCACTATACTGCAGATTTCTCCAAGTAAACCGGTGTCCAGCTGCCTTTCTGATTTATTTTATAAAATTACATAGAATAACTGCAACTTGAAACATGTCAAATTTCCCACTCTAAATTTTCTGATAATGTTATATGTTCAAGTCTTCATTACTCATAACTTCCTGGATACATGCTCTGCAAAAGGGTCCATTTACACATGTTGTAATGTTTATATCATATTCAACTCAAATACCTGGGCACTAGTTTCTCACTATGTGATAGGGTGAGATTTGAAGTAAACTTCTCTTCTTGTGCATTCATTGCCTTATAGTTTCTGCCATTGATTTTTAAAGTGGTGTAATTGTAAAGTCATTGTAGTTAAGAAAGTGTTTTGTTATATATCTCTTTTTAGTTGGTATTTTTCTATGTTAAATCTTTTTAAGGTATCCTTACTTAACCTCCATTATCCAAAGACTTCCAAAGTGCAAACTATCTTAAATTAAGTTTCATTAACCCCAAAACTCTATAACATCAACGCTACTTCTAATGTTTTTCAGAATAAACATAATACTGATAGAACTACTTAAACAAGTTATTGTTCTTTGACAATTACAAATCATGTTTAGGTTCCCATTTATTTAGGAGGGGGTGGGAAAATAGCCACCAAGATCTGGTTTGCTGTTTTGAGTGAAATGATAAATTGTTTTTCCTATTTGGACGCCTACTTTTTATAAATGCTTTGTATTTTCAATTTAAGAAAGGTTCTTTCAGATGCAAGATTGAAAGCTCACTGATTTTCTTGCTGACTCCACAATTTTTTGTCCAAAACGCTCCAGCAAGAATGAAGTGGTAAATGTGGTTAACTTACATGAGAGGTTCTTGAAGGGGGATTGTAATTTAACCTGAAAATCTGGTAAATTAGAGGGATAATAGTTGCTGCATGGATCTAGTTTAAAATTGGGCAATGTTATTAGTAGGGGTTTAGAAGAAATAGTTTTCAAGTTTCTAGTTTAATCCCTTTACTCTTTTAACATTCACTTATTTAGTTCCACCTTTTATGATGCAGATATCAGTGAACTAAATCTCCCAAAAACATGTAGCATATCATTCCCTAATGGAAATGACGACCTCATGAATTTTGAAGTTACCATTCGCCCTGATGAAGGATATTATATGTAAGTGCCTATCTCCAATAGGGCAGTTAGTCATCATAAACCTTCCTCACATATTGTTCTTTTTCTTATTTTGTTTCCATTATTTCATTTCATATCCTTTCATATTAGTACTTTTTGTTCAGGAATGGGACATTTGTTTTCTCTTTCCAAATTTCTCCCATCTATCCTCACGAAGCACCAAAAGTTAAATGCAAGACAAAGGTAATGAAATCTTGATATCTCCGTTTATGGTTTCGCACATCTGTTAATTATATTGTATTCACAAACCTCGTTTATCTATCTTTGTTATGTAAAGCTTGTCCCGGTTATTCGAATATTTTGCAGGTTTACCATCCCAATATTGACTTGGAAGGAAATGTCTGCTTAAACATTCTTAGAGAAGACTGGAAACCTGTGCTAAACATAAACACCATTATATATGGACTTTATCACCTTTTCACGGTATTTATATGTCATATTTCACACCAGATACTACTTTATTGGCTATTACAATCCCCTTAATCAAACTGAAAACTTGTGCTAAACATAAACATTATCATTTCTCAGTACTTGTATGCATAATTTAAATTTCAATTATGTAGGGAGCGAAAGAGGAGGGGGGGGGGGGGGGGGGGTGGTATACGTAATTTTCTCTAATTACACAAAACCTTACAGGAATGTCTAATTATATGCTATCTTCTTGCTGAAAAATCTTTTTTTTCCCCCTATGCAGGAACCGAATCACGAGGATCCTCTGAACCACGACGCCGCAGCAGTTTTAAGAGACAACCCAAAGATGTTTGAATCAAATGTTAGGAGGGCAATGACTGGTGGCTATGTGGGACAAACTTTCTTCCCTCGCTGCATATAGTTTGAATGCGGTAAGGGCAATGTCCTCAAGGAAGAAGACTGTACATTTGGACGCCTCACCTATCTGTAGTCTTTCTGCTACAAAAATTTGAAGCTCGTTCAAAATTTCACCGAAAATTCATGTAAACTCGTCAAAGGCAGAAAGATGTTTGTGTATGATGATACTGTGTAACTTCTGTGCTTTATGTTGCCTTACCTCTTAATTAATTTTGCGCTATGTTTTTAAGATGATGAACCCCTTTTTTGGGGGAAAATGTGATGGACTGATGGTGTAGGAACTCTGTTCGTTCGTGTCTTTACGGCTTATTCACGTGTCAAATGGGTTATATTTTATCATATGTTTTAATTCTTTGTCAAAAAAAAAAACAAAAAAGAATACTTACATGTAGGATGTGTGTCAAATAATCTGGATTGTTTGGTGTGAAGCAAGATTGGGTATAGAAATGGCATTTAGGGAGGAGTTGTGTAAACATAAGAATATCAGGGGATTGTTTGTGTTTTGTCGCTACTTTAGGGGTTTTATGATCAAATTGGAACTTTCTAGGGGTGAATTGCAATTTCCCTGAAAAGCGTATGATCTTGGTTCTTGGACTCCTTGTATGCATATCTATCTCTGATTTGAAAATATTTTATGCGCGTTTCAATCCGCTTATATAAAATTAAATTAATTTTCGGTTTTAAATTGTTTTTCTGTATACTTTTTATGGGGTTTCAAGACTCAAGTTTAATGACTCTTATATATCAAGATAATTCTAATGAATATATAGAGTTAAATTAAAGTCCCCATTTTTTCTAGACTTTATTTAATATTCGCGTCAGCCGAATAACATACAATTTTTTAAAAATAAGTAAAGTTTAAACTGAAATGAAATTCTGAAAGTACATATGTCAATTTTAAGTTGTAATTTAGACATTTATTCGTTTTTTCCTTTTATACGAAAAAATTACACATTTCTCAGTATATAGCACGTATAAAGTTGGAGTTTGGGTCCAGTACTGTACATCGCAATGGGGACCACTGTACTAACGATTGGTTTCTTGACCAGTTCAATAATCGAGGAGACAGACAACTCTGGTGATATCCTGCCAGAATAAACAAGAAAAAGAAAAAAAAATGAGTGTCCTAAAATTTCTTTTGTAAGAAGGTGACGAGAGCTAGTAAGATTTTCACTCACACTACAACCTGATTTTCTAGCAGCATTGTTTTGTGTTCTTCTCGTTTGTTCAGTGTTCCCAGTACAGTACACAAACTAACTATTATTCAATTCACAATTCAAAAATACAATTGTTCTAGATCCTTGGATTATTTTAGTCTAGTGGGAAGACAAAATCCCTTAAGTTATTTGCCTTTTCTAGTTGATAAATTTATAATGTAAGACCTTAAAAAATCCCAATAGTTTATTTATACTTTGTACATATATATGTACACAAATAACAGATTCTTGTTGGAACTAGAGAAATTGTTTTGGCAAGCAAATCATATTACATTCCTTATAAGGATTTGGCAGATAAGTAAGATACTAAATTTCACCGCTCAACATGCTTAAAAAGCATAATAGGTTGGGACAAAATCCCATAATAATTGCATAACTTTTACTTACTAAATCCATGCATAATTCAATATAGTAATCGCTAAAAATGAGCAAAAACCAGTTCATATTACTCATTCACGTGTTAACAAATACTCTAAAAGAACTAAAAAGAGTCCAACTCAGACTTTATTATTTTATTATGAACTCGAATTTTCACCAAAATTTCCTCGGACTCGAACTCAGCCCTAAAATCGAAATTTATTCTGGGCAAAATCTTGATAATATGTCTTAACTTCTTCATAAAAATTATCCTTTATTATTGATAGTTGTTTAAAACAGTTGTAGTGGGGCCCAGTACAAAAATAGAATTACAGCTTTTAACTACTCACTCACCTGTCAAAAAATTAAAAAATACATGCACATTACTAAAAATTATTTATTTATATATTTAATTATTTGTAAATAAATAAATAGAAACAGAGAGACACGCAGACAACACAGACAGATTCTTCCACACTTGGGAAAGCAGTGGGAAGGCTATTCCTCGTGAGTATCCCCGACCTTGCAACGCAATATACGCTACTACTTTTCAACTATTTACACACGCAGAGAGAGACAAAGAGAGAAAGAGAATAGTAGTATTCTTAGAGTTGAGAAAAAATGATGTGGGAAGCTGGAGGATCGACAGCATCATCATCGGCAGCTGGAGGAGCTGAAGGAGGTGGCGGTGGCGGCGGTGGAGGAGCAGGGAGGAGGAAGCCGTCTTCGAGGGAGAGAGAAAACAATAGGAGGAGAGAGAGGCGGAGGAGAGCTATTGCGGCCAAGATTTATACTGGGTTAAGGGCGCAGGGGAACTACAATTTGCCTAAACACTGTGATAACAATGAAGTATTGAAAGCTCTCTGTGCTGAGGCCGGTTGGATCGTTGAACCTGATGGCACTACTTATCGCAAGGTGAGTTAGTTATTTTCTGATTTTTGTTCTTGATGATCAAGTTATTTTTTTCTGTTTTTATTTGGATGTTTTCTATTGATATTGTGCTTTGTTGGGTTTGAGTTTTGCTTGGATTTGTTTAGATCTGAAGGTTTTGGGATGTGGGATTGCCTTAATTTGAATCAAGATTTCTGTTATATGATATCTGTTTGACGATTTTCCTTTTGGGGTGTTTTTTTGGTTCTAAAATAAGATGAAAATTAATAATTTGGTGTTATTTTCTATTTTGCTTCATTTCTTTTTTTCTATCTATTTCCTCCTATTTTCCAAATCCCCTGTTTTGGGGAAGGCGACATTGTTAGCTGTGGATCTAATGGTTTAATTCCTCTGTTGCCTATCAAAATAGACGAGAAAGAGAAAAAAAAAAACTCTGTTTTGATCTTCAGGTTACTGCATGTCCCCCTAACTTGTGATATTCGGCATGAAATTATGTGTTCTAAAAAAATTCAGAGCATCGAACAATGGAGTTACTTTCTTGAATTCTAATTAATTAACTTACTCTATTTTGAAAATTTGTTGATATTAGATTAAATAATTTCATTCAACTCCCATCAGTACTGGTTTTCTTCAAAATCATTGTAATTTGTGGAGTTTTCTAACAAGATTTTTGTCTTAATTCTTTACCATATAGGGATGCAGGCCAAGTCCAATGGAAATAGGAGCCATTTCAGCCAACATAACCCCAAGCTCATCAAGAAATCCCAGCCCTCCATCTTCATACTTTGCATCTCCAATCCCATCATACCAACCGAGCCCGTCATCCTCCTCGTTCCCCAGCCCAACCCGTGAAAACCCCAATCCCACCCGCGAAAATGCCCACCCATTTGCGTCCCTCCTCAACTCCCTTCCGCCCCTCCGGATATCAAACAGCGCCCCCGTCACGCCCCCCTTATCTTCCCCCACAAGACTCCTATCCAAACAAACTTTCACTCTAGAAAGCATAAACCAACATTCCATGTTGTCGGCACTGAATAATATTCCTAGCTTCGCCGCTTCAGCCCCCACGAGCCCGACTCGAGGCCCACGTTTCACACCCGCCACTATACCAGAGTGTGACGAGTACTCCGATTCTTCCACCATCGATTCGGGCCATTGGATGAACTTTCAAGGATACAGAAATCATCATCATCTTCAATATCGTCATCATCATCATCTGACAGTTAGTAATAATAATGTTGTCCCCACTTCACCGACTTTCAATCTTGTGAAACCGGCTGTTGGTGTTGTTGGTGCGGGGATAGTTTTGTCCAACGATGTAATAATGTCAGATAAGGGTAAAGGGACGTCGGAGTTCGATTTTGAGAATGTGGGCGTGAAGGCGTGGGAAGGGGAGAGGATTCATGAGGTGGGAATGGATGATCTTGAGCTTACTCTAGGTAATGGGAGTACTCGTTGATCAGTCGAGCAACCGATCTGATCTCTTACACGTTTTGTTTTCCAATGCTTGAGGATGTTTCATCAATGGCTTCCTTCCTCCATAGAGATGAAAGATTTGATTTTGGAGATGAAATTTGGCCATCTTTAGGTTGATTGTTTTCTTTAAATTTGTTTCTTGATTATTTTTTTTTTTCTTTTCTTCTTAAATTTGTAGCAATTATTGGCCCTATTTTAAAATTATTTGGGGTTCTTTTACAAACTCTATGGTGTAGATATTAATGTCAATTCCCTTCTTATTTACACTGCGATCAAGAATTTATGTTCTTTCCTGTAGAGTAGTTGAGATTAATTGCATTTTATCAATAGACGAGTTTTCTAGTGTTATTTTTGGCAGATTACTTTCCTTACAGTTCAAAGTTAATGATTGTCTGCTGATTTTGGCAATTATTTGTAGCTTCTACACTGCAGGCTCCTGCAGATTTTTCTAAACCCTATAAAGATAGCTGATATTTAAACATTATTTGTAGAATTTTTTCTTACTTTTCTACAGTCATTTCCTGGAAATAATAAACATGTACAACAAAGAAATATTCTCTGGAGGTAGTACTTTTTGGTCTGGAATAATGGTCCTTTAATTATTTTAATTTAATAATCTCGTTTAACCTTCTGCAGTTTCTACATCTTTTTTATGCTTTTCAGTAGATTTCTTGTTTCTTCTTTTTGTACCCTATTTCCAACATTATTTGTTCCATCGAAAAATTCGTGCTATGATTGAACTTTGTCATTTTCTTCAATCGATCACATGGGCATGTCACATTAATTAATTGCCCACTCAATTAGAATTTTGGAGTAATACTACTGAGTATCCTTAAGATTTTATACTATTTATATTTTTAACTTGAAATCTTGAAAATATTATGAAACATATTTAGTAGTTTGTAAAATATTACGAATACCTTTTAAAACTATCGTTGATTTGAAAATATTTGTAATATTTCAATATTTCGTTAGTATTTACGAATATTTTACAAACCTCAGGAGACTATCCGTAGAATTTCACAGTAATTTCTCAATAAAAAGCACAAACATGGGGATTATTCTTAATTGACCCTAGAATTTGGGGTTTTGCAGACAAATACACCTTTTTGTTGGAAAAAAAAAAAAAAACACATTGTCCAATCTATATTATTAATATACTTTCATCCCAACCAATTTGTATTATAAGCAAACTAACTAAATAGAATATTCTCAACCAAACTGCTGAAATTTTTTAAAAAATACTATAGAAACAAAACAGGACAAGTCTCAAATTCTTTTGAGTTAATTAGTCAATTACTTGTTTTGTGATTATTTATAGCAGACAAAATAAATGATTCTGATAATTGAATTATTTATTGTGAATTGTCCCAGGCCAGGCAACCTGGCCATAATTATATAAATGCCATAGTTTCTTGAAATTATATATCCACACAACATAAATGTGATTAATTATTGAAGACCAAAAAGATATATTGTGGTTACCAAATACAATCGGTTTTGTTATGATAAATATTGTGGTGGGGAAAGGGGTCATCAGTAATGTGTTGTTATCAGCGTAATAAGCGGCCTATTTCACATGTACTGCTTTTTTTCTTTTTCTTATTTTTTTCCCACATGTAGTGCTTCATAAATGATTATCTTGTTGTCTACTTGTCCATCAAACAAAATCCATTAATTATTATCCTATCATCATGATATTATGGCTTCTTAAGCCTTCTTTAGGCTCAACCAAATATTGGGAGGGAGATATTTCAATTACTTTAGTTGCAACTGATTAATAAGAAATACACTAGCAACAACAGATACTTTTCTAGTATAAAATATTTTAAAAAATTGTGTCCGTATCCTTGTATCACAGCTAATCGGTACGCTGATCAAAGAAGTAATATTCTGGTAACTTTTCACCAAAAAAAAACTCCAGAAACTAACTTGTTAATCAGAAAGAATTGTATGAAGAAATATAACGTAAATGTAAGTAATATTCAAAAAGTTAATAACTATAAACTTTACAAGAAAGTGAAACAATCAGTAACAAATAACAATCAAGCACAATACAAGAAAACCTCTCCAATCATACAATACACGTTTAATTAAAAAACTACGTACATACATAACAATACACAAGGTCACAAACTGATACTGCTAGTTAGATTAAACTGGCAAAGTAAAGGTTCTCGATCCGAGTTACTATTCACGTTTCCGACTCGCCTGTCTGACCTTGTGAGTCAGGAACTGGAGACGACTGATCAGTCAATTGGCTCTTGTCCGTTTGAGGTCTTGGATCTTTTTTATCACTGCATTGGTTGTATCTGAAGCAAGTTGTGAGATGATCATTTACAATTCCAGCTACTTGCATGAACGAGTAGACGACTGTGGGTCCCACACAACGAAAACCTCTCTGTAAAAGATCCTTGCTTATGACTTCTGCTTTTGGGGTTTTAGCTGGTATTTGTCGGGCATAACGAAAGCCACTTTTTACCGGTTTATGGTTTACGTAACGCCAAATGTAGTTATTGAAAGAACCGAATTCTTGCTGGATCTACAATGGGAAATCGGAATTAATCTTACAAGACATACATATTTTCCCTCTTGATTTTGAAATTACAAATACCCCTTTTCAATCATCGAAATTTGACGGAAGCTGACATAATTTTTCAAGAAACTTGGATAAGAACGTCCGTATATGTGAAGGACAATTTGAATAGTTTATAATTTTTTGGAGTATGGCATAATTTAATTATGTGTAATGACTTATGTGAGTGGGCTACTGGGCAACTGTAAAGGTGGAGATAAGTTACAAGGGAGGAATATGTAATTTTAAACCAAGAGGGGGAGGCTTGTGTAATTCTGCATAGTTAAGATGAGAACATTGTAGTTATTTCGCAAAAAAAGAGTTTTCTTTTCAAGAGAAACAACCAGCATCTTCTCTAACTTATTATTTTGTACCTTTAGCAGCTGATTAGCATTCTCCACAATTGCGCGAACTTTTAGTTCGGATAGCAATGTGCTTCTGTGAACTCTTTTTGATAGAAATGTCTCCACATCAAGATTTGCAACTGATGTTGGATAAAAGTCGTAAAACAGCTTTCTGTAAAGTTTGTATTATAATATCAAAAAACATGTAAAGAAGATTTTGAAGCCAAAGTTAGACGTGATGATATAGAATATATATGATCTAAATTACCTAAATATCGGCCTCTTGTTCAGAATCACTGGCCAGGAGAGTTCTGCCAAAGCTTGTGAAAACACAAGGAGCTCGAATAGCTTGATATCATCATGAACAGGGACTCCCCATTCCTCATCATGGAAACAAGTATAAAGAGGTTCTGTAAAGAACATAAAAGGTTTAGAAACTGCGGAAAAGAGAACTTGAAGGGTAAACATAATTTAGGTGATGAAAACTCGATTTCCTCACCAAAAGGTAAATAAAATGTTTCTAAAATCAAGTAATGACAACAAAATTATATGCAACTTTTATCGAAATCCGGCTCTTGTTTCAAATTTGAATTGAAATCTCACGAATTTTCATAAAATATCCCAGTTCTATTCCATTCCACCAAGATTACTACAGACTACAGTGACTCACCACCTTAAAGGCGGAACAAATTTTAGTATCAACTAATACATAAATAACAGGATCATATTGCACACCAACAACAAACAGCAACAAAATTATGAGAAAAGGGAATTACAAGTAATATAAAATGGAAATATATAAAGCATTATAAATAGTTTACCAGAGTTTGGCGTGATCCAATCGCAGCGTTTAAATGGGAGCACAACTTCATCAGGCACAACCTTCGCAGCTTTAGCTACGCCATTACTATTTGTGGTCCTCCCTGTGCCCATGCTTTTACCCGCGGATTTTACGTTTGAGCCTCTGGACGAAGAAGCAGAGGAAGAAGAAGAAGAAGAAGAAGAAGAATCTGAAGAGCTATCCGCGGAAACATTGGACCGCACAATTGCAACTTCCGCGGCGGCAGCTTTTTTCGCCTGCGACGGAGAAGCTACTACTTTCTTAGGCTTCTCCGCCGGCTTCTTCACCACCACGTCTTTCTTCCTCCTCTGCTCTTCGAAAATCCGAACCCGGTTCCCTGTCGGAGCGAGTATGGACCGGGTTTCGGTACCGGGTTTTCCAGTAGCTACAGACATTTAGCTGGTTTGAAAATTGAAATGTGGTGTGGCGGAGGTAAATTAGAGGTGAAATGGAGGGCAGAATCGGAAGGAAAATTGTTGCAGAGGGAAAGACGAAGAAGTGTGGAGGAAACAAAACGGTTTAAATATTTGGTGACTGTTTGGATATAGTAACCGGAAATAGCCGGTGCATCGATGACGTGTCCATCTTCCCTTTTTCCTTTTACTTTTTCATTTTTA
This sequence comes from Verbena officinalis, assembly GCA_958496215.1. Lineage (NCBI taxonomy): Eukaryota > Viridiplantae > Streptophyta > Magnoliopsida > Lamiales > Verbenaceae > Verbena > Verbena officinalis. The sequence continues at coordinate 29,701,530 of OY292390.1, read as the reverse complement.
TAACAATTAATTTCATATAGATTTTCAAATATTCTATTAAAATTAATTTCATATTTATCTTATAAGTTATAACACTTAATTTTCATATTGACTAGCGTCATTTCTGGTTTGGGGGAATTTGATATTCCTGATTTTACTTTGTCTGTTTTACTATTGGATTCTTCTGACTTAATAAAATAGCTTTGTTTTCTTGAAAAAAAAAAAGAAAGAATTACAAAATTTTATGAAGTTTGTAAAAATAAAAATAGCATTTGTTATAATTTAGGAGGGTACATGTAGTAACCGGTTAAAAGTGAGAAAAAAGATTGGATTCGATTTCGGGCTAAAAGTCACATTCATAATTGGGTAAAGAGGGGTTGTTTGGTAGCGAGTATTTTACCGTTACAGAAAGGAATAGTCCAAGCCCACCACCACTTCACCAGCTCAAACTACCCAACTAACGGCTAAAATGACCCGGTCTTCCCAAACATGTCCTTTGATTAGGTCCGACTTGGATTTGTTTTTCTTTTTTTAATTATTATTATTATAAAAACTTGGATTTGGATAGTGAAATTTATTTTAGTAGTTTACGTTTCAATCATTAATTTACTATGTTTGTGAGATTTCACATTTTATAAGATATGTATTGGAATTTAAAAGCAAATCTCAAAGTACTTGTATATAAGATCATATGCTAATAAAATTTTAGTTATATCACTTGTTCAATTAATATGTCACAAAATAAAAGAATTTGTTAAAGATCATACATATAAGTTGGTATTCTTAAATTTAAGAGCAACGTATCTTAACATTTTATTTTAATATCTTATGAGTTCTTTTTATAAAAAAAATTGTTTATTGTCAAATACCTTTTGGATCTTTATAAGCCCACACAACTTGTAAATTGTCAGAAGAGCTTATAAATTCAATCAAACAGCGATTTTAAAAGTATGTTATAAGCACTAATTTTATTTTTTTGGTGGGATTTTATAAGCACTAAATAAGTAGTATAAATGATTAAAAACAAGCAAGACAAACTTCCTTTAAATTACGTCACTCGATAATCAATCACAACCAACAGAGTCTTAGACATTTGATTGGGCCTTCTGTTGCACTACCCAAACAAAGAAGGAAGTTCATAATGTGGAGATTGTGAAAAGGCCCAAGAACTATAAATCCAGTCTTATCTTATGAATGGGCTTCGAAGCCCAGTTTAAAATACACCTCATAGTTCAAGAAGAAGGCCCGTCTCAGGCCCAACTGACGGCCTATTAGGTGGCAACTGTTTGAAGGCTAGAAGCCTAAAACAGTCGAAATATAGACGAAAGCGGTATCACAACGAGAGTGTGTGAAGTCTGTGTAAAACTTAATACTTGTCTCATGAGAGTGTTAGGAAGTTGCTTGGTCCTAATACTTGTCTTAAATCAGAGCAGATTATATCATGTATTTAAGTTTCACGCTTCAAACAGTTCGGATTTAGATGCTTAAATAACTGTCATCTCATTAACTAATTTTCCTGTTAGAATTAGGCTGAGACACTTTAGTTAAAAAAGTAATTTCTAACCTTTTCTACAGAAACACCTTCTCCTAATTGTTGGGAGACCAACCTTATTGAGTTATTGGCTGAAAATGGGTTGTTGGAACTTGGATGGCATGATGCTGTAATGCTGTTGCATTTTCGTTTTCCGGTTTCTCCCGAAACCGTTCGGTTTGGGTGTTCGGAAAACCGAAAATTCGGTCAACCGAACTAAAAGACCCATAGTTACTCAAAAATTCGTTATTGTAAATAAATATTGGCACGCAAATCAAGATGAAAGCTCTCAGTGGGTTTTGATTATTTCTTACAATTTCATCATCTTGCTCGATCATCGGATGCCATGGATTCCAACAAGCCTGATTCACAACCTCAAATCCCAACTCCGCCATCAAAACCCACCTCAAAACACAGAGATTTCTTAACCCACCTCGAAATCTACTTAGCCAAGCGCGACGGCGTCGACAAACTGCTCAAAATCTCGCGCTACGCCGCCAAAATCGTCCTCGCCTCCGCCGTCGTCGATCAAAACCCACTCATAATCGGTCGCCTCAAATCCTTCGAGTCAAGCCTCGGCGTCAGCCGCAAGGCCTTCCGTTTGGGCAAGTTCGTCCAAGACGTCAACGCTCTACGCGCCACACATTTCTCCTCCCACTCCCACTTGAATTCGTTCCTGACCGTCGTCGCCTACGGTGGAGAGGGGCTCTACTATTTCGTCGAACAGTTGGTGTGGTTGGGGAAAGCTGGATTGATCGACAAGAGGCATTTGCCCAATTTGCAGAAATTGAGCGCCTGGTTCGAATTTGTGGGGTATTTCGGTAGTGTGAGCTTGAAGGTAATCGAACTGAGGACGATTGATGAGCAGGAGAGGTGTTTGGTGTCGACCATCGAAGTGGCAGTGGTGAGAGGGATTGGGTGTGATCAGGAGCAGGATAAGCTGAGAAAATTGAGGGAGAAGAAGACAATGAAGAGGCTATCGGTGATTCAGGATTTAGCTGATGCGTTAATGGCGTTGGCTGATATCAGAGATGGCAGAGGACAGCTCTCTGGGCCACTTTTGTTGTCTTCTGCTGGGATGATCTCGGCACTCATTAGCACTCATAAGAATTGGATTTCTTGCTGAAGTTTTTTAAGGTATGACGATAAAGATGATGATGATTTTTCTGTTGTTTTATTGATCAGGTGCGGTTCTTATACTGGGAAATGGGGATAGAATAAGAATCCAAATGAAAATAGAAATGATTCTGTAAACTTGATATCTACAGTTTATAGTATATTGATGAATAAAAAGTTCTTTGATGTTTCATGGTATGAGCAAATTGAAGCTGTCTTGTAGTTCTCATTCGGATGGTGAATATAACATTTGCTACAGTTGCAGGAATACACGAAGATGTAATGATTTTACAACTTTCTTGTGATATATGTTTCTATGTGGCTTATTTGATAACTTCTGTCCTTGGCTTTGAATTCGGATACTAGTTGATTCGAATATGTGCGAATTCTTGATTTTCTCTGTCAATAAAGTTAGCTTTTCTGAACCACAGAGTTGAATGTTTTTGACGTTTCGACTAACTTGCAGACAGTATTTGTTGTTCCATTTGTCTCGATTGAACTTTGGGTACTTGTGATTATTGTTCATACTGTTTGTTATAACACGAAAACAAGAGTTGAATCGGCGAATCATAGGAAGGGAGTATTATCATTTGGTTGTGTGAGACATGGTACACTTTGTTACAGAGTTTAGCAATTTGAAATTCTTTGCAATTGCAAAGTAACTGTATATAAAGGAGTGCTATCAGCAAACAGTGACTGTTTATGAGGAACATGGAGTCGGGCATTCTTCAAATGTTGTCATCTTTCTCTTGCAACATCTCTTATGGTCGGGAAATTCTTATATGAATCGGTTCTGGACTCCACGTATGCACCAAATATTTAGGTTTTGCCGCATCTTTTATTCATTTCATAAAGAATATTAATATTATGACATTCTTTGGAGCATTTGGTGCATTTTTGTGTGGAGTTCAAGATTGGCTTAATTACAAGAGTTTTCATGTTTGTACACTATAAAGTTTCTGTATTTCTTGCCAACAAATGATAATCTATTTGAGTTTCTATATAATAAGCTTCTAATGGTATTCATATAAGTGGGCTTGTGATTGGAGAGCTTATTAGTGAGACATGCTAAATGGATGGAGACCAATATTTATGTTGGTAGTGATCAGATGGCCATGACACTCTTATCCCAATGATGATCCAAATTTTAGTATGCTCTTTAAGAAGGGTATGTTTTATAGTTATTCTAAAAGAGAGTTTGGATATAAATCTCCCTTCATTTATAAGCCCAATAGAAAATATATAGATTTAGTTAGTAATTCAACTTTTAGGCCCATGACACTTAAGTAAGTGAAGGAAGCCCATGAAAGCCCTCATCATCTTGGCCGTACACATCAAGCTTAATAGAGGACCCAGATTGCGCCACGTGTCATCCACCTTTTCAACAAACACTATAAATAACCCGCATTCCATTTTCGAAAAGACAAGTTTTGTACTTAAATATTATCCTGACCTTTGATCTAATTTAACTATAGAAGTAAAGTAGGGTTCGTGTAATACCTCCCGATCCTAATTTTGTCCAAACAAGTTCATCTCATAAATTTTGCTAACTCCATTGTACATTTATTATTCATGAAAACGATTTTGAGATTGCCAGCCACATTATGTGAAAACGAATTTTAATCCGAAGAAGAAAGGGATAATCCACCTCATCTTTTGAGATTGCTGATTGCCCAAATTATGTGAAAACCGAAAAACGATTTTTAATCAGAAGAAGAAAAGGATAATCCACCTCATCATCTCAATCATATCTCTTTATTTTATTTTATGTTTTTTCCACGTTGTGCTAATGTCCAAGCAGTCGTTTTCCTTAATTACAACTCAAACCTAACGTACTTAAGATAATTAAGTTAATTTTTTTTAAAATTCAATTATTGTTATTGCAAAGAGTCGAACCCCAAATCCAAACTTCTATCTTGAGAATAATATTTAGTACCCATTAGTTAAGATAATTAAGTTAATTGTCTTTACCTAAAACACTACTGGGCCCCACCTATTTCAGTAAACTAAACAACGAATCACAGCCTTTAATCCACTTCATTACTCTAATCTAACTGCTGAAATTCGGGACCTCAACGTAACACACACTGCACCAACACACACGCGACAAAAACCAGAATATATTTTTGCACACATCTCACGCGCTAAATCACCTGGTTCATCAGCGCGTCAGCTCCACTTCCCATCAGATCTCTCACCTCTAATCCAATCACATCTCGTCTTCCTCCAAAACACAGCTCGAAATAAACACAGCAATGGCTGATCGATAATCATCCAAAACTTTATATATATATATATATATACAGAAAAATAAATAAATAAATTTTTTTATTGAATAAATGGAGTCGGAGCTCAAATCCTTGACTTCACAGCCCAACAATGGAAAACAATCCGAATCCGAACCCGATGTCAGACCGCTCCTCAAACCGGACCCGAAGACCCCAGAGCCGCAGAAACAGAGCATCGAAGAGATGGAGAAGAAGTACGCGGCGTATGTACGTAACGACGTGTACGGAACAATGGGCCTTGGCCAATTGCCGTGGAAAGAGAAATTATTACTTGGCCCGGGATTGGTGATTCTGTTGCCGATACGAGTGGTCTTGGCGACGACTGTTTTGGTGACATATTACGTGATTTGTAGGGTTTGCACGTTGTTTCGGGCGCCAAACAGGGAGGATGAGCAGGAGGATTATGCCCACATGGGCGGGTGGCGGAGGGCGGTGATTGTACAGAGCGGGAGGTTTCTGTCGAGAGTAATGCTGTTTGTTTTCGGGTTCTACTGGATTGCTGTAACCACTAGGGATAATGAGGTTGAGGGAAAGTTGACTAGTGAGGTACCTCTGTTCTTTGTTTGTTTAGTGGTTTTGATTACTGGGCTTTGTTTAAACTGGTGATTTTATGTTTTAGTAAGTAGTTTAGTTGTTGAGTTGAGTTGCTTTAGACTTGCATGAATCTGCAATCTGGGTGTGTTTAGTTGGGTGAATTTGCTCTTGCTTGTTTTATATAGTTATATTATTCTGTTGGAATGATGCTGAGCCCTATGCAGATTAATGTAGTTTAACTTTCACGAAATCTTGAATGAGATACTTAATAATAAATGAACGAACAGATCGTATAGGATTTTGGTAGCATTGTACAAATCAAAGAATTGGCTACTATTGTTATAGCTTATATAATGAGTAATAATTTTACACTCATTCAATATAAGGCAACCCTATTCTGTGGATTTTCTGTTCTCGAAGAGTTGCTTCTTTAATTCTTAATCCCTTAAATTATTGAACGTCAAACAGGTTGGAGTTTCGGTTCTATAATAATGAAGATTTTAAGTTTTATTGACAGATGCATGTTCATATGACATTCTGAATTCTGATTTAGTTTACATTGGTTGGATCATTTTTAAATAATTGCAGTATAGTTGTTGACAAACAGCAGTTATTATCTACAGTTAATGTTATTTACTGATAATCATATCTGTATTAGTTTCTTCATGAAGATTTGGTCTGCAAAACTTCAGAGAATAGTTCCCTTTTGTCATTTATGGTTAGGATATAATGTATATTATCTTATGCTTTTGACAAACATTTCAGGGTGCATCAAGAGATCAAACTGAAGAGTTGGAAAGACCTGGGGCTATAATATCAAATCACGTATCGTATATAGATATTCTCTACCATATGTCTTCATCTTTCCCAAGCTTTGTTGCTAAGGTTAGTTAGTTCTCTCTTTCTCACTATAACTTTTGTTTTGTATATGCTGTTGATATTCCTATCTCTCATTATGAAATTTGACTGACACCTTTGCTCTTTTGATTATATTTTGTAATTTGTTGCTGAAGAGATCCGTTGCCAAACTTCCTCTTGTTGGTCTCATAAGGTTGGTTCAATACCCTTTGTGTGAGAGTGTGTTACAGAAATTGTATGCTTCAATTACATCGACCTCCCTGGAAAGTAAAATTACACTAATTTACCATCTTAGTTTCAAAATTATAGATACCCCCTTGGAAATTTGATCAAAACACAAAAAATATTAAAAACAAGGATAAATTCATCCATACATGCTAGAATAATTTGGAAAGTTTATTATAATTTTTATTACAATATCACTTCGATGTAGAGGGAGTAATTTGAAAGGCGGAGATAAGTCACAAGGGAGGTATGTGTAATTTTGAAAAAAGGGCATATTTGTGTAATTATATGTACGGGGGTGGGTGCTGTAATTGTTGCTTTAGTTTTATGGACCTCTTTTCCTTCCTATGGTGCCTATTTATTGTTAGTTAGTAGTGTTAGCAAAAGGTGCATTAAAATGCTATCATTTTTCATTTTACAGCAAATGTCTCGGTTGTGTCTATGTACAGCGGGAGTTAAAATCATCGGACTTCAGAGGTGTCTCAGGTATTGTTTCTACAATTTTTGAAAATATAGTTACTGAATAAAGTTAATGACAAGGGAAAGGACGCTACAGAAAGATAGAAATTGTTTTTCTTCTTGTTTTGTTTTTCTTTTTCAATAGGTGGATTCCTTGTTTTTATACAATTTTGGGAATTTCCTGTTGTTTTGACATTGTTATTTGCAGGTATTGTCAACGAAAGAATTCGTGAAGCTCATCAAAATAAGTCCGCTCCAAAAATTATGCTTTTCCCAGGTCGTGTTTTTACAACTGCAGTCTGCATATACGATGTTGTGCGTTTTCATCTTAATATATTGCATCTGCAACATTTCCATTTTACAAATTTGTTATATTTCCCGAGATGATTCTCAGTAAAAGAGGTTTTCTCTCATGCATTTTTATATTTCCTTTTCCACAAAGTATCTATTGGGAAATGAGTTGACATCTCATTCTGACTTTCTATGTGCAATTGCTTTTCGAACTACATTCATATTCTCTTATATCAATTTCCTTCTCAAGGAAGAAATAAATTATGTATTCAAATACCTTAAGTTCCATGAATGCCTTAAAAAAAGTCTTGGCTTGAATAGATTTTTTTTTTTTTTTTTTTTTTTGTAAGTAGTACTTTATTTATTTATTTTTGACAAAATCTCTAGCAATGCAATTCATTGAGATTATATTTTTGTATCCTTGAGCATCGTCTAAAATGCAATTTTTATTTTTTATATTTTAATCTAATCAATTATTCTTTTAATCCATTTACAGAAGGCACAACCACAAATGGAGATTTCCTCCTTCCATTTAAGAGCGGTGCATTTTTGGCAAAAGCTCCTCTTCTTCCCGTCATCTTAAGATATCCTTATGATAGATTTAGTCCTGCATGGGATTCTATTTCCGGGGTGAGTTTGATATTTCAAAAGATTAATCTAGAAATTATATTGAACTGTGGGAATTTATAAATGCATCTCTTGTGCAGGTGCGCCATGTGATTCTTCTTCTCTGTCAGTTCGTAAATTACATAGAAGTGACACGATTACCATTATACCACCCCTCAGAACAAGAAAAGCAAGATCCAAAGCTTTATGCACAAAATGTCAGAAAGCTGATGGCTCATGAGGTACAATTTATCTGAAGCTTTTTAGTAACTGTAAATATTTACAGTCAAACTTAGGAATCTTGTAAGAGCCTACGAAATAGGACATATTTGCAAAAACTTCTGCTTTTGAAGAAGTTCAAGTAGAAGCTATAGTTGTAAAAGGCTGGAATAATAGAGGCTGGCAGTGGTTGGAGAAGAAAGTACAAAAACACTTTTAAGTTATAGAACAAAGAATGTAAAAGCTGAAGAAAGCACCCTGGAAGGTTCTTTTTTAAGCTAAAATCACAAAAGCCTTTTTTTAGAGTTAACAAATACACCCTAAATATTTAATCCTTCTCTCTATTACTTTTTTTTTTCAGAGGGCATTCAATACCTCTCATATGCTATTTGCTCTTGTGATGCAGGGTAACTTGATTCTTTCAGATATCGGATTGGCAGAGAAACGAATCTATCATGCTGCTCTCAATGGTAATATTACCAAGCCTAATGTTTTGCATCAGAAAGACGATTGATCATAATTTCATGGCCTCGCTCTCAAGTCTTGGATTGTTGACTTTACGTCCGGATTAGTAGAGCATATACGTTAAGAATCAATGTTCATGTTAAACTTCTGTAACCAAATATTCGAAACTACGTGAGGCCATTTGATAAAATGTCTTGATGTTACTGTAGAACTGTTTAGCTTGATGTTTCTCTGAGTTAAAGTATAAAGTAAGAAAAAAACATGGTTGTTAATCTAAATAATCTCTTTCGTGTTCCTGCAGGTTTGTTTTCTCAAAGATAGTCCAGGTTCGCCATGTGTGTATCCATTGTACATATCTATTTTTTGAACCCACAAAAAGAAACTAAAATGAAAGGGTTAATTACAGAGACCTCTCCTTTGAGTTAGTGTAATTACAGATTATACCCCTCGTCCTTTTGAAATTACCAGTACCGCCATGGAGGCTGGTTTGTATAAGACAATGGTGGAACTAACAACTCTAGCTGTGTCCCTAGCTTGATGGAACTATTGTTTGATTCTTTCAACACTAATTTATAGTATTCATCTGCAAATTGCATAACATGTACCCTTTTTTCTATGACAACCAAAGATTGATCTGTAGGGTACTTTGGGGGATTTCACTTGTATTTTGCAATCTGTTTGTAATATGTATGTGGGCAATGTGGCAATGAGATGATATGTAATGGAAAGTTTCTTGTGAAACAATTTGAGTCCCATTAGTGGAAAGTGGAGGTTTGATATGGCTTTTTCTAATTCAAATTTCTTGCTTTATAGGTGAAACATTAATACTTGTAGAGCACATTTGGTTCATCACCAACAACATTTCTCACTAACATTTGTCACTTGGTGTGTTATTTGACCTGAATTTTGGACGACTATCAATTTCATAGACACTACTGATTCGGTGAATGCTTAGCAGAGATCCTCATACATGAATATCGAATTCAAATAAGTAGGATGAATCAATGCAATTTAGGAGGAACCAATGTAGAAAATCAATTCATATCCTGATTCAAGTTGAGAGGGGTATAAATTCAATAAGCAACAACCAAATGCAAGCCCAAGACAGCATAGATAGAACTTCATAGCTTCTCATCAAACTATCAGTGCATTCAACCTTCAAGTTTCTTGCAAAATAGGGAGTGGAAAAACAGAATTTTTATGTACATTAACAACATTTATCACCATGAGAGATGCTTTGCATCAACAAGAAGATTTTACGTAACCAAACATTACGTGTATGGCGATACATTTGATTTACATCATTTGGTACTACAAGAATACACACCTGTGAAGATGTAAAAAGAATTACCATGAGAGTTGAGACACGTGGGATTTGATAGTCCAAGATACAATATACAGTAATATACCAACACGTCCACGAGATATTTCAAGGCCACATGATTGTAACAAAATCATAATCTCCTCTTTGATTACCTTTCCTTGAGTGAACCATTAACAGATCTTCTTAATTCCCACGGTCGTAGGCACCCTTTTAAAGGTGATTGTATCAACATTGAAGAAGTGGACAACTGCTTTTGCCTTGATGAGATTGAGGATAGACAATTGAAAGTACTTCTTAGCCTTCTTTTGTCACTTTCAGTGTCATTATACGGTTGGTTTTTTGGTTCGTGTTGCACAGCAGTTATTTTGAGGGCTTCAGGCATACAACAGTTGAACATCGAACCTATATTGATAACAAAATGCATAAAAACACTGATCAGTTGTTTATGGGATAGGATGAGTAGGGATAGAGACAGAAATTTTTATTTAAGGGGCCAAGATCAATTTCTTTTCAAAATATAGATGGCATTTTTTTAATATTGGAAGGGCTGTGGGGTGGATTTTGATTTTTGAAATACAAAGTATAGGTCTATATAAAATTTGACGGCCAAGATTCAATAATCCGAAAATATAGATGACACTCTTACAATTTGAGAGGGGAGGGGAAGGTAGATTTTGAATTTTAATTAAAAAATACATATAAATTATAGATCTATACAAATTTGAGGGCCAAATAAAATCTTTTGAAAGTACAGATGACAATATTTTTAAAAATACATATAAAATAGCTCTTTATAAATTTGAGGGCTGGAAGGGAGAACACGATCCCTCCCTTGTAACTAACTATGTGTAATTACATAAATAACTCCTTTTGGTTTCAAATATTACACATATCTCCCTTATAACTTATCTTGCAGTTAACCCCTTCTTTTGTTCATTATTAGACAAAGTTAAAGGGGGTATTTGTAATTTCAGAAAACCAAGAGAAGAAGTTGTGTAATTCTACTCACTTATGAGGGAGGACGGTGTGAGACAACATTTTCTTGATCTTTTAAGGGGGTGAAGGTAATACTAAGCATTGAATAAAAACTTTACCTAATTTGGCGAGTCGATTTACCCATTTTGGAATTCTTTTTCCTGTCAACTTATAACATATGTCCTTGCAAAAATGGTTGCAGTTCTTTACAATCAAGTGATAGGAATCACCATTGTAATTTGCAGCTTGACGCTCCATGAATTCCCTAACTTGAGTAGCATCCAATGAAGTGTTACCAACGAAAATGGACTTCCTAAACTTAAATCCAGGGCACTGACGAGGTTCTACTTCAAACACACCACTAGATGGATAGTCATGAGCCCCAAAAGCATATTCTACACCATGAACTGTACGAAAAGCAAATGGGGATTAATCAAAAATACTTTATTTATATATTTTATGTTTTTTTTTTTTTGTCAAGAAAAGTATGCACATGCTTTATGGTGAAATTCGTGGAAAAATGATAGGTCATCGCGGAAAAGCTCAGAAAATCCAAAATATAGTTATACAGTTAAGCTGGTGTTTGCGAAAACTTAAATGTGTTTTCTTTAAACCTTTCACTTTTTTCCTTTTCCCAATAGTTGAAAAGAGTTTGTAATGCCCGCTATGTTTTTCTTTTTAAAAAAAAAGCAGAAAAAGCTCGAGGCAATCTCTATCTAATTTTTAGCAGCTTCTCTATGTTTCTTTTTAAACTTTTAGCAAATCTAAATAAGTTCTATTTTCAAACACTGCAGACTTTTATAACCAGCCACTTTTCCCAAATCTCCAAAATTAATGTTATGTTTGGTTCAAGGAATTTGGGGTGGAAAAGAAAAGAAATACAAGAGAGTTATTTTGGTTTTTTGGTTATTAAGGAGAACACTAAGAGAAATAAAATAAACGCATAGAATAAATATCCAACACAATCTCTAGCATTCATGAGGAAATTGGATCACAAGCACAAAAATCAAGTGAGAATTGCAAAAAAAAATCAAAAAACTACATCCAAAACATACCTTCTACACCGGAGTGGAATATACCTAAACCAGCCCAGTAGACATAACCATTCATTGTTGTCAAATCATACACATTCAGAAAAACCGGAGTGTTTTTGGCATCTTCATTATCTGACTTCACTTTTGAAAACAAACAGAAACGACGAGCTGATTTTTCTGACAAACTGAGAGGCACTCTTGATTTCCACCCTTTTTTTGATCCTATTCCCATGATTGCTTTGTTCAAAGCAAAAGAGATTTATCCTGTAAATATTACAAGAACAAACGATTTGAAATGAGTTAGACCAAGACAAAAGAAGGGTTGGTTTATCTGAATTTTTAGATAAGTAAAGAATTAAAATAAGAACTTCTGATAATTAAAATAAGAACTTCTGATAAGTAGCTGAACTTGTAAAAGTCAAATTGATAGGAGTGGGAGGCCACTAATCATTGAAGAAGTTGTTTATAAAAATGTTGCTTTTAGCTTCTTTATCTCTCAGTCATCTTCATAACATACTTAGTTTAGTTTTAACACCGGTCGGAATATTGAAAAGTAAACACTCATATTATAATAGCCCAGTTGACAAAATGAGTCTTATGATGAAGAAAATTGTGTATATCTTTTATTTGCAAGTCAAAATTAATTCTTTAATTCTCCTGATTTTTTTCTTTCTTTTTTATATACTGCCTGAGTTTTTTAGACTCCTATTCCTTCTTTAATGTGTGTCAGCAGAGCAACACGAGAATCAAATGTTGATAAAGCAATTATATAGCTGGTGTGCAAAGCAGAAAGCTACCTAACTTGAATCAATTAACAACTAAAATACTAGCTAATTTTGCCAAGCTGGTTTTATATAAAGAATCTCCCAACTACTGATTAACATATATGTATGCAAGCATACAACTAACTTCATCATCTATGCTATTTATATAGAAAAGAGGGGATTTTGGGTGCAACGAACTCCTAAAAAAACTTAACAGAGTACCAGAAATCATAAAGTTATGAGTAAAAGCCTGAAAATCTGCATATTTTGGGACAACGTTAGATAGATACCAAAATAAAGGAAGTGAGCTTTGGATTTAGAACAAGGCCAATTATTTTGCCAGATCTTGTTTTTCAAGTTGGGAAATTTACAGATAAAAACGATAGCAGCAACTAAGAAACATAAACATTCCGTATCATGAGAAACAAACCAGCCCTTAATCAATAATTCAGCCTAATTGCACAACCAAGTAGAATTTGGAGAAACAAAAAGAGAAATTAACTGTTGGTTTTACCCATCAAGCAGAATTTTCAAGTACAATAAAATACAATTCTAGAGAAAAAAAGAAGAGAAAGAGAGACTCACAGATGTCGATGGGAAGGGCATTGTTGGAAAGGCTAAAGATTGCACCTTTCATCTTCTTCAGAACATTGCATAGAAGCCCAACTGCTAAAATTTCACTCCGAGTGTGTGTGTGTGTGTGTGAGAGAGAGAGAGAGAGAGAGAGAGCTCCTGGAAATGGGTCAATTAGCAAGTGTCTCTTTCTCTTCCTGAATTATTATCACACGCTTCATGGTTTTCTGACAGAATCCCAGGTAAATAAATTCTGCAAAAAGTGCGAAACAGAGTTATGAAGAAAAATCATTAACAAGAACCCCGTTTTGAGCTTAAGCAAAATTATTTCACCAGCAACCCGTTAAGTCTAGTACTGAAAAAAAAAAGAAAAAAAAAAAAAAAAGAGCTGTCTGAATGAAGACACGGACACCCCAAGTTTTGGAGTTAAGATGATACTGACACAACTCAATACAGTTCTCTCTCCTCTCTCTCTCTCTCTCTGGTTTGCTTTTATCTTTAACCACAAATAGCAAAGAGAATAAAGTTTAGTTTTGCCTTTTCCTCTCTCTTTACTGCTCTAATATTATATTTCTTTTTCTTCTTTGTTTACCGGTTTTGGAGAATAAAGTTACTGAGATAAAGGTAGTAAAACCAAAGAGAGTAAATGACAAGCCAGTTTAAAGACAGTCAGTCAAAAACACAAGGAAAAACAAGAGTGCAGTTTCAGACCTGCTTTTTCTTTAGGAAAAATTACTAAAAACCGTAAGATTATTTAAAAAATCTAAAACATTACTGTAATATTGAAACCTTGCCAATAATTTCTTAAAAATATAAAAAAGTCTTGAAGTTTTACAAATTTTTTCTAAAAAATCTTACATTTAAATCCCCACAGGAATGCAAATATAAGATTTCAAGGTTTCAGGATATTTTTTATAAATATCGTAAACTTCAGGGAGTTTAGGTAATTCGCCCTTTTCCTTTTTGCCCTTTTTCGGGAATTCTTTTATTTATTTATTTGGATAAAATTATTAACAGAATTAAATTTTTATTTAGGTAATTATTTTACCACCAAGTATCATGACATTTTTTTGCTTATTCTTTAAAAATATGACAAATAATTGCTAAAGAACTTTGAAAACATAACCTGTAATTTTATCTATTTCATTTATTTTTAGACATTGTTTTATCTGGTCTTTGGCCACTTGTTTCTCGTAGAATGATGAAAACTTCTACGAAAAAGGCATTTTCCTTGAAAAACAATTAACAGTGATGCATGCCTATTTCGAGCTTTGATATTTGTCCACACTAAAAATGACTAAGACAGCAATAATTATAGATATAAATTAAGCCGTACTAGATTTATTTCAGCCACAACAGTGTCCAAAAATCACATGTTTTTGTCGTAGAATTAATTAATATATATTGTCATCAAGAAATATGTTTGAATACCATAATAAAGCCAACAAAAGTTGACGCGCAGTTAGTAAGGAACGGTATTTCTAAAATCGAATGGGGCTGCCGTTCCGGTGTTTCAGGCCAGAACGGCCGCAATTTTGCATGAGAACGGAACTGAACGGAGAATAGCTTATGGAACGGCCGTTTTCCTCTTCTTTTTAATGAAGGCGAATGAGATTTGGATATGACAGAGTTCTAATTTCGCATGGGAGATCGATAGATCAGAAATACAAGGGAAAATATTGTTATCATGGATATAAAAAACTTTATGTAATTACACTTTAATAGTTTGACTGGAAAATAAGAAGGATATGGAAAGAGAATCTAATTAATCAAGAAATAAAAACTATTCATAATGGCAATGGATATTTCAAGAGGGACTCTTCAAAAGTACTTTGACTGATTATTAGAATCATTTTAAAAGGTGGATACATATTGAACTACAATAATACAAGAAGACTTAATAATTATGTTTATTGACCAAGAAAAAAATTGCCAGCTCTGTTATGAAGAAGTACAGCTAGCTAGCTATCTTGAGTTTTGTTTTCTTTAAAAGCCTTCATGAAAATCTTGCCTTAGGGGTTCAGGGGGTGGGGAATGGGGGCTATTTCTCAAGTACAATAATAGCAGAAATGGATAAACAGATAAAATAATACAAGTTTTATGTCAAGGTAGTATGAAAATAGGGATAATTAGGGAAAAAAATCAACGTTTACGTAAAAATTTAATATACCATTCAAATATTGAAACCTTATGAGTATATCCCTGAGTTTTCATGCAATTTACATTCACATCTTAAAACCATGAAACATTACGAAATTTACTCTGAGGTTTGTAAACATTACGAATACCCCCTCTAAAATTAAAGTCAAAAAATGTCGATGACAATTTATATAAAATAGAGTTTGTGAAATATGCGATTCAAGCTAACAACAATATCCTATAGGAAAACACGTTTCTAATGATCCAACTATATAGCAATTTTCCATTATCTATATAGTTAAAAAATATAAAATTTCTTGTATTTTGTCTAATTACAACACAGAATGTCAACAACCAAACTAAAGATATTGACAGAAGTTTGTTGAAACCAAATAATCTGAAGAAAAAAAATCTTATATCATTATGCTCTCTATGAAAATTCCAACTATACCCTTTCAATTTCAAAATGATATTTACATCTGCAATTTGTACTTAATTTTTTTTGGTTTCCACCCGGTTTTCTCCGGGTTGGGATACTGCAGAGGCCGAATTAGGGGCGATCCTTCTAACCAATTGCTCAATGCAGTTTGTACTTAAAATGATCAAAAGGGAATTGCCATTTCATTACCATGTAGCTTTTGGTTTTTGACTCAACAATAGTTAAAGAGGAGCGAGAGTATTGAAATGGTCCCATGCTTCCTGCACCGAAAAATAAGACAAATCTTCATATGCAACATAAATCTTCAATAAAATCCACCAATTTAACAAATTAACACCAAGATTATAACTTCATCTGTTTCTTTTTTATTAAATTCTTTAAGCTTTACCCCTATAAAAGAACTGTTTATACTAGATTAGTAGTACAATAATTATATATATATGAACTTTGAGTTTCAAAATTATACATGCCTCCCTAATAATATATCTTCATCTTACAGTCGCCCCCTATTAGTCATTACACATACTGTAGTGGTTTCATTGCTAAAATATTAGTATTTTGAAGTTATTGTCGCATAAGTCGATGACATCATTCAAGTTCCATGCCAGGTTCTGTCAGCCTAATCAAATATTTGCAGTCCGAGAGTATGTTCTGTAATTTAAAACTAAGAGGGGGTGTTTCTGTAATTATGTAAGAAATGACAGTCTACTTAATTTGTGATCCTCTTCAATTTCCTGTTACTTGTCATTACAAAAATCCATGGTCCAAACTTAGCATTAACCAACAAAATAAAAAAGAAACCATGCAGATCAAGTAAACTAACTGTACAAGAACTTCTTTTAAATACCTGAAGAATGTCGAAAACTTTTTCAGCAATATACTTGTGCTGAAAAGCAGCACCTTTCTGCTGCAGCTTATCAGGATGTAAACGGAGTAAAGCTTTCTGATATGCTCTCTTTACAGAATTTGCTTCTATTAGATCAACAAGAGGTACCGGTTTCCATCCACTCCCATCCCAAAGAACCTACAAGAGACGATATTTTAGTAATTTTAATTGGAATTTTGGACATAATTACATTCTTTTTTTTTTCTTCTTTTTAAGGTTGTCTGCAAGAATTTTGACTTCTTACATATTGCAAAGTTGATAGCAATGAACGGATGTTCCCTTTCTTCCCAAATGACCATTGTCGAATTTTAGCATCTATGGCCTGCATTAAATTGGAGACTATTTAATATTCCATCTTAGTTGAAGATTAATCGTCCTTTTCTTAATTTAAACATACTTTTTTTTCAACAGAAAACTTACTTCTGTGTCCTCAGAATTTTCACTCTGTGTAACTTTGTCATGATCATCGGATAATTCTTCGACCTGTTAAACCATGCAAAGTCTAAGGTTAAAACTGAATGTCTATTAGATTTAAGACTTCATTAAAGACATAAGACCCGCCGAAAAATGTTCTAATGAATCATAGTATTTTTAATCATAAATCAAGCCAAGAACAACCATGCTGTATTAATAGATAATAACAAATTTATATACCATGAAGTTTACTTCAAAAGGATCATCTGAATTTTCCACCGAAATCTTCGAATCCCGGCGAAGATTATCTGGGAAAGTTAAAAAACAATAAAGAGGCATTTGATTAATTTGTGATTTTATCCCTTGTTTTTCTTTAATATTTTAATTCATAAACATTAATTAATAGTAACAAACCTGATGAAAATGATTTTTTCGGTCTTGTAGGAAAATTGCTACTTGCATAATCTGGGGTCTTCATGGGAGATATTTTTCGTGCCTTGTCGCTGTTTTTATTCTCATCCATCTGAGAATAAAGCATACAGATACATATTAAAATAACAATAATAATAAAATAAAGCAATTTTTTTTGCTGTTATTAGTACCTTAACTGAGACATCTTCACTTTTATCTATGTTTTGTAAGTTAACTTTCTCGTTTGCCTTTTCTGCATTCAAAATCACTTCTTTCTCCTTTTGTTCAACTTCTACAGATTTCCATCTCGAAGTCTGACTTCTCCGAGAAACGTCAGATTTAATTTTTAAATCAGCTTCTTGGTTGAGAATCTGGACGAACTCTCTCACCTTCCCTTTGACTCCACCTTTCCCTTTTGAGGATTTCTCTACTGATGCATTCTTTGAATCGATTTTTATTTCTTCATTTTTCTTCAGTCGTGCATTTGTGTGAACTCCTTTTGTAGTCCTAGTATCGGTTTCTTTCGTTTCCATAACATTTTCTGGAAATTTTTGTGGAAATTCATGTCATAAACTAAGAAATTTCCCTAAAAATTTTGTAACTGTAATAGCAACCATTCAAATAAAAATCACCTGGAGGCTTCACTTCAGACATGAGAGAAGAATCCATCTTCAACGAGACTTCTTTTTTCATTTTTTTCCCAATATCACTTTCATCTGGTAACGTCACTTCAATAGAGTTTTTCACTTCTTTCATTTCTTGTTTGATAATTTCAACTTCAACAGCACTTTTCACTTCTTTCTTCTCTTGTTTGCTGATTTGATCATCCAAAGAACTTTTCACTTCTTTCGTCTTTTGTTTGCTCCTTGAGTTCTTATCCTCACGTTTTACTTTCAAGAACTCGACCTCATTTGAGCTATCTTTCTTATTATCTTTAGTTTTCAAATTATTCCAAGCCACGAGAGGCGTGAGCATTGGAACTCCACTTCCTGCCCATTTGTAAATAGAGAAATGAAAATTATCACCGACACTATTATCCACATTCTTAGTCTCCTTTTTCATGATGTCAGTATTGCCCTTCTGATGAGATGTGGCCAAAGTTGATAAATCTTCAACACTAGCCTCACGAGACAAAGGGCTCTGCCGAATTGCTTGATTAACGAATCTAGACGTGCTGGATGGGCTCTGATTACGGGAACCAAACGTGGGATACTCCGTGCCCTTCAGCAAACTACAAGATAGGGAGGGAAAAAAGAAACAGAGGATTTATAACTGAATATGTATCCAAGAAGGCAATGTCAGATAAAATATGAATTTGAATATTAGCAATGCATAAACGAGGTGAAGTTTTCGAAAGTATACAATGAGTTTTGTTGAAGAAATTTCATTTCTGCCTCAGTTTGTTAAACATAAGAAAACCAAGCTTGAACATATTTTTTGGTTTGATTAGAGTTAAAGCTCAGCTCAATTAATTAAAAGAAGATATTAATTACATGTAAAATACGAAACTAGTCGAGCTCGATTCGAGTTCAACTCGATTTAAACTCGTTGGATGTTCAATAATCCAACCAAGCTCAAACAACTTTTCAATTTCGATAAGAAAATCAAAGCGCAAACTTCCACAATACATATTCAGTTCAGCTCGACCGTTTTACACCACTATTTCACAAGATAGAAGTAAAACATTTCAAGAAAACACGAGTCTATGAAACAATGGATTAACTATTAAGACATCTAACAACACAAAAACAAAAGATCGATTTTTTTTTAAAGAACTCAAGAAATGGTCCAGTACTACCTCAGTTGAGCAGGAAGTGAAGTCCCAAAAGGTTCAGCATTAGGCGGCAAAGGTCTGGCCGGACTCATGACCCGAGAACCGGGATTCGACCCGAATACACTATCAGTTGGCCTTCTCGGTGAGCTATCATCGCCTTTAAATATGTCATCAAAGAAATCAACGCCTTGATGTCTTCTTCTTGCAGTTGCAGCGGTGTCTTCTCCGAACACGGGCTTCTCCTCGGACTGATCCGATGTTTCGCCGAAACTGTACCTGACTCTCACTTCCTGCATCGAAAATCGCCGAGGTGGACCGCCGAAAACATCGTTGAAATCCATATTGCTTTCTTCTGAGCTGCTGTTTCTGAATGGAGCTTTTGAGGAGTTCCTGGACGACAACCCATTTGGAGAAGATGAAAGTCCCAACAGAATATTCTCTCTCTGCATGAACTTCTCCATTTTTTTTTGTAGAAAATTATATATGTGATAATAGTAAAACTAAGCCCGCTTCTCAGGAAATTCGAAAATATCAGGATTTTGGCGGGAACTGTTGGAATTATTTCCAGGGTTCTTCTGGGAAATCATTTTTGCGCCGTTTTGAAGAATTTTATCAAGAAATTAACGAAGAAATGAGAAGAAAAAAATCATTTCGAATTATAACAAGAAAATTCAGAAAAAAGTATGGATGGTGTAGGAAGAAGACAGCTAGAGTGAGGTTCTACATTGAAGAATCAAAATGTTGGTGAGGAACTGAAGCCACAGAAAGAATTTTCCGAAAGCCATGTTTGATTAGAAATGAGGATAAGAAAGAAAGAAAGAAACTTGACAAACGGCAAAAAAGGAGGAGAACTGGCAAAAGCCCAATTCCGTTTGTAAATTTCTGTTTAACTAATAACTTGAAATTTCTGAGTCACATAAATAATTTCTTTTGGGGGGATTTATGATGATTTTAGTGGTTAAAGGATGAGAGCCACTTGGTGAAATGTGTGAAGGAGGATTCTGAGTGCTTATTATAGATCAGAATTGTCTGTTGTTTTTTGTAGAGAATTTTGGCTTTTTCTGAAAAGGGTAACTGATGGTAATCTGCATTTACTGTGCGCCAACAACCGCTCTTTTCCACCCGCCGCCGTGCAGCTGGCCGAGAACGGCGGTGGTGGAGACTGGAGTGGTGGTAGAAGTAGAACTCGGCGTTGTTTATGCTGCGAGCTGCAGATTCTCAGAGGAAGTTTGCTTGAATATCGTCGTGTTTATATTGCAAATCTTTACTTTTATTATTGATTATACCCCTTAAACTTTTCAAATATCAAAATCTCCCTACTAAGTTTATAATCTTTGCATGTTTTCCCCCTCGTGTTAGCATTTTTTGAAGGATATGCACCATAAAATTAGGTCTTAGGAGTAAATGTTGTCGTCATAAATAGGTCTTGAGCCGTAAATGTTGTTATAAATAGCTTTATTATAGCTTTGATGAAAATTAAAAAAGCCCAACAGAATATGTTTTGGTTGTAACTATGATAGGCCTTAAATTAATATCAAAATGAGAAAGAATTAATTTTTCAATAAATCTTGTGAGTATTAGGCCCTCACCTAATAGCAATACATCAACTTACAAAGCATAGATATATAATCAAGAAATCCAAACAAATATATATATATATTATGTATGAAGAAGTAGAACTAAAAAGAGATTTTTTTTTAAGATAATAATATTTACTAATAAAATGTTGGGAATATTAGAAAATAAATGTTGCTAAATATAAAACAGTTTATATAAATTATTAGAAGGCATGAAATTTTGCCAAAAACTTGATAGAATTTAGTTTTAGGTTTTTTCTTGTTAAACAACGAAGGCATATTATTTCAAATTTTTAAAAAGAAACCCCAACTCCAATTGATATTTCATTTTCTATGCTACATCACTATTCACTCGTGCATGGCAAGTATAAATAAAACACAAACGTATACCAAGCTAGTAAACGTTTCTTCAGAGATCACTAAGATTAATTTATATTTGATTTGAAGCAAATTGAATTAGAAGCAGAGACGAAGCAAAAGGGAAGAGTGGGAGTGGGATATATTTTGTGTATTTTTATTAAAATCTAACTAATATTTCACCCGCCAAGATACATATTACTAATTCCGTCCCTAAATGGAAAATCCATGTGATACACAGACTCGATACAGACACAGCGAACAACACGCACAACATAACAAGTTTTTTAAAAATATTTGTGCATCATAGGAAAATCCTCAGCACTTCAAACTTGGCCTTCATCAACATAAAAGCCAAGAAAACAACAATGTCAAAATCAATTCCCTAACATGCAAGAACAACACAAGAACATATAGATCAAGACACCAGTTGATTAGGAGCACAAAAGCACCAAAGTAACTAAAGAAAAAAATCCATTTTTCTACAATGCTACAATACCAAAAGGGACCCCTTTTTCCTCACTAATCAAGGGTAATTTAAAGAGAAAAAAAATGGTATGGGTGTCTATCCAAAGATCACCTCAATCAAGAATGCACCAAAAACCATCCACAAGTTTTGCAGTTTCAACCTATACACTATGGCCATTAGAATTAAGCAATTTCTCATCCTCTTTAGGTATATCAATCATTGATATCTGATTATTATTTGATTTCGAGTTCATTTTATTCCACTCATTTTCGACCCGAAAGAAAACCCATTGGAAACGGCGCAGCATCTCAAGGGCAGTTATGGTGAACACAGTAATGTAGTTATGGCGAAGATGGGCTGATAGCTTGTAGGTCCAGGTGCACCGCAGTATGAGATTGCTCCCAATTACCCAAAAATAGACCTGCAAAATATATATATTTAGAAAAAAAATTAACTTCTTTAGGCAATCAATTGCTTCTCTACTGCTTTTGGAGGAGCTAAAGTTGTAAGAGAGTGTCGTGAAAACAAGGAGTCTTTGGAAAAAGAAAAGTTAATAAGCACTTTTACTACTCTCAAGAAACTTCCATTTATTCCAACCAAAAAAAAAGAAATTTCCATTTATTTACAAAAATAACCTAGAAGATGAAGTTGAAGCCAAAAGCAGGTCCTTAGTGCTTCAAGCTTCTACCTTCTTCGGTTCTTCCTCCTTAAATTAAGTTGGGAGTGTTTGGAAAATCAAAGTGCTGAAAAAATCCAAAAGCAGAAAAGTGTTTTTCTTAGAGTTTGCAAACGCTATCTAAGTGAGAGACCTGTTCTATGATTTATATGTAATTTTACTACCATTTTAGGTTTTGCCTCCGTACAAATATATTTTTAAAATTTAATGCAAAAAAGTATCTCACCACCCTAAATTTGAAAGTACCAGATTGATTTCCACTATTTTATAGTAAGAACTAAGAAATAAGCTTTGGTTTATGTCGAAGACACCGAGGCGATTAGAAAGCATTACGTAGAATTAGTATTACATGAAAAAGACAGTACAGAAACCAAGTAGAATAAGACAAGAAAATGGAATGAGATAAACCGCTATAATAAATAAATCACTTTTCAGGACAAACACAACTACAGGAAAGAGAAAGTAAGTATTGGTTTACCCATTTCCTTCCATACAACAAGTTGGAGACAATATGCGGTCTGCTGAACTTGAAAATCCGAGTGAAGCAACTGTTGGAGAAAGCAGGTAGTAAGTGTTAACTGATTCTTCTCCACAAAGAAAAAGGAAACAAAAGAAAAGCAGTTTTTATTCTTCTTTTTTCATATTTATTTTTCTGTGTGTTTGTACATGTACCTCAAGTCCCAATCCCGTGTAATATCCCAGTAGAAAGAGTACAAAGAGTTCAATACACTTGACAATAGCCACAGAGGCCGATACATATTTGTCCATTTATCAGGCAAAACGTGATACTTGAGGGCTGAAAGGAAAATAACCGGTATCGCCGTTGAATACTTTAAGGCTGAAACAATAAGAAAATCAAGTTATTGCTCGAAAGAACCAAAACTCATATAATCACACAACTTCAAAGCTCTAAAAACAAACTCTAAATAAAATTATAGAAGAACTAAAAAGAAAAGAAGAAGAAGAAGAAGAAACTGAAGACAAATCACACAAAACTTGAAGAAAACAGATTGTTTTGGAAACAGAAATTCATAAAAGAAACTAAAAAGGAAATATATACACTTCTTTCATCACGAATTTCTCAAGAACTGAATAAGATAAAGAAGAAAAAATTTAACAACCAAATCATCCAGAAAACTCATCCAACAATTCTCAAGAACCTATCAAAGTTGAACAAATACACACGCCGCATGCATCAGAACTAATTTGTCTAAAAACTTAAATGTCCACAAATTACAATTGTAAGCTCAACCACTTACCATTTAAAAGGGATGTCTTTTCTTTTGTATCCCTGTATTGCCGAAGACATTGAAAGAAACGAAAAATGTAAGGCAAAACGAGAACTATAGGAATGGCAATAGAGTGACTTCCACAGACAGAGTCAGCCTCAAACCATGCAATGGTTGCAACCTGCATATGTTAAATATGAAGATGAGTCTTATTAAATATTTAATTTCTAATAAAGAGAGGTTAATTAGGTGTGCCATAGAAAACCTGACTCTTTTGAAATACAGCGAAATAAATATTGAAAAAATCCACTCAACTGTAACTTGTTACTTTTTTCAAACAAGCAGTCAACTGTAATTGGCATCTACATAAGAGGAGATTTCGATAACTATTAAGGAAATGCTGACCTGTCGATGGACCATTCGACATACTGAACGCTCCAAATCTGAGAAAACCTGCACATGTGGATAAAGATTAGGATAACATTGTATGCAAAACAATTTATAGTAGCAGCAGATTATGGAAATGATAGCATGCATACCTTTGACATAGAAGTGAATATATCAGCCAAAAAGAAGTCAGCAAATGATATTGCCTGTGTTCAAAAAAAGAAATTGTATGAGATTTAAGTGCTTCAAATACAAGTAATATGTTTTCCTATCACAATTGACTAAATCTTCGTGTGAAAAAATGACACACATGTATTTGCAGGAACAAAAGCATAAAATTTGCATATTGCACATAAAGTGATAAAATAAAACACTAAAGCTTGCCTGTAATGGAAACACTACTCGCCAACAAGTCCTCAAGAAAAAGAAACGAGTAGACAGATAGAAAATATCAAAAGGAAAAATGAAGGTCATCGCAATAGCAGCGTATAAGAGAACCTGCATTTGCCAAGAACACTGTTACTAAAGCATCTTAGTATAGAATGAAAACACGGAGAGCTTAAAAGAGAGCCCATGAAAGTTAGAGGGTGCTTGGCTAAGCTTATTTTTTAGAGCTTAAAAGATGTTTTGGGAGATTATAAGCTCTTACATCTTTATCTAAAAAGTAAGTTGTCACAGTGTTTGGCTGAAATAAGATTTCAATTACTTATAAGATGTTTTGGGAACTTATCAATTGCAGTTATATTTGGTAAAAATGGGGGTTTATAAGTTCTTTTCAGCATAATAATAATAATAAAGAATAATAGAATAAAACCAATTTCGTGATTAAATACTTATTTAAGTGATGCAAATATAATATTGAAAGCATAATAGGAACATACATGTCATTTATAGTTTAAATTTTAAAATAGACAGCTTATAAGCTGTTCTCAGAAAAGGTTGGGGAGGTTAGAATTTTTAAAAATGCTTACAAGCTCCAAGCATCTTATTAGAGGTTATAGTCTATTTACTCAAAGGCTGCCTAAAGGCTAACACTTTTAAGTAGCTTATAAGCCCTCATTCATCTTATAGCTTTTCTGAAGAACTTATAAGCTCAGCCAAACACACTCTTAATGTTATTAGATGAACAATCAAATCGGTTGCAAGAAACTAAAAAAATCATGAAGCATCAAAAGATTGCTGGGAGAGGAAGTATCTATTACACTGGTTGAGAAGCAGCCAAAGAAACTTCTCCATGAGAATAAAGATAAAGATAAGCTGTCATGCTAGTCGGGACGATGATTGTCATCCAGGTAGCTAACTGACAAATGAATGGACTGTGAGTAAACGAAAATCAAACATAAAGTACAGAGCAAAGAGATGAAGAATCTATTCAAATTTAAATGTATATATTATAGAGTAATTCCAATTCTAACGTTCCAATTTCTTGATAACATGAAAAGGTTCAAATTCCACGCGGTTTGCTAACATTATCTAGCAAGTTTACTTCAGGGAATCTTGAAAATCTGTATCATGATAGAATTTTCACAAGTACAATAAAAAACCCGTTTTAAATGGCATTAAAAGGGAAATTATTAACTAGGTTAAAAAATGAATAGTTCAAAACTTATGGTACCTTCCATATCTCTCTATGAGTGAGATGACTCTGATCTACATCAAAAATTTTAGAATAACCAACATTAGACTGGGCAAAAGTCCATAAATTTATCCCCCAGAGCCAAACCATCCCAGTCTGCAATAAACAATTAAACAACAAATTTAAGGAGGGGCTTAACCAATATACTACATAAATATACTAAAAACACAGTGATATAAGTTCACTTACCACGAGAAGGAGCGGATTGTAATACAAGAAAGCCTCATATATAAATAATTCCCGCAGATCTAAACTCATTCTCATAACTGAATCCCATCCAATCTGCAAATTGTAGGTATAAACCGTATTATGTATCTATCATGGAATTTCCACATCCAAGCCAAAAGCATACTAACTCTGATATAGTTTTGCGAGCTAACTATAGGTAAATGAAATGGATATATATATATACACATATTTAAGTGGTTAACTGACCTTGCAACAACAGAATCCCCACACAACAAATAGAAGTACCTGCAAATGAAATACGATTAAAAATGGGAAACTGATAAAAGAACACAAACAATTGATTAGAAAGGACGTAAGCTGAAAATTCAAATGCAATCTTCGTATTGCAATGTTTCCAGCCAAAAACAGAGAGAGAGGAAAAAAGAGTAATTCCGCTTTGTAATGAATTCATAATACCTTGAATCTCCAAAGAAAAAGAGGAGAAGGCATAATAGCTGCACCGCTCAATGGTGTGCCAACACCTTTCATTTCATTTAACTCTGTTGAAAGTAAATATTCTTCTTCAGAAGGCTCGCTCGTACCTAGCAGATCATATTATATTGTCAGAAAAGAGAAATGTGGCAATTTAAATAGCAACAGTACTTATGTTCTTACCAATATCAAAGACAACAGGACGGCTTCCTGACTTGCGCAAATGAGGACTAGTGTTAGGGGCAGAAACGAGACCTCCAAACATAGATGGAGGTGGTAAAGGGTACAAGTTTTAAATAATCAAGAGTGCATCCAAATATCACAACTGCAGGAAAAACACAGAGACATCCATGAAGTTTTAGGAACAGATGCATTAGTAGATAGCTCAACTGCCTCAAATTGAGAGCAAATGTTCATAGGGATTATTATTTAATTTTTTTTTTTTTTTATCACGTCAAGTTATTCCAGCTCTGTTGAGGCAGACGAGCAACGAAACAATTAACCAATCACAAAAACAAAACGATCCCACTTTTTTACAACCACCCTCCTAGATCCAATAATCAAAATATCGACTCCTCGAGATAAATAAAAACCCAGAGCATAATCGACAATGTACTTGAAGAAAAAAAAAGAAATCAAAATCCAGATATGCATTCAATTTCATTACCCCAGTAGAAAGCGAAACCAATCCCTGCAAAATGAAATCAAGTGCCCAACCCGTTTCTACTTCTGCGCATTGATCCGGGTCCCTCAAACTTCCGCCAGAGAGAGAGAACTGTTTCGAGACGGCAAGATCCGATCCGGGGTTGTTTTGCACGCAATTTTGTTGTGGGTTTTGTGAGGAATTTCAATTCCTTTATGTGGGATTGAAGGAAATTGAATTTGATTATTTGAAGGGGTGCGTTACAAGGAAATTCCGGTGGATCAGTATTTGTTTAATGCGTTTGATTTTCCCCCGACTGCAAAAGTGGTAAGATGGGAGAAATTTACCTTACCTAGGGATTGTAGAACGGAAAATTTACAATTTCACCCAAACAATTTGGAACTTCACGATTTTGCCACAAAACAATAAGAGAATTTCTAATTTGATGCCAAAATTTCGAAGAATACGAATTTTGCCACTTAACTTTTGCTTCTAATTAAGTAATTGGGAAATTTACATCCACTACCCCTAAGTTTTGATGAAATTATAAATTAATCCCTTTTATTTCATAAATTATTAAAAAATACTTTGAGGTTTCGGTATCCACGTAAAATCTATAAAAATGTGGCAAGTAGAGGCTTTGACCAGTGTCTGCTAGGCTTTAAACTACATTGACCCTTACACCAACGGACTAAAGGAGACGAGACGGTTTTCAGTGGTATGAACTTAACCAATATCCAATAAAGGGGTTACAAGAATTATGAAACCTCGAGAGTATTTTTTTAATTTCTTAAATAAAAAGACTAGTTTATAATTAAACCAAACTTGGAGGGTGTCAGATGTAAGTCTCCCTTTTTAAGTAACTAGTTCCAATTTCTCAATCGTTGTTAACTAGTATTTATAATATTAGCTTGGTGATCTATAAAATGATGATAATCACCTTAACTTTTGTTAGAAAAATCTTAAATCAATACTAGTTCTCTACTTTCCATACATGTTATAAGGCAATTTGCATGTATTTACAACTGGTTGAATATCATCTGAAAAAATATGTTATGTATTAGTTTGAAGTCCAATCTCTTCTAACGTTCTAACTTCTAACTAAAGAGAAAATTGATAATCTTTATAATCCATTTGATATTTAATTTAGGTAATAAGAACTACCTAAATTACTACCTTTGTTTTTTTTTTTTTGTTAACAAGCAATAAAACCCAATACTTCTATATAAATGAAAAATGGGGGCGGTGTAATTTCTAAATTATTGGGTATGCATGTTTATAATTTTTCAAATTCCCTGCGAGTATGTGTAATTTCATCTAAGAATAGGGGTACGAGGGGTAATTTGTTATATTCCCGTGGGGCTAACTGTAATTAACCCACGACTAACTTTGTTCCAAGATAGGATTTTTAGCTCTCAAGTTGTTGTACACAAATAAATACCCCATTAAACCATAGACAAATCCATGTAAGAAAGTACATGAAATAGATATCTTTTACATAAGAAAGCAGTGCCACACTCATAGCTTACAACAATTACAGAAAATACATAGAGAATTCCATGGTACCAAAGCAACATCAAGTGCAGTTTGAGTGCAAAAGCACACTGATGTCTACATTATTAACAATAAAAGCCATAACAAGCCGATCGCCGTTAACATCCAGAAATACGAGCATCCTATAAAGCATAAACAAAGAGAATCAAAATCCGTATCAAAGGTAAAAAGTAAGCAAGAAAGCTAAACGAAAACTAATTTTCACTACTCAAGAAAAATGTATGAAATGGGATTTATTTCGATTTTGGTTATCATGCAGAGACTTACAGTAGGGAACGATCTTCCAGCGTTGATTATCACCCTTCTTCCATTCCCAGAGGACAATCTTAGTGCCATCATGAACACCACCGTGATTCTTATCACCATTGAAAGCATCTACATTTAGGCGAATGTTGTTAACCATCCTTATTGTTCGGTAGCTATCGCCCAAGTCTTTGCTCTCCGTCCACAAAATGGATTCGTCAAGACCATTAGGATTGTGTGGAATCAACTGCACCTGTTAAGAGTAAATGGATTCATACTGATTAAATGATAAAGAGAAGAGATATATTGAATGTTTAATTTTTTTAGAACATCTAATCAATCTTTCCATTGTATTCATAAATATTCTTACAAAATGCCTCAAGAAAATCATATGCAACAATAGGATGTATCATTGATAATTGGTTTAGCTATATACAAATGTAGAACCCTAGGATGATGAATCTAAGAAAATCATCAAGATGGAAGATTTCAGTTTTCAAATTTATGATGTTTATCCGTGTTTTATCTTTTCAGAGTTCAGACATACAACCTTCAACTTGAAAGTTTCTATATCTAAAAATTCCAGATAGCATTGTGAACAGAACACAAGAAAATCATCCAATTCAAGTTGTGGGCTTCAATATAATTTAGTTATTTCAAAAGTATAAATCAGATATGACTTACTCTTGAAAAGTTTCAAAGAACTCCCTCATTAATATAGCTGCTTAAAGACTCAAAATTTTAACAATTCATGCCCTGTCTGCATAATTTCTCCGATATGTAAGATTCATAAAAGTATAAAACCATAATCTCTACCATAAACCAAATAATTTAGATTATAATACAGAGTAGGCAGATCAAATCATCATAGCTAACAACAGAAGAACATGAAGAAAAAAAGAAAAAAAAAGAACAAATATAGTTAAAGAGAGAGAGCTATGAGATTACTGGGTGGGTAGCACCAATAGAGTGCTTCATGGCCTGTCCAGTAGCTTTGTTGATCAAAGCAAAGCTGGGAAAACCCTCTTCATCTTTCACTTTAGTACTGAATTTCTCATCTTTAATCCAGTGCTGAAATAATTAACAAAAAACCACAAGATCAAAATCCCATTTCAAATAAAGGATAAAAAGAAGAATTATTCGGGAAAAAGAAGTTATTTCGAGGTTACCTGGCAAGGGTCGGATGGATCAGATCGGGCGAGAATAACTTTACCATCCCGTATGGTTAAGGAGTAATTAGTCTCCGCCTTTGAGTACACTCTAACAGAGGGTTTTCTAGCAAGTTCGTCATCTTGGTGGTGAGTGTGGTGAGACGACGGAAAGTGGGGCATATGAGGACGGTGGTGGTGTGGGGCGTCCACGACGGGAGGCGGTGGTGGAGCGTAATTAGAGGGCGGAGGAGGGCCGTAGTCCAGGCCGGGGCCCGAGTGGGAGGTGTGGTGGACCTGCGGTGGTGGGGGGTGATTAGAGGGCGGAGGAGGGTAGTAGTCTGGGCCAGGACCGGAGTGGGAAGTGTGGTGGACTTGCGGTGGCGGAGGAAACGGTTGCGGCTGATGATGAAACGGTGGTGGGGGCTCATTTACGCCGAAGAAGGGAGGCGGAGGTGCCCGCCCCGGCGGTGGATATCGTTCTTCTTCTTCGTCTCTCCGGCCATGATGCTGGTGATGGGGTGGGTGGTGGCCGTGGGGGTAGTCCATGAGTTTGTTGTGCTGGTATTGGTACACTATGATCAAGACTGGTAGTTATATAGGACTATAGGAGCAAGACTTACGAGTTAAGACTTAAAAAATGTCAATTTCATTACAAATTTGCTGAGTTTAAGCACTAATATTGGGAAAATTATTTAGAGATAATTACACTTACTTGTTGATTTAGAGGTAAATACAACAATATCTCATCGATTATTAGAAATTATTGACAGATTCTCTATCCCTAACGGAAATCTACAAAATTTTACAGAAATTTATAAAATAACTAAACTATCTATATCATTTTTGTTACAGTGTTTTGCTATACGTGATCTGTTGTCCAATTAATAAAATAACTAATGGCAAAATCTAAATTTTAGATGGAATCATAGTCAGTGATATGTGTATATAAATTTCTAATAATCAAATTATATTTTTCCCTAAATTGAAGGGTATACATATAATTTACTTTGTTTTTCAGTATCTCTTTTATGTTTTTTAAGACAAGAAAATCTTTGATTTCGAAAGAGCATATAAATATTTTCTTATGTCGGTGTTTGTCCCAAGAGAAGAAAAGAAACGTGTAATCTTGTAAGTGGGTCACCAAACAGGACAGACGGCAATAGTATTACACGATGTGGTATTTTATTATTTTGTACACGTATGTGCTCCACGTCCATACTATAGCTGGACTAATGAAAATTGAAAACAAGTGAACTTAATTTTGCTAATCAAATAAAATTGATATTTAATTATGCTGGTTGTTCAGATATATATATATATATATATATACATATTAGGAATAATTACACAAAATTACAAGGTTTGTTTTAAAATTAAAAAAATCATCGAAATTATAAAGTTTTATAAATATCCTTTGAAATATAAAAAAATAATATATAATACTTCTTAAAAAACTTTACAAACTATCCCTAATTTTTTTTCCATTTATATATTTATTTAGAAAATTTAATAACTTATTATTTTTGTAAACAAAGTTTAAAAGATTTGTCATTTTGCCCCAAAAGATGAAAAATATATCAATTCCGCCCCCTAATCGAATTCCTCGCTCCATCAAAAAAATAAATTCAATCTTATTACTATTTCATTTTTCATGATTATGAAAATGAAAACGATGACATTAATTGTATGTTTTTATAATTAAATAAATAAGTAGTCCAATTGATGTGTCTTCCTTAATGGGTAGCCTGCCACATTTCAACGTACCCAATACTCCGCCGACCATATATTATTATATATATTATTTCAAAATGAAATAAATTTATAAATAATATAATATGTATACCAAAGAGCAAAATAGAAATACATAAGATTTACATATTCTAATATATTTTGGGCTAAATATATTTTTCAAAATTTGAAATTTTACATTTGGGCCTTTTGAATGGCCCATGCTCCTTAAATATTCTAATCCAACAACAAGCCCACATCTCATTTTAATTCTAAAGCTTAAATGATAAAATTTATTTTTAATCAAACTTTTAATTTTTGAAATTATAATTTGGAAGAGGATTAGTCGGAGCAAATATCATGAGTTAAAAGAAAGAAAACCTACTCCAGCACCCAATTCTCATGCATATCTGCATCATTCAATGACTAATTCAAACTGTTATCTTTTCTCATAACCAACACCCAATAAATCTGCTAAAACAATCTTTCCATGAAATCAATCCCTTAAAAATAAATCTCATAAATGATAGAACTTCATATTTTTTCTCACAAAAAAATGAAACTTGTAGCAGAAATATTAACAGGGACCCTATTCTTCATAGAAGTGAAGGAAGATTCGACATTGGGAGATTTAAAGAAAGAGATAGCAAATCAAGAAAACCTTCCCATCAGCAGACTCATTCTAGTGCTCGACGGCAATCCACGTTTTCTGATGGAAAAAGATGAAGTTTCTCTCTCAGATTATGGTGCTGGAAATGGTTCACATATTTATATCTTCTTTAAACCCCTTGATGAAGTAGTTCATCAACCTAATTCTCCTCTAACTCCTCAATGTAGTTCTGCACTAAACGAACCTTCACCGTCCAGCAATGTGACGTGTGGACAGTGGAACGAGCCTTCGCCCTCTGTTGATCTATCCGACTAGATAAATTCGTGTTTGCTTCTGCAAGTTTTTGTGATATTTCTTGTTGTAAGATGGTGATTAAAAAGACATGAGTGTTTTAGTTAAATGCTTAAGAAAAAATTAAATATTTCATCTAGACCCCTCGGAGTTTTGAAATTACAATTTGCACCCCTCTTTCTGACATTTATCCCTACGTAGCCGAAGTATACAGGGGAGATGAAAAAGAAACAAAAGTAAGTTTTGAATCATGACTCCCTGCCCCCTGGCTAATTGAAAGAAAAATGGTTAGCTTCATCTAGAACACTCCGAGTTTCAGAAATTACAATTTGTGCCACTCTTCTTTTGTATAATGATGGCACCGATCTCCTTCAGAAATCCAACAATTACTGAATTCAAACATTCATATTAAAGAAACACACACCAAGCAGAAACTGTAGTAAAATGTACAGAGCTTGTGAGTATATTGAATTGATCTTTCAAATACAAACTACAAAAAACTGACAAACTGGGGAAAATTTTGTTGTGGCATATAAATTCAAAGAGATGTAACATCATAGTTTAAGTAACATTAGTACAACATAACTCCACAAAGATGCAACCTGTCTAATTTCCCATATACCTCAATCCAAGAAAAGAAAAGTGGCAAAATTATATAGTAAAATTGTCACAGAACCTTTAAGATTCATCTTTTCACTGCCAATCTGACCCATCTGGAAACGGTTTGAGAGCATCTTGCTTCCCATTGACATAAAACTCAAACACAGCATTCATTCTCGCAAGCTTATCCGGATGATAATTCACATGAACAATAACCGGCTTGAGTTTCTTCAAATTCACATCTTTCCTCACCGTCTTGAAAAGAACCTTACTATTCATAAACATGTACATATCCATAGTCCTCTTAGCAGCATAAAGCCCATTGTAACCAGGATGGGAAGGAAAAAACAGCTCTTCATTAAAAACCGCTTGATCCCAAGCGTTCGCCTCATGTGCCAGCCTGTCAGCAATCCTATCCAAAAGCTCAATAGACGGAATTGTAGGCCTTATATAAAGAAACCCAGAATTATAAACCCAAATCCTCATCGTGTGGGCATAGCGGGCCCACCCCATGGTCGGTTCATCAAAAACATCATTGTACCCATAAGCTGTCATATTGTCATGACCATCAGACATGGACTCCACATCAGAATCTCTGTACAAATGATCAAATGGATTTTGCAAGTAAACTATATCAACATCTGATAAAAGAACACTATAGCCCAATTGGAGAAACTCCCTCAAGATTTTGAATTTCAAACCCGAGACGGCATGATTACCGCCTGATTTTCCTATATTATCGATTTCCACATCTGGGTCACGCTTGTAGAATGGAACTTCGTTTTCTTTGCATAAATCTACGATTTCATCATCTAATGCAACTACCAGGTAGTTTGGGATGTTGAGTTTCTTGATGCTTGTGAACTGTACTTCTAACATGCCTTTCACGTTCGAATTTGCCAGGGCTACTATGAGTTCTTTTCTCACAGCTACTTTGGATAAGATTTTTGCAAGTCTTGGGTTTACGGTTTCGTCGGGAAGGACGGTTGGGTTTGTTCTTAAACCCTTGACAGTGCCAAAAGGCCCGGCTTTGTGTGGTTTGCTCAATACGGCAAATTGGTCATGTGCGTGGTTTTGTCCTTGCTCAGCCAACTTTAGCTTTTCGTTCAAGTCTCTAACTTGCTTTTTTAACTCGATGTTCTTGTCCGATAACCTCATGATATCTGACTTTAATAGATCTATTTTTTCGGTTGAATCGCATGATTCTTCATCAACCTATGCACAAATCTAATCAATTAATCAAGTAAAATTGTGGAAAATGTTGGTGCTAACTATGAAGAGAACTTATGAGGAAATTTAAGCATCAACTCTAGCACAAACATCATACAAAGCATGAGTAATGGATTCAATTCTTCAGCAGTATTAGAAATAAGCACTAAAACAACAAAATAGGACACCCAATTGACCTATTTGCAGAAATGCAAATAAATCCTAAATAAGCGAACACTTTCTAGACAAAATTGAAGCCCATCACTTCACCAAAAACTAATTAAAGTATTGCATTTCCTGATTCGACTCAGCAAAACAACTTAGCTGAAGCACGTAGACTGAAAAAATATAAAGTCAATGAATAAACAAGAAATTAAAACGGGTACCTCAAGATTAGACTTGGAAACAGGCCGATTTTGACTTGCCGGATTTGGTGAGAAGAACCCATGAGGGAACACGAAAGCAAAGATGCAGCCAGCCACAACTCCGATCACAACCGCAGCCGCGATTCGCGATCGCAAGGGTGACGATTGGTTGCTCTTCTCTCTCCGGCCACCCGCCATTTTCAATTATTCTTTTTCAGTCAACAATAATAACACTATAATAGCATGAGGTGTAGATCACTCAACCTCGAAAATCTTCGTTATTGCATAAATTTACCAGATATTGACTTTTCTTCAGAATCGAATACTGGAATTTATGTTCGTTGCTTTTTAAATTTCTTGTTCTTTTATCAATTTTCAGATGCTGTTGTTGGTTTTGTCTTTGCCTTTTGGAAGTCGTGAGGCGTGAGCAGTAGTACTGAGGTTTTTGAGTAGCTTAAGAGAAGATTCTGTTGTATGTTTCGCGGAACACGAGATGATTCGTGGAGCTGTCTTGGAAACTATTTCCTATTGGTTTACGGACAGGATAAGTCAACTCAAGCTTATGGATTTGAGAGTTGACTCTTAATCGTGTGGCTGAGTCACTTCTACCTAATTGTGTTGACTTTATAAGCAAGTAGGTATTTAGATGTTGTCATTACGCATTAATTCGTACTTATGACTATAATTAAGTGATATTATTACAATCTATTTCAAGTAAACTCGGAAAATTCTTGCAAGATTTTCGTGTTAACATATGCTGATATGATATCTAAAAGTGCTAAATTTTATTTGTTTTATTAAAAATTTGCCAATTCATGTATGTATCATATCACTACATCATTAATTGGATATACATTTATAAAAACTGAATTTGGACGTAACAATTTTCATAAAAGATAATATACTATATACTTTTTAATTCGTTTACCATGACATGACAATCTGTTAAATATAGTGATAGGTTGACAGTTTAATATATTAATAATTAAATAATACAGAGTAGCTTGCTAAATCGGTACTTTGATTATTTGACAATGTCTCGTCAACTTGTAATATCATATTTATTTTCTAATGATAAAACTAATGTAATAAAAATCTGGCAGTTGGGAGGCACTAACTCACTATCCAAGATTTGGATTCAAACTCTTATATTATGCTGGAATAATTGGATTGAAAGAATTTCACCTAATAGGACATTTGTAGTAACCGAACTCGAAAAATAAAAAGGAATCTGGTAATAAATGAAGGGAGAAATAATTTCGTGAGGAAGACATTTTAGCATTCATAAAAACCCATTTGTCAACAACACGCAAAACAATAAATATCGTGATTTCGGAAAAACCACCCAATCTTATTATCATTCCCTGTAAAATTCTTGTCACTGACAAAAACAGAATCACTAATTTCAACCTAAAATATACTCAAACGTCTCTAAATTCCAGCAACACCCTAAACTCATGACTGGCTGTTGGGTTCCATATATACATCTAAGGTCATGATATATTCAACATTTTATTGATAAATCATTACTGTTAGATGCATATGTAGAGCCCAAGATCCGGTGTATAGAAGAATTTCCCCAACAAACAGCAGACAAAACCATGGAAATTAACTCAAATCACCCTTTTTTACTGACTATTTTTATATATACATCAGTTTGTAGGCAAAAAGGCACTAGTAAACCCTCAAAACAAGTATATACATAAGGGGTTTACCATGATTGGCATTTACAGCGGAAGAGAACTCATCTGCTTCGCGAATTGCGCGCATGAAGCAGGGTATATCCTTCCACAGGATTTGAACCAATCATCAAATGGATGAAATAATAGAGAAAATGACAACCAGCCACCAAACATTTCTCTATTTAGAGAGTTTGGCTTGAGGGCTTTCCTGCAAAAGTATAAAACACTACCATTAGAATCCCCGCGGACCACGTATATATATAAAGAGAGCGACTCAATTACATCTATACCTAGGGAGTGGTTTGTGTAATTTCACAAATTTCAGGTTGTAATGTATTTTTCTTAAACTTGTAGGTACCAACTATGTCTGTGTGTGTGTGTGTGTGTGTGTGAGAGAGAGAGAGAGAGAGAGAGAGAGAGAGTACATTGTGATCACTGGCAATATAAGAAACGACTACAGTGATGTCATCAAGTTTTCCACCATGATAACGGTATCCGGCTTCTTGTGCAGCTGTGGAGAAAGGAGTCTGCCTATTTTTGTCTTCAGCTCGTTGTCGAGCCAGTGCTGCAATCTTCTGTGCTGTTACCTGAGGCCCTAAACCAGCTCTCATTGCGCGAACCACAATTGTATTAATGTCATTGTTATATAGATTGTCAAAGAGCCCATCCGTCCCAGCTATTATAACATCTCCTGGAGCCACAGCTACTGTAAATACCTGGACATTCATCCAAACACCAAATTAAATCATGAAATCAAATAAGAAACAACACAAGTAAAGGATCAGCTGTATCATGTGGCAGCTCAAAGAATACTTTAAAATTGTAAGTAATTCAATAAATTTGGAAAATAATATTTTGCCATCCAAAATATTATATTTTCTTAGACTCAACTATCTAAACTTTCTTCATAACACCATGTAAGTATGTGAGTTTTACAAAACACCATATAGAAATTATGCACATTTTAGCATGGAAAGGACAAATTTGCCCTCACTGGATTTTCCGCTACATGGGTCAAAACGAGGTAAATATGTACCTTATTTCACTGGAATGTGCATTTTTTGACAGTGTTTTGCAGAACCAGAATATTTTAGAAGGTGATCAACAGAAAAAGAAAGTTTAGGGGGGTAAATCCAAAATAGTCATACTTCAGATAACAAAAAATACTTTTTCCCTAGTAATTACAGACAGATGAAGATTTAGAACGCGATATCAAAATAACAATAGGCAGAAAGCAAGCTTTATAAATAACAACCTGTCCAGAGCTAGGTAAATCTCCGGCATTACCCCACTCGAGTTGATAAGTGAAATTGAAATCATGCTGCTGAACAGGGGATCTGAAAACCGTAGATCCATCTCTAACCACAATAAACCCGCTATCACCTAGATTAATTGCATGGAGACCCTACACACAAAAAGTTTGAATAATATAACCAATTATATAGCTGAATAAATTAGAGAAATGAACTTCTTGGGGATTCAGAAAATTTGGGAAAGTAAAATTCGAAGACCCAATTTCCATCAGCATATTTATTGTACATAGCATACCTGTTCTGTGAGAGCAATAATACAAGCAGTAGATGAGCCTCTGGCTTTTGTGATACTGTAGGCTTTTTCTAGGACTCTGGCTGGGTCAATAGAACCCGTTGGTTCATCTTGAATGGCATTAACTGAATTGGACATGAGTTCACGGGCATAATTCCCAGCATTAACACCAAGATCAGCCCATCCACCTACACCATCAGCTACACCAATGGCATGTTCCCCTGTACAAATAAAATGGGCATCCTCTCCACCAGTTTCTTCTTTATCGGGATGGGGCAGGTAACATGATCCTGAATTTAGTTTCAGTTTTCTGTCAATTGGGATATTCCTGCAGCCAAACCATAAATTTAATTTCAACCTAACCATAACATTGATTTAAAATAATTACGAAAGATACCAAAAAGCTGTTTTTGAGAATAATTCCAAAAGGTAACTGATTTGAAACAGGTCAAGGATAATTCACTGATAGAAGGAAATCGTTGAAGCAAAAATAAAATTTGTAAACTGAAAATTACATACAGCTCAGATGAATTTGCCAAACTTGAACCCGGTTCACCCCTTGTAGACTTCTCAAACGACACGTCACGAGCAGTGCCAGCAGAGGAAAATGCAGTTGATGAGAGATTGAAACACTCAAATCCAAAACCGAGAAATGGGTTTCCATGGCGCTTGCTCTTTGCAACATTGTACATGAAATATCCATATTGCAAAAAGTTATTAGGCTGTTCTTTATTTCCGAAGCTCATACTAGCCTTTCTACAATGATTGAAGCTTCTTCTGCTGAAAGAACTGAAAGAGTGATATGCCGCCACACCAGGTTGAGCAAGTCTACAAGTCAAATTACTGATAGAGCTGTCAGCTAGAGCTGATCTAGATCCACAGACAGCCATAAGTGCCCTTTTGGAGTTAATATCTAAACTCTGACTAGGCTCCGATAGCAGACAATCAACGTGATAACCACAAACTTGAAATGAAGGCCCTGATACAGAAGGTATAGAAAATGCCCGAGAAAATGCTCCAACTACCGAAAGATTCTTTTTCCTACTAGCTATAAGCAAATTTGATTGAGCAGCAGCAACAGTTCCAGTCCGAACAAATACATGCAGGTCGGTAAATGTCCCAGAAGTTAAAGAATGAGAAGGCTTTGAGTGGCCAAACAATACATTCCCCTGGCCAATCAAAAGATCTACCTTATCTTGAGTTCCACTTTCTTTCCCAGGGACAGATTTGCAAACTCCTCTCCGGACTGCAGTATGTAGTTTTGAGAAGTAACTAGGCGGCATTTCTCTGGTTTGAGTGAGATAAATCCGCAACCTTTTCTTTACAGGCACTGCCACAAGCACCACAAATTAAAGAATAGTTCATAACTCTGAATGCATCTATTCCCAACTTTGCAACCAGGACCCTATTTCTCTCCAATAAATGTTAAAGCACAGACTGTGAAAAGGAAATACGAGGATAAAATTCAGCAAAATCACTTGACATTTTTTGGTATGGCAAAGCATAGTAAAGTACCGACTGAAAATTTAGCAGTAAACAAGTATAAATAATTTTGGAATGAATTTTAGTTTTGCATGCCCATTCTCTGTTAGTCTGTTTTGCACCATAAAGTCATTAATAAAATTTTGCGCAATACAAGAATAAAAAAACTGTCCTTTTTCCACATACTTGGGCGAACTACAACAAACCAATACAGGGAAGCTAAGAAATTCAGGACTATGAACACGCTATATAAGTGTAACACTGAAAACAAAACTACAGTCCATACCTAATGCAGTCCAGATCAAATCGGACCAAGAAAAACTAAAAGTTATACAATGCAAAGTTCATAATATTACTTCCTCTCTGTTTCAATCAGAATTGAAAATAGAGCTCCACGAAATCCAGTCCTATTACGAACCAACCGGCCACACAAATCAGATATCCATATCGTGGGCCAAATCGAATTCGCTTAAGATTGGACAAATATTAAAATGAAGCCCACAATCAGGCACGATCAAAATCACAATCTCCACAATTTTCACCCTCAAACGTATATCATCAATCACAACTTACACAAAGGAATATGTACCGCACCTCCACAATCATCGACGAACTGAAAAGCAACTCAAAGGAAGCCCGAACATCCGCCACCAAAGTAGTCACAAAATGATGCAATAAAAGCCAAAAAATTATCAGGATTCGTGAATTTTTTTCTTTGAATTTGGATTCACAGATATCTGAGGCCAATTACGTTGCAAACCGGCTTTCCCTCGCTCTAAGAAGTGGCTGTTGATATTGCTGAAACGGTAACTCCGGAAGCTTCGTAGGTAGAGAACGGATTGGTGAAAATTGGG
Source organism: Verbena officinalis (assembly GCA_958496215.1). Classification (NCBI taxonomy): domain Eukaryota; kingdom Viridiplantae; phylum Streptophyta; class Magnoliopsida; order Lamiales; family Verbenaceae; genus Verbena; species Verbena officinalis. The sequence continues at coordinate 29,661,278 of OY292390.1, read as the reverse complement.
ATTTTTAACTTTTTAAGCCAATAATCGAACACCACCTAGCTAACCCTAATCAGCACTGACCAATTTGGGGGGTTTACTTGGCCACCCCGGATATCACGTATGTCATGCTCTTTTTAGCGTAACAGAATGACTGAGCCTGCTCGTGCTAAATGACGATTATGTCCTTTTAACTAAATTTTCAGTTAGTCGTAAATTCTATCATGCATCAAATAATTATACAAATTGTACCAAAAAAAAAATAAAATTATTCATTTGTTTAATAAAAATTATTAAAAATAAAGAATAAAATAAATTATATATATATATATATATATATATATATATATATTGTCCGGCATATTGTAGAGCATATTACAAAACTATATGGTTTAATAAAAAAAGTTACAAGCATATTGTATAAAAATAAAAAACAAGAATATATATATAGGGTGAATTACACTAAAATCTCTCACATCTGGTCTAAATACATTTAATAGAAAATTACACCTAGATCCCTGTATTTTGAGTTGGTCTTATAAATTTTTCCTAATGTTCGTTTTGTTATATTTTTTTCGGGCCAAATTTATGGAATACACAAACCAAATTATCCCTCCATAGTGGGAAAAAATTATGTCTTAATTTATTAAATTTTTTGTGACTGAAATACCATTAAAGGAAAAGTTTTGTGCCTCTACTAGACTTTCATCACACCGAATCTACTAAATTAGGTTATAAAAACTGTTCCAACCCACTTAGCAGTAATTTGGATAGTTTCCTCCATAGATTAGAATGGAAAGTATTAGAAACCACAACAAAAGCAAATGTAAGGAGTAATTTGTAAGACAGAGCCAAAGCACAGGGGGTCTAGATGTCATTACCTATTCTAGAGGGGGGCTAAGTGTAATTAGATGAAATGTCAGGGGATCTAGATGTAATTCAACCATATATGGTTACATTAGGCCACTTAACTCGATATGATCCTTCTGAAGATGATCTGTGCACCGTATTGAGGCTCCAAAGTCCACAATAGAGTCGGTGCATGTATATATGAAGGAGATATATCCAACGTAAAACATCGAATGATCATTACTAGGATTATTTTGGTTTCCACCATGGCTAAATTTTGGCCAACACATATTTTGGGGCCTAGACCCCATGGAAAATAAGAGGCCAAGTGCTTTCGAGGCTGAGAAAATCTAAGTGGATTGAACTCATTTGCATCGGGTCCCCAAATATCAGTGTCATGATGAACAGCAATAATTGGCAGATTGAATTCTGTGTTTGCTGGAACGTCGAGGTTCCCCACTTTGACGTTTTTGGTTGCGTGCCTTACAAGTCTATCGACGGGAGGATAGAGTCGCATCGTTTCATTGAGGACCATTGTCACCTGTTTCATATATAGCATGTAAGTTGGTGATTAGAGTTTGAAGTAGCAAAAGTTGAAGTAATGTACTGATACCATAATTATGAAGCTAAAAAATGCTAATAATCAGCCTCTTTCAGGGAGATTCTGTGATAAAGTGAAATGTCTGAGAGGTTTTTGATTAATTTCTAAAGATAGGAGGATTAAATTATAATTAGATCAATCCTCGAGGGTAGTAGATGAAATTCGTCCTATCTACATCTGAAGAGCATAAAGGATTCACTGCCATTTTCAGCTCTAGGAGGGTTTGCACGAATTTCTGTTTTCTTGAAATGCTTAATTTTAAAAATTATGAGAAGAAGTGTTGTAAAAGCTACTTAAAATTCAAGTGAAAGTGTTTTTAGCTTTTAGCCTTTCTCCTTTTCACTTTAGCATGCATTACCAACATTTTTTACTTGCTTAAAAGAAGCAAAAAGTTCAAAGTCACTTGTTTTAAACTTTTGCAGAGACCCTCTTAAATTATACCAAGGATTATTAGGCTAAAGCTAGTACAAACTTATTATTTAGAAAAAAATATGAAAAATCTATACTCACAAGCTTGAAGTCATTCAAATTCTCAGCACATGGAAGCTCATTGCTCTTGCAAACACGAAGAACTTCTTCTCTCGTCTTGCTTTGCCATTCGGGATGCATTGACAGAAGAAGAAGCGCCCATGAAAGAAGATTGGCAGTAGTCTCCTTTCCTGCAAAGTAGAATGTCTTGCATTCATCTATAACTTCTTCCACACTCAGCCCATCTTCTTTCTGCCCCTTATCACCAGTTACGTGCATCAACAAAGTAAGCAAATTTTTCGAGTTCTCTCTAAGATTGTTGTTTTTCTGAATCATTTCCCTCACAGATTTGCGGATTTCTTTCTCTATTTTCCACATCATTCGGTTAGTGCTAGTTGGTAGAAACCTGCACATGATTTTACATTCGTTGTCCAAAAATCATATGTATGAAGAAAATTTGATGAGTAACGTAACTAAAAGATGATCATTTTAAATTTCTTTTTACATCTAAACCTCCTACAAGATTGCTATCTTACAGTTGTTTCACATTAATTTGAAAAAACTACAAACTACCCCGGGAAGATTTAGAAATTACACAGACAACCCCTGTGAAAAAGGAGAACATTACATGTAACCTGTAATGTTTCCGAACTTCCAGGGGTGGTTTGAGTAATTTTACATTTTGTTAGGGTTGCTTCGTAGTTTGTTCAAATTTGTGGAGATCAATAGTAATATAGCAATCTCCGGGGATATGAAGATCCCGAATTGAGTTCAAGATTTCTTTCTCAAGTTGTAGAATTCAATGGAGTGTACTAGCCAGTGTAACATCAGAAACATATAATACAGAAAATAACAAGAGATGTAATCTACTGACAACATTAGGAAATTAAGCAGACTATGATATTACCTCAATCCGGGAATATAAAGGTTTCGATTAGCCTGCAAAGTAAGAACCGTTTGTCTTTCCTGAAGTTCGAAAATGCGCTTTCCCTCTTCAAAGCTACTCCCAAAAGCCGTTCTCGATATAATATCAGCCGACAATTTATGAAGCGCTTTATGCACATCCATTTCAAATTCATCCCTCCCTCCATTTTCTTCTTCCCATTTCTGGAGCTCCTTTTGAGTGCTTGCCAATATTTCAGGCACCCAAGCCTGAAAATTCGATTAATATTTTACTTAAGTCTTAGATAAATAAGATTATTGCATGCATATTGAAATTGAGAAAGCAAATAATTACCTTAACTCTGTCCATAGTAAAGGCTTGATTAGCTATTTTTCTATGAATAGCCCATTTTTCGCCGGTCAATCCAACAAGCCCTTGTCCGAAAAGCTGTTTAGAGATTGGATTAAATGCCTGTTTGCTAATAGAGCCATTGTTGTTACAAAGAATCTCCTTGATCGCCTCCGGCTCAGCCAAGATCAGCCGAGGCTTCAAACCGAACCAGCACAACACTGTCTTCCCATACTGGCTCGACCATTTGTGGTAGTGTGGCAACACACGGTGTACTATGTCGTGACTGAATTCTACAGATAAGGTGTTTGCAAAAACTTCCGCTTTTAGAGTAAGTTAAAAGTAGAAATTAAAGTTGTGAAAAACTAGAGCAGTAAAAATCGGAGTAAACTGCATACATATTTAAGGAGGATCGCGGATCGATGTACTTACCAGTACCCTCCTTCTGCGTCGGGATTGGCTTCGACACGGCCTCTCTTCTCAACTTCTCGATCTCTTCCGAGTTCCCATACATGAAACGGTAAGAAGGTCCGCTAATTCCTTGTTTTCTGAAGTGCTTTTCGATCTTCCGAGGTTTCAGGATGTAACTGTTTAAGAATTTGATGAGGTAGAATGAAATTGTAACCAACAGAAGAAGAGGAACTAGGAGAGGCATTGCTAGTGAGTTAGTGATGAAAGAAGAGATCAAAGTCAAGATGGTTTCTTGGATTTCTAGCAATGAAATAGTACACTTTGAGCATCTGATACTACTTATGGAACAACTACATAGGACGAAAACACGATTATTATTATTATTATTATTATTTAAATTGTTCATCCAAGTTGGTATAATAAAATATCGTTAAAACGTCAGGTTTGTTTTGGTGTTGCCGGCATGACCAAATAAAATATAGCACGATCAACTTCCCACATTTACATTGGCAAATAATTATAAAATACACACTCCGAGTCAGATTGAAAGAGAGAGACTAACAACATATGAATTATGAAATTACAATTACCCTAAATGAAATTTAGAGTCAATCCATAGTATAAGAAAAAGTAAAGGTATTTTCAGTATTCACTTTTTATTTTTCGATGACGTCATCCAATAGATATCGTAATCCTAATTTGTGGGTCTTCTTTGTAACTATCCAATTATCATAACAATCTTTGGTGGTTATATGTAACTTTTAAAATTAGAATTGAAATCCAATCTTATATTTCATGTCAAAAAAGAAATATTATGTTAATCGTAAGAAACCCTAATGTTTAATTCCTAACGGAAATTTAATTTGTGGATATATTTTGTAATTATCCCTAATTTCAATAAAAAAAGTTTAACAAATGCTTCAGTTTACACTTAACATAATTTGACCACACAGTTTAAATGGTAGTTTATTCTTAATTTGTATATTCATCTAGTGTGTCTGATATTAATATATAGTAGCGGAGGCAGAAATTTTTTTTAGAGTGGTAATTCAAGTATCAAATTTTAGCATCTTATTTTATAAGGATAATTACAAAAAATCTCTGAGATTAGGTCTTTTTTTTTTTTTTTCTAAAACTTTATAAATTAATATCCGCTTGAAACATAAAAATGTGTACATAATACCCCTAAAAACCTTACAAATACCTCTTGGGATATGTGTAAGATTACAAGATTTTATGGTGTTTTTTGTAAACATAAATTTTAGAAAAATTTTCATAATTAGCCCTAGCTATTTTACCATGATTCAATTACTTGATATTCAATTTACTATTAAATCAAAATCTTTGATTTTGTAACATATTTTTTTAATATACATGACCTCATTCTATATAAATTTATGACTTTGTAAGGGGATTAATTGAACAATTATTATAATAAAATCAAAAACAATACCTAATTAATATTATTTTATATACATATATGTGTGAAATTTTTAAAAGTTAAGGAGGGTCAATAGTACCCCTCAACCCAACGTGGTTCCGCCACTGCTGATATAGAAATGTAAACAACCCAAGCCTGACATGCTGATTCGACAAAGGTTCAAGTTCGAGCCAACTTGAATCTGTCTAGTATAAATTTTGATTAACATTAATTATATTTGTATTTATATAACAAAAAGAATTAGAATCCATATTGTATTACATCGAACTCAAATCCAAAACTAAATCAATAACTGTAAATTGAGGTACTAATAATTACTATGATTATCAGAGATAGTAATTGCAATGACAATGAGCAGTAGCCTGTTTATTACTAGCAAAAACCCTTCGTTTGTTCTAAAAGAAGTGGCTTTGACGCTTCCAGATAAGGAAACTGTACCATTGATTATTGATTATTGATTAATGACTTAGACCTTTGCTTCAACGCTTTGAATCGTTCTGGCTTTTTACGTAGTGATGATGTATAAATATATGACGATACAGATACACATTGATACGACCATTTTGTAACACTCTTAACATATTTTACAATCTAGTTGTTATGAGTCTAATGCATTATTATCATTCACAAATACTCATAAAAAATTTAATTATCGTATACAATACAGTATCCAACACCGATTCAATAAAATTTATTAAATAATTTTTTTTTATCGCTATATTCGTATCGTGTTATATTCGTTTTTGTTTCGGTAAGTAGAAGGTAAAGTGACATGGATATAAGCATACACATGTCTGAAAAAAGCAGATGGTGAGCAATGAGCATTAAATAGAGGAAGCAGACTCAACAGTAGTCTTAATTAAGTGCAGATTTGACTATTCGGCTCCTCTCTGTTCTTCATCATCATCATCTTAAATAATAAATACTTTAGCCACATTAGATCTCTTGCACTGTTATATCGGGTCCATCCACAAACTCGAATTACTACTAATTCAAAATATCTAATTAAACTAGAATAGGATCGAAACCATGAGTTATGTTCGCATAGTGTTGCTGTTGCTATCAAAATATGATTGTAAAAAATATGAATATAAAATCGGTTTGAAGAGGTTATTTTTTAATTTAGAAAAAGATATTAATAATTGTTAAAACATTTCCATTAAATTTTATATTTCCAATTTTGTATCCCGGCAATAAATGACCAGATTTGTTACTTTCCTCAACTGGACAAAGCAAAGATTATAGGCTTTGCCAACAAAGGGCCAATCAACTGACTCAAGAAAGATTTATTAATAATAAAATAATGTCGCAACAATAAATAAATTGTTTTGTAGACTAGACAGTAGACCCAAACCACAATCATTTTTTCTGTATCAATCACAATTGTTTGAGCTGTGTACCCAAGAATTGTCTCCACAGTGGCACATTTAAGAATTGGAAGACACTCATCCATTTTTAATTAATTAGATATCAAGTTTCCAATCCTACTTTTAGGTATAGAATAACTTTAAATTTCTGGACGGCCAACTGCATCATCCTTTGAGATGCCAAACTCAAACATGACTCGACCAAACCAGTATAACAAAAGAAGGAACATTTTGAACTTGTCTTGTAATTGATGCATATTTTTATATTGTGCAATACAGTTACCATATAATTTACGGGCTAATCAGTTATTCAGGTATATTCAACTGAATTGAGAATCATTTTACATACTAACTATGAAGCAAAACCATCAGGAAATTCACAAGACTTCCTATACAAAACCTCCCATATCAAATTACAAGAGGTGGAAGATAACCACATTTATTATGAAGAAAATCTCTCCAACTCCCACATAGAATAGTAGTAGTAAAACCTCTAATTCCAACTATAGCATGGACGGCTTTCGATCCGCTGAGGAATTATCCCACGCATCTCCGGCCATGTTGATTCCACCACCGATCGAGCTCAGAAAGGCCGAGAAGCCTCTAGACGAGGCATCACCAGGCCCCACTCCCACCCCGAGAAAATCGAGAGTGGCCGGCTTGTTTCCAAACGAGCCCATCATCATTTCATTCCCAAGCCTGAGCCCGGATGCCGAAGGCGTGCTTTCAAGCTTTACCCTACTATTATCCTCTAGTGGGCCCAAAGAAGACGGCATGGACAATCTGAGGCCTCGGAGGAATGAAGAGTTTGATGACGTGGCGCCCATTTGGGCTGCTTTTTGGAGCAATGCAGTTGCGGATAGTGCGGGCTGGGCTGCAGTCGAGATGTATTGAAGATTTTGGGAAGTGGATGGAAATAGAGTTGATGGGCCGTATAGCGAGGAGGATAATGAGAGTGATACGGGATCGGTTATGGGCCTGTCGGCCCCCGCCATAGTGCATATTAGACCCGGATAGGGTTGTTGGGACGACGGGGGAAGTTCGGGAGTACTCGATGAATTGAGTATTGTGCCGAACATTCCGCCGCTGCCAGACGTGGATGAGCTGCTGGTGGTGACGGTGACGGTGGCGGTGGCTGTTGTTAGAGGTGTTGTTACCGGTGGTGGTAAGTGGACATTTTGATTTTCAGGCAATTCTGCTCCGCCTACCCAAAAAGAAAAAGAAAAGAAACGAATTAAAGATCACATGATGGAAGAAAAATAAGAGAAAGATTGCTTTTTTGAAATGAAAAGAGCTTTTTCAATGCAGAATCCCAATGTGCAACAATTTGAACTTAAAAGAAACCTTTACAGTAAAAGCTCATGCAATCATATGCAACTTTCTCTCATCAAATTATATATCTCAAATTAATTTCATGACTTTATCTTTTGAGCTCCATTATTATCATCATCGTCATTATTATTAATATTATTGAACTGCGCTAGCTTAGATCTTCATAGTTTCTGATCGAAACTGAATGTTAATAGATTGTTAACTAATTAATATAATCCCAATTAAAAGCAACCCCATAATCATATAGAATTAACATCAAAAAAAAAAAAAATCATATAGAATTGGTAAAAGCTCTACTATTAGCAGCTATCTTATGCAAAAGGAAAAAAAAAACCATTTTCCTTGGATAAACAAAAAAGTAAGAACACATTAAATTTTGGCCAGACACAAGTTTTGTCGTCACATTTCAGACAAAAGAATAGTGGCAGTTAATTTAAAAACACTAATTAGCGTCATTAATTTACCTGAACTCTGGATGGACAGACCAGGAGACAGAACCCCAGTAGACGGAGTAAGCGGCTGGGGCGGTGGACTCGACGCAGCAGGCGGCGGCGGAGCAGCAAACTGCACCTTCGAATCTCCACCAGGACTCGTGAGCGCCACCGGCAGCTGAGCCGTCGACGACCGCGCACTCTCCTGAGCTAAAGCGTCGCAGAAAGCTCTATGCGTGATGAAACTATCCCTCCTAAAAGAATACATTCTCAATAGCACTAAAATCAGCACTTATGTACTAATATTTTACGCAAAAATTCATCATTCAAAAAACTGAGAATTAAACTAACCTGGAAAACAATGTCCCACAATCGCAACGGTACTCTCTGGTGCCGCAGGTTTTCATGTGGGCTTTCCAATCTGATTGGACGGCGTATTTTTTGGAGCAACGCTCGCATTTATACTTTTTCTCGCCGTGTTTACGGCAGAAGTGTTTTTTGATTCCGGTGAGGTCACCGAGGGCTCTAGAAGGTTCGTGGTGGATGCACGACAGCTCCGGGCAAACGTAGACTCGTTTTCGGATCTCTTTCGTGGTTCTCTGGCGGAGCTTCCACGGCAGGTTGTGGCCGCGCCGGTGGAGCTGCAGATTCTGATCGCGTTGGAAACCTTTGTTGCAGATCTCGCATATGAATCTGTTCGTTGCCATTAGTGTTTTCGGTGATAAAGCTATTACTTCGGCATCTGGATCTGTAAAAACACAGAAAAAATGCATCAAGCACAAATTATGAGAATGAATATCATATATACAGAACACACAACACACACACACACCAGGCATTCCGGGGAGATTCCGTTTCTTCTTAGCGGGCAAGATTGTTTCTGCAGGTTGATCAGATTTCTTTTGATTATCATCGGTGAGAAGATTGGTTTCTGGTGATGCTGATGAAGAATTCTCAATTTCCGCCATGTTTTCTTGCATGCTCGAGATCAAATTTAATGCAGCAGCAAAACTGAAAATTCTCACATAATAACTTCAATTTCAGCTGAAAAAGACCAACTACTCAACAACCCTTTTGCCAAAAAAATGAAAAATACAAAGGAGTTTGAGCCGGGAAGCCAAAAAGGGTAAAAAAAAAAAAAAGCAATTCAATTCAATCTTTCTCAAAAAGAACGATGATTTCGCAGCAAAAATCTCTCAACATTAAAACCCTCGAAAATCTCAAACCAAGTTTTTTAATTTCTCTCGAACAAAGCGAAACGGTTCAACTCAGCAGCCCACCACCCGCCATGTTCATACACGACGGCGCTTTCATATCATTAAACTAATGAAATTTGAAATTTTGAAGACAACAACAATTTGTCTTGTACTGCTACTATTTTGTGTTTGTTTCTTATCTAGAGAGAAGGATAAAACAAAAAGAGAGATGTGATGAAACTGAATTATGATAATAGTTTGTAATAAAATAAATAAACCCCCCTCTCTAGCTCTCTCTCTGATTAAACAATTTGCTTTCTTGATTTCCTGAAGCGGCGGCAGAACCGTAGTTGGGGTTTCAACTGTGATTAAGTCATGGGAGCTTCACTTACAGCTTCTTCCTCCGCCTGTAAGTTACCTTGAGCTTCAATCCAACCGTACACGTGGCGAGATCTGCATTCGTGGGACACTTGTCGGAGGAAACTCGCTACGTCTCTTAAGCACTTTTTTTGTCGTTTAGTATATTTTGGGAGATGCGAATTTTAGCCTTCAATTATGTCCTACTTCTCGGATTATTATTTTATTTATATTTTTTTCTAAAATTCAGCTTAAGCTAGCCTAGCATAGATTTTTTTGTAGTGGACATTTTCTTTTTTTTTTTTTAAATTACGATAATCATATATTGAAGCTACTTAATTCAGTTTGTGGTTTAGTTACAGCTAAGGTTCTTCACCCTTTCTAAGGGATGTGTTTAGTAGGGATTGAACCTGAGACTCTTCCCACAAACTTAGCATGTATTACCAATTGAGCACATCATGTTGGTGTAGTGGACATTTTTTATTTTATTTTCTCTTATTTAATTTTTAATTAAAAAAATAAATGTACTTCATGTGCTATGTCCGAATAAAAGTGTCAAATACCGAAAGTGCCCCCTGCATGTATGAAGGCGATAAGGACAAGAAATGACGTGCAACGATTACATGAAAATTTGTCGGGTACTGAGCATACTGTTGAATTTTGGAGAACAGCTCAGTTTCAGTCAAACGGTCAGCACACACAGTAAATGGTGGCTAATTTTGGTATCATTTATTTGCTACCAATATTACAGGCAACTGTTTTTAGCATTACTAGCCCTGTAACACGCTGCACACACTAACATGACTTTGGTTCAGTTGACAATACAAATTGAATTTATGTGAAAAAATTCAGGTTTGATTGTCACGTTCTTGGACTCGCAGGTTCGTTGGACATAAGTAAGCTTTGAGTTTATTGAGTGCAATTTGAAATTGGGCCTAAACCACTGCTCAAAAGGATGTTCATTGGTTATATTTGAGGTAGTAGTTTAGGCCCAATTTCAGGTTACACTCAGTGGGTTCGAAACTTATACTCACATCCAATGGGCCCGCGGGTCCGGGGGTGTAACAAAATGGTATCAGAGCCGACCGGTAGTTGCGGGAGCTAAGTGCTATATTGGGCAAAGTGCTACGCATATGGGAGCCACCTCTTGAGCTTGCGGGGCAAAGTGCTACATGTGTGAGAGCCACCTCTAGAGTCTCCATTGGCGGGCCGGTCATGGGCTATGTCACGCTGCGACGAGGACGTCGAGTTTCTGAAGAAGGGGGTGATTGTAGTGCCCCTTGTCCCACATCGAGAAATTGAAAGAAAATGAATGAGTTTATAAGCAAGAATTCAAGTGTAACCAATGAATATCCTTTTGGGCAATGGTTTATGCCCAATTTCAGGTTACACTCAGTGGATTCGAAGCTTACACTCGCGTCCAACGGGGCGGCGGGTCCGGAGGCGTGATATCGATCCTTACTAAATATATTCGTTGGGAGATGTAAGAAGTCTTAACTGTAATTAAGCCTCAAACCGGATTAAGAACTCTCAATATAAGATTACCCGAACCGATGGTTCAAACAAAAAAATACCCTGCACACAAATGACACACACATACATACATATATATATATCTTTGACACTAGTTAAAATTTTAATTTGATCACAATATCTATATTCTACAAGTCTTAAATTTCATAATATTTGTAATTTTTCCCAAAAAAATGTCATTATAATTAGTTTTAATTCCGTTGATGGACATATGATGCAACACCAAGTACTGGAAGGGGACTCGCGGCACTTCGTATATGTATGATTGAATGCCGACAGCATTACGTTCAGAGCACGAATAGGAATCAGATCAGAGCCTCAGGCTATCCCCTTTCCCATACATTAATGTGTTCATTTTTAGGTCGGCCCTTCCTTGCCTCTTCCGAAAAGATCATCAAAATGATTTGTCTTCTGTTAGGGACTCCACGTTTTCAAACTCCCAATCCTCCTCTTCCGAATCCTCCTCTTCCCAACCCCACTTACCCTTTTCATCAGACTCATCCTCTTTATCAGAATCATACTCATCCATAACATCCTGTTTATCAGACTCATCCTCTTTATCTTTATCTTTATCTTTATTATCATCATCAAAAGAAAAATCAAAATTAAAATCATACTCATCATCAGAATCAGAATCAGAATCAGAATCCTCCTCATCCATATCATCCTCTCGATAATCTTTAAAATAATCATATCCCTGCATATCCTCTTCAATCTCCTTCCACTCCGAAAATCCCAGACCTACTACTAATTTAGAGTACCTTTCGACAGAATAAAAAAAAATGTATGGACCTTTGGCCTTTCTACAAAAGAAATGATGTCCGTCTATCTAGTTGCGAAGCATACAGCTGTAAGAGCGAAAAAATAGAGCTGATTGTCAATAAAGATATAATAATAACTTAGGAAGCAATCATTACTAGTTTGATTATCTTTTTTCTCAATTGGCCGGCATGCACCAAATGTCAGCCTTTCAATCTTTTTAACCACTATTTTTCTCACCATCCTCTATCTATTAAACACGAATACGGAGAGGATGACACGAATATCGAACATAATATAATACGATAATAAAAATTTTAAAAATATCAATTCATCATATATTTTTATCATAAAAAACATTGCCTACAAATTCTTGGTTTATCCTCTGTATTACTCTGTATTAAATGATTGAGATTATTCATACTTTGAATTTCATTTTTCTTTTTCAAATAAATTCATGCCATTGAGTGCACTTTTGAAATATATAGCCAACAGAGTAGGCTACGTAACGAGATTGTGGGCCCACTTTTGAAATGTGGCTATCCTCATTGGTCAAAATGGCTCCATTTGGAGGATTGCAGTTTTTTTTTATCATGATATCGATATTGTTCTTGGTTTAGATTATTGGCATACCAGATTAGCAATAGATCTAATTTTGCACTAGTTTTTTTTTCTTTTCTATTTTATTGTCATAGATGATGAGGTGGGTTTTTGGTCGGGGTCGGATGTCGACCACGTATCTTGCTCGTCAGTTTAATTTGTAGAGGGGATTTGACTTTGACCTGAAAACGCAGAACAACAGGTCACTTGGCCGAAGGAGATTATTTCCGGCGTAACCCATCCACTGAGTTAAATCAGTACTAGGAATAGGATATTCGAGGTAAAGAGATGCGATCGGGATGCTAGATGCGATCGGAGTAATTAAGAGAGCTTACCAACAATAATAAATGCTGGAGATATATATAGTGGGTGATAACACACACCAAGTACACCTTGTGGAATGCGCATTTAATGCTTGTCAGCGTTGACCTGCAGGCATTTAATGCAGGATTCAGAATGCCTGCAGATGATCTCGTACTATCTTCAAAAGAGGGGATCTGGTGGGCCAGTCTCCTCCATGATTGGGTTTGGACCTAGCTGCGGTGTATGGGACACACCACCTTGGCAATCTTGTGTGACCTTGAGGCGATCGAGCTCGATTGGCTAGCGGCCCTTGGCGGCGATCGAGAGTCGATCAGGCTAAGGACCGAACCGTGACGCTAGCCGGGCCCGTAGGTCTGGTCGAATATATCCGATTGGGATCCATGTCAAGGGCTTCGGACGGCGCCACGTGGCTTGAGCTGACCGCTAGGATCGGAGCAGTGGCACGGTCGGATTGCCCCCTATCAATAGTTTTTTTTTTTTTTTTTTTTTTTTTTTTTTTTTTTTTTTTTTCTAATACAGGATTGAGATAGCTGATTGAATGCACTCATGCAGGGAGCCATTTTTCAATTTAAAAAAAGAACAAAAAGTTTAGTACCAATTATAAGGGCATAAAAAACCAAACGACTAATCAAAAAATTGTGACATCCAACTATCCAAGTTCCAAAAGACCTGAGAGATAAACACGTATGCTTTATCTTACAATCATTAGGGAATATTTTCACATCTGAAGCAAGGTATGAAAAATCTTCACAGAAACTATTTAATTAACAAACGCAACAAATCAAACTCAAGTTTGGTCGTATTGATTATGAATTAAACTCGATTCAAATAGTACTTGTTTGGAAGTTTTTTGAATTAATGGATAATTACACACACAAAAAAAAAAAAAAAAAAAAAAACTGAAGTTTACTTTAAAATCCAAAATACCATCCAAACCTTAAAACCTTACAAATACCCCCATTAAAATGTAAAAATGTAAGTAAAACTATACAAGTACCCCTGAAAAATCTTAAAAATACCCCCTCTCAGGAGAGAGGTAAATGTAAGGTTACAAGATTTCAGGATATTTTTCGTAAAAAGCGTAAACCTCAAGAGAATTTTCGTAACTGGCCCATGAATTAAACTCAACTAAAATAGTTCTTGTTTGGCTCACATTTACTTGTATTAGATACCTTTTCTCTAGTAAAAGAAGTATGTACAATAATTTTAGAGCCATATGTTCTGTTTCAGAAAGCAACCAACACTAAGTCACCGGATCCCATCTAAAAGAATCTCTCTCAACTGGAAAAACAAAATTCAATACAAGTATACAACGTAGTCATTTGCTTTATAAAGCTTATAATATTTAGACACCAAGGGAATCTAAATCATAATAAGTTACTAACAAACTGCATATCCTCTTCAACTAAAATATTATCACAGCAGTCCATAAACACACGCAGAAATATAAATATTGTTAATTTACCACAGGAAAAATATAAGCAAAATGCCGACAAATCAGGGGTTACTTTCGGACCTGCATGTCCTGAAAACTTCCCCTCGCATAACATCTATTGGTGTGTGCTCGTGAGTATACCTCTCAGGACCTAGGTACATTCCCGTCTTTTCCAAAAGACGAAGACCCTCTTCTCGACCAAATCTTGAAGAGTAGAGTTTCAGGTACTCAATGTCCTGGATGTTGAACCATCAATCATAAATACCGAATGATATCAGAGTTAGGATTTATAGGAGCCGATGGAATTTGTGATCTTTATTAATTTTATAAGAATAAATTTTCAAAGAATTTAGGGGAGTTGGTGTGGTTCCATATTTGTATTGGTCCATAATGAGGTCTCAACTAAGATCTTCAAACATATTGTAAGGGATTACTTGAAAGATACATGAAGAATGAATCATAAGGTTCCACAGACTCCATATTATATTCAAATAGTTAAAGTTTCACAAAACACATAAAAGTAAAATACTAACAGAAATACAAAAATATTCACTCACAAGGATATATAGTACCTGTAAACCACTTAAAAGCCTCTCTAGTCGTAAAGAAGCTACAGGTTCCTGTGAAGATGAGAACACTTGTCCAGGGTAATACAAGACTCCGTCACCTGGAGGGAGGCCACGCCTAAACCTAATCTGAAATAGAATATAATCAAAAATAAACAAGGAATAATGTAAGGAAAAAAATGGTTTTTAAAACGACTATCAATTAAATGTCGTGTGATGGATGAAATAACCTCAGCACTTGGAACTGTTGCCTTCTCATAGCAATTGGCACCCCAATAGAGAAAGCCTGTTCCGCCTTCTTTCCAGACACGCCACATTACTGCACGGTGTTGTGTGCCTCTCATTCCCAAGTGCCAATTAGGATGAGGATCTGATGGTCCCATGCACACATAAGTCCACCACTCCTGTATAAAAAATGTCATAGTAATTCAGATACGATTTATAAAATGATTATAAGTTCAGAATATCCCTTTTCTCGAATACAGGAATATAATAATGTTTTATAAAACACCCTTTATTAGGGGTATACATGTATAGTTTTTCCAAACTCTTAAGGGCGGTTTGTGTAAGTTTAAGAAGTTATAGGGAGTAGCTAGTAGTCTTTCAAGTTTGAGGATTCCCCGACTTCTGTATTCCAATCTTGGAAGGGGTGTAGATGTAATTTGCCCCATAATTTATAAAAGATGATAAATTTGGAATGTCCGCTTTCTAAAATACAGGATTATCATAAAGAAGTTGTTTCATCTATGGAATGACTGTTTTCAGGTTCCTAGCCATTTATAAGATTCTGAGTCTTGACCTTTTTCATCTTTGATAAATGCTTAGGAACAGTGTCCATCCTTTCTAGATATTCAGCAGTGGAAAGCAACCTCAAGATACCTACTATACTATCACTGGTTTTCGAGTATAAATTTATATCATTTATAATTTTCTGTCATGAGCTCTGATATGCAGCTCACTAGTGTATGATCTCTTCGTATTAAGGAATTATATGACTCTATTTCTAACATTCTGATGACCCTGTGGTTTAAAAAGACAAATACATTTTCTTCTTCCATCCTTCAACATGAGGAAGGCAGATAAGTACTTCTGCATATAAAACCACTATATATTAAGTATTTCTCCTTTAGAGTATTTCTGGCCCTACAGGAATATTTCTTATGATGTCAATGAAGGGTTGAAACTTAAATAGAATATTTCATTTTTAATATTCATCCCTCAGAAAAAAAGCTTTGAAGTATATTGGAAGGTACAAAAGATCCTCCCAAGAAGAATGGGTTTACAAAGGTAAAGGCCTAAAGATACATTACCTCACCATTTTCAGGCTGTATTTCTGCTATTATATCCTTTGCCAGATCCTCACGGTTGCCAATCACCCATTCACTGCAAGGAAAATTAAAATCCATGATTCCCCGGGGCCTTTATTAGCAAAGAAAGCTGAGAAACTGTTTCTGTTGGTTATAATCTGGAATGCCAATTCAATTTGAGTATGAAAATCGATGACTTTCTCCCTCTAAGAGCATTTATATAGACCAAATAAATAATTGCAACAGAAAGCTATGCCCGATTCTTGAATAAGAGTTGGAGCTTCGGATAAAAGTCTCAGATTTGGTACCAGCCATAGATGACTTAAACCTTAAAGGAATAAGTTAGAAAAAAGAAAATACCTCGTGCAATATATTTGGTTGTGAGGGCGAAGAAACTCTGGAACTTTAAGAAAAGCTTCGAAGTTGTTAGAAGCCAGGGGTGCATCATTTGGACCTGCATTAAGTTGGAGATCCATCTGAGAATATCATTTATGCAATTTTGTAGCTAGTGTAGAAGAATTTGTGTCATGTATTCGAATGATCACTAGAAAAAGTCAGACTAACCAGATATTACAGCAACTACAGCTAAGTTTGCACATATGGTATAATTTTATGCTTGAACCAATATAAGGACACCATCATTCAAGTCTAGCACCGAATATACATCTAAAGGAAGGATAACAACAAAATTATACATCTAATAAACTCAATTGAAAGGAAAGACTTCCCAAGTATCAAAATTAATCTCAAATGAAATATTCACAATCAGACATTGTTGTAACGTGCAACTTATTGACTAATATCAACCAATTTGCACTCTCACGGTCCAATTAGAGCCCCTAATGCTAGTAGGTCGCATCATAGAATCTTCAGGAAACATATTCAATCTCTGGTCTGTTTTGATTGGAATAACTTTAGGATTGAGATTTATTCTGATACTTACTGCTTTACATGAGAAAAAAGAGACCGCAGGCAACATATGTGACCTGCAAAGTTGCTTTCTGCTGAATTATATCATTGAATATGGGTATGAGCAATAAGAAACACGCAACTGTCATGATTCATTGGCATTATAAACTTCAGATAAAGGCACATACCAGAAGTTGATCTATTTTAACAAATTTTATGAAGTTAAAAAGGATAAAGTTGCTCACCACAGTAATAAGTTGTCATAATACGGGCATCAGGTGCGTAAGCGTGAACCTCACTTGCCATGCTACGAATAGCTTCATAATGTTCAAGGCTCAGTGGCTGCACATAACGTATAGGCCCGTAAGAAGAAACATAAACAAGGACAGTAAAATAGTGACCTAGCAGCACTCACTCAAATTAAGAGACACACTTAAGCAAGCATGTTGTGCAGAGTGTAACAACTAATAGAAACAAGCGAAGGGTTTTGTATTGCACACTTTTTGGATAAGTATTCATTAGAAGAAAATATATAGAGGAGGGAGATGTGGCAGATTCAAAGGAGTTTTACATGCTAGTGAATATCTACATGGTATCCAGACACATTATTCATGAATATCTCTAGGTAACATTTATTTTAACAAAAATGCATGTCTGGACCTATCAAAACCCAATGAAAAAACATTACAAATAAATGTCATGTCCTGTTCTCACCTCATCCCACAGATAGAAGTAGGCTTTTCTCCAATGATTCTTTGTTCTTAGTATCTCAACTTCTCTTTGCAGAAATTCCTTAGCTGTATCGCCACTAACAAAAATTAAGGGGCAAATATAAAAGAACCATATTAAGGAACATTCTACTTAGAATTAGCTAAAGGGGTAAGTGCATGCATACCGGGAGACTACTGGACTGTTTGGTACAGCATATGCCGCTAGCCTCGGATCAGAGAAGTACTCATCTGATTTTGGATGATCAGCTGCACCAA
Organism: Verbena officinalis; assembly: GCA_958496215.1. NCBI lineage: Eukaryota > Viridiplantae > Streptophyta > Magnoliopsida > Lamiales > Verbenaceae > Verbena > Verbena officinalis. The sequence goes on along the minus strand of OY292390.1, from coordinate 29,643,199 downwards.
CATTGGAACAAATCATTATCCGTCAGAGAGAACAAGGTAATTTGCAAATATTAAATATAGTGTTGGTTAAGACGTACTTTTGAGCCGAAAGAGGAGATTCATTACAGTATAAGACAAGTTGAATGTCCAAAACGGATATGTTTAAATAACAAAAAACGCACATGTCCAAAGAAACTTCACTAATTGGACTACTTGGCTTTTGACAAATAAACTATCCAAGTTAATGAATCATAGTTGGTGCATTACCTGGCCATGGACAGGTGTAAGTCAGAACTCGCATATTTTCACGCCACCTACAAAAGTATGGGCTGATTTTATATTGGAGCAGCCACTTAAAATGCTGATCCAGTGCCTCGTACCATTGGCTAGTTCCATGCTCAACACCGAACCGGTCTTCAATCACCGTATCGGATATCTATTTATAGCTAAGGAAATTCATCATCTTCTACGTGTCATTCACATTCACAATACCAATAACAGAGTCACCAATCTGCATATAAATAAAAATAGATGACTCACAGAAAATGTTGAAGTGTAAAATGTTACATTATATTGCTTTTCATGTTGCACATAAATCTTACCATTTTCTAGATCAATTGACTGAGACAATCTGAAATTCACCACAATACCCCTATAATTCAACAGAGATGTCTAACTAAGCACAGAACGAAAAGAAAAAAAAGATGAAGAATTGCGGAAAGTCAAAGATAAGGACCTCATAAAAATGAGAATAGAACAGCAAACAGAAAACATGAGTTAAACTCTGTCTGGAAGCATGATCCAAGGATACACCAATAACAGCTGGAACAGAAGGAGTAGTTGGAAGTGTGAAATCCCACACTGTTAAACTTAGCTTTACTCGGATTGAAAGGTTTGAAATGGCATCCTCATCCATCATGTCTACAGATCCATTATCGAAATACAAATCCGAAAATGATGGGGATTGAAGCACTTTTCTCAAAGATGAAGATCCAGATCTCACCCTCTCTATCTAAAAAGTAATAGAAACAAGATACATCAGTAACTTATAAAAGAAAGTGGAACTAATTCAAGAGTGTGCGAAGAGGCTGAAGATCATGCCAAAATGACCATAGAACCCACCACTTCCTCCAAAGTTTTCCCGTCAATGGACTCCACAACATCAAGACAACTTCTCAATTCTTGGTATAGTTGATTCCTCTCAGCTTTACCTAGGCATTGTGCTGTAGATCTGTAATAAGTCAGAATGATAAGCACAGAAAACAATACACCAGTCAATGCAAATACTATTAAATATTACTCTAATTCATCAATGCAGAATAATACTACATAAACATCAAAAGTCAAACAAGCAACTGATAATGCCAAGTTTTACAGGACAAAAAACTAATGTTCTCAAGTAAAGAGGATAGACAATCACTCTGTGTCAGCTCTGGTAGCTGTAATTACAACTTCTCCATCATATTGACCAGGGGGTTGTGTGTTTGGGACATCAATCGAAACCCATATTGCTGCTGTTTCTCTGCAAGAAAATAATGAGAAGTTAATGGTTATAGACTGTACAGATTTCAAGCTTGAACCGAATGAGAAATGGTTGTTTCAAACTAATTATAACAGTACCCGGGAAAAAGGGTCAGTTGAGACAGTGGCACTTCAAGAGGAACAAGAGCATCTGGAACACCTAAAACAGGCACTACTCGACGTATCTTCAGTGATTCACCAACGACCAATCTGCATACATCCACGAAGGTCAATATCCTCAAGTTTTTATGATACACCATAAGAGAACCAAATCGAATTCCTAAGAAACAAACCTATCGCCAGAGGTGGAGCACAAATCACTACACTGCACCTGCACAGTTCCCGCGATACTAGATCCAGCCCAAGAAAATATTGGACGTATAGCTATCTGAACATTTTCCCTCTCATTTCTGGCTGCTAAAAGAGATATCTTCAATGGAAACAACGTTAGACAGAAGGCATTATGTGTTATAGATAATATATGAAATTTCACGCATTCAGTCCTCAAATGCTGATGGTATCAGGTAGAAAGTTGTCATGGATGAGAGTTACAAGTCCATAAAAGCAGTGTACCTCAAAATTAAGTACCTAACTAAAAGCAGTGTACCTCAAAATTAAGTACCTAACTAAAAGCAGTGTACCTCAAAATTAAGTACCTAACTAAGTGGTCTTATGAATGAAAGTAGTAGCTATAAATCAATCATGAAAACATGAATAAACTTGAAAACCAGACAAAAGAAGATAAAAGGTACAACTTTGCAAAATCCCATCCCTCCAACATTGTTGATGTTACTTGGAGTTTTGATTCACATCCCACGACACATCAATAAATTGATTACATAATAAAGAATAAAATAACAAGAACCTATAACTAAGGAAATAAATAATATTTACTGTTTTGCGCCTGGAACCAGATAATAAAGTTCGTACAAACTTACAGTCTCCAATGTACGAGGCATGTCCTGAGGCCCAACATTGGCTGAGCTCGGCATACACCAGACATGCACCAATTCTGAAGAATGAACTTTCGAGGGATCAATTGATTCCCTCAGTAAATTTGGATCCTCTATGCCAGTTTCACTCCATCCATATGCCGTCCCACCTCCTGCAACACCCTCAACTGGTGGTACGGTTACCTCCGGATGGCTCCCTGCACACATCACAAAAAACCACAGCTAGTGGTCAGTTCAGCCACATCATTGATCAATAAGCAACAAATCTTATAGTGCAATCAGGAGGAAGAACCAGAATACAATTGGTTTTATCATGATAATCACATATTCTATTGATTATATATCAAAATAATTGGTCCATCTCAACAAAGTTAAGCCTTTTTTGTTTCCTTAAAGAGATACTTTTGTCTCTTTTTACCACCGCAACTCATCAACTTCTACGACATGAAAATTACACATTTACAATCAAACAACTACATGCCAAACCAATTGGTCCACACTGATCAGCCAATCTCATAAGCATCTCAACTAGCAGAAAAGAATCATCACTTCCTTTCCCCTAAATAAATACTTTTTGCTCGGAAGAAGTAGTACCTCCCAATAATTAAACTCGAAAGTGACTTTGAAGTCACCCTGTACAGAAATTAATCACTTTAACAACAATAATCCCCAACATAAAAACACCAAATACACTATCATAAGCGAGATCAAACTAAAAACTAAAATTCAAAAAGTCGCATGCACATATATGAATCAAAAATATACAGAGCAAGTAACAAAAAAAACTAAAAAAAACACACAAATACATTTAACCGCATTAATGAAACAAACAGGAAATTACACAGAATGCCACTAACCGGAGTTCTCCATCGTTACAATTCCGGAGGCGATGATCACAATTTTATACAGAACTTCTTCACTTAAATAATTCGAATTAGGCGGTTTTCAGTAGTTAAAGAGCAAATTCAGCAACAATCAGGTTTTCCAATTGATATTTATATTGGAAAAGGAAGAGAAGTGAATCGCGAATAGTGCCGTGCGTGGCATTAACTGGATGAATGTGAAAAGGTTGATATTGACGCTCCAGATTTTTGCTAATTCCACTCCTCAATTACATGTACTACTTTTGGTTACTGGGATAAGTAACGCCCAGTCATGCAATGCTGGCAAGTGGCGATTTTTAGAAAGCTCTACTTGCACTAATTTAGCACTTTTAAAAAACCTATATAAATGGTCTTAAAAATTAAAAAAATATATAATATTAAATTTTTTACTGTGGTAAATGTTTTATTAGTTATTTAAATTAATATATAGAATTATAAGTTGTACCATTTTATTTTATAAATAATTTTGGAAAGTTTCATTTTTTTAAAACTTTCTCTAAAAATCGAAAGCCGGATTAGTTGTAGAAGCAATTTGTTAGACGAACTAAATTAATAAATATAAAATAAAATAATCGGATTAGTTAAAATTAAGAATAGTTTCTTTTTAAGTGCTACAATTGAGTACATCAAGGTAGCTAAGCTAATATACATTTTTTAATTGTTTTGATTTTTCTCTAATCAAAGTACCATGGTTAAGGAATCTATCTAATTCTTTTCTTTGGATTTTTGGAATCTTTCTAATTCTCCCACATGGATTTTGCTAAATCAGGTGATGGTGTTTCATATTTTGGGTCTAGCCTAATAAACGATTTAAGCCTAATAACTCATTTTAATGGACTGAGTCCTAATAATAATAATAATGATAAAGACTCTTTATCCAAATAAAACTCTCATAGAACTCTAATTAGACTATACTGGACTGTGATTGGACAAGAACATTCATAATCTAATTAATTAATTACTGAAAATCTTAAGTAAATAAGGAAATAAGAATTATATCAAGAAAATAAGAATTATATTAAGCAAATAGGATTAGGGCTACGAATCTACATAAAGGGTCTTAAACCTCATAATCAGACATCTCAAAATAATCACACAATACAAATACCGGAATTAGTGAAGCATAATTTCGACATACATCACAAGGTAAGTTATCGTATCATATCGATACTTCTCTAAAAAATAGTGTCGTCGTATCCGTGTTTCATAAACATTGATAAATAAGATTGATGATATCATTCTACTTGGGCTGAAACAAACGCTAACGTATTTATTCAGGCCCAATGATTTTCACTTTTCAGTAAGATGCCAGCCCAAATTCTTCAATAAATATAACCAAAAAGAAAAATCATCAATCTATAAAATAATTAAAAATCGTCAGATCTGGTCAAATCCAACGGTCCAGATTAGTCATGGATATATGCTCACCCAACCAGACCTAAATCGCTATTGTCAAAAAATTAGAAAACCAAACCTAAATCGTCATCCACGTTTCTCCCTCAACTGCTCAACAGAAAATACGTCATTCTCGACACTCCGCCGCCTGCGGTGCCACCGCAGCTCTGCCGGAGTCGTCTTCTTTCCTATCTTCTGTCAAGAGGAGAAGCCAATCTTGAACTTTCTACCTTTTTCGCTCCGCCGCGTCGAGCGACAAACCAGGAATCGCCAACTGATCCGAGTCGTTTCTTGGTGATTTCTAAAATCTACGAACACTTCCACATACTGAGTTGTCTTAATTCGTTTAAGATTAGTGAGGTAAATTTTCCTTTCATTTAATGGAATTTTAGCAGATGAAATATTCGGGTCTAAAATTTATTTAACATGATGCATTAAACACTGAAGAGGAAAATTGCCGTTTACAGCCTGTTGACAATTGAGGCAGCATAGTATACATCATTAATTTTTGTTTTTACAGTGCGATAATTAACATTATTACCATTTATGTTTATGTACGGTCGGGAAGTTTGCTATGAAGAATAGAAATGTTCCATTGTTAGGAAACTGTGTTAAGAAGGTGGAAGAAGGAGTCTGAAGTAAATGGACTTCTTTTCATACATTTGAAATCCCGTTGGGGTTTATGGAGTAATTGGAAGAGAAAATCTAAAGGAATGACTAAACTGCAAACAAAATCACTGGAGTTAGAACTTAGGACTGATCAGCAGAGAAATCGCACTGTGTTTGTCTATAGAACGATAGCATGTGTGTGTGTGTGTGTGCGATACATAGATAGATTGATTAGATTATTTATCTGGTTAAAACATGTGATTACCACCCTGTATGAATAGTCTTGATTGTTCTGTTCCTGGTAGAAACTTTTCAGTTTATTCATTATAGCTTACTGTTGGCTTCTGAAAGGGGTTGCAGTGTCTTATTTGCTGAATGCACGAGTCTCTATATACTTTCTTAAAGAGAATGAAAATCTCAAATTGAGCTTGATAGAAACTTTTGTTTTCCAGCAGTTGGTTTTGAATTGTGTCAAAGTAATAAGTGATAAATAATGGAGGAGTCTGAGAAACGGAGGGAAAGGCTGAAGGCAATGCGAATAGAAGCTGCTCACGCGGGAGCTGACAATTCTGAGAATTCAGCATCACAGTCTCTTTCCAACCCTTTGATAGAAACTGAAAATGCTATGCAATATACTTCTCCAAGATTTGACTATTACACTGACCCAATGGCAGCATTCTCGGGTAGAAGGAGGACTGACATCTCCCCTCAGGTCTCACAAGGACATTACAACCCACCTCCAAGTAATTGACTTATTCATTATTGCTTCTGATTCTTTTTTCTGTTGAATGGAGCCAAACCCTGGTTTTTCATTTTATTATTTTTGTTTGTGCTTGCGTTTCTTGATTGTGTGGTTGCTGAAATAGAGTGGACAAACTCAATAATGTTGAGCTAATACTTGCCTGAAATTGCAGGATTTGATGAGGTTCTCTATGAAAAGCCATAAAATTATTTTCAGAAACAATAAATTTCAATTCATCAATGCTTGAGTAGATTTATTGCATATGTGACCTATCTTTTCAAATGTTTAATAATTAATAGTAGGGTGTATTTGTGTCTGACTTTGAAATCAAAAGGTTATATTTGTGTGTTTGTGTATAGCTAGCTATATGAGTGGGCGCAGAGTCAACAGTTAAACTTGGATAATATCATCCAAGCATAATTTGGATAGTTTACTAAAAGGTTGAATCATACATCGTCAACTCACATAATGGTTAATTTTAAGGTGAAAATAAGTTATAAAAGGGGGGTATGTGTAATTTTGAACTAAGAGGGGATATTTGTGTAATTGCCTAGCTTCAGGTAAGGGTGCTCTGATCATTGCCTTTCTTTGTAAGGTGAAAATACGTTGCAAGGGAGATGTGTGTAATTTCGAAACAAGAGGGAACATTCTTGTAATTTATTAATAATTTTCTATGCCTTTAACAGGGCCTGTTTATCAAGGTATGACTCCACCTCCAGCCTATCCACCTCCAGGTCCGAGGATGTTCCAATACCCTAATCCCCAGTTCAATCAGAGTCCTCCTCCAGGCCCTATGGAACCACCTAGGCCTTGGGGCGGACCCCCCAGAAATCCTCCAAATTCTAATCCCCATTTCAATCAGAGTCCTCCTCCAGGCCCTATGGAACCACCTAGGCCTTGGGGCGGACCCCCTAGAAATCCTCCAAATTCCTGGCGTGGACCCCACGGGAATCCCCCACGTTCTTGGGGCGGACACCAGGGAAACTTCAATTATGGGCGAGGCAGGGGTCGATCGCAAGGCTTGAATTCAGGTCCGGGTACGAGCGGTGGGAGAGGAGGCGGTCCACGTAGACCCATCTCAGCTGAGGAACGCCCCGATTTGTATTACAATAAGGAAATGGTGGAAGATCCATGGAAGGATTTGGAACCTGTTGTTTGGAAGGGTGTTCCTGGTCAAAACTGGCTCCCGAAATCAATTAGGTTGAAGAAAGCTAAAGTTTCCCCAGAAGCTGCTTCTTCAAAGACATCTGTTTCTCAACCTAGCCTCGCTGAATACCTGGCTGCCACATTCACTGACTCGAAAAATGAGGCTGTTGGCGACGAGCAAGGCTCGTGAAGATTTTAGGTGTTTTTTTTTTGGATTCGGAAATGGTAGATGATGATGTGAAACAAGTTCGACTTTCTAAAATTGAATTATCAGTGTGTTTTCGTTGTTGTGCTTGTGCATACGTTGTGATTTAGTTGTAGGCTGATATAACTTTTTCACACATTAATCATTTAATAGATCCATCGAATAACCTTTTCACTTTCTCTTCTTTTTTTCTTTTTTATTTTTTTTGAACCCACCTGATTTTTTTTCGAATTCGTAAAATTCGACCAAAGTTAACAAAATCATTGACGTTTTAAGCCTTTGACAAAGCATGTTTTATATTAATCGAGAGATATAATATGTTACTGTTGTGAAATAAAAAGGAGAGAAATATAAAATCAGGATAGTAATTTTTATTTTTATTAATTTGTGTTTTTCTTATTTTGGTTCTTATAGGTAAATGTACAAGCATGTGTTACATTATTTTAATAGTTAACAACAATATTAATCCTGTAAGTTACAAATTTGAACATGGAATAAAGACTATGGGTTAACAATTATTTGAATAATTAGAAATAATATGAATTTTATAGATTACAATTTTGAAATTGGGTGTAAAGACTTATTAGGGTTACATATGTGAGAGTAAATAGGTAAAATTTGGACATCCAACAAAAACATGTGATTTATAAGAGTTACTTCATTGTGACAAGATATCAAAGATGTTTCTTGCCAACACAACATTTAGAAAGAAAAAAAATGTCAATAAATGAAAAAAAATGTAAATTCAATTCACTTAAAACTTTATAAGGGAAAAACATAAAGATATTCGAAATTTATAAGGAAAAAACATAAAGATATTCGAAGTTGTTTCTTATTAACATGAAATTTGAAAGAATTACTAAGTGGCGTAACTTAGCAGTTCAGCGCTATGCTAGTTTAATAAGGGATTTCAGTAGTTTAATAAGGGATTTCGGATTCGAGTATCTCGGAATGTATTTATTATTGTTATAAGGAGATTTACACCTTAGTGGTTTGACCTACTCGACCCATGTAAATGAGTTTTAGGAAGAAAATAAAATTTCAATACAATTAAACTTTGGGAAAATTGTTCCAAATAATTCAGTCTTTTTATATATGATATTTTAACAAAATCACTTTAATTCCATGTTTTATTTTTGGTTTCCTCTAAACATTTGATTAGTATGAAATTGAGAAGAAAGTGAGGAATACAAATGGTTACCAAAGTTTTGTAGCTCTGTTCTCTCCTCTGAACTTAAATTCACCCAAATACTTTCAAATCCCTAAAATCCCGAAATAAAGAAATCCGTGAAAAAAATCCATGGAGGGTGCATTGGCGAGCGCGTCGGCGATTAGTGATCAGCGACAAAAGATCGAACAGTACAAGCAAATTCTCGCTACAGTCGTATCGTCCAACGATGTTGTCCAAGCCAAGCAATTCGTCAATCACAGTTACGGTTTATCGATTTCTTTTTTTTTCTTTTTTTTGGGTTAAACTGTGTATTATGTGTTTCTGTTGTTGACTTTTTGTTTTTTGTGGGTGTAATTTTTAGTGTTATCCGACGACGTGCCGCTTGTGGTGTCGAGGCAGATTCTACAGACGTTTGCTCAGGAGCTCGGAAAATTGGAGCCGGAGTTTCAGAAGGAAATCGCTCATTATACCCTAACTCAGATTCAGCCTCGTGTTGTTTCCTTTGAGGAACAGGTTAGAATACACGTGCATTTTCTGTTTCTTGTTTGAATTTCTGTAGTTAAAAATGGATTAGCCTCAGTACTTTGTTTCATCTTGTGCATGTGGGGTTAGAGGCTTGTTATGACTTTTAACACTGTTTTTGCTGCAAGTATAAGGGGTACTTTGTGGTGGCAGCCCAAGAATTGTATCCCTCAAGCTTTCAGTTCTTGCACCAGAGCAATGAGAGATTTTGGGCATACTCTTCTGCTCACTAGCCTGAGAAGTAGTTGCTTTTATGTTAAATATAAAGAAATGATTTCAGTCAAATATGTATAATTCTCTAGAATGTCTTTGGATCATGATAATTTTAAGATGCTGCTCAAAAGTACCTTGTCAATTATTGCTGATTCTCACCCTTCATCTGAGTCTGCTAGATATTTGGTAGGTTATTTCATAGTTATAATTCTTTTGCTAGTATCATTTTAGGACCATGAACTGTATTCTTTAAGATGCTGCTATGAGGTACATTTGGCTTTTGACGGCTTAATAGGCTGAATATCAGGACTAATCACATTACTAAAAGTAATTCCCATTTCTAGTATATTTATTTGATCAGTAGATTTGTCTCTATCTTCTGCCACTAAATTGATACACGAATATTTATTCACTTTACAGGTTTTGATTATTAGAGAGAAGCTAGCTGAGTTGTATGAATCTGAACAATTATGGTCAAAAGCAGCTCAGATGCTTAGTGGCATTGATTTAGATTCTGGAATGAGGTCTGTAAGCAATTTTTTTTCTCATAAGTTACTGTATAGGCATTTAATGTAATGCATTGATATTTGATATGTTTTCCATTCTAATCTTTCTGCAGGGTGATTGATGACACATTCAGGCTGTCAAAATGTGTCCAAATTGCCCGTCTTTACCTTGAGGTACTTCTTGACATAAATATGAATTGATATCATCTTAGGCTTATGCAGGATTATTTTGTTATGTACAGTGTACACTCAGTGTTGGACATTCATACATACATTTGAAAGCTATTTTGACTCCGAGGCATATGAGTGTATTTTTCCTTGGTGAGGAATTTTGCTGAGATTTTCTGTCAGTTCACAGATATAGCCTTTTTGGAAATGGGTGATAAATTATCATCTAACACCAGGAATTGCTTCTCTAACAAATTTGAAGGATTTCCATTTGCGATTCTTTTCTTGTTTTGAAACTGATATGTTACTATTTCCTGGTTAAGACTATTGGTTTTGGTTAAGTAATTTAGTTTGTATGGAACTACTAGTAGCTCTCATTGTACTCGTGTAGCTTTGCTTCTATTGTTATAGTCAAGAAGTGTTAACACATAGGATTTCCTTTTCTGTAAATAAACACATTCGATGATTTATAACCAAAAGGTTGCAATATGTAAATTCTTTTCTTTCATTTTGATTCAGTCACGTTCAAGTTGATTATGACAGAGTTATTGGATATTACTTTGTGTGACTTGCCTGGTTATGATTATGATTGCGATTGGCTAGTATTGCAATTTTGATGCCTAGTATCTACCATTAGCATTTATTTTGTGTTCGATCCTCCCAAACCTGAATAAGGACATCATCAAAAATGTAAGGGGGATCATATATTTATTCACCTGGTTTGCAGGATGACGATGCAGTTAATGCAGAAGCTTTTATCAACAAAGCTTCCTTCTTGGTTAGCAACAGCCAGCAAGAAGTGTTGAATTTACAATACAAGGTTCGTATTTGACAGTAAAATCTCAGGTTATTCAATGCAAATAGTAATAGGATGCTTAGTATGCAATTGAATTTGTTGTTTTACCAGGTTTGCTACGCCAGGATTCTTGATTTGAAGAGGAAGTTTCTGGAAGCTGCCCTTCGGTATTATGATATTTCCCAAATTGAGAAGAGGCAAATTGGAGAAGAGTACGTAAACTGGGATTATCTACTTCAAGCACTTAACTAATCTTGTCAAATGACTTATTTAACTTATGGATAACGTATCAAAACAGAGAGATCGATGAAGAAGCACTGGAGCAAGCTCTATCTGCTGCTGTAACTTGCACAATTTTGGCTGGTGCAGGTCCTCAACGTTCACGTGTTCTTGCCACTCTATACAAGGTACAGAATTGCTTGCCTCTTGCTTGTATCATTTCAGCTGACTATACTAATAAACCATAGAGGGTTTAGGTTTATGTATGTTATCAACTTATCTCATTATGTTAATGCTTTTAGTGTTGTTTATTATATGGTTGGTTTGGTTTTGTATTTTGGATGAAGAAGTTTTGTTGTTGGTCTATGAATTGCATCCTCCAAGCATGCAGCTAAATAGGATTCCTACCATCTTATAGATGACCTTTTAAGCTAGCTTAGGATTGTTTTTGCACTATGCCAAATTTGAGTATTTTTGTCATGTTTTCCGTGCAGGATGAACGTTGCTCGAAGCTAAAAATTTACCCCATCTTGCAGAAGGTAATTTTGTCAGCATTGGATCTTAACAGCTATATATCCTGCTAAACCATGACAAAGTCATCCATCTTAGACGTAGTTAATGTACACATACTTTAATAGGAATATACTTCTTGTTGTTTGATCTTGTACGTCATCACATGACATTGGCAGGTTTATTTGGAGAGGATTTTGAGGAAACCAGAAATTGATGCCTTTGCTGAAGAATTGAAACCACACCAGGTTATCACTGCTTTAGTTTTATGTTGTTCAAACATGAAAATTTCTTATTCCGTATCTGCATATTATTTTATTGATAAAGTTTACTTGTATTCTCTGTTGACAGAAAGCACTTTTGCCCGACAACTTTACCGTTCTTGATCGTGCTATGATTGAACACAATCTCCTTAGTGCTAGCAAACTCTATACGAATATAAGGTTGGTGGGGAAGTGTTCCCCTTCAGTTGTATTATATTATTCTCCAGTAGATTAACTATTAATTATTTCCCATTTGGTTGGTCTCTTACCATTCTTAGTCTTTTCCATGGATTTAATGGCTTACTTTCTGCTGTACAGCTTTGATGAGTTGGGCACTTTGCTGGGTATTGCTCCTCAAAAGGTACTGTTCTTCAGCCAAATATAATGCTACAACGTGATGTAGATAATGGCCTCCCATATTATAACATGGTTTACGTTGAAAATTTGCATTTTATGTGATGAGATTTCTCTATATAATATATATATAAGATAGTGTGAACAGGTGTTTTGTTTCTCAACCTTTTTTGTAAAGACTGAGAATTGAGATAATACTCTAAATAAAAATGTCTCGGGTTAAATATACCAAATATTTAGAATGCAGTTTGATTGAAATCCTGATTTTTATATACAATTCTCTTGGGTAATAGTGCTATCGTGTAATTCACTCAGCCAGAATTAACTTCTCTGTTTTATCTTCCCATACTGACAAAAGCCTTTAACCTTCTGCAGGCTGAGAAAATAGCTTCAAAGATGATCTTCGAAGATAGAATGAGGGGATCAATTGATCAGGTAAATGTTAGAATCCCCTTGATTCTTTGGTTGACTTTTACATGTACTTTAATTACAGTTGATGACATTTTGCAATTAGTGTACTAATATTGATATTAGCATTTCTCACTGAATTCTATTATGGAACAATTCTGCATCAGGTTGAAGCTGTCATACATTTTGAGGATGACACAGAGGAATTACAACAATGGGATCAACAGGTAATTTCATGTTTAGATATATACGAGTATTAAAATTTTAATTAGCTTTCAGGTCCTGTTAAGCTTCAAGATTTGCATCTAATCAAAATAAGTTACTGAGAGGCTGCACTGACACTGTTTGTTTGTTTCTGCAGATTTTTGGATTATGCCAAGCTCTCAACGATGTTCTTGATAGCATGGCTAAAAAGGGTTTAGCAATTCCTGTTTAGCTTCTGATTTTCTTCTAGAATATATAATAGTATAGATAACATTTAATGAAATTGAACCCTGATTTCAAGTTCCAGATTTCAGGCATTTATTTTTGTGACATCTTTTTCGGCCTCTCGGTTATAGTGTCTGAATTCTTTCGAAGTCATTGGTTTGATACCCACATCTTTTGCATGTGAAGTTTTCATGTTTGTCAATAGCTCTATTGTTTTGCTATTAGCTAGTAGTAGTACTGCATGACATACATTATTATTCGAGTTTGTAATCTTGATGGCTCTCGGTTCGATTACAGAATGATTTAAAGAGTTCTGATGAATGATCTTGAAATGAATTCTGGATTTACGCTACTCACCCTATAATAATAAAGAAAAGTGATGAGTTGTAACTTACTAGTATAACCACTTTCCCCAATTTTTTTCTTTACCAAAATCTGTGTCCAATTTCAAAAGCCAAGATTACTTTTAACATTTTATATTATGTAAATCGAATGTTGAATAAATCGTAGTAGTTGGAGTATACGCAGAGGATCCAACAACAATGCCGAATATCTGGTTTAATTTGCTACCCGAGCGATCGCCAAAAAGAAAGAACCTCCAGAGAAATTTTGATCTTGATATATATGAATCATAAACCTTTTATTCCTCAATTGTAAGATGCAACAGAAACACAGGTCATATGGACTTGTATACAGCTGAAATCACTATCAAGATGCATCTAAATTCTAATTCTCCCATATACAATAATCCCCGCAACTTCTAAATGGCTCAATTTGAAGGTAAAAATCAAGGGCCTGGAGGATTTGTAGTACCTCTACATGGAGATGAGGACTTTGATGTCTCCTTCCCATTCTGCAGGAGCACGTCCTGATTAATGGACGCTAGCTGAGATAAATTCTGCAATAAAAATTTTGAGATAGAACTCGTTATCAGATTTAAATATTGGATGAATTATAATTAGACATATACTGAATAACCATAAATACAGATTAATTCTTAATGTGGGCAGATGAGTTATCAGGACAGAATTAATATGTAACAGAGCAAACGCATGTACATTAATTGCTACCACAAGAAGGTAACTTCTGTATACCAGAAAAAGAAAAGAAAAGGGTAACTTCTATGCTGGACTAGATTTATTGAAACTGATAAAATTCATAACCCCCTTCACCAACCAACCAACATCAAACAGGAGTTACAGGACCATGAATCTTGATCTGTTACTGAATGGTGAAAGCGAAGTAATAGAAAAACTGAGTGAAACCTAACTTAAGAACTTAGTGTCAAGCTGGCAACATACCTTGAAAGAGAAATTCATCAAAGAAAGATCAAGAGGTGAAGAATCGAACTCGGCAAGATCGCCACATTCATCCATTTTCTGATGCAAAAGAAACTAAGACATCACCAACAATAACAACTGGAAAATATATTTTCCCTGAAAATATGAAATGGACACATCTTTCTAAATCTTCAATGGCCCTCAATTTTTCAGAAAGCAAGCAAAAGAGTAAAGAACTATTCATGTAGTGACTCTCAAACCTCACAGCCAATGCCAACAAGAGATATATTTAAACTACTACTCTAATGTAGAAAGCAAAATATACCTCCATCCCAGAATTTGTGTTCAATTCAGAGGAATCTGAGTCAGAATCTGTAGAAATTCCATCCACTGCCATTCCATTTGAATTATATCGAGATACAAAGTAACTCGTATCATCCATACGCTCTGGTTGTGGTACAAATGCAGCCTAATGAAAACAACAGAAGATCCATGCTCATACAGCCAGCACAAAGTAGAACAATTTAAGTAATATCTTATTTGTCTTATTTGTAAGTGCAGTTCACAAGGAAGATTAAAGCATTATACAAGCAAACTAGTTATTCTTAGAAATACCATGTCTGGAGACTATAGACAATTTAATATAGCTAATATGATTTTAGGTTTTTATATGATATGAAATCAGAATTCTAAATTTATGGATTTCGTCACCCAATTATGAAAAAGTATTCCACGTGGTTGGTCTTAGATAAGAACATGACCTGTATTAATGGGACATGATATAGACATCAAACACCAAATGTTTCTTCTTCCTAACATCCTAATCTTTGTTGTGAGGCTATCATTTAAACCAAGCCAAAATATTTAAATGAAAAATTATTTGGAACAGTGATAGCACATCATAAGAATTGTATATTTAGAACCATAGTTGTTAAGGTTTCAACATTGAATGACAAGAACTTTTGCTATGAGAAGATGAACCATGAAATACATACTAGGATTGATATTCAATTAAAGTTGCCACATTTGACCATAATGATCTTGGATACTTACCTTTTGTAAGGTCAGATTATCCCAGTCCACTCCTGAGAAAAACTGATGTGCTTTTACCTGAGTGGACATAAAACACAAGTGAGACAGTTCAGAATGTAGTAATATCCAAATTATAACACATGCCTTATTTAAAATATGCTACCTCTGCTGCCCCTTTTGCTCCTAAGCGCTGATACGGATCGTGAACAAGAAGCCTGTGCAAAATTCATTCACAGATGATATCATTTAGCTGGTTCATCCAGAAGGAAAAGAATGGACGAATAATCACGACAAGTTTTATAAGATAGATGATTGATAACAATGAAATTCAAGTGATTGTAAATTTCTTGCACCAAAAAGTTGAATTTATAGAATGCTCCAAAAGAAGTGATTCCTAACAGGAAACGAGTACTTTAATTCAAACTTGGAACCTTTTTAGTTTTATCTATTGTGCTTGTTAATATTGGAACCATAAAGATCAGAAATAATAACACTCAGGATACCAATTATTTCCATGGGAAGGGTGCTATGTGTCAGTCAATGTTATAAAGACTAGATATTCAACATTCATTCTCTCACAGTCCAAACATACTTTTTCCTTTTTTCTTATCCATAATCTACAAATATTAGCCAACCTGTCAATCAGATCTTGGGCTTCATAAGACATCTCACTAGGAACCGATGGCCAGGGAACTTTTCTGTTCAGAATGTTGTCGAAAATATTCTGCCAAGCCAAGAAAAGGCCAATTGTTAGGGGTGAAAAGCAGACAAAGCAGTTAATAAGAGATTACAACAAATTAATGATTTTTCTGATCAACATTTTAACAGAATACCTCTGGATGATCAGCATTGAAAGGCGGAATTCCAGTTATAAATTCAAATAAGATAATGCCCACTGACCACCAATCTGCAGCATAACCTACAGGCATGTCCAGAAAGTACTGTCAGCAATCCATAACATTTCAATTTCCCAGCATAAAATTTTTTGTGGGTTTGAGTAATGGGCAGGAACAGTGGAAGATAGTGTTGAGAGAAATAAATTGAGTTATTATAACTATTGTATCTATAGAACAACACCTAATCTCAACTATATTTAGAGAGATTAGAGAGACCCCAAACAGGAGATAGGTCCTATTCTTATCACATAATACAAATCTGATCCTATCTAACATTAACTTTCTAATCCTACCTTAGTTACTCTTTCTAACAGATAGGAACGCAAACAATGCAATTTACAAAATTCAGGTAGCTGCCTAACCATGTTCTGTTCCGAGAAGAATTTCAGGTGCCAAGTAGTCTGGGGTGCCAACAGCTGACTGGTGGCTATCCATTGTATCTGTATTGAGCTGACCATGTGAATCTACAACGTCATTTCTTTCTCTCTCTTGTGTGGGTAGCTCAGTGGTACAATTCATAAGGCCAATTTTTGACAATCCAAAGTCCGTAAGCTGATAAAATTGTTCAAAGTTAAGAAATTAAAGATCATTATAGAAACCTTCCAACAGATAAGTGGGTCAGTCCATATACTTGCAAATTGATATTTTAATTTTACTTTTTTTAATTGAGAAATGTGAGTGCCTAGGTTGAAAATCAACTTCCTTGATTGTTAATCGCCATTGTTCACAGATAATGATATTCGTGCATTTGCAAAACTTCATTGTATAAACTTGCACCTTAATCTCACAATCTTAACTTTCAAGGTTCCATATTTTCAGAAATTAGGTCACAGTATAAACGGGGTTAAGCAGATTGGAACTTCCCAAAGACGCAGTTATGAGGATTTGACTAGATACTTCAGCATACCATTTGGACTATATTTCCCACAAGAGAAGTCAGTCACAGCTGCATGACATAGTTCTAACATGATTCACTATATACCTTACTTGTGCATCATCAAATTTCCTTAATCAGCAAGGACATTACCTTTTTTTAATACGAACATAGATATACCTTGATATGCCCATCATGGGCAATTAATATGTTGTCAGGTTTCAGATCACGATGTACAATTCCAAGAGAGTGAAGGTATTCCAATGCAAGTACCTACAAAATGATCAAGTATACTTTAAAACTGCTAACAGAAAAATGAAGAGCTTGTATATAAAATATTTCATAATTTACCAATTCTGCAATGTAGGTACGAGCAACAGGTTCTTCAAGGCAACCAACTTTTTTAAGTAGAGAGTATAAATCCCCACCATTGAGATATTCCATGACCAAATAGAGGTTGTCTGTACTGGTAAATGAGTAAAAGAATCGAACCTGTGCAGCAAAGAACCCAGTTACATTATACAGCATCAAGTATTATAAACCTCACACATTCTAACTTGGCCAATAGAAGTCTTTAAGTAAGTTTCTGCTAATTTTATTGATTTGAGTTGTGATGTTATATTACTCTCGTAAGGAACTTACTACAGAATAAAATGATATTTACAAAGATAGCAGTCAACACGACCAACATTTGCAACTTTCCAAATAATGCTGATTTAAGTGAATCAAATTATTACAAGAAATTACCACAAACGGGTTCCGCACTGTGATTAAAATATTACGCTCGGCCAATATACATTCAATATCATTCTTCCGCAACATATCCAACTTTTTCAGCGCCTACATTATCAACAGATTATAAGATCTAAAATGAATAATAGATGCAAAAGGAGATTCAGTACCAACTACCAAATCAAGAAATTGACACTAGAAAAGAAACATGATGAGGCAATACTTGGATGAGGTCAATTTCAGCTGCATAACAAATATTTCTGATTCTTTAGGTAACTTAGAAGTACTCTTTTCATCATAATAGCAATGAATCAAAAATTGCAATATCAAAGAAAAATTTGTGTCTAGAATTGCATGAGTTTTGAATGATTTTACTCTTTTCTACAAGCAGAAATTAGATATAGTGACAGTTGCTTGCTACCTTTATACAAAGATTAAGAGGAAGGTATCACCAGCTTGAAACTCAAAATTTAACGAGATATCATGCAGATTTTTTAGTTCTTATGTGAACACACAATTGTTGAGCTCATCTAGATTGGTCCATGTTCAATTATTTCATCCTATTTTGAGATGTATAGCACAAATGATATGTATTGAGTTGATCGTTACAAGTACAGTACAACAGCAGAAAACAGCTGAATACCACAGCTTTCAAGTAATTTCCGCAGAAATCCGGTTAACTCTTGAACAAAATTCATAAGTTCCCCAGGATGAATGAGGATCAAAGACATATCAAATTGCAAGTACAAGATACCTTCTCTCCTTATTTGCTTCATTAACATGTAGAGGTCAATATTCTTCTATCAAGGTACAATAGTAGGAGCTTCGACAATTGAAACGCATACCTTAATAGCAAATAGATCCCCAGTAGTTCGCTTTCTAGCCAGAAAGACTTTGCCATAGGCTCCTCTGCTGATTGGTTTGATAATATCAAAGTCATCAATGCTTGTACGTTCTTTATGAGCAGGATGCGAAGGAGTTGATGTAGCACTACTCTGAGATGCACTATCCAGCAGTGACCTCGCACTTTCTGGATGTCCAATGTCATCAGTTCTATCCACTTGATTGCAGACTAGTATATATTTCTCTCTGCAAATTAATGTAAGAAAGTTGATTGCTTTATGAAAGCATTATGTACACAATTCTGTCCTTTCTTGTCCTTTTAAACTATTACCTCAGAAGGTTTTCTATTCGGCCACCAAAGATATCCACTAGAAGAGCTTTGTACTTGCTATGTTGCAAAATCTCTTGGAGGTCATGCACACAAGCAAGTAAAAACTCATGGGATCCTTCTTCTAAAAGATCAGTCTCTGCCACGCACCTGGCAATATCGGCCAGGTCATTTATCTGCAAATGAAGTTTAAAGTATATAAACTCATGAATTGCACAAGTGAATTTGAAATCTATGCAAGTTATAAATACATAAAGGCAGGAACAAATCATCATATGTCAATTGCTATTGAAGTAGCAAAAATGCCCAAGACACATCCCTTAGAATAGTTGGAAAACCATGTGATGCAATGTGGAACCCAATACCCAAAAATGATTATCACACAGGCAAAAAAATAAGGCTGATCAAAGACAGCTTCTCCCACATGACATAGCAGCATACATAGTTTTGATGGGAAAAAGATTGAATGAAATCATCCAGTTTAAGTCAGCTTTGAGAGGATTCTAGATTTTATGCTTATATTTGGCCCAAAGCCTCAGCCCCTGTTGGAGATTAACTTTTAAAAGGCTGCAGTACAAATCATTCTGGGATAAAGGCCCCAACTATATCAGAATTTGTTTCTCCAATTTTACTAATATTCATAAAGTACGACTTAAGATCATTTGCACATCAATTTCTCCAATTTTACTAATATTCATAAAGTACGACTTAAGATAATTTGCACATCAAGAAACAATAAATTGTCACATTCAATCCAAATAGCTGCAGAAGCAAGCTGACTTTTGCCATAAAACAGGTATTTGCATGAAAAAAACTATACAGTATAAGCCTTTACCCTTTCAATATAACAGTATCAATAGATCAAGGAAGACAAACCTGCTGCGTATCCTCTTGCTCCGACAAATTGTTTTGATCTAACCAACAAATATCAAAATTTCCCGACCGAGGACTATTTGCCGATGAAGTTGAAGTCATGCTTCCATTAGGTGAGCCATATTGGTTTACCTTTGTTAGTAAGTGACTTTTCAAGTTCACCACATTTGCAAGATGAGAATCCTCAATGCAGGCAGTGTCCATCTCGTGGAGATCCTCCAACATTCCATCCATGCCTTTACTTCGCCACTCATTGCACTTCGGTGAGTAACTTTCTGTACTTACTGTAGAATTAGCACTTCGCATCCTCAAAATTTCAGGGTTTACATAACTTTCATGATTGTTTGAACTGCGTAAATCTAACAGGTGTTCCAGTAGCTCAGCAAGTTTCAGGAGACGTTCGTTCACATCTATATGTTTTGAAACACACTTATCTGCAAACGCACATATATAGGAATGCGGCTCTAAATGTATAGCAGGAACTAATTCTTCACATATCCGGCAAATTACTGAATTAGAATCATCTGAATAGTTCTCTTTCTCTGAGATTTCAGGTTCCATATGAAACATGTCATCAATGTTATGAAATTGCCCACAATTCAAAAGATCATTTAATGCATTTCGAGATACTTTTTGCTCAATGGACATGTGATTCTTTCTAAGTTCTGTGCCCTGATCATCAGCCGGCTCCTTAGGCCTGCTCCCAAATTCCCAAGAAAGAATACCTGTATATTCGTTTCCCTGCAACTTTTGCTTGCCATCACCTTTCATTTTCAAGCCATAACTCGTTTCAGAATCTACAAATCCCTTATTTACAACCCAATTCATGTCAACTGAAGGAATCCTTTCTAAACATTCTCTGAACTTGTCAAGTGATTGCTCATTCACAGGCTCACTATCCTTCTCAAAATGCAGCAATCTTGTGCAACGAGTCAATATGAAAAGGATGCGTGTGAATAATAGTTTCAGCAATTCAGCTTGACATGTCTGCCTCTTCATCGTCAGATCTTGTACTATTGTTTCACATTTTGTGCGGAAGTCCAGAGAAGTCATCTCAATACATCGTTGAGCAAGAGCAAAAAGTTCCTCCGCCATCTTATATTCATCTGGTGCTAAGGAATCAACTTTCTGCAGAACTTCCATCATTTCTCGTGAAAAAGAACCAAGCTCTATATTCACCACTTCCTTCGCATCATGAAACCTCGACCGAAGAGTTCCCAAGAGTTCCTAAATGTCATGTTACAGGGAAGTTAATACTTCTGATTAAGAACAAGAAAAATATATTCACGCTAGCACAGACATGATTAGTTTTGAGAAGTCGATGTAGCTTTCCTCATTTTAAATAAAACATAGTTGAGACTCAAACCAGCAAATTTTATTCAACAAGGTGGAAGCAACTTACATTATTCTTATAATAACAAGAAAACCAGAAATTATGTGATAAATACCAATTATACCTTCAAATCGTTATAGCTGTGAGCCCTAGGATGAGAAGATTGAATACCACCTTTTGGACCCAATTCGTGTGAAAAACTTTTTACACATTTCGGCACTTTATATGTTGGTGTAATTTTCGATGAATCTTCAGATAAATTATTCCTCATCTTGTGGAATTTTCTGCTAGGGTCCTCCTTGTCAGGCCTTTTCAACTCCAATCTACTAGGCTGTCAAACTAGTACATGAGTTTACTCCAGCCAGAAAGATAAACAACAACAAGATGTGAACTATGAAAACCAAGATGCATTATAAAAGGTCTTACCTCTGTGCTGCGGAGATCACCTAACACTTGATCAGAATCCTTGAAAAGGGATGAAGTAAACCACCGAGCTATCTTCCTCCCTTTGCGGAATCCTGAATCGTAAGAAATTTTAGTAAATTGGATAGTTCCACTTTCCTTGTAACAAATGAAGGACTCAATAAGAGGATATCCTGACAGAATTTATTGAATTGCGAGATGCAAAGACATTGTCGCATGCCAACATGTGTGTCTATGTCTGTGTATATCTATGTCTGTGGAGAGAGAGAGATGAGGGGTTTCCGTACCAATTGATCCTCTAGATACATCTCTCAATTCTCAGCGGTTTCAGAAGCTTAATAATCTTGAATGGGATTTTTATAACTTTATTCCGTTCAAATCAGATATCCTATATGATGAAGTCTCATTAAATGTAAATTTAAAAGGAAGACGTCTGTTTAGACAACACAGAATTTGCCAGGACAGTTTAAAAAGGTTATATGGACGGAAGAGGTTGAGTGCGAGAGAAACGTTCTCATCATCTTTTTTTACTCATTTGGCTTTATTTATTTCTTTTTTGGGGAAAATTTACAAAGTTCTTGAATACTGAGCAAGGAAAGAGTAGTGAGAGTTAAGGTACGTGAATGCCAAAATACATCCTCAGATCACTCATAAATTATGGTTACTTCACAAAAAATAGTTGAAATCAGTATGACGACAAACTTATTACTTTTGCTATCTACATCAGACACTTGCATAGTCTCAACACATATATAACTCACTCCAGAAGTTTCAAATTTCGAATTAATCGAATCAATAACATAAGTTAGAGAATCTACGAAAAAGGAGAAACGAGTACAAACACTCCACATCCATATCCCATAATCCAGCCCCAGTGTTTCTAATCATGTCAATTCTATGTAATCAAATCCCTACTCCCAGTGTTCATTCTGCAAGCTGCTTAATGCTCAAGAGGTTAGTCACAATCTGGACTGACAAGAGGACCCCATCATAATGAGCAATTTCTATTTCTATTCCATAAAATAACTCGAGCACCAGGTCCTTCACCATCACTTTCCCATATCACTATTATACAAGCCTCTCAAGGTGAATTCGAATTAGGTGGGCTTATTAGCTGATTTTGTGAATTTAAATTCCTCATAAACCATTCAGGTTATTAACCATTGAATAACTTCCTTTCCTGCTAAAATTTTGAGAGAGCCAAAACGTCCGAATATTTCCATCCCGGAATCAAGCTAACGAAGCAAATACCAAACAAAAAAAAAACACGTGCTGATAGTTTCATAACAAAACAAAAATATACCTAATAAACATATACAAGGAACTAAATCAAATACAAAATTTTCCATATACGTAAACAGCATCCAAACCTTCTTTAGAAGCAGAACGACCGAATTTCACATGTCCTTTACTGAGCGCCTTGAGTTTCGGCTTCACATGAGCTCCAGACATCGAAAATCCACTACTCGGCGACTCGTCAAACTGATCAGAATCTTCAGCTCCCAAATTCGTTTTAACTTTTCGAGTCTTTATCCGGTTCAACCCGGTCGGAATCTCGGTTCCCGAAAAGAATGCCGACGAGCCGCCGCCTGTTCGGCTTGGTTCCGCCATTTCTGACTGAGCCAAACTAACGCAGTACAAAGCTGCTCAATTAATCAAACACATCAACGGCGTAATCCAGTATAGGCTTTCACGAGAAGAAGAAGAAGAACAGGGATTAGATGTTTGAAATTATCAGCTGTGCGCGGAAAGTGTTTGTGGTTTTAATTAAACATTTTCTTCTTGTTTGGTTTGGTACAAGGCAAAGATATTATGTTTTTTTTGTCTTAAAACTTAAAAGTTCAAACTTTCAAAAGAGTCCGTTCAAAAACGTCAAAGGGCAAAAAGCACTAATTGTGAAGGACAAGAGAAAAGGAACATTGGCCATTATTAGTGATGATATTAGTTTTCATATTTCCGTATTTAGGTAAGGGAAAGTAATTACTATTTTCGAGCGAGAAAAGAGCCATTGGATTGATACGATAAAGTATCTCAACGATAAATTTAAATTTTCTTAGCGAATTTCCGATTAAAATCGGATTAAAATTACACAAAATAGAAAGTTATAGGATGATTTTTAAAAAATAAATTTAAACAGGACTAAAATTCAAAAATTGTAAATTCACGTGACGAAATTTGCAAGTTTACCTAATAATAATCGTACAATGCAATTTACGAGTGCTACATTCACTTGATATGTTTACACATTAATGGCACTAAATCTAAACATTAATGACATTGATTTTGACGGGCCGACTTGAAAACTTTATATTTCATTACAACATAAATTCCTTAATATAGTATGTTGAAAATTGTTCACAGAAATTTATGAAGCGCGGAACGAAAACTCAACATATTATATTACCACATATTTCTCTCATGAAAATTAATTTTTACATATAATCTAACTAATTAATAGCTAAATATACGACTTTGTTAAAGATAGGACTTATGACTTTTTTTAATTAGTGAGTCATTGGATAATGAAACCTAAGACCGAGTTGATGGTAGGCACGGAAAGGTCATGCAATAAAAAGTTGACTTATTACCCAAAACTCAAAAGAAATAGAGTCTTAAATTTCTGGTTAAATTTGACTTGACAATGTTCATTTATACTTTATTATTTAATAATACTTATAATATATATTTTTTTATTTTTTAAAATTTTATTCGAAATATCTAGTTAAACTAGCATAGAAATAGAAACGTGATCTATCTTTATAATATACTTATTTGAATTGAATAGAAAAATGTTAAAAATTTGGACGGCAATTGCTTGTGTCGTTCACCACGTGAGCTAATACTCTCGCGTGGCTCGCTAACCACTGTGATGCAACTAACTTGTTTGGCGGTTTGATCCTTGCCGTTCAATTTCAATTATATAATTATAAAACATTGTATTATTGCAAATTAAAGTGTGTTACATACTAAAAATATGATAATTGTAAAAACAAAAAGAAGTACAGAATCAAAAGTTTTAAATTTTACTTCATACCATTACTACTCTATTTAGATCTTGTATTGGAAAACGTAATGCAAAAAATATTAGTAAAGTTAGGCTAAAATTGGACCAAATTCTTGGTGGTTGAGCAAAAGAGACCAAAGACTTGGCACAAACTTGTAATAAAATACTTCCAAAGTTTCCAATAATCAAACTACCAATAAATATTTTCCTTACACTACATTTCTTAGCAAAGTACTTATAAGAATCATAATAACTTGTACTGCTCCATATGCTAGGCAGGTAAACAGTCAACAATCAGATGGGATGTTTTCTATCAAGGCCACACATTTTTCATTATTTTCAATTAAGACCATAAATTTACCATAAAATACAGTTACCAGTGCGGTTTAGCTTCTTCCTTCTATCTTCATTGGCTTCTTTGGGACTCTGAAAGCCAGAATACTCTTTGTGAGGTCTACTGTACTGTCTTTATTACAGACTTGAGATTTTGATCGCTTCAAAATCTCAAGCAATGAGGTCTTTGATACTGCTTCTGAACAACCTTCTCTTGTTTGGCTGCTAAATTTGTTCTTTGAACTGCTATATTTAGCTGTAATAGTCCTGCTTGTTCTAATTTCTCCAGAGACCTGTGTTTAAGAAAAAACAAACATGGCATCATTTTATTGCAGATGCTTACAAACTGATAAGTGTTGACTATGATATTATTAATAGTTAATAGTGTTTAATGGGGAAAGTAATTACTGTATCTGAGGAGTCCTCTGAAATTGACACAGAACTCCTGCTATTACTATCGTCCCTTCCAAAGATAAAAGATCGAACCGATCCTGACCCCTGCTTTCGAGATGACGAAATTGAATGGCTTGATACTCGTCCAAGGAAAGATGACTGCGTTAAACAAGAAACAATTATTTTAACTCCTTTTGAAGAGAACATAAAGCAATAATACTGATTTGACAAAATATTTTAAAACTGACAACATAAAGTTATGATGCTGAATTGCATCCCAAGTGTGAATATATTACCTTTGAAGAGACGTTGCTATTTCCACCTTTAAGCATTGAGTCGAAGAAAGCTGCAAATGACAACTGAACAGTAAGGTACAAGATTAAAAAAAGGAACAATATGCAATGTAGACCACAGAGGAGCGTGTCTTACACGAGGCTTTTGGTTTTCTCTTATTTTCAGAGACAATATTCAGCTTCTTAATAAGACCAAAGACTTCCCTGGAACTCTCATCATCTGCTGGTGACACTACTGAAGCCTGCTCTTCCTGTCAATTTAATAAAGTTTAGCAATCTTGTAAGATCAGAGAGCTTATAAGCTTTTTCTAAAATAAGCTTAGCTAAACACCCAGTAGAACTTACTTTTCTGATGAGGAGGCGATGTGCATTCCTACTATGTGTGTCGTCTTCACCATCAGATAAATAAACATCTTCTTTGTCAGAAAGCATCTGTAGAATTATCTGTTTGGCCTTTTTAGTATTTACTCTGGTAGGATTTAATGGAGAATCATCTTTTGCTTCATCATCAAATTCTTCATCCTCCTCCTCATCAGTTTCAGATTCCTTGACGTGCAAGAATGTATCTCTGAGTCCCAAACCACATTTCAATCTCTGCATAATATTATCAGTTCCTGCAGCATCTTGTTGCTCAAGCCACTTCTGATGAAGTTCATTGCGCCTTTCACCATCAACGGGTCTTTCTTTATACTCAGTTGCTATCATATCATTAAGTTCCTCAGAATCTTCAATATCCTCATCTTCTTCATTTTCTGGGAAACGGTTTAGGTCATTATCACTGTCATCTTCTTCCTCAGCTTCTTCATCCACGAAATCTTTTACAGGATCACCTCTTGCAGAAGTGCTGGCATCAGCAAGTTCACGAGGACGGGGTGCAATATTCTCTTTGTCATTGTCTTCTTCTTCTTCATCCGAGGAGCTGGAAATTAAAATTGGTCATTTCACATAGTTATTGCTAGTAAGTAGTGACTATCATCAACAAAGTTATTGGACTGACAAAGAGAAGAAACAAAGAAAGCAACATTTTAAGCTTCAGAGAAATATAGATGATAACTAAAGGCATCAGCAGACTACTAGTTTACCAAACAAAAAAGTCTCAGATAGGCAAAGTGAAAAAACACAAAATCTCAAAACATATACCTATCGTCTACAGGAGCGGAATCAAACTTCAAGTTCATATCAAGTAAAGATGGAGCAAAATCTTCTTCCAATGGACTATTTGGTTGTTCGTGATTCTGTTCATCTGGAGCACAATTTGGCTCGGCGTCGTCGAAAAGATCCTGTAAATATCAACTTGGTAAGCTTTTGGAACCTTTTAGGCAATAATGCCACCAAATTTTACAAACAAAGATGTTTGAAATTCGGAAAGCAACCTGGGTATCATCCACTGGTGCTCGAAATGCAGGTGTAGGCTCTTCATTTGGTGGCTGCATTAAAGGGGTGGGAATAATTACTCATTCAGAAAACAACGTAGTAAAAGTGAAATTACACTGTTTCCAAGAATCGGACAATTACCAAGTCCATTCTTCCTTATTCTCAACACTATTCTAGTATTCTCTAACTTGAGCTAACAGAAAAGTATAAAGAAGAAAATATAACAAAACATTATATAGCATACAGACCTCATTAGTTTTATCATTCTCATTGGTTGTCTCTTTAGCAGTGTCTTTGAATTCATCCATGTCCGAAACAGCTAAATCACTCTCTCCTTCCAAGGAAGGGGAAACTATCTCCTTTTCTACTATTGTTGGCATTTTTCCTTTTCCCTTCTCTTTATTAGACAAATCAAGGTCCGTGGATTTGTCTCTTGGACTGATGTTTGGCTCATGGCCACTACCACTTAACACCATAGCTCTGTCACCGAACAAAAGAGAATGTATATAAGTTCATGTAGATCACAACCATCACAATGTAGCCTGTAAACATAAATACAGCAGAAGATAGTGATCTACCCACTTTTTTGAGATTTCAAGTTTTCGCTTCCGAATTTTCTCCAGCACTGATGATATGGGTTTGTGCACTACTGGTATAGGCTTAAATGATGCATCTCTAGTTTCTGAAAACAGCCAACAATAACCAGCACTTTAGAAGTGGACAAAAAGGTATTGATAAATTAAAACAGCAGCAAAACTCAAATATACTATAAAGTAAAGGACAAACCTCGTAGTAACCTCTGAGATTCAGCATGGAGTTCTTTCAGGTAAGCTTTTCTTTCCTGTATATTGCCAAAACCATAGATCATCATCCAATTATAAGCTAGTTGCATGACATACCGCATTATAAGAATAACTTATTACAAATACATTGAAAGAAGAAACTGAAACAATAAATATCATACCTTTTCCTCTCTCCTTTTATTGGAACCCCGCACATCAGGCTTCGAACCATCACCAGTAGCAGTCTTAACTCTCTTTTTCGTCTTGTTCTTCTTACTATTGATTTCTTTACCCTCAAACAAATCTTCTTCTTCAATAATCTTTTCCTTCTCGGTCATTGCCGGCTCAAACGCCTCACTGTCTTCTCCAATTGCCCATTCATTCTCATCAACTCCACCCTTCGCATCATCATCAAACTCCAACATCCTCTTAGTTTTCTTGACCTCTTCATGGAGCCAACCTTCCACTTTATCCTCATCGTTTGTTTCATTTACAACATCAATGCCTTGAGACAGTGATTCTTGAGATAAAATCGCCTCATCAGTTGAATTTGAGTCGTTAGAATCTGGGAGCACCGTACCATTCTCTAAAGCTTCCAATCTCGCGAAATCAATGTCGGGAAGCAAAAGCGGATCATCAAATGGTTCGGGCAGCGGATCTCTTGAAGGTTTTGAATTGGATCTCTTCAAGCGCTTGAGCCTCCGGTAGTGGACGTCCGGGGAGGTTTCCTTCAGCGGTGAGAATGACTGGAAATCGTCGTCGCTATCCATTTTTGGGCGAAACTGCGCTCTGCTGTCCGAATCTGAGAAGGAAATCTGAGGATCAATTGGGTGTGGATCTGAAATAATTCGACAAATTGGGGGTGGGGTTGGTGATTTGTTTTTAGGCGGCAAAGGGTTCAAATTTTGAGGAAATGGCGGAAGGTTTAACCGCGAAGAGTTTCCGTGCATTTTGCTTTACAATTCTCAGTTTGACCCCTTGAATTTAGTTTCATTCGTAAGCTTACCTGAAGTTCTAAAGTGAGAGCAATTTTTATTCTCAGTTTGACCCCTTGAGTTTAGTTTAACTCATAAGCTTACCTGAAGTTCTAAAGTATTAGCAATCAACACCTTCGGGATCGGGACTTGGCTAGTCCCTAGTAATTTTGATTCTTGACCATTTCTCGATTTACATGTGACATCCTTGTGCAGGGTCCATGCTAATCTCCTCTGTTATCGTTCGTATTGATACGAACGGGAAAATTCATTAATCTTGTATGAATCGGAGCATTGTCTCCATATATGCACCAAATGATTATGGCTTGTCCTATTTGTTGGTAATTTTTATCAAGTAAATAAAATATTTAAAAATTATGACTGTTCGGACTTCGGTATATACGTGAAGTCAGATACCCAATGTAGAGTATAATTTCTAGAGGAGAAAATTGGCATGGCCTCAGAAGTGATAAAGAAGAAAATTTTATCTTACGAATTTTTACTAGCGGAATAAACAAAAAAACTATTTAATTTCAAAATAGGAGATGCTGATTAAATCACATTTTGAAACATGTTAGAGATTCATTCAAGTGTGCCGCTGCTTATTTAAACGACTGTGCCCCTCTATCGACATTGACCATAGTGCAGAACAGAGTACAATTTGCAGAAATTTGTGAAGTGAAGTTCATGAATGACATTGGCCTCATAATGCAGGGCACAGGGGTTTACAATTGCTAAGAGTCTGCTGTCAATTGTCAGTCAGCAACATCGCAAAATGAAAGAGTATAAAGCACATGATTAAAGCCTAAAGGCAAAACTATATATCTTCTTCCATTACAAGATTTTCG
Source organism: Verbena officinalis (assembly GCA_958496215.1). Taxonomy (NCBI): domain Eukaryota; kingdom Viridiplantae; phylum Streptophyta; class Magnoliopsida; order Lamiales; family Verbenaceae; genus Verbena; species Verbena officinalis. The sequence goes on along the minus strand of OY292390.1, from coordinate 29,613,591 downwards.
TCGAAATTGAGCCTTTGTAGTAGCTAGCTGAACTGGAATAGAGAGGGAATGGAATTACACTTCGAAGTCCCAGGTAGTCTCAGCACATACTTTCGGCATCTTGCGTTCCTCTGCCAAATTAACTGCTGCTGTAATCTGCAAAAGTGAACCGAAGTGTAACGTGGTGTTACTTGATTAATTGATAACATCACAGAAGGTATAAATGAGGAATGGGGATTCTCAGAATCCAGGTTTAAAGATGATGAAATTAATATGACAGCAAGTGTTGACCTGACCTTCTCAGTTATATACTATATGTCATGCCTAAATATTGTGCCAAAGTAAGTAAGTGAGAGGGAATTTGAAAACGGTCTTCACAAAGGTGAAAGACTCCTACTAACGACATATAGCATAACACACACCAACTCTTCAACTATCTAGGAAAACATTAAACAACAGAATTTACATACACCATCAATTACCAAAAGCAAAGGATGCATTCAATTGCATCATTAACAATTAAGAGCCCCCATTGGTATCATAACAATGAGTTATTGGAACATAGTACTTGGTGGATAACAACTAAAGAATCGCAAGCCCTGTGTATGTAGGAACAAGAAAAGTTATCTATTCAACTTTAGAAGGGTTAGTCTATTACTATAGCTTTGAGAGCAAGGTAAACTGTGCATTCATTTCTTAAACATCAGGAAACGAAGACAAACTTGCATCCTCATGTTTTTAACTCATTTCAAAAGAATAATGCAATGAGAATCAATGATTTCTCTCTACGTAAGAAGTTACGCGCTGCTTTCACTAATTCTGTTTGACAAGGTTTATTAGTGTATTTAACCACAATCACTTTTTCACTGAGTTTGGTCAAAGGGAATCTGACCATTATCAACAAGAATTGAGAACTTATCATCACTAATAATAGAAACAAATAAATATTGTCTCTTATAATAGGTCGGACACTAAATCGTTCATGAATGGACCAAAAAGGACTAAGTGGTACTCCAATGCGACATCACACAAAAATGTTTTTTAAAGTTCATATCCGGTAATGTAAACAGGACAAACATGGATCACATGAATAATTGCATTTATTTACCTTAAACGATCCATTCAGCTTGGAACTCCTTGACCACTCAAGTCCCAGATTCTTGCTAGATGTCTGATAGGTAGCCCTGAAAACATCATCTCCATAAACCTTGCGTGAAACAGCAAAGTCCCAAGAATTCTTCCCCAAATCATAGCAAGGTTCAATTGTCGTCAACCCTCCATGTACATATGTGTACTTCAACTTCGTATTCCCAGTACCAAGCATGTGATTTGCAGAAACCTTATTGGCTGAATCAATAACCAAACTCCCATCCAATATTGTCCTCGCATCGCCTTTGCTGTGAATGTAAGTCAAATTCAATGGTTTCTCTGCTACCCTAATAGTATTCATAAATTGAAACCTAAAATCCTGAAAATAAATACAAAACAAAATTATTGAATGCTCGTGAAACAACTGTGAAGCTGGTGTTACAAGACTAAATCGAATATTCACAGTTTCACACTGGTAAGTGACTTGACTATCTACAAAATTCAAAAATCAAACACAGATAAATATTTCAAAGTAACCAACGTTACAAAAATCAATAATATTCTCAATTGACATTTAATTTCTGTTTGTAAAATCCGAAAACTGAGAGCTACGGCAATTACCGAAAATTTAACTACTCAAAAACCCAAACAAACCGAGGTGTTTCAGCTAATTGATGCTTACTTTTTTGGGGACGTTGTAATCAACCATGAAGAAGCCAGGTTTCTCGAGCGCTAAAGCTAAACCGTTCAAGCTGGGACCGTTGGCGACCGTGGCATCGGTCAGGGAGGCGCGGAGCTTGAAGTCGCCGGCGTTGACGGCGACTGTAGCAGCGGCCGCCGCCTTATCGGGCTCGTATCTAGCTTTGAACGACGCCTTCATCATTCTTTTAGAGTTCGGTGAGGAAATAGATGGTGGTCTGGTCTGATGGTGGGGTTTGCGCTCGTTGGCTGTTGGCTGTTGCTTTGTTTGACAAAATGATAAGAGGGAGGGTACTACAATAAAAGCACGAGGTACAAGCAGCTTTCGGAGTTTCCAATTTTCATTGTTTCTGATACGGCTCACGGAAATACTCTGTTGACTGCCGCACCGTATTTCTTCTCTTTTTCTTTTCCCCTTTTTTTTTTGGACTTGTACACCAGTTTACTGTTCTTCTTGTCTCCTCTAGTGCGTGTGAGGGAAATTTATATTTATATCTTACATTTCTGGTAAAGTTTGAAATTTGTGACATATAACTATATAAGTACTCAATGTTTTAAAGTTAACACACTGAGTCCTTAAAATTACTAATATATGTCACTTTAAGGATCGTTTATTTCGGCAGAAAGTAACATAAGTCAGTTTATGCAACGCCTCTTTTATAGCATGCTATAGGTCAAATAACTTTGTTTATTTATGGCCCATATAAGTTGGGTTCCCTTAGCAATATAGGTAGGTTTGTTTTTAAATTTCAAATTGTGAACTCTGGCAAATCATCGTAATTACTACGCAACTCCAAGGGGAATCATGAATGGAGAAAGTCCTCCACTCCTCCTTTGCGGCTGACAAGGTAACCGCACCAAAAAGAAGCAGAAATGTAAGCGGTGAACAATGGTAAATCACGCGGGTGTATTGGATTAAGTCGGATAAGCAGCGCAACTAAGTAAACTATCCCTTAGTGTTTTTTTAAAAAGAATCCAACAGAGTTTTGATCGGACTAAAGGATTTCTTTTTAACGCAGTAGCATTGGAACAAGAAGACCAAGTTCAGTAAGGAAATAGAACTCTGTACCATCTGGCTATCAATTCTTTATAACAAATGCATGCTCTCATTAAATTTACTTTATTATTCCAACAACTTATTAAAGTAAAAATAAAGTAACAATTATTTAATTAATATCATAAATCATCCAATTAATAATTCTAATTTGATATGTACTAAAATTTGGATTTCAAATCTATTTGTGAAATCCGAAGTTTTGAATTACATAAATTTGAAATGATGAAAGAGCCCTCAAGCCCGGACAAATTAACACTCCTATGATTCTAGGCTTATTCTAGCCATAAGTATTAAAAAAGAGTTATATATCTAAGTGGAGTGAATTCCACCTTGTTTTCGTAACCAGCGTTTGTAACAGAGAGCTTCAACCTTTTTGTGGCACCACTTCCCTTCATGACACGATGATCATAAATTTGATCTAGTCGAAACAGGCTTCCCGGCTGATAAATTTGACAAGAGAAACAGTTAGGAAAACCGTCAATGATAACCATCTTAGTAGATTTCTTCTCAATATCCACCAAACACAATTTGTCAAAATGCCAACAATTAACCCTTTACTCTTCAAATACGCAATAGGCCTGTAAGGCATATCATTGCGAAGCGAAATTATTTTCATCCATGAAATTGTATAATCTTTCATCAACCATACTTCCATGGGGAGATTCCTGTAATTGTAACTCAAAACTAAGCATCCATCCATAGCATCGAAATCCCAATCAAACCAAACTTGTGACTATGTGATCGGGCAATTGCAGTTGGCTATATTCTTCAGTTGCAAGATCAAAGCAATTATCTTATTATCTGAAGACTTCCAATGCAACGAGCCATTCAGAAAAACCCCGAAACTGGAAAAATCATGATCACCTGCAGGATAAATATCGTCCTTAATCATCTTCCAAGAATTCAATTTCAGACTATAAACAAAAGTCGTGTTTTCATGCTCGTTGTTGTACGCGTTTCCAATCCGCACAACTTTGTAGTCATCGGCAGAATAATCGTACCCAAACCCTAAACCAGTTAGGTTATAAAAATCAGTATCTCCAATATTAGATGCGTATAAATTGGTATCTAATTGGGGCACCTCGTGGAAGCTTCGGGTTAAGGGACTGAATATTACCCAAACCCATGATGTAATTTTCCTCATTAAGATAAATCCATTGCAGGAGTACATCCGAAGATGGGAGGTTCGAAACTCAGGATATTTCAGTAGCTCCATAGGATTCGCCTCAATGGTACTTTGGCCAGCAATGGCATCAATGTTGTTAAGGGAGTCCAGAGATAGAGAAAAGAGCTGATCATCTTCCTGGTTTTTGATAGGGAGAGTACTGTTGGAATTCGAGTTCTGATAGTTTGTGTGGGTTTTGATGAAGATTGGGTCGTCGATTACGTGCCGCCAGTCCTTGCAGACGGCCCTGGCGGTGAGGAGAAACTCGGCACGGATTCGGAGGAGAATTTCATGTAAGACATCGGCGGGTGTCAAGTTTAGGGACTGCAGTACAGAATTGCAGGGAAGAAAGGCGAGAGAAGATAGAGATAATAGAGACAGAAAAAATTAAGGGAGAAAAGATAATACTTTATTAATCAGAAAGTCCAATATATACACTTAGGAGAAGAGCTAAAAGCGTGAACACGCCAATACTAATAAGCAAAAAACTCCCTAAAAATATAAGATAAAAAAGATATAAATACAAAATAGAAAATACAATTAAGAGATAAAATAGTCATAGTCAACAGCGGGGATGTCCGACATATATATTCCAAGAGGCACTTTTGAGGTGGTTTCTTAGTATGTAATAACCCTAAAGTCTACAGGTTTTTCTCACGTCTACTTAGGTATCTTTTACTTTCCTTTCGTTTTGATGTTAATTTAAATTTTAAAAGATACTAAATCTCCTATTTATTATATATAGTGACAATAGAATCATATTTATAATAGGTGAAATTCTAGTTCTACTCGGACTAAAAATCCTTCTCCTTATTCTCTTCAATCTATTATTAAAAAGGGACAAAAGGTGATAGAAATTATGTGGCACAAACTTTTAAACTTTTTGAGGACCAAATCTGATATCTGCAACATTGAGGACCAAATTCTCCCTTCACTTTTGTTTATTTCCCAAATATACCCGAAATGAATTTACGCAGGAGACGGCGGACAAATCTCTACTTCCCGCCAATTCATTTGGCGCGAGACTTCACACATTTTTTGCAAAATAAAACTTTACCAAACAAGTATAGTATCCCTCTCTCACTCTCACTCTCTCTCTGAAGGTTTCTGCGGCTTCAGACTAAGGTGAGCTCGTCGCCCACTCCACTACCAGATCTGCTTAATCACATCATTTCTTCGCGTAATTACGATTTTTCTTTGTTTACTGTTTAAGTTTTTGCATAGATTTTAGGGTTTCAGCTACCGAGCTCGATTAAATGATTTGTCGCACCGTCCTTACTTTTCGGATTGTGAATCTGATACGATTATCTGAATAGATAGATGGAGGACCAATATAATGATCGAAAAGTAAGGTTGATGCCTGTGTTTTCAGATGCAATATTTTAAATAAAATATGAGATGTGGTTCAGGGGTTTTATTGTGATATTTCAACTGGCAGAAAATTTAGCCAAGTTTTTTTTGTATAAATTGACATTCTAATATTTGACTCTGGTTATTCTGAATCAGTTCTACATAGATCCGGTTGGTTGTTAGTAGACTCCAAAATCTGTGCAGTGTAGTTGTTTATTTTTTTCATTAAATTATTGTATCTAGCTCAATTTGCTTTGTCTTTGACTTCATATACTCATTTTAAGTTTATGGACAATTCATTTATTATGGTAAAAGGGTTCATTTGCTAGTATATCTTTATTTTGTAGTTTCCTTTTAATTTTGAAATTGGTTCATTGGATGTTAAAACGTAGGAACTCTAATAGCACGTGAGTGTTTCCTCAATGATTTGGAGATATTATGCTAGGTTCCATTATTTTAGAAGCGGGAATTGAAATTTCTATGGAATTCTTCACTCAAAAAGAAGGCTAATTTTCATCTTGATTTTTTGTCAGATTTGGCACTCATTCGTACAAATCGGTGTGCACTTGAATTTATTTGTACCATAGTTTTGCTGCTACTACTTGCACAAGTGTTGGCAAGAGCAGACACTAGTTTAATTTTTTCTGCAATCATGGGACTAAGGAGTTGTGGCACTATGCATTTTATCCAAACTGTTAGCGGTGGTTTCGTAACAAAACTTCGTAATATAAATCCCCATGGAAGGCCATATATTAGATTCAAGACTCTAAAGGATGTATATGTCAGCGAAGATGCCAAAAGACTACAAAACCCCCCTTCTGGCGTGATGTTTGAATCTGAACAGGCGAAATATGAAAATCCATGTTGTCCTGTGGTAGATAGAACACTACGGGAAATCAAATCTGAACCTGATGAATTTGGTCCTGTTGCTGATTCTGTGGATAATGAATTGGATGATGAGACCACATTGCAGCAGCTCAAGAAACGGTTCTTAACAAAGAAAAGGAAACACACTCGTTATTATGAGTGTTCGAAGCAGGATGCCGCTAATGAAAAGCCTTTGGCAGATGAATCTGATCTTAATGAGCCCCTTATCAATTTGAAACCAAAGCATTCAAAGCCCTCAAAGTCTAAAAGGAAATGCACGAATCTAAGTGTTGCTTCCTGTTCAGCCATCGAGTTCACTATCAAATCTGAAGACAACTTGGTTTCTGAAGGTTCCCACCAAGTTGGCGGTGAACTAGCTCCTGTTCATGTCAAACTTGAGGTTCCAGATGACGAGGAATTAGGATGCCAAAATAAAACCTCTTCTGCCGATGACTCATTGGTTGGCGATGATGGGGGATTAAATCCTCATGGTTTAGCACCTGAATTTGAAAAGATGGCTTTATGTGAAGATATAGAGCCAATATTGCTTGCAAATAAAGAGCAAAACTGTGTTACCAATGAGATCTTGTATGATCATTTGGAGGATGTTGAACCTATTAGTATGATTCTTCCATGGAACGAATTGAGTGTCAAGTTAGGAACAGAATTGGGTTCTGAAGAGTTTCCAGATTCGCCTCCCCTGGCCACTGATAAAGGGAAAGAGGTTAGGGATATACATTCTTGTGGAAGGTCTTTGTCTGAGGGTCAAAATTCAGATGTGTGTAGTCATTCCAGAAGTTCTTCCTATATGAATGAAAATTCAAAAGTTCCTGATATGGCCATTGACGGTGCAGTTGGTTGCATTGGACTTCATCAGGAATTTACTTCTGTTCAATTTGAGGATAAAACTGTGCCAGATTTTCCATATGAGCAAGATGGTTTTCTGAGTAGCCCTAGCAAGAACATTGATTCTTGCCCGGATTCTATTATTCCATTGAAGACTGATAAGGATTTGGTTTCCATGGAAGATACTATAGCTGATGAGGAGCAATCTTCAGCATGTTCCTCTGATGCCGTTATGGAGGACGGCTTGAAATGTGAAGATCATATGAAGGATGAATTAATGAAGACTGAGGACAAGCAGATTTCTGCATCTTCTATCACAGATGCAGAAAGTCAATCATCTTTGAAGGATCAAACTTGTCATATTGCTGTCACAATTTCAATGCCAGAGCCAAGCCAACCTCCTGAAAGGCTTCTTTCGACACGAAAGGTATTTATACTTTTATGCATGCTGTATTAGTTTTACATGAATTGCTGGAACCATCCTATAACTTTAATTGTTTTGCAGGCCATGTCTCCATCTGCTCGAGAGCGGTTGCGCTTGGCGATGAATTCTGTTCAATTAAATGATGATGCTGATCAATATAGTAAGTCAAATTGCATCAATAGTCTTTTATATCCATTATTTTTCCGATTGAAATTACTTTAAAGATGAACCCACTATAGACAAGTATCAGATGAAAAAGAATTGTTCATGGACTATTGCTCTATTAACTGAATTAGAAGCAGAAAGTGAAGCCTAAAGGTAAAATTTGCCAAGTGCCTTTCTCAAAACTCTAGGTGTACTAGTGGAGACAGTGGAGAAGATCTTCAATGTTCTTGATATATCTAAACTATGGTGTTTAAATGACTTTCTTTGGGTGATAAAGATGAATATGGATTCATTTTCCTACCATCTTTTGATTCAACCCTCAATATAAAACCCTTTTCTCTTCTCGTTCTTTACTTTCGTTAGCACGGGTGTAATACGATCTAGAACTTATAATTTATTAATTAATAGGTGTCTCTACAGTGTCTGATCATCCTGTTCAATGTTTGCAGTTGTTTTAGAGTGCAACGAAAAGCTCTTTGAAAAGAAAAACAGAAAAAAGACTTCATCTGTCAGATTAGATAACCAGTATGAAAAATCAACTGTTAATAACAGACAGCAAAAGATCATCACAAGTCCCAAACATGTAATCAGATCACAGGGTTCCAAAGGCAGTTTTGAAGGCCCTCGTTTTTCACGCACGTTATCTAACCTCAGTACTGGATGTACCTCCATTCAAAGTTGTTCACAAGGTGCTATTGCATTCTCACAGAGACAGATGCATGACATGGAATCTGTTGCAATGAAACTGATGAATGAGTTGAAGTCTATGAAGGATTTCGTAGAGCAAAAATTGCTTTTTGAAGCATATCGAAATGTTTCCCTGAAAAATGATGCAGATGAGGTATATCGCAACAAAAATTTTATTTTCCTAACGGAAGATTGTTTTTTTGGAAATGCATAAACTGCACTTTTGTAGATTGATTCCAATAATCACCCAGCTTATCTATGTTTTCGTATTTCGTCTTGACAGGTGAAATCAGCTATTAATAATGCAACAAAGGTGGAGGAATCGGCTAAAAAGTGGATGTCTATGATATCAAGGGACTGCAACCGTTTCTGTAAAATAATGGTATGCGCCCTCTCCTCACGGAAGTTCATGTTGTAGGCAACATTTGAAAACTTTTAAGGGGTAATTGTAATTTTAGCCAGTGCATCTCCTGATTTAAATTTCATATCTTCTAAAATGTTAGGAAATGACTCCAAGCAGCACAGCAACTTCAAAAGGTACGCTCCCCAAAGAGAGCAGGAAGATTATGTTTGCTGATGAAGCTGGTGGAAAGCTCTGTCATGTCAAATTTTTCGAAAATGGTGTTACTTCTCCAACTTCTGAACAGTGAGATCATTCATATCTTTTTCTTATTTTACCTTTTCCTTTTATTTATTTTTTTGTATGGCATGGAATTATCGGATTGGTAATTTCAGTTATGGAATGGTCTCAACCACCTTAACGGCTTAACCTAGTTTCCCCCGAGTTTATGTTATAAAGGATGTCCTTGTATTGTATGCTGTACCTTTGAAAGTTTCATATTTGTCCCATAAAAGAATTGCAATGAAAATATATACTTTTGCATGTTCATCTCTTCTTTTCCTTTATTTATTTTTGTTGAATCTTGTTTTTGGTTAGACCTGTGTATGAAACCTAAATCATTATGTAGATTTTGGCCTGTTCACTTAGCAGCTCAAATGCTCAAACCTCAGAACTCCACATTAGAAAGCCACAGGTAATTACTAATATCACATATACAACCACAACAATAAAATCAATCATATCCCACCCCTCCATAAAAAATGAAATAATAATACAAATTCAAGACAACAACATCATCAACCCCATTTTGACTGTCCACAGAAAACTTCCTTCAAAACCTCTGTGAAAGCCTCTATGATGACTTTATGATGCAGCCTCGAATTGAGCGAAAGAAAGCTCATCAAAAGCTGTTCCAGCTCTTTCGGCTCGAACATTTCTTTCTCCAAAACCATTTCCAGCATGGACTTCTTGAAATCCTCATAAGGATCCTCAGACCTCTTCACCACGACAAAACCCTCCTTCACTTTTCCCGGATCCTGCTTATATTCCTGATCAAGACGTTTGAATCTCGTTTTCTTCATTGTTCTCTTGGTTCGTGAAGGCGCAGTCGGCTTGATCACATCTTCAGAATCACTTGAAACTGGTGAGTTGTGTAGTTTTCCTTTCTTTTGTTGCATTAATTTGTACGGTTTAAATTTACGATCGAAGTCACACGGGGTGGCGACAGTTGTTGGTGTAGATGGGGGAGGATCGGGGAGTCGGGGAAACGGAATGTCTAATGCTTTGGAGTTGAGAGGGGTTTTAACCATTGAACGAGGATTCTTGGGTTGGCATATATGGAAAGAAGTGAGAAATGAGAGCTTGAGTTTTAGATTTTTAGCTTTGTCCATTCTCTTCTGTGCCATTACGAGTGCCAAAGTCTTTGCTTATATACACACATATATTGCATGCATATGGATTGTGTCTGTATGTAGAATGTTGAAGGTTTAGAAAAAGAGGAGAGGCCGGCTGGTCAATATTTAATTGTGGGTGTTTGAAAAACTGACCAAATCTTAGTGATGAAATGGAGTTTATACCTGAAAGCAACTTGTAAAATTCCTTTCAAGTTATTTTTTTTTAAAAGGTCTTGGCTCTTTCTCTTCGAGCTGCATACAGGTGTTCTTGTTGAAGTAGTCTTTTTATTTTTTTTTTAAATTTTATATATTAATACTTATTTGTTGGCGTTGAAAATCAAATTATTTGGTGAAAAGTTAGTGGAAAAATTTGAACACCACATCTTTGATAATTCGACGTGGAATAGTTTAACAAACTACTCAATGAATAACACTCTTGAAAATCCAAATGATCACGAAACTTGATTTCTTGTCTTGCATCACTTGTCAATATGTATAACGACTATATGAACTTGTAGCAGTGCCAAGTCAATAAGTAACTCTCTCAAGTAGGAAACTAAACAAACCTTTTCTACTTGGCCTGAATTGTTATCATGTTTTGCACAAGTCTATTTTTATAGGCAAGTTTAGTATTTGTCCTTTTTAGTGAACAAAAAAAGAAAAAAAACAATAACGTTGTACATATTCTGTGGCAGTGATGGCTTCGTTACTTGGGTTTTGTTCTTTCTGCTTAGGAGGTTTCGAAAAACTCTCCAACTCATTGAAAAAAATTAATTAAATTTATTTTTTGTGTAACTATTTTTGTTAGTAAAAATTAGTCTTGCTCTAATAGTCTAATCCCCTCCACGCACGAAATGGAAGATAAGAAACCAACTTAAGATGGAACTGAGTTTATTATCCATACTTTTAGTTAGACATGAACCTAAAATCACTTATTAACTCTCAAAAGTTATTTAATTAATCTGGTCTAAAACCCATATGTAATGTCTTAACTTTTGAGATTAGTGTTGCCAACACGATTTTGTTTTGATTTTCAATATAACCGACTGTTGTTAGTTCTTATTCTCTGTTTTTTTTTTTTGGAAATTTTACATCCACTACCCCTCAAATTTGGTATAATTATAAATTAGTCCTTCTTATTTCATAAATTATAAAAAATCCTTTGAGGTTTCATTCTTCTTGTAAACTTTGTGAAAATATAGCAAAAAAGAGACACCGACATCTACTAGATTTTAAACTGCACTGACTCTTAAATCAATGGACTCCATGAGACAAAAAGCTTCCAATGGTATGAACATAGTCAAAATCTGACGAAGTTCTTACAACATGATTTAAATATCAGGGGTGTGTTTGTAATTTTTAAAACAATATGGATTAATTTGTAATTAAACTAAATCTAAAGGGTAGTAGATGTAAATTCCCCTCTTTTTTTTTTGTTCAGGCTCCTCCTGTCTAATGAATGTAAAAAATTGCCTTTTATGTTAATTGGTTCGGGTACTGCAGAGATCTATTCGGGGGCGACTCTTCCAACTCAGTTGCTTCATACACAAGGTAGGTTTTTAACCGTAAATCTTGATTAAGGAATCTAGTGTCTCATCCCACTAGACCAATGAATTTTTTGGTGCATTTCATGTTAATACCTTTTCAAAAAACATATAAAAAAAAAAACAAAACTAAAAATAAAAACCGTGAAAGAAGTAAAGATCAGTATTTTGCTTGGGCCAAGTTTTATCGTAGTAATTAAGACCGGCTCCCGCAGCAACTAATGTAGTGGGCCAAGTTTCAAGCTTGGTAGCAATTCTGGCCCAACCCAATAAAAGTCTTTTAAGAATTCGGCCAGTTATACTATATTTATTGTTTAATAAAATATACATACTCTATTGAAATTTGAAACATATGGACGCAATTTTGTCAGTCTAAATTTATAATTTTGGTCTTTCTATTTTAATCCAATTTCTGTTTTAGTTCATACAAATACTTAGGCTAAAAAGATTACATTTTAATCCCCCCTTAATTTCCGTAATTTCAATTTTCAAGTACTTTTCTAGATTTTCAGAATGGACCCTGACCAAAATACTATAGTTTATAACATCCGAGAAATAATACTAATATAAATGCACTCCAAATAAAAGAAAAGGAAGAAAATAGTTGATAGATGAAATAATAATTTGTGGTATAATTTAATTTAATTTAATTTCATTTTGATTTACTAGTGTAATTAGTTGATATGTTACTACTAATTAATGTTACAAAAATAGTATTATCGAAAATCTAAAATTCTACTTTAATAAACCCAAAAAAAAAAAAAAACATGTTTTGAAAAAAAATTGGTTCTCAAAAATGGTGGACATCCTACGACCAAGGAACACCTTGGCCAAGCATCCTTTGACCTTCCAATCATTTTCTTCCAGAAAACAGGAAATTTTAACAAAATAATTATAAGTTTCCCAAAAGTCAGGAAAAAGATTTTAAAATGAAACAAAAAAATTAAAAAAAAGTAGAATCAATATCAAGAAAATACAGAAACCAGAGAGAAGAGGACAGAGGAAGGATCTAATAGCTGTTAATCCTTCCCGAAGTACTCTTCCTCTGTGAAAATGCAATATTATTTCGTAATCCCTTAGTTTATTTCTAGCCCAGAAGAAAAAGGAAGAGAAAAAATATATAATTCCGGTGGTGGTGCATTGATGGTGACGAATTCAATGAGGAAGCTTTGCCCAAATTTGGACAAAGAAGATGGTTTGGAGACGGTGTTGGAGGTCCCAATCCCGGAGGAGATGTTCAACAAGATGGGCAGCAACGCCGTCCACCGGTGGCACAACATGCGCAACCTCATGCGCGCCAACCACCGCACCGTCGCCGATAAGTGGGCTGTGGCAGCCAACGCCGCCTCATCGTCGTCCAGCAATGATCAGTTTATGTTGCTGTTAAAGCTTGTTGGGTCGGCGTTGATACCTCACAGGGTTTACTTGGATCAATCTCTCACCAAGCCCGTCAAGGATGGATCCATTGTAAGAACAATTTAATTACTTGATTATTACGAATTAATCTGAATTACTGCTAATTTGCATATGTTTTCAATATTTTCTTGATTTAGATTTTAGAGTGGTTAATTTTTCCTGCAATCGAAATTTTAACATTTCAATATTTTCTTTTCGTTTACATAAACTTAAGGAGAGGACTGTCCCTATCGGCTATCAGTCTCCTATCTCCATCCCTATTTAATTTGTCTAGCTCAGATTCTGTGCATTCCTTTTGGCAATGTGAAAACTTTCCAACATACAAATAGTTTAATTTGCTCAATCTTTTACATCATCAAGAATGTCGAACTTCGTTTATTCGCTTGTGTAAACAGGAAGCTTCGACTGCAAAGTACATTGTGCAACAATATCTAGCAGCAACCGGTGGGTTAGCTGCACTAAATGCAGTGAATAGCATGTATGCGATCGGGCAGGTGAAGCTGGTTGTGGCATCGGAAGGAGCGCAAAATGTAGAAGGTGCTAGAAGAAGTTGTGAGGCGGGTGGATTCGTGTTGTGGCAGAAGAATCCCGATTTATGGTACTTGGAACTCGTTGTTTCCGGCCATAAAATCAGTGCCGGTAGCGATGGCAAAATTGGGTGGAGTCAAACTTCTTCCAGTTCAAATGCTACAAGAGGTCCTCCAAGACCCTTGAGGAGATTATTTCAGGTAACTTAATATGTGAAATCTTGTTTTTCTTTGGGTAGTTTGTGAAAATTTTGTTTGGTATGTGGGGCTCGTTGTTATAAATGGATTGCTTTCGATGTTAGTTTTGAAGAACATACCGATTTCTATGTTAATTCATTCATCTGATAAAGAAAGTAAATTTATATAGAGAAGTAAATACTATTGTGCATTGCATAGCTAACTTAATAATTTTCATCCTTATTTTCCTCCCAAATTAACACTCTCCTCCCCTCCCCCCCCCCCCCCCCCTCTAAACTTTGTGCATCCTAAAGGGCTTAGACCCGAGATCAACCGCCACCCTCTTCCTGAACACGGTCTGCATAGGCGAAAAAACCATACGGGACGAAGATTGCTTCATACTAAAGATGGACACAAACTCAGAAATCCTCAAACAACAATGCACACCAAACACCGAAATAGTCTACCACACGGTATGGGGATACTTCAGCCAGAGAACCGGCCTTTTAATCCAATTCGAAGACACGAAACTGATTCGTATGAAGACCGCTGTGGCTGAAGACAGCGTGTTCTACGAGACGAGCATGGAGTCGATTCTTGAAGATTATAGATTTGTAGATGGGATCAACATTGCACATAGTGGCAAAACTAGTGCATCATTGTATAGATATGGTAAGACATTGAAGAGGAAATGGAAGTTGGAGGAGACTTGGAAGATTGAAGAGGTTGATTTCAACATTTCTGGGCTTTCTATTGATTATTTCTTGCCTCCTGCAGAAGATGAACATCATGATGAGCAGAATGCTATATGATGATGGTTTAGGACATTTTTTCTTTTACTCTTTTACAATCTTTTTGATATAATTTTTGTCTCATTTTTACTCGTTTCCAAGCACAAAATGTCAAAATCTTGTGTGAGAGTTTTGTTTGTAAATAGAGGAAATATGTAATTTTATTTTTATTTTTCTTATCTTTTTTTTGGAAGCTATATTTTGAGAAATGAAAGCAGGAGAGAAAACCAATATGATGGATTTGCCATTAAGACCAATGAGTTGGAAATTGAAGGTTTTTTTTTTTTTTTTTGCATTGTGTTTGTTATGCACTCTTCATTTCTTCTTAAGAATAATTTTTTGATTATTCTTATATAATTTGTCAATAGTTTTTGTTCTATGTATTCAGTTAGAAATTAAAAAAAAAAACACTATTATTATAGTATAAAAATAATTTAGTATACTATTTTGTTTTTCCCGGTAATTTATAAACAAATGTGAAATGTCTACTACTCAAAGGACAAAAAGTGTATATTTATCTGATTTGAAGGGGCAAATTGACATAAAATATATAGTTGGGGGGTCAAGATGAAATTCAAAACCAACCCCTATTTTTCTTTCCTTTTACTTTGTCCCGGTGGCGGCCCCTCACCCCTTTTAAGCAGCAGCAAGGCGCATAAACCCTAATTCCTCAAACCTCTATTTATCCCAACCCCAGTAGCCGTCTTCACTGCACAAAGTCATTATCTCTGATTCTTCACCTCTTCATTCTTTTTCTCTATCGTCAATGTCGATTTAAATTGAAAACCCTTTTCGTTTTCGCGAAGGTAAATTATTCTTACTTGTTGAAAAAGTTCTGTTATCAAGATCAGATTTTTAATGAATTGCATCTGCTTTACCCTCTCCTTGAAGAAGAATTTGATATTTTCCTGGGGATATAACTGATGCATAAACTAATTAGGATGGCTTACCAGCCCAATTGCACACACTCTGTTTGTATTGCCTTGGTGTCAAATGGACCTTCCAACATTTCTTCTCTCTTCTGGAAAAGACTTAACCAGTTTGATTTTTTATTGATTAGTTTATCTTTTTATCGTATACTGAGATTTCAATGGCAGATGATGATTTTGTTGAATCTTATCCTACACACTGAATATCTGTGTTGACTACCAACTCCGCTTATTATCTGATGCCATTGCAGTTTGGATTCTTTAATTTTATGCTAATTTTATAATTTTGATGTGTTTTATAACCCTCTGTGATATGATTAATTTTATTTTTTTTGTGTAAATTACCGGTTCGGGTCTGTGATATGATTAGTTGTTTCAACTTGTAGTGCATAAATTTTTAGATTTATAAAATCTAAAATTTCATGGATGGGATGAGAAGGCAAGTGATGTGAAATTCTTTATGCTTAACCCTGAATTTTGATGTGGAATCAACTCCGCTTATTATCTGATGCCTTTCTCATTGAAAAAGCTTTTACTTGGTGCTTTCTTGGCCCTGTTATTCATTTAAAGTATTGGATTAACCTTTCTTGATCTAATGGTAAAATTTATCTATGTCAATGATGAGAAAAAGCGGACGGGCGGACTGAACTGATGCCGTGTTGAGTGTCTGCGTACTTCCATCTTATGGAAATGCTCTGAGATAATTCAAATTCTTTTAGTACTGTGATTATTTCTTAGTCTTTTGTTGTCTTGCTGTGATGAACAATTCCTATTATGTCTGGACATCTGAAACTTTGTTCATGATTGTTTATCCGAGTTCTGAGCAGACATTTTTACTGTTTATATTTTTAAAGATATGATTTTTTTGCCTTCATTTTTTGGCCATGATGATTGAAAACTACCTATTTTCTGAAGGGGGTTTTCCCTTTTGATTATAGAAACCAATGGATCCTTCTGAGCTTCTTTTTCTACAAATTAAATTGTTTCCTTTCATTTTTGTTTTTTATTGTAAAATTTGTAAGATATGATGGATCATCGAGGTGAGGATATCCGATTCGGACGTTTGAATGACGATCTAAAATACAGACTACAATTATCTGATCGATGTTTCCAACTTCAAAATAAAGTTTAAACCATTTTTTCATGTTTATTTTTTTCGAATTTCGGTTTGAATCATATTTGTGTGAATTATATAAAAATGATTCTTGTTTGTGTGTGTGTTCTTGAGATTATGGAAGCTCCCGATGATGTGAATATAAATTATGTTTCAGCCTTGTCTGAATATTAAATGTTGATAATGTATTAACCTTTTTCTGAGGGAGCTCTATGTATTTGATACTTATGAATTTTCAAACTTATATTTTCTTTTGATATATGTTTTGTAAGTATATCTCTTGTGTGTTTTTGTGTTTGGACCTTATATTCTTACGAGGAAGTTGAGGAAAAGATGTATACTCTACCCTGTAGAATGATGTTTTCATCAGAATGCAGTGTTAGAAGGCAAAAAGCAAAAGCAAAATCATCGATCAATAACAATCTTCTAGCTTTTAAATTGTTTTAAAAAGGTTTAAATTTTGTCGTCTTTAAAACAAATAGACCAGTTCCTTTTCCTCAAGCTATTACAGTTCTTGGTGATAGTCGAATGTGATCTTTTCATAGTGCCTAATTTTGTAATCTTTACTCTGCATTGCAGGAACAGAAGTCATAAATATTTTTGTTGGAATTTTTTTTATATTTGGTAGTATTGCTAATGGTAGTAGTGTTCTTTTATATTCATTACTGGTCTGAGATTCGTGGAGATTATTGTAATATTATATTAGTAGTTGAATATATTCATATTAGATCTGTTGTATTAATGTTGTTACGGGGTGGTAAGATAGTAGTATTACATTAAAATTATGTATATTAATAAATAAAACAAAAAAAACGAAATAAAAGATGTGGCATAGTCCTTTCCTTCGTTATTACTTTTTTGACAAGCGTGAAGTTTTTGTGACGAGCATATTTCGTCGCAAAAGGTTATGAATTTTTTGTAAAGAACAAGGTTTGTTGCAAAAGGTTTTGCAGGTTTTTTAACGAAAACTTTTCCTTGCCAAAGGTATTGATGTTGTTGTAATTTGCAGAGTCTATATGAAATCAAGACCTCGCAACTAACCTTCGTTGCAAAAGCTTTTTTAGTTTTTGTAGAACACATTTCGTTGCAAAAGGTTTTGAAGTTTTTGTAACGGAGTATTTCGTTGAAGCTTTTTTAGTTTTAGTCAAGAACACAGTACGTTTTATAGTTTTGGTAACAAACTTATCCCGGCAAAAGATTATGAAGTTTTTATAGCGAACAGGTTCTGCAGTTTTTGTTATGAAATATTTTACGTTGCAAAAGCTGCAATTTTTTTCTCGCTGCAAAAACTCTTGCAAATTCAAATTACTGAAAGATTATATTATTTATTTTATTTGATACTATTCATAGAGGATAGTATACTTTATTTGGGTTTGTAGTTGTTACTATATTTAACAGATAATAAATTTTTGCAGCAATTATAATTTTGAGTTCTGCATCTAGTTTTTTTTTTTTTTTTTGATTATATGCTTAAAGAGTTTAATACCGAA
The DNA here is from genome assembly GCA_958496215.1 of Verbena officinalis. NCBI lineage: Eukaryota > Viridiplantae > Streptophyta > Magnoliopsida > Lamiales > Verbenaceae > Verbena > Verbena officinalis. Next base: position 29,595,541 of record OY292390.1, on the reverse strand, counting down.
AACAATATAGATTTTAGATTTGAATATGTTACATTTATTAGTTTCCATTTAATTATTAAAGTTTAATCCCAATGACAAACATAACTACTATTGTAACGCCCCGTATTTTTTGTAGTCGAATAATTATTTTAATAATATTTTGGTACGTATATTTCTTCCCTAAATACTAAAGAGAATGAAATTTCTTTATTTAAAAATAACTAATTGTCGAAAATGTAAATTTTTTTCAATGAAAATACCATATCACATACCACATGAAATTAACTTATTTTCTTTCTTTGATAATATTCCAACCCCGTATACCATTTCAGTTTTATATATATAAATCAAAATTTAACCAAATTTATTTCTTGCCTTATCACACTAGCCGACTTAAAGTATTTTCTTATTAACTTGTCTTTTTCCATTTATATTTCCAAGGTGAAAGGCTTATGATATATCTAAAATACAAAATAGAGAAATGGAGATAAAGCCTCATCTTTTCTCGTCTCTTCCACCACCATAGATTATGTGATCAATTGTGTGAAATGATTTTTCTCATTTTCTATTGTAACAACCCACCATATATCTCGCATAATAACTTGTTTTATTCTTCTCTGTACTAATTAGTTCACTTAGTCCATCTTCTTGGCCAAACTCTAGTTCGGGAGAAACAAACAGGTAGAATTCTAGTTAGCTTCATTCTTTTATTTCATTTAATATTAGATTATTGGAATTAGCCATTTAACTAGTGTAAGATTAGCCAACTTAATTAACTTTAATTCCCACGCCACTAACCGGTGATGAAACATGTTCTGTAAATTTAAAGGATTTCTCAAATTATTAGTTCATCCACAGGTAACGCTAGACGAAATAAAGATGTAAGAGCATTGATTGTTGTTGTTATGGCATTTCTTACTAAACCATGCATGTATCTGTTTACCTGACACTTGTTGCTACTTAATATCATAAGTAAATGATGGACTCTGGGTGATTATTCTAAATGAATTGAAAACATTCACTATAGATAAATTAATATTTAATCTTTAATTTATCCTACTTAATCACGTTATTTAATTGAGAGTTTAAATACAGTAAATTTGATTTATAAAATCATAGTAGTCTTTCAATTGATTATATTTAAATGGATTGACTGATTCTTTGATAACTTATAACTATGTTAATGGAAGTATTAGATTTAATACCCTTTTAAATAGAACATCAATTAGTTGATAATAGTACTTATGGGGAATTACTCTATTTCTCGGTTTCTTTGACTTTCACTATGTCTAATTGATTCGTTTAAATTACTTGTTCTTAAAGTGCTTATTTGATTTAAGTTATAGCCGTACACGTCAGTTGTGTCTTAATTGGTTTGTTGAGTCGAGTCTTACCCTTTTGTCATTTGTATAGCAGGTGATCTTACAGAGGAACCCTGATTGTGTTTGATCGTCCTTTTTGCTATCTTTTGGGATGTCCAGGTGGAGTTTCTTTTTCGAATTCGGCTTTCTTATACGTATGTAAATATTCCATATATATCCGAAACCTGTGTTTTATGCTTTTATATTTTCTTTCCCCAAACTTATATTATACGTAGTAGCTACTTGGAAACCATATTATCTTAATGAGTTTAAGGAAAATGCTTTGATATCAAATTATTACATATTAACTCTCAAAGGCTCCTTTAGCTCGAAAGGGTAAAAGTTGATTTGTCAATTGGTCCCTTTGACCACATAAGCATTTTGAAATGCGAGGAACTATGTTTGGCCTGGCCATTGAGCCACATGATATATATTGGGCCCAGGAGACCAGGGTATGGGGTGAAGCCGGTTAGACGATGGGTCTACGGTGGATCTCGGTGCTCTGACTCTAAACCCGTGATGGGAGCTCGGGGTTAGGCCGGAGTGGCATCCCTTTGAGTACCTGTGACCGATAACGTATATCCTATATCGAAGATGTGAGAGTGAAACTCCCCACATGATTATATAGTAGATCGGGTTCGCAACCTGACTACATAAGGAGGAATAAGGGAGGTTTATTTGATATTTCTGATATTGTGAAACCGGTGGTTGATGCTCGACTCGCCGAGCTTTCATTTATGTTACGTTGCGAAATCTTTCGATTCACCAGTGTTTGCTTAAAAACCTTTATTTTTCCATTTGCTTTCTTCTCATTTAAAAATGATGAATCTTTATTCTGTTTTATTAATATATATGTATTACAGCCCCCTCACTTAGTCGCTTTGACTAACCCCATCTACTTTTGTGGTTTTGTTTCAGGTTTTGGTTACTAGGCAGAAGTCGAGTCTTAGGCAGGACATATATTCTTTAGTCTTTGTAAATTTATTTCATTCTGTCTTTTAAATTCATTTAGGATTTCAGAAATGTTGTAGAATTATGTTTTACTTGTTATTTATGATTATCTGTTTTTCACAGGCCTCGATGGGCTTTATACTTGCGCTTTGAATTTACTGTTTTACTAGCTCTCTGAGTGGGATAAGTTATATAACTGTTGCTCTGCGCTTTCGCTTTGTCGTTGGTTGTTGTCGTGTTGTTAGTTTTACAAAAAATAAATCCGCCTAGTATTAATTGCCGTTCGCCAGGTTGTGACCCATTGCTAAACGTCTATTGTCGTTATGAGTTGTGGCTTGGTGCGGGACATCGCGTCGCACCGTATTTGGGGACGTGCCGTTACAACTATGCTAATAAATCTTTGTCTAGAGCTTTGAGATCTTGAAATCGAGCTTGAATTAGACTTGATTAAGTTCGATTTAGCCAAATTTATGTTCCAAAATTTGTATTTAATAGGAATTGAAAAACATTTTTTAAAAAAACAAACTTTATTTTATGATTCAACATATATTATTATATCATATACTATACATACTATTACTAATATATACATATAAAATATAGATATGTGATCGAGTATTAAAAATTACAAATATTAATTTTAACACTAACAAAAACCTAAAAACTTATTTTGCGAAAATCACAACATGGATTGGAATAAAATTACAAAACAAAATGTACAATTTGTTAATGAAAAATCTTGTCACGTAGACCCAATTTTGTGGCGCATATTCATCAAGAATCGAACTAACTATTTGACTAAACAAGAGGAAAATAGACCCACATTGTACAATAAATAAATAAATTGAGTAAGTCACACATAGCCTTTTAAGGATTTTTACTAATATAAATAATATGTATACATAAAAAATATTATGCAAGCATATAATTAAGCGTATGGTCTTGGTATCCTATCTGTAACATGTTACGAAAATATTATATTGTCTGTTATAAATTATAATAATAATAATTGCGTAGTAGTCAAATGTCTCCATCTAAGGAAATATATATTTTTTTTCTCTCATTTCACACTTATTTAAAAAGTATTTTAATTACATAATAAATTAAAGTAGATTGAAATGGTGAAATAGTTTGAGAATAAATCTATAAATAGATATAGATATTTTATTTTAATATTCTCATGTATTACTCTTACCATTTTCAGTAATTCACTATTAAAAAAGGAAAAAGGTAAATAAAATGTGAGAGGACAAAAGTAGGAAATTGTTAAGTTTCCAAATGAAATTTATAATTTTAAATGTGTAACATTATTATTCGATGAATCTAAATAATTTAGGAAAAAAATTTATTTGCAACATAAACGATTCATTTTTTTTGGGTTTGCAACCTAAATTATTTCGTATTTAATTGCAACCTGAATTTTTCAATATTTTTGAATTTGTAACCTAAACTATTTCGAACTTTTAATTGGAACCTAAATTTTTTATGTTTTTTGAATTTGCAACCTGAATTATTTTGGTTTTTTTATTGCAATCTATATTAATAGAATTTATCAATATTTAAAAAATGATGGGCTTTCAAAAGAAATAGTTTTAAGTTACAAATTAAAAAAAAATCGAAATAGTTCAGGTTGTAAGTTAAAAAAAAGTAAAAATTCAGGTTTGCAAATAATTTGTTCTTCAATAATTTATCAGATCATGGAAATCCTAATTTTACAGAAAATAACCCAAATTTAATAGAAAATAAGAACCAACAAAAATAAAAAATAATTTAACACGTAAAATAGTCCACAAAATCTAGGAAAGAAGACAACCATTTTTAAAAAATAAAACAGAGTCAAAGCCCCACTAGCTATTATTATACTTCAAAAAAAAAAAAAACTTTACTGCCGGCGACCCCACACGCCACCGTCGGTGGTGGTTTTTCCAATGTACAACCACCAAATGCACTGCTCATGATTGTACGTGTACCCTCCATTTCAGTAGCTCATTTAAGAAGCAGACAAGCTCCTATTTATTTCTCCAACAACCCCAATAAAACTCAAGCAATTTGATTCATCGACAAATCCCAGCTTCAGGTTTTGCTGAAATATCATTAATTTCGATCAGCCGACATTGAAAAGATGAGAGATGAAGAAGCTCAGAGGCCCCAAACAACTCCTAGCAGTAGCAGCAGCACAAATTCAGTTTCCAGTCTGAGTATCAAGAAAGATGGCTCTGGATTGGATGGACTATTTGGCAGAGGAAAGTACAAATTATGGGCTTTGACTGCTATTATTTTGCTAGCACTTTGGTCCATGTTTACTGGCTCTGTCACTCTGAAATGGTCTACTATTGATCTTAAACACCCTTCACTAGAGTTGGACCCCTCCATCAGTGGTGATCTTGATGTTCTGGTATTAACTTCTCAACTTTTTTCTTGTCTTTTCATATTTCCCTTTTGAAATCTCTTTTGTTTAGTTTATCTTGAGTTAGCTAAGTAAAACTTTTCTGGGGTTTTTGTTTATCACCTTTATGTTTGTGTTGATATGTTATTACACTGTGTTGAGATCTGAAGAATAAGCTATTGTGTAATTAGAAGTTGACAGCTAGTAGGTAAAGATGGAACCTGAATTTCCATTTTAAGGTTGGAAGATACAGAGTTTTATTTGACTAAAATATGAGAAAATTTGTATGATTGGATGCTAAAAGAATTGGATCTTTCCTCAAAATAAGTGATCAAAATTGAAGCTTTTGAAAGTTCAGATGATGGGCTTTTCTCCCTTTATGGAAAAAATAGCTTATTTATTACGTTAGTTGCATTACTAATTACAAGAAAAGACAATTTAATTCATGTGTTTAAGGTGTTTAAATTTTCTTTTCAATTTTCTAAAATTTCAATCTTTTCCTCCTAGTTTAGTTATACGCTTAATCTTTTGATATTTTTCCAATTTTGTGGCTTATATGTGCTGAAAATTTGTAGGATGTCGATGAAAGGGAAAAGATGGTGAGACAAATGTGGAATTCATACCAGCACAGCAGTATTGTTAGGCTGCCAAGATTCTGGAGGGACGCGTTTGGTGCAGCTTACCAAGAATTAACAAGTGAAGTTGCTGGTGTGCAAAAAGCTGCCCTCTTTGAAATCGCCAAGATGTCGTTTCGGTCCAGGGATGTTTACGACCCCCCTCCAGTAGAGTCCACTACTAGGTAGGTGAAGAATGGTAAATTTTGAAGAGTACATTTTTGCAAAGTTTTATCGAGATTATTGGTTGTTTGATTGGAATTGAATATTAAATCATGGGACTGGAAAAATGTTTTACATGTTAATTCCTCAAGGCTAATTGTGGATTGTGAAAACGGAAATTGCATAATGAAATTAAGAAAATATCCTCTCTTGATTTCCAATTACACATACTTCTCGAGTAATTTATTTCCCTGTTCTAGTTAAATGATGTTAGTTTCAGAGTTTAATAAATCTTCCAACCTTCTCTGCCTCTCTGGTATGTATACATGATGTTATTCAAGTTTCTTGATAAATTTTTTTTGTACAGAGTCAGGACCACATTTCAATGTTCTCAAGGGGGGTGTTTTGTATTTTCAATACCTAGAGGGGAATTTTGTGTAATTACATATAGTTAAAATGAAGGTTCTTTCAAACTCCCCTTATGCATGATTAATTCTAACAAGGTTTTCTTTTATATACTGCTGCTACACAGAACATCTAAGGAGGAAGTTCAACCAAGATTCAACCCGCGGAAGACAAGAAAGCAGAAATGATCGAATATACTACATAAAAAGGTGAAATATTGCGAAAAGTCTCATATTTTTGTGTAATTTTTCATGTAATTGATCAAGCCCTCTACCACATATGTGGGTTTTATTTTTTATGTCATACTTCACAGCCTATGCATCTTCATTGCAAAGTGATGAGATGCCCATTGCAGGTTTATATATTACTATATCTTAATAAATGTTTATTTTCCTCGTAATGCAAGAGCTCTTTGCGATTTTCTGCATTTTGGTAAAATATTAAATAATTAATAGTTTTCTTAAAGTTAAAAATTTACCCCGAGAAAATAATAGAATCTGTCGTCATTTAATAGCATCTATTTGTATTAGAATTTCCCCGCATTTTGCCTTTTAAAGAATGACAGACAAATACAAAATAAAAACATAACTCAAATGTTATCTTCCTTAACCATTGAGGTTTGGCCCAATTACTACCAAATATTACTCCAGTGTGGAGGTCTGGGTTCAATTCTTTGCAATAACAAGGGTCGAATTGTGTGCGTATGTTTTTTTTTTTTTTTTTAAAAAATGTTATCTTGCTTAGCTAAAAAGATCTTCATTTTGTGGTTCTGCTATCATATAACATCTACGAACATGATTAACAAAAGTGGCCTTACAGCAAAGCTCATGCATGACTTTTTGATGACAAGATAAAGGTAACAAAATGCTAGAGAAAGCCAAAGCATCCATACCTCTAAATCTAATACACGAATGCCATGCGACAAAATATGATTTTTAGAATTCACGTATATGATATATCATAGATCCATAGGATGTTAACTGTATAACTTTTCTCTCTCAAGTATGAATTGAATCAGACGTTGAATTATGAAAATATGTGCAAAATTAAGGCTATGTGCTTATCTACGAAATATGGACACGGACACGGTGACACGGGTTTTTTTTATATTTTATATTAGAGAAATGTCCGACACAACACGACACGACTGAGTAGGATTTTTAGAAGTGTCCGTGGTCATAGGTGCTAGTATATTTTAACACCAAATATTATAAGCTTGTCACAAGATAATCGTGCCCATAAACTCTTTATCATTTGCAAAATCAGTGATCTATCATTAGATACTAGATAGTAAAATTAGAAGTAAAGTGTCACCAGAAGCCGTGATATACATACATTGATACGACACGACCTAAACACAGTAATATCAATTTTTTTCAACATCTTGCATTAGAAAAATATCGAACACGATAGGATAAAATTATTAAAATGTTTGTACATCATAACAAAACCCTAACCATTCAAAATAAAAAAAAATAAAAGAAAAAGAAACTTTCAAAATTGAAAAAAAAAAAGAAAAAAGAAACTTTCGTCACACCAAATATTAGTCTGCATATGCGCCACAAACAGTCGTAAATTATGTTTTTAAAAATATCAAAAATAATTAATATTAAAAATAAAAAAATATAATGACCATTCTGCGTATACATGAAACCTGTGATGCATGGGTACAGACACAGCAACATAAATTTTTTCGATAGACGATATCTGACACGACAAGTTACAATAATTTTTTCAGAAGTGTCCGTGCATTAGAGCACGAAACAAACCACTCAACGTATAATACCATATGCTCAAAATTCGAATCTTATAATTTATGAGTTGTATAGGGAAAAAGGCAAACAACACGAGTCCAAACTCGAACAGAGCAAAATCTACATATCACAAAATTGAACAAACGCAGATAAAATTCTTGGATTAAAAAACACCCAGAGGGCCCAAACGGTTGAGAAAACTACACTGATGCTAGTACAAATTTAAACCTCAAAATTCTTACAAGAAATACGTCAAAAAGCTACCATTGTAGATAGCTTCACAAAGTTGCTTGAGCAGGTATATTAGCTGCTGATTCAGTTTTCTCTATAAAGAGGAGTTGTTAAGTTAAGAAAACCTAGCTAATATCCTAGCCAAGAGATCAAAAAGAAAAACATTTACAGTCTGAAACAAATGTATTTACACTCTCCTAAAGACTTCTTACTCATCAACTGTCTGAATCTCTCCCATCATAATCCGATTACTAACCACATTAAATCCCAAAACCGATGGACTTACTTTCTTACCCTTCTTACCTTTCTTTTTTCCACTTTTTGCAGACCCATCAAAGGAACCTTCATTACCTGTGTCGGGGGCCCCAACATCCACATGATTGAAAGTCGTCTCTCTCATTTCTGAGGCAGTCGATTTCTTATTGTTCTGATTCTTGAAGGCGATTTCAAGAACATCAGCAGGCAAAAAGTCTTTGTAATTCAGAAACTTGTCTACAAACTGATGGTTAGGATCACAAGAACCCAGATTCTCAATTAGTAGCGTTTCAGCCTCCGATCTCGATATCTTTAGACAATATTCCAAGATACTTGTATCTACAAAGAAAAACAGCATAGGATCAGAATGAAATGCAGTGGAAAAGGTGCATTTCTTACGATATTGTTCTGCAACTGAATAGAAGGATGTTTGGTTGATTACCAAATAATCTTTATAGAACATTAAAGGGTGCAAGATTCATAACATGGAAAACTAAATAAATAAATTGGATATGTGCTTAAATAGTGAGGACTTGCTAACTTATTCTGAATATCCTAGCATGGTGCTTGAATATATTATCCATATTAATTACAGAAGTACCATTACAAACATCTCATAACTTATAAGTGCTTATTATGCAAAAGATTTTTAAGAGCTTAGTTAACATCTTATAAGCTAGAAAGTATGTATAAGGTGAAGGAACTTATAAGATGCTCCAGATAAATACCATCTTGATTAAATCTACAGAGTCAGCTACAGTAAGGCTCTATACTTTCGAATAGGATGTGCCAAGCTTTTAAGGCAAAGAGGGATTTCTATTCTCAGACCTATAACACAAAAACATTAATAAAAGTGGCAGATAGATTATATACCTTTTGAGCCAATAAGTCTGATGCACTCACTCTCACACCATTCCTTGAAATCCATAGCTTCTGTAACCGTAAACAAACCAGTTAATTCATTGCCTGACTTACCTTTATCTTGCCCGAACACTAGATGTGTGTAAAATAAATGAAATATGATAAAATTATATCTCTAAATTAATTTACTAATATATATTAAATATTTATTAACTATTGAGTATCAACTTATTTAAAACTAATTCGTACTTGTAAAAAAGTAAATGAAAAAACAAGTAAAATATCTGTGAATAGATTGAGAGAAAGAAAGAGAACAAAGAGGAGAGTATAGATGTGGTTCCCACCTGAATGTTTGGTGGAGGCATCTTTTTTCCCTTTGAAAGATGACTGAGGGGAAGCTGCAGCGGTAGAAGTCTTCTGTTTCAACGACCCTCCTGGAGGAGTTCCTTTCACAGGGGTGTTTCTGCTTGCCCGATTGCCTTGCATTCCAAGTTGAGGAAAAGCTGACCTGGCAGCCAAATAAATACAAGAATGTTTATTAAAAAGTAGATGCAATTCTTCCAAAAAGTAAGAAATACCATGAAACTCAACAAGACTGCCAACTGTTAACATCTAAGTTGAAACGCAAAAAACTAATAAGCACAACTGGCATGAGCAGGAATAGATGTCATTCCAGAACTTCAATAAAAGATGAAAATAGAACAGCGTCGTTCATGCAAGCATCAGAATAATATTTGACGTAGACAACAATGAAACTAGAATCATACTGCTTATCCTCCGACTTAGGTTGATGCTCCAATGGTCCCCAGAACAGGTCATCCTCAACTTTATGTTTCACCTCTTGTGATTTGATTGGCATAGGGGATGATGAAGCTTTGGAAGGAGGTGAGGATAATGACCATGAAGGACCACTTCCACGTGCAGGTTGATTTCCTGTAGGTCTCTGAGGAGTTGGCACTGGCACTGGCACTGGCACTGGCACTGGCACCGGCACCTTTTTCCCCCCCTTTTTTTCCTGTTCTTTAAGGATGTCCCTAAGTGATGCTGTCTTATTCTGTTTCCCAGAGTCAGTGGACCACGCAGGTGCAGGAGGACTTGTAGCCTCTCCTTTCCAAGGAACAAAGTCTCCCAAAGAAGGGCCAGATGGCACAGCAGGTAAAACTTCCTGCTGCTGCTGAATTTGCTGAGCGAGTTTGCCTTTAGTAATGGGACTTGATCCAAAAGATACATCAACTGGAGCAGCCTTAGCTGCTGCATTTTTAGCCTTAGAAGACTTCTTACGGCTCTTTTTAGTACCTTTTGCATCGATAAAGTCATCATTAGCGACGGAATCATTTTGGGAACTCATAATTGTTGATAAAGGTACATTTTCAGAAGCCTCCATCTCTCTGTCACCTAGCGTGGCAACACTACTTCCCCAAAATAGGTCTTCTTCTAGGCTCTTCTTGTTCATCATTGTTGAGGAACTGTCCGACTTAGCAACATTTGACTCAGTTTCAGCCAATGCCTTGTTATCTGTATGCGAAAGTACCCCAGCCCAAGGAGAAGAGACAGCTGTGGAGCTTACAGAAGTTGAAATCTCAGAAACTGCAACTGTCATCTCTTCACGGGCTCTCCTCTGCTCCTCCTGCTGTATTTCTAGTAAAGATTTTGGCTTGAAACCTGGAGCAGGTTTCCATGCACGTTGTCCAGCTTGTGCTTGTATGTTCACCTGGGGAGCAACTTGTCCTGGATGACTTTTTGCCTCGATTGTTACTCCATCATCTGCATAATTATTGTTCTTCACTGCAAGTGCATTTCCTTGGACAACTTCTGTCTCAGTTTCTGCATTACTGGAGTTTGTTCCTTCAAATTCTGATGACTTAGACTGTTGTGACTTAGAGACCCCCTTTACAGAGTCAGTAGAAACCTTTGACGACTTCTGTTTCTTTGACTTCTTTTCTGAAGCTTTTTTCACTTCCTTTACTTCAGGAATTTTAACTTCCTTAACCAAAGAGGAATCAACGATGTGTTGTTCTTCTACATCTAGTGGTGCTTTAGATTCTCTTGCCACATTCTCAGCCAATACCTCTACAGTGTCGTGAAATTCCTCATTCTCATGACCAACTGTCAATTGCTGCTGTGATACTGGTTCTGCCACATTTTTCTGTGAAGCAATGTCAGCAGTAGAAACTCGGACAGATTGATCATAGTTTGCCGTTTCTGACAACTTTGTCGAATCCATACCATCTGTTGTTACAGAAAGTTGCTCAGGCAGAGAAGCAGCTGAGTCCCGCTTCACAATATTTGCAAAAAGTTCATGTGGTAGATGGACAGAAGTTTCTGGACCAATACTAGGGCTAATAACTTGAGAAACAGTAGGAGGCACAACAGAGTCAGCAGCATTTTCATTTTCATTTCTCATATTGGGAGCTTGTTGTAACTGTGAGCCAATCTGAAACAAGTCATGTGGTTGTTGAAAACGGGTCTGATTCTGATCCACATTAGCATTTCCAGCTGCAGCTAAACCACCAGGTTGCAGTTGAGAAAGCAGCAACTGTTGCTGCTGGCGCATTAGCTGCTGTTGTTCTTCCTGCTGTTGCTTCTGCTTAAGAAACAGCATATCCAAAAGCGAAAGTGGTTGTGATGCTGGAACAGGTGCCTGAGACTGCAACTGTAGCAAGTACTGCTGTTGCAACAAACTTAGTAATTGTGGATCTTGAGTGATACTACCAGAAGCAAGGACATTTTCTGGAGCTAACATCTTTGTTGGATTATTGTCCATTGCTTGAGATAATAGATTCGTCATAGATGCATATTGTGGTTGTACCCTCTGTTGTTGCATCCCAGGTGCAGAAAATGGAGGAAAATTCTGAACATGGTGAATGTTCAGCTTGTCCTGAAGGGGGTCCATGCCCCCTTGAATTGGAAAATTCAACCAACTACTGGTCCTATTGTTTACATTCTGAGGATGATGTTCTGTCATTGCAACATCACTTCCAGGCCAAAGTGAATAAGGATTCGACATAGATCTTTGCCTCTCGAGACTCAACTTTTTGGCCAATAAATAAGGATCATCTCCACTATTAGAACCCAAAGGAGGAGGTGTAAGAGCATTATTTCCACCATATCCCTGCATACCTGCAAAACAACGACCAATTCATATGAAAAAAGACCTCTACAGCCATACAAAGTTAATATAATAGACTTGTTTCTTTCACTTTTCTTATTTAAACAGAGACAAACCTTCTGAGATACTTCTGCCAGCCATCAATGACTCAAGAAACTTGTTTTCTGCCTCTTTTGAGGGGGCATGTTTATATCTCAAATCATTTTTCAACATCTCAGCCTCACTTGATACTGCATGAAGGTTCCCAAAACTGTTGTAGTTCAATTTAGTAGATACATCTTGGATGTCGTTTGCCTTGGGTGTACCACTAAATCCAGGTGGCGGCCTTGCCTTGGCACGCAAATGCGGCATCACGTCTCCAAGTATAGCAAAAGGGGAGTCGGGTGGAGCATTGGCTAAACGAACTTGCAAGTCTATGCCAAAATATCCAGACTCAAACCATGTAATGATATCATTCCCAGCAAAAGGGCCTTGAATTTCACCTTGCGGATCTTTGTAGAAAAGAACTAGGTCTTCTGGAGATGGCTGAGAAATCTTCTGTGGTTCAATCTCCCTCTCAAACCCTACAGGTTGCTTTCTCACAATTGGATCATCACTCACAGGATATCTGACATTGTTGAAATCTTTCTGAATATCTGTGGATGCTTCTCTCCAATCAAAATTTGAGCGCGAGCGTTCCGCCACAGATTGAGATCTCCATGGACTCGGGTGAGGAATTGGGGAATGTCCAGGTTTGTTGGATTCCCTATGAACAGTACCATCTTCTCTTAAAGCTGAAGAAAAAGAGTACGCTAGTATAAGTAATGAGATAGGAAATAATAATTGAATTACCTCAAATGCTACATATCAGAGTGAAGCTTAAATGCCATTATCAAATGCACAAGGTTCATCATGCAACATGAACATATCAGAGTAAAGCTTAAAAGCCATTATCAAATGCACAAGGCTCATGATGCAACATGAAAAAGCAGTGTGTAACGGAAACAAAAATGAAAATATCAGCTAACATTGTTCCACATCAGCAGATGCCATAAATAATCTACAGATTTCTAACCATGGCATGACTATCCCACTGAAGATCTGAGAAATACCTTTTGATTGATTTGAAAAAATGTAAAAGTTCGTTCAGTCTAATAAATTACTTGAATGTTTTTTCCCCAAACACTAACTGTTTTTTTCTTCCTTTTTTTTTTTCTTTCTCAACTGCTCTTTCTTGTTGAACTTTTTAACTTTTTTCTCCAAACACTCCTCACTTTTACAGCTCCAGCTATAAAGTATTAACCACTTCTAACTATAGCCTCTCCAGAAGAGTTTGCAACAACATCTACTTATCCTGCATGATGGCATTAAACAATCAAAATGAACTCTTTCAGTTTACCTTCAGCATTCAGCTTGTGATCAGAAAAGGCATGAAACTCCTGTGATGTCTCAACTTTTGAACTAGGCCAAGGATGGAGCTGCTTTTCATTGGACAGACCTTCGGAGAAATGTGAATACCCATCAGTATTGTCCAAATCATGTTTAGAATCATCAAGCGAAGCCGGCAAATCATCCTTACTGCCTGTTGAGGCCAATTTAATAAACAGAAATTGAAGAGTTAAATTAATCATCCAAATAAATAGGCCAACTTTTTCGGAAAAGAAAAAAGAAACACATGCAAAACGTGGAGTTATTCCAATCAAAACATAAGATTACCAAGCCTGTTTCGTCTTGACTGCATAAAGTCAGTATTGGCTCTTCCAGCGGGAACATCCTTACTGACCTGTGGAGCACCACTACTAATGATTTCTCCTTTGTCAATTCCCTTCAGGATAACCTATAAAAAGAAGCAAACAAATAAGAACCACAACACTATCTAAAACCTCATTTAATAGTAGAAATCAAAATTACCAATTCTTCAGGAGAGGGTACAGAAAAAGCCAGAGGTTCTATAGGCTCTTCTTGTGTGAGAGAAGGTACTTGAACGACGCCTCCTAAATACTTTGCATAACTTATCACATCAGTAGTCTTGTACACATCAATCAATTTTGCCCGGCTATAATTTAGAATATACGGATCTCCATGACCAGTTTCACCTTTTTCCAAAACAGACCCATGTGGATGTTGCAAGCTAACCCTTCCCCTTCCAAGGGAAAAAGTAGGAGGAGCATGGTTTTCTCCACGTCCCCTACCATGTGAAAATGTTGGAACCTGTTTATTTGGGGTCAAAGTTTGGTGTTGACTACTATCTCCTCTGCCTCGGCTGTAGGAAGAAGTGTTGGGTCTCCATGGCCGGTAATGATCCCCTTCTCTCTCATCCTTTCCATGATGATGAAGAATATGGGACGAGCCCTTATCAAGAAGCACGTCATCATCTTTGTTTGAGTCATCTCGGCCCCACCTAGTGTTCCACTTGTTCTCACGGCGTTGTTGGTCATGATTATTATCTCTGTTTCCTGAATCAGTCCATCGCTGTTTTCCAGACCCAGAAGAATCAACAACCTTGCGATCTCTGTTATGCTCTTTTTCCCCTTCCCTCCATCGGTCTCTGCGCACCGAGGAATTTGTGTCCCTTTCCTCATCGCGCCAGCTGTCACGTCGACTGGATTCGAGCACTGAAGGGCGAAAAACGTCTTTTTTCTTAGAGCTATCAATGGAATCGTCTCCAGTTCCAGTTAGTTTGGCGGAATCAGGGCGTTTGGCATGGTGACCAGGGAAATGGTTCTCCTACACCAAAAAATGAAATCACTTAATTCATGTGGACTAAAGAAGGTCTTTTGTAAACATCCTCAAACCAAAATATCCCTTTGCATAATCCATTCCCCATATGATTATAGCAATAAAGTAGCATGCAAAGGACAAAGAAGATCGTAACAAACCCCCATAACCGCTCCAGTCTTATTCTCCCCTGGTTTTGGCAGAAGCCACTGAGGTGAAAGCGGAATGGAATTGTCGGATCCTTGAATATCTACATATATTAGAAAGACAGAGAAGACTAAATAAATAAAACTTCCAAGAGAAAGTGAAATAACTTGAGGTGATTAGATGACTGTCTTGTCACTTGGACAGATGTTTTGGCATCCTCTATGTTACTATGTGTGTGTATATATATATATATATATATATATATATATATATATCAGTATCAAGTGCTGAAAAGAAAACTAAGCCAACATGAACACATTATCTTTTTTTTTTGTTATTACTACACTGGATACATAGCTAATATCAAGAACCAAAGAGAAAATGAAAAGAAAGTAAGACAAATAAAACAACTGATTCTAGCAACGAAGCAACCCCGAACTTCTACATGGATACCTCTCTAAAACATTAACTAAACACACATGACACATCCCTAGCATGCAATCTGACGACGTAATTTCATGCTAAAAAAACTCAGAATGAGTATTCCAACTACCCATGTATGATGGCCTGGAGGCCTAAGAATACTAAAAGATATTATTTTACAAAACAAATTCAAAAAGTTACAAAGCTTTTATCCTAATAAGTTAGTCAATAACCAAAAGTTAATAGTTATGACGAAAAGAAGACAATCAACCGAGAAAGAATAGCATGTAGCAACGATGGTTTCTTCACATACCCATTTCCCTGCAGACATTTAACACTACACCACATAGATTGCATATCATTGTTGAACAGCAAGAGTTTTCACTCAAGTTACAACACTGCGCTCCTCACAAAACAAATATTTTTTCATTATCTGTTTCTCGATAATCCTGAACGCCAATCCCAAGCATTAGGTACAATATAACACACAGAAGACAAGATCTCTTTCCTTTTCTATTTCTCAATAACCCGTAAAGCCAGTAAATGAACAAAGTAGATAAGAAAAGGTAGAGGAAAAACAATTTTGTTGGTGGCTTACGAAAGCTTTTGTAATTTTCTTCAAATCGTGTTCAATTGTAAATTAATCCACAGAAAAGCTCTTAACATAAAAAATTTGTCAAGAAATTTAGCACTTTGTTATCAAATTAAGTGCATTGAAAGCTGCCGCCAGAGCTTTCTTTGGCTGCTTAGGTATGAAGTTTAACAAGTTATCAGCTTTTTCATCATTAAACACACCGTAAAATGGAGAATTTCAACTACTACATCCACGTTGGTTTGTATGTCTGGGTGGGTCGGGGGAACTTCGCATAAACGCTAAAGAGAGAAAAAAAGAAAAAGAAAAAAAACATAAATAGTCTACATTCTCACATTGGAGAGAACAATCAGAAAAAAAGAAAAGAAAAGGTTCATTAATCTAAATAAACCCTAAACCCACAATCACGCCACAAACACAGGTGAAGTGAATTTAGGGTTTTACTCCAATCAATCAAAAAACTCAAAAATTGGCAGGAAAGATGAATGCGATGAAAGCTACACCTTTTGGGATCTGGTTAGGGCGAGAATCGAGCTGGATGTTGTCAGCCATTGATGATCGAGGTGAGAGAGACGGAGAATTCTTAGAAAGAGAAAGCGAGTTCGAGAGAGAAAGAAAATCGTGAAGGTGTAGAAAATAGCCACGGCGGGGTTGAAATATAGGGCAAAAGGGCAACCGAAATCAGAAATTAAAAAAAAGGGTTAAGTTTAAGAACGTGTCGCCATTGGGCTCACGTTAGCACCACTCCTAGTGATTTTTCATTCTGTGAACGGGATTATGGAAATTCTTAGTCATACGCGCATAAGATTACTTGTGTTTCTCACATCACTAAATTAAGGACACTTTTATCCTTAAAACGGTTAAACTTATCAAGTGTGGATGTCGGTTGCTAAACACGCGCCCCTTGAGGGAGAATGAAAAATAAAAAACGTGGCTTGATCTTAGTGGTTGTTGATAATGCTTTTGATTTTAAGGTTTCTGCCTTAGGAGAACTCAAATCTCACTTAGTAACGTTTTGCCGTTTTGCTGGTTAGTCGATGACTTTTTCATTTTTTATATAGTAATTCGTTTTGTAAATAATAATAGTTTCAAATGAATATTGAGTTGGAACTTATTTGGAGGATTCAAGTATACCTGAAGAAATCGTTTACATTCAAAAAATTAGTCTAGAGTAGATTATTTAATGGGTCGTTTAGTGTTGGGTTATTTGATGAATTGATGTGTTTACATTTGATGCAAATCTACCTGGGATCAATATCTCCAAATGGAAGTTGTTACATAAACGACCATGAAGCTATTTTAACCACAGGCTCGTCTCGCAATCCGCATTTCTGGCCCTATCCATGTAAACAAGTTTCGTTGGTTATTTTGGGTGGTTAACTTGAGTTATTTAAGAATGTAAACGGCTTCTAAGACAATGGATACAGAGGCCCAAGATTACTACTAGGCCACTTGAAAACCTCCCTGGGAAGTCCATACATATATCAAGTTCAACTCGAAAAATCTTCAATTCCTTTATATCTTTACTCCAATAGTCAGTTATCCTAATGTTTTAAAAATCGGACCGTTCATCAAACCGGAAAAATTACTGGATCAAGGGTTAGTAGTTCAACTGTCGGGTCAACTGTGGTTGGACCGGTGATGTCATAATTATATTATAAATAATAATTAATATACTAAAAATAATTTTATGTAATAAATAAAAAAATATCTCTAAGAAGCTAATTTATCTGCATTTTTTCCTGTTAATTTTACTATTTAAGTGCAATTTAAATTTATTTTAAAAGTGTAAAACAAAAATATGTGTGTAAAAGAATGAAATCCTAAGGACCTGTTTGGTTGGGCCGATCGGCCCAAATTAGAGCGCGTGATCGGCCCTAATACCTTGTCCAGTTGGGCTATCTTTTTATCTCGGATCCTCTGATTAAATGTGAGGATCCAACACTGTTCATCGAGTTAAGGCTGATCCAAATCACGCCACCACCCCTAAGATTCAGAATCGACCCAAATTTGGTTAAATTTTTGGCAGATTTCCAATTACCATCGCACTGAATCGGGAATGATAGGATTCACGCACAGTTTAAGATTAAAGTGAACCGAACAGGTCCTAAGTGATATGGGCTTCGCCTTTCAAACTTCCA
This sequence comes from Verbena officinalis, assembly GCA_958496215.1. Classification (NCBI taxonomy): domain Eukaryota; kingdom Viridiplantae; phylum Streptophyta; class Magnoliopsida; order Lamiales; family Verbenaceae; genus Verbena; species Verbena officinalis. Next base: position 29,577,473 of record OY292390.1, on the reverse strand, counting down.
TATCCAATTAAATAATCCACAGCATAAGATTGAAACAAGAACAAAAGAAAATTAGTGTAGAGACAAAGCACTGCTGCCGCACAAAAAGGAGAAGGTGAATCGGTCCAGAAGAAAGGAGAATTTGGGCAGGGATCTTCCTTTTTCATATAAATCACAGCCCGTTCGATTTGACTGACCCAGGAACGGTTCACACGGGTCACCAGTTCAACCGTCGATTTTAACGGTTCTGTCAAAATATAGCGATTTTTGAAGCAGTTCGGTTTTGTAGTTTCACCCAGACTGTTTCGTGGGCCGTTCGACGGTCCGACCATCCGGTTCTTAAAACACCTATCCTATCTGAAATCTGGGCCAGTGGTTTCCCTTTCTACGTACGAGTACTACAAAGAACTATGATTTGAAGATTATTCATCCATTAGAATTAAAACTTATTCAAAGCATCCTATTCACTTTTTTTTTGTATATATTCTTATTATATTCTTTCAATTACGTACTTAATTAATTAATTTATTATTCTCCTAAGAACACTAACTCCCATAATTTAGTGGGGTGATAAATTTTATTTTGCAGGTTATTTCCTATTATTGCTAGAATTTCGATAGATCTCAAGACTCAAATTTTTTCATAAACAAATTCGTTGGTGTTCGGAAAATTTGTACGCATAATTTAGAAATTATATTTGTCGATTGGAAGTAGAGAAAGAAGCTTGTTTACTACAACACTTGTAACCCATTTCATATTGGTTGAGAATCTTAACCTATACTAACATATAATTATGTTACCTTTCCTCTTAGTAATTGATTTTTAAGGGTGTGTTAGAGCCTTGTTTCAGCAGCCTACCAAGTGGGAGCCCATATATGATATATGTAAGTCCAACCATCAATGATCCATGTATACGGATAGGGCCTCAATAAAATACGAATTTAATTCTCCATTTTGGGTGTTGGACCAAAAGGGTGAAAACTTCCACAGCACTAAACCCACAGAAGAAATGGCGGGAAACATTGGCGCCATTCCCGCTTCTCGAACTCCCTATTTAATCCCCTCTTCTGAAACCCTCCGCCATTGTTATTTCCTTCAAAGCTCAAACCCATCTCGCTACAATCCGTCCTCTTGCGCTGGAAATGGCTCAAGCTGCTGAAAATCAGGACAGCATCCCCGAAATCAAAGAACCCCCCACCAAAATCCCTAAGCTCCATGAAAACGGCGACTCTGGAAACAAACCCCAAGAGATCGGTTCGTTTCTACGCGTCAAAAAGCTCTCCGAGAAAGCTATTTTGCCGTCTAGGGGTTCCCCTCTTTCCGCTGGCTATGATCTTTCCAGGTACATTTTGTTGAGAGTTGAGACCCATTTACAGGCATTCGAAAATATTTGCTGCTTTTATGCATCTTTCTAAGTAATTTTCTGCCGATTTTGTAGTGCTGCCGAGGCTAAAGTGCCCGCCAGAGGCAAGGCTTTGATACCCACTGATTTGAGCATCGCTGTTCCGGAAGGAACTTATGCTCGCGTTGGTAATTTTCGACTTTTTTACTACATTTCTCATATGAAACTGTGTTTAACGATTTGATATTGGGTATTTAAAAAAAAAAAAAAAATTTAATGGGTTGATTCTGTTTTTATAGCGCCTCGATCGGGTTTGACTTGGAAGCATTCGGTTGATGTGGGTGCGGGTGTGATTGATGCCGATTACAGAGGGCCAGTTGGGGTGATTTTGTTCAATCATTCGGATGTTGATTTCGAGGTGAAGATTGGTGATAGGATTGCGCAGCTGATCATTGAGAAAATTGTGACTCCTGAGGTGACTGAGGCTGATGATCTTGATTCAACTGTCAGAGGATCTGGAGGATTTGGATCCACTGGAGTTTGAAATTTTCTTGCTGGTTGGTATTGTGATGACGATGTAGTTGGTATTATGTTAGATTTTAGGTTTTGGGGTATGATGAAGGGTTGCATTTTGGGGGAAACGTTTCGGTTCTCTATGTTTTTTCGGTCAGTTCTTTTATCGAACACGTTGTGGATATGTTGCCATTCCCTTAATATCATATATTATTGTATTTTGCTGGGCCGTTTCATTATGCTAATATCAGCACTCAGCTTTATCTTTTGAATTTTTTTTTTCAATTAAATTTAAAATTTTGCTGGGCCTTGATTGAATATTGAACGAGTTTAGGTAGAAAATAACTATTTCATTTATTGTCTCCAAACAAAGTCAATTATCTTGGAAAATGAGGATAACTACAAAGCAAAAGTCAGTTAGACAGTACACTGTTTATGAACATTATTCTATTAAGTACATAATTAGGGGGAATTGCACTTGAATTTCAATGAGTTGCCTGTAATTCATTAACTTTAGAAGAAAAATATTCTTTAGAATATTACATATAACTATCAAAGTTATTTGGAATATTACAAATAATATTCAAATGAAATTTAAGAACAACTCATGGTATAAAACTAGGTAAGGGTATTTTCGATATTCAATATTGATTTTTTATGACGTCATGCAATATAATTATCCAATTTTATATGAAATATAACTGTAATGGTTTGATTAAAAGATTCATGTAACTCATCCCACAAGCCATAGGAACAAGTCTTGCAATTATGCTTTTTATAGAGAAATTGGAGTCCAGAAAAATTAGAATAAATTATAGGTATGCTTCCAGCACTCTGCAAGTCTGCATCAATGGTTGCCCTTTGGCCTTCATAATTTCTTCACCCACAAAAAAAAAAAAAAAAAAGTGAAAAAACACCTATCATAATGATCATGTACAACTCTATGCTGTGTCAATCACTATACTTTTCCAATTTACAATTTTCCAACTATAACTGCAGATTCAGCAATCTTCTTCAACGACAAAAACTTCGCCCGAACCTAAATGGGGCCCGACAAACGGGGCAGTTGAGCCTCTTGGTCAGCCACGAGTCGATGCACTGAGCATGAAACTCGTGGCGACAAGCCGGTAGAACTCTGCAAACTTCAGCCTGCATGAGATTTTCCAAGCAAATTGCACAAACTGAGAAGTGTTCTCCTACTTCGTGGTACAAGCAAGTGATTTCTTGCAGCTCTTCAACGGATAGGTGCGAATACGAAACTTGATCATCAGCCATCCGTGAATCTTGATGATTGGAAGAAGATGTGTTGTTGTTGTCGTCATCGTCTTGGCTTATGAAATCGATGACGAGATAGCAACACATTACGTATACTATGAGGATGCCTATGATGCAGAGGAAGGAGAGAGGAGGAGGAAGATCAGGTAAGGAGGAGACCATCGTGAAACTTTTTGGGGTGCTTTTGTTAGAATCTTGATTGTGTTAGAGAGAGGGGTTTATAGAATCAAAAGAGGATAAAAATTGGAAGCAAAGTGAGATGGAAGTATTGCTCCATTGTAAAAGCTATTATGAGCACTGCTTTGGCTTGAGTTTATTAAACAAGCAAAGCTTGTTATATGAGGGAGTTTTTAGTAGAAGTCAATATGAGAGATGGGGCAATTGGGAATGCTTTTTTTTTATGCGATTTACCGGTTCGGGTAATCCTACATTAAAGTCCCTTAATCCAATTCGAGGTTTAGTCACAGTTGAGGCTCTTCCCACAAATTCAGCTTGTGTTGTCAACTGAGCCACACCATGTTGGTGCAATTGGGAATACTTGAATAATACTTATTCAATTTATTAATTTTTTAGATAGGTCCAAAATTTCCCCATGCCTATTCAATTATTAATTTGTTTTCTTTGTGTTTCCTGAAAATAACAATTTGTTGAGAATTTTGTTTTTTAAAAGTGCAGACTAGAGAATAATAAGATTGTTTCAGGTAATAATAGGTCGTAGGTGCAAGAAAGTTGCTTCAAAAAGTTACATAATATAACCCTTTTCTCCAACCCTAGTTGTTCCTTTTCTCCACGCGTAACATATTCTTGAAAAGTTACTTGGACCAAATAATTTGATAATTTTCCTTCTTTTTTTTTTTTTTTGTTTCCCACCCGGTTATTTCCGAAAAGGTTACTGCAGAGGCCCAATTGAGAGCGACCCTCCCAACCCAATTGCTCCATTCACAAGTAAAATAATTTTCTTTTACTTGTAGCAACATCAGCAAAAGGGAATTTTGGTTGACTTCTTGGACAAAACGGACATTACAATTTACCATCACATGGTAATTTCTTGTAAGGTGGACTATCATTGATGAGTGTTACAGAAGATGTTGCAAGATTATGGAATAGAATAGTACTGCTCCCCAGTGACAGATGAAGTTATTGAATAAAAATTACACATCGTTCCTTCAATTTCAGCTGAAAATTTAAATTTACTGGGAACTGAAGTTCAAAGCACACAGCCAAAAAGAGCAATCTAGGCATTCCCCTCAAGCTTGCAAGTATTATTGCTATCATGCGGTAAGATTGTTATGAACATCATGTTCACAAGTACAAGTTGATAATTAGGGAATTGCGCGATGAATTCACACCACAAGTTACACAAAAGAAGAAAAAAAAGGGAACAAAAGAAGGCATGGACAGTTTAAGTGTGAGTTAACTTAGCAGAAAAGTGGTCATAAAAGGAAAAAATTTGGCCATAAAGGTACACAACTAGAGTCCATGCCAATGACGAAACCTGAGTATTGAGGTTGATTGTTTCCATAATGGCGTTGAAGATGTTACATCTTTGGCAAAATTGTGCAATCCTCCTTGGGTACATCTGATGAGCTTGCCTGCCAAATAAAACGAGCATGTTAAAAACTTACTTAAAATTGTAGAGTGGACCAAACATTTAACCGTATTATCAAAGTCGGATCATTAAACTAGTGGGTGCTTGCAAACTCCGATAAGATGTGTTTTTTTTTTGCTTCTAGCTTGAAAGAAAAAGCAGAAATGAAATGTTTTATTGTGATGCTTTTGCTTTAAAAAAGCTAGATAAGCTAGAAGCGCCTCAGGGGTGCTTTTCCTAGCTTCCAGGTTATTTTCTGGTTTTCTGCTTTTTTCTCCCAACACTACCTATTTTAACTACAACTTTAACATTTCCAAAAGCAGAAGTTTTTGCGAACACCCCATTGATCCGACACACACACACACACACACACACACACACACACATATATATTAGGTGTATATGCCATTGCATACCTCTAGATATTTCGTTAACACCGTTGTTGTACTGAAGTTAAACCCTTCAACTGGTTCATTTTTCTTACGAGATGCATGGAGCTGCTTTCTGACTTGAGTAGCCAATGACTGATTTGAAGGTAGCCACAAGAAGGAACAGAAAAACCAATCATATATTTATAACACAGATGATAGAATGCACGAGATGAAGGAAATTTCAATAACGATAATGTATACCTTCCCCAATTCCACCCCCCATTGGTCAAACGAATTGATGCCCCATACAAATCCTTCTACAGCAACTCTGTGTTCGTATATTGCCAATAACTGCATATAAAGTAGGTGTGTTTGCAAGATTAGACATAATTTCATCTTGCAGCATTTTTTCAGCATAAAATCAAGACACTGTAGAAAATAGGGTTAGATATGAGAAGTGTATTAATCTAGTTAAACAGTTATTCACCTGCCCAATGTTGTAAGCATTCAGTGAAGGTAGTAGGAGGCTGAGAGAAGGTCGATTACCGGAGAAAGTCTGCAAAAGGAAATATAATTTAATATAATATATCCAACTTTAGCAGAAGCTACATATAGTATAAATAGGAAGCTGCCGCAGAATTACCTTGTGAGTAATAAGATGTTGAGCTACATTCTCGCTTAACAACTGTTCTGGAGTCTGGATGAAAAATAAGCATAATTATCAAAGATATGTGGCTTAATTTCAACCCAATTAGACACAAACATACGAGACACAATCAACCGAATAATAGATAAAAAGGTAATAATACCATTTGAAGAAATATTTCTCACCTTCCCATAAGCAAGTGCATCTGGCTGGGCAAAGAAGTTAGACATGAGCTCATCATGGTTACTTACCACTTCACCTGTAAAAGCAAGTGGCTGAATGTTATAATGTTCTATTTATGTCCCATCTTATATGCATTTATTATATCCCGAAGCATATATTGGAAGGCTATTAGTACCTTTAAGGTAAACAGGCTGCTGACTCTTCACCACACCAATAAAATCACATGGGATAACACGACCCTGGAATCCACCAGCAGGATAAGGCAATCAGATCTTTCAGCAAATACAAAATACATCCAAGTGCGAAACCAAACTATGATAGAACATTTATATCCATACTGATGTATTCAAGCTATTGATTAAGGTAGATCGACAGAAAATGAGAAAAGCAGCATAGGTGTTCATGATAATAGAGTCAGATACCAATTTTGAATCTCATGGAATACAGCTAATACCTAATGCACGCCTAGAAGTCTCCATTTTTACACGGGAAGTCAGACCAAAAACAAGACAGCATTGCATTTTGTAATAAGTAAAAAGTTAAATTTAAACCATAGACAATTTACTGGAACTATTAAGCACCACACACTGACGCTACTTAAAACAACATTGTTATGTCATAAAATAGAGGTTTTATTCATGAATGTTTGGATATGGGATGCCCACAACAAAATGAAAATATTATTTCCTGTTGAAAGTTTCAACAGACTTTATATGTAACACGTAACTGGGTCATCAATCAAGTTTCTCATATGGGCCACAGAAAGAGCCATAATCCAATTTGACTAATCCTTTAGTGCTTTTCTTAACTTTCAAAGCTCATCCCTTCGCCACTGGACAAGTTTTCAATTGGTGAAAAAAACCAGATTTTACCTGGTGAATTAATTGGTAAAAGCTATGCTGACCATTTGTTCCTGGTTCGCCAAAATCAATTTCACCTGCTTCATAGGGAAGAGGCACACCATCAATTGAGACCCCTTTACCATTGCTCTCCATGCTGACCTGAAAGAGAACTTTATGAAATTCAGTTTATCCCAAAAAGGCAAACCTTACATGAAAGCAATATTGAATATTAAAACAGAGTAATGGAAACATGCCTGCTGAATATGTGGAGCAAATTTTTCCAGTGCTTGGGTATAAGGTAAAATGGCCTGAAAATAAGACAATCCATTCTTATGGCTCAATCTAGAAACATATAACGTCGGGTATTTAAACGAACTTTAGCAGCTGATATACTTACCCTAGCAGGATATCCAAGGAAGGATACGTTCCAAACACTCAACAAGCCCAATAGCACCTGAAGGGATATTTTTTGCAAAAGCAGAAAGATGAGTAATCAAAGAAGAAGATATCCAAGGTAGATAATAAGGAGGGTACTCCCACAAGTAATAATAGAATCATGAAATTGGGAAACAGAGGGCATTCAAAGAGATCAGAAAGCACTTGGTGGAGACAAAACACACACTAATATGATAATTTTTCTTTTTTCTAACAGAAATAAAACTATAGAGATCATGCTCTCTGGGATATTTTAGACAATTTGATTTACTAAATAATTGGAAAAAAGTCATTGTACTGTATATGTAATAGTATCACACTAAGCATCAAGATTAAGCATTCTAAGAAGGAACATACGGGTAAGTTTTTCTCAAAAGGTGCTGAATGGAAATGTTGGTCAATGCTTGAAGCTCCCTTTAGGAACCTTCAACCACAAAGGACAAACGATGGAAACTTCAGGCAGCAATAAAGACATCAAATACATCAGAACAAAGATCAAAGGTTGGAAAATGGTGCAATATGAACAATTGCTTTAAATGAAAGAAAGCTGCAAGTTACTGTACTTTTCAACAACTTCAAAACCATATTGAAGAGAAAGAGGCAATACTCCAACAGCACTGCAAACTGCAACCAGTGGTTTAGAGATCAATGAGAAGTTAATTAAATCGAGAATCAGCGATAACACCGAATACTTACCGCTATAGCGTCCTCCCACCCAATCCCAGAATGCAAAAGCATTATTTGGATCAATGCCAAACTTTTCTACAAGCTGCATAACAAGGGATGGTTAAGACCAAACAATTGATTACACACTAGTAAGACAAATGGTGACCATATCCAAATATATCAGCAAGGAAAGACAGGTTGATTGGAAAAATAGAAGAAAGTAATTCACCGTGAGGTTAGTGCTGACAGCGACCATGTGCTTAGCCACTGCTTCAGGCCTGGACAAAATATTGCGTTAAAAGAGAGCTAAAAGTCGAACATAAATATACCTATACAGAACATGGCAGGTCAATATCATTTTCAAGGAAGCAAAATAGACCCTCATGTATTAGATCTCATATTGACATATTCTCATAAAATTTAATGAGAGTCGCAAAAAAAAAAAAAAAAAAAGAAAATTCAATCAACATAAGGTCCCACTGTTTTTCAAAATGTTTTTCCTTTATGCAAAATCTTAGCATCATAGCTTCTTCTGCGTATCTCAATTTGGGGTTCTACGATATACTCATGCACTGTGAACAGTTGCATAATATTTAGTTATGTTGCTTTAAAACTGATTGGCTAAATTTTATGACTGCATGACCTGGAATATCCAAGCTGATGGTGTGTTACATATACATTACAGAGATCAAGCCCATAAGATTAAATGAACTTGCCCCTCAATCTTTGCTTATGAATCATTTTCTTGCATTAGATCATCAAAAGGCAAATTGAACTTTCAAACTCTTTTTTGCGAGTTTTAACAATACCTAGTACTGAACACAAAAGCTGACTAGCGAAAATTGTCACAGTCGGCCGTCTTCAATTGGAAGGTCCAGGAGGAGTTGTGCTTCAGGGAATAATTTAAATGACTAATAACGAGACTAGTCCAAACATATAGTAACATTCCATGGAAAACAAAGACATCTATCTGTCAAAGTTCTAAATACTACTAACAGTAGACAGAAATATATGCACACTATTCTGAATCACATCGTGCTACAATATATACAGATTAATCTAACCAGCAAATAGATATCAATTCTGTAATATTCTCACCCCAAGGCAGCTGAGATCCATTCCCTCAATGTCCGAGCATTCAGCATGGTCTCGGCTGTGGTGAAAGTTTTTGATACCACAACAACTGCAATGCGCCAAAACCATAAGAAAGAACAATTATTCAAAACCTTTCTCAAACATGGATGTGCAGAGTTTTACTTTGGGAACCGTATACTCCATAAAGCAGAAATACCTAAAGTGGTTTCAGGATTCAACCCCACAATGTTTCTTGCAATATCGATTGGATCAACGTTGGCAAGGCTTCAACAGGAAAAACAAATTTAAGAATCAGAAAAGAGCAGAATTCAGCTCAAGTGAAAATGTCATTGATGCATACTTTACTGGAACACAGAGATGTTAAGGCTAGTACTTCAAAAACACAATATCTTTAGAGCGAGGTGCATTTCATAATCTGATGTCATGCACTCCCAGAAGATAAAATCTCACTGGACCTTAATCCATAAAACCCAACACTTCATAGTACCATCTAAGAAAAACTACCCAAACGAAAGGATGAAGGCCAAGTCATATTGAAAGACTTCTTCAGTGTACGTGATTATAATTCTAAATTTAGTTAAAAAAAGAATAGAAAGAACTGGAGATGAACATATGATTCAAGAAAACAAGACAATGTTACTTTTGCAAAATGGAAAGACCATCATGTGATGAATGAACGCAGACAACTCATGTCAGTGATTTGACCAACCCATTGTTCATTTCCCATACCTAAACTATGGGGAAGTTAATCAGTCAACGAGCTGAGTGACCCATGTTTCAAATACTCTCTTGAAATATTGATTACTTAGGGGTTTCTATAAAGATTTAGGACAGACCTAGTTCAATTTCTGTAAACCCTAAAATCAGGAGTTGGAATGTGATGGTTAGATATAAGCTCGAATTAATCAATTTAGGAAGAGAAAGTCATATATACAAATGGTTCAAGAATAATTAGTATGTTTGAACTTACAAACGTAGCTGGCGACCTTTTGCAAATTCAGCAGCTGCTGGGTCTGCAAGTTAGAAGATTGTGTGAAATTCTAGCCATGTTAACATTGAAGACACATTCAGATTGTTGGGAGGAAAATGACTTGTGATCAAAGATCAAAAGTCCAATATACAAGGAAAAACGTCTGCTGTAGCTCTATAACAACCTGTTTGAAGAGCTGTATGAACAAAAAGAGGGCCAAGGAAACTGCCACCAATTCCAATTGCAACAACATCTTGCAACAGTTTCCCTGTGGCTCCAACCTGCCAATATTGAAGGAAGTTAATAAAAGAGCATGATAAAACCAATAAATCTTACCAAAATCTAATGGCAAGAATTACCCAGGCACCACTGCGGACCCTGTCGGAGAAATCTTTGATCTTATCAAGAACTTGCCAAACATCTGGAACCACATTCTTCCCATCACTATTTATGACCGAATCCCTTGGAGCACGAAGTGCAATGTGAAGGACAGATCTATTCTCTGTGGTGTTTATCTGATGATTTCACCAAATTGAAAGAATAAGGATTCATGATTGTAATTATTAGATGACTATGTTTTGGTCACTGCAATGCCCAGATGATAATTTTGCAGGAGTTGAAAGATTATGTTTCCAAACAATCTTTCCCTCATTTAACAGTTAAATAAAGGAAAGAAAGACTACAGAAATATTCTTCCCTGTCCATTTATCAAGTTCTTTCATCTGTTTATGAAACTTAAAAATTTATTCGAACCCAGCAACATGCAAGGTTAAATGAGGCAAGGTGGTTTTCCATTACAAGAATGTCTTGCTACCCAATATTGCTATAACCCTCCTGAAAAACCTCTGATTCAGATCATACATTAGAAAGGTCAGGGAGAAAACGATGAACTTACACGCTCTCCATTGAACATCCGGTTAATCTTTTCCTTCAAATGTGCAGCCTACATGACCAGATAAGGAAACACAAATCAGATTATACACTATATGTTCACCCTGAACAAAGGAGGTTCTCCCAAATCTACCTCTGCTAAATTCTTGAGCTTATCCAATGTATCAAGAATGGCACATTGCCTCGAATAATCCAACAACATTCCATCGAACTCACTGTCAATAATTGAAAAATCAGAAAATTCAGCACCATTTCATACACAAATCCACATGCTCCATACATGAAGATGTAAAAACGGTATAGACATAGATTCATATCGAATATCATACAGCATCATGGACTGGCATCTCTCTGCATCGTTCATCAACTCACGCAAATGAGTCTTCTTAATGTCGTCAACATGAGCCTGGATATGCATGCACACCCACATCAAGATAAATCGTGGAAACATTTTGCACAAAACGCTAAACACATGAAAAGTAAGGATTTTACCCTCAAAGCCTTCCATGGCTCAGTTTCGCAGATTAGAGCAGACGACGCCATCTACAAGAGCTTCAATACAAATTCTACAGTTGAATTTCAATTTTCAATATATCAACACGAAACTTAAAGCAACAAATGATATAAATAAATGTCATCAACAATCACATAAACCTTGACAATTACTCCGACCACTTCACTTTTCAGTATCAGTTAATCTCAAATATTCAAATTTCTTTTCCCTTTTACTACTCCGACTGACAGTCCTAGACTCGATCGAATTAAAACCAGGTGACTATGAATCATGAATTTAATACGTCCACCATTAATATCCGATCAACAGCATTTTATTCACTTTTCCAAAATATTTTTTCACAGAATCTGGTTGATCCAAAGGCCAAATATTCATATCCTAAAGTAATCTGGAAGAGGATTCTCGAACGCAAAGATAAAATTCTGAAGAAAATACCTGAAAGTGGAGTGGCAATCTGTAACGAGATTAGCTGAGGGCGGAAATAGTGTACTCTCCACAGAACAAAAGCGCAAGGATTTTATATTGGTGTAAGAGAAAATAAATTCATTTTAATTTTTGTATCACGTAGATTGTCAGGCGTCTGTGAAATAGGAAAAAGGGAAAGGTCACGTGGTGAAGTGGGCCCGGGTATATCCTATGTGCGACTGAAATATGATGCTTTTTTGGCCGGTGATTTCATTAAACCAACGGCTGAGATTATGTCCTAGTGGGAGATGTGATGAAATGAACCAGCGGCTGAGATGGGGTGATGATCTGATGATCGAACGGCTGAGATTATTGAGATGTGGTGGCGTGGTGAAAAGAAACGGCTGAGATGATGATAAAAAACCAAAAATAAAAAAAGAATTCCATTGCCGGGAATCGAACCCGGGTCTCCTGGGTGAAAGCCAGATATCCTAACCGCTGGACGACAATGGAGTCCTGTTAAATTATGAATCTGTAAATAAATTTAATCATCTAATCTTTTAATTTTAAGAGGTGCATTCATTGAATTTTATAACTTTTTTGGACCTATTTAAGTTTTTGATATTTAATTCTAACTAATTTATTTCGAAAGTCCAATTATTAGTATTTTTTTTGAAAGGTGGAAAAATAGTTCATAGGAATTTTAAATATAAAAATTGATTACTATGATCTACACTTTATAAAATTAGTATGGAGGCATGGGGTTACGATATCTTATTATTTATTTGATTTTTAATTTTATATGATGACACAAGAAATTCCAAAGTCTAGCTAGCTTATGGAGAATATGTAAACATATTAATTCATTAATAAAAAGAGAATTCAATTATTTAAATAATAGAAGAAGAAGAAGAATTTGAATTCTTACTCTTATACATCATTGAATATGATAACAAAAAAAAAAGAACATTAAACTTTTGTATAAAGTAAAAAGAAGAATCTAAACTCTTACATGACTGAATTTAATAAAATATATAACATGTACTGTTGTACATCATTAAATATGTTAAAAATATAAAAGGAAGTACCATATAAAACATCTTTCCCTTTGGTCCCTCACTCTATTTTGGACTATCATTTAACAATTAATTAATTTAAATATTTTTATCTTTCTTGTACTTCCTACTTTCCCACATTCTTTTTCTCTTCTTTCTTTTTTTTATCCTCTTTCTCTCTTCATATCTAAATTCCTTAATAATTTAAACTTTTGTTTATTTAATTATAAAAATTACTTTTTAACATATTATATGTTTTGTGAATATATTGAAAATAATTAATATTATTATAAATAAACAAATTTAATTAAATATTTACAAATTTATGCTATCTAAATATATGTATATATTATTAATAATATAATTTTATATCGCACATGAATTGTGCAATATTTACTAATTTGAATAAAAGAAGAAGAATTCGAACTTTACTCTTCTTGTACAAATATCATGGAATATTATAAAAAGAAGAAAACATGAGCATAGCACTAATTGTATGTAACTTTTAATTAACATTTGAAGTCTCTTAAGTTAACTATAAAATATAAAAATCAATTTAAAGCACATGATTAAATAAATAAAAACATGTATTATATTTTTCATGAATTAAATAATCTCAATAAATATAGTTTAGAAACTAATTAATTTAAGTATAAAATTTACAAAGGTGTAAAGTTTAGAAAAATAAACTCTTATCGCCACCTCCATAATATAATCAGGGTCCACTACCACCAAATGTCATTGAGTTTCGGCGCCGTATTAACTTAATCAGAATTCCCGAATTCAGTCAGTAGAAAAAAAAAAAAAAACTAATATATATAATTGGTCTATGATTCTTGAAATAAGTCGTGAAAACACAACTCATTTCTTTCATAAATAGGTAAAAATTTCATTACAGATGAAACTACAAAGTACATATATACCGCGCACCAACTGGTGCGCAATCCTTTTTCCAGACATGGCAATGATGTGATTAGATTCCCTCTTCTCCGTAGCCATACATACATTTCCACCTTTTAAAAATTCTATTCCTCAAACACACGTTCTTATTTATTACAAAATATACTTTCAATTCTATCTGTTAAAGAAAGAACAGGAACAAATACCATGATGTTATAATCAGAATTTATTCCTCCACTGTCAAGTACTTCCACCAGGGTAAGTGCACTTATCATAACCTACAACAAAACAAGTCCAATTCGAACCTCAGATTAACTGACTTATTGAAAATTATCAAACACGAAATACGAAGTTCTGAGTATTAACAGCTTATAAAAAGAATTATTCGTTGAAAAACTTACTGGGATTAGTGGACGTGAGAATAGCAGTCTGTGAGAAATCACAGTTCCACGAATTCTTGTCCGACATTTGATAAAAGAGATTCATAGCATATGTTGCGTGAGAAACCAGATTGGCTGGCTCAAAACAAGCTCCTCCTGGTTGAATTGAACCACAATCGATGCCATGTCCACAAGCATAATCCAAATTTTCCTGTAACTGTTCATCTGATACACCTTGCTTTGGCACACACCAAGCGCTGTTCTCGGGCTTCGGGGAAGGATTGGCTGGTGTTGCTTTCGGTGTTGAAGGTGTTGGAGTAGTCTTCTACAAGTAGAGACTCATTTTAATTAGTTGTAGAAGATCTACATTTCAAATATAGAATCATTAAAATGAAGATATAACAACTTTCTAACCTGGCCACTCTTGGACATTAGTCCAACATCATAAATCATGCTCAAATCGGGCTTAAAAAGACCGAAAGACCTCTCGGAAGTGGGTCCGGGCTTCTGATTCTCGTCGTACAAGGCGAAAAGGTAAGTGTCGATAGATTTCCCGGGCATCAATGGAGTTCCCACCATTGATCTCAAGTGTGCTATCAAGTTACCATTATAAGCCTTGGCATTCTCAATGCTGGAGCCGGCCTCGTTGGGGTCTCCCTTGTAAGGCCAACCTGTTTCGGCAACTACAATCTCCACGCCCTTGAACCCCATTGCATCCAATGCAGATTTTATAGCATCCACCTGCAAGACAAAAGTTCCTAGTTTTACATTTGATCTTTCTTTCCTCAACCAATGTTTTTGTCAGTGTCAGTAATTCAAATATAATTTCTTTCGGACACAAAGGTTCTGTAATAAGTAAGGAACCAACCGAAACTGACCTGAGCATCAAACATGTTCATATACTTAATCTTGGAGCCCGAATCAACCCGACCAGCATTCGGCTGAAACAAGCAAAACGCCAGCGTTTCAGGTCTCGTGTCACTTCGGTAAGCGAAATACGGGTACGGGTTAATTGCAAACGGCGAGCCCGTAGCGTTGTTAAACTCCAATAAACCCTTCAGCAGATCCGCAATACTTGGGTCGAAGCTCCCGGAGGACGGCGGATCCGACGACCGGAGCACCGCCATGGAATGGACGGTTGAGACCTTGATTTCGCCCCCCAAGCCGGCGGAATCGAGCGCACTTTGAAGATTTTTCATCGCCGGGAGAAGCTGGGTCATTAGACTCCGGTCGTTGTACGACATCACTTCGTTGCCGACATTGATGACGATGATTTTGCTGGCTGGGTGAAAGGGGACGATATTTGTGTTGATCCAGTTTTTGGCGAAGTTCGGATCCGATGCCAGACCCGAAATGTCGGCGTTGGATGCTCCGATCATGAGTCCGATTCCGGTGTTGGCAAAGGATTTTATGGCTTCCGGGTCGGACCCGTATAGTCGGACTTTTTGGAATGCGGTGGATTGGAGGAGCTTAGCCGTCGTTGAAGGCGGCGGGAGGTTGTCGGCGACTTGGCCGTAGTTCACTCCAATATACGACTGCGATTCTGGTAAGAAACCCATATTCATATGACAAGTCACAAATCCATCAATGAAGTTTTCTGGAATCGCTCGCTACAAGCAGATCCAAATTCTTCAACCCAAATGCAGTATAAGAGAGCTAAAGAGAACTTACTGGAGAGTGGAGTGAGAGTGAAGATGAGAAGGGAGAAAAGCCACGGAAAGTACAGTAAGTCCACCATGGCTGAGCTCTGTTTTCTTTCAATGGTGTGGTGAGAGTATGACGGAATTGGGGAGAAAAATGGAGGGACGAGAATATGGGAGTGTGAAATTCTTACAGTTACATCATGAATTACTACGAATAAATACTGAGCGGTAAGATTCTTTATAAATCATTGATTTTGTCACATGGGCACCGTTATGTTTTGGCAGTTTCTCGAGTCTGCCACAGAGAATGTGAGTTGTTCATTGTCCAGAAGGCAGGGGTAGAATAGGGATTTAGTTTGGTATTGGTTGCTTGGGTGAATTTATTTATGACGAAATTACCATTTTAGTCTTATAATTATTGCCGGTTTGTAAGTTTAGACGGAAACTAAAATTGCAAACGAACAATATTTATAGGACTAAAATTGCAAATTTTCTGTTTAGTCGAACATTGCTTTCAATGGATTGGAGAAGAAGTACCAAAATTACCCTTTGTATCGTAGCCGTTGCGTAGTAGTGTGGTTGGGTGGGTACTGTCGGCATCGCAGTTAGGCGAGTTTGGATTCAGTGAACCCATCCAAATAGGGTCCAATCCGGGTCAATATTCTTTTTGTTTGTTATCTGATGAGCTAGTTACTTCACAAATGAACAAATAATTTTAATTATTGCAGAAAAAGAAAAAATCTTGTTGGCACAAAATAGTGAATACGCCGAACAATATGATTATTAGGCAACATCAGTGTCATTGATTGAACACATATTGATGTTTAATATTTGATTTTAAATTATCAAATTTTGAAATTTATCGGACTTTAATTTCAATATCTACAAATACGAGGACCACATACCATAATAAAACAATCCTAAGGACGAAAATTGCAATTTACTATATTCACTTTCCCTAATTGCATTTTCATGATCTAAAGCTATATTTTTCAACATCGGAACGGTCCATGTTCTCACAAAGCATTTCATTAATCTTTTTCCAAACATAACTTAGTCAAAATATTCCTAATAATTGCTTCTTACCTGTTAAAGAATCGTCTTTTCCCTCTAGGGATTTAAATATTTTTTTTACTTTTTGGAAAAAACGGCGAGCGCCGTAGAATTTTTATCGAGGCCTCCACCTCATATTATTAAAAAACAAATCGCAAAGAACATAATTCAAATAAGACCTGTCGATAAAGTTCAAAGCCATAAACATTGCTAAGTCTAAATCATGGACTAACCTAAACACCAAACCCAAGCAATTACAAGGAAGCAACAAAAGGAGGGTTGAATTTAAGCATCTTGAAAAGCCAACACTTATTGCATAATGGTAGAATATAATAATGGTGTTTGATTTAAGAAACGCAGCCATAAAATTAAAGTAGTTCCAACTTTTCATGGACAAAATTAAAGTATTGGTTTTCATTTTATACTTTTAGGCCTAGCTCTAGCTCACGTGCAACTCACTTTTTGCTTGCTTGCTTGCTGGTTATCCTACTTGCTCTTATAACTGGTTTCGAATATTGTACTAGCCAAACATATTGTTTAAGTTAGATTTAAATTTTAACATTTAGGGAGTTTTATTTAAATTTGTTGCAATCTTTATTTAGTTTTTGGGAAAGAAAGTAGTGGGAGGATGAGACTCGATATGGGCTATTGGAAAGGGGGCAAAGTTATTGCATGATTCGCATTCTTGATTCATTTAGAAAAAAAATATATATATATATAATATCTGATTAAATTTGAGCTATTGGGCTTACAAGTGTGAGAACAAATACCAGACTCAACGATAATTTTCTCATAGAAAGTGTGAGAAATATTATAGAATTAATGACAAAAACAAATTATAATTAATTATTATACTAAAGTGCGAGAAATATTAAAGAATCAATGACAAAAACAAATTATAATTAATTATTCTACTACATTCGCCGTCTGTGGGAATCGAACCCACGACCACATGGTTAAAAGCCATGCGCTCTACCAGCTGAGCTAAGACGGCTTAGTGATTAACTTTATGAATTATTCAATCCAAATCAAAAACAGTGCAATCAATTAACTAATCACTGAAAGAACAAATGCTGCAAAATATGTTAGTACTCATTTCCAACAACTCAACTCTCTCTTGAATCTGTATACAACTCAACAAAAGCTATTCTAATATGAAAAATGAAATTTCAAACCAAAGAAGTTACAAGCACTAAACTAAAAAATCAACGGTGATCTCATCCAGCAACACATTAAGGACATGCTTCTCCAAATCTCTTACAACATCATCCTTCTCACAAAACATCATCATCATATTATCCCACTCAAAATCCCACATGCAGTTTACATGAGGAACCTTGTCAAAGACATCATTCTCCAGCAGATTACACAAGTAGCCCGCAATATCGTCTTCGTCATCATGAAACATAAGCGTTTCGAAATCTTTGGATAGAAGCTTGATCAGATCATCCAAGGATCTTAACTTGGGAGAAACCAAGGTTGTTTTCTTGTAAGGATGGTATGCAATTCTCTTTGCTTTTCTTTTCATTACTTCAAACGCGCAGTCTAGTATGAGTTTCTTGTCTTTGACTTCGTTTTTGTGATCATCGATGGTGTGAAGAAAAGTTAGAGGGATGTTGAGCTTGAAAAGAGCTTCTGCTGAGTTGAGGAATTGGTGGCTTTTTATTACAATCTCCTTCAGCTCCTTCTCCGGTTCTGTTAGTTGTTCTTGAGGATGATTATGTGAAATAATGCAAGATTTACGATTATCACCTCCTGCAATGTTGGGGAGGAAAAAAATGGTAGTAAGGTAATAAGAGAAAACAATACTTTGTCATCTGAAACATGATGTTTTCCACATTTAACAAACTAGGCTTCTCTTTTTCTTTCGGGAGATCACCATCTAAAGTTGGAAGGTTTTGCAAAACACCATCTAATAGTCCACATTCATTCCAGCAGAAAAGGAAAAAATTCTAATCAGAATTGTGCATCTAGATGGTGTTTTGGAAAATCCGCATACTTCCAATGGCGATTTGCAATATAAAAACCTGGTATTTTGGGTTGTAAATTGATTTTTTTTTCCCTTATGTAATGATGTTAGGTGATAAAACTTGTATGTTGACTTATGGATTAAGCGAAAGAGCAGCATTGATTTCTTTACAGCATTAGATACTTACTAGTTCTTGGCTGTTTGATTTCTTTCTCAGCTATGGAAGAACATGGCTCTTCTACTTTCTGAACATCATTGGAAACTATTTCAGAATTTGAAGCTACATCATAACACTGCAGCTATAACCAGAAAAAAAAAAAAAGAACAATAAGACACGGTATAAATGTTATAGATTCACAAAAACTTGAATTTCGTTTCATAAAAACTGTTTTGTGAACTCACATTATCTTGTGGAGCTAGCTTGTTCTGTATGTTCTCTGTTTGGCTTCCATCTTTTTCAGTACAGCTTGACATGGTAGTCTTTTCAGCTTCGCTCTGTGGTTTGGTAATTTCTATGATTGCATCAGGCTTAACTATTCTTATTTCTCCACTCCGATCACTTTGTTCATCCTTTCTCTTTTTCTGCATTTGCTGTTTCAGATCATGCAGCATATCCGCCGACTGCTTCAGCGATCTTGTCAAGCGATTCACATTTTCAGTACTTTGTCGTATCATCTGTACATCAATCTTTCGCGTGTTCTCATTCTTCTGTACTTCCTTATTTTTTATAGCTGATGAGACATCCATAGGCTTCTTATGTGCCATCAAAGAAGTGTTATCAATCACCTTTTCAGTATCATTCAATTGTTTTCTTGGAGATGAACAATCATTTTGATCTTCTTTTTTCGAACTTTCCTGATTGACAACAGTTGTATCATTTTTTTGCTTGGTTAAAATTAAGGATTCAACTTGACAATCTTTGTGTTTCTTTCCCATCAAATTTTGCCCTTTCTGTGCTGCCCGTTCCATGTTTTCTGAGCCTTCCGGTTTCCTAGGCACCTGGGCTCGATGGGCATATTTGTCCTTTCGCTTTTGTTTGAGGTTGTGGCCCTTGTTTACATTCCTCTTTTCCTTTTCATGTGTTGTTATGTCTCCAGCAAGAAATGTGATGCTATCTTGTTGTGCTTTCTCTTTCAAAGTTAATTTCTTCTGTCTATCATGCAAACTTCGACATCCACCAACCTTATCTTGTGCAGTGGAGTATTTTTGTTGCTTGTTCGTCGTGCTGGATTCAGTTTTTATGCCTGATATTGCATCCTTTTGAACCTCAAGTAATTTCAAATCTTTCTGTATTTGTTTTCTTTCAGTGTTTACCATTTTAGAGCTCTCAACACCTTTTTCTGCTCTAATACCGGGATAAAGATCCTTAACAATTGTCTTCGTTTTGCTTAAAACCTTCCTTTCCTTCCCTTCTGAGTTCATGCAATCCTTTTGCATGCGCATCTTTTCTTCCTTGTGAGGAAGCTCTTCAAGTCCCATAAGTCTCGCTATAACGTTTGAAATTCTTCCCTTTTCTGGCGAACCTAATTCATTTTTCACCTTCACGTTTCTAGTACTATCAAAGTCCGGTATGCAACTAGCAGACCTTTTATGAGGCTGTCTCTTATCAAAGGAGAACTTAGGTGGCTCCACTAATAGTCTATTTTTGATATTTTCTTGATCGTCCTTATTTTCTTCAAGTAACCTTAAACGAGGTTTAGGGAGGGGCCCGTTTATGTAATCTGCAGCTTCTTGCAGATTTACAAGCATTCTGAGGGACTCTTCCAAGTCAATGGAATTCCTGTCAAAGTTATGACTACTATTGGAGCAAGATTTAAGTATCTGGTTTAGCTTTTCTATTCCTGTTGATATTTCGGTTATATGATTTTGGTCATGTAAGGTTGCTATATCCAACTTCTTGCAGGTCATTGGTCCACGGCTAAGCCGAGTAAAAAAGTTGAGCAGGGGATTATTGCTAGGAGAGCTGGTTTTGCTGAGTTTTTTAGTATTCTCGAAGGCAAAAGATACAGCAATGGGTAGATCTGTGAATGGTTGTGAGTTTTTCAGAATAATTTGATTTGATGATTCCGAGATGTCGAATGATTTGCTGCCTCCATTAGGCTTTCTTCCCTATAAAAGAGTATGACAGCAAACAGATTTTGGTTTACTAAAGATAACTAGCAACTACGTGTAATTACGCAAACTTCTCCTTATGATTTTAAAATTACACAGTCTGAGTTCTGACCATAAAAATTTATGAAGAACTTGAATAATGTGGTGTATATATGTGAGAGAAATTAGGAAAGTTAATTAAAATCTTGAAAGATACAGGCCAACAGAAGGAGATAACTCTAAGATGGAATGAAAAAGTTACAAAGGGAGGTCTGTGTAATTATACAAATACATAGGGGAGGTCGCTGTAATCACTTCACAATACAAATTATTCAGACAGTATTGGCAGTAAGCTTTATTTCTTACAGATTGAAGTGCAGTTCCTTGCTGAGCATCTCTGTATATTGCAGCATTCGCATGAAACTCCATTGGTTCTGAGAAATGTGAGATCGAAGAAGGTAAGAAAATATAGCAAACTTACATGGAATGACAATAGTACAGAGAACAACCTAGGATATGATGTTTTATATTATCTGATCAAAAAAAGTACGCGTAGATTGATACGTAGATGAGAAAAATTAAATAAAATGTAGTATAAGTTCCAAAAAACAACTTATTCTTGATATTCTTCTTGTTATTGCCATGCTCATTCTTTTTTTGTATATCTATGTAGATAAGTACAACGTTTAAGATGTCAAAGTAAATAAGAAAAATCCTACCTCGGCTTGAAGTCATCCTCTCCTTTCGTAGACGAAGATCATGCAGCAACTTTTGGGCCAAATCTGATCTCGTCTCCATTCTTTCTTTCTGCAGTATGCAGCAAAATCTGTGTTTTGGTACTGAAGAAAAGAGAAATGTGAGAAAATTCTTGTTTAGAAACTGGACTAAGTTTTTGAGTTATTGCCTTGGAGAATGTCCAAAAATGTTGTCATGGAAGCTTTGGTGGGAAGGTTCTGTCAGTGTTTGGTGACATGGGCTGTGGGGAAAAAATGAAATGAAAGATGTAAAATAGTTTAACACTCTGCAAAGGTTGGCGTGAACGGTATGGGTAATTGGCTCTACAATATTGCTTTTATTCCACTCCAAGCAATGGCCAAAAGCTGGTCTTGTCTTTTTTTTCTATGTAGTTTGCATTTTTTGGAAAGAAAAAAGATTGGCACTTATTTCTTCCATACTCTTTGGAATAGCCAAAATTATCAAAAGGATGTAGTTCGTTAACCGTTTGGTCCGGCCCATTACTTTCTATTAGGATTACTAGTTCAAATTTGTGTAGTAATATGTTAATCAATCACTTTTATAGTGGAGCGATTTAAATTTCACTGATAACATTAGTGAGATTATGATGAGGAACTCACTCCATACATAATAGTCACAAGTTACCATTCTTTTTTTTGGTGAGAGGAGGGAGGATAGCCTCCAAGTCTCCTTTGTGAGCACTATAAGTACATTAATAGGAGCATCATCCCACGACTGAAAATTATTATCAAGTCTATGACTCATCTTGGCGAGAATATCGGCATACTCATTACCTTCACGCTTCGTATGCAACAACTTGTAATCCCAAGGATTAGCTAAGATTCTTCTGTAATCTTCCATAATATTTTGTAATGGATGATCAAGAGAAACTCCCTCCTTAACCATAGTAAAAACTACAAGCGAATCCACCACTCTATCTAAAGTTTGAACACATATTCACAGGTTTTATTACGATCATCAGTCACGTTCAAAGAGGTGGTTGCATTTATCACTGAGGTGGTTGCATTTATCACTATTTCTTTTGCCATTTTTAACCATAAAAAGATGGAAAAAGAAGCGAAATTGTAGAGTTGGACTCCTTAAATGGATTTTCCTTATGTGATTTAAGAAACTTGTACTATACAAAATCTTGGTGATCAAGTATAATTTTGGTGCAAGTCTTTGAAATAGCTCAAAAGAGCAAGGTTGCTTAGAAATTATGGTCCATGTTGAATAGTCGTAAGAGCAAATTTTCAGAGTAAACTTTGGTCATCTCTTTGTTGGTCAATTGTTCCATAAAGATTTTCCCTATAATGAATGAATTAATATTCAATATTGTAGAAAACTTGAATTAATTTAAATAATATAAACACTTGAATGCATTTTTTTTGTCACATTAGAATACATTGAGTCGGAGGGTTTTCTATTGACCTTGTTCTTTAAAATCCAAACAATGGTTTCTCAACTGAAATATAATGATTTTTCTTTCTTTTTTTAAATGCACTAAGTATTTTGATTTTTCAAAATGTAGCACATTAATAATACTGTACTTAATTATGAAAAAAATTTGCACAATAAAATAAAGATTTATATTATGCTTTTTTTTTTGAAGAAATAAGGTAATTTTATTAATCACAATCAAAAATTACATAGTTCATTACAAAATCAGGGATATCCACGAGCCAACGTAGGCGTAAGCCGCATCCCTAGCTAGAACGTGAGCAATACAATTTGCCTCACGTTTAATAAAACTAAACCTATATCTAGAGAAATGGTGGTACATTGCCTTCGTTTCTTCAACGACATTGCCAAGATACGAGCAGTCCGTTTTCGGGAAATTAAGTTTTCGGATAACATTCCAACAATCTCCTTCAATTACCACATCTCTACATCTAAAATCGCATGCAAGACGGATAGCAAGATTTATATTATGCTAATGATCTTGATATTCTAATATATTCAATTTAAGCAATTTACATTTTAAAATATCTCATCTTGCAATTTTCCAATAAATTAAAGAACCCTAAATTATATATTAAATTTTAGATATGTAAAATGTTTTATTTTCTAATATTTGGAGATAATTAATAAAATTGTCGCGTTTTAAAATTTAAATAGTACATATAATTAGGCTTACCAGGGCTAGAATCTAGTTTTACCAAAGCTAGAGGGCTGAAAATTAAATTCCATAACTTATCGACAAGCATGCGTAGCATGTTGAAACACGTAGCACAGCTGTCCTTTATTCCCTTTTCAATCAACAAACCTCATCCAGAACCTTCTCTGCTTACGGAACCAACCACAGCCGTCCGATCAAACCGCCTTACCTTCTGTCTTAGTCAAACCTCACATCATTGGCGCACATCCAACCATTGAAATATTCTCCCCACATTTATTTCCAGCCGTTGGATCACCTTACAATGCCAATAAATAAGCCCTACCGTTATATCTGTCATGTGTATCTCATTCAGCTCTTGTCTATGGCAGAGGCTGAGGCAGTTCCCTTCTTGGCAGATCTATTGCTTGTAGCTTCTCTATCATCAATTTAGCCTTCAGATTCTTGTAGGTCGCGAGATGATCTACGTTCCGGCCATGAATTTAAGGCGTTTGGTTCCCCGGCGTATTCTCGGCCGTTTAATACGCCGTTCAGGTGGTTTCCGGCCCTCTGACCTGCCGTTCAGCTGATTTTCTGATTGGACGACGACAGATTTGTGGCCTTGGCGTCGGATCATTGATGTTAAAGCAGATCTATTTGATTATTCAACCGACCCGTGCAGGTAATTAATAGGACAACTCTCTGTATGTTGCAGATCTGAGGCTAATTTTAATTTTCATGGCTTCAGAGTAGATTATATGATGGATCTTGCAGCCATAGTTACGTGCTCTCGTTATCATGAAGTTTTGAATTTACTCTATGTCCAGACGCTGAATGATTAATTTTTTTTGTTCCTCTTTGCAGTTCATGATCCTTCCGTTAAGATGATGACCGTCAATCTGGGAATCGCGGTCTCTTTGCTCTTGATTGTTATTTTCTGAACGAAGACGAAATTCACAAGATTTCTCCAGGGTGGATTTAGTTCCACGAGTCAAAAGAAGCTCCCCGCTTGGTTTGAAGGTTCCAATGGTTTGTGTAATTTCTGTTACGATCTTGTTATTTGCTTGCACTGTCGAGTTATTCTTGTGCGCTCGTGTGATTGAATGGTGGGTTACCAGTCTTGTAAGAAAAGAGAGTAGAAAAAGATGTGAGGTGAGTAGTTGTTTGTGGTTGTCTCTAATGACCTTTGCCATGAAGGGTGCGCTCGCATGGCAGGTCACTATAATAAAGTTTATTTTTTGTGGTTTTGAGGTGAGGTGGTACGGGGATTTGCCCGGCTCTCCCCTCGGTGTGCGGTGTCCTCTTTCTCTCTCTCTCTCTCTCTCTCTCTCTCTCTCTCTCGGTTCTCTCTTTTTCGGTTCTCTGTCTTTATCCTCCATGGCCAACTCCACATACGGTTCACAGCAGCCATACAATATGTTTGGTCTTGAATGGGTTGTTGATATTTGCAACGCATACCTAAATAATAGACTTCGACGCCTATTCAAGATCAAATCATTTCATACTATTTGGACGAAAGAAAGCAAAGAGTATACACACTATGGATTCGGAAACAATCGTCTGCTCTACAGGTACATAACTTAGTATATTTGTTCTAACATTATTTGTTTTAACCATGACAAAAATCAGTTTTTGAAAGCTTATAGCATTAAATGTTATGCAAGCAGGTTAGAGTCTATTGTCGATTTCGAAATTTAATGTGTAACTGGAACACGAATCTCATTTTATTTGATGAAATTACGTAACGATTGAAGTTGTTTATTAAAACACATAAATTATTCTTTATTCCCTATTTTAAAAGTTGTAAAGTCGATGGCGTACTAAGATGGTAGAATTTGACCTTTTTCTCTCAAAATTCTACAAATTTTAAAGATCATTTTAATTCAACTTGAAATTTATCAATTGAAATTTACCATATCGTAATCTTCGATGTCAGGGGAATCCGTATATTCGCATTTTAATTAAATTTGCAGTGTCATACCATCGGCCTTAGCCGTACAGGATGACCCAAGTTTTTGATTAAAATTAATATGCAGTTTCAGGGCATTTTATTTCAACAGCAAACGATTTACTGATTTTTAACATATGCAGCGTGTCATTTTGTTTACCCCCACTTAATCAACAGTGTTAATGAAATTGGCTGAAATCCGAGCATTATATTGCAATAAAAATACCAATCATCTTTCCTATATTGGGCATGGTACATGCAAGTTCATAAAACTTGTACAGACGATAGCAGAGCAGCAATCTAGCATATGCTTTACTATTCTTTCTAGAGTTGAGTTTCTTACTGCGTCCTGCCAGTTTAAATTGTTCAATTTTCATGCGTTTCTATCCAATTCTTTACTTTTTCATTCTTTTGCTGCAAGCTTTTGTGGTAGCCTAGTTTTTTTTTTCAAGGCTACTACATGATTCTGTATTCCAGTAATTTATAGATATGTTTGTGGAGCGAACTTGTAGTGGATGAAGAAGAGCGTGGTTGTATAGTGTATGTTGTGAGCGAGGGCATGTTGTTTGTAGTAGATGTGCATATCTGTCTGGCAAATGATTAGAGCTGGACCTTCTCTTGTGGAGTTCTGTGTTGGTGTGTTGTTGCTGCCCTGTAGAGTCTTGAAGAATACATGCTGCTGTTGCGTCAGAGAGCGCTCTAGGTGGAATTGCGGCTGCTTGAAAGTGTGCTGATTCATGAAGTGCCAGAATTCTTTGTTGTCTAATGGAATCAATGGTAGTGCGCTTTTCTACTTGTCATATTCTTTGCCCTTTTTGTGATTTCTTTGTTGAGAGTTTTTGGTTTTACTTATGGGAATTTTGTCGTAGTTTTTGACTTCTGAATTGGGAATTTTTTTTCAGGGATTGGTGATGCTTTATACGTTGCGGATTGTTTGTTTGAAGTTAACGCGTTTCTTAGTTTTGGTATCAGACAAGTCATGTGTCCTTGTGATCCTCATGTTGCTGGATCTCGATTGAATGTAAGCATTTTTAGGAGCGATTATCGTGGAGGTCTTTTATATTCAGCTTTAATGTTGAAGACTTGGTAAAGTTGTGCCTTCTAATTTATTAGACTATATAAGGGCATAAAGATTGGAAGGTCTTTTATTCTCGTTACCATTTTCTTATTTTTCAGTAAAGGTTTTAGCGGATGTCGCAGAGTAATTATTTTTATAGCCAAATAAATTAAGTTTCGTGTCCTACGTCTGTCAGTAGTCTGTATGGTTTAACTATCCGAAAAAGAAAAAAGAATGGGTAAAACGTAGTATACTTTTTTGAACCAAGTAAATAGCTCGTGATTTATTTGAACTTTTTGGAAATAAGTCTATTTCCATTAAAACTATAACAGGGTAGTACTTTATATACGAGATAACCATGGTAACTTTTTTTTAACCAAGTAAATAGCCCGTGATTTATATTGAACTTTTTGAAAATAAGTCTATTTTCATTAAAACTATAACACGAGATAAACAAACTTTTTCGAAAATAATTTGAATGGTGGTAATTTCTTTATTTTTCGAAATTATGAACTTTTTCTTAAAGAAAAAAAAGAAATTTCTTTATTTTTCGGGGGTAGCGAATGATGGTTGATTGTCTGGTATTGACTATTGAGTCTGATGGATCTATAAGCTCTAGAACGGAAGAGCGCTCAATGGCCTTAGTGCTTTGAGAGGATGGTGGTTCGAGTCCACCTGGATCCCTTTGCAACTTTACCTTGATTTTGAGAAATTTGTTTTTGGAATTAAATATATATAGATAATAAATTTTTGCACGATCCACTGTTAAATGTAGATTCAGAAATGTGTTAATTAGTAATTCGTGCTTGAATGTGAATTATGTTTTTATTTTCTCGCTGGCTGTTTCCCTTTCCTTTGCTTTTTATAGTACATAACAAAAGGGAAAATCATAATCCCTCCATATTAAATGAATAGTGCAACGGACCATGTAGAACTTAGAAGGTCAAGGAATGCCGCTCAAATATTTATATACTTATTTAATGAAAAGAATACTTATTTAATCTTCTTTTAGAGACGAATGCTGTTCAATTAGGAACCAACCACAGCCGTTCGATCAGATAATAATTTATTGAGCGGATTAGAAAAAATTACAAAAAAAGATACGAACGTATTTTAATGATAAAATAATCTAATATGTTTGTATTTTCGCCAAAATAGGGATTTTGAATCCAAAATTGCTCCGAAAACTACTCATACGGTGCTCAAAACTGGCAACGTGGTATTTTTTCTGATGGTTTTCGTTCGGAGCAGTTTTGGGTCGATCAAGGTTCCGACGGATATTGTGTAATTTTATTAAGTTGTTGTGATGATAATGGTGACTGGTGAGGGAGCCAGGCCAGCTGTATTCTTCCAACGTGATGTTATTGAGAAAGATGTGTCTCTCGAGCTAGGGAGGCTGAGTTTTGTTTGTGGTTGTCTGGAATAATGACCTTTGCCATGATGGGTGCGCTCGCTCGCTCGCAGCCCGCAGCCTTTTCTTGTCTAAGAAAAGTGTGAATTCTTTCTAAGGCAAGGGGCGGACTATATAATTCGACATTGTTGTTTACAACCCGGGATGTGATGAGTCGACATCGAGGTGCCAAACGCCATTCGTACGAATCACAACTATGGGAGGGAATCAGCAGCAGATCTCATCAAATTTTAATAATAAATTTTTTTAATTTTTTGGGTTTTGCCGGCCAGATCTCCTCCTCGTGTCCGATCGAGTTCTCTCTTGTCACTCTGAGTATCTCTCTCTCTCTCTATTTGTCTTGTTTTTGTGTGTCTCATCTCATCATCATCCATAGCCAACTTCAGATATGGCTAATAATCAGCAATGAGCTAGCTAGTCGGATCTTGATTGAGTTAAATATTCCATGTTTAAACAAAAAACTTCAGAATCAAAACATTAATTGTCAAGTAAGAAAGCAATTAGCATGTGAAATGGATTGGCTCTTCTCAACAATCATCTGCCCTAGCTTCAGATAATAATATATTAACTCAATAAAAATCTGAAAAACGATAAAAAAAGAAAACTTGATGCCACCTAACCTTGGTTTGTATTTTCTTGGAAAAGACATAATAAATTTGACATAAAGAAGAAGCTACCGAAACACTTTCCCATTTGACTTAAAAAGCCCTTTATTCAAGTAAGAATATATATGATTTTTCCTAAGTACGAAATAAAACATCAGTAAGAAAATATGTACGTTGCGATTAATATACGCTAATTTAATACAAACCAAACGACAATTGTGGATGAAATATGACTTGATATCTTCAATAATTATCTGTGTATTTCAGGTAAAATTGCAAGATGTACAGTTGAATATTCATTAATATATTTATTTCTTATATATGCAAATTGACCTAACCACTTGTCCTCCTAAAAAAGTCCCAATGCCGTCGTAAATCACATATAGCAAACTGGACCTAATTTTGGATCAATACATGAAAAAACGTAACCCTAATTTTTTGGTATTTTTTATAATTACAACTTGTGCGGGGTTGTAAGTGTAATATTTTGACTAAGAAGGTCACCACTTGTAATTTTCCAAACTCCTATAGGGTCTAATTGTAATTAACCCATTGAATTTATTTGTTCTTCCTTTTCTCAGAAGTAGTCCTATGCAGTTTTATTCTAAAAAGTAAAGTCCCCGTCACAAAAATCACCATGAGGTTTACGTCATTTACAGAAAAATACATTAAAACTTTGTAACTGCAACGGGTCGATTGCGAGATTATTAGGAAACGAACTAGCGCGGACCTTACCTAGGTCGAATAGCTCGACCTAGACGTGGGCCTTACTAATCCTATGGTTCTCCAACTGAATTGCCAAGTACAAGAATGATCAGAGAATAATCTTCAATAGATAAATGGATGGTACAAATCCTAAGCGTACAAGATGCCTTTCCTAATGTGGAAAGTGCCCTATTTATAGTATTATATCTAGAGTTTAGGGGGCCACGTGGCACAATCTGAGCTTCCTGTCTTGTCTCTCAATGAGCGGCTGAGATCAAGTTTGACTCTTCATGGGCCTTCCGCTAGCTTAATGGGCTGGAGGTTGAAGAATGGATTTGGGCCATAAGACTTGGTTGGGCCGACCCATATCGGTAACATTACGCTTACCTTTCTAAGGGTTATTTGTAAAGTTTTTTAGAGGATTATGTTTCAAGGGAGATATTTGTAATGTTTCAAAGTTTTAGAATGTTTCAGAAAAAAGACATAACCTCAGGGTATTTTTGTAATTATTCCAAATATAAAATACCATTTATAATTTATTTACAACACATTTATCCATCTGCTTATCTAAATTTTTAGTATTTCAGTCTTGCTTTTAGAAATTTGATTTCCTTATTATCAATGTGAAAGAAATAAATCTGGACCAGCAGATCATTTACTGCGCAGTTTGTATTTAAATCTTTCCCACCATGTGTACATTGTCTGTCTACCTCATAGCAGTAACTAGGTGCTATATACTCAGTTTCTGGCTTTGCTTCAGCACTTCTCTCAGCGTCGCTTACATCTACACCCCTTTGAAGATTGCTTATTACGGTTAGACCCCCTAAGTTCTATGAGTCTTTGTTGTTTGGTGATAGATAAATCAGATATCATGTTTCGGAATTCTTCTCATGAAGATGAGAGCGTTGAGCTGCAGCAAGAACGCAAGGTAAATCATAGAGTCCGTTGCAGTTTTGTGGCAGATTTCAATTTTAGATTCCAGCTTCTTCTCTTATGGAGTACTTTAATATGTAATCCGAGTAATATTTTGTTGTAGATCGATGAGCTTAAAGCTGCTATTGGAGCACTGTCGGGTCCCGGTCTGCAGTATTGCACCGATTCGTGTTTCAAGAGATATCTTGAAGCTCGGAATTGGAATGTAGATAAATCGAAGAAGATGTTGGAAGAGGCACTGAGATGGAGATCAACCTATAAACCCCAAGAAATCCGATGGGTATAGTATCTTTTTTTTTTTTTCACTTTGCTATTAGTTTTATATTTTGACTTTTTAACTGATTTTGGTGGTTAGAATGAAGTAGCAGTTGAAGGTGAGACGGGGAAGATATTTAGAGCCAATGTTCACGATCGTGTCATGATAGAACTGTTCTGATACTAAGACCAGGAGTGCAGGTTCTCTTTCTCTCTCTCACATACGCGCGCGCGCGCACACATACACACTTTATGAAACATTAGTGAAATTGTTCTGTCTTATGTTTGCAGAATACATCATCAATAGATAACCAGATTAAACATCTGGTTTATCTTATCGAAAACGCGATCCTTAATCTTCCAGAAGGGCAGGAAGAGATGGTATGGTTAATAGACTACACGGGATGGTCTTTAAGCAGTAGTGTCCCAATCAAAGCTGCTCGGGATTCTGTCAATGTGTTGCAAAATCATTACCCTGAGAGACTAGCCATCGCGTTTCTCTACAACCCTCCAAGCATATTCGAAGCTTTTTGGAAGGTATCAATCTTACATAACTAACTGCTCTCAATTAACTAGCTAATCATTTCTTTCACCTGATTTATACTTCTATTTCAGGTTGTTAAATATTTTGTGGATCCGAAAACAATCCGGAAGGTGAAATTCGTGCACCCGAAGAACGGCGAAAGTGTGGAGCTGATGAAATCCTATTTTGACACTTACAATCTTCCAACTGAATTTGGGGGGAAAGCCACATTGGAATATGATCATGAAGGGTTCTCAAAGCAAATGGCAGAAGATGATCACAAAGCTGATAAATTCTGGGGTTTGGACAAAGTAATCCAGCATACTGTTATTCTGTCTGAAAACAACTTATAAGCTTTAGGAACATATAAGCTATTAAAATAAGCTTAGCCAAACACCCTCTTAGACAGAGAAACACAATTTCTGAAACTGATAAAAAACAAGATATTCACAGAGAGATACAGTTAAAAAAGAAAACACGTATTGCGGAGTAAAACTAACTTTTCCATCACAAACTCTCCTATAAACAACAAAAAATGTAACAAGCCTCTCACAGAACAAGAACAAAACTATGTAATTATATATTATCTTTTCCTCTTTCCATTCTATTTTTTTTTTTTTTTTTTGCACATAACATTTAAAACGTAAAAACTGAGAAAATGGTAACAACAAACTTACTAGCAACTACAAAAGCCTCCTCTTAAAGGTTCGGGTGGTGGTATGGTAAGTCCGAGCCAACAAACTCACTCCAATCCCCAGTCCCAAGCAAATGCCGAGGCCAATCCCAACTCCGACCCTAACCCCAGCATTGAAAAAAGAAAGTTCTCCATCTTCACTATCCATGTATTCTGTCTGTCTCCAATACAATTCTTCATACTCCTCATTTTCTGGTTTATAAGTTTTGAATTCTGCAACCTGAAGAATGCAAAAAAACGAGTTGTCTCTTCAAATTTGCATAGAAAAATAAAAACACATACTAACTTCACGCATAGTAAACAAGAAAGATGTTTGGATAATTACGTAAAAACCCCTGAGGTCTGCACCGTTCATGAAAAACCCTAAAACCTTGAGAATTACTAAAAAAGCCCCCAGTCAATGATTTTCCGTTAGTTTGAGGGTGTTTCTACTTATGATTTGCCAAACCTCAGGGTGTCTTTCACAATTTTCAAGGTTTCATGGTGTTTTTTTTGTTAACGACGCAGACTTCAGGGTTAATATGTAATTGACCTTAAATATTATCCATGTTCTCCTTAAAAATGTAATAATACATAAAAAATAATTAAAAAATGTAAAAGAATACCCCGAAAATTTCAGACAATCTTAGTATAGACAACCTATCCTATCTTTTAAAGATGCAAAAGTTACAAAGGGGCATGGTGGGCCCCACAATTGACGTCTACCTACCTAGTTTCTTTGATGTTGGGCCATGCACTGTCAGCTTTAAGCAGGATATGGAAATGCAAGAGAAAAACAAAGACATGCAGACATATTTGCCTATCTCTTCAATATATGTGTCTGCCCATACCACATGACATGTTGAGGATAAGAGTTTCAATCCCAACAAAAATAGATCTTTTGTTGCAAAGAGACATGTTTCAACAGAGGAAGCAGGCAAAACAGTCATGCTGGAGAGATAAGATTTAACTCTCGAGTGAGTCTCGCGAGAATAAATTTATTCCAGCAAATGGGAAACTTATTTCAGACAAATCAGTTTTTTATTTTTGTATCTACAATTAAGGTGTACTTACATCATCATATTATAATCAAAATTAACAATCCTTAATCTAATTATAAATTCTTATAATGTGAAAAACAGATGAATTTTTTGATTGATCGGGTGACACTTAAGAAAATATTTGTGGCTTACATATTCTTCGAAAGGAATTGTTCTATAAAAAACTAAAATTATTTGGACTTAAACTGTAGGGTTTTCCCTGATTAGAGGGAACCCTTCCAGAAATTCTCGACAGCCCGGGCCGAAGAGGGGTTTGGAAATAGTTTTCAACCAGCAACAGACGCGCCTCGGTTAGAACCTCATGAGCTGCATCATTGCCCCAAGCGCAAAGATGGGCTATAAGGGCGCATTCTCTGTCCTTTTATTGGGCAGGAGTACAATCAAGTTTCTTCACTTGGTCGATGAGGGACATGGGAAAAGCAAATATGTTGGTTTTCACACACAAAACTAATTAGAAATCATCGTATGTCAAACCATAAGCATTCTCACTTCCTCTTCTCTTCTGCCTCAGTACTTACTCGTGGGATTGCATTCATTTAACTAGCAACAGTGAATGCATAATTCATTTATATGATCAAGGAGGGTGCTTTCTAGGATCTCAAACTAAAGCGCAAACGTTTCTCGAATAGCCATTTTATGTAACTATTAACGTTAATCTAGTAAACAACATTTAACAATCGTAGTAGTAAAAGTTGCTAAAAGTTAAGGGAAAAAATTCAACTAAATAAAGCTGTTAAATGCTTTTTAACTTTTACGTTTTTCTGCTTAACGAAAGCCAAAAGCAGTCTGGACTCTGGAAACACTTTCCAACTGTTGAAGAAAAAGCCAAAAGCTCAAAAGCATATTAAAGTTTTTGCAAACACTCCTTTAATTGCAATATACGGCTACTGATGATTCGATGCATTGGATAATGAAACGGGTAAAAAGATCAGAATGAATTCAAGAAACTGCACTATGAAATCCGTTGCAGAGGTCATGCTCATGAAGAAAGCAAAAAACCCTAGATGTTAAATATCAAGAAACAAGATTTTCAAACTATATTATCTTTTCATCCAAAAATTACCTGTAGATCATGCCCAGATGCATCATCTTCACGGGATTCAGACAAATCATTCTCTGGAATCGAATCAAGCTTTCCCTTTCTGTTCTTCTTCCTATGTTTTATTTGCAAAGCCTTGCTCAAA
Organism: Verbena officinalis; assembly: GCA_958496215.1. Taxonomy (NCBI): domain Eukaryota; kingdom Viridiplantae; phylum Streptophyta; class Magnoliopsida; order Lamiales; family Verbenaceae; genus Verbena; species Verbena officinalis. Next base: position 29,543,482 of record OY292390.1, on the reverse strand, counting down.
ATAATCGGAGATCCAGAAAAGCAACCAGCAACATAAACTTCAATTGTAGGCAATACAGATTCAGAGCCCATCATTTGTTTTCCCTTCAAAAATCCCTTCCCAGCAGTAATCACAGATTCACAATTCATACTCCATTTCTGTACCCCTCTGGAAGACTCTCCATTGGCATTAGAACCTTCTAGAATTCCAGATATAACAAGATGATCTCTATCAAACACCTCAAATTTCACACTCCCTGTTATTCTCACACTATCTGTACTAACAAATGTTGCCTCCTCAGTTTTTTTATCAACACGGTCCCGTTTAAGGATGCAAGAAATTCCTTCTGAATTTATCGAGCATCTCACTCCATTTACTTCAAGAACTGTATCTGGACTAAAAGGGATGTGGTTTATTGTGAGAAATTCAGGGGTTGAATCATCAACGGCGAAATTGCTGATTCTGACATAGAATACTCTTACGTCGAACCAAGATAGAGAGAATTTGTATAAGGGATGTCGGATTATTTGTAGGCTTGGATCAGTTAGATTTCCGTTGTTGTGAAATTCGAATGAATTTTTCTCCATCTTCAAGAACTTATTTTGCAGAAGATTCGTTTAAGGAGATGCATGCACGAAATCCTAATCTGAATGAAATAACCAATTCTTAATCAATCAGAAAACTATATTGCCTAAAATAAGCTATTAATCATAAACACGTTCCAAGAACTAGTACTATCAAAGGAACTGTTGTAGCATCTATGATTCGGAAAGTACTATAGTCTATATTATAAGAAAACTACCAAACAAATATACCTTAAACCTATTTTTTCTCTATTTTTGTTCAATATTTCATTTCTGTTACATCTGTAAGAGAAGCATGAGCTAATATTACCCGATTGTAAGAAATCTTAGGGTTGACACAGGGTGAGAGAGGATCATATAACTACCAGGATTATTTCCCAAATCAAGACAGAGGGTCAAAATAGATTCAATATTCTAGGAGATAATAGGCCCAGAAAAATAGAACAGAAAGATGAAAAATGGGAAAGAAAATGAAATCATGGAGCGGAATCAACAAAAATTGAGAAAAAGGCAAAACAATTATTCTGGTGAACCCTATATATCAAGAATTTATGTAGAGCAAGCTGGAATCTTTTGTTCAATATTACAGCTCTAATTTCCAAATCAAAGCACTGACTGAATATAAATGGAGATGCATACCAAGTACCAACAGACACCACATTCACACACTCCCTTGTCAGGGGGAGAGAGAGAGAGAGAGAGAGAGAGAGAGAGAGAGAGAGAGAGAGAGAGAGAGAGAGATGCCAAAGATATTGCCGCCACTTGGCAAAAATACACATGTCACAGAATTCAACCAGCAAACTCAAATAAACTCGGCAAACGAAAAATATATATGTAAAATTAACTCAAGGATAAAAAAACTTACCAAGAGATCTTGCATCGACACCCTGCACTTAATTTTTCAGAAAAAGATTTGCTGGGTAGTCGTAAAATCACTATCATTTCACTTCACACAGGAAAAAAGTCGGTAAATGGACTCAAATCAAAGGTATGATGATCTCTCGAATCGCTTTCGTCCTAAAAGATGCGAGCTTTCCTCACCACCCACCCAGTTCTTGTGGCCCAAAATCAAATACAGCGACCCCTTTCGTTGGAATTTTGTCAACGAAAAGCATAAAACTACGTTCAGCTAAATACAAGAAAAAAAAAAGTTCAATATAGATATTAACGAAATAAGCTGTATTAACATTTTGATTCTTTGTCTTTAGCTGAGCATTTGCAAATGCAAGTGCGAAGAATATTTCCACTGAGTTGCTAATCCAAGGATTTTATCATTTTATATTAATTAGCAGCCCACCAGAAAATCTGCCGAGTTATATTGACATAAATACCCTTTAAATAGTAGTTTTTTCTCAGATTTTAACTATTGTACGTACAGCTTTTTCTATATATATACTTTTAATTAAAATGATTTAGATGAATAAATCACTTTTTTTAAAGATAACTAAATTTATAAATTAAAAAGAGAAAAATGATAAAGAGTTTTAGTATTAGAGGAGGTATCCGTTATTTTACACAATAGATATCTTTTTGTAGTGATATTTAATTATATATCTTTATTGAGCTCTTGAGTCTTGACCATTCAAAGAAAGATACAGACACAAACTTATGGGAATACCAAAACAAAAATGATTTTATAATTATGGTCAAAATATAGATTATATTTATATGGCCTGCAGAAATGGCCATGGAGATGGACGGTAAGGTGGCTATGTACAACCCATGATATAAATATGAAACGGAATACACGAATATTTTTAAAAAATTTATTTTATTATATTTTATTGTGTTTGATATTTTTCTAATTTAAAAATATTCAAAAATTTTGTATTGGTATATTGTGTTCGTGTTTGTGTTTTATAGGACCGAATAGTTTTTGATACATTCATTTAATTATGCCATCTACGTATACAAATGAATGATGGCAAAATAAATAAACAATCTTCCCTTGGATTCAATATTTATCCAAAAAAAAGTTTGCTTTTTACGAGGTGGGGTGGTCTTTCATAACACTGAAAGTGATGTTTAAGACTTTAACTTCGATAAATTATGGGGAAACGGCAGATTTGATTTCCTTTTTTCTAGTCCAAAAATCTAAAGTTTCCTTTTATTCCAAATTTTAGATTGATAAAGTAAAGTCCGATGAAATTTTCTTGTCTTAAATTAAATGTATTGTTTATCACAGATATATAACAATTTCAAAACAAGAAATAAGAAACGACCGGATTCATATCAACGACATAATCTAAATCGAGTTGAAGTGGCGTGATCAATATATAGAAAAACTCTTAAAATAAATTTTTATATTCAAAAAATCTATAATTATTTTTATTTATCTAAAATACCTATTTTACAAATTTTTCATTCTGAAAAAGCCGCCCAAAGTTTCATTTTGAGACTAAACTACCCTCAAATATATTTTAGATCTAAAACATAATAATTATTAGTTTTTATGATATTTTTTATCCTTATGTATTTAATATAAATTTTATAAATAAAACATTTAATATATTAAATGTTTTTTTCAGTAACATATATATATGAAAAATATTTTCTTAAATTTTATTTACAAAGTGTAATTAATTGAGATATTGTAATTTTTTAAAATTAAATAAAACAAAATAAATTAAAATCTTGATAAATTAATTTTTATTTTATAAAAATTAATATATAATCAAACAAAAAAAAACTAATTTAAGAAATAAATATTTTCTAGAATGATAAATTGATAGGATGGGTATTTTAGATTAACAAAAATATTCATGGGTTTTTTGGATATAAAAATTTATTTTAGGAGTTTTATAGTATTTTTTCCTATTAATTAATATTTATTCATCCGCATGTCTATCCATTTACATCTTAAACTATAATATTTCAATATTGATCATATAGAATAAAGAATTTAAATATTATTAATTTATAATTTAAAATAAATTAATCGCATAAAAAAAGAAAAATAGATGTACAAAAACTCAAATTTCAGATCAATATGAAATATTGAATTCCCAATCTCACACTTGAAAAGGACTTATTTGAAATATTGCGGCTGATGATGATTATTGATCAGGATAAGTATTGAGTGATATTGAGTCTGTATTGTTTCCGAGGTTTTTATCCACAAACTTATTGGGGAGAAGCTATGTTTTGAAACTCGGACTAGACGAATCAGACAGTCGGGCCGGTTCAATCTGTGACCAGATGCTTTTTTTGGTTTGAATTAACCTCCAAAACTACCTTTGAATTGGACCAGTGAGTACTGGAGAGACACCAGTCAAACCACCAAATAACCGGTACCGGTTTTCGTAGTTGAACCGGCTGGCCATTCATTTTTTAATGTCTGGTTTTCCGGCAGCTCCTTGTTTTTCTTCTACCTTTTTCCGCCTTCGTCTTTCTTCTTTCAATATTAATTCTTCCTTTTGTTTCTTGGATGTGGAAAATAAGATCTAAAATTTCAGAAGATGGAGTACCATAGTTTCTTGGCTGCCGGCTGCCCATTTCTGCTCATTTCAATCTAGACTCTAGGTTTAAAAGTTTATGTATTTTTTTATTATTTAATCTTATGGGCTTTACATAATTGGTTGGTGGGAATTGGGCTTATCTTTTGCTAATTCTTTACTTTTTATCAAATATATATATAACGTAATTGTCACTATTGGAATTTCATAATATATTAATTGTGTATTGGGATTTTTTTTAGATAATATTAGTTAATTAAAAAACTATTATTTGATATATTTTTTTATATTATTATATATTTTTTCTTAATTTTAATAAATATTGATGTTGCTAAAAAATAAATACGAACTCGACTGTGATGATTCACTCAAATTCAGCAACAATCGGTTGAAAGATGGGTTTGGATCTGCTAAAAACAACCAAACACTCTTAGGTTAAGATCAATCGTGGGAGGTTGGTTGGATAAGATGAGTAATTCCCGCTTGATCAGGGCTTCCGCTGTAGTGGGGAAAGTAGTGGAGACCGGCAGTTCCATGTAAGTGATGGGTATGATGCTGGGAAGCTTCAAGGCCGCGCTTAAGCTGATGATTCCGTGTTCAAGATGGCGTGTAGCCGAGGAGGGTATCTTCGAGAAGAGTGTCTTTGAGGAAGGGCATACGAAGCAGAGCAGACCCGTGTGGTCAGTCTGTGACACTTGCAGGGCAGACTGGTAAACACTGTCCCACATCACCTATTTTACAAACCCCACCCCACAAATAAACCAGTTAAAATTGGTCCCTTTGACCATATATATGTATCCTCCTCCATAATGCCAAAAATATAAGAAAAAGAGTTACTTATTAATTATTTTCCGCACAATAATATATATATTTTTCAACCATGATTGTTAGATGAAGAGTCTCAGCCACCCTTTTGTTTTCGTTTGTCTCACTCATTCATCATCATTCTGTTTCGACCTCATTTTCCTTTTCCACGACACTCATTTTACAAATATATGACATGGAAAAAGAAATATAGCTTCTGCTAGCTTCTGTTGATCAGTATTTTCTCTGATTATGTTAATTAAGCTAGAAGTTAGGTAACGTTGATCCGCAGAAATTCTTGGCCGGTGTTTATATCTATGTCGTGATAGATAAGATTTTATGTAAGCTAAAAGCTAGAAGCGACATATATATAACTTTTTTTTTTCTTTTCTTTTCCTGGTTACTGGATACTTAAGAATGATTTAGAATTGTTGATGGGGAAGAAAAAGATAAAGAAGGGTGTGAAGAAGAAGATGAAGGAAATATCATCAGTATCAATAGCAGAAATAGAATCATCATCAACGACAGCAGAAATATTACAGCCACAGATTCGAAGAAAAAGAGGAAGACCACGCAAATATCAAGATCAGTTTAGGGACAGTACTACTACTGATCATTCTAAGAAAGCAAAAGCTATTGAAGAAACTGAAGAAGAATCGGCAGAAGAAAGGGGAGATTATAAGGAGAAAAAGCTAGAAGAAATAAAAGAAGAATTTGTGGGCTTATCTGATCAGGATAAACATTCATCAAAGGAAATCGAGCTGCAGCCAAGGAGGAGCAGTGCTAGGAGGAAAAGCAAGCCTAGAAAGAGCAGCTGAAATAATTATTTATTTGATTTACTGCTCTCTTTTTTTTAATGTAATTTATGATGGATATATATATGGGAATTTTGAAAAAGTGGGGTTCATCAATTTGATCTTATTGTGTTACTCTGTGTAATGGAAAATTTTAATCTCAATTAGTTTACTCATATGCCTTTAATTATACAGTAGTTGTAGTTAATTATGTAATCGGTCATTCTACCATAAAGTGACGTAACTTAACAATTCGACGATATATTAGCTAAATAATAGATCGGAAGTTCGAGTTCTCCAAAAAAACACAAGTGTTATTGATAAAAAGAGTATATATCTAAGTGGTCCATTGGCTCTACCCATATAATTAAATGGACTTAAAAGAAAAAAAAATGGTCCATATGAATTGTGGCATATGTAATTAAGTTTAATTTGTCTGTCCGAACCCAATTATTTTAGAATTTTCCTCGATCATTTGATCAATTGTAGAGATAATAGAAGGCAAATAGGATATGGTGGCATCAATAATTGTTTTTATGTATAGCTAGTGCAAGAAGATTGGATATGAGACAAAGATGAAGGATATTAATTTTTTAAGAATAACATTTCTTACTTTACTATTTTTTGTCAACTTGCACACGGTGGTATCCCTTCTGAGTTCTGTCTCCTTTGGTTTCAAGTCTTTAATTTCGTCCATATGTTACGTAATTATGTATCGCTAAGCACTCAGCTAACACATTAATACCTTTGTAAATTGTAATATTGTTAGGACAGTGATAGTGTATATGAATAATGTAATTATATATTAATTTTTTGACATAAGTGTTTTTGGTGCATGGCATTAAAATTTGAATAAATAAACTTGACATATGATATAATAGGGATTATTGGTCAAGTACTACTCTGCACTCTTATGTATATTATTTAGAGATAATTACATTTTCACCCCTCCGAGGTTGATTTTTGGTATGGGGTCGGGTCGACCGCGTCTTCGAGCTCGTCAGTTGAATTTGTAGAGTTGGGAACGATCTCGACCTGAAAACACACGAACAGGGGGTTACTTGGCCGGAGAAGTGTATCTCCGGCGTTGCACTTCCGACGCTCAAGTCAGTAAACTAGACTGAAAGCCTTGCACTCAACTAACGAGTCATGGGACTGCTCCCCACCCTGACGGGTCATGGGTCCGCTCGACCATGACCCTGACGGGTCATGGGACTGCTTGACCCCGATCCTGACGGGTCATGGGGATGCTCAACCCCGACCCATATGATATTCAGATCCTTAAGATCGTGACACGTGGATGATCGGAAATATCCCTTATCACCCTCGATTTAAGAAAAATATAGCAAGACTCCATTAACTATTAGAAATTACAGAGATACAATCTCAACTGTGTCGTGAGTCATTTTCTTGTTGACGACAATTGATGCACAAATGAGTTATATTAACATATATAACCCACAGTTTTATATCCACCAGTATATACCTTAAGTGATGAAAATCGATTTATCATGCGTGGAAACCTAAAACATGGTTAATCAATAATCATATTGGAAGTTTTACCAAAACAAAAAAATAATAATCATATTGGAATACTGGTTTAAGTTTTACTTTAAGTTTTTTTTATCAATTTTCTTTCTAATTTCTAGACGCATTTCCGATCCTATAATTAAGATTCAATCATTCAACTGAAAATCAATGCAGCAAAGAGAAGGATTCGACCCGACAAATATAGGCTATGATTGATTACGGAATTGCATGCATATCCAGTTTGGAAATTCGAAACTTAGTTAGAGGAGCACATGATCATTAGGAAATCTTGGAAGAACCGGGCTCGGCTGAATCAATCAATTAGAATATTGCTGGAAACATTAATATCCATTTGGAAATTCGACGCTTAGTTAGCAATCTTTCCATGTACACTCTCTATTCATATTATATATAACTTGCTAAATGCTAACATGTAGATTAGGAGTGGCAATTTTTGACCAAATACGATCCAACATGATATTATTGAGTTTGATTGGAACTTATTGAGTTTGGTCGTTAATGTATCGATACGATAAGAAATATGAAAATTTTCGGTGTGTTTGGTTTGGGTTGGGTTGCGGGTTACACGATAATTTTATTGGGTTAACCCACAACACAATAAAAGACGACCCAACACGAACCCATGTAATTTTTTATTAGAAAAAATATATATAATTATAGCAAACTTTTTTCTTACAAAACTACAACAAATCTCAAAGCCAGTTTTATTCAAGGTGATAATATTATTTTAATATTTTTGGATAATTATCATGTTTTATGCCTTGAATAATTGAATTTTAAATAATATTATTACTATAATAATGAATTTTGAATTTATTTTTCGATAAAAAAATTTCAAATTTTAATTAATGGATTGGGTTGGGTGTCATAAGTTTTGTGTTGGGTTTGGGTTTATCCTTAATGAATTTGAGGTTTAAGAGATTGGGTTTGAGTTTACTACTTTTCGACACAAACCCACTCAATCCAACACGAACCCACCCAACTAACCTAATTGCCACTCAACGCTAAACTCACTCAACCCTAGGGTATGCGTTAGCCAACTTGATGTCTGGTCCCCTACTGGACATCAGAAATATCGACCTAAAGTAAAAATTATATTGAGGTTTGTAAACCATTACAATATATTTCCAAAATTAATGAAAAATGGTTGACTCACGTCGTAATATCTCAAGTTTTTAGGTAAATACTCGAAAAAAATATCTCAAACTCGTCGAGTCAAAATTAAATGGCCATTCGAATTAATTAATTAAATTAAGTTCATGGTTTCGCTTCCGTACATGTTAGCTAGCTACAACGCGCTTTTGCTTCTTCAATTGATCACCCCCCCTCTATTTATACCCCACCTGAAACGCTCAATCTACGTCTGGAAACACGACTTCCCTTTTGATTTTCATCTCTGTTTTTCCCGTTTTTAATTTGTCGTAATTCGTTCTCTGTTTTCCGTGAATGAACGTGTTCTGCTGTTGTTTTTTGAGCTGAGGGGGATTGATAATGGCTTACTATGATAATTTGATGGCGGAGCAGCCGTGGCCGTTCCTGCCAGCATTCGGCGGCGAATCTTGGATTTCCGATGTCTTCGTGAAGGAAACCGAAGCACTGACGAAGGTTCTGCAGAGCTCTTTCAACTCCGACGGGGACTTTTTCTCGTCCGAAACGGTGGACACGGCGCCGTTTCAGACGCCGACGGCTTCCGGAGGATCGGAAAACGATATCCCGCTGCGGCGCAGCATTCCGCCTCCGCGTCCAAGCGGCAGGGTTGCCAAGCGGAAGTCGCGCCTGTCGAAGCGTGCCGCTGCGACGACGTTCATCACGGCGGCCCCGGAGGATTTTCGTCATATGGTGCAGCAGGTGACTGGCGTCAGGTTCGCGGGGATGAACGAGCTGCTGTCGCCGTCGGTGTTTAAGCCGGATTCGCTGCAGGCTGGCGGTGGCTGCGGATTGCCGACGCTCGACACCTCGGCTTTTTTGCTGGACGACTCAGCTTCTCAGCCGCCTGCGGCAGCTCATGAAGGCGGCGGGGCCGCGCCTGACTATTACTTCGACTCTTTTTGTAGCTTTCCGACGCTGGAGTCATCGAAGGCTTTGTAGCTCTTGAGTAATTCATGTTTGTTCTTTTAACCAAATACAGGCGAGGGGTAAGATGGGAATATCTGTTAATATTGTTGTTGGGTCTTGTATTTCCTTCTATTTTCCATCATATATTATATTATATGATGAGGATTTTTAGTTTAATGTATCATCATAGTTTTTAATTTCCCTATCCTTATTAACAAAATTAAAATTAATTTGATGTGCCGTATAGTCATGACATACTTATAAATCAAAGTTATAATATGTGCATTTTAGTCTCGAAAAAGCCAATAAAGAAAATACCAATTTCCTCATCGCGATTTAATTTGCTCTTATATCAACAAAAAATAAATCGATCTTTTATCAAGTAGATAGCAATTTTTTTTATTCATTTTCCTTTTTAATGTTAGAGTTGATAATTGATTATGATGTTAAGTATGACTTGAACTTAATATAATTTAGGGCTAATTACATCTACTATCCCAAAGATTTGCTCTAATTATACAACATGAAGCCAAAAATATAAATAATCAGCATATTTCAATGCAATTTAGACCTATTGTAAAGTTTAGAGCACAAAATCTTAGAACATTTAGACAATACACCATTGATTTGTTCTATTTTATTTAATTAAGATAAAAGCACCACTATATTAAAGGGTAGTCTGCTTGAGTAATATTTTGTGAGAGTTAAATAAACTTTGTTTACCTTAAACTATATTATTTTGTGTTTTTTTAAAATATCTTTTATATATATAGATACTAAAAAATGTTCAATAAATAGATAAATCAAGATGCATTTTATGGGAATAATATTTTATTTATAATTTAAAAATGGAACAAAAAAGATGGAGGATTAAAATCAACCATAGCTTAAACCCTCCGATACATGGATACGAATACAACACTATACGACGATACTAATTTTTTTCAATACTTTACACTAAACAGTTGTCCAATATGGATATTCGACATAGAGACATTATACAGAATTTTTTTAGAAATATCTATACATCAATTGCGAATTTGTTTAACTCTCACCGGAGGGGCACACATGATTTTGATCTCTGCAATATTCTTTAGCCCAAACAACTTGTGCAACGTTTGATTTATTCAAAATTTCAAATAGTTACTATAATAATCGTTCCAAGTCCTCTCAAAATAATCTAAAAATCGATAAATTTTTATTTTTTTTATAGAAGATGCTGCTTCATATGCTTGCTTAAGTCAAAGCGTCAGAAAATACAATTATTTTGTACCATATTAGGTGATAGTGTTAGGTTGACTTGGGTCTCGAGATTTCTTTATTTTTACTCTCCGATATCCATATATATTTTTTTCGAAATTGACGAAGCTCGTGAAGGTTTTGGGATGTATATATGTGTGCTCTGTCCAAAAGATTATTTGGATAAATTTAAATTGACTTTGGTCAATTTAATAAATTATAGTGGGTAATATTAAATAATTTAATTATTTTTTACAGTAATTTAGGTATATTTTATTGTATGCACGAATAAGTGATTACATAGCTAAACAAGGGTCAATAAGTTCTTAACCGATGAGGCCCACCGCCCACAGACTGCTAATTGTGAGCAAACCATGGAATATTTTGTTGACATGTTCTTAGATAGTTTCACGATCATGAAACTATATATGGGTTTGAATTTAATTTACTAAATAATATGAATATTTAATCTTGCATATTGATGAAGTCGGTTTTTGGTAAGGGATCTTGTTCGTCCACATATCCGAGCGCAGCAGTTGAATTTGTAGTAGAGGAGGAATGACTTCGACCTGAAACACAGGAATAAGGGATTACTTGGCCGGAGAAAGTTGTCTTCGACGTAGCACATTCGACGCTCAAGTCAGTACTCGAAAACTGAAAGAGTGAATATAAGAGGATGCGATCGGAGCAGTATTTAATACTAACCAACCACAATAAATATTGAGAGTATTTATAGTGGTGAACAAGACGCACTAAGTACACTGCCCATGGTGCGCATTTAATGCTGGAACTGATGTGCATATAATACTCAATCAGGGAATAACAGAAGATTTGCAGTATTTCTTGAAAGATGGGATATTAGTGTCAGGTTTGTCCAGTTTGAGATACGGATGTTTGGCTGCAGCATTTAATGCACCTAATTTAGTACGGACTCACTGGAGGGAACGCGATCAGGGACGATCGCAGTGTTATGCCTATCGAGAGCATGGACTTGACATGAAGCCTCTCAGCTTAACTGTTAGCAAATGAATCGCCCTCTATACAATGTCAATGTGTTATGCTCTTTCATCGATCAAATTGGGGTTTGGTGGCTTATACTCGACCATCGACCAACTTAATATGATAATAAATAATTTTTAATTTCTTGTCCAAATTATAATTTTTTTTTTTTACATTTCATTATTATCTTAAATCACTTAACAATAGACCTTATCCGTGGTGGATTAGTGAATGTTGTATAAAATTGTATGATTATGTTACGTAAAATTGGATCGAAAATGAACTAAACAAGATAGAGCAATTAATGAAATGTGAGGCGTGTGAACTCAATAATTGCGACATCCACCGTCCAATACTCCTAAGTGAATATCTGACGGCCGGCAGCTGTCAAGTGTTGACTCTGAGAATGATGTGTGCTGTGGGAGTCCCAAGTCCAAAATAATCCTACCTAAGTAAACACTAGTAATCTCTCACGCAGGTTTGCGTGCATAATTTTTTAAAATATTATCTTGAAAAGGCATTATTTATGCTATTAATATAATTATACTTAGTTTTAAAATCTGAAATCTATTAATAATAATAGTAAATTTGAAAATATTTTATTATCTATCTATAGTAATATATAGTAATGTATCTAATATGGATGAGTTAGTACTCAATATCTCATTTCAAATATTTAATTTTCAAATGCTTTGTACAAGATAAATGTCATTAGTGAGTGGTGAGAGATGATGGAGAATACTACCAGTTAGATACTTTTCTCACAACAACTTCGATCGTATTTTTTGCGGAAAGAAAATACAGTGCTTTGAAGTTCTTTCCCAACTGCTAGCAGTACACACCAATGCAATTAAATTAGGAAAAAATCACACAATTTTAACACCCGTACCTAAATGAAGAAGCTATGATGGGACGTCAACACACGCGTAAAACTTCAATTAAAAATTGGATTACTGTAGCATGCATTGAGCACTATTCATCCTTCTCAGCACTGCAGCTAAGAGATGGAGACATATATATAATTGTAATATGAATTATATTTCTAAATAATATTATGTTGTGTTATATATAATACTTTATTGGAAATTAATATTGAACACTTGTCTAATGATAAATTAATATTGAAAAATAACTATATTGTCATATCCATACTATATTATATTTGTATCACCGTATCAATGAGATGTGTACTAAATTGTGTGTTGTCAAATCCACAAGCAACTAACCATTTAGGAAATATAAAGTTTGAATTCAGTTACAATTACTATATCAATAAATTTTTGGGGCGAATTACATTAGGGTCCATGACGTTTGTCATATTTACATCTAAGTCTATTTGGTTTTATTTTTTACATCCTAGTCCTTTCATCGGTCAACCATTAGTCAGTTCCGTTAATTTCCTGGTATCGTTGCGTACGCCTCATCGAGATGATGAATTTGGAATATAAATTTGTCTGATTCGGTGAAAAAATAAGATATTTGGAATTTGGACTATCCACATAATTGAAGAAAAATTTAAACTTTCTCGTTTCTTTACCGAATCAGACAACTAATCCAAATTAACGATACTAGAAAATTAACGGAACTAAGTAACGATTGATCAGTCAAGACACTAGAATGTAAAAATCGAAATTAGAGGAACTTAGAATTAAATACGACAAATGACAAACGTCAGGATGTCAATCTATCGTACTAAATTCTAAAACGTGTTGCATTTCCTTGATCTTCCTACATAATCTAAAAATTAGTATCTTCCTAATAATAAAAACTACATAACCTCTTATGCACAATTTTCCCTATCCATTAGCCACTCCATTATTTCTAAATACCACTGATGCACGGACACATAATGTGTCCGTGCAAGTGTCCGACACGTGTCGGATATAGACATGGCTCCGACACGGTTTTTACACGTGTTGGACACGGCAAAAATCAAGACAGCAACAAAAACACACACACAGAATAAATCAAGACACCTTCAGCTCTTTTTTCAAGTCTATCGTGTCAGCTAAATTCTCGCCGCCAGCCACGATGGACATGAAAAAGGTCACCCTCGTAGCACTCATTGTCGCCGTTTCCATCAGCTTGGTCGCGGCTAAAGGCCTCAACGCGGCCCCTGCACCAAAGGGCCATCATGGCAAACATGCTCCGAAGGGACCTGAGGCCCACGCCCCAGCCGCCACCGGAAGCCACGAAACCACCGCCCCTGGTGGCAATGCTGCACATGCTCCCGCTCCAAGCCATGCCGTTGCTGCCTTGCCCACTATGGGGACATTTGTTGGAGTCTCCATCTTCTCCTTTTTTTACCCTTTGCCTGCACTAGGGATCTATCAAGCTAAATATGATTAGTTCAAGATAGGCATATCTTGGTAGAAGGTCATCCCATCTATCCTTAATTATATGTTTCTGAACTACAATTTAACTATAGGTTAGATGATTTGTAATTTTGTATGTGTAATACTTTATGGGATGAAATAATTTTTTTTGAATAATCTATAGTTTGGAGAACGAATATTTGCCCTTTTATATGTTATAAGTGTTTGCTATACATGAAATGAGCAAAGTGATTAAATTATTGTCCAGTTAATAAAACGTTAGCATCTACTTGGAAATAAGAAAATAACTATCGGAAAAACCTAAATGTTAGACAGAGCCATAGTCGAGAGGGTGTATCTGTAATTTTCAATAGTAAAAAATGTCTTGCTGTATTTTCTCCTAAATCGAGAAGTGTAAATGTAATTATCCCTAAATAAACATCATGTAGGTAAAAAAAATCGATTCTTAATTATCTATGCAAATATAAGTAACTTGAAAACGGAAATGAATAATAGACGCCTAGTTAGTGAATATTGTCCAATCACACTTTTTCCCCCCCTAAAATTGTCCAATAACACTGCCCCGCATATAAGAAATTAAAATATAGCAACTCATACAGAAAATTAGGAAAAACAAAACTGTTATCATATAATAAAGATAAAATTATTTGCTATTTGAGCCCCAACAAAAATAAAAATCGCTCTATGCTAATTTGAAATCAGAAAAGCTCAAGTTGCAGTCTTAGGTTTGTGATGGCGCTCTTTTCTGAAGCGTAATTGTTGTGGATCAAAACCGCCTTCTTCGGCTCCATATACTGCCCAAGACGGCGTAGGAGCCATGTAATCCTTGCTGGTAAATGATTCTCCAGATGACACCTGACGTTCAAAATGGGAAAAATTTCGTGAATCGATAATTCTTGTGTATTACAGAAACTTCCCTTCTTAGTTTCAAAATTACAAATATCCCCTTTTGATACACAAAATCTATACATGCGAGGATCAAATCACGTAGGACGATAAGTTAACCAAGAGGGGATATATGTCCTAATTATATATAATTACTAGGGAGGGAGCTAGCTGTAATTATTAAGAAAAACAAGAAATCAAAAGTACGAACCAGGTCGTGGAACTTCTCATAGTCTATCCATGTATGCCATTGGCCATCGATTTTAAATTTATCAACTTTAGCCAAAAGTACACAACACGAGTGGACGTGCTCACAAGCAACTTCATATGCTCCATTGCTCTTTTTAGCCAAGGCTTCTGAAAACTCTTTTACATCAGCATGCCACGGCACATTCTCCATTGTTAACTTTGAAGTTGCTGACCTGTAAAAGAGGTTTCCATAATAAATAAGATATTAACCTGAAAAACACGCACAAATGAATAGCAGATAATAAATCTTACGATCCACAGTATGTAACCCCTTTGATTTCAATAAAATCAGGATTTCCGACATCAAATAGGCTAGAATATGCATCTAATTCTTCTGCATTCCATCCTTTAACAAGTGTCAAACGATAGACAGTTCGTTGTTCCTTCTCTTTTAGAGATTTCAAGGAATCCTGAATTTTGTTTGAAAATGTCACAAATTTAACATTAATCTAAAACCAATGCATTAAAGATAGTAAGGCATCACTAATTAATTTGGTATTAATCTAAAAGCAATATATAAATAACAGTAGGAAAACTCTATACACAAAAAATTAGAGAAGCAACATTAATTATATTCCAGAAATTAATTTGAAAATTTCACTAATTTAACATTAATCTAAAAGCAACATAATAATAGTAAGATAACTCTGACTACAAAAAATTTGAAGAGCAGTATATTAGTAGTAATAATCATAAGATAACTCAAAATACAAAACAATTGTCCTATTTCAAGAAAAGCTACTTACGTGAAATCTCTCCCAAAAGTCCCCAAATAGTGGTCTATCAATAGCTTTCAAGCTATCCTTCGTTGCAGCATCCACACTCACATACAACTACACAATATAAATAGATGTCAGTGTTAGACTAGACATTATATTCTATGCTTAATGCTCTTCGCAATAAGTTACAACTAATAAAAGAAGAAAGTGAAAAAAGACTTTGCCACTTGAAGTAGTTGTTTTTTTACACTTAGCCTCCTCATTTTAAAATTTTTATCAATTGCCATCTAAAGTTATTGATTTATTGCAGTTCACCTGAGTGATAATACATGCAGGAGAAAGTACACCTTAGGTGACACTTTTTGGCTAGAAAATGAAATCAAAATGTAAAATGCAATAAATAAAAAAGACTCACTTTAGATGGCAACACGTAAAAATTGAAACATGAGGAAGCATAGCGTAGAAAAGCAAATATTTCAAATGGCCAAGTGTTTTTTTCCCCTAAGGAGAACGTGAAGACCTGTGTGATAGGTTTTAGACTCTTAATTTTATCAGGAAATTGTGCATTCGTCACAAGAAATGTAGATATTCTCCTCTTGTGTAGTTCATCTATGAGAGAATTAATCTCAGGATACATGATAGGTTCACCAACAAGTGACAAAGCACAATGTCTAGGTTGAAGACCCTCTGATAAACGTTCTGCCTTTACCCCTGCAGGTATTAGAATAGTTTAGACAAAGCAGAAAAGAGTTCAAATGACAAAATAATATTACCGACATTTTTCAAAAACTATTCTACAATCTATCGAAAAATTTAAATTCCAGTCATTGTTATTTTATCAGTTCTCTCTCTTCTCCTACAATTATTGCTTTCTGTATCCTTCTCCATATCTTTCCCAAATCTTTAATCTTTTCTCTAAACATGTAATTTCATAAAATAAATCAAACATCAATATATTTTGGTAATTGATAAGAACATATTAACACATAAGAATTAAACAATTTTTTTTTAATGATATAGAAGAAAGAGAAAAGGCCAAGTCAGAGACACCAGTTAGTTACTACATGCTGTTTTTTAATTTAAAATATACATATACATCACTAGCAAGACCAGAGAAGAAAAGAGTCAAAATAACAAACATTATCACCAACATTTTCTGAAAACTGCGCTTACTATCTACACTTCAAAGAATTCAATAAAATATCAAAACAAAGCAATATAGAGTTAATCTAAACTGCCCCAGTGATTATCTAATTAAAATGATTAAGCAACTAAAACTATATTACTTATTGAACCTACCTGGAACTCCTTTCATCTGCTTTATCATTTTTGTATGTAGATCAATGGCAGTCTCAACGATCACCAACGGATCATCCATTTTCCATTGCCAGGTTTTTGCCACGGGATTTGTGTGATGTCTCCAACAAAAGACACATTTGTTTGCACATGCTAAACTAGGGGTTGCCTCCATGCACCTAAAAGTTTGTAAATAATCAAAAATGAAAATTTAACTAAGATACTAGAAATCAACCGTACTAAGGGAGTTATTGCAAACACTTAAAAATGTGCTTTTGAGATTTTAGCTGATAAAAGGCAGAAGCTAGAAGCACCAAGGATTCAGCTTCTAGTCATAGGCTATTTTTGTAAATAAATGGAAGACTATTTAGGGTAGTAAAAGTGCTTCTCAATTTACTTCTCCAAACACTCAAGTATATTTTGTAATTTTAACTTTTTTCCCAAACACTCCACTCTTTTACTTATCCAACTTTTTACAACTTCTGCTACAACCTTAACTTCTCCAAAAGCAAAAGTTTTTCCAAGCTCCTGTAATGACTAATAGCAGCCACTGTTAAAACAGCCTGGTATTTGCACTTATTCTTCTGGTACTTAAGATAGCTACATAAAGCCGTTTGTTTTTAACCTTGAGGGAATTTAATGCGTCGAATTATATTTAAAAATTAATTAACTGTAATTTTACAGATAATTATACATTACAACATGAAATGCTTTTCCTAAATTTACTGAGATCCTCAAATGTTAAATCCTGTAAGTCCATAACACAAGCAACACAATTATACCTGTGACTCTCAATGCCATAAAATGAGTGCTTATAACAACCTCCACGCCCTCGAAGCTGCGCCTTGGTCCACCTACATATTTTAACCCCACTGTGGGAACCAATGATTTTGTACCCCTGCCAAGAACATCAACTAATTAAGGCAAACTCCTTTTATAACAGAACTTAATCAAATCCAATGCAGCATTCCTTATTCATTCATATTAGTCATGTTTAAAAGTTTCACCTGCTTCGTTAAATTTGCACGTATCACGGGAGTCACCATTTCTTTCTTCCCGTTTATCACATTCCCATTAACTTCACCATTAGCCTTGGCTGCCATTGTTGATTTTCTTGAAGGCCCTTTCCCAGCAAGATCCTCAAGATCAACAATGTCCCCATTCTCTTCCACATCATCATCATCATCATCATCATCACTAAACTCACCTTCACTTGCACTTTCAACTCCATAATTTTCAGAACGACCACCGTCTTCACCTAACTTACCTTTCAGAACCTCAACAATCTTCTTAGTCCATTTATCAAACACCTCATCTACATTACCCTCGTCCACATCACCCTCGCCTAACTGCACCAGCTCGCTCGCCCCAAGCTTACGTAATTGTACTGAAACGCCCTTCGCCACAGCATTATACATCTCCCCATAACTCCTACTCCCCACACCAAAAACTGCATACTTGCATTCCTTCAGCACAAGGGCTCCAACCCTAAAATCATCAGCGCTCTCGGCTAACCAATTAACCAAAAAGCTCCCATTTTCAGGCGGCCCACCATTTTCCCAAGTGGAAGCAACGATCAAAACGAGGGTTTCTTTGCATAAATCCTCAGGCTCATAGTCTTTGGGATCAACAAGATCAAAAGGAATATCATTACCCATCAAGAGCTCGTGCAGGCGCTTTGCTAGGGCTTTGGAAGTATTGGTTTGGGATAGGAAGAAAAGTTTGCCTCTTTTGGGAGAAGCAGGCTTAAGGGTTTGGACGTCGGGTTGTGTGATGGCATTTCGGAGGCGCGTGAGGAGGCGGCGTTGCCGATGGCGCGATTTGTAGAGGAAGTAGAGGGTGGCTGTGGCAGAGAGGAGGGTGAAGAGAGTGAGGCGGGTAGGCGGAAGGGATGGGGACATGGCGGGAAATAAATTCCGGCAACGGGGGTGATTCGGGGAATTAGGAGAAAATCGACGGCCGCATCAGAGTGACTGTTAAAAGCTGAGGTTTTTGAAAGTTTCGGTCTGTCGGTTTTCTGGGGTTTATGTAGGCCGTTTTAAGTTGCGCTTTTCAGGAGAAAGAGTTTCGGTAATTTCGTGAAAGTTCTTTTGTGAGAAATTCTAGGTTATCACAAGCGCTTTTCAGGAGAAGAGTCTTCTCCTGAAAAGCGCTTGTGATAACCTAGAATTTCCTAGAAAGAAACGCAAAAGCAGAAACGGTGCTTTGTAAAGTTTGTATTGCTTCTTAGTAATTTGATGAATATTTTAAAGCTTCAACTTCTACTTCTCTCAACATTCCAACTCCTCATTTCTTACTTCTCACTTCTATTTTAACACGCATTAACTCTTGTTACTTTAATATTTCAACTTTTTTCTAAAAACTGTAACTTCTTCAAAAGCAAAAGCATTGGGAACACCCGCTTACCTCTCAAATTGATTTTCATGTGTTGGAAACACCCGCTTACCTCTCAAATTGATTTGCAAGGACACTCCTGAAAAACTATCGCACCGTGTCGCGTCCCTGTCGTCATATCCGTATCCATTCATCCCAGTCACAGATCTCTAAGGGAAGGCATTATCGCCAGAATTCTTGAATACCAAAAAGTTGCATAATTTCTCCCAGAATATACCACAATTCTGACAACAAAGATCCGAAACAAGCTAAACAAGAAAGAAAACCGAGAAGTTTAACTATCGTGAATAAACAAGAAACATACACCGTGCTGTACAAAAATCTCGTTCGCCCTTCAATAACAACAACAACAACTCTAGAAATTAGTAGTTTACAACATCCGAGGTTGGGAAAATTAGAAAAAAATAAATGCAATGACAAAATGGAAAAACTCGCAACTGACTTCATGCAAAATTGACAGGGGAGAGGAGATATATATACTCTTTCCATCGTGTATGTATGCTAAAAGACTCTAAGAAGATGTACAAATGCTACTGTATACATTTAGGTAATCAGGGCCGCCACATGGTCTTTTGAGCACAAAGGATACCTTCCTTATTTTGTGCATAAGTCATTCGAATTTCCCAATGCAGGCTTTTCAGAATTTCTTCAAGAGGATTGAGAATTTCTATTTTCTCACGTATAATTGCCCAACCGCCAGGTCTTAGCAAACGATCCATCTCAACAACGATTACTGTGGCTTGCTTACATCTGAAGAAGAGAGAATAAGAAGATATATGAAAAGAAAAAAAAAAGATTCTTTACGAAATTATATTATATTGAATGGCCATCTTATTTGAAAGCTTAATTTGCTCAAGAGAGAAAATATTTAGGGGGTGTTTGCAAGATCTTCTGCTTTAGAGAAGCAAAGAAGCAAACCTAGAAGTTAAGTTGTAAAACATAGGAGTTGTAACAGTTGGGAGTGCTTAGAGAAAAAAGTACAAAAGCCTTCCCAAATAATAGAAAAACGAACTTAGAAGTTAGAAGCCCAAAACACACCCCAAAGTGGTTATAGCTTCTAGCTTTTTTTAAGGGGAAGAAGCAAAACAAAACATTTAATTTCTGCTTTTTCTAAACTAAAAGCAGATAAGCACTTCTTTTTAGAGTTTGTAAACACTCTCATATTATGACTAACAATTTTTAAGTGGAATTATTCAAGAGTGTCTTCGCCAACTAAGCAAAAAATTTGAAGGCACATCAAGTGGAAACTAGCAATATATTATGTTCCACACAACATATAACATACAAAATCCAACTATAATTCAGCAAACTAGAATCGACTATACAGTAATATGGATATGTGTTTAAATATATAAAGTTTCTAAAACAATTGGACCCGGGATGCATAATGAGACGAGAAGCCAATTCTTTAGCATGATGGTAATGGCTGATGAAGTCACGAAATCCTTAAAGGATATACATTTATGAGAAAAAGAAATGCAAGTTAGAAATTCTGTCGAACCTGTTCTTAAGCCTTGAGAAGAGATGATCGGCATGGAGAAGGTCGTATGATCTTGGATAAGAACCAAAAGATTCACACCAGTCATGGTAAATACCGACAAGACCACGCTCAAAAATTACGGGAAGTGTATCGGGAGCATGTACAGGAACCACATTCATAACCCAAACATTCTGGTCCGAAAGAGCAGCTGCAAATCTGTTAAAGGATCACGAAAATTAGAAGTCTGCATTATAGGGTGATCGATGTTTACTTATTATCATAACCTTAAGTTCTTGGATATATACTCCTATTAGTTATTTAATCTTTTTGTTGGTTACTCACGTTTTTAATAAGCCAAACTCCGGGTCACATATAATTGTTCTGACAGATGAAAATCTGGGTTAACTAGCTTTTATTTTTTCACTTAGGCAAAATTACCAACTAGCCCCTGCGGTATAGTCTAAATACAAAAAAAACCCATGAAGTTTCAGAAATTACCAACTCCCCCTTGAAGTTTTAAGCCTAACGGTAAACTAACGACGATGGTAAAAATTAAACATATTGCCCTTGACGGAAAGAGTTGAAAGAAAAAAGAAAAGGGTTGATTTTTGAAAAACCAACATCACCCTCGTTTTAAATGAAAGTTTGTTCGTTACTAATGGCTGGTGAAGTTTGTGGGAGAGAATGAACCCTCAGGGGGGTGGTTCGTAATTTCTTAAACCTCATGTTTTTTTTGTGTATTTAGGTCATATTTCAGGTGGTAGTTGGTAATTATCCCTTTCTTTTAGAAAATGTAATGAAGCTAATAATAATAGGAGAAATTACTAACTAATATTACTTTTATTGGAAATAAAGTTATATAAATTCATTGATAATTTGATAATTGAATATTAATTATGAAGTATTATATTATCTTACCGATAATAATTATCTACAGTAAACTAATTTCATTAACTGACAAGTGTAATGATCAGACATTAGTATCATTTAAAATAACTAAATAATTTAATTGAAATTAATGTGACTATGCATCTTACCCTCCATTAATGGCTTTCATGTCCATCACATTTCTGATAGTCGACCAATCGATGCCCATTCCTATTAAATAAGAATTGTTGACAATAGCTTTCCAGTGATCACTGTCAGCAACCAATTTCTCTCTATTGTTCACCCAGTCGGGAAATGTATGAAGCCTCCTTGGCCATTCTGCAGGCCACTCAGTCCCACGTTGTTCAATGGCTTCAGGGACTGGGTGGATGCACGACTTCATTGGGGTATACCTGTAATTAACAATATTCTTTCAATCACATAATAGATAGGAAAATAAGATGTTTGGAGCTTATAAGCACTTGTAGAAAAGGTAAACTTTTCTCAACCAATTGTGGAACATCTTATTATAAGCTATGTAGATATTGAATTTTTTCACCAGGCAGCATCGGGATTCTCATTTTCCTTGCAGAGTGGCGGAAACTTTCTTCGTCTCAGCTCATATATGTCGTTTGTTTCTGGCTTTTGATATATCTTGATGAGAATATCACTGACATCATCAGTTTTATCACCCAGGATATTCCAACATAATGATGCTGTCAATTTGCTTAAAGCTGGAATAAACGGGAACCGAGAGAAGATGTCACAACATATACGTAGTAAAAAAAACAAAAAATTGTAGAGGTCAACGAGCTGATGTCAAATAATTAGCTACTGGAATTTGAAAAAAAAAAATATATTCATTAAATAAGAATTGACGATATGCTCGAGGCAAACCTTCTTCAGCTTCAATACTGTTATGCTTAGTTGACAAGATGAAATACCCTCCAGGTCTCAGTATCCTATTCATCTCCAGAATAAGTTTACCACCTGAAATTAATTCAGAATTCAAATTAACACCTTCCTAGCTTAAAATGGTGAATAGCCAAAAGAAAATAGGAAAATTCTTATATGAATCCAGTCTCCGGCCCCCACATATGTACCAAATGTCCAAATTGTGTAACATCCTTAATTCACAGAGAAATAAAATAATGATTATGCCAAATGCAGCACAATCTGAATTGTTTGGTGCATATGCAACAATTTTCCAAGAACAGATGGAAAATTCTTATATGCACCTGGATTGTGTTAAAATATATCAAATTATTTCACATATAAATTTTTTCCACTAGCTGTGGTGCATAAGTGGGACCTAAACATGTTCATATAAAAAGAACTCCAATAAAAGATGGCTAGAAGCAGAAAAAGACGACACAAACCATTTGAATGCCAAGAGATACCACATTCACCACAATGAATTGCATCAAAGACTCCACTAGGAAAAGAAAGCATCCTGTTTGCAAACGGGCTAACAACTGCAGGGAAACCACGCTCGAGGGCAAGTTGTGCTAAGTCGACTAGATCGTCTTTCAAGCCAAGAGTGAGAGTCAAAACATTCTTTTCAAGTAGAGAAGAACTGAATCTTGAATCTTTACATCCCATATCTAGAACAATGCGAATGTTTTTTCCCCATTCAATGTCTGGTACCATCTGTAAAGTCCACCAAATGCAAAGATGCAGTGTTTTAAAAAGGATGACAATGAAAAATACAATATATAATTAATTTTGATGCCAATAGTAATGTGGATTATTCAAACGAAGATGCCTAGTGATGTATCATTCTGGAACAACTTATAATTGTACCGAATGACTAGTTTATTTAAACACTAACATTATAAATGAGAGACATTATGTATTTAATATTTCTAAAGAGCCCCATCACATCAATGCGAAATTTAATATAAAAAGACAATGAATTTAATATTCCTAACAAATGGAATTCAGTAAAATCAACTGAATTTCAAAACCATCCTTACTTAGCGTATATTGAAATTAATTTTCATAAGTAATTTACAACAAATTTCCGCCGCTCATTTGAACAATTACACTATTTTTTATTTCTATCTTAGAGACATATCAACTTTTATGCCTAAAAAATATCATACTAAATGAAACAACAAAGACTCCTCACCTCTTCAATAGATTCCAAATAGTGCTGAATTCCACCCTTGAATACTGACTGATCCTGGGGAAAACTGAGATATTCTCCGGATTCAACCAACCAATCATGTCCCTTAATATATGCAGCTAATTTTGGATGAGCCACATTTTTATACAATACCTGCAAGAAACTCAAAATTAGCGATATACTATATCTAGGTAGTGTTTGCAAACTTTAAAACTCAAAAAGCAGAAGTTTTTCCAAACAACCCCTTTGCACATATCAATATCCACGAGTTCAAAAAATAAAAATAAAAGAATCCATAAATATATACCTTCATTTTACTTTCAGGCCAACGCATGGGATCCCCATATCCATCATGTGGAAATGGAACAAGACACATAATAGCTGACTTAGGACAACTCCTCTCATGATGTCTATAACTCTGCAACCTTAAAGTCCCACTTTCCATGTCTATGCAAGGAATGTAGTTATGCTTACTTCTTGCATTGCATAATTTCCAAGTATAATGAGCTTTACGTTCAAATAAAGGGCCTAATTTCTTCTTCTTCTTTGCGTTTCGTGAATTACCATTTTCTGCATCATTAGCTTCTTGATCAAAATCTTCTGTAGTAATCAAATCAACATCTCCTCCTTCTGTAGATTCATTTGCGTTTCCATCATTATTATTATCTGAATCTTCTTCACCTTCTTTATCATTCCCTTCGTCGCCCTCCTCCTTTTCTTTAATTACTTCCTCAGATCCCTCATTTTCTTGATTTTTCTTTTCAACCCCACTTTTAGACGAACTTTTCTTTTCATCCCCACTTTTCTCCGCATCTTTTGCTTTCACAGTTTCTGGATTTTTCTCATGCTTCAATGGCACAGACCCATTTATGATTTTCTTGTTTTTATCATCTAATTCAGACCTAAATCTCTGTTTATCACTCTCTTGACCTTTTTTCGGTTCTATATTGTCAGAATGAGATTGAAAATCACTCACCTTACCTTTTGATGCAGAGAGTGGCGAAGCAATATCATCAAATGTTTCCCTCTGAGAAGTCACTGAGAAATTCGAAAATACATTCCATACAAATACAAAACACAAACCTAAGATTACAACAGCTGACAATTTTATACAGAACCCATATGACTGATAAGAGCGCGTGACTTGGCGCCCAAATCTTGTTATAGCCATATCTTTCTCTCTCTCTAAAACCCACAAAATCTTCCTCAATGATATCAACTTCAAATCTAGCGTCAGCTAAATGAAAAAACTATAAACAGTAAAAGATCACCTCAGCCGAATGCCTGAAGCAACAATACTGAGAGAACAGTGGTTAATAACAATACAATCAAGTTTACAACTGTAAAAGAGTAGAAGGAAAGGAAGATCCAGAAGCAGGATTTTTACCGGAATTACTTTCTTAATTTATCTAAGTTAACTGTTGTTGAATACTTGAATCCAGATCAACCCCACCAAAATCTGAGATAAGATCATAATATCGATGAACCCACGACGGAATCGAGCTAAAAAAGTGAACTTTTGTTGAGGGCTGTTTGGTAATTGAATAGCCCATCCCACCAAATCTGGAGAATGGAGAATTTTTTAAAATGATGGTTCTTTAAATATTCACCAGGAATTCAGAAAGGCACTGTGTTCCTAAGGCAAGACAGAGTAAAAATAGAAGAAAGAAATACTCAATAATTACGATTACATTATATCAACTTTTCAAAATACTCAATAACTATAGTCTATAGCCAATAATAATAAAAAATGTTAAATAAAGTTAAAAATAAATGACTAATAAGAGAGATAACGAACATTTGGTTAGGTGATGCAGCAATTTTAATTCCACGATGGACTAGTCGATGGTGGATATTCAGTTCTAGACAAAAAAAAAAAAAAAGAGAAGAATGGGGAATTTGGTTCCCAGAAAAATGATCTTAAATATTGTTTCTCAATAGAGGCGGAGCCAATACCCGGACCAAGGGGAGCAACCGCACCCTTAAAATAATTGAAAATTTTATTTTTATACATAAAATTTTAAAAAAGCACGACCTAAGCAAATGGTATCCTACGGGACCCTACGCCAGGAACAACAATGATGAAACAAAAGCAAGGACCGAAAGATCTTCATTTGCGGCAATGTTAATTGGCCGATGGATTCCGAGAAACTAACTTACTTGACAGAAAACTGATCAGCTGACAAATGGCTTGAAAGGGACGGATACAGGGTTCAAACCAGCTTCCTGTACCTGAGTAATGACTTCCCCGGAGCACCTTATTAAAGAGTGACTGCCCTAGTTATCCAAAAATTCTAATTTTGCCCCCAATTAATCTAAAAATTTCATACTCTGTATATATTTTAATCTCGTCCCCTCTCCCAAAAATTCCTGATTCCTTTGTTTCTCAAAAACTAATTCCAAACAGATAGCAGGACAAAAAGTTTGCCAATAAATTGATTTATCTTCCACATTTCATCATCTAATTTTCTAATGCACCATTTTATTTAATCTAGAATAGTATTTAGAAATTGGAGCCAGAAAAACAACATAGATTCTTGATACAGCTTTACATTGTTAACGACAAGCAAGTACAACATAAGCAAATTCTTTGCTTCTCAACAGATTATATAATAAACAAGAACCTATCTAGACCAGCTCATATTTTGTCTATCTCGAGACATCTGGTTAAGCTAGCTGCTATTTACCTCTATAATAAAGTCATTAAAATTAAGTTCTTCTCCCTATCAACAATCAAAATTCATTCCAGAAAATAACTCAAAACAACTACTGGAAATCATAGGATTGTTTTACATACTGTCTTTCGAACCTATGTCACGCCAATATACATACTACTATGTGGTGTTGCGAACTGGTTGAACAAGAGAATCATCTGCGGATGGAGGTAAAGATTGAATAGAGTTCGACTCAGGAGCCTTATCATGGGACGCGTTCATGTTTATCTTGATCCTGCAAACAGAGAAATATCAATCATTTTCTTTCTTTCTTTTTTTTTTTTTCATTCTGGTTTCAAATTACAAATACTCCCGATATTGAATTTGACAAAAACAGACAAACTTTATTAAGAAGCTTGTGTGTGGAGCAAGTTAGGTGAAATTTGAATAATGGCATCATTTAATTAAGTGCAATGAAAGAGGCCAAAAGGAGATTTGTGTATATAAGGGAGGAAAGTGTAATTATTTCTTTTTATTACTTTCACGGTAATTGTTGAGTTTTGTGATCACAGAACTGACTCTTTTGATTAATAAATTTATCAGATCAAAGTATAAACCAGGGTCCTCAACATTTTTCCAGAAAGGCATAATGGTTTCGCAAAGGAGAATTTAAATATTTCAGCATTGTAAAATCTGAATAATTCAGAAGAGACTATCAGAGAAAATGTAATTACCTATTGTGTATGTTCACATATTCATCTGTTTCATCCAATATCTCCTCCTGGCAAACGCGGAAATAGCAAAAGTTAGCTCAAGCAAATCAAAAAAGAAAACTAATAGCAATCAAGTTATCATGATATTTTGTGCAATTATAAAAGAACTCATCTTGTTTGAAAATTACAATTACCCCCCTGAGGTCTGGATCTTTCCAACATTTTAATCCTTCTGTTAAGGGTGGACAGTCTCGTAGCTCAGGGGGGTAATTGTAATTTTGCAGAGCGGGAGGTACTTTTTCTGTAATTACAGAAAACTTCAAGGGCTTAGCTGTAATTTAACCTGAAGAAGCTCCTCAATGACATCTTCCATGGTGATAACACCAACCACTTCTTGATCAGGTGAAAACTCGGGAATTGGAGAAGTATCTAAATCTAAAATGCAAAATGAACAGCCCTTATGTCTCTTCTTGAAAGCAGGAGTAGCTGGAGGGCTTCTCTTCACTTGATCATCAGATTTATACAAACTAGAATCATGTGAAACGGGTTTTATTGCGAAGTTCTGATTATCTGCAATAGGACGTGAATTATAGCATTAATTACCCAACTCATATTTTTTGTTGGTAAAATAATCAAAGAGAAGCAAACAACTCAATAGTATAAAATGGGCACAAAGGAAATAAAGGCGGCCAACAAATTTCTTCAGACGTTTTTAAAAGATTCTGTTTTTCATCATCAAAATTTAGTCAAAACTATAAAAGTTCATCCAGAAATCGGCAATATAATATCATGCATGCAAGAACAATTTTAAAAATCTTGAATTATAATTCATTTAAATACGTGAAATAATCAACATAAGGGGGTAACTGTAAGGTGGCAATTAAGTATAAGGGAAGATATGTGTAATTGTGAAACCAAGAGGGACATTTGTGTCAAGTCAATACAGTTGTTCATACCTTCTTTAGTTTTCTGCAATGTCTCCTTTGTTTCTTTTGGATCATTATACACAACAGCAATATGACTATGGCCCTTCTGAAATTCATTCAGAATATCATAAAGGGGCATGTTCTCCGAGACACTGAGAGTTTTTTAGGAAGCAAATACACATGAAAATGAGTCAATGTGCATTTATATAATAAAATAAGACAAAATGTGATGAAGGTTGTGCTAGATAAAGGGCAAAGACTAAAGCTAATCCTCACCGAGGAATTTTTCTAATTAACATTTTTCTTAGAGGAACCAACTCATCGGGGTTAACTGCCAAAAGATTTTTAACCTGCATATGAAAAAGACCAATATTAGATATAAGATGACATCATTAAAATTTACAATTAATTCAGATAGTTCCTTTTTTTTTCTTGTTGTGGGATAAGATGAACTTAAACTTACCAATATGAGTCCAATGATATTACTTGGATTTTTATGGTAAATAGGAACTCTACTGTGTCCCATTGTCATTATAGCATTCAATGTCTCTCTGTGCAAGAAATCAAGAGAAGGAAGAAATTAGAGGGTCGAAAACATAAATAATAACAAGAATAGGCATATTAATAAATCTAGTACTCACAAATTAAGAGTTCCATCAAGATCAATAGAGAAAGCTTTTGTTATAGGTGTCATGGCATCTTTTGCAGTCTTCTCAGTTAATTCCAGTGCCCCAGCAATTATTGTCGTCTCGTCATGAGTTAAATCCCCACCTTTTCCAGCCTATCAACACACAAGAATGTTCCGAATTTAGCCTTCACAATAAATTTATACATTCTCGAAAGGTTAAGTTGTTAAAGACAACAAATATTAAATATTTTAATATCTCTAACACACACCCTCACATGCAGTATCTTTTCCTTTCCTTTTCTTTTTTGTTTTTCTTTTTTTGGTCAGAGAAGAACTATATTTGCACTCAGAAAGTCAAATTGCAGTAATTTAACGCTCGATATTTACCTCATTTCCATGGAAATCAACAAAAGTTTTCAGCTCAGCCCTACGCAATAGTGCTGCATGCCCCTTACCCAATATCCAATCCAGAAGCTACGGCAAAAACATGTTTGAATTAGGAACATAGCATACTTTTCTTCGTGCAATGATGAGAGAGAGATTTATGTAACATAGGACATATTATGTCCCTAAGAGAAGAGACTGTAACTAAAATTTAATCAAAATCAAAATTTCATTTGATATACCTTACTAATTGGATAAGCGATGGGGAAGAATAGCCAAAGAAGAAGGCGTACGAAGGGTGCAAGAGTCGCTCCAACAGTTAATCCATACCGAGTACAGATTGCTTGAGGCAATATCTTCAATATTAAAAAATTTTAGGATTTAATTATGTTATTAGAGTAATCAAACAAGAAAAATCCAAGTTTAGTTTCAGATTAACCACCTCACCAAACATGAGGATAAGCGTGACCGATACCAGAATCGCTGCCCATGGAGGCACAAGCTTATCCAAGAATATGGGAAGTGACTGCAAAGAAGGGAAAAAAAAAAAAAGAAACACACACAGAGTTATAAGAGCTTTTTTTTGGGGGGGAATCTAAATACGAATGCTGTCAAATAACTGATATTCACACGAACCTCCATTGCTAAAGAGTTTCCAATCAAGAGAGTGCAAAGCAAAAGATGTTGATTTTTCACCACTGGAAGTATTTTAGCTGCCAAAAAACGAATAAAATTTCTGAGTGCATGCTCTTATCAAAGACAAAGAGACAAAAATGTTAAAGACTAATGATAAACACGAGGCAAAAATGTAAATTTAGTTATTGTTGTCGTATCGAAACATCCAAAATAAAACGGTTAGAAGAGTTTATAACACAGCCTATGTTCAAATAGCCACTTGTTACTAGAACAGCTCTTGTTGCTAGCCACTTCGCCCCGCCATTGGATATCAAATTATAACTTTAGGAACCAAACGTAATTCTAAAACATTAACATTGAAAGTAGTGAAGAATCATGGTATATATGACACGATTCCTCAAGCATCACTAATGTAACTTCACCCACCCCCATCCCCTCAAAAGGAAACGGGGGGGACTACAAGGGGCAATAGCGCCCCAACCCACATAATTCCATGTATTTCTCATAGAATTTTACCCAAAATAATAAAAAACATCTAGCATATTTAGTAAAATTCAATGTAGTAGCCCAAATAGACGTGTTCAGCTCCATCCGAACCTGTGAAGGATTCAGCGTGAAAAATTATGTCAATGGAGCGAGGACTACAAAACTTAACTTCAATCCTTAATACTCCTTCCAACAACGGTACTCATACAAGCATGCAATAATAACAATCAAAAGTCCAGAGAGCGAGGCTGGCTACAGATTTATCCTACATATCAATGGTATTTCGATTTCGCCACTGACTGCAAATCAACTCAAGAAAACCGATCAACACGCTTAAATTCCAGTGAGTAAGTGACTTATGTAACAGAAAGTCAGAAGTGCTACAAAAATACCTGAAATGATCAAAATTACAGACTAAATCATGTTTAATTTAAAAAAAAAAAAAAAACCAGAATCCCAAATGATCGAACTCATAAACTCAGCTCCCACAACAATAAAAACCCGATAAAATTCCAAAAACACACAGTACACACACAAACAAGAAATCAAAAGGAGAGTATACAGTACAGGCATGTGATCGATCTTGTGGGCGGCCTGATTTGCTGAGAACTTCAAGGTCCACAAGGCCGAGAGACATCAAACCAAGAGTAAGACCCGCCATCAGCCCAGCAAAAGTAACCAGCCCTATAACGACTACAATATACAGAAAAAACTTGCTCTCACAACAGGGGATATCATCAGCCGACCTCATATCTCTCTCTCTCTCTCTTTCTTTCTGCCACACACAGTGGGTGTTTTTGTGCGTGTATATGTGTATGTGTATGTGCACTCACTACCTTAAAAAAGAGAGAATTTTTGAAGAAAATCTGCAGTTTGTGC
Source organism: Verbena officinalis (assembly GCA_958496215.1). Classification (NCBI taxonomy): domain Eukaryota; kingdom Viridiplantae; phylum Streptophyta; class Magnoliopsida; order Lamiales; family Verbenaceae; genus Verbena; species Verbena officinalis. The sequence goes on along the minus strand of OY292390.1, from coordinate 29,512,362 downwards.
GGGATGTGCCTGTCTGTATCCTATTCTTGTCTTTGTTTTATAGATTTTTTTAAAAAAAAATTACTTTTTCTCTTCTTAAAGTTCGATTTTTGCTACAATTTGGTCAGAGCCCATATGGAATCGAATCACCCGCTCTATTATTCTCTCTCCCGTCTCCCTCTCTCAGTCTCTCTCTTGCTCGCTCTGTGTGTAGGTGAATCAAATTGTTTGGTGATGATTATGGTGGAGTTTGCCATTTATGCTGAGCTGGTGGTGTTTTGCTCATTTATTTTGAATCGTCTATTTTGGATAGTACAATGGTCTCTTCGTTGGATGACGCAAATTGATTTTTTTTTTCTTTCTTGAAAAGAGGCTATATCCACTAACAATTCTTTTTTTTAATATATCACACTAATATTTGAGGATTTCTTCTAGGAGCCCAATGTTTGAACATTCGGCTCTAATACACTATTATTTTAATATTATTTAAAGGTTAATTAGGATTAATATATGCAAGCAAATTAGGATTAATTACCTATAGAGAATCTGTTAAACTACAAGTCATGATTCTCTTAGTGAAACAATTACACTTAAATTCTACAATAATTTTATAATTATAAAAAATACATAACTTTAAAATATTGATAGAATATTCTGTTAAAATTTTGACAGAATTCTATAACATTTGGATATTTTTTTGTAATTATAAAACTTATATAGGGTATAAATAAAATAGATTAACTTATTAAATTACAAGTCATGACCCTTTTAGTGAAACAATAACACTTATATCCTACAGAAATTTCATAATTACAAAACACGCCTAATTTTTAGGATGTTGATAGAATATTCTATTAAAATTTTGATAGAATTCTATAATACTTGGGTGATTAAGTTAACTAATAGGATTACTGAGTTATAGTTTAATAAACCCTAATGTTCTAATTACAAAGTATGATTATTTCCTTTTCCTTAACAAGTTTTCATCGTTAAAAGATTGAAGTCCCAAAAATAATGCTCTATCCATTAGCCGCGGAAACTACGAGTTTCCTTTCATGTGATAAAAGCTACTAAGTTTGACTCATAATTTACTTCTGCCTTAATCGACAATTAAATGTGAGTAATGAAACTAGATTGTGATTCAGGGAGTATTTGTAAATCATTTAAAAAAAATAAATTCTCTTTTTAAAACTTTTTGTTTAAAAAAAGTTGAAAGACCGTACTTCATATTTTACTTTACACGTAGGAACATAGTGTGCAACTGAAAGTGGAGCTTGAGTGCGTATATATTTATTTCCAATATCCAAGTTTGTTAAAAAAAGAAGAGTTTGCTTTAATAATTAATTTTCCTTTTTCTGCAGCCTGCGTGGGTACAACGTATAAGAAATGTCTGTAGGAGATTACTGGCCTTGGGCTGGAATATGCTGTGTGGGGGGCCACTGTTTGTGATTGGGCATATTCCAACACGGCTGCAGTTGAAATTGAATAAACACAACTTTATGATAAGATTCAACATGCTGTTTATGAATGCGAACAATTGTATAATAATTTATATTTGCATAAAATAAACTCCTTTGAATTTTGTAAATGTATATCTTTTTACAATCAAATTAAGCTAAGTTTTAAAATAATATATGATAAGAAAACGTATGGAAAAAGATAATATTAATTAAGCATAGTTAATTAAACATTTAAAAGGGGTGATAATGTGATATTAATTAAAGTGTTAACTTTTTGGACCACAGTTCGAATATTTAAACCTCCTCACATATCTAATGCCTAATGGACCAATTCAAGTCCTATAAATGCTTTTTCACGAAATTGCTAGGGACGGGGGCCCCTGCCCCCCTCCCATGAACTCTATCAAAATTTCAATCACTAATTAATTAATAATAATAATCTAAAACTACCTACAATTAATGAAATAATGCACAACCATACGAGAACAAATCCCAGATTATGGTAAATCCGAACTTTGTTTTTCCCGAACTTATATTAAGTTCCATCATATACCTTTTATTACATTCAGTTAATTAACATCAATTTTCGAAATTAAGATCCGAATATTACATTAAGTTATCATTAATAACAAACACATACAGTGAAAACTTCATTCTTGTAGAGTTTTGGGGTCTTTGCAAATCGCGTTTTTCTATTTGCGATATCTTTTATGTTTTTATTTGACGAGTTACATCACAATTTTCGTAATGTTATAATAGTAAAATAATAGAAAACCCTGTAATATATTAAAATTTAATTTATTAAAAGATGTAAATATTCATTCGTCTATTGGTGTTGGCGTTGAGTTTGAACTGAGTCTATCATTTTCGTGCGCAATCTGTTACTGAGTCAGTCATTTTCCAGCCACAAGGCTAATCAAATGTGACCAATCCAGCTACCAAAAGTAATCCCAACAAACTGTCAGCGATCGATCTCTAACTGAGTTTCACTAAACTCAAATACCACATTTCACGGCTAACAGTCAAACCCAAAAAAACCCTCCGCCACGAAACAAAATTCTGACATAAATGCGCAATAAAATCATGTGAAAAACCTAACTAAAAAACAATTAAATTTCTTTTTCTTGGTAGTAACTAATAACTAATAAGAAAACAAAAAAAATATCTGGGAACTGAACAAATTTGATTAAAAAAAGCGCTAGTTTTCAAGTGGGACCCACCATCAACAGAACATTTCCTGCCACTTTTCAGCAACTAGTTAAAAGAGACAGGTTAGAGAGGGAAAAATAGGAAAAAAAGAAAAAGGGTTGTTTCATATATAGAGAGGATATGAATTTATGAAAAAATTGGTGGTAATCGTGGACTCTCTCATTACCTTCTCTTTTCCCTTGAAGAGAATAAGGTTAGCGTTTGGTTTTTTGTGTGTGGCTCTCTTTCCTTATCCCAACCAACAATTCCCAGCTATATATTTATCTCTACATTTTTCTTTTTTATGATACTAGACACAGAAAAACAGCATGTCGAATCACGAAAAGAATGGCTCTTGGCCAGAATTCAAGTTACCTGAATTGCTGAGTAGTGATGATACTGTGAGAGCTCTTCATGCTGCTATTGAGAGTGATTGGGATTTTCTGAGACGATCGGCGTGTCAGACGGCGGCCGGGAGAGCATTGTGGAAGGAAGTGATTAATGATTCACTGGCGGAGCTGTTTGCAGGAGAAACATACCTGAAAAGCATTTATGAGAAGATTAAGAAAGATAGGCTTAATAATGCTAGGGAAACTTCTGGGGTGCTTCTTGCTGTCAGGACACTGTGGTTTGATACCAAGCTTGAAGAGGCTCTGAGCTCGTTTGGCAGTGGTGGAGCACAGGTCGTTCTTCTTGGTGCCGGTAAGTGAATTTTCTCTTAAACTAAAATTCAAATTGAAACGAGATGTTATTATTCATGCATTCCCTCGTCTGGGCTAGCGTGATCCATTTGGGTGTATACAGTATACGCAACCAGGTTGTGAGCAGTTAGATCATGCATGGTGATGTCACTTTTGTAACATCATCATATCATGATCTAACGGTGACCTTAAGTTTTATAATAAGATTCACAAACATTTGATCAAATTGGGTGAAGAAGTTACCTCAGCGACCAGTTTGCGGTGATCATGCATTTAAATAACTGATATTTATGTCAAATTATCATAGAAATTTATAGATCAGTCTAGCTTAACAATACGAGTTAAAGGAAAATACCCCCTCTAAATGTGGATATTAACTGTTCATTCCCCAAGAGGAAAGAAAACTACCACCAAGCCTCATATTAACAAGCAAAAACATGTGAAGTTTCCACTCTCACAGGGGGTTGAATTGCAAATTTCCACTTTCACATTCAGCTTTTTGTGTGTGTGCGCGTGTGTGTGTATTTAAAAGAAAAGCTTTTGAGTGCGGAAGCATAAACATTGGAGAGTCACGTGGTAATAAAACATAGAATTACTAGAAAATAAGGAATATAATAGAAAGTAGAGATCATTAATTCTTAGGGCTGTTGTGCGTCTGTTTAATTAAAAGTACACTTATATGCTCAGATTATAGTAACCTAGTGGGTAAAATATGATAAACTGCACAACATGTTCAAAACAAACGTAATCTCAAAAATTAAAAAGATTTACTCCCTAACTCAGAATATAACCCAGAAGAGACGAATAACAAGAAAAAGAAGCAAACATTGAAACAACCAAATCAAAGTGTGAAATGAAGCTGTTTCTCACCTGCAGGAATGGATGCAAGATCATACCGCCTAAGCTGCTTGAAAGAAAGCACTGTTTTCGAGCTCGATTTCCCAGAGGTTCTGCAAGCAAAAGCCACAATCCTAGAAGCAGCAGCAAATTCAAGAGAAGAATATCATCACCCAATAATGACAGCAAAATCACTGAACAGAGTAGCAGCTGACCTGACAGAAGACGACTGGCTTGAAAAGCTCCAAATATCAGGATTCGAGCCGAAAAAGAGCACAGTTTGGATATTGGAAGGAATCCTTTACTATCTCTCACCTTCCCATGCCATGAAAGTGCTGGAAATCATTGCAGAGAAATGTAATATTACCAACACAGTGCTGTTAGCAGATTTCATGAACAAACAAGCAACATTGTTATCCAGCTCCACCTTCCATTTCTACTGTGATTGGCCAGATCAGCTTCTGCCATCTATAGGGTTCTCAGATGTTAAGCTTTCACAGATTGGTGATCCAGATGCCCATTTTGGATTATTGCAAGATCCACTAAACTTGTTCAACAAGCTACGCAATTTGCCGAGATCAATTCAAACTCACCCTGATGACGGGACGCCCTGTGGGCGCTTGTATTTGTTGCAGGGTTCTGGTTCCCCCAAAAGGACCAGTTCATGAGTTGAAGATTGTATATGCTATAGATTGAAACTATTATGTTTATCATATACAGGTAGGCATTATTTCTTGCTAGTATTCATTGCAAGGTTAGTAAGTGACACAAATTGCAGAGGCCACAGAATATTGTAAAGCCTTTACGCTGGATCATGATATAAAGTTGAATGACAGCAGCAAATTTCCCAGTTTGCAACTTCATCAGAAGATTAAATATGAGAAAATGATTCAGGAATGCTATGCTACAAAGAGAAAGCAGCAATATGTAACCCTTGGCCTTATTTACAGAATAGAATGTTCCCCAATTGAAGGGTCATGACCTCATACAATTTAAGCATGTTTATTATATCAGGGATTTTCTACGACATTCTAAACTTCATTTGCTACAATTTACTAGATATGGCTCTATCAGAAATAATGACCAAATTGGAATGGCTAACCAAAAACAAATAATGTAAAGTACAAGCACCATTCAGTCAATTCATCATTAAAAACTTCTTGGTAACATTAAAGTAAACAATTATTTCAAGAGCTTGGCCTTCATTTTTAATCAAGATGGCGTCCAAGAAAGTGAATTAAGAAAAATTAAAAAAAAGAAGAATGAGTAGTGAAAGTGATACATATGAAAAGGGAAATTTTCACTCATGATTTCCATTATCCTTCGACATTTTTGAGCCATAAGCAGAACTAGAAAGAAATGAGGAGTTAAAAGACTTATTTTCGTAAAACCAATTATAGATCAAATACAAAAATTCAATGACGTCAAATTTAGCACAAACCAAAAACTTGATATATACGGCCAGACAATGGTGCAGCCAACATAATCAAGTTTGAATCCTATTCTCCATTGCATGACCAAGAAGTGTCAACTTGAGAATTAGTTTATGATCATCCATAAATTTAAAATATACTCACATTTTGTTTGATCATTAAAACTGTGCACAAGAATGGTCATTACCAATGTTATTAAGACTAATTATAACGAAGGCAGCTATTTTGCAATTCGTTTGTGTACATCCCAAAGAAGCAGTGGTTAAAACCTTTTTCCCAGAATATATGCGATCAAACTTGAAGACAATCCTTGATACCCTGCTCAAAGTTGTTCAGTGAAGATATTGTATCTTTAAGTGCATCTGCAACTCTTTGCCTGCTAAACATACAATTAATGAACCAAACCTATCAAAAATAGCATTGGAATATATGATAAAATCAAATTAAGAAATCTCAGTTAGTTTGACAAATTTGAATGAAAATTCGTAAGGCATGATATACATTATTATAGCTGTTTTTCTCACCTGCTTGAAATAAGTTCAACACCTCCTTCCCGTGCCATCCCATTAAGAGAAGAAAATGAGCTTCAATCAGCAAAGAAATGTTAGTCAATGCTTCTGCTTACAGAAACTTTTTAACGAGAGATGAATGATCAGTCACACGGTTCATAGAATTTAGTAGCAACAATGGCAACGGCACACAAAGCAGACATACCTTATAAGATCACTGAGCTTGGCCTCAGCTTCTAACTTAAGTGGATCTCTGTCATCAAGCAAAGATGCAGCATTTTTCACAATCAACCGAAATGTACAGACCTAAAAGTTATAATCCAGACTTCAGATAACATTTTACAGATAATCATAAAGCAAATAAAATTAATGAATTTTTTTGTCGTTCTCCATTTGCCTCATTCATCTGGTTTTTCTATATTAAACTTCTTTACTATGTATACATGAATACGTGATAAACCCCATGGTCTACATACAAAGTTGAGCAACATAATAATTGAAACTTGAATAAAATCTCAAATTTCTCCTGAAGTTTCTGTTAACATCATTAGTGATTTAGTTCTTAAGCACTCTGTTCAATTCCAAATTCTTCATGTTTCAGTATACTAAGTCCATACAATTGACTCAAAACAGCTTAACAGTTTGTTTTACAATTTCCTAATTACACATATAGAGATGATAGCTTATAATCTCCTGGCCTTTTCAGCTTAGCCATGCTGAACCAACATGAAAATTGATTGTAAACATAATAGACTGAAGAGTCCTAACAGAAACTTGATTGCTTCAAAGAAGATTAACAACAAAGTTCTACTGCATTCTTAAAATTACTCCTTGGAAGGTGAATACACTGATTATCCCCTATACAATATAAGCACAACTTATAGAATTGTGGTTGCACAATTTCTAGACACGAAATGGCAAGCAAATTTAGCCCATGCAGAGTGCCACTGCAATCTACTCTACCATTCAAAATCATACTGATAACTCCTTGAATAAGTTGAAAATTCAGGTACTACTAGAAGAACTGATGGTTACCTCAACTCCAGTGTTGGATTGAAACAAAACGAAAGAATTCCTATCCTGAGGAACACAATCTCTAGCAGCAGACACTAACAACTTTTGAACTTCTTCCAAGTCTTTTTCACCAAAATCAGCTTCATTTTTCACTACATTACACAATATCTTCATATTATCACATAATTGATCATGTTTCCAAAATTAAAGTACAACCAACAAATTAAAACAGAAAAGTTACTCAGTAATAGGTAAGCAGACTGAAGGATATTGCGGGAGGCATCGACCGGAGCTAAGAGAAATTTGGCGGTCTTCTTCTTTTGGTCCTTCAGCCATTCCTTTGGTCCTGCTAATCATTTCAAAACCAAATAGTTAGAAACTAATTACGTAATTTGTGAAGGTTTTTTCCTTTTTTTTTTTTTTTGGCAAGGAGATTCGATAAGAGGTGAGTACAGATGCCAAGTGAGAATGCGGAGGCAACGCATGGTAGGAGAAGCGGAGTGATGATTGACGGGAGTAAAATGGCTGCGTTTCGCCGGGAGATTGTACTAATTTTGTGAGGATATTGCGATGCTGGTGCTTTTGGAGATTTTAGCGGCGGCTGCGCGACAGCGGTTGGGGTGGTGTTGAAGCGGATTCGCGAGGCGATGAACGGTGACATGGTGGCTTGTGTGGCGCAACGGTAAAGATGCTGTGAATCCGATTCTATAAAATAATGTCTCAAACAAATGAAAATGGAAATAAAAAACGAGAAAATTTGGTTGCATGACCCCTTTAAGTTTCTATTAACCAAATAACCCTCAAATTATTTATTTTTTTTTAGATTAATCTTTAAATAATAATAATTATATTATTATTAAATAAAAAAATAGTTAAAAAAACGTTAAACTGAAATTAAGAAAATAAAAACGCGAACAAAAAGCCCCGATCGCTTAGTCGCTTGAGAAAAAAAAAAGAGATCTCTTCAGCTCATCGTCTTCATCGCTTCCTTCTTCTTCATCGCTTTCTCTCTTGTCGCTTCCCGTCGCTGAGATCTTCTTCCCGCTTCCCGTTGCTTGAGAAAAGAACAAGTTCTTCTTCTTTTTCGCTGTGATCTTCTTCCTGTCGCTTGCCGTCGCGCGAAAGCTTCATCAACTTTTCCTTCTTCTTCCGTTCTTCGTCAACAACAAGGGTTTCTTCTCTTAATCTTCTTTACAAAAATGACAACTATTAGAGAATCTCCAAAGAAGACTACGGAAAATGCCCAACCATCTCAATATTTTGAAGAAATTATTGGAGAAAAAGCTATTGTAGAACACCTCCAGGTATTAATGTGTTTGATATTTACGATTTTTTTGGAATGCCAAAATTTTTTTGTTGTTCTGCTTCTTTTTCCAAGCGATTTCGCAACATAAGCGATCTTGGAGATCGCTTAAGCGACGCGAGATCGCTTATTAACAGTGAGCTTTGAAAAAGCGATCTAGCTCCCCTTAAGCGATCTCCGAGATCGTAAAAATTCGTCAAATGGGATGAGAAATTAGGGTTTGTAAATATTTTTTGGGTTTGATTTGTAGTATTTATAAGTTTTGGGGTTAAAATTATATTTTTAAAAGTGGGTAAACTATTTTTCTTAATTAGGTAAGTTATTAATATTATTATTTATGTTAATTAGTAAAAAGGGTTATCTATTAAAGAGTTCCAAACTTGAGGGTTATTTAATTAAATAGAAACTTAAAAGGATTATTTAATAAACTTTCCCAAAAAAAACTAAAGACTATATATATAAAACCATATAGAAATAAAAATAAAAATAAAGAAGGAAATTTCTATAAAAGACAATATCTGCAAAAGCAAAAAACTAAAGTTCAAATTAAAGACTATTATATGTCCAAAATGGAAATAAAAATAACAAAAAGAAAATAAATTTGAAGACGTTTTGAAACAAAAATAAAAAGGGAAAAAACGTAGATTGGATGGAGATGCGGGGGATCGAACCCCGTGCCTCTCGCATGCAAAGCGAGCGCTCTACCATTTGAGCTACATCCCCATTTGAAATTCCAACTCACTTTGTGTTTAAATATAAAATAAAAATATGTAATTGAAATTAAATAAAAATTTATCAGAGCCAGGTTTCGATCCTGGGACCTGTGGGTTATAGGCCCACCACGCTTCCGCTGCGCCACTCTGATATATTATATTAACTTGCATATGTTTATTATTTGATCAAACTAAAAGTCCATCTTGGTTATTTCATATATTTTTTAAAAGTAAAATTCGATTCATCTTATATTAGAAAAATGTAAATGTATAGACAAAAGTCCTTCGTAATGGTGTTTTTTAAAATATATTTGATGCGTACCGATTTGTGGGTGAAGCACCACCGAATTTGTATTCGGGAAACCTTGAGTAATTTGGATCAACGAAGCTTCTTTAATAGGGAAGAACCTGCAAAAAATATGTTAGCCCCTTCACTGAATTGTGTCAGTATGAGTAGAAGGAAGAAATAATAATAATAATTGCGAGATGATAATCAATAATGAAAGAATGCTTGGAATATAGATGTAAAGAGCCTAGAGAATGCAGAGAGTTATTGTGGTAATGTTGAGTGCTTGTGCTTGAATGACTTCCAAATGGGACTTTTATTTTCGCAGGGCAGCAACCTCCCTGCCAACTGGATGGCGGTTGAGGATTTTTAGGAGATAGTGGGCGAATTCTGCTATAACTGGCCGAGAAAATCATGGGATAAGGCTTTTTGTTCATTTGGATTAGGTTTCTGGCCTTATCTTGCTGTTATCTCTCCGAAAATCTTTCCAACACTCCTGTTGGACCAGGTGGGCCGACGTCCTGATGGGTCGATGGCCATCTAGCTGGGTGGGCCATCCAATTAGTTGACGTTTGGGCCTATGCGAGACTTGATGGATTCCAACTTTTAGTTTTCCTCTGAATTGGGCCTTTTCTTTTTACGGGCTTAATCCAACGGACCATGACTTTAATGCATGAAATGGGCTTAGCCGAATTTGGCTAGCATCAATATTGATTATAACAGATGTTATTTATTTATATTAAAGAATAATTCCCAACAAAAAAATATATATATATATTAAAGAATAATTAAAATATCTCGAAACAAAAGTGCATTTACATGTGATGTGGTAGAATTTTGGATAGACGGTCTAGATCTACGGCTGGTTTCGAGCGTGCAGTTAAATTTGTATTAAGGGAACAATCTCGTCCTCAAATAAACGAACAAAGGGTTACTAGGCCGGAGAAGGTTGTCTCCGACGTAGTATCTCCAATTCCCAAGTCAGAATAAGTGAACTAAAAGGGTGTGGAGAGATAAAGTAGTGTGATCGGAGTAATTAAGATAGTTTACCAACCATAATAAATATGGGTTATTTATAGTGGCACCTAACACGTGCTAAGTACACCTTCAAGGGTGTGCATTTAATGCCCGATCGAGAAGCCTGCCGGTCAAAACCATCTTGTTAAGTACGAATTGCATATAATAGTATATAGAGCAGACCTACTGGATGGGACGTGATCAGTCGCGATCGCTCAGCCTTGCAACTGATTGGGAGTTGGCATGAGGCAGGCACTCTCTCATTCACCGAGTCCTTGTTGAGGATCAATCTTGCAGCCGTGATCTCATGCCTTGACGGCTCAATCGCCGACTGGAGCAATATTTTACCTAGATTTTGGGACCTTACGGTCGGGCTGCCTGATTGAGTGTCCGACCTGAGGGCATTTGACAAGTCTATATGGGAGACTTTGACCTAGTACACACGGGTTTCTAAATTTTATTAATGTTAGTCGTTCCGTGAGTCAATACGACGGAAGTTATTTTGACGCGCATTTATCCCACTTAACAATCTTTTTTTTTTCACAAAAACTCCAATTTCAGTCAAAACTTTAGATTGGAAGAGTGATTTCTTTTACTTACTCCAAAACCAATAAAATAAGCTATATGGATGAAAGTTCTATGACAAATAGTTCTAACCTATCCTCAAATGCTGCTGTGAACACCTCGATTTTGCACCTCGTCACACGACGATATTTTGCAGGATTGATGACTCAGCCCCACTAGACATTAGACAGACTCGGGAAGCCCGGACGATCCCCGATAGTCAAACCCTAGGGTCCATATCCTGTGACATACCCTCGGTAGCCCCTAATCACCTCTCTGTTCCTCCATGTATTCTTCGAATCCCAAATTCGATACAATATTATGATAGGACGTCGCGATAGGAGCATATCGGTCTTCGAATCACCCAAATCGGACTTGGAACGAAGGAGAAAATACCAAAAAAGCCCGAACGCGCGCAAACCCTAGCCCGACCCAACACGGCCGGCCGGCCAACATGACTTCGCTGGCCGGCTGGCCAGCGAAAATCTCCTCCGGCTGGTCCCACCAGCCTGGCAGGCCGGTCAGCCCCCCTGAGCGTTGCCCTAACTTTCCATATACGAAATGCAGCCCTAACTTACTTTTTTCGGGCCATTTCCACCCCTGTATAATGAGGGCTCCCCTCATTCAACTCCTTGCTCACTCACTCTCATCTCCTTTCTCTTCTAAGGTTCGAGTACTCGTTTTAGAATTTCTAAAAGAGAGAACTAGGCTTCCTTAGCCCGGTTTCCTCTAGTCCCTTTTCGGTCCCATTCTCGATTTTAGGTTAGGAATTCTATATTCCTAACCCCTAAAATCAAAAAGAGGTCCGGCGCTCTGCTCAATAGAGTGTTCGGATTTCAGTCCGGAGTCGGAGTCCCGTCCAGTCCCTGCGATCGTGCTCCTGAGTTCGAGGGGGAAGCAGCAGCTAGGAACGAAGTGAAGTGAAGATAAGACTACGAGGGTGAGTCTCCTTTTAGCCTTTTTAGCATTTACTTACTTTCTCATTTTCTTTACTTTCATAGTAATAGCCCTCGTTCCGTCCCCCTATGGGACGGAACACCTCCTATGGCTAAGGCTACCTGGTCTAGGTGGTCAACGAGCGAAGGGTCTCCTCTTCCTCGACCCCATCTAGACTACAACCGGCGCCTGACGCCTTCCCCTTAGTTTCTTGCTTGCCTAAGTGCTTTACCGCTTTATCGCTTGAAACTTCCCATCTCGCTTGTCTGTGCAAACCCCGAACTTCCCGAGCATAGGGTATAGAGTAGACATGCCTAGGTCTAGTTCATTTTTCGATTCGTCGGATACCTTGCGTAGGGCTTATAATCCCTCGATAAGTTTAACGAAGGCCGGACGGATTCACAGCCAGGAACTAAACCCAAGGTCTCGTCAAAAACACGAAGCTTTTTCCAAAACATTCATTTTTATCTAAGAAACCTTTCCAAAATCAACATGAAAGTCTTCTCTTAACGAAAGAATCCCCTTTTATGGTTAACCCGGCACGAGGGTCTAAGCTTCGAGCTCTACTCCCTATCTACTCATAAATACCCAAAAAGACAAACTCTTTCCACAAGAGAACTTTCCCTTTTACACAAAAGTAACATAAAAACCTTTCAAAAATGAGGCGTGACGAACTTCACATGTCTACTCCATACCCCACTCTCAAAAGTTCGGGAGTATGAACTACGTTGGCTCTGATTCCCAAGCTCCTTGGAATATGTAGGCAGCCGGCTCCTTCCGGCACGAAGCCAAAGGGATCTAATCCCTATATTCCATATGCACACACGTACACACACACACACACACACACACACACATATATATATATATATATATATATATATATATATATATATATATATATATACACTTGCTTGCAACTACTTGTCTATATACTTATGGAACTACTACGGTCATTTGACATTGGTGAGAAGACCCGAAAGGGGCAATAGAGGGTGATAGGTTGCTGCAACCCCTTCCTCCATCAACTTAGCTCCCGAACCCATCACACGAATTTCTGGATACACACAAGGACATACGAGCCTACATGTTTCCCTCTCAACCTTAACCGAGTGGGTGGCGACTCTAAACCTCCAAATGACGAGCAAGGAAGGAAGTCACACAAAAGGTAAAACCCACCCTTATCTCGCCATTCAATCACAAAACATTCCACCAATATATCACCAACACAACCGAAAAAGGAGGGCAATTCCGACCCGTGTTCACACGGCACACGCTAGTAACTAAATATATGAAGAAAAATAATACAAAGAGGATAAAAACGAATGGAAGAATAAAATGACACATGTGAACTGTGAAGAACCAAGCATCAACTAGACCAATTAGCATTTTGTTCCAATCTACTACCCCACCCGAGCTAAAATGCGCAGCAGCGTACTCCTGACACTTCTTCTTCTTCCCATCCTCAAACGGTCTGGTGTTTCGTTACCAAAAATAACACTAGCAGAAAATAAAAATACAAAATACAAATTCACAAAAAGCTGAGAATCTGTAACCACCGCAAGCGCAACAACTCACATTGAGCACGTCGACCTATTTTCTCAGCTGGGGGAGAATCCGAATTCGATTCTTGTTTGAAAGCAATTGGGATTAAGAAAAATACTCCTGGCTTTCGCTTAAAAGTACAGATTGGGTGGGTGAAATGAGAGTAAATTGGATGGTGAATCTTTGTATTTTTAAATGAGAAGGGGCATCGGGTTCGATTCGTTGTTGTCAACTGGTTTGTGGTGATTGAAATTCCTCCTCAGCTTATCATCGGGAAATGGCTATTTAATACGAAGACGAAGATGCGTGTAGCGAAAGGTCGCTCGCTTTCACTCTGCGTCTCCTTGTTCTCCTCACCCTCCACTTCTTCTCCATTTTCTTCGAGGATTTTGAATTTTCATTCCCGAGTTTTTTGTTCTTCGGTTTCCAACCAGTTTTCCAGTAGAAGGAAGGCGACTTCTAGCAGAGGTTTGTTTCTTCATCTTCTTCTTCTTTTCTTGGGGTCTTTGAGTTGTGTGTATGACTGACGACTCTTTGTGCGTGAGTGTGAGTCGCTGTTTTTGAGTGTGTTTTTCACTCTGACATTCATCATCACTTGTGACGATCAATCTTCATCTACACAACCCATGTGTGTGTGTGAGAGAGAGAGAGTCAATCTTGAGTGATAGTGTGATTTTCAGGGGTTTATGACTGTGAACGCAGTGTAAATAATTAAGGTTTTACTTGGAGTGTACTGATGAAATGCTGCTCTGCATGCCCTCTTGCTTTATGCTCAACATGCACGAATAGTTCTTTTCTTTTGTTCTGTGTTTGTGCTCTTAAATTTCCCTTATGAGCAGAGCTTGCATTTTGTGCTGATATTACTTAGAACACGGCTGAAGGTTTGACTCCTTGGTCTTGTTTTGATTATAGATTCTTGCAAGAAGTCTGAACTTCTTGAATTTATATGGAAAACTAGAACTCCTCAAGGTTTTTATGATATTGGTCCTTGTAATATGTGCTACTATGCAGATGTGTAGGACATTTTACATTGAGTGAAAAACTGAGCTGTACTTCACAATCTTATACTACTGCCCATTAATTGATGCCAATATTTTACATGGCAATAAGAACATCAATGCTTGAATAGTCAGTTTTGCATGTAACACTGTTGTTACTTCTGTGGTGGATAGGTTTTCCTTCTGTAGATGGTTCTTTGCAAATTGAGTTTCTTCTTGGTTTGATTTTAAAACTTCAATGCTATATTACACGGTTTTCATTTTTTAAGCATGTTCGCACGATTCCTTCAAAACTATTTAGCCTATAATAAAATTATTTTCTGCTGTTTCTGTTCTTGGCGAAATATGTTATTCATTATCTGTTTGGAGATTGAGATTTCAGTGATTAATTAACTAGAGCATAAAATCTCTTTTCAAGTATTGCTGGAAACATATAAAACATGTGCCTTTTCATATATATATATATATACATATACATATATAAAATAATATTTAGTTTGCTTGTAATTGTATCATGATGGAGTTGACTGTGCTGGTCCAGCTATTGTTGATTTGTCCAACCTGTTATTATTGGAAGACCATTAAGTTGGTCTTTTTCTTGGTGATTTATTTCTATTAAGTGTAGATATTCTTGGTTTCAAGTTTCAATCATCTGCATACTTCTTCTTCATCAGAGTCGAGTAATCAACTTCATACCAATCATATTATGGATAGCAAACCAATGCAGTTTGATAGGAGTAGGTCAAGTGGAGATGGTAAACACCCTTCTGTGTGGTCATCACCTGAAGGAGGACAGAAGATTGATATAGGAAAACGAATCTTCTGCAATAGATCTTTAAACATGAGGAGTATTGTTGCTGTTGGATTCGATATGGATTACACTTTGGCACAGTATATGCCAGAGACATTCGAATCACTTGCCTATGAAGGCACAGTCAAAAAGCTGGTTAATGATTTGGGATACCCTACAGAGGTATGTAATTATTTCTAGCAGAAGGTTGAGAAATGAAGATATTGATTTCAGAATGCGCATTATGAGTTATTGATATCTATGGGTTAACCAAGTAATTGGAAATTTTGTTTTGGTTGCATTTTTCTAGAAATTGAATTGTTCTGATTAAAAAATACTAGTAAAATAATAAATTAGCGATAAATACAGAGACCTTCCCTGCTGTGAGTTGTGACGATACAAATACACAAATATCCCTCTTTGTTTTAAAATTATACATACCTCATCGTAACATAATTTACCTTACAATTATCTCCCTTTTGCTGATCGATACACATAGTTAAATGGTGTTATTGTTCAAATTTATTAACTTATCATAATTTTCTTGCATGCATGGATTATGGTATTTAATTTTCTAAATAAAAATTTCTGGTTGATTAATTTTGATGAAAAGAGAGAAAGAGGGGGTATTTGTAATTTTTGAAGCTAAAAAGGGAAGCACATGTAATTACCTACAATTACAAGGGTTTCAGTTTAAGCAACCCTAATTTAAAAGGACTTTGCATCATTACCATGGAGGTATTTAGCATTTTGACTCAACTTGCTTCTTGTAGTTGCTGGAGTGGTCGTTTGATTGGACATACATGGTCAGAGGACTAGTTCTAGATAAGAAGAGGGGCAATATATTGAAGGTTTGGGGTTTCCAATAACAAACATGACTTGGTTTCAACATTTCTATTTGGATTATGTATATAATTTTGTAAATTTGCTCCTTTATTCTGTCAATTCACAGATGGATCGGCACAAATATGTAAAAGTGGCTTATCATGGGTTCAGAGAACTTTCTAAGGAAGAGAAAGTTTCCACATATGGAAGTACATTGATCCGCGATTCATTTGACGAGCCTGAATATGCTCTGATTGATACCCTTTTCTCCCTGGCTGAAGCTTACTTATTTGCACAACTTGTTGACTTCAAGGATAACAATCCAGGAAAAATTCCAGCAGAGTAAGAGAATTTTTGCAATTTTTTCATTTCAAGTATTGGTTATTATCGAATGACTTCCTCATAAGCTTAATTTGTTAGAGAGGAGAGACGTTACATATTGAATATCTCTTAATATTTATGATCGCTATTTTGCTGTCTTCCCCCTCACCAAAAGGAAAAAAAAGTTTCTTAGGAAGATCTCTTCAATTTAGTTAGATTTTACTTTTTTTCTTTCCCAATTTTCAATAAGGTCCATGCAGAGATAAATAAGTAAAGATATCCTAAGGTGGTCTTGCTGTTCGAAATTGTTACACGGCCCTGGCTATGGTTTTAAAAGGTCCTGTCCACTTAAAGGTTCCAACAATGAGGTTGAACGTAGCTGTGTAATATAGTTAGTTGCCTTAAAGCAAATTGAAGAGTCTTGCGGACATAATTTTTATAAGGCGATTGCTAATATTTGCATGGTATGCATACAATCAAATGAACCAGTAGTAATGTAACTGGAAAAAAACGGTCTTTTTGGTTCTATTTTCATTTGTATACTATGAAATCTGTTTAGGATTCTTCCTTTTTAATTTGTTTCGTCGCTTTTGAACTTCCTACAGTATATTCCGTTTTATATTGTTAATCATTTTCCTCCCTAGAAGTTGTGCTTTAGTGTTGGCAGTTGGCACCAACATGTGATGCGGTTACTAATCCCGCCCTAGAGTAAAAAATTTAAAGAGGAAATAGAGTTTGCATATATTTGAGATCAAGTAAGTAAACATGTAAATGCATTATAAGACGCACTAAAAGAATGTCTTTGGCTGAATTTTAGGGTTCGGAAGATATGGAATAATTTTCTTACTAATGTTACCCATCAGGAGGAAACTTTTGTTGAAAGCTATGTTATTGACTCCAAAACATTAGGAGGAAACTTTTGTTGAAAGCTATGTTATTGACTCTAAAATATTTATGGCCTTTTCAACTATGCTAATGTGGACACAAATAGTGCCAGTGATCCACAAGGGCACGCTAAACATGAACGTATAATAAACTTCAATAGAATTAAGAATTCTTATTGAAGTCAATTATATTCTCATCCTTGTGATGTGCAATTTTGCAGCTACTCCCGTATGTACAAAGATGTTCGAGCAGCAGTTGATTTGTGCCATCGTGACGGGACATTGAAGAAGATGGTTGCAAAAGATCCTAGAAGGTATTCAAAAGTATCATGCGACTGTTTTTCATATTCAGAATAATTTAATTTTTTCCCAACAAAACCTTGGTATTTGATAATTTCAATTGCACTGCCAAGATTTTTTTTGCTGATATCATCAACATTTTTAGAAATTTTAATCTGGATGCTATCTATTTTGCTCTATGTGTAGTAACTTATGCAGAACTACCAGTAATATCTTAACTTCATCTCAATTATGAATATTGGTCTATTTTGCTTCTCGCTGTGCCATATGTGATAAATACAGTTTTGGCGACTACTAAACATAGGAAATTTGGATGTTCCCCTTTATATGTAGGGAAAATTCTCATACAGGGCTCATAATTGCTGAAGAATTTGAATCTTATTCAGATAATTTCTGTTGCTATTTTATTTGACGCAACAAATATAATAAATGTTTTTAAATGTCAAGCGAAATAAATGCCAAATATTTGTTAAACTTAGTGTGTTTATCAGAACTTAATTGAGATAGGCTAATAAGTAGGATGAGAGTGTGATCATGATTGTTGAAAATACATGTTAGAGTGATTCCAAGGATAGAAGTTCTAAACATTAACTTTCTAGCTGTTCATTATATATAAATCATGTAATGTCTTCTATATACACTGGATACTGGTTTGTACATTTCCAAATCACTGGCACAAACTCTTATAAATTCTTTTTGGTTAACTTTTAATGTTTTTGTGAATTTATATAGATATGAAATTCTGTTGTAACTCTTGACCAAAAAAAAAAATAAAAAATTGTAACATTCAACAATATTCATGCTTGTTGAGAATTGTTGTTTCGTACTATTGGAGTACTATTTTAGATGTTTTCTCACCTCTAAGCATTATTGACCAATTATTTATGTCTTTAATAGAGTTGATGTATACTAATGAAACATTTAATTTTAACTTCCCTATTATTCTATCTTGTCAGATATATCACTGATGACTCCTCAATTGTTCCCATGTTAAAGATGCTTAGAGATTCTGGCAGGGCAACGTTTCTGGTGACCAACAGGTAATGCATCATTAGACTTTGGAAAAATAACTATATTTATGTTACAGTAAGAAATATTTGTTTCTAACTTAGAAATTCAATTGTTTCTATTGCAGTCTTTGGGATTATACAAATATTGTCATGAACTTCCTATGTGGGCCAGGAACAGTGGATGGTTGCTCTTCATTGAATTTTGATTGGCTTAAGTATTTCGACATTGTTATTACTGGCAGGTCATAAGCTTTTCTCAATTCTCGTCTTTCACAACAATGACTATTAAGTCATTCTTTCTATCATAGACAAGCACCAAATTTTGTGATATTTGTCCATCCTCCTTTTATTGGGATAAATCTAATGTAATTTTCTTCTGATAGTTACATGTTATGATTTGTTTTAAACAGTGCAAAACCAGGTTTTTTCCACGATGAGAACCGTGCTAATCTTTTTGAAGTGGATCCCGAGTCTGGTATGCTTCTTAACACGGATAATGGAACTCCAATGCCTCAGGTTAGTCTATATTTTTCTTTCTTTCCTTTTCCTTTTGTTGTTTTTCTTCTTCTTCTTCTTTTTTGTTTTTTGTCTTTTGGTATGAGTTGACTTTCTCTTGTTGATTAACCAGGTAGATTCTTCTCTAAGGGTGCCACTTAGGAGCCTAGACAAAAGTTGCCAAGTATTCCAGGTATACCTATATCCTACAGTCCACATGCATTTATATTGTTGAGTAAAAGATGAGAAGAAAACCCAGTATGATTTACATGCTGAACTTACATTTTCAGGGCGGAAATGTTGGGCATCTCCACAAATTACTGTCTATAGAGTCAAGCTCCCAGGTTTATTTTTCAGTATATTTCTGTTTTGACTTTTTAGGTCAAACATAACTATTATATTGGATTGCTTGAAACTTGTTACAGTTGACTCTGTATCTGTAGGTACTTTATGTTGGAGATCACATCTATGGAGATATTTTACGCAGTAAAAAAGTTTTAGGTATGTTTTCACTCTATATTTCATATTCCTTTTTTTTTTTGTGTACGTGTAATGAACATATTTCTTATTCATTGTGAGTTTGCGATGCTTCTTTATAGTTTCTTACTCATATTGATAAGTCTATATATTGTTCAGAAAAAAGGACATAATAATCAGAATTGGGTTATGCATGGTTGTAATGGCACGCTTGACTCAAGTGTTTTGATTTTACACTTAATTGCATGTACACCTCATCAGGAATTGTCATATAATAGATGATGCCTACAAGTTTGAAAAAACTACAAACCATTTCTTAGAACTTCAAAAATTACGCAGACCACCCGCAATGAAATGAAAACATTACAGGTAAATTGTAAAGTCTTCAAACCCCGCACCATGATTTGTGTAATTTTGAAACATTTTAGGGAGTGGCTCGTAGTTTTCGCAGACCTGTGGGACCAATTGTAATAATGCAATCTCAGAGGGGGTGTAGATGTGAATGATCTTTCATTTTTATCTAATGCAAGATTGTATCTTTAGGGGTAGCCGACAACTCTTAGCTTCTGAGTCCAGGTTTTACTGAAATTGATGCTTACTGGTAATATTATCTAGCTAGGAGCCATACTATATTATCCTCTAGAAAATAGTATCCTGAGGTGAATGAACTCATTATGTATAGAATTAAATTGGAAATCAATTTTTACTATAATTGGTGTCCTTCCTCTGTTTAGCGTGATTGTTTAATTATGGTATTCTATCACACTACTATCATATTTATTTCATCATAAGCATCTTGTAATCTAAATATTCTGGTATATTTTCTTCATTTCTGAATCTGAATCAAGATCACGTTAATTATTTTTGTAGGTTGGAGAACGATGCTCGTTGTTCCGGAGCTTGAGAAGGAAGTTGAACTTCTATGGTCGATAAGGGATACCCGCAAGGTATAAATACAGTTTCTGGTTTTGACACATAGTGGAAACTTTTTAAATGCAATAGTTACGGCTTCCTCCCCTCTAAATTATAATAGAAATATGAAATATCCCATCTTAGATCTAAAATTACAAATACCTCCCTTGTGACTTATTTTCATCGACCACTTTTTGTTGATTCTTACGCAACTGATGTTGTAAGTCAAATTTAGTAACCTTTTCTTTAAAATGTTCTTACATGTAGATGCTATGCAAGTTTATTTATAGCTTTCTTTCAGTTTTGATTGAACTTCAATATTTTGATCGTTTCTTTCTATTTCTGCTATATCCTTTCTCCTGGATACCTGATTCTATTCATGTTCTGAAATTCATATTTATTTCTCTTTAGCACCTTCAGCTAATGAGGAATAAGCGGGACAATATTGAAGACAAAATACATCATATGAAGTGGTCTCTTAGGTAAATCTGTTCCCTTTCGTTTCTCGTACATAAAGTTTACCGGTTTTAATTTGGGTTGTTAAAGCAATATGTCTGTACAGCATCTGAAAATAATGTTGAGATACTTTTCTGATGCTGTGAATTATCAGATTTGAGGGTGCAAACATTGTGAACGAGGAAGAGCTACTTGCAGAGATTGAGAAATTGCAAGTTAGTATATTTTACTGTGATTGTTTATCTGAAACGAAAATAATGTCCACGTATAGCCATAATTAATGTGTATTTTATTAAACCTTAAATGCTTTTATTCAGTTTCTGGAGCGTCCAGGTTCATCTTACTTTTGGTACCATAACTTAGTTTCTATTCAGTTTTGGTAGCATACTTTTCACATGTATCAGATTTGATCGCATGAGTTTCAACGTGTAGATTGAATACATTAGCAAATTTAACGACTGAAAATTAAACACAACCTGCAAATCATGTGATCGCAACCGTTAAAAATCTCTTGCAATTTACAGTAGTCCCAAATTTGATACCATAAGCTTCAAATGTATCAAATTTGATTCAGATTGAAATTTAAAGTACCAAATTTGAGGAAAGTGAAAAGTATGCAACAAAACTAATCTATCGATATGTTACGGTACAAAAATTGGTATTTTATCATCCCTTCTGTGTCCCTATGCATACGTTTTAAATTCTGAAAATATCTTTCATGAATCTTATTCTAACTAATTGTCACGTCAGACTGAGCAGGAGGGCGTGCGGCTGACTCATCAGCAAGCCCAACGAGAATTGCATCAAAAGGTAAAATGCAGTCACCAACATACACAATGTAATGCTTTTAGAGAAACCTATTTACTTTAGAGCCTCATATTTTTTGGTCAAACGTTTTCAGTTTCACAAGGTATGGGGACAGCTGATGAAGACGGGATATCAGAATTCTCGCTTCGCACATCAGGTAAGAATAAACATTATTGCAATTTTTTTTTTTAAAACTTTTCACAGGCATTGAGTGTGCAAACTGTTAGAATATAGAATTAAATCAAGTGCTTTTTTGGTTTTCCTTTAGTTTTCGATTTTTTATCAACGTTGTTTTGCGGTTTTCAGGTGGAGAGATTTGCTTGTCTTTATACTAGCCATGTTACTAATTTGAGCCTATATTCCCCTGACAAATACTACAGACCAAGTGAGGATTTCATGCCACATGAATTTGATATCCTTTCAATGTGAAAATATGTCTTT
This sequence comes from Verbena officinalis, assembly GCA_958496215.1. NCBI lineage: Eukaryota > Viridiplantae > Streptophyta > Magnoliopsida > Lamiales > Verbenaceae > Verbena > Verbena officinalis. The sequence goes on along the minus strand of OY292390.1, from coordinate 29,490,161 downwards.
GTGTTGTATTGTTGTGACATTTAGGAAAATTTGAGTTGTATGATAGTGGCCATTGTAGAAATGTTTCTCCTCTGAAAGTGTAAATCACTGTTATAATCAATATAAATAAATGCAGTTTCTGGTTGGAATCTCTCTCTCTCTCTCTCTCTCTCTTAATTGATTTTGTACCTATAATATTCAAAATTAGCATTATCATATTTGACCATCATGTTTACTTTAATTTGTAAATCCTACAAAGTAGCAGTATTACTTAAATAATTTCAACAGAATCCATATAATATCTTTTTCTAACAGACAAAAATCAAGACACAAAACAAAGTTACTATATTCCAGATATTCGATCCAATACCCAATTTATGCAGTCTCCTGTACAAATCACAAATCTAATTCTACAAATTACACTGCAACACAAACGTCCACACTCCACAGGGCAAAAATTACAGCATCTGGCTTCAACAGCTGAATAACTTCTTTCATCTCCATACTAAACAACAAATAACTTTAACTATATTCAAACAAGCTACAAAAAACAGACAACCTCGGATAACCAACATCGGAAATTCTTGCCCGAACCATTTTATCCCTACCAATCACGCGGCAACAACAGTTCAACACTCGCTATTGATTGGTCGCTCTTCCTGAACTGTACACCAATCACACTGCAAGTGTAGTACACCAGCCCTGTGATTAAACACTAGTTCAGCCAGTCTTGAACTGTATACCAATCACATTGCAAGTATAATACACTCACATTGCAATCAATACTAGTAAGCGAAACCAGGTTATATCAATCACACAACAAGCATAAAACACCCGCTCTACCACTGATTCAACCAAACCAGGTCAGCTAGTCCCATCCTGCATCTCCACAGGCTCGGGGAAAACATCACTAGACGATCTCTTATGTGAAGATGAATGATCATTTGCCCCACTCCCACGGGACCCAACTCGTTCTGCTTGCCTCAAACCACCAATTATCTCTCTATTCGTTTGGGCAGACACATTCGAACTCTCAGACGAGCTATGATGCCAGCTTCCAAACAATGCACGTGTCCAAGATTGTCTGGACGAGCTTGTCCTCAGCCTTCCCGAGCTGAAATTCTCCTCTCTTACAACCTTAAAAGGATTTTCCAAAGCTTTGAGCACATGTCTCATAGAAGGCCGTCTCGACGCCTTAGGGTTGAGGCAGGATTTGGCCACGATTGCCACTGCCCATACTTCTTCCAGAAGGTCCTCGTCTATTATGAGGGATTGGTCAACAATCTTGATCACTTGTTCCTTCTCATGCATGGTGATGAAAGGTAGAATGGTTTCTAACCATTGCTTTGCTTCGACCTCGTTTAATCTGCTGCTGATTCCGAGTTTTCCGGTTACAAGCTCAAGCAGGACTTTTCCAAAACAGAAGACATCATAGGCACATGTGATAGATGATGATCCTGAAAATTTGAAAACATATAATGTTATTGAACATTAAGTGTTTTCTTTTCTAAATTATAACTAGAATAAGAAACAATGTAATGTTTTAGGGGGGCCAAATATTATTTTCCCATTCGAAATACTATATATATTGTAGATCACCATCTTAATTGTACGTGGGTTTTGCAAAATACCATCTATATGCACACTTCTGCGAAAAGAAGACATATTTGCCTAACTTAACCAATTCGGGAGGATAATCTGGTGACGGCATATACGTCATTTCTTGCCAGAATGTGCATTCAGATTGTGTTTTGCAAAACCTGTGTACTTTAGATGATTTACAGCAACCACAAAAAAAGGATAGATAGTGAAATCTAAAAACTTTCATACTTCGGATGGCATTTTTTTTTTGTATAAAGAACTATAAGTTGGTTCTCTCTAAGTTGAGAAAAATCTTACCAGACGGGCGTTTTCCAGAAGCCCTGCACATTGTCAAGAAAACAAAAAGAAAACAAGGGTAAGACTTTCAGAAAAAAAGTATTAAAGAAAAGGCACAATTTTGAAGATAAGTAGATTAAAATTTAAACAACTTTTGTAAGGAGATATTCGTTATCTAAATGAAATAGAAAAGAAAAAGTATATATAAATTGTAGAGCAACTCGTGATCAAATTGGAGATAGCTTACTGTGGCGTTCTAAGCAATCTTGCAATCATATTGTGATGATTATTGGCCTCAAGAGTATAAACTTCACTGAAGCTTCCAAGGCGTACCTCATATTTGTCATCAAGAAGGATACTGCTAGCTTGAATATTTCTTTATAAGACAAGAAAAACTGAAGTTAATGAATTATAGAAGATGAAATTCATCAAGTAAGCAAATCAAAGATCAACTACAGAATTGATGCGCTAAGATAATTACAATAGACTCCCCTGTAATGCAATTACACAAATATCCCGTTATAGTTTCCAAATTACATATACCTCCCCTGTAATTTATTTACATCTACAGCTACCCCCTTCTGTCAATCATTACAGATAACTAAATGCCTTCCCCATTCAAATTTAAGTTAACTTTTCAAATTGCTCTGGCATATATAGAAAATCTATCCAAATTTCTCATTAAATTTTGGCAAGTTTTGATCAAGTCTTGACGGTTAAAGGGATATCTTTAATTCTTGACCTAAGGGGGAAGTAAAGTGCCGATTTCCTAAATGACAAAGAAATAAACGTCTCATAAATACCTGTGAACAACTGGAGGAGTGCATTCATGGTGCAAGTAAGCTAAGGCCTCGGCAGCTCCAATAGCAATTTTCAACCTCGTAATCCAATCCAAAGACTGCAAATCGCTGTCTTCCCCACTCGTCAGCCTATACAAAGCATTCGACAAATCCCCATTCTTCATGCATTTATAGACCAAAAACTTCTCATTCTCATCCTCCAAGCAATGTCCCACTAGAGGAACCAACTTATGATTCGACACCTTCCCAAAAAACTCCAACTCCGACATGAAAGATTCGTTTTTGACCAAACGTAAGTCCACCCTTTTGATAACCACGTGGGACCCACCCTCCAAAATCCCACGAAATATATCCCCCGATCGTCCATGCTTAATAAAGTTTTCTGTACTAAAATTGCATGTTGCAAGAACCATCTCCTCGTGTGTAAAAGGTTGTCCTACACCGGACAAGTTCAGGAAAACCTTAGGAGGAGGAGGAGGCTCGATGACCCCCACATTCGGATCCTCAATTTGATTATCTCGCATTCCTGTTTTGCATGCTTTTACAAGCAACAAGAATCCCGTTATTACAACTACAATAAAACCAAGCCCCCCAAAACCTCCAACCATTACGTACATGAGTTTTCTCCTACTGTTGGTGTGTCGTACCAATGGTGGGTCAGCCTTGTAGCCAGTGTCGTTGCCAAAAGATATGTTTCTTTCCCAGTAGAACTTTTGACAAACTTCTAAATTCCTCTGGCTCGGTAAACTGCTCGAAAAGCAGTTATTTGTCAGGATAATAGTGTTGTTCATCTCATTAGGAATCAAACCTTCGAAATAATTGCTCGATACATCAAGAATGTGTATCTTTCCAATCCCGGAACTTAAATTTCCATAAAAGAGATTGCTAGAAAAGTTGAAGACTCCAACGTTGACATTATAAGAAGACAGGAAGGAGAAAGTGCCGGTAAGATTATTATTGGAGACATCTAAGTACTTCAAATCTGGAATATTCCATATAGTATTCGGAAGTGTGCCACCAAAATCATTTCCACATAAAACTAAATATTCCAATTTAGTGAGTTTCTTAAACAACTTACCCAGCAACGAGCCCTGCAGCTCGTTATTCCCTATTAATAGTTTCTTCAAACTTATTAATCCTCCAAGTTCGTCGGGCAACGGACCGGACATAGAATTGTATCCAAGATCAAGTTCTGTCAACTGAGAAAGCTTTCCAAGCTGAGGGGGAATAAATGAACTCAAACTATTGCTACTCAAATTCAACAGTTTAAGTTTAGAAAGAGAGCCGAAATCAAGAGGGATTCCTCCAGATAAAAAATTAAAAGACAGATCAAGAGAAGTAAGATTGACGAGAGATGAAATATCATTTGGGATTTGCCCTGTTAATAAGTTAATAGAAAGATCAAGGACTGATAATGAGAATAGCTTCCCTAATGTAGTTGGCATATTCCCAGTGATGGAATTATTGGATAAATTTAAAACATGAAGCTTGTTTAAGCTTCCAAGTGATGATGGGATTGAGCCGTAAATTGAACATGACCTGAGATCGAGAATTTCCAGATTACGTAGCTTTTGGCCTAACCATTCAGGAATTGACCCTTTTAGAGAAAACCCAGATGAATTGAAAGTGGATAATAAAGGAAAATATTGTAAAGAATCAATTGCAAACCGCGGACTGAGTTTTCCTGCACGAGTTCTTCTTAACCCGGACAAATTAATCCGAGTTACATGACCATCTCTGCACTCAATCCCTGTCCAATTCGAACAGGGGTTGGTTCTCTTATGCCAATCTTTTGCTGTGATAGCCAGTGATGATCGAAGGTCGAGTAATGCCCGCCACTCGGTTTGAGAACTCAGTATCTGGGCAGGCCCAATCGGCTGAGTCGCCGCCGAGTTGAGGAACAAGAAAATGAATAAAGGGAGAATCTTGAGCTGGACTTCCATGGTGTTTCTCTTAAAAACTAGGTATTCTTCGTTGATGAACTCTATGGAGCTCCACGAACATGATAACTCTGCATTTTGCTGAAATGGGTTCTCTTTGTTGATTTACCTCTGCAAAAATGGCGTAGAAATTAATAACGAATGCAAGTACAAAGGAAGCATATACAAGCATGTTGATGTAAATATGCATACCTCGACCATCACGAGCTTTATCTCTTCACTTCAATGCAGCTTAAACAAATTTCTAAGTGTGTGACTGTGTCTGTGTGTGGAGATACTTTCTGGAGGGGTAATTAAAAGCAGAGAGAGAGAGTAGAGATATGTATTAATGGCTAAAAGGGGTGGTCTTCAACAGCCACAACCGTGCATAACAAATGTGGCAGAGTAGATAGCTAGCTAGCTAGCTATTAATGAGTGATTCGAGACTGAGCTGACTCGTGGGACTCAGATCATGGTCTCGTGACAGTGGTGGTCTTGGAATGTGTGTGGTACTGTGGTGGTGGCCGTGGTTGCTCCGGCGAAGCAGAGGTGGTGGTTCAGGCACTAGGTTTTCTTGAAAATTGGCGGAAAAGATTGGTTACTTACTTGATCAGAATATTATTTTTGATTGAATTTAAGGAGAAATGGTACATGCAAATCAAGGCTTAAGGGTTGAATAAATTAATAATGCATAGCATAGGAATTGTGGAATTATTTATGCGTGTAGGCAATGATTGCTAAGTTTTTCGTTGGGACTAAAAATGAGATTGCGACTCCTCAGTTGAAAATGAAAAAGGAAAGATCAAATGGTCTTTATGTACAAATAAAAATATGTTTCAATTTATTTTTTATATTTAAATTTCGGGTTAAATAATAAATACTATGTTAAATTAGAAGTACGTACGAAGCTTCTTGCGCTTTACATGCATCTTGATTGTTGTAATACATACTGATTTAACATAACTCGTGTCACCCACTTGAAATTAATAAAGATATATATCAAGTGGTAAAATATAATTAAACCCTAAATTTATAGGGTTTCATCCAGAATTTGTTATTTTGTGTTTTAAGTGTTTTGAATATTGTGAAATTACTAAAATCTCACAATTAGTTTGACGTATATTAGCACAAAAATATAATAGTTTCTAAATTTGGGGATCAAAATCAAATCAAACACAACTTAATAATTTTCTTTATGTTTCACTCTGAATCACATAATGCGCGAGGAAACCTTGGCGCACCTGCACTCAAATCGCGAATTCACAAGGGCTGGTACACGCACTAAGCTGCCCCAATTTTTGTAATCCGTGACTTAACATATACTAATTCGTGTGCTAAATTTGTATAAATCTAGGTGTACTATTTGAGTTTCAAACTAAAATTTAAATTAGTATTTCATAATTCATGTTTATTGTAATAAATTGGAGTGATTCTTGTAATTTCTTTTTAATTACATTTGGACCAGAATAAGTTTTTGCTAAATTACAATTTGTGAACCTATTAATCAAAATATTACACTTACACCCTACATGAATTTTGTAATTATAAAAACCAAATACCCATTTTTTAGAGTTCTGTTAGAATATTCTATTAAAGAATATTATGTTAAAATTTTGATAAAATTCTAATGAAACTTGACGAAACTCAAAAAAATAAGTGTTTTTGTAATTATAAAATGCCATAGTTGGGATGGCAAAAATTAATTTTCCTAATTTTAAATTTAATTGAGGTCCATTTATGTGAAATTAAATATGCATGCGTGTTTTATTAAAATTATTTTATATTTAATAGAAAAAATTATATATTATTATTTTTTGTTAAATGCTTTAAGACTCTCCCGCAGCCTACGAACTCGCACATGCAGATCTAGGTTTCACTTTATAGCTAGCTAAGCTTGCACGAAATGGATGTTTTGTAGCAAGTAGGCTACCTAGCTGTTAATTGTTATCCGCAAGCATAAATACAAAGCACTTGAGACCAAATATTTGAGTTGTTTGGCATATAATTTCAGAGGACTATATCTTGAGTGTTCTTTTTTACCCTTATCTCTTTAGTAATTTTATTTATCTATTTTATTGTAATTTGTAATAATATATTGTAATTTAAGGTAAAGTTATATATACTTGTAATTGTTTTATTTTAATTTAAAATCTAATGCAAGACATGATATGTTGCCATGAACTTTTTCATAAACTAATATAAAATACTTGGAAATATATGCAATTCAAATTAGTAATTAAATTTGTGATTTCCTCATGCATATTAATCATAAAAATCTGACTCCGTTAACCCTACGAGAGGGTTTCTCTTAACCCTATGGTCTTATTGACCGATTCTTGATTAAAAAAGAAAAAAAAAATCTAACCCCGTTGTTTCAGTTATTGTCGGCAAAATTAATAAAACCTTTTTGGTCAAATGTGTTGTCCCTGCTCTCTAATCTAGCGGACCAGGAAGGATTAATTACTGAATTTCCTAGTACAAATTAAGAGGTTGTATGTAGACAGGGTACTGTTAACATATATATATATACGCCAGTAGCCAGGATTTGGACTAAAGAGGGCAAAAATAAAAATAATTCTTTTTTCATCATTTTTGGAGAGTGAAATTATAAATTATTTAAATTTTATGTACAAAATTAATAAATTATAATATTTTCTAAATAAAATATATAGAGGACAAAAAAATTTAGGGGGCGGCCTCCTACTACCTCCGCCATTGTATACGCCTAATATATATTTTCGCTCTTTAAGATACTTATAATTCAGCGAGGAAATTCATCACTATAACTCCGAAGTTGGTGTTTTGATTAGAAAAAATAAATAAAAAATATTTGTATATACACACGGAGAACAAGTGAAGACAACTCAGTCATCGAAATATATAATCGAGATGTCTTTGTCTGAACAGTAAGATGAGGCTTTAAAATTAAATCCTTTCAAGGCTTCAATAAGTTAGGCGAACCAGCCCCCCATATGAGAGGGAGATTGACGAGGTAAACTATAAATTAATATTGGATTATTGGTATAACTACATTTATACCCCATCGATTTAAGGGGTAAATACAATAATATTTTATCGACTATTGGAAATTATAAAGACACTCTCTTAATTATGGTTTCGTCTAATACTTAGGTCCTGCCGTTAGGCTTAGGGCTTTTATAAGCAAAAAAATTCATAAGTCGAGGACGTCTTATTATATTTAAAGTCGAGGGGTGTAAAGAGTATATTATCTTTCTTTTTTAAGTTAACGACCATCAAGAGTAAAATTGTAATTCCACAACTTTCTGTGAAATTTTTAAGTTTCTGTTAATTAGGATTAGAGGGTCTATTTATAATTCCAAATAATTGAGGAGGTCTTGCTGTATTTTTTCCTAAGTCGAGAGATGTAAGTATAATTATCCCTAAATTATTTTACTTTTAAGAGTTTGAAAAACATATTACTTAAAAGTGCTGGAAAGTAATGTGCACAACCCAATAGATTAAAACATTAATATAAGTATGATTTATTAAAGTATAGATCAGAATGAGTGATGAAGATAGTCTTATCTGAATAGTACTGAAATGAATGATTTAATTAATTATATAACTTATTAGTTTGTCAATTACTAACTTCTTAATCTCTATAATTATTCTCTATGTAATAATTAATTAGAATAAAAAATATATATGTAAGAAAAAATGGTGCAAGAAACTCCAAATTAAAGCCGCCTATATACGTTTCAACGCGTTATCCGTGCATGGCGGCCATAATGCAGCGTCCCTTCCTCATTCTAAATAGTACTTCTGTTTCTCTTTTCTTTGTCAATTTGTTTTTTAGCTTCCACATAGTCCATTATTTATAATTCCTAATATTATATTTCTGAGAAAAAAAGAAATTAAAAGAAATAAGGATATAGTCACATTTTGTCAGTCATTAACTGTAACAACAATATCCTTGTTTAATAATTAAATTACAATTGCTGCACTGAGTGCACGTACTACCTGAAAGTCAGTCCGTTTAGGTGAGATGAGTTACTAGATCCCTTAACTAAGATCTATGTTTTAAATCCTGGTTTATGTATGGAGCAATTGAGTTGAGAGGGTGGTTCAAACTTTATCTTTTTTTCTTTTTCCATTTGGTTTTTTGGGACTCAGGTACTGCAGAGATTCGAGAACCTAGTTGCTCCATGCACAAGTTAGGATTTGAACCTTAAAACTTGTTTAAAAGATCTAGTGCTTCATTTCACTTTGGTGTTGCTCCGAATTGGACTTTTTCACATTTCCACCTGATTATTTTTCGGGTTCGAATACTGTAGATATAGTAACCCTTCTGAACCCTTAATTTCAATCCCATAGCTATTCTCGCATTATATATGTGAAACTACGAAATTTTAGAATTTGTGGGAAAATATCCGTTCTTTTTATCAATCAATTTAATTTACAATGCTAGCTTGCGCAAAATTATATTTTGTATCCTATATATAGTAGCATTCATTTTTCTCATATTGAGAATTATCTTGATTGATTTTACTATTTTCAATATTTGAAAGTTCGTCGACCACCGGCCTAACAATTATTATTCTTTTTTTTTGGTGAAAAGCCTAACAATTATATGGTTTAGAGAAAACAAGTTAAATATTTCACATCAAAATCTCTTATACTTTTCTTGAGGTGATTAGCATTAATTTCTAATTTCCATTTGAACATACACTTGTACAATAAAAAGGGCCCATAAATTGATAAATTTCCAATGGAGGACGAGACTGTGATTGACTGATTGTGATATTTTTGGAAGAATTTGGTTTCTTTGACTTGGTCTCATACCGTTGGATTCCATCTGAATTATTTGATGGCAGATCATAAATAGCAAAATTGAAAACCATGCAATTATTAAGAGACAAATCACGTCTACACTTAGAAGTAGAAACAAAACTATCTTTGTCAGAAAAGAAAATTCCTTTCTTATAGGTTCATGTTGCAAGCCAGTTGGCCTTAGAGTACTGGTTTTAACTTGGCCTTGTCGTTTTTTATTTTTTTATTTGTTTTTATATATATAAGTCTATTATAAAATAGTAAACTAAAAAAATTGGGAAAAATAAAAATTATGTTTCAATATATCAATTAAAAATCTTGTGTTGTTCACATTTACTCAGACGTTTAATTCTGAGTGTAATTTGTCTTTTTACAAGACAAAAACCAATATAAACTACAGATTGAACGCGTATAACTCTAACGGTTTCAAACAAGATGAGTAGTTTATAGTCCACTTAATATCGACGAAATCCCCCCATTTGATCTCTTTAGTACCGATTGTCTTGTAGTGCACCCTTCATCAAAAGAGTAGGCGGTTGAAAGACCCATCTCTGAATAAAGCCTTTAGGTTGGGAGATATCAAAGGGAAACCTCGTCCAGCTACCTATGTATTATTCAACACATTTATCCACTTATCTTGTCCAAAGTAGAAGGATTTTCGGTTATCATTTAGTTAGGGTCATTACACATTTACACTTAAACTCCAAAGAAGCTTGTTAAATTATTGCTCGTGATCCTCTTAATTAAGTAATTACAATTATAATCCATACAAAATTGTGTAATTACAAAAAACACCTACATATTATATTCTTGCTCATCTCATGGGCCTATTCCGCAAGCCCAACAAGTTTATTTGCTTTTCGGTTCAATGGATTGAGCCCAAAATCTGTGATGCCATCGTGCATCGATACCAAGTTTCAAGTTTATCAATTATTTGACCAAAATATAATAAATTAATAAATTATTTCACTAGAAGAAGGAATCTTGATTGAATAAATAATTAAAGGGATAAGCAAATACCAAACCTATGATCGAATAGCTCATCTCTGAGACTGAGAGGATGATAAGTTACGTTGGGCCGTAATATATTAAAAGGCCCATTTTCATTTTTTTTATGTTTTGCTAAAATAAGCCGAAAAAGATGAGCCTATATGAATCATGGTTTCGATGTAATAAGAAATCTAACCAATATGTATAACATGTGTGTGCCATTTATTATTATTATTATTATTTTTGTACAATAGAGAAAACGAAAAGAAAAAGGAATCAAAAGTTCAAAGCCTATCAATCTCTAGGAGTTTTTGGAGCTCTGATTGGGAGTGTCCATAAAAAACAATCCGTTTCACCTCGTCATGGTCCTTCTTTATAAGAAAGTCAGTACAAGTGTTACTTTCCATATTACATAAGTGGTAATTTTTTTTAGTCGAAACATTAGTTACGTCGTAAATATAAATACAAAACATCACATAATTAACACTCATTTAATCGAACCAAACTCGAACTAAATATTTTTGTAGGTAGATTCCATATTCATGTGCTCTTTTTTTACACGTTTCCAAACGTGTTGTATATATCTCAAATAATATAATATCAAAAGAATTAAATTAAATATTTCCTAACAACTAGCACGAAGAATCTAAAATAAAGAAAACCATGAAACTTTGGGATCTTGAGAACAAAAAGTGGGCAGCTTATTTCAAGTTGTGAAGGTGGGATCCCCCAACTTAAAATAGAAGTTGAATCTTTATCTTTCATTGAAGAAGAATCTGTTCAACTTTCGACAGGATTCCAACTGCAAATTGCGATTCGGCCGGGCCAAGAAAAAAAATACAACAAACGATTTTAAAAGTCGTGACAATGAAATGGCAAACAGATAAAAATCAATTCTTTCTACTGAATATATATCAACGTGGATGATAAGGATTCAATATATTCTTGATGATAATTCGCCTCACAGAATAGCTTTTCTATATACCTCAAAGTTTTTATCTCATTTTTCAGTAGTTAATTTGTTAATCAAAAGTTAATCTGTCATTCTTAGCGTACCAATTAACAAGCCCCTCATGTCAGTAGAGGAAATCAAGTTTGCACCTTCTGACAACAGGTACTTTGTACTGACCTATTTCCTACCAACTGCACCAACTCTTGTGGGCACTGAGGAAAGTATTAATTTACCCTTTACTCTTCTTAATTATGTTATGACAAATTAAATAAGAGATAATTATATTTACACCCCATCGACTTAGGAAAAAATACAGCAAGATCCCTTCTCCTATTGAAAATTACAGAGACACCGACCCCCTCGACTATGGCTTTGTCTAACACTTAGGCCATGTCCTGCCGTTAGTCATTTTCTTATTTCCAAGTAGATGCTAATGTTTTATTAAGTGGACAAATAACTTAATCACTTTGCTCATTTCATGTATACTAAACATTATAACAAAAATATTATGGGTAATTTAGTCATTTTACAACTTTCCGTTAAGTTTTTTAGTTTCCTGTTTGGGTTAGATGATCTATTTGTAATTCTCAATAGTTGAGGGATATTACTGTATTTACCACTAAGTTTTGAGACGTAAGTGTAATTATCCCTTTAAATAAAGATATATCTGTCATGAACGTGACGAAATAAAACTTAATTAAATCAATTATATATACACATTCCAAGTAAAATTAACTTTCGGCAGCCACAATCGGATATTAAGTAATTGTAACATAAGCCGGGAAAAAATAGAAAACATATATGATGGAATGGAACAAAATCATTAGTGCTACTGCTAGGTGCTAACCAACATATCAACAAAAGTACGATGAGGCTCTCATATTGTTGTCTGCCTTCGGCATGAACTATACTAAGTAGTGTTTTAATTTATTCACTAATTATAATATATATAAATCCGCATTTCCTGCTATATAAAATATTATTTATCTTTTTAGGGATAATTATACTTACATCCCCTCAACTTAGAAGAAAATATATGAAGATCCCCTCAATTAATATTGTAAATTACAGATAAACCTCCTAATCCAAACGAAAATTTAAAAATTTAATAGAAAGTTGCAAAATTTTCATTTCACCTTCAACTATAGTTAACTTAGAAATGAGATAATTACACTTACACCCCTCGACATATGATTTTTTTGTCTGACATAAGCACTAATTATTAAACTCAATGGTACTAGGACCTAAGTGTTAGATATAAAGTCATAGTATCCCAAAATCGAGGGAGTGTAATGTGTAATTACCCCTAGAATATTTGGTTAATTGTCGCAATTGATAATTAATATTTGTATTATAATTATAACTACACGTGTTGATATTATTGAAAGAGTGCTTTTAAATAGTAAGAATAATTCGTTAACTTTAACATAATTTTGAATGTATATATGTTGGATATTACAAAATGATGATGCTAGAAAAAAGGTAATTATCTCCTCCTGTCCCTAACGCGTGGTAGATCTCACATGATAAGCACTCCATAATTATCAATGGAAATACAAGAAAAAACAACAGCAATGAAAAGTGAGATCGAGAGGGAAACAAAACATCAATAATTTTTGTGTCATGCATGTACTGTCTCTCAGGGTACGTACGGATTCCAGCCATGCTAAAGGAAAATATCTACGTACGCGTTTAACCTTTACAGTAGAAATAATATAATGTCAGAAATTAGTTTTAAATTTCAAAAAAATTACATCAAAAGTTCTGTTATTTTTATTTTAATATAATTAATATGTATAGATTTCATCGACAGCTCTAAGAATTTGATGGGATTTGTATGAAACACAAAAAAGAATACAATTTTATCATTTTATAGATAGACTTAAATATCTATCAGTTTATTCTTCCTAACCTCGATTGTGGATTCTCTATTTTCTTCATAATTACGAAAAATTCTATGCGATTTGTTTTTTTTTTTGAAAACATTACAAATATTCCCCTGGTCAGCTAAAACGTTACAAATATCCTCTTGAAACATAAATATGTATACGTAATACTCCTGGAAAGCCTTACAAAAACACTTCAGGGAGATAAATATAAGATAACAAGATTTCAAGGTATTTTTCGTAAACGATGTAAACTTGAGGGAGTTTCTGTAATTGTGCCTTCTTTTTTTGCTAAAAGGTAGAGGATGGGTGCATGCGGATTATATCACATTTAAGAGTAGCTCCTAGCTTTACTAATTTATTTTTCTTTATAGGAAAAGGAGTTAGTGAAATATTCCTGAAATAGAGATGAGCTTTAGAATCCAAGAATTATATGTCTGGCAAACACATGAGAAATGAAAACTGGCCTGGGCCACGATTTTTTGCCTGTGAACTTTATTTGATTTGCAGCACACAACACGGCTAGCTAGCTGCTGGATTTCCCAGTTTCTTTCAGTTTGGACCCACAATAAATAGATACATATTTCACGTTTTATTAGAAGCAAAAGGATGAAATCATGGATTTCAGACAACCAAAAAGAAAAAAAAAAAAAAAAAGAGCAGCCTGTCTACAAGCTGTATATATGCTTCTTTTTTACCAGCTGGTTTAATCTTATCTACACTTTCGTGGTGATAATTACTCGCATGGAAAGTTAAGGAAAACATCAAATTTCCCTAAAATGTAATCACAAGCTGGATATATATATATATAATGCCAAGATCATAAGTCAGCGTTTCTTTGTTTTGACGTTGTTCAATAATTTATAGGGAGATTTACGTTACCACTCAAGCGATTTAGCGTAATTACAAATTAACTTTTCTTGTTTCACAAATACAAACACACCCAACTTCATTTTTCATGGAAAAGTTTAACCGTGAAAGTGCCTTAATTAGCTTATTTTTAATATTGGACAAAAGTTTCTAGATTTTTATCATATATAATTTTCACAAATTTTATATAAATAATGAAATCTCAATGTTTTTATGATTTCTATAGACCAAATAGAGGATATAAATTGCCGCGGCGCTATTAATGTTTTGACGGCAAAATACATGTACCATGCACGTAGCATCGACATAGCTAGGCAAATATTGTTTGACTTGAGCAACCATAATTTTGCCATCAAATGTCAATAGATAAATTCAAATAGTCACCATATTATTTTCATTAATAAAGGGATTGGTTTGTTGTTGTAGACTACATTTAACAAAATTTATAGTTAATAGAATAAAATTAAATGAACAAAAAGGACAAATTTCGAAACAAAAATGAAATCTTGCCATAATTAGAATTATAAACAACATTAGCCATGCCAAAAGAACCAACCCAACCCAACCCCACCCTATCCCTACCCCTCCCAACCCCTTTTCTTCTTATAAATATTAGAGCAGTGCAGCTAGCCATGTAACATTAATTCATCCCACAAGCTTTAATATCAGCTTCATCCACAGTAGCTGTAGCTGTAAGAGATTTATAATTCCGATCATCATCAGAAATGGGGTCTAACTCGACGTGGACAGCCAAGCAAAACAAGCTGTTTGAGAATGCATTGGCAATCTACGACCAAGATACACCTGACAGGTGGCAGAATATGGCCAGGGCAGTTGGTGGCAAAACTGTCGAAGAGGTCAAACGCCACTACCAGAAGCTCGTCGAAGACATCGACCACATCGAGTCGGGCAAGGTTCCCCTGCCCAATTACAGCTCTTATGGAAAAAATGTCAAACAAAAGAATTTAATCGATGATCAAGAACAAAGGTAAGTGTAGAATTTCCATTTTTTTTGCCAACAACATTTGGGATGAAGTCGGAACCTTACCTTTACCCCCCTAAGGGGTGATTTTGTAAGCTTTTTCAAGGGTATTTATGTATGCATTTTCATGTTTCAAGGGGGTATTAGTAAGGTTTCAAATTTTAATATTTTAAATAAGAATATGTATCAGATGACTTAACTAACAGATCACTGATTCTAATTGCATGAAAAAGTGCTTAACTACTTTTCTGAGAGTTTTACCTTTTCTGTGCTGCAGGCTGAAGTATCTGAAGCTACAATGAGCAAGTAGCAAAAGCTAGTATTAGCGTGTGGGGAAATGCAAAAAAGAAATAGAAAATTGAACAACCGAACAATTGTTTGATTTCATTATTCTTATCATTATGTTTCTCCTTTTGTCCTTTTAATTGTCTTCGTGTTAGTTCAATTTGAATAATATGTATACATATTTGGATTCGAATATTGTGTCCACTTCTAAATTTTACCAATAAGGAAAATCTATATTTCACAAAAGTTTAACATAGTATCTATATTTTTTAGGCAAATTACATCTGGGTCCCTTGAAGTTTGCCGTAATTACAAATATATCCCTCTATTTTGATTTATTACATTGTAGTCCCTAAATTGGTCAAACTGTTAGGGAACCCATTGCAATATTTTTTTTGTACGAAAATACCCTCAGGGATTGTAATGTAATTATATTTCACAACCTAAAGTATCGTTTTGTTAAAATTATACTTGAAGGATTAAAGTGAAGATGACCGCTAGCTCCAAATTACAATTTATGAGTGAAGAACTGGCCCTTAAAAGTACAAGTCAAGTTTGAAGTTTATTATATTCAGAGCCTTTTATATTCATTATTTCACATGGGACCATTTCCCAAATTAAAGAAATTACAGGACCACGTTATAAAATCGAAATTTGTAATGGGAGTAAATATGAAATTTTCCCATTAAATGGCTAGGAACACACCTATATATGCATACAAAATGTTTACTAGAACACTTCTCTGACTAGACCCTTAGGAAAGTTTGAAAGACTTTTGACAATTTCGGATTACACCATCTTAAAAGGTGAATTACACAAACCCCTTCACGTTTGCCCTTTTTATAAATTCACCATCAGAAACTTGTAACGGTATACTTGCCCCCTAGGAGTGTATTTGTAAGAATTTTTAAGGGTATTATGTGTACATTTATATGTTTCAAGGAAGGTATTTGTAAGATTTCAAGATTTTGATGTTTTTTCGAATTTCTAAGCAAAAATCAGGGGAGTTTGTATAATTATCCCAATATTAAGTTACATCTGAAAAACTCGTGTAATCAAGATTAATTAATTACTTCCCAACAATATTGTTTGGCTCCCTTAAGTCCTTAACTTAGGAATCAAAAGCAGTGGCTTTTCCTTCTTCAAGGTCGTAAGATACTTCTCGTTCATGTCGATTGTTTTCGGATCGTCGCCATTGGGCAGGCTCCAATCAAAATAATGCAGAAGAGATCCCACGATCATCTGAATATTTTTGAAGGCCACTGTTATTCCTGGACACATATCCTTAATCCTGTTCCAAAAGATAAATATTCGAAGTGTGTTCCTCTGTAACTGATTTTCGAGTCCAGAAACCTTTGGCGTTTGAAGATTGTGGCATCCTCCCAATAGTTAGGGTCTCGAGCAATTCCCCAGGCATTGACCAAAACCATATGCCATCTTTTGGGATCATGTAACTATTCACCTTGCAAGTCTCGGTTGCGTGATGAGGCACTAACAGTGGAGCTGGAACGTGAAGTCTCAATGTCTCCTTTATACATTCCTGGAAATAGTGGCACTGAGATAAGAATGAGTCATTTAGTTGACCATCTCCTTCAACAGCTTGTGCAATTTCTTGGCGCACTCTGGATAACGTTTCTTGATTTCTGATCAATTCTACCATCAGCCATACCGTTGTACTTGTGCTAGAGTCCGAGGCACCAATTAGTAACTCCTATATATGTAGCATATGTATAAAAATGATCATTTTTTCATAAATAACAATTTTTTGGGATAGTTACAATAAATAACTCATGCTAAACGGAAATCTTACAAATACCATTTTCAAGGGTAAGTGTAAGGTTGCATGGTTTCGATGGAAAAATTGCACAAATTTACCTGACGGAATTTTGTGTAATTGGCCCATTTTTTTTTTTTAAACTATCTAAATAGTAAAAGAAAGCTTAAGTTACTTACCATCAATGCATTGACAATTTGATCTTCAGAAAATGTATTATCAGCCAAGAAAATATCCAAGAAATCTGGGGTCGAATTTGAATTGTCACGTCGTTCCATTAATCTTCTTTCAGTGACGATTCCACCCCAAATAAGTTGTATTTTGCTATACAACTCGATTGCCTTTCTTTTGCTCCAAAAGTCTACCCCTTTCAAAATTGGCAAGAAATCAACCCCACCAAGAGTGATCATCTTCTCAATCACCTCGTTAACCAAATCACCAATCACCTTAAAATCTTTATTATCGTGCATACCTGATCCAATATCAAAGATTTTTCTCGAAGTTAGAATGCTAGAGATAATATTTGCCAGAGTCGCAAACATTATATC
The DNA here is from genome assembly GCA_958496215.1 of Verbena officinalis. Lineage (NCBI taxonomy): Eukaryota > Viridiplantae > Streptophyta > Magnoliopsida > Lamiales > Verbenaceae > Verbena > Verbena officinalis. The sequence continues at coordinate 29,472,507 of OY292390.1, read as the reverse complement.
TCCAACATGAACAATTTCGCCCTCCTTAGCACGCAGATGATTCACCATGTCCATCACCTTCACTTTTCTATTCCAATCAGTGGATTCCATAGCCCTGGAGGAAAACACGGTATTGTGACCAATAGAGCGTAGAAGTTTCCACGATTCATCGCATTCGGACGACATTAATATAGATGAATCCCTTTTCCCTGGAAGTTTGTGATGAACTGACGGCGAGTGCCGCCCTGAAAATATTTTGTCGTGGGTTCGGCAAATTTCCTTTGCAGCTTCGGGCGATGAAGCGACCACCACGAGCTTGTCGCCAACCTTGAAAGACATGAGAGGACCATAGACTTTGGCCATCTTTTGAAGTGCAATATGAGGTTTATATATTAACTGTGGAAGGTAGTAAAGCAAAACTAGTAATGAATTCGGGCCTGGAGGAAGCTGTCGGCTCCGAAACAGGAAATTTTTCATCAAGAAAAAACAGATAATAATAATAGGGACAAAAGTGATCAACAAGGCCAATGCCATAATGGAAACTGAATAATATTTCCCCCGATTGAATATAATCAAGCAAGAACAGTTTGAATTTCTTGCTCTTTTACAGGCGATCTGATCAGGATATTGATTGAAACAAGCTTATGGGGAAATCTCAGATAGAGTAGCTCGATATTTATAATGTTCCAAGTATCATGGGGACGTGCAATATTATAAAACTGAAGTCTAAAGATTGACTTTGTCAGTTCTAATTAAAATATTCATTTTTAACGGATATCGCTGCAGTCTTATTTCCCGTTGAATACAAGTGTTGGCGTTTTTAATGTTGAATGCATATATATATTTCCCGTTCTGATCTTATAGTTTCAAAAGTTTCTCCTAGTTCATCGATCAAGACTGGAGTCGAGAGGAGAAGTTACCCAATAAAAAAAATATATTATGTTATTCTCGGAATAAAATTGGTGGTTGACCAAAATTTTGCCAACGATACAAGTACGTAGTTTTGTTTGTGTTAACTATATTTTTTTCCATCTATGTGAGGGCATCCACTATTGACTATCGTGAGTAATCTTCTCTCTAAATTGTAGGTATCTCTTAGGGTAAAAAAAAAAAAGCTAACTAGGATAGTGGCGGATATTTTGGGTCACCCACGTGGCATGATCTTAGAGAGTCAAACGTCACTTGGGTCTAGTCAAATTCCGCTCGTCACGTAGCCATAGTCAAAGTCCAACGGTTGACTGGGTCAAAGAGCCCAACCATTGAGTGTCTCGACCGCCATAATAATCCCACAGGGGAATCAAGCCCCGAGACTCGAGCGTCATGCGCTCGACTAGAGCGAGTCGACTCTCATGATTCAACTCTGAGAGCGAAACCATAGGATCGAGGCGCCAAGCTCGATCCTGTCCCATCCCCACACGCTTGTCATGGCTACAGCTGCATTAAATGCGCCGCACCTGCCCTGACTACTTTCCGTACATTGGTTAAACTGAAGTGATAAGATAATCATTCCCTTTAAGGAATGTTTATACCTCAAGGATCAGGCATTAAATGCCCTGCAGTCGAGACATTAAATGCACACCTCAGACAATGTACTTGGTGCATGTGGAGCCATCCTATAAATACCCCAGACATTTATTGCGGTTGGTAAGCTCTCATTAATTGGTCCGACCGCTTCTCTCCTTAATCAAATATCCTATTCCGAGTACTGACTTAATTCAGTGGAGGGGCTACGCCGGAGACAATCCCTTCCGGCCAAGTACCCAGTGTTCAGTGTCTTTCAGGTGGAAGTCGGATTCCACTATACAAATTCAACTGACAGGCTAGGACACGTGGTCGACCCTGGTCACTTACCAAAAAACACTCTCATCATAGGAAATTTAAGACTACTCCATGTGATAACCCTATATATATGCTAATAATAATTACTTCCGACAATGCAACCAAAAGATTTCTTCAGGGAGTCATTCCAATATAAATTTTTAGCTTCATATTATATAAGGATAATTATAAAAAAATCCCTAAGATTAGGTCTTTTTTTCTAACATGAAACCTTAATACATTACAAATACTCCTGGCCAGCTAAAACTTTACAAATACTTGCTTGAAACATAATACCCCTAAAAAATCATATAAATACCCAGGTTTCAAGGTGTTTTTCGTAAACAGAGTAAACCTCAGAAAAAATTTCCTAACAGGTCTTAATTTATAATGACTCAATTACTTATATTCAATTTAATATTAAATGAGAATATTTGATTTTGTAATATATTTTTTAATATACATAACCCCATTCTATATAAATTTATGATTTTGTGAGAGGAGTCGAGTCAATTGAGCAATTATCAAGCATAATACCTAATTAATACATTCTATATACATATATATGGAAAATATTCAAAAGTTTGGGGGGGGGGGGGGGGGGATCAATTGTACCCCCTCAACGCACCGTGGCTCTGCCAGTGAATGCAACACATCCCTAATAAAACTATCATGGCAACGACACTGGCTACAAGGCTGACCCACCATTGGTACGACACACCAACAATAGGAGAAAACTCATGTACGTAATGGTTGGAGGTTTTGGGGGGCTTGGTTTTATCGTAGTTGTAATAACGGGATTCTTGTTGCTTGTAAAAGCATGCAAAACAGGAAGGCGAGATAATCAAATTGAGGATCCGAATGTGGGGTCATCGAGCCTCCTCCTCCTCCTAAGGTTTTCCTGAACTTGTCCGGTGTAGGACAACCTTTTACACACGAGGAGATGGTTCTTGCAACATGCAATTTTAGTACAGAAAACTTTATTAAGCATGGACGATCGGGGGATATATTTCGTGGGATTTTGGAGGGTGGGTCCCACGTGGTTATCAAAAGGGTGGACTTACGTTTGGTCAAAAACGAATCTTTCATGTCGGAGTTGGAGTTTTTTGGGAAGGTGTCGAATCATAAGTTGGTTCCTCTAGTGGGACATTGCTTGGAGGATGAGAATGAGAAGTTTTTGGTCTATAAATGCATGAAGAATGGGGATTTGTCGAATGCTTTGTATAGGCTGACGAGTGGGGAAGACAGCGATTTGCAGTCTTTGGATTGGATTACGAGGTTGAAAATTGCTATTGGAGCTGCCGAGGCCTTAGCTTACTTGCACCATGAATGCACTCCTCCAGTTGTTCACAGGTATTTATGAGACGTTTATTTCTTTGTCATTTAGGAAATCGGCACTTTACTTCCCCCTTAGGTCAAAAGATATGTTTCTTTCCCAGTAGAACTTTTGACAAACTTCTAAATTCCTCTGGCTCGGTAAACTGCTCGAAAAGCAGTTATTTGTCAGGATAATAGTGTTGTTCATCTCATTAGGAATCAAACCTTCGAAATAATTGCTCGATACATCAAGAATGTGTATCTTTCCAATCCCGGAACTTAAATTTCCATAAAAGAGATTGCTAGAAAAGTTGAAGACTCCAACGTTGACATTATAAGAAGACAGGAAGGAGAAAGTGCCGGTAAGATTATTATTGGAGACATCTAAGTACTTCAAATCTGGAATATTCCATATAGTATTCGGAAGTGTGCCACCAAAATCATTTCCACATAAAACTAAATATTCCAATTTAGTGAGTTTCTTAAACAACTTACCCAGCAACGAGCCCTGCAGCTCGTTATTCCCTATTAATAGTTTCTTCAAACTTATTAATCCTCCAAGTTCGTCGGGCAACGGACCGGACATAGAATTGTATCCAAGATCAAGTTCTGTCAACTGAGAAAGCTTTCCAAGCTGAGGGGGAATAAATGAACTCAAACTATTGCTACTCAAATTCAACAGTTTAAGTTTAGAAAGAGAGCCGAAATCAAGAGGGATTCCTCCAGATAAAAAATTAAAAGACAGATCAAGAGAAGTAAGATTGACGAGAGATGAAATATCATTTGGGATTTGCCCTGTTAATAAGTTAATAGAAAGATCAAGGACTGATAATGAGAATAGCTTCCCTAATGTAGTTGGCATATTCCCAGTGATGGAATTATTGGATAAATTTAAAACATGAAGCTTGTTTAAGCTTCCAAGTGATGATGGGATTGAGCCGTAAATTGAACATGACCTGAGATCGAGAATTTCCAGATTACGTAGCTTTTGGCCTAACCATTCAGGAATTGACCCTTTTAGAGAAAACCCAGATGAATTGAAAGTGGATAATAAAGGAAAATATTGTAAAGAATCAATTGCAAACCGCGGACTGAGTTTTCCTGCACGAGTTCTTCTTAACCCGGACAAATTAATCCGAGTTACATGACCATCTCTGCACTCAATCCCTGTCCAATTCGAACAGGGGTTGGTTCTCTTATGCCAATCTTTTGCTGTGATAGCCAGTGATGATCGAAGGTCGAGTAATGCCCGCCACTCGGTTTGAGAACTCAGTATCTGGGCAGGCCCAATCGGCTGAGTCGCCGCCGAGTTGAGGAACAAGAAAATGAATAAAGGGAGAATCTTGAGCTGGACTTCCATGGTGTTTCTCTTAAAAACTATGTATTCTTCGTTGATGAACTCTATGGAGCTCCACGAACATGATAACTCTGCATTTTGCTGAAATGGGTTCTCCTTGTTGATTTACCCCTACAAAAATGGAGGAAAAAATGGCGTAGAAATTAATAACGAATGCAAGTACAAATGAAGCATATACAAGCATGTTGATGTAAATATGCATACCTCGACCATCACGAGCTTTATCTCTTCAAGAAACTCCAAATTAAAGCCGCCTATATACGTTTAAACGCGTTATCCGTGCATGGTGGCCATAATGCAGCGTCCCTTCGGCATTCTAAATAGTCCATTATTTATTATTAATCCTAATATTATATTTCTGAGAAAAAAAGAATTTAAAAGAAATAAGGATATAGTCACATTTTGTCAATCATTAACTTTAAACAATATCCTTGTTTAATAATTAAATTACAATTGCTGCACGAGTGCACGTACTACAAATATACCGAAACTCACTCGGTTTAGGTGAGATGAATAACTAGATCTCTTAACCAAAATTTGTGGTTTAAATTCTAATTTTTTTTCTTTTCCCATTTGGTTTTCGGGACTCAGGTAGTGCAGAGGATCAATTGCGGGTTATCCTTCTAACCTAGGTCCCCCATGCAAGTTAGGGTTTGAACCCTAAACCTTATTTAAAGGATCTATTGCTTCATTTCACTTTGGTGATGCTCCGAATTGGACTTCTTTACATTCCCACCTAATTATTTTTCGGGTTCGATTATTGTCATTGTTTTCCAAACAGGACCGGACCGGCCGGTCTGACCGGTTCAACCGGTGACCGGTAGCCCGTCCGGTCCGATTGGACCCCCAAAACGGTCGGTTGATTGAGCCAGTTCAAATAGATGGTTAAGTGGTCGAAAACCGGTCGAACCTGTAACGACCTGAATATTTTAATTATATTATTAATAATTACGCGAATTCTTTCTCGCCTAATTTCTCGATCTATCCAATTGGATTAATTAATCTTGTGGAAAAGATTGATTTAACCTATCTTTTAAATGCTCTCAATTACTTAAATTACATAAATGCCCTTAAAATCCTAAATGACCACTTTACCCCCCGAGATATTTTCCTAAATATCTACCTATCTCTCTCATTCTCTCATTACACACAAAGAAGGAGAAAAGAAGAAAGGAAGGAGAAAGAAGGAGAAGAAAGGAGGGAATCTTCCCGACGCCCTCCCGAGCCCGTTTCTTACCCGATCGACAAGCCGTGAAAACCCGAACGATCCTCACTACATTCTCTACCGGTAATCCTTTTACCCCATTTCATTTCGTTCCTTCCTCGTTGCGATTTTCGTGAGTTTTATATAGAATTTTATAGTTTTAGGATTTTCGTGTTTAGGAAGAATTACTTGACCATTTTACGTGTTTCTTGTGCCTATGTGTAGCTTATGTGATATATATGAATATATGTGAGAATTAGGATGTTTTATGGAGTAAATTAGGAGATGTATGGATTTAAATGTTGGTTTCGCGTGCGAGGTTTCACGATCTGCTGAGTCTGCTGCTCAGTAGATCCACACGGGCGAACGCACGGTCTTGATCAAGACCGTGCGGGAGCCCGTGCACCCTTACATGATCACGCACAAGCTACTGCACGGTCCCAAGACCGTGCACCCTTACGTGATCACACACGGGCTACTGCACGGTCTGGCCGGTGCAACCCCCCTTGACCATTTTTCTAGCTTGATTTTGAGTGTTTCTCACGATAAATACCATTTTACCCCTTACAAATAATGCCATTTTCCTGTTCGACCTCCGAATATCAATCCGATTTCACCCATAGCTCCCTCGAGCCTCGGGATTTGATATTCTTCATAATTTACAATTATCCGACCCTATTTGACTGTCAATTGAGACCTTTCTCGTTTAGGATTTTTCCCACCTTTCCCGTTTCTTATCCGTTTAATCCCGTATTCGCGAGAGAACGTCTTTATATTATTTTAAGCATGTCTACGTGCCCTAATTGCATTTAAGCATGCCTTTAATATTTAATTTATATTCTTTCATTATTTAGAATTTCATTTACCTTTCCTTAGTTGTTATTCCGTATTTTATATATCTTCACATGTTTAATTGCCTGGCTTTCCATATTGCAACTGTAGCATGATTGAGGTTCCATATGAATTGCCATGCGTCGTCTGTTGTTCGTGTCTTGCTTTTAGGATTGTCGGTCTCGTTTTCATCCTCTAGGCCCTGTGTATTACAAGTGGGACCAACGAGGGAGAAACCTGACTACCGTCTGCTTTCATACTGTCGTGTTGAGCCAGGTAAGAGTTTTAAATTGTTTTCAACTGGAGTAAGAACATAGTTACTTAGGTTTGCGAAATAAACCACTATCCCGCTTTCTTATTACTTGTTGTATTGCCTTTACTATTTCTCTATCTGCTTAGTCAAATCGTTTTGATAGCAAACCAAAATGTTTTAAATACTTTCAACTAGAGGCAAGAAAAACCCATTTGTTTTAAATGCGAACTTTGGTCTCTCGACCTCGCAATTATAACCTTGTCCCGAATGACCCCTTTGGCCTCCCACACCCCGATTTCCTACTTTCGAATGACCCTTTTGGCCACCCAAACTATCATTGATTTCAAAAGCGAGCCATAGATTGATTAATAATTTGGGCCCGGGGTATACAGGAGGTGAGCCTGGGGACGAGCGTCTGGGGCAAATCCCGATGTATACTTCTAGCGTGTTAACTTGGGCCGGCTAGGAGGTTGGCTAGCCTAAGTTGATGCGAATGGTGGTGCTAACAGCGTCTCCTTAAAACTCTGTATGGTGGTGCTAACAGCGTCTCCTTAAAACTCTGTATGGTGGTGCTAATCGCGTCTCCTTAAAATTCTATATAGTATTGTTGGTGGTGGAGTACTTGACTATATGCTTACATGATTTTCAATTGGGAGTTATAAGGAGAGGGTCCGTTCTCGCCGGGACACATTATTTGCATGATTTATTGCATTTGTTGCTTGTCTAATTGTTTTACGGCTTTCGTTACAAGTCGAAGCACATTCCGGTTCTCTTCATTTATCATATGTATTTCCCTATATATATATAAAACCCGGAAGCGTGACTCGTACTTGCTACCCTAAGCCTCCTTTATTATTCAATTAATTAGTTGAATTACGAGCCGTGTTTATTTATCGTTTCTAACTTATTGAATCGTGCCTTTCGAACTTGTAACGGCCTCGCGACTCAACTAATACCCCTTTCAACTTATCGGCTTGACATTACGTGCAATTGTTTTTAAAGAATCCGGTTCGTCAACCCCTTTCGTGTTTTCCAAGCAAGCCGAACCGAGTGTTGCCTTGTGTTATTGTTTTACAACTTGTATTTCGTTATTTATCTTCTTTCTCAAAACGGGCAACACTCACCACTTTTAATTTTAAAAAGATAAATGACGAACTGTGATCAAAACCCCCTTGCCGAGTATCCTTTATACTCACCCCTGTTATTTTGGTTCTTGCTTCAGATAGACAGGTGGCGACGTCACCTATGTTGTCAGTCGGCATCAACAGGTCTAGATAGGCTCAGTCTTTCTGGTTTGTCTTGTCAGTGGTCCCAACAACCGTTGAGTCTTGTTTATTGTATTTATTTACTTTACGTACTTATGTTCCCCTGATGTGGGATAGTTGACGATATCTAGGATTGTACAGGATAGACTAGTTGAGCCATGGATGGCACTACGTGTTGTTATTTTATTGTATTTCGAATTTAACATGTTTAATTGATATTATGTTAGCCTCGTAGGCGTTTATGAATTTATCTGTTTACTTTATAATCGCTTCCGCTTATCTCTGTATTGTTGTGATTGTTGTTGGGATGATTGTCGCTGTTGCCGATGGTTATTGTTTGAGTGCCGTTCGCCGGAGTGGATTTTTGAGTTGAGTCTCCTCGCTGAAGTTCGGGAGTTCGCTTCGGTGCGGATGTGGCGGTCCTTCTTCAGGGGGCACTACAGAACCAGTACCGGTTCAACCAGTGGACCCACAGTTCAATGATTTATCAACTTTTTTTTTAATTTTTTTTTTGTAAAATTGTTGTCTGCACAAAAACGTTTAGCGTTTTTAATTACAATTAGAATTCTAAAAGACTACAACGCTACAGGAAAGAAAACTACATGAGAAATCAAGCGTAAAATTAATTAACCATAAGAAATCAGAAAATTAAAAAAACTGCTGCTACTGCTTCGCTGATCTTGAAGGTGCTGCAACCTATATTAATTAACAATTTTTTAATTTTTTTTTATATTTTTATTAGTATTTATAATATTATATATAAATATATAATTAAATATATTTATTATATCATTTTAACGTCATACCGGTTCGATCGATGGTCGAACTGGTCGAACCGATCGAACTAATAACCAGTAGGGCCTCCGATTCTATGTCCGGCCTGATTTTAAAAACCTTGATTACAGTAGATATAGCGACCCTTCTGAACCCTTTCAATCCCATAGCTATTCTCGCATTATATATGTGAAACTACGAAATTTCAGAATTTGTGGGAAAATATCCGTTCTTTTTATCAATCAATTTAATTTACAATGCTAGCTTGCGCAAAATTATATTTTGTATCCTATATATAGTAGCATTCATTTTTCTCATATTGAGAATTATCTTGATTGATTTTACTATTTTCAATATTTGAAAGTTCGTCGACCACCGGCCTAACAATTATTATTCTTTTTTTTTTGGTGAAAAGCCTAACAATTATATGGTTTAGAGAAAACAAGTTAAATATTTCACATCAAAATCTCTTATACTTTTCTTGAGGTGATTAGCATTAATTTCTAATTTCCATTTGAACATACACTTGTACAATAAAAAGGGCCCATAAATTGATAAATTTCCAATGGAGGACGAGACTGTGATTGACTGATTGTGATATTTTTGGAAGAATTTGGTTTCTTTGACTTGGTCTCATACCGTTGGATTCCATCTGAATTATTTGATGGCAGATCATAAATAGCAAAATTGAAAACCATGCAATTATTAAGAGACAAATCACGTCTACACTTAGAAGTAGAAACAAAACTATCTTTGTCAGAAAAGAAAATTCCTTTCTTATAGGTTCATGTTGCAAGCCAGTTGGCCTTAGAGTACTGGTTTTAACTTGGCCTTGTCGTTTTTTATTTTTTTATTTGTTTTTATATATATATATAATTAAGTCTATTAGAAATTAATAAACTAAAAAAAATTGGGAAAAATATGATTCAATATATCAATTAAAAATCTTGTGTTTTCACTTTTACTCAGACGTTTCTGAGTGTAATTTCTCTTTTTACTAGACAAAAATCAATATAAACTACAGATTGAACGCGTATAACTCTAACGGTTCCAAGCAAGATAAGTAGTTTATAGTCGACTCAATATCGACGAAATCCCTCCATTTGATCTCTTTAGTACCGATTGTCTTGCAGTGCACCGTTCATTGAAAGAGTAGGCGGTTGAAAGACCCATCTCTAAATAAAGCCTTTAGGTTGGGTCCATTGGGAGATATCAAAGGGGAACCTTGCCTAACTGCCTGTGTATTATTCAACACATCTATCCACTTATCTTGTCCAAAGCAGAAGTTATTACTAAACCCCAAAAAAGCTTGCTAAATTATTATTCATGATTCTCTTAGTTAAATAATTACAATTATAATCCATTAAAAATTGTGTAATTACAAAAAGAATCTACATATTATATTCTTGCTCATCTCATGGGCCTATTCCGCAAGCCCAACAAGTTTATTTGCTTTTCGGTGCAATGGGTTGAGCCCAAAATATGTGATACCATGGTGCATCGATAACAAGTTTCAAGTTTATCAATTATTTGACCAAAATATAATAAATCAATAAATTATTTCAGTAGAAGAAGGAATCTTGATTGAATAAATAATTAAAGGGATAAGAAAATACCAAACCTATGACCCAATAGCTCATCTGAGGGGATTTTAGGTTACGTTGGGGCGTAATATATTAAAAGGCCCATTTTCATTTTTTTTTGTTTTGCTAAAATAGGCCGAAAAAGATGGGCCTATATGAATCATGGCTTCGATGTAATAAGAAATCTAACCAATATGTATAACATGTGTATGCCATTTATTATTATTATTATTATTATTATTATTATTATTATTATTATTGTACAATGGAGAAATCGAATAGAGAAAACGAAAAGAAAAAGGAATCAAAAGTTCAAAGCCTATCAATCTCTAGGAGTTTTTGGAGCTCTAACTGGGGAGTGTCCAGAAAAACAATTCGTTTCACCTCATCGTGATCCTTCTTTATAAGAAAATCGGTACAAGTATTATTTTCCATATTACATAAGTGGTAATTTTTTTTAAACAAAATATTAGATATGTCGTAAATATAAATACAAAACATCACATAATTAACACTCATTTAACCGAAACAAATCCGAACTAAAATTTTTGTAGGTAAATTCCATATTCATGTGCTCTTTTTGTACACGTTTCCAAACGTGTTGTATATATCTCAAAAAATATAATATCAAAAGAATTAAATAAACCATGAAAGTACTTTCGGATCTTGAGAACAAAAAATGGGCAGCTGGGTGGATGGGTTCCCCCAACTTAAAATAGAAGTTGAATCTTTGTCTTTCATTGAACAAGAATCTGTTCAACTTTCGACAGGATTCCAACTGCAAATTGCGATTCGGCCGGGTCAAGAAAAAATATAAATACGATTTTAAAAGTCGTGACAATGAACTGGCAACTGATAAAATCAATTCTTTTTACTGAATATATATCAACGTGGATGATAAGGATTCAATATATTCTTGATGATATATAACTTTTCTACACACCTCAAAGTTTTCTATCTCATTTTTCAGTAGTTAATTTGTTAATCAAAACTCAAAAGTTAGTCTGTCATTGTTACAAATTGCCTACCAATTAACGAGGCTTCACGTCAACAAAAGGAATCGAGCTCACACATTCGGACAAGTACGAGCCTACTTCCTACCAACGGTACCAACTCTTGTTGGCATTGAGGAAATTATTAATTTACCCTTTACTCTTCTTAATTATGTTATGACAATTACACCCTCTCGATTTAGGAGAAAATACAACAAGACTCCTTCTGCTATTGAAAATTACAGAGACCCCTCGACTATGGCGATATCTAACACTTAGGTCCTGCCGTTAGTCGTTTTCTTGTTTTCATGTAGATGCTAATGTTTTATTAACTGGACAATAAATTAATTACTTTGCTCATTTCATGTATACCAAACAGTATAACAAAAATATTATGGGTAATTTAGTTATTTTATAACTTTCCGTTAAGTTTTTTAGTTTTTCGTTAGGGTTAGAGGATTTATTTACAATTTCCAATAGTTGAGGGGTATTGCTGCATTTATCACTAAGTTGAGGGGTGTAAGTGTAATTATCCCATTAAGTAAACATATATCTGCCATGAACGTGACGAAACAAAACTTAGAGGGTATTTTTGCTGAGCTTATAAGCTCTTTAAAATATCTTATAAGTTGTTTAATATCTTATAAGATGTTGCAAAGTGTTTGGCAAATATTTTTTGAAATGAGCTTAAACTCTTAAAATAAGATATTAGGAGCTTATAAGCTCCTTAAAAATAAGTTAGGAATCCCAACTTATTTTAAGATCTTAATACACTTCCCTATATTTTGCCCATATTAATTACATATTTGCCATTACTAATATCTTATTAGCTTATGGTTTTATTTTATCCAAACACTTTTAAATCTTATTTTTAAAATAAAATTTAATATCTTATAAGCTTTAAAAACATCTTATAAAATGTGAAAGCTTATAAACTCTTTAAAATAAATTTAGCCAAACATCCTCTTAATTAAATCAATTATATATACACATTCAAAGTAAAATTATCTTTCGGCAGCCACAATCTGATGATATTAATTAATTATAACATAAGCCGCAAAAAAATAGAAAACATAAATGATGGAACAAAATCATTAGTGCTACTGCTAGGTGCTAACCAACATATTAACAAAAGTACGATGAGGCTCTCATATTGTTGTCTGTCTTCGATCGGCATGAATTATACTAATTAAGTAGTGTTTTTTATTTACTAATTATAATATAAATCCGCATTTCCTGCTATATAAAATATTATTTATCTTTTTAGGGATAATTATACTTATAGCCCCTCGACTTAGGAGAAAATACATGAATACCCCCTCAATTATTGTAAGTTGTGAAAATTTCCATTTCATGACCTTCAACGACGGTTAACTTAGAAATGAGATAATTACACTTACATCCCTTGACTTAGGACTTTTTTGAGCTGACATAAAGCCTAATTCTTAAATTTAACTGTAGGACCTAAGTGTTAGATATGAAGTCATAGTTGAAGGAGTGTCTTACTCTATATTTACTTTACTTAACCCCAAAATATATCGAGAGAGTATAAGTATAATTACTCCTGATTGTCGCAATAGATAATTAATAATTAATTTGTATTATAATTATAACTACACGTGTTGATATTATTGAAAGAGTGCTTAATTTTAAAATAGTAAGAATAATTCGTTAACTTTAACATAATTTTGAATATATATGTTGGATATTACAAAATTATGATGCTAGAAAATAGGTAATTATATATCTCCTGTCCCTTTTTCCATGATTTTAAACTTTATATAAAGCTAAATCATGTTCCTAACGCGTGATAGATCTCACATGATAAGTACTCTATACAATTATCAATGAAAATAAATGCAAGAAAAAACAACAGCAATGGAAAGTGAGATCGATCGAGAGAAAAAAACATCAATAATTTTTGTGTCATGCTCATGCATGTACTGTGTCTGTCGTCAGGTTACGTACGGATTCCAGCCATGTTAGAGGAAAATATATGTCTACAAGCTGTATATATGCTTCTTTTTTACCAGCTGGTTTAATCTTATCTACACTTTCGTGGTGATAATTACTCGCATGGAAAGTTAAGGAAAACATCAAATTTCCCTAAATTAATGTAATCTGATAGAATATAGTTAGGGCTATAATGTAATTTTTATTGTTTTTAGTTAGTATTTGTTTTTCTCTTTATTAGCTTTATTAGAAAGTGCTAATGCGCTTACTTCTTTTCTGTTTAAGTCGCACATAGTTTATTTGCTAAGGGTTGAATATGATTAGTCTATCATATAAAAAGGCTGGTCATTATTCCCATTGTAACACTTATCATTTTTTAATAAATAAAGAATTTACTTTGTGCGCATATTCCCTCTCTGTTCATCATCATTCCAGTATTCACATTCTACGCACTTCTACATGGTATCTTGAGTGCATTATCCGCTGTAATATCTGAATCTGTGTTCAAATCTTCATAATCGAAGATATCTTGCGTTTTGCATCATTCGATTCTCCTAATTCTTCGAAGATTTGTCTTCTTTTTTCGTTATTCTTCTCGATCTTCCCCTTCTGAACCCTAATTTTTCTTTCTCGCCGCGATTTACAATTTTATCATCATCTTCTTAGTAATCTAAGATGACGAACGAAGATGGGAAGAAACCTGAAAAATCTGAGGTCGCGACTGCCTCTAATGTCAACAATTGCGACGATCCATACAATATGTCCAACAGCGACGCATCGCAACTCACAATCGTCACTGTGATTATGAATGGCACCAATTATCTCACCTGGAGAAGATCTATGAAGATTGCGCTAAATTCTAAAGTGAAGATCGGCTTCGTCGACGGTACTATCCCCTGTCTTAAGGAATCTGATCCGTTATTCAACACATGGAAGCGTATTGACAGTACGGTATTGTCCTGGCTCTTAAACTCCTTAACTAAAGATCTCTATGATAGTTTTATGAATGCTGAATCCGCTCAAGAACTTTGGGATGATTTACACACCACTTACGGACAATGCAATAGTCCTTTGATCTATAACTTGAAACGTGAAATTGTTCTTATGCGTCAAGGAACTATGGCATTATCTGGTTATTTCAATAAACTTAAGACTCTTTGGGACAAATTGAATACTCTCACTGAAGTTCCTAAGTGTCTTCTTGGTAATGACTGTAGAGTCTTCAAATTTTTGAATAAGGCTAAGGAATTGGACATGTTAATACAATTTCTGATGGGGCTGAATGACACATACGATAGTGTTAGGAGTAATCTCTTAGTCATGAATCCCCTTCTCACTGCTATTAAAGCTTATTCTTTGGTCACCACTGTTGAGACTGGAAGAGATGGTCAGATTGCTACTGATTCAAGCAATATATTTTGTTGTCAAAAAGGCCTTCATATGGAAGGGGAACTGTTTCTAAAAGAAAGGAAAAGTCTGATAGACATTGTGATAATTGTGATGGGGATGGTCATACTATAGAAACTTGTTTTAAGCTAACTGAAACACCTGAGTGATATACTGCTATGAAGGAAAGAAAGCTTGCTGCAGGAAGAGGAGCCAGAAACCAACCAAGGGCAAACACAGCTTTCAACACTCCTCTGGATCATAATCTGGAATCAGGTACCACCTCATCAAACAATGTTCATTCTGCTAACATTTCTGCTCTCATCAAACAGGAAATGGCAAAGTATTTTAAGGAACTCACTTCCCAAGGTTCTGAACATGTGAACTTTGCCACTGAAGCTAGCTCTAAGTTTGATGAGTTTGCAGGTATGATCTCCTCCTCCCTCTCTGCAAATTTTAATAAATTTAATGCTAATTTTTGGATAATAGATACATGAGCTTCTAGTCATATGGTATCTAGTCTAGAGTTGCTTATTAATCCTGTACCTCCTAAATTTCCTATACCTATAATTTTGCTTGATGGCACTTGCCAATTGGTTAAACTTGTTGGTACCGTAAAGATTAATGACAAATTGACCCTCAGAGATGTTCTCTACCTACCAACTTTTAAGTATAATCTCATCTCTGTAAATAGGTTAGTTTCCGCAACTAACAATATATTTGTATTTGCCAAATCTGCCTGTTTCTTGCAGGACCAGACCACTAGAGAGACCATAATCTCTGGATATGCTCAAAACTCTCTTTACATTCTTGATAATAAGAGTTGTTTACATAAAACTGTTAGCATTGATACTGATATTGTTCCTGCTGTAAATCAGGCATATATTTATGATGTTTCTAATAATGCCACCAACTGTATTAGCAATATGGATAGGGTTGCTAGCTTAATTGTCAAAAACAGTATATGGCACCATAGATTGGGACATATGTCCCAAGATGTATAGCATCATATTTCTTCATTGTCTGATAAAGGTGTAGCTCTTAATACTTTATGTGATACATGCCAGAGAGCTAAACAAAACAAATCCCCTTTTCCTTCTAGCACCATTCATACTGTTAGACCTTTTGAACTTATACATCTGGACTTATGGGGACCCTATAAAAAGCCTACTAGGCTAGGTTTTCACTACTTCCTCACAATAGTAGATGACTATTCTAGATCCACTTGGACTTATCTTATGCCATACAAACACCATACTTTTGATTTTTTACAGAATTTCATGAAACTCAATATGAAACTAAGATTAAAAAGATTAGGAGTGACAATGGAACAGAGTTCACTAATCAAAGATGCCTTGATCTTTTCCAATCTAAAGGAATTATACATCAAACTTCATGCCCTTATACACCACAACAAAATGGGGTTGTAGAAAATAAACATAGAGTTTTATTACAAATATCTAGGGCCTTGATGTTTGAATCTAACTTACCTATTCAGTTTTGGGGTGATGCTATCCTTACTGCTACTTTCATTTTAAATAGAATCCCTAGTAGGGTTCTTTCTTGGGAAACACCTTATGAAAGGCTGCACAATACTCTTCCCTTTTATGATATGCTAAGAAGTTTTGGCTGTTTATGCTATATAGTTAATAATGGCCCTGTCAAAGATAAGTTTAGCTCCAGAGCCTCTAAATGTGTGATGATTGGCTATTCTAATACACAAAAAGGATATAAGGTGTATAATTTGGACACTAATACAACCACTGTGTCTAGAGACATTAAATTTTATGAACATATATTCCCATTTGTGAATAAATCTCCTGTTGTTACTGATGTAACTAGTGACATTCATTCTCCTGCTATTACTTCATTTAACATTGATGATAACACTGATGTTGATACTCATTCTATTTCTCTTACTGATCCTTCTGTTACTAAGGTAAATGATGATAATGTTCAATTAAGTGAACAATCTGATACCAATCTGCAGGGCACTACTGATCCTACTATTTCATATAATTCTGATCACAATACTTTCATTCTCAGGGTAAGCACTAGGGATAGACATCCACCTAGGGGTCTAAATGGTTATGTTTGCACTAATGCCTCATTCTCTGAAATTGACAACACTTTACCCCATGTTCTTGATACTTCTTGTTTTACATTTTCTGATAGTTACTTATCTTTTATGGCTAATGTCAGATTAGTGCCTGAACCTACCACCTATAAGCAAGCCTCTCAATATCCTGAGTGGATTGAGGCTATGCACAAGGAGATTCAGGCACTAGAGGATAATAGTACTTGGACTCTCACTACTTTACCTAAAGGTAAAAAGGCCATAGGGTCTAAGTGGGTGTTCAAAGTAAAATTTAACCCTAATGGGACTGTTGAGAGGTACAAAGCTAGGTTGGTCGCCAAAGGTTTTAACCAAACCTTTGGGATTGACTACTTTGATAGCTTCTCACCCGTTGCCAAGTTGGTCACAGTTAGATTAATTCTAGCAATCTCAGCTTCTAAAAACTGGAATGTGTACCAACTTGACATAAATAATGCATTCCTACATGGCACTCTTGATGAGGATGTGTACTTACTTCCACCTGAAGGATATACCAAGGTTGTCCATTGTAGCGCCCCGCTCTACAGCCCCCGAACCTGCACGGATTCCCAAGCCGAATACAGTGCCTCAACCCGAGAACCCATGCAAGCTAACGGGTCAATCCCGACACTTGGCAACAGTGAATCCCCAAAATAAAGCATTTAAATAGATCAGAGAATATATAGCGGAAGCATTTAAATCCATATTAACAAAAATTGCCACTCCGGGGCCAATACATTAACAACAGCCCACTCAGGGCAGCATCATTTAAATAACAATATTGGGGAACAATATAATATTATCAATCCAGGTTGACAAGAATAATGAACGAGATCAAAAGACAACTAATGAGACTCGGCAAAACCAAAAAAACCTATCTGACACTGTTGCCCATCCGACACGTAAGACATGTCGGTCTCTCTCAAACCTGAGGCAAGAACAAATTAAAAGAGGGTGAGTCAAAGTACTCAGTGAAGATGTGAGAACAAGTCGAGTCATGCTTCCAGGTATTTATAGAAAATACATATGCGATAATGAAGAAACCGGAATATGCTTCGACTTGGATATACAATTAAGAATTAAAATCAATAACACTATAAAGCAGTAAATACGATCCCAGCGAGAATGGGCCTGTTCCTCCTTATATCTCCACGGTGCATGTATAAATACTCCATCGCCGGTGTCAAGCTAAGGAGCAACCCGAAGCTCAACCATAATGAATTTTAGGAAAATGTGCAACGAATGCAACACCCACCATCGCTCCCAACCGTGGCTATCATCTCCTGACAGGCCACGATTGACGCTTAGTTTTGGGAGAAGCACCTCGGATTACACCCTGAACGCCCGTCCCCAGATGTAACCTTCGGATACTTTCCCGGGCCCAACTTGAAAATAGTCATGTATTTGCTCGCTTTAAAATAACCCATTTGAATGCCAACCAACACTCTGAGCAAGGGTGACGACAAAGGATTAAATCCTAAGTCAAACCGTCACGTAAAATAAATAATTTTCTTGCCCTTTTGAAAACAAATCAATTTGGTTTACTAATGTATAATTTTGATATTAAATGATTTGAGGATAAAACATAAAAATATAAACTCGAAATATATAATACATTAATAAGGGATTAGGGGGTTCGCAATTATATATATATATGTTCAAGCCCAGTTAAAAGTTTAAATCCTCACCTGGAATCAAAAAGAGAAAGCCTAGCTACTAGACTCACTGGTCTCCCACGCCGGACTGATCTGGAGACAAGACAAGACCTAGACAAATCAATAACGACTATAACAACAATAAAAGCGCAAATAAGCAATTATTGGACGAACGGCTAACCAAACATATTTCCAATCATGCATATGTCAATTATAATATGTAAAGAAGCTATCATGTAAATTTCACGCAATTCCGACAAGTTGTCAAAAATACACATAATTAGAATTACACTATTCATAGCCCGAACGAGGGCGAAATTAAATAAACATTCCAAAATATAAATCTACAAATTAAAAGGGTTCTATAGGTGAAAACGGTGTAATTTTTGGAGTCCGTATGCAAAAAGTCAACCAAAAATGGTGACCCGAAGACTCAATTGCCGAGAGCAAAGTTTGAAAAAGCTGGAAAAATTCACTAAGTATTTCACACGGCCTAGTGCACGGTCTTGAACACGGTGTCAAGACCGTGCACGCACACACGGCCAAACACACGGGATAGGTGCACGGGCTTGCAAGCAAATATAGCTGCACACGGGCTCCTGCACGGTCCTGCGCAAGACCGTGCGTTAGCCCGTGTGGTTCAACTGAACCCAGCAGAAACTTACGGGTTTTCAAATTTTCGAGCCAAAATTCCACAAAAATCATATTTTTAACGCAAATCAACACTCATAATTTATAACAATCAATAATCAACATCTAATTCACATATACATCCAATAAAATCACGAATTGACCAAGAAACGGGCTCGATCTAAGCAATTATCCTAAAAGTCCCGAAATAACCAAATATTCTCAAAACCTCGAAAAATCGTAAAAGAAATTGGGGAAATTGGTACCTATAGAAAGGTATCGATGAACTGATCGTTTAAAAACGATTAGTGCGAGATTCCACGGAGATTCGAGCTCGGCACGATCGATTAGGGATTCGAGAGAAATGTCTCTTTTCTTCTTCTTCTCTCTCTCTCTCTCTCGAAATAAAAATAATGAAATGAATTTCGACACTTATCAAATATCTTCGAAATACCGAAAAATACGAAGGGTTATTTTAGTAATTTTAGAAAATCCAATTAAATACGCGTCGATCACATATAACGATTAAATATTTAATAAACGCAATATAGACACGTAATTTAAATACGCAAATAATATTATCACCTTGGTCATTTACGACATAATATATTATAATTCACATATAATCGAGAATTTAGAGATTAAGAAAGATAATTAACGCGTAAAAATTACTCACAGTAATTCTCAGATTTCTGGGTCGTTACATCCATGGTCAAGTTTGTAAACTTTCCAAGTCCCTCTATGGCTTGAAGCAAGCTTCAAGGCAATGGAACTTGGAATTTACAAACAAATTAATAAGCTTTGGCTTTATCCAATCAGAACATGATAACTGTTTATTTCTATTTCATACACAGTCTATCTTCATCATGTTGGTTGTCTATGTAGATGATGTCCTGATCGCAGGCTCTGATGATGCTAAAATGGCTGAAATAAAAGATTTCTTGCATAAAACGTTTACTATTAAAGACTTAGGTCTTGCCAAGTATTTTCTAGGCTTGGAAATTGCTAGATCATCTGCTGGTATGATCATAACTCAAAACAAGTACATTTTGGACATTCTTAAGGATACAGGGTTTCTCAATGCTAAACCTGCATCCACTCCTTTACCTGCTGCATTAAAGTTTGATGACTTGAATTTTATTCCTTATAAGGATCCCTCTCAATACAGGAGACTGATTGGGAGACTCCTATACTTAAACCTATCCAGACCTGACTTAAGTTTTGCAGTCCAACAACTCAGTCAGTTTGTTGGGAATCCATCCCAAGCTCATTGGGATGCTGCTACCCATCTACTTAAATATTTAGCAGGTTGTCCTGCTTCTGGACTCTTCTTTCCAGTCCAATCTACTATGCATTTAACTGCATTTTGTGATGCAGATTGGGCAACATGCCCCATTATTCGCAAATCAGTTACAGGTTACTGTATCTTTTTAGGAAAATCTCTTATATCTTGGAAAACTAAGAAGCAACATACTGTTAGCTCCTCATCTTGTGAGGCTGAGTATAGAAGCCTTGGAGCCACAGTTCGTGAGCTTCAATGGATAAGCTATATGTTAAAAGATTTACAGATTCCTGTTCAATATCCTATTCGTTTATGGTGTGATAATCAGTCTTCAATTAACATTACAGAAAATGCAGTTTTTCACGAACGGACCAAACACTTAGAAATTGATTGCCATGTGGTCCGGAATAAGTACAAAGAAGGCTTCATTACGCTGATTCATGTTACTTCATCTTCTCAACTTGCAAATTTGTTTACAAAGTCCCTCAGTGGACCTCTGTTCCGGCGTTTGTTGTTCAAGCTTGGATTTTTTTATCGAAATCCACCTTGAGGAGGGGGTGATAGAATATAATTAGGGCTATAATGTAATTTTTATTGTTTTTAGTTAGTATTTGTTTTTCTCTTTATTAGCTTGATTAGAAAGTGCTAATGCGCTTACTTCTTTTCTGTTTAAGTCGCACATAGTTTATTTGCTAAGGGTTAAATAGGATTAATCTATCATATAAAAAGGCTGGTCATTATTCCCATTGTAACACTTATCATTTTTTAATAAATAAAGAATTTACTTTGTGCGCATATTCCCTCTCTGTTCATCATCGTTCCAGTATTCACATTCTACGCACTTCTACATAATCAAAACCATATGCCATCTTTTGGGATCATGTAACTATTCACCTTGCAAGTCTCGGTTGCGTGATGAGGCACTAACAGTGGAGCTGGAACGTGAAGTCTCAATGTCTCCTTTATGCAGGACTGGAAATAGTGGACTGGAAATAGTGGCGCTAGAGTCTGATGCACCAATTAGTATATCTCCTATATAGCATGTAAAAATGATTAACTAGTCCTAGAGATCAAGTATAGCAATTTTATCCATCGTATAAATTATGGCGAATTACATACAACACTCCCAAGGTTTCTCATAATTACAAAATAACCCCTCTGTTTTCAAATATTACAGAAACCCCCTGAGATATATTAATGGATGCATCAGATTTGAACTTAATTAATCACATAAATTATTGATATATATTTGACACTTTACCCACTAAAATATTTAAATCAAATTAAAGTTACAACAAACTTTACGACCAACTAAAGCACATATAATGGTCATAAAATATAACATAATTGATCATTCTGATTCCCATGGCGCCACCAATTTCCATTTTTTCTGATCATAACTAATGGAAAATCCTTCTTCATTTGCCTTCCAATATATGACTGCTTTTCCTTTATCCCGAGCCGGCTCATATGCATGAAACGACGTGAACCGCAAGCCGGATAGAATACTCGTGTAATACACGTCGTTTATATCTGCTCGGATCTCATACGTCTCTCTGTGGCTCAGCTGGAACGAGCCGACAGCTCCGCCCTTGCCTCCAGCTTTGATGCTACCGCTGATAAGAGCCGAATTGTTGTCAGCCACCGCGTTGATGATGTTAATAACAGGCCGCCGGCAACCAGCTTTGGTTTTGGAGGCTGGTGAAGTGGAGAGATTAACGGCCAGAACTAAGAGCAAAGGGAAAAACAATATTAATTTTGAGGCCATTTTCTTTCACTTTCTTTTTTCTCTTCTTGGTACTTATGGTTTTGTTATGTTTTTGTTTTTCAGTTTTTGCCTTTTTGGGGTTTTTTATAGAGGTGAGAACGTAAGGGTTCAATGGATTTAGTTTTGTTAATTAAAAGGGGAGCGTCATTTAGGGATAATACCATAATTTGTGGGTCATGTTCTCAAATTATATGTCCATTTTAATTTGATATTACGTATGATTTGACTTTTTTGTACGTAAAGAAATAGTTCATTGTTTAACTACATATGGAGGCGACTTAATTTTGCAAAAGGTGATATTTATTTATACATGTAGTCTTCAAGAAGTATCATATCTTGAAAAAAAAAAAGTATCATATAGTCCAACAAAAAATTATAGGAGATTTACACTTACCACCCTTCAAGTTCGTTTTTAATTACAAATTTGTCCCTTTTATTTTAAAAATTACAAAAACATTCCTGAAGTTTCATTATTCTTGTAAGATTTTATCTAATTTTGGTAATTTTCATGTACACCATGACCGGAAGCGTCTTGTCTCCTGTAGCCTATTGATCTAGGAGTCAAGGTTTCAGGATGTTTTCGTCAACGACGTAAACCTCAGGGGTTGTTCGTAGCTGACCCCTAAATTAATAGAAAATGAATTTGAATTTGAAGCAATATCATGAGTTTTGAAGAAATGGATATTGGAATGGGTTGGGTTTAGCCTTAGGAAAGAAAGACATGTAATTGACTTGAGACTAGATATGATCCAAACTGAGAGTTCAACTTATTCGGAACACATGAAAATATGATCCTCAACCTCAATCAAGTCACTCTCTATCTTGGAGGGAGGATGAATACATGATATATAGCAAATAATAAGTACTGGAAACTCAATGGATGCTAGTGTGCAACAAACATAACATAGTTTTGTATCAACATAAAACTAGAAAATATCATCATTTCAATGTATATCAAATTTAATCATTAAAATGATATATAATTGATAATATTTGATGATGCGGACAAGCTTATATCCTCAGCAACGAGCATCTCTTTTCAACCATCAACTTGATCATACGAAAGCTCGCTTGGACCACCTGCGTTTCCAATAACAATCGGGAGATTGAAACTAACATGGAGATAAATATGACAGCAAGTCTAACAACAAAATATAAACTCATCCTATATATATATGATACTAACTACTAACTCGCAATAATTTCTTAGAAAAATTCCGATAATCTTTCGATTAAAACTCCTCAAAACTACTATGCTTTGCAAGAGGCAAAAATTGTTTGAAACCTCAGAGAATTTTCTATAATTTTTTAAAATAGAGGGGGTATTTTGTAATTAATGCAAACATAAGGGGTATTGTATGTGATTCGCCCTTCATTATAATATAATCGTATCACGTTGCATCTAAGCTTAGTAATAGACCAATTTTGATTTTGGATTTTTGGAAAATCTAATCAGCAGAACCAATTATTCTTCAGGTCAACAAATGGTATGTGAGAGACTTCGTGATAATTTGCTCCTGCTTCACCATTCACCACTCGTAATCTGTCGTTGAAACCTTTTGGCGCATAAAAACTTGCAACTTCTGGAGGGTAGTGATGAATCTCAACGCTTCAGGAATCATCTCCAACTGTTTTTCTAACTGTTGGGGCTTGATAGATCTGGAGGGTTCGAGATTCTTGTTGCTGCTGTTGAAGTGCACTGATATCGGCGAGTTGAATTTACTCAGAGGAGTTTTATTTACTCTGTTTTTCAGGTGCAAATTTTTGGTCATTTTTTTTAGGTAGGTAGGAGTTGCTTAGGTTTATAAGGATTTCCCTTGCAAGTCGACTGTCATTCGACGCTCCGCTGGCAATACGATGATTTCGATGCAATCTCTAAGGTTCTCGAACCCCATATTGACGAGGCTTGTAAAATATATAATTGAAAAATGAAATCAAAGAAGAAGATTTCTGTAATTACCTTTGTAGCATCATGGGTATGAATCTTTGACTTCAAGAAATGGTATGTGAGAGACTTTGTGATAATCTGCTCCTGCTTCACCATTCACCACTCGTAGTCTGTCATTGAAACTTTTGCGCATATAAACTTGCATTTTCTGTAGGGTACTGATGAATCTCAACCCCTCAGGAATCATCTCCAACTTTTTGCAATGACCAATACGTATGTAAGAAAGATTGGGCATGGCTCTTTGCTCCACCTCCCATTTCTCTATTTTTGATAGACAAAATATTTATAGAAACTTGAGTTGTGGAAAATGAGATGCACGACACATCAACATATTCGTGTTGACGAATACTGGCCCCCAGAATCTGAGTGATTTAAGCATTGGAAACCTACCCAATACTTCCATTACATCAACTCCCTTAATTATGGTATCCTCAAGTTCCAATTGAACCAGATTTGCACACATTCTTGTTTGATAGCATGGTAAGTTACACCCTATCTCACCCTGTATTTTCAATCTGATCAATGATTGACTCATCAACAACTTTCCCAGCAGGGCTGAACCTTCTTCTCCATGACTAAAATCACAATGCACAAATTCAACATCTGCCTCGTGTAATTTGTAGATAGGATTGACAATTATTGACAGATTTTCATTATCATGAAACTCTGCCTTCAGAAATCGAAGATTTGCCAATTTGGAGAGATCTGTGGTACGAATGAACCTTCGAGTACCTACTATGAGTGTCTCCAACTCAACCAACCCATCCAGTATCAAGAATTCATCTTGAATCCACCAACTATCCAGAAATAGATGCCTCAATCTTCTCATCTTATGAATCAGATTAGACAATCTTAGAGAGTCCCTTACTCTTAAATCCAAGGTGTGCAAATAAGGAAGCACGAATATAGACACCGGCAACTCTCTCAATACACTTCTAAACAAACTTAGATATCTCAGGTGCACTAGCTTACCCACTTCACTCGGTAAGTTTTTGTCTTCAAAACGACACTCCTCCAATATAAGATTTCTCAGAAATTTCATCTTCTTCAAATTGGTGAGAATGATGTCTTTAGAACTGATGTGTAAATAATTATTGAGTAAAATAGATCTGAGTCTTTTCAATTCTTCTGGCTCAACAAAATCATGATCTGGAATATAATTATCATCAAAGTGGATGGCTAATCTACGAATAGCACCAATAGAACAAGAAGCAGAGCAGTGCTTGTCTTGGCTAAGATGATCTATCACCTTGATGAACCTTCTTCTTCTGCTTTGGATAAACAAAGATCACGCATAGCTGACGATATTTAAATTTATTGTATGTTGAAGAAAAACTTAAAAATTGATCATCCTTTTCGTACTGCACTTGAACTATGCACCTTAGTGCTAGTTCACTCAAATAATGTTCTGCAACATCTATTAACGTTTCATTGCTTCCTTTATCTTCAGATGAGATCAAACCCTCTGCCATCCACAACAAATACAATGTTTCTATATTTATTTTTTCATCCTCTTTGAAATATCCAAGATAGAGGAGCACGGCTTCAAGTAATAAGGCAACACATTATAACTCAAATCCAACACTTGTTTCACTCTTTTGTCTTTGTCACCTACTCCTTCGCCATGTTTCAAATATGTATCGATGTTATTACTGCCTTTCTCCCAATCACTTAAACTTTGTTTTCCACGCAAACTTCCTCCAATAACCGAAATTGCTAGTGGTAGGTGACCACATTTTTTAACAACTTTTCTTCCAGTAGCTTCAAGTTGTGTTGCTTCAGATTTAAGCACTGTACATGGAAAGGTTAAATAAACTGATTATTATATCTGACTACCATCAAATTTGGAGTATTTACAATTTATTTCTTCTAATTTGAAAAATAACTCTATAATTCCTAATATTTTTAAGGGATAATTACACTTACACCCCTTCGACTTAGGGGTAAATACAGCTAGACTCCCTGTAATATTGGAAATTATAGATAGATCCTCTAACCCTAACGAAAACCTTAAAAACTTAACGAAAAATTGTGAAATGACTAAATTATCCATAACATTTTTATTTTAGTGTTTGCTATACATGAAATGAGCGACGTGAGTAAGTTATTGTCGGGTTAATAGAACGTTCGAATCTACATGGAAATAAGAAAATGACTAATGACAGGACCTAAGTGTTAGATAGAGCCATAGTTGAGGGGGTGTCTCTATAATTTCCAATAGTACAGGGGTTTAGCTGTATTTACCCTTAAGTCGAGGGGGTGTAAGTGTAATTATCCCTTTTTTAAAACCTTTTAAAAGATGATGAAAAATTGAAAGAAACCTTATTCTTTATTAAAATTTCTCTTGAAAAGGACATTATCAAAGTCATTATCTTAACTAAAAGCAATTATTCATTCCTTGTAAAATAAAGATGGACTATAGCACTGACCTTGTGAGTGGAAATTTGGGAGAGCTATCTTTTGAAGTAACTCCAATCCTTGATCGTCAGTTAGATAGTCGAGTTTGTAAACATGTTCCTCAGAGGCAACGTTTTCATTACGAGTGGCAACCTAGATATAAATATGGTAAACGTTTGATACTCCAGTGTAATTCACCCTATATTATAAGTTGGAAAAGTGCAATATTTGAGTTAGTTGTTCTAAAAACGTAACTCTATATATGTTTTTTCAAAATTACACAAACTTGTTTAACATTACAAACCTAAATTTATAATTTAAGTTAAGCAGAGAAGTTATTTTAAAAATTCTCCAACTAGAAGTTAGAACATAAATCAAACAACTCCTAAATTGAAAGAATCCAATAATTTAGGCAGTTTCTTAAATAGACAAATTGTTGAATTTATTTTCTAACTCCTTATCGAAATAATGTTGAGTTTATTTTTCATCTCTACTAATTTACTTAAATTGTAAATATATGCATGCCTTCAATTGTATAAAAATAAAATTAATTTTCAAGGGTACCGAATTACACCTACTCTTCTGGACTCCCAAATCTAAACCGATCGGTCCGCTCTTCTTTGATGTGTATTTTTGGAAGGAACGACTGATGTTCCAGCAATTGGTCCAATTAACCCATTATCCAAAGGTACAAGATAACCCATAACTAGGCATAAAATTATATTGTAATCAATTCCAACATGATCTCCAAAATCCAAAACCCTAAACGAAGAAAACGTAGGAGTAGAATAAAAGAAACATCAAGTCCAAAATCTGGCCATTAGCTATTTAGCTAATACTACAACTTATTCAACTCAAAAGGGAAAATATATGGAATATGGGCTCCAAGTGTATTGCAACATGATCCTTCTCTAAACCATCGGGTTTGGTCTAATAACCACTAGATATTACTTTTAATGTGGAGGTTTGAGTTCGACTCCTTACAATGAGATGTGGTCAAATTTTCTTGCAATGACAAGGGTCAAATTATGTGCTTGTGTTTTTTTTTTTTAAATAAATTAACCTCTATATTACCATCATTATAATGAAGGAATATTGTTAGGGGCCACATGGATTTTTGCCGTAAATATAATTATATAAGATTTTATGTATCATATTAATGAATTACTACCTACCCCCTAGGGTTTAGCTAAAATACAGAAAAAAAACCCGGTTCAGAAATTACCAACTCCCCCTTGAGGTTCACTATCTTCCGTTAATTTTTTCGTTAGCCTCAAAACCTCAGGGGAGTTGGTAAATTCTAAAACCTCAGGGTTTTTTTCTGTATTTCAGCCAAACCCCATGGAGTACTTAGTATTCATCCCTAGGCTCTTTTACCGCATATAAGAGTTCTAAAAAATTACAATTGACCCCTATATTCTTAGAGATCAGATGTAGTGGTATATAGAAAAAACTGATATTAACTGTAGGAAATACAAATTTGTTTATTAATAGTTAACCTTTGACTGTAGTACCTAATCATTTAGAAGTCGTCACTAATTGTCTAAAGAAATAATTCAAAATCAAAGATTGCAAGATCAATGACTCCAGTGACAAACTTCCTTGCATTGGATTACTTTTTCTTGAAATGAAAGGGCAATGTTAGCTGTCTAAATTGGTTTTTGCACACACTGCAGCCAAGAATTGATGATAAACGTCCGAGGTGGTTGCACCTTCGAATTCGTCCATCCTCATTCAATGCTGCTGATTACACTACTCCTGGAAAAGCTGACTCAATTTTGCCCGATGGAAGGTGGACTCTAGCATTTTCGGATGAGGACTCTTGCAAACAAGCTTTGTCTATGATTCTTGAAGAAGTCGACTTACAGAGCCATGCTGTCGAAACAAGTCTAAAACCTTTACTTGAACTTGATACAAGTTTGTGAATATAGATCAGGTAACTTTCGTTTAAACCACATCCTAATAATTTCTACAATTTTTAATCATTGCTTACCTCTGTTTGTTATATTTTTCACCATATTTGTACAAAAAGGGTGGGAATTTCATGCTGCCATTCATTTTACATTGTCCTAAGGAGTCTTTTTGGAACAGAGTGTTGACTAGAATATGAGATATATATGGAGTAACATTAATTAAATGTATATACATTTTATATGAGATTTGTTATCCAGTTACATTAAAAGTATACCCCTACTTTTAACATATAATAAGTAAATACATAAAATGTCTTCACAATTTGTCTAATCAACTTCGAGAATCCTATAGTTTGATTAATGGATCAGAACTGTTATTCAATTATTTTTTAAATTTATATGTTTTTATAATGCGAAGCATTGCTAATTAGACAAATTACAAGGGTGTGTTATGCATTTAACTAATATCAACAAAATAATTAAATACATAAAACGTACTTGTAATTTGTCTAATCAGCACCGAGAATCCTGTAGTTTAATTTATGGATGTTTTAATTCACTGCATCATGTCAATTCTGATTGATTTGTAGGCTAGGTATCTAATTTTGGAACATGTATTTAAAACCTACATTTCATATTTCTCTTCAATAGAGTATTTTCTCATTTTAAAACCTACATTTCATGACGTATAATTGATGAAAAGTATGAAATTTTCACTTAAATAGTTACTAAATGAGGGTAAAAATCAAATTACACTCTCCAAATCTAGCACATGACTGACCTGTCAGTGTTGGATCGGTTTCGGATCTGATACCACCTATCACGCTCCAAACCCACGGGAGCACGAGAATCTGGTGGTCGTTGGACGCGATAATATATAAGTCTCCAAACTCATTGACTGCAACTTAAAATTGAGTCTAATTAAACAACTTTCCAAAAGAGAGATTTCAATCGTTACTTTTAAATTTTAACTTATAAATCAAATATTTTCTCTCAAACCAACCAACGTAGGACAAGCTCAGCTTTTCTAATTTCTTGGGCGCTACAGGAGAGTTTTATGAAAATTACAAAATTGAGGTAAAATGTAACTACACCTTAAATTGGTTCTGCCCTAATTAAAACTTTAATTATTCTTACTTGCATGATTATCATCATTAATCCCTTTAATTAAACAGTTCAAAATTTGGTCATTTCTGGATGTGAATATATAGTAAGGTAGTGCGGACCGAACTTTTTTTAGACGGCCCGTTCTTTTTTCACGGATATAGAATGAAGTATTACACAAAACTCGTGATAAAATTTAGGAATAATTATATTTACACCCTATTGACTTAAAGAGAAAATATAACAAGATCTCCTATACTATTGGAAATTATAAAGACATATTCTCAATTATGACTGTCTAGCACTTAGGTCATGTCGTTAGTCATTTTTTTATTTTCAAATAGATACTGATCACTTTCAAATAGATAACAAACACTATAACAAAATATTATGGATAATTTAGTCATTTTATAACTTTCGGTTAAAATTTTTTTAGATTTCTGCTAGGATTAGATAACCTATCTGTAATTTTTAATAGTTAAAGGGTTTTGCTTTATTTACCTCTAAGCCGACAGGTGTAAATATAATTATCTCTAAAAACTTATTAACACGCTTTCTTAACACGCAAGGGTCGTACGAGATCGATTAGGAAACGGATAGTCGGATATTCTACTCCTAATTGGCAAAGGATATCAAATCAAATACATATAAATAGGTAAAGAGGTTTAACAATTCCACAAAATCCCTAATCCCTGTTTTAACTTTTACCTGCGAAAATGAAAGTTGAAGTAGTCCCAAGCCAAAACAAAAATTCCAGAAAAAGATCAAGCCTAACTCAAGCTGACATTCAGAAATTAAGGAAAGTTTCGCGACAGGAATATTTGCAGAAACGTGAAAAGAAGAAATTAGATGAGATCAGAGACGAAATTGAAGATGAACAATATCTATTTGAAGGCTTCAAACTGACAGAAGGCGAGCGTCGTCAGCTTAAACATAAAACAGAAATTTACGAGATCGTCGGGAAAAGGGTACAACGACAAACTGATTCGTACTATAAAATTCCTGAATCATACGACCAAAATAAAAAAGACAGATTCGCGGTAGCAAATTACAGAGACGATCATGCTGCAATTGCAGATGAACCTTCGTGGGAAGATCATCAAATTAGCAAAGCAATCCGGAAAAAGCAGCAAAAAGAGGACGTCGATGATTACGAGTTTCTATTTGAAGATCAAATCGACTTCATAAAAGCCGAAGTTGTGAAAGGCTCTAATGTCGTCGAGCCCCACTCGACGGAACAAAATCTCGACGATGAGAGGACGAAATTACCAATTTACCCTTTTCGTGACCAATTCCTCCAAGCCGTACGCGATCATCAAACCCTAATCATTGTCGGCGAGACCGGATGCGGCAAAACCACACAAATCCCTCAATACCTCCACGAAGCAGGATACACATCCAATGGAAGAAAGATCGCCTGCACTCAACCTCGCCGTGTTGCCGCCATGAGCGTAGCTTCTCGAGTCTCTCACGAAGTGGGAGTCAAACTCGGCCACGAAGTCGGATACTCAATCCGTTTCGAAGACTGCACGTCGGAAAAAACAGTTATCAAATACATGACGGACGGAATGTTACTGCGCGAATTCCTCAAAGAACCTGATCTAAAAAGCTACAGCATTGTAATGATAGACGAAGCCCACGAGAGGACGCTCTCGACGGACATTCTATTCGGATTGGTCAAAGACATTGCTCGTTATCGGCCAGATATCAAATTGATCATCTCGAGTGCCACGCTCGATGCAGAGAAATTCAGTGATTATTTTGATCGTGCCCCAATTTTCAAAGTTCCCGGAAGAAGATTTGATGTTGAAATACATCACACAACTGCTCCAGAAGCTGATTACATGGATGCTGCAGTAGTTACTGTTTTGAGGATTCATGTGACCGAGGCGCCTGGAGATGGAGATATTTTAGTGTTCTTAACCGGGCAAGAGGAAATTGAGACCGCGGCGGAGATACTCAAACATAGGATTCGAAAATTCGGGACGAAAATAGGCGAGTTGATTATATGTCCGATTTACGCAGACTTGCCGACTGAGCTTCAGGGTAAAATCTTTGAGCCGACTCCGAGAGGGGCAAGAAAAGTCGTTCTAGCGACGAATATCGCCGAGACGTCATTGACTATCGATGGGATCAAATACGTGGTGGACTCCGGTTTCTGTAAAATGAAGTGTTATAACCCGAGGACGGGAATGGAGTCGTTGTTGGTGCAGCCAATCTCGAAAGCCTCGGCCAATCAGAGAGCAGGACGGTCGGGAAGAACAGGGCCAGGGAAATGCTACCGGCTTTACACGAGGTATAATTTCCAGAACGATCTCGATGATAACACAGTCCCGGAAATTCAACGGACGAATTTGGCCGGTGTGGTGCTCTCTCTCAAGAGCCTCGGAGTCGACAACGTGGTCAAATTTGACTTCATGGATCCTCCACCCTTGGATTCTCTAATCAAGGCGTTGGAGTTGCTTTACTTCTTGGGCGCACTTAATAAAAAAGGAGAGCTGACAAAAGTCGGGGCGAAGATGGCCGAATTTCCACTAGATCCTATGTTGTCCAAAATGATTATCGCTTCTGAGAAATACAGATGTTCGGACGAGGTCTTATCCATCGCTGCAATGCTGTCTGTGGGAAACTCCATCTTTTACCATCCTAAGGACAAGAAGGTGCATGCAGACAATGCGCGGTTAAATTTCCACACTGGAAATGTAGGAGATCATATCGCATTGTTGAAAGTGTATGCCTCGTGGAAGGAAGTCAACTTCTCGAGTCAATGGTGCTACGAGAATTATATCCAGGTTCGGAGCATGAAGAGAGCTAGAGATATCCGGGATCAGCTTGAGAACCTTCTAGAAAGAGCCGAAATCGAGGTGAAATCGAATGGGAATGATTTGATGGCGATAAAGAAAGCCGTATTGTCAGGGTTTTTCCCAAACACGGCGAGGATGCAGAAAAACGGGTCGTATGTGAGAACCGTGAAAGATTCCCGTTTGCAGAATGTTTATATTCATCCGAGCTCGGGTTTAGCTCAAATGCAGCCGCCTCCGAGATACGTAGTTTATCATGAACTGGTTTTGACCACAAAGGAGTATATGAGGCAGGTGAGTGAAATAAATCCGGAATGGCTTTTGGAAATTGCTCCTGATTGTTATCAATTGAAGGATGTGGAATTGAAGAAAATGCCACGTGGACAAGGAAGATCTAGTTGCTAAGAGTTTAATATTTATAGTTTACTCTGTTTAGTATGGTTTTCTGTATATTGGTTAGATTGTAAGAAAAGGAAGTGGTGTTAGTTAATTTTATGAAGTTGTTTTTTTTTTTTTTTTTGAAGATTACCCTTTTCCAATTTTTGCTGTATTTCTCTATTATTGTGTGAATGTTTGTAAATATATGCACATATGTTTGTCTATATATCAATGTTCATATATGTGTGCTGCATCAACTGAAATTAGGTGTAGTTAGAAAAGTAGAAGAGAATATCACAACATTAAACTTATCAGTTCAATATATAGCTTTTAGATGAAAAGGCAATCCATATCAGCATGAATACCTCTTTCTGAATGTCCAGCTCAGCCACTCTACTGAACCAATTAAATGATCATACTATTGCTCTTGCTAGCAATTTTCTAGTTCTCTGGTTGTGTTGGCTTCAAGATATCTCAGTCTGCATGTAGCAATAAGCATGGGCACTGGTTATGGTTTTTGTTTGAGTTACACATCTTTTAACGTTAGAAACTTTGTTTCTCATTATACGGCATGCATTTAGTGTGACAATTTATTTGTTGATATGGAGTTCCTCCTTTGTTTCATACAGTTGTCCTTGGTTGGGGAAGATTCCGGAGAAGAGCAACCCTTTTGTTCAGAAAGTAGTGTGCTTGGAGATGGTAACAGTAGCGCACTTGATGTCTATCAGCGAAACTTGAAGGTATAGATGCTTTTACTTCTGCTTTTGGCTGACATTTCTTTCTGTTTTTTTCCGCTTCACGTGCGCTGGTCTAGAGGTGCCTTCCGCTACGGAAGAGGTGAAACCTAACGCTTTTGCCCAGGAGTTACGAAAGGGAGAATTATTAAGGTCGCTAGCCATAATTGCACCGACTAGTTGGGACGAGCTCTTGGGTAGGGGCAGAGATGTACGTCAAGGGGGAGGAAGCTGAGTCAGGCATACACGGTGCGCTATATGATAGGAGGAGAGACAAGAGGGAAAATGGCAGGATTCCAGCCTACCTAAAGAGGATTAGAGGAGTGGAATGCCGAGACGGATTCCAATGCTCGCGCCGAGATACGACCAATACACAAATCTAAAAATGATACCGGCCCAGACAGTCAGACAAATTCGGGAAAGAGGATTGCTGAATTGGCCACGTGGGTCACAGGAAGGACCTAGGAAGCCACCGTCGGAAGATTTTGCGAGTTTCACAACGACTACGACCACGACACAAACGAGTGCAGACATCTTAGGAACGAGATTGAGAGGTTCGTTCGTGAAGGCTACTTGCAAGAATTCATTTGCGAAGATGGAGCTTACTAATGGGAACCCTTTTTCCGGGAGCTTTCCTCGAGGCAGAATATTCGGAGAGAAAACCAGCATAGGAATGACGACCAGCAGAGGAGGATATCTCAAAAGACCAAGTCTCGAGAGAAATCAAGAGGCATCCAGACGTACCAAAAAAAAAATCTCTCGAGGAAGAAAACCCTCCACGAAAGCTCTGCATTATTTTAAGTGGACCTAGGAGTGGAGACTCTCACAGCGAGGAAGGCACATGCAAGGAGTGCGACCGCAGGTAGCATAGGAAACCCCGTTCCACCTGGTGCATGGTGCGGAGACAGGGATTCCAGGCGAAGTAGACATGGAATCCTACCAGGTGGAATCCCATGATGAGGAGCATAACGAATCCCTCCTACGGGAAAGTCTGGAAACCATAGGAAAAGCAGCTTCCTCAACCATGGAATGTTCAAAACTTGAAGAAGTTCTACGCCTAAAATGGCATCCCTATGGTACCTCGTTCCTAGACTTAACTTTTCATACTTATATATTGACAATATTTCATGGAAACCAGAAAGTGGTGATACCTCGTTTAAAAGAAAACAAAAATACATATCTGTATACATAAGGTGATGATGATCCCATCTTATAACAAATGGTGATGATGATTCCACCTTATAGAGCACGGTGATGATGATTCCACCATATAACGCTCGGTGATGATGATACCACCTGGGGAATATGGTGTGGTCCCCCACTTTATGAAAGGACAATGATTCCCTTTCCCTCTCTATGAAAGGATGATGATCCTCTTTCCCTCTCTATGAAAGGATGATGATTCATTTTCCCTCTTTATGAAAGGATGATGATCCCCTTTCCCTCCTAGTGAAAGGATGTTGATTCCCTTTCCCCCATTGAATCTCTCTTTTGTGTATGAACACACATGCTTATTAATGATTTTCACTCTATGAGAAATGCGTACTCCTTTATGTTCCCTCCTATTTTTGTATCATGTTTCACAGGTATAAGAGTAAGACATCAACGATAATCCTAAGAAACAATGGCTGCATCAAGGGCAGGGCAACCCCAGCCAAAAATCCATGCAAAAATCCAACAATAATAAGAAAATAATCGGTCCGAAGCCGAATAGTAAAAACGAAGCACGAGGAGTCTCAAATCATAAAATTAAATAAAGAATAAAAGGAGTCGAAAAAAACAACGATATCCTAGATAGTGCCGGATAGAACGTCATCTTCGGGAGGACTCTCATCAGCAACAGGACCACCTGTGGCGGCCTCCTCAATAGCAGCATCCTTTGATATGGAATCCCTAGCACTGGAATCCACTACGACGGAATCCAAAGCGGCAGCCTCCTCTCAGAGGCAACCTCCTCACCGGACGCTCTCTCAGTTGTGGACGCAAGAGAGGAGACACCTGGGGAGATAAAGCAGAAGTCGTGTATTAAAAGACATAGCAAGGGGGAGGAAGACCAGAAGAGGGGAGTAATGAGGAGACGAGCATACCTTCATCAATAAGAGGAGGAAGAACAATGAGAAACCTGAAGGCACATTGGTAAGGAATCGAGAAACCTAATCAGGCATCCACCTTCATAAGCTCGGAGAAAGTGAGGAATCGAGCAAGGGTTGCAAGGACGGAGTCCATGCAGCAAGTCAGCCTCTTCCCACAGTTCAATGATGCTATTAAGGATAGGATTAGCGCCATGCCGCTGAGAGCCCAATTCTATAATTACTCTCCCAGTTGGTCTCAAGTCTCGACCAAGTACGAGAGTGGAGGGGAGTGATGATGCCATCCATATTTTCGTAATTGGGCCTAAGCTAGGATGAGGCCCAATCAAAGGTTAGGTAAGAGATTTTGGGCCAATACAATCCAATGGAGGCTTGCGAAAGAACGCCCGAGTGAAGAGAAAGGCTTTCAGGAAGCCCTGTCCATCAGGAATGCCCAATCAGGAAGCCGGCCCAGGCGGAAGGCTCGCTACAGCTAGAAGTGGGCGAGAATATCAGAGGGCAGTTACTAACGGATAGGAAGGCCACCCTTATTCGCCCAACTGCCTTCCCGAAATTGCCTCCCCTTATCAGCCCTCCACGCGCCAACAACCTTCCTGAAAATCCGGACAGGAGGACTCCTGTAGCGCCCCGCTCTACAGCCCCCGAACCTGCACGGATTCCCAAGCCGAATACAGTGCCTCAACCCGAGAACCCATGCAAGCTAACGGGTCAATCCCGACACTTGGCAACAGTGAATCCCCAAAATAAAACATTTAAATAAATCAGAGAATATATAGCGGAAGCATTTAAATCCATATAAACAAAAATGCCACTCCGGGGCCAATACATTAACAATTATCAACAACAGCCCATTCAAGGGCAACATAATTTAAATAAAAAGTCACGGGGATCAATATAAGATCATCTACAATCCAGATTGTCAAGAATAATGAACGAGAGAACAAAAGACAACTAACGAGACTCGGCAAAACCAAAAAAACCTATCTATACACTGTTGCCCATCCGACACGTAAGACATGTCGGTCTCTCTCAAACCTGAGGCAAGAACCAATTAAAAGAGGGTGAGTCAAAATACTCAGTGAAGGTGTGAGAACAAGTCAAGTCATGCTTCCGAATTTTTATAGAAAATACATATGCGATAATGAAGAAACCGGAATATGCTTCGACTTGGATATTCAATTAAAATTAAAGTCAGTAACACTATAAAGCAGTAAATACGATCCCAGCGAGAATGGACCTGTTCCACCTTATATCTCCACGGTGCATGTATAAATACTCCATCGCCGGTGTCAAGCTAAGGAGCAACCCGAAGTTCAACCATAATGAATTTTAGGAAAATGTGCAACGAATGCAACACCCACCATTGCTCCCAACCGTGGCTATCATCTCCTGACGGGCCACGATTGACGCTTAGTTTTGGGAGAAGCACCTCGGATTACACCCTGGACGCCCGTCCCCAGATGTAACCTTCGGATACCTTCCCGGGCCCAACTTGAAAATAGTCATGTATTTGCTCGCTTTAAAATAACCCATTTGAATGCCAACCGACACTCTGAGCAAGGGTGACGACAAAGGATTAAATCCTAAGTCAAACCGTCACGTAAAATAAATAGTTTTCTTGCCCTTTTGAAAACAAATCAATTTGGTTTAATAATGTATAATTTTGATATTAAATGATTTGAGGATAAAACATAAAAATATAAACTTGAAATATATAATACATTAATAAGGGATTAGGGGGTTCGCAATTGTATATATATATGTTCAAGCCCAGTTAAAAGTTTAAATCCTCACCTGGAATTCAAAAAGAGAAAGCCTAGCCGCTAGACTCACTGGTCTCCAACGTCGGACTGATCTGGAGACAAGACAAGACCTAGACAAATCAATAACGACAACAAATACTAAAAGCGCAAATAAACAATTATTGGACGAACGGCTAACCAAACATGTTTCCAATCATGCATATGCCAATTATAATATGTAAAGAAGCTATCATGTAAATTTCACGCAATTCCGACAAGTTGTCAAAAATACACATAATTAGAATTACACTATTCATAGCCCGAACGAGGGCGAAATTAAATAAACATTCTAAAATATAAATCTACAAATTAAAAGGGTTCAATAGGTGAAAACGGTGTAATTTTTGGAGTCCGTATGCAAAAAGTCAACCAAAAATGGTGACCCGAAAACTCAATTGCCGAGAGCAAAATTTGAAAAAGCTGGAAAAATTCTCTAAGTGTTTCACACGGCCTGGTGCACGGTCTTGAACACGGTGTCAAGACCGTGCACACACACACGGCCAAACACACTGGCTTGGTGCACGGGCTCAAGCCCGTGCAAGCAAATATAGCTGCACACGGGCTCCTGCACGGTCTTGCGCAAGACCGTGCGTTAGCCCGTGTGGTTCAACTGAACCCAGCAGAAACTTACGGGTTTTCTAAAATTCGAGCCAAATTTCCACAAAAATCATATTTTTAACGCAAATCAACACTCATAATTTATAACAATCAATAATCAACATCTAATTCACATATACATCCAATAAAATCACGAATTGACCAAGAAACGGGCTCGATCTAAGCACAAATCCTAAAAATCCCGAAATAATCAAATATTCTCAAAACCTCGAAAAATCGTAAAAGAAATTGGGGAAATTGGTACCTAAAGAAAGGTATCGAAGAAAGGATCGTTTAAAAACGATTGGCGCGAAATTCTACGGAGATTCGAGCTCGGTACGATCGATTAGGGATTCGGGAGAAATTTTTCTCTTTTTCTTCTCTCTCTCTCTCTCAAATTTGAAATAAGATTATGAAATGAATTTTTGATATTTATCAAATATCTTCAAAATATCTAAAAATACGAAAGGTTATTTTAGTAATTTTAGAAAATCCAATTAATTACGCGTCGATCAAATATAACGATTAAATATTAAACAGCGCAATATAGACACATAATCTAAATTCGAAATTAATATAATCACATTGGTCATATACGACATAATATATAATAGTTCACATATAACGAGAATTTAGAGATTAAGAAAGATAATTAACGCGTAAAATTACTCACAGTAATTTTCGGATTTCTGGGTCGTTACAACTCCACTCGCGGAAATCCTCCCCTATAAATAGCATCGGATCAACTCTTTTTGAAGACTAATCACACTTTGAATACTCAACACTCCAAGAACTAAATTCTCTCAAGGATTTCGTGCTCTTCAATCATTCTCCTAATTACGGCTATTTTATTTACGCATTTGTCAATTACTCTTATCTTTTCCACGAACAGGCTGACTTTCTTAATTCAGTGGAGTGCTAACCTTTGTTTTGCTGGTTTTTTCCCCAAGCGTTTTTAGGTTTCCGGATTACTTCAAGGCTCAATTTCTCCACATCACAAATTATTTGGTGCTCCGGATTTCGGCTCGCATCACACCAATTATTGATTGAAATTGAATAGCAAAAATCAAAAGAAAAAAGAGAAAAAAAAAGAAAGGAAGAATGGTGCGGTGTTGCTGCTGGAGAGAGAGAGAGAGAGAGAGAGAGAGAGTAAAAAATTTAAAAAAACGCAAAAAACTTTAAAGAAATTATAAAATTTACCCCACCGTGTCGGACACTCCTCTCAGCCATGTCCTAGCCGTGTCAGACACTCCTCTCAGCCATGTCCTAGCCGTGTCAGACACTCCCTTAGCCGCGTCCGACACCATGTCCATATTCTTTTTTTATTTTTTTTTTTAATTTCGGATAAGGTTTTACCGTGTCGGAGTCGTGTTCGAAGCGTATCCATATCCGACACTGCACGGGACAAATTTTTGAAGTGTCTGTGCATTAGAAGTAGTTGGGCTTGGTATTGAACCGGCTTTTGCCATTGACACTGTATCTTCTGATTTAACTGATTAATGTATTTCCCCCCGCTTTGAGGGGCTTGACTGTCAAAAAAAAAAACATGATCAATTTAGGTCAAAACTGATTATTAATTCTGCCTAACGTATTCAAATCATACTTAGGCTTTTTGACATAACCTGTATTCACAATAGATTTAAAATTTCCATTTCATATTAAATCATTAATTTCCTTTTTCATTTAATGAGAAAGCAACATCTGTGAATCCGTACACATACAATTATAGATAAATGTAGGGCCGTAGGCTCAAGTACACATAACCCTAAGGCCAAAAAAAAAAAAAAAAAGTACACAAAACCCTTAAATATGGTGCAATTTTACTATCGTGTCTTTACAACCTTATACTTATCTTTTGAGGGGTATTTGTAATATTTTTTATGGAGTATTATGTATATATTTTATATTTTAATGGGGTATTTTGAGGTCTCAGTTGACCAGGTAGGTATTTATAATATTTCAAGGTTTTGATGATTTTTCAGATTTTTAAGCAAATCTCAGTGAGGTTTATATAATCATCCCGATTTATGTACATTTACATTGGCTATATTTCAGCCAAGATTTCAAGTTCCGTCTCTATCTTTAACCCTTTTGGGTTTCTTCTTGCCGAAAATTCGATGGAAAAATCACAAACATCCCCGATGAGACATTCAATTGCTAAAATCGAATCCTCTTCATTGTTTAGGTCAGGATCCTCACATTAATTGAAGAATATAACTTTTAACCATCCAAATTTAACCATAGATTTAATATAAATAGATTTTAAAAAAAAAATAAAAATAAAAACCCTCTAACTTTACTGCAAATCCTAGTTAACTGCACCAAGTCTACCCTTTAAAATAGAAGATTCTGTTTTACTTGTTATGAACGATACTTCGTTTGAAAATGACGAACCATAAATATTATCCAAAAATATAAAAAACCATCGATTTATATATTTTGCTGCAGAAAATAGTCTAAGATGATATTGTTTCAGGGAAAGAAGGGAGTTTGGCTGAAGCTGCCACTAGAAAGATCGGATCTTGTTCCGGTAGCTGTAAAAGTAATATCATCATCCTAATTATATGATTTTATTCAGGATATTATTTAAACAATAAATGTTGATATTTTTCCCCATATTATTTCATTTCAAGTAATTGATTGTGCCCTTACTTCTGCAGGAAGGATTTGAATACCATCATGCAGAAAAATCATACGTGATGATGACATACTGGATTCCTGATGAACCCTGCTTGCTTCCTAATAATGCTTCTCATCATGTTGGAGTTGGCTCTTTTGTTATCAATGATAAAGATGAGGTATGTTTTCTGTATACCTTATGTATAATTGAAAAAGGTACTTATAAAAAAAGGTGAATTACATCTACAACACAAGAGGTTTTCCCTAATTACAATCTAGTCCCTCTGTTTTAGAAATTACAAAAAAACAACTTCCTACATTTCACTTGAATGTAAAAAAGTCCCCGAAATGGCTGATTATTTGCAGTTTTTAGCTTCATGTTATATAGTTTCAGGGCGTTTTTTGTAATTAAGTGAAATGCCAGGGAGTTTTTTGTAATTTCAGAAAACAGAGGAACTAATTCATAATTAGAAAAACTCCATAATCTTCTTTGAGAAAATGCTTGCACAATGCTTATATATAAATAGCTTCATAATTAGCTTTGCTTTAAGGATTAGGAATAACAAATATCTTCGGCATCCTCAATTTTGAGATGATTAACTATATGATAAAATCGAATTTCATTGCAGCTTTCAACTCTTGTTACAAATTTGGATTCTTGGCTATTGAATATGGTATCTTTAAGCGCACTAATTTGCATCATCATTTTACATATATAAATCAGGCTTTCATAAGTGACTTTGAAATGATGATGGAAAATGAATTTGGAAATTTTTTAATCTCGAAATTTCTTTAATCAATTATTTTGAAATGTTTGTATATTCTGCAAACAGACTAAGATTAAACCATTTGTGTTACATAAATGTGGTTTTCATAATTAACACATGATCTCTTGGTCCAGGGCATGCACAGCATGTTTCGTTTGAGAAGTCGGATTTGTTTTTTTTCTGCATGTTAAGACCGTTATCAACGGAAATCAAGGTTGATGACCTAGAAATTCAAGAAGCCAAGGTAAGCATGATTTGTTATAAGGCAAAAGTTTAAAATTACCAGAAAGCCCTTAAGGTTTGACTCAATTGCAAAAGCCAACCCTCTATCTATTGAAATTACATTTCTTCCCCTGACACGAATAGATAAAGGGGCATTTTTGTATTATGCCAACTAGTAGCTGGTGCTATTCATAAGGGAAAAATAAACCTCGAGGGCGGTAATTATAATTTCAGTAGATAAGGGGACTTTCTCTTATAAGGTCGAATTACATCTACTACCCCTGAGGTTTGAACTAATTACAATTTAGTCCCCCAGTTTTCAGAAATTACAAAAAATTCCCTGAAATAGGCTGATTATTGTATTTTTTGGCTTCATGTTGCATAGTTTTAGGGAATTGTTTATAATAAAGTGAGATGTTAGGGAGATTTTGGTGAGTTCTGAAAATAGAAAGACTAAATTGTAATTATGGAAAACCTCAGGGCAGTAACTGTAATGCGCCTCTTATGATTGGGCCAAACCTCGGGAGTTTTTAGTAATTTACAATTGAAGACATATCCGTACTCCTATCTTCATTGCCGTTTATGTTTAACTTAAACATTCGATAAAATAACTGAACTTTGATTTCCACATCTGTTTTATGTCTACACAGTGGATGCCTTTGGATGAGTTCGTTTCTCAACCAATAATCCAAGGGGACAGCATGTTCAAGCAAATTATTGAAATATGCGTTGCGCGTCTCGGAAAGCGTTACTGCGGATTAGCCGTGCATCAGCTCTTCTCCAAATTTGATGGTAGACAAACCTCATTGTACTTCAACTTGGTTGAAGATCAGAATTCCAACTGTCAAGCCAAATGAAAGACTGTTTAATTTGCTACTATGTAAATAATAGTTTATTCCTTGTATTTCTGCACAATGTATAGTGTAACTTGGGCTATATTGTAGATATTTGGTGATTGTCCTATGCATCCTAACTTAACCTATTTCCTTCGCTTCTTCCAGTAAAGAGAAAAATGCAAATTTGGTCACATAAAGTGGCTCATTTGTCAATTTCGTGCCAACAATTTCACAATTTGTAACATTCGTCACATTAGATGTAATTACCAGCTAACTATATATCATCAAAATGATTACATAGTAATGTTCATTTGGAACATCATATTACTTGGTATCGTAGTTGTGCAGAAGGTGTCTACACATCATAATCCTGCACAAATGATGACCAAGACAGTCTTGGTTAGCAAGTTTCTTTTTGTTTCTAAACCCCATTTATATGATAGAGTTGGGTCGAACTACTAATGTGTAAAACTCTTCTTACCAATGATAGTTGCATTCCTAATGACTCGAACTTAAGACTTCTGATCAAAATAGCATAGCGCCGAACCTCTAAGCTAGCTGCGCCACTTGGTGGGCAGTTAGCAAGATTAGGTTTTGCCTAGACTTGGATGTAATTTGTGCTCTAAATCTCTAATCATAGGTGGACAAGTAAACATCTAATCCATGGTTTAATTAATACAAATAATGCTGGATTAGGTAGGCAGCTGGAGTCTGGAGATGCCTTTAGCTGCACACAAGATTCAAGAATAGCTATATATAATATCGATCATGTTTTTCATGTGAAACTAATTAAATCAAGTATCTAGTCATATGTCACATGGCATATACATTAACTATTAGGGGAATTTATATATGAATACCCTCGAGTTTGGAGTTTTTATAATTTACTCCCTAGTAGAAAATCTCAAAGATCATGTATAAAAATTTTACAAATTGCAGGAGTTGATTTTATACTTATACTAAAATTCAGGGTATCCAAATGTAATTCATCCTAAAAGTAAAATACGTTGTACTCCAATCTGTTGTGGAACAGTGACAATGTTTATGAGAGAAAGAACTTCTGTAGAAAATTTACGACAACTTTCAGCCGGCCGCAGTTGACTGAATATTCCTTCCTGGTCCAACACTAGATTTAACAATTTATCATCTTCTTCTTCTTTTTCTTTCTGCACATTACAAACAAAATGGATGTTCTTTTCTTCTCTTACTCAATCTTTTCTGCTCTGTGTTTTTACTCACAGAAGCTTCTAATTCTAATCACAACTGCACACAATCATCCAAATGCAACCCTCTTTCTCCAGAAATACACTTCCCATTTCGAATCAACGGCCTTGATCATCCACATCAGTACTGTGCTACTCATCCTCAGTTCGATCTGTTCTGCACTCAAAACAGAACAATGATTCGTTTCCCTAATTACGGAGATTTGGTCGTCAAATCCATCTCTTACGATGAAAGAAAACTCAGCCTCGTTGACCCCAAAAACTGTGTGCCCGAAGTCTTCTTGAATCTAAATCTCTCTCTCGCTCCTTTCAGTTATTACTACACTTTGAAGGAATACAAATATATAAACTGTTCGGATGAACTTGTGGGAGCTTTTGAACAAGTTCCATGTCTGAGTGGCTCGAGCTACCATGTTTATGTTGTCGAATCATCTTTCTCGTTGCCTGTTAGTTCTTGCAGCTGTCTGAAAACTGTTGCGATACCGT
Organism: Verbena officinalis; assembly: GCA_958496215.1. Classification (NCBI taxonomy): domain Eukaryota; kingdom Viridiplantae; phylum Streptophyta; class Magnoliopsida; order Lamiales; family Verbenaceae; genus Verbena; species Verbena officinalis. Next base: position 29,428,448 of record OY292390.1, on the reverse strand, counting down.
TTTCTTACAGCCCGTATTTGACTGATAATAGCTTTGGTCTTGGATTAACGTGGGATTCGATTGATCATGAAGTCGTTGGCGAAATAGGGGGCCTGGAGAAATATTTCAAAGGTAAATATTTGTTTGGGAAATTTACATCCACTACCCCTAAGATTTGATCAGAGTACTAAATTAGTCCCTCTTGTTTCATAAATTACAATAAGGCCCTTTGAGGTTTCATTATTCATGTAATATTTATGAAAATATGGCAAGTAGAGGCTTTGACCAATATTAATTAGGCTTTTAAACTGTATTGAATCTTATACCAACGAAAGGAAGGAGACAAGGGGCTTACAATGGTGTGAGAATAACCAATACCCGATAAAGGTGTTACAAAAATTATAAAACCTCAGGGATTATTTTTGTAATTTTTGAAATAAGAGAGACTAATTTGTAATTAAACCAGTAGATGAAAATTTCTCTATTTGTTTCTGAAGTTTAGTATTTGCACAAATTGATCTATTTACTTTGCAAAAATTACTATATAGTCCGTGCCGTTTCAATTTCTATGAAAATATTCCAAGAACACTCTAGATGAAAACTTAAGTGGGTGTAAAATCTGCAAATTTTATATATTTATTGAAAGGATTAATTGCATTTAGACCCCCTTCAGGATATCAAAATTACAGCTTGACCCCCTCATCATTTCAAAATTATTAACACATTCCTTCTAAAATTATAAAATTACAAAAGAAACCCGATCCGACCCATATCCTGAAAATATGATGTGATCTGACAAAAATACCCTTGAGTTATTTTTAGCATATTTTTGTTCCCATGATACCCTTAGTATTTTTTCTTACATGAAAGGGGTGCTTTGGTAATATTAAATTTAAGGACTTATAATTTTTTTTAAACTTATATCATCAAATTCATACCTAATCAATTTTGTTTCTCAAAACTCACAAATTGCAATCTGGACACATCTAGTCCAAACAAAAAAAACCCAATTCTTAAAAACATCATTTTACACTCAAAATCAATATCGACAACATATATTCATCTTAAAACAATTGATTTCAGCGGAAATAAAGGAAAAAAAAAGTGCATCACATTTGATAAACCAATCTGATGCAAAGATGAAGCCCAAAACTTGACATTCTCCAAAATGCAAGCACAACTTTGTTGTATACAACCTCCGTGGATCAGCTACGAACGGGAAATTAGAGAAGAGATGGTTTGTGTTTTCTTCTCCAACTAGGGTTTCTGTAAGAGTTCTCTATTTTATGTTTCCAAATTGGCGCTAAAGAATAGAGAAAACTAAGGTCGTCGGCGGTTTTCTTTTGAGTTTTGACAAATAGCTGAAGGGCAAAAATGTCCGTTCAGTCTTTTTTTTAGTTTTTTCTTTTTTGAGTTTTTTTAATACAAAAAAAGAGAGGGCAATTTAGTAATTACGAGGTTAACTGGGTCGTGTTGGGTTTAAATTGTAATATGGGATGTTTATAAGAGGTGTACTTGTAGTATTTTAAATAAGAGGGGGTTAACATGTAATAAATGTAACTCAAAGGGGGTCGAGATGAAATTAACCCTTTATTGGAACTTTAGAAATTATAGGGTAAGTTTTTAAATGAGAGGGATCGATTTATATAATATTTATATGTGCAAAATGAGTATTTTATTTATTTATTTTTTGACGAGTTAAATTTTCTGACATCTCATATGTGCATTTCTTGACGCAGTATCAAGCATAATAATGGCGTTTGTTTTCATGCTGGGATGATTTTATATAAATATCGCCAAGAATTAAATTTTTTTTTTTTTGGTTAAACACGCGTACACAATTCGACCCTTGTCATTGCAAGGATTCGAATTTCAGACCTCCATATTGGGAGTAATATCTGGTGGCCATTAGGCCAAACCGAATGGTTGCCAAGAATTAAATGAAGATAAGGTAAAGGAATCCTTATGCCATCTAGTGGAGACTCATAAATTAATTACTTGGAGACACAGCTGAGCCTAGTCAGGAGATTCATTTCAACCTTTTGTGAACTTTTTTCTTTTTCTTGTTTATGTCACTATACAAATGTAACTGATGATAAATATCACAATTTAAATATCATTGATTAGATTTTCCTTTTTAATTTTTTTTTTGTAATTATCAAGTTTTCAGTCTGTTTTCATAAAGGGCACAAAACTTCCGGAGTTATTTGTAATTGATTGGGGTTTCAACAATATTGTTGGTTTCTCACAGGTGACTTCTGGAGAAATATTTTTTATTCCTACATTATTTCGTGATTGTTTTTAATAGATGTTGATAATAAATATCCCATCTCTTGATTTGATAATTTCATCCAAATTGGTTGTAATTTCAAATGGGCTCTTCTTCTCACTGTAGAAGTCTAAAATAATCCAAGCATATGAATATTTAAAGAATGAGTATTCACTGCAAGAAAACTGTCGAAAACTGACCAAAAATTCACAGTCGGGTTTTTGAAGTTTCAAACTAATAACAGGCCTACGAAACCAACGAAAAATTCCTAAAAGTGGTCCGTTTTCGATTGGTTTCTAAAGATTCAGAGCAAAAACTGACCAAAAAAGTAGGAAGACCAAAAACCTTGATTCAAAAAAAAAAATAGAACTGACCAAAAACTCCTAAAAGTAGGAATGAGCATTAGACAATTGTCTTTGTAGTTTTTACGTGCATCCAATAACCCGGTTTGCTGAAATCTCAGTTGAAATAACTTCTTTCTTTAACTCCACCCATCTTTTCCTACAGAAATTCAACATAACTGTTCTATTAAAACTTCCCATATTTTGAATCAAATTGAACATGTTTTGATAGCTCTGTACACATATCATCATATGTGATCTCGGAACGGCAGAGCGGGCAGCTTGGAACTCTCAACAGCCACTTAATTATGCAAACCGTATGGAATCGATGAGAACAAGGCAGACGACGAATGGCTTCAGACTTGTAATGATCTTGTAGACAAATGGAACAATTTCCGGAAACAGGTTCCTCATAAACATGCATATGTTCGACAGTGGTGACAAAGCGAAGGTTGATAGTATTTTGTTGAAGCTGCACGCATTGATCAACCGCAACCCCAGCTTCCATCAAAATAAATTTTATTAATTCCAGACGCCCGCTGTCCCGCAGGGGCCAATTTTTTATCTCCTCCTCTATGATTTTGAAGGATTTTTCCCGGCATTCGAGTTCCTGCAAATTAAAATCTACCGAATTTTTCAAAACATCAGGTCCTAGACTTGTTCTATCTAACTGTAGAATGTCCGAAAGGAAATATTGGCTAAGAACCAGATCATTGTAAACAGAATGGCATGAAAAGTCCAATTTGATTTGGCGTTTAGGAGCAGACTCAATTCTGTATGATTTTTTCTCCACGATCTTGGTTGAGAATTTCTGCTTGCAATGGAGAAAATCTAATTTCGCGAAGTTCTTGGGTGATTCAGCGGAGTAGATAGGATTTTCCATGTTTATCGGATGGGTGCAGCAACTGAGAGCTTCCCCCCTATATTGGATAATCTTGTTTTGCTTAACATCTTGATTTTCCATCTTGGATGACCGAGGAAAATAGTCGAAAATTGTTGTCGAGAACCAGAACAAGAAAATTACAGGGAAAAGTGGAACTGGGATTGAAAAGTGTAATTGGGATTAAAGTAATACGAAAGGGTAAAGAGAATTAAAATTGGAAATGGGATACAAGTATTTATAATTAGGGATTAACCCTAATAGGAAAGGGAAAAGAGAATCCAGAGTAGTTAGTAATTAACGGTCCATTGCTAGTAATTAAAGACTCAAGCTCAAATATACTAAAATTGATTCAACTTATCAAAATTGATAAAAATGACCAGTAGGTCCAACTGCAATTCCGAAAAAAACATATATATATATATATATATATATATATATATATATATATATATGTCTCCCAACTGAAACAGAGTGGTACAAAAGGCCGAATCACTCACCAGATTTCCTGCAAAAGTTCCTGGAAAGAGAAGGCTACCCCCACACCCACCCTCCCTCAAAAAGGGGTTAAAAATTTAAAATCATTAGGAAAAATGAGGTCTTTTGCGTGACCCACATCTACTTTCTCATCATCTGCCACAATGTGTTCCTTAATCTTCAGTTTGGTTGTCTTCTCTTTCATCCCTGTTTCAGTTTCAGTCCCTTTCATCGTTCTCCATGGTAATATTTCATTTTTCGTCTGTCTTTTTGTCATTATTGTAACTATTTCTGTCTTGTTGAATTGGTTCTTTTGGGTTTTGGTTGTTGTGGTAGGAATTGGAGATCAGTGTTCGAATAAAGGAATGAAGCACTTTACACAAGAACTCAGCGAATGGTCTAAATCTAAAGGATATTGCATGTAATAATATTTTCTGGTTATTTCTTTCCTTAATTCTGTTTTTCTTTTCTTGTGAGAAATGTTTAGATACTGTAAAAGGTAAAAACTAAAAACGGGAAGTGTTTGGGGTAATGTATAAAAATGGTGTGTTCTATGCATCCTTTTGCTTAATTTTTGAAAATTTATTGTGATTATCTTTGATATCAGTATTTTTGATATATCTGGTGTGTTTCTCAAGTGGCAAGGATGGAATAATCAGTTATAAGTTATAGTTGTATGATGTTTAACTTTTAAGTTGCTTCTTTCTCGACTCATATTACCAGTGTCCAGGTTTTTGCAATGGCATATGGTGAATTCTTAAATTTTATCCAACCGTATGAACATTTAAAGGAATAAGCATTAGGCAACTTTCTTTTATTCGTTTTTGAAATCGGGTGGATTTGAAAATTGTTAAAATTCCTAAATTTTCATAACATTTATTATTTTTTCTTTTCCAGAATATTGCCGGCTATTTAACCAAATGTAGGTTTCTTCCCAAGCTTAACAATGAACTTCCTGATGAGAAAAACGCCACTTACAAAGAACGGTTCACCAGCTTACAAAATCTTGTCCTAATCATGGTAACTGAATCCTTTAGATTACTTCCAGTTATATTCGTTTTCATAATCTGCGATGGCGTAGAAACATGTGCATGTCTGAATCTCTCTCTCTCTCTCTCTCTCTCTCATTGAGCAGTTTGAACATGATACTGTTTTAATACTAAAGGAGACGTCTTGGTTTGGATACTATCCAGATGGGGCCTTCAACCCAGTTTTGCCACCGCAGCAGGTCAATTTTCTATCTGGTTAAGAACTTATTTTATTTTTATTCCTGCATTTCTACTTTAAGCATTAAGCTTGATTTTTCCATTCACATATAATATTGTATCCTTCAGCTATATTAAGGAGAATTAGACGGCATTTCCGGATTGACACATTTCTTGAATTTCTTTAAGGAGAATTTCATCTGGGTATCCTTAAATATGTTATATTTATAAATCTATCTTCTAGTTTGAGAAATTACCATGTAGTCCCTGAGGTTCTAATTAAAAGTGTAAATAATCTGAAAATATCTCACTTAGGGTTTCAGGTAGGGGTAATTTCAGGAGTTTATTGGACAATTTACACATTTATTGAAACATCAGGGACTATATACTATTTTCTCAAACCAGAGAGATCAATCACTATATATACCAAATTTGGGGGCAGGCAGATGTAATTCGCTCTGTCTTTCATCTCAATATTTACATCTATCCCTCCTTATGTTCAGACAAAGCTGTATACCGAGGATTGGATCGGTTTGAAAACATTAGATGATGCTGGAAAGGTAAAATTCGTATCAGTAGCAGGAAATCACCTTGGAATCTCCAAAGATGATATGAAGAAATATATATTGTTCCTTATTTGGAAGATGACATTAACACATCAACAAAAGAATATGGTTCTCAGAAAAGTGAGCAACAAATGGAGATCATTTTTCAAGGATCTTCAGCTTACCAGTGGCCTTCATCGGTGAAGAGCTTCTTCAGAAAATTGCTTGGATTTAAAAAGGATCATTAACTAATATATTCTTCTTTGTTTCAGTACTATGAAGCTGTATACTAGTTAATACGTCGTTGTACTCGATTCTTAGCAGGAATTTGCTGTTGGTACTCTTATGGAAGTTAAGCTTCAAAGAATTTACTACAAGAGTTTTCTACTTTAATTTTCAAGACCTAACTCACAATTTTTATTCAAGTGGGAAAGAGAACACAGACGTTTAATAAATTTTATTCAAGTGGGAAAGAGAACACAGACGTTTATTTATTTATTTTAAGTATATTGAATTAAAGTACGAAAGGAATCCAAAATAAGAACAATGTCCATATGCAGATTCACAAGAAGAGCAAAAGTGTACCAAATACTAAATACTAAATATATATTTTTTAATTATAATGTATATAACTCAGAATGTTTCAAATAAAATGAAAGATTTAAGTTTAAATTTTGATATTAACTAACTTATCTAAAAGAACAATAGATGTTGTAGATAAGGATCGTTTTTTCAATTAATATATAAAGATAAATAGATGAATTTTTTTTTTCTCAAAAAAAAAAATTCTATTTTTTTTAAATTAGAACGATAATGCTTATTAAAAATATAATGACATTATCATAACTAATTTTAGGAAGATTTATTTAAATTTGAACGTAAATCATTTGGTCTTCACATATTTTTATATATAGATTTATTAAAGATAATTAATTCCAACTGCATTAATATCAAAATAATTATATTGAAGGTATGATCAAATAATTATCTTGAAGGTAGGATCAATATCTCTTTTAATTAAAATATCTTTTTAATCTCAGTTGATATTAATTTCAAACTAATTATCTTAAAGATGTCATCAATATCTCTTTTAGTTAAAAAGAAAAAATCTTCAAGATTTTTTTTTGAATGATACGATCAAGAAATTAGTTAGGTTCTCAGATATTATTATATAAAAATATATTGAAATTTAAACTATCATATCTAAATATAATCTTAGATTTTTTGAGATAATAACAACAATAAATATATTTTAAAATACTATTTATCTAATGCAGACGGAATAAAATTCAATAAAACTATGCTCGGAGACGCTTAAGTGGATAACATCAAGGCTTCTAAATTATATAATATAGATTAGAAATTTGTTTATAATATATATTTAATTATTATTAATAAGTACCTTTTTTTTTGGGTGAAATGAATAAGTACATAAAACTTATGATAAGAGATAAGATAATTTTATAGATAAAAAAGATTTTAGTATCTAAATACGAGGTCACTTTTTTAGATAAGTTCGTACAATTATATTTATCCAAATTAAAATAGTTAATATTAATATTTTTTACCTCCTGTACTATCATGTTTTTTAACTATTCTCCTAATATCTTTTTTGTTCTAAATTATCTCTTTATTTTTACGGGTTTTACAAATTGTCTTTCCGACTACTTTCCAGCGAAATATTATGTTTTGATGTTCGCATATGCTGTGCACGTGAGTTTTTTTTTCTTTCAAATCGTGTTATTACGTTCACAAATTTTACAAATTATCTCCTTAAAAGCGTGCACAAGTACATGTGAGGGTATCAAAACGGTACAAAGTATTAACTTGAGGGACCTAAGTGTTATGCTAGAGATATATGCGAGACAAAAATAAAACATAAGAGATCACTAAAAATTGCATTTCAATTATTTTTGTATTATAAATATTGCATTTCACTTGCGTAGTTGCGTGATACTTCACGGGTCAGTTTTTTGGACTTGGAGACGAAGAGTCCTTCTGAGAAGTGAGAACAATGGTTGTGCTTCCCGCAGAAGACGAGGGTTTGTGATCAACTTTCTCTCAACTAAATTAAGTTTCTTGTTTTGTTGCTTGTTATATTCTCCAGCTTCATATTCATACCACTTTAGCTTCTACTTTTCTGCAAAAGCAAAGCTCTTGCAAACACCAACTTAGTAGAGAGTGAAGGTGTTTTATAGCTCAATTCTTCTAAAATATGGGTTTTTGTGGCACTCTTGTTGTACTTGGACAGGAAACTCGTAATTTACCCTGAAGGAAAGAAGAGCGACGAAAATGAAGACGACCATATTTCTGTATACTTGGTAATGGTTGGGACTACTTCTCTGCCTTCGGACTGGGAGGTTAATGCCATTTTCAGCATATTTCTGTTTAATCAGATTTTAGACAATTATCTTTGTTTTCGAGGTAATTTCTAAGTCTTATTCTCTTGCTTTTATGCTTTTGAAACTATAAAAGCTCTTACTCTGTTTTTTTGGTAACTTTGACAGGAAAAATGAGGCGCTTTCATGCAATGAATCCCAAATGGGGATTTTCCAAATTAATCTCTAAGAAAAAAGAGACCACTCAACTTTGGATTTGACATGATTATATCGATCGATAGTGCATCACACAACTTAATTCTTTCAAGTTATAAAATAAGATCCCATTGACTTTGAAAGGGACATGGCACCTCATATCACATTGTGTTAAGTTTGCAGTTCTTTCTGACAATTCCTTTCTTATATCCATTATTTTTCGGTCGTTAATTTGCTATAATTAATTTACAGATTGTTCAATTGCCTTCTTTATTTATTTAATTTTTAACTATGGTCATTTGCTTGTTATCATTATATCTTATATGAGAAGGATCAAATATAAGATAGTCATTTTCAACTTCTATTTTATTTAATTTCATAAATATCTAATTGATATTATACTATAGTGTATTTAATATTTTCGTAAAATGGTCGTGGTTGTTAAATTAATGGACCTTGACCTAACTCAACCCCAAAAGCTAGCTCAAGGAGTAGGTTTGTCAAGCCATTATATAGTGAACCACACATTTTTTATTATTTGATGTGGGATGGTTTAACACACCCCAGTCACGCCCAAGGCCGCAAACACACCCCCATCACGCCCAGGGCCGCGGAATATGCGGGACAAACTGGAGCGTGAAATGATTTTCAGGAGCATCTGCAAGGAGCAGGGGTGGAGAGACAGGCCGAGAATCGAACCCGCTCTGATACCATGTTGGATTAATGGACCTTGACCTAACTCAACCCCGAAAAGCTAGCTCAATAGGGGAGATTTGCCAAGTCATTATATAGTGAGCCACACATTTTTTATTATTCGATATGGGATGATTTAATAGTGGTGTTAGACTTCAAAGTAATTATCTGTCTTAGCTAATATTTATTTTGGGTCAGATTACCATTTAATAATGAAATATAGTTGTACCAACTGTTCTTGTTCACATGTATCCATGAAATAAATTCTTTTTGATCTTGGAGAAATAATGAAAAATAAATAATATACATGAGTTAATGACTAGATCTTATATCGTTATATACCTTTCAATTTTATTATCTTTTGGATCATGAAATTCGTGTCGTATTTTATCTTATCAATCAATTTAGCTTATTTGATAAAATCTTTATATAAAATCTTATAAAAAAAACTTGTAGTTTGTAAGGCCAAATTGCATTTTTATCCTGTAACTATTCGAAAGTAGCATTATTAGTCCTAAGGTTTTTCATTTTACAATTTTAGTCCTGTAATTTCCAAAATATTGCAATTTTAGTCCTGTATTCGCCGGATTTCCAATTCCTTGCCGGATAATGCAGGACTAACATTGCAATATTTTGGAAATTATAGGACTAAAATTGCAATATTTTGGAAATTATAGGACTAAAATTGTAATATTTTGGAAATTACTGGACTAAAATTATAATATTTCAAAAATTATAGGACTAAAATTGCAAAATGGAAAACTTTAGGACTAATAATACTATTTTCGGATAGTTACAGGACCAAAAATGCAATTAGATCTAGTTTGTAATTGTTTGAAGTCTGATCAGGTTTTTCTTTGTAATTTTTGAAAATAGAAGAGGATTTAGTAATTATGACAAACCTTAGAGTATTGTATTGTAATTCGCGCAAAACTTATCTAAAAAATCAATTGTATTATTTTTAACAGATATGTATGAACATGTATTGATGATTTCAGGCGCATTGTTAGGGTGTACTTGCATGTAGTAATTAAAAGTGCCAATATAAAAAACTCCCCTGAGGTTTATACCGTCAACAAAAAACACTGTAGGGAGATATTTATAAGGTTTTTTAGGAATATTATATATATATTTTTATGTTTCGAGGAGGGTATTTGTAAGGTTTCAATTGGCTAAGGATATTTGTAATGTTTCAAGGTTTCGGGTACTTTCAAAAAAAAGACTTAACTTTAGGAGGTTTATTGTAATTACCCCTTATTAAAATGATTCAATTTCTATATCACAAATTCATGAACACGAAATATATGTTGTTCAATTTCCAGAATAGTTTTCAGAAATCCCCATCCACTTGCGGACGCATGTCCACTTATTCACCTAACCATCCGGCAATGCTTTTCTCCCTTTAACTTTGGAATCAAAAGCAGTGGCTTTTCCATCCTATGAGTCGTAGGTTTAATTCTCATTCATTTCTAAATTCTAATATTGCTTTTGTGTCATCACCATTGGGCAGGCTCCAATCAAAATAATGAGCTAGGTTTAATTAAAATTAAAATATATTTTCTTAGTTTTCTTTAAGTATCCACCCATCAATACTATATTTTCAAAATTTAAACTCAAAAATAAAATGACAAATTTCAATAAATTGGTGAGTTTTTGTAATTTTTTTTAATTTTCTTTATTCCTAAATAATGTAAGGAGTAAAATGACATCCGTATTGCTTATATTTAGTTATTTTTATAAAATTTTTATATTTTTTTCCTAAAAATACATTATATAACCATTAAAATTCTAAAAATACATTACAGTTATTAGATCTGAATTACATGACATAATTATTTATTTTAATTAACAAATTTATTTATATTTATTAAATTATGTAAATATTTCATAAAAATACCTACTTGAAAAATTAAATAAAGTGAATATTATATATTAATTTAAAGTTAAGTATAAAATTATATCATTTAGTTATATGCTAATTGAATAATTAAAATTAATTTGTCCATAACTATGTTCATAACTTTATGTTAATTAACTTTCGTTAATTAAATTAATAATAACATAAAGTATCTAAGATTATAATATATTTATTTTATATTTAGAAAAATTGATCATTAATCATGTCGTTAAATTTAACATGCATAAAGTATGTACTATATAAGTTGAATCAAAAAATGAGTGTTGTTATATATAGATTATTATTATTATTTATTTTATGTTATCATTATTATTGATAGCATTTATTATAAAATATTATTATATAATTATATTTATCTCACATCATAATAATAATGTTGACTTAATAATTAGTTTACTTTTTAGTAAATACGTTTAATTAAAAAGCATCTTAATATGGTGTAAATTTTCAATTAATTTTTTAATAAAATATTTTTGTCTAAAAATAATGAATTATAGTCTTAAAAATATTAAAGGATAAGATTAACTATTTTAGTAATATATATCTATATGGACACATGACATTATTTTAAGTTATAACTAATGTTAGTCACCTACAATTGGTAACTAACCATAGAATTCCCCCAAATAGCTAGGGGATTAGATAAAGAGAACTACACGAGATAGGATATGTATTAAAAAATTCAAAAGTTTACGCACACGATTATTCTAGAACTGTTGCATCATATTAAAGTTTTGAAAGTAACAAAGACGAATATATATAAAATTATATATATTATTTTTAATATATTATAAAGTTTATGATAATAAAGAAATAAGGATCAAGTTCTACTATATATATATATATATATATATATATATATATACACTATTAACTAGAAGAAAAACAATTAGGTACTTTAAGAAAAATAATTATCCCTTGTCTTTTAAGGAACATCAATAATCTGCAAGATGAAGTTTGATCTGCCAATGAGAAATGAAGTCGCTGCCATTAGCTAAAAGAAAAAGAAAAGAAAGTTTCTCCTAATTTCTTTGGTTGATTGGTTTTGTTGCTCTTGAAATAGGTGGTTTGGTTTCTGTGTTGAATTATTTGTAGGTAGTAATGATGAATATGCAGTGTAGTTATGTGTAATTTGGCAAACCTGTGTTCGAATTGGTAGTATGTTGGTTTGTGTAATATTAGGGTAGTTTTCTGTAATTTAGTGTAACTTAGGAATTACTTCACTTGATGGATATATATGCTTTTGTGATTATTACTGCTGCATGTGTTGAACTTGTTAATTAATGGAATGTATTAAAGCTCTTTATGATTGTTTTGACATCATTACTGACCCTTCTTAGACAAATTAAAGCAAGTTTAGACATTTTCTAAAAATCTAACCTATCCATCAAATTTTGTGGAGGCTGACATATATGTTGTTTAGGGCTTTTAGAGATTGATTAACAATGGCGCTCTGTGGATAAGTAGATATAGAACAATTGTTACATTGACAAAAAGTAATCTTGAAAACTGCTATAGAACAAATAATAATTCATCAAATAGATATATATAGAGGCATTGATATACAAATGGACTGTAAATTACTGATAAATTTAAAATAGTACTGATCAGTCTTAATATTTTTAAGAGCTTCAATCCTAAAAACCCAGCCCCTTTAGACAAATATTTGTACTTATTCCACTTAAAACCAAGAATTCCCTTCGTTATTTCCATTAACCATCGGATCCCACATAGATGGGCCTGGTTAATTTTGAGAGAATATGGGGCGAAAATATATTTTTAATTAAATATATATAAAAATATAAATTATAAATTTTTATTTTATAATAATATTATTTTTTATACCAAATTTACTTTATTTTAAGAGACTAAACCAAGTTATATTTAATTTTAGGGGAGCAACTAGAATCTTAATTTAATATTAAAAATAAAATTTATTACATGTAATTTTTTATTTTTTTTTAAGTCGGGGAGCAGTAGCCCCTCAGGCCTAAGGGTGGTACCGCATCCATCTATCTCCAACATTTGTCAAACCAAAGTTTTTTTTTTTTTGTTCAAAAATTTCTTCAAGAAAACTGAGCTTACTTCATCAATCGCACACCTAGCTACTAGCTAGCTAGCTAGCTAGGGTTTTGTCTGAGTTTCACCTTACCTTTCTTTGAAATATTGTTAGTATTATTTTTTAGGAAAAATTACACTTAGAATCCGAAAAAATTTAAATTATAATACATGACCCTTTTAGTCAAACAATTATAGTTATACCCTACACGATATTAATCAATTATAAAATACACCCATGGATTATTGTTACAAGTTACAACACAATTACAACAACAGTACTTCTTTGACTGGACTGATCTTACGATAGATTTAATTCTCACAAAATATGAAATTATATTTGATTAACTCATGGAATGAATAAAGATTAATTACTTCCCAACAATATTGTTTTGCTCCCTTACCCTTGGAATCAAAAGCAGTGGCTTTTCCTTCTTCAAGGTCGTAAGATACTTCTCGTTCATGTCAATTGTTTTCGGAACGTCGCCATTGGGTAGGCTCCAATCAAAATAATGGAGAAGAGATCCCACGATCATCTGAACATTTTTTAAGGCCACTGTTATTCCTGGACACATCCTTAAACCTGTTCCGAAAGGTAAATATTCAAAGTGTGTTCCTCTATAACTGATTTTCGAGTCCAAAAACCTTTCGGGTTTGAAGATTGTGGCATCCTCCCAATAGTTAGGGTCTCGAGCTATTCCCCATGCATTGATCAAAACCATGCTATCTTTTGGGATTATGTAATTATTCACCTTGCAAGTCTCAGTTGCGCGATGAGGCACCAACAGTGGAGCTGGAACGTGAAGTCTCAGTGTCTCCTTAATACAGGCCTGGAAATAGTGACACTGAGATAAGAGTGAGTCGCTTAGCTCATCTCCTTCAAAAGCCTGTGAAATTTCTTGGCGAACTCTGGATAACATTTCTTCATTTCTGATCAATTCTACCATCAGCCATACCGTTGTACTTGTGCTAGAGTCCGAGGCACCAATTAGTAACTCCTATATATGTAGCATATGTATAAAAATGATCATTTTTTCATAAATAACAATTTTTTGGGATAGTTACAACAAATAACTCCTGCTAAACGGAAATCTTACAAATACGATTTTCAGGGATAAGTGTAAAGTTGCATGATTTCGATGGGAAAATTGTGCAAATTAACCTGACGGGATTTTGTGTAATTGACCCTTTTTTTTTTATAACTATCTACATAGTAAAAGAAATTTTAAGTTACTTACCATCAATGCATTGACAGTTTGATCATCAGAAAATGTATCATCAGCCAAGAAAATATCCAAGAAATCTGGGGTCGAATTAGAATTGTCACGTCGTTCCATTAATCTTCTTTCAGTGACGATTCCACCCCAAATAAGTTGTATTTTGCTATACAACTCGATTGCCTTTCTTTTGCTCCAAAAGTCTACCCCTTTCAAAATTGGCAAGAAATCAACCCCACCAAGAGTGATCATCTTCTCAATCACCTCGTTAACCAAATCACCAATCACCTTAAAATCTTTATTATCGTGCATACCTGATCCAATATCAAAGATTTTTCTCGAAGTTAGAATGCTAGAGATAATATTTGCCAGAGTCGCAAACATTATATCTCCAACATGAACAATTTCGCCCTCCTTAGCACGCAGATGATTCACCATGTCCATCACCTTCACTTTTCTATTCCAATCAGTGGATTCCATAGCCCTGGAGGAAAACACGGTATTGTGACCAATAGAGCGTAGAAGTTTCCACGATTCATCGCATTCGGACGACATTAATATAGATGAATCCCTTTTCCCTGGAAGTTTGTGATGAACTGACGGCGAGTGCCGCCCTGAAAATATTTTGTCGTGGGTTCGGCAAATTTCCTTTGCAGCTTCGGGCGATGAAGCGACCACCACGAGCTTGTCGCCAACCTTGAAAGACATGAGAGGACCATAGACTTTGGCCATCTTTTGAAGTGCAATATGAGGTTTATATATTAACTGTGGAAGGTAGTAAAGCAAAACTAGTAATGAATTCGGGCCTGGAGGAAGCTGTCGGCTCCGAAACAGGAAATTTTTCATCAAGAAAAAACAGATAATAATAATAGGGACAAAAGTGATCAACAAGGCCAATGCCATAATGGAAACTGAATAATATTTCCCCCGATTGAATATAATCAAGCAAGAACAGTTTGAATTTCTTGCTCTTTTACAGGCGATCTGATCAGGATATTGATTGAAACAAGCTTATGGGGAAATCTCAGATAGAGTAGCTCGATATTTATAATGTTCCAAGTATCATGGGGACGTGCAATATTATAAAACTGAAGTCTAAAGATTGACTTTGTCAGTTCTAATTAAAATATTCATTTTTAACGGATATCGCGCGCAGTCTTATTTCCCGTTGAATACAAGTGTTGGCGTTGTTAATGTTGAATGCATATATATATTTCCGTTCTGATCTTATAGTTTCAAAAGTTTCTCCTAGTTCATCGATCAAGACTGGAGTCGAGAGGAGAAGTTACCCAATAAAACAATATATTATGTTATTCTTGGAATAAAATTGGTGGTTGACCAAAAATTTGCCAACGATACAAGTAGTTTTGTTAGTGTTAACTATATTTTTTTCCATCTAGATCAGGAAATTTTCATTGTCGATTATCAGGACTAATCCCTCCACTGAATTGTATGCACTTCTTTGGGTGAGAAAAAAGTTGGTTAGGAGATTTAAAACTGTTTCATGTGGTAATTACATATATGCTAATAATTACATCCTACAATGCAACTAGTGGTGGAGCCAAAAAATTTCAGGGAGTCATTCCAATATAAATTTTTAGCCTCTTATTATATAAGGATAATTACAAAAAATTCCTAAGATTAGGTATTTTTTCTAATATAATTTGAAACCTAAAACATTACAAATATTCCTGGCCAGCTGAAACTTTACAAATACTTGCTTGAAACATAAAAATGTATATATATACATATTACCCTTAAAAAATCTTATAAATACCTAGGTTTCAGGATATTTTTCGTAAACAGCATAAACCTTAGAAAAAAATTCATAACAGGTCATATTTTATAATGACTCAATTACTTATATTCAATTTAATCTTATTAAATTATAATCTTTGATTTTGTAATATATTTTTTAATATACATGACCCTATTCTATATAAATTTATGATTTTGTGAGAGGAATCGAGTCAATTGAGCAATTATCACATTAAAACCAAGCACAATACCTAATTAATATATTTTATATAAATATGTATATGTGAAATATTCAAAAGTTGGGGGAGGGTCAATTGTACCCCCTCAACCCACCGCGAGTGAATGCAGCACATCCCTAATAAAACTATCATGATGTGCTGGCCTGATACTTTTCTAATGATAAATATTGGAAAAAAAATTATATCGTCTTATCCGTATCTGTAGTGGTGTAGCCACCTTATGACCAAGTGTTTCAATTGACTCCCCTGGATTAAAAAAACTCTTGTTTATACATAAAATATGTAGAGAAATATTTATTTTCCTTGATTTTGAAAGGATAATTCAATTTCTTGACACCACTAAAAATTTATAAAGTTACATATGGAAGGGTCATAAGATAAAAAGGAAATAAGCAAATATTTTAAGTTAAACTAAAACTTACATATATAAATAAATATATATTGATTCACTTGTCACAAAATAAATAATGAAAAAATTACATGAATTTATTCTTTGATAATAAATAGTCAAATTTATTTTAGGTAAAAAAAAATCAAAAAATTTCTCGATTTCTCTTAACTGTGACTAAATCCAAGTTCTCTCCACCTATGGCTTAATTCAATTGAATAACCAAATCCTACCTAATTCTAGAAGTTATTTGAACATTTTATATTTTGTAGAGCTGAATGATCTTGAGAATTCACCTCTGTTGTTGGATCAAATCAATCGATATTATCAATTTAAAGAAATTAGAAGTTATTTGAACATTTTATAATCTTGTAGAACTGAATGATCTTAAGGATTAACCTCTATTGTTGGATTAAATCGATCGATATTGTCAATTTAAAGAAATTAACATTATAAATAGATGGTAAGGAGAAGGAAAAATGTGTATACATGTCATGTCGAGCAGGCGGAGAGTTAAATTCATTTGTTACAATACAAATAAGAAAAAAATTATGCATGTTGTATATTATACTTTAATTAACCCCGATGACAAAAAATTCTCTCTAACATCACTGCGTAATCGTACATCACATATTACATCTATGGCTAACCCTAGCTATTTAAGTTTTGACAATCAGAAATTCAAGGTTAGAGGTAATAAATCGGATTTTTTTTGATCCATATCATGGCTCCTATTGTAGACATGATATGTAGTTATGGACAACTTCTAGAGAGAAAGACAAGTTGGGCTGCCAATTAAGAAAAGATACATTGAAAAGACCAATAGTTTTGCTAATACGTATGTCATGCATATGTATCATCTATCATTAACAATATTTTATATTATTATCATTATAATAACTTTATTATAATATTTTATGACTAGCAATTTTTTCTTACATTCTTTTGGTGAAAATCAGATTTATTTGGTGTGACTCATATATATACTTTTAAAATAAATTAAGTGTGACTGGGAATTACAAAAATCCAATAAATTTTCATTATTCATATATATAAAGTTCTTATTCTAATGAACTAATACCTTACAATGGCTTCCGTGGTGTGACATAGCTAGAAGAATTTGATAGAAGAAGATCTTATATAATAACTATAGAATTAAAGTAACTTAATTTGTCTAATAACAATTTTATCTCACTAACTTAATTTTTGTAGTAATTTAATGATAACTTTTCCCCAAATACAATTTTTTTTCCGGAAAATCATCCTACTCGTCACGCGATGATTGAATGAGCGTAGATGTCACATATTAAAAACGATGTGGCTAGACAATTAGCGACTTATAGAATTCAAGAAATTACATGTTCATCTAATTAAGTGGCTATAATATTGGTCTTGCAACCACAATATCATTTTTCAAGTGTGTCATATGTGTTCATTTTATCATCACATGACGATAGAGCACGCCTGCTTTTCTAATGAGAATTTGGCAAATTCTACTGAACAAATTACTTTTACATATATGTCAATATAATATGGCTATGCCTCCTATTGTCTCAAACTCTGAATTTTATGAGTTTTCCTATGAATATGAAAATGAAACCTCAACGGTCATGAAAACGGCGAAATAATACAGTCATGGTCTTCAATTAAAACCACAGTCATTTTGGTGATTATTTGAAGTTTGAATCAACAGATCAATTGTTACGACTGAATGTTTAAATCTTAATTATTATATATATATATAAATTAATCTGACTTATTCCTAAATCTTAGATTCTTAGTCATTTATGGTGTCCTTGCTTGAAGTTTTGGTAAAAATACAAATAAATTGATTTCTCTTATTTTAGAAAACTACGCAACCATCGACACCAAATTCGAAGATGGCAACCAAGCCGGCCCAAAGAGAATTAACTAAATGCTGGGCCTTCCAAACAATATTGACCCATAAAGAATGAAACATAAATTTCAAAAAAAAAAAAAAGAATGGAACATATGTGATAACTAGAATTAGATGCAATGAAAATATGTTTATAAAACTGTTTGTACATGTAATTTAGTCGGAGAAAAAAAAAAAAAAAAAAAAAACAGTTCGAATTCCGGTTTCTTTTGAGTTGGATAAGAAAAAGCCCACATAATAGAAATATCGAAAAAAATCTGTATCACTGTATTCGTATTGTATTGATGAATCACAAATCACAACTATATTTTATATATTGCACCGTTTTGAGTCAAACATATTCATCATATGTACAAGATGGGGGGTTGGCTATATTACCTTATTCATTCATGGTTACTATAAATCACTTAACATAATTTGATCAACTATCAAATGATATGATTGAATTTCTTGAAGAAATAAATAATTGAGCTAATGTTCTTAGAGATAAAATTTTAAGAGTGCTATGGAATTTGGGAATATTTATTTAAAGTTAATTTGAGTACAGCTCATGGTAAAGAAAGTCTCCAACAAAAAGAACAATAGCACATGCTTCATCATCAGTTCCTCTTTCTTTCTATCCCTTTTTCCTTCTGCTTTCCCCTACTTAAATAAAAATTAAAAAAAAAATTTGATTACACCTAATATTTTTGATGTTTCAACTAAATAAATTGAGAAATTACATTAATACCTAAAAAAATTTTGAATTATTTAATAGTAATTGGAAATATATATATTAATTTTTACAGCAAAACTTATTTAATTGAGGTGGCATTAAATTATAAACACATAAACTTCCAGCAGTCGAGATGAATTTTTCCGAACACACGTGAGCTGCCTAAAAATTGAATTGGAAAATTTTCTATCCCTAAATAATACCGTCTTACGGATTGGGGACAAAATTGAAAATAAACAAAATAAATATGCTAAAATTACTAACTAATACCCTTCATAATCTCACTTTTGCAATTCGCCCATTAATTATTAGCTCTGAACAAGCTTCTGCTTATCTGTTGCCAGAATCGCTCGTACCATATATATCATATTCATAGTTCTGTTTTGTTTTACAGTCAACCTTTGATAAATTCTTTAATTTCTTTTTTTAGGGTTTTTAAGGGATTAAAAACGATTTCTGAACTAACACGAATAAAATGCGTAATTAAAAATTGGATCTCATCATCGTGATGTCCTGTTTAACTGAAATCAGTTTCACATTAGTCATAAATAACTGCTCTAATTCGGCCGACCAATCATAGCTTAATTGTTCTAATTAATTATCTAATTGCTTGCACTCAACAATCTCTGCTTTTTTTATTTATTTATCGATTATCGCAGAAGTCGTCCAAAGTAAATGGGTGCAATTTTGGGAGAAAGCGATAGAAATTGACTTTTATTACTATTTCCTATTCATCAAAATGATTTTCATTTTTCAAGCAAACGCCTTAAATTATACTTAACTTTGATACTATTGACATTTTCCTTAGATGGTGTGATCCGGTAAGCTTTAAACACTTTATATAATTATATAATTAGTATACAATTTTACAAAATCTTAGGTTTAAGAGATTTTTATATCTAAATAGCTGATCCGTGATGGTCTCATATAAAATACAAGTGTTGTTTAAAATATATCCCGGCCCATAAAAAAGAAGTAGATGTTCTTATAAGAGATTTAACTGTTTTGGGATAAATTAAGATCATAAAATTGATTATTTACATATTTATAAGGGAAAATAGTGTTCTTTTATTTTCGTTCTTGTGTCTCTCTTGTATGAGAGTTTTTCTCTCTCGAATGAGAGTTTTTCTTTCCAGATATGTCACTTGTCGCTGTCTTCAACCAGATCTGCCACTACCGGGCTACCGCTGCTAGTCTGATGCAGCAATTATTCAGTATTGAATGTGACTCTCTATCACTGACACAAAAGATATAAGGTAATGAAAAGATGATCAGTCACACCATGAAAGCTTTATTGAAGATATTAGATCTTTTCGGGATTTAAAGATATTAGATCTTTGGTAGATTTATTTGCTATTTATTTTCTTTTTGTCAAATGCGTGAAAAATTGTGTACCTACCTTATTGCTTGTTATGCGACCTCAGCCTGCATTTGTTACAGAGATATATATACAATCTCGGAACTTTGTATTTTAAAATTAATGTATTTATCTTTCTGTTAAGAGGTTATTCTTATTTATATATAAATTAAGGGAGAATCGCCCATTTATAAATATCTATAAGTATCTAGGAAGTAAATCGCACAATCATTCAAAGATGTAATCCAATTAAATATAAATAAATTAAATTTTTGGATAGTTACAAAAAAGTTCACAAATACACTATGTTGCACGGACACGGATATCGGGATACGGACACGACATGATACGGATACGGTGACACAGATTTTTTAAAACTTTTAGGACACGATACAGCTCCGACACGGCTGACTAATATAAATTTTAATAAAAATATAAATGTTCATATATAATATATGTACAAATATTAATTAAAAAATAAATTTATCACAGTATAATATAATTATTAGTAAAATTTAAATATACGAATTGATTATTATGTTAAAAGGACATTATAATTTGTAGATTATAATATTGTGAGAATCAATTAAAAATGATGAAAAAATAAATTTAAATTAATTTAATACATCATTTCATTCATTTATAATTTTTTATTTTTTCTCAAATAAATTTTGACCCATTTAAATAAAAAAATAAAAAAAATAAAATAAATTGAGTTTGCCGTGTCGGACACTTCCCTCAGCCCTGTCCTAGCCGTGTCGGACACTCCCCCAGCCGTGTCCGACACCGTGTCCTAATTATCTTTTATTTTTATTTTTTTTCTGACACTTTTTGCCGTGTCCAACAAGTATCGGGGCTGTATCGGAGCCGTGTTTGTATCCGACACGTGTCAGACACTGCACGGAAACATTTTTTGCCGTGTCCGTACATTAGTGCAAATACACTATTGGACACTTTCAACCATATCTTACTCTTTTTAATCTTGACTAGAATACACTATTGGACACTTCAACCATGTTCTTTTTTCTCCACCCATACCTCACATGTCTACAAATACAAAACTAAAAAGTGGTAACTTCCACGACCTTCCAAGCGAAAGTAACTTGTAGCTTATGTTCACTTATAAATTTTCAGATTAGATTAGTAAATATTGCACACCGATAAAGGATTTTAACAAATTTGTTGGAAAAATGCTATCTGCGTGGTCAATTTTGGTTATTTCTTTCGAGACATGGTACCAGATTGGTTATCTGCTCGGAAATCTTGAAGAATTTAGTATGGATGTCAGTTGGGATGATACTGAGTACATTATTAGAGAGTTTTCTTTTCGGAAAGACTCAAATTTCTTCTAGGTTATGTGGTTCTAGTGGGTTGGGTTTTGTGTAGGATTAAGTACGTTACAGCCTCTTGTATTTGTGATTTAGATTTTTGCATAGTCATGGCTTCGTTTTATTTTGATTGGACTTTTGATCTGTTATATATATATGAGGTGGAGATCTCGGTAAAAACTATATGGTGTGTTTGTACCGGTTCCCATTAAAAAATAAATAAATCTTGTTTTCTTGAATACTGTTAATTAAAGATCGTGGTAATTTATTCGGCTTATTCATAATTAAGATGCAGGTTTGATAGTAGATCATATCTCTAGGATGTTATATTTTATTAGTCACAAGCCACTGACTAAATCTATGTCATTTTAGCCAACAAAAAAATTGCTATGGCTTAACTATAAATTAAATATTGTAGCATGATCTATCCTATAATTCATATTTCCTGCCAGACATGCAAGTCATTAAGTTATAATAAATCTTCCTTATGAATTATGATTTATGAGCCTCAAGGATACTGCTATTGTTTTTTCGAAAAAAAAAAAAAAAATTATCATATTCAATCGTTTATAATCACCAATTATTAAATATATACAAAACAACACTGCCGATGAGTCCTTGGCCAAGCGGTAAGGAGGAGGCCCCATGATTGCCCCATATATAGAAGTTTGGTTTATAGTTTGTTGGCATATATGTCTCCATATAAGATGAGTTATTTAACATACTTATACTTGATTAAATTGTACCAATTTCAAAAAAAAAAAAAAATAAAATATATATATATATATATATACAATACAATTATACAAAACACATTACAAAGAGTTTATTAAGAATTAAAAGAGAAAATTGCATTTTGATCCTATATATAGGACATATTCCAACAATTTAGTCCCAAATATTAACCATTCTATGTTTTGACCCCCTAAAGCGGATTGGGCTCCTCTCCAATATAGGTTCTCTCTAATTTCATCAAATACATAGCTAGATGTGTGACACCTAATAAATAATTTAATCTAATGGTGTAGATTTTATTTTCTAAACTGCATAACTAACCCAAATTAAGTTAATTTATTTAAGGTAATACATTTATTTAAGAAAAATTAATATATATATATATATATATATATATATATATATATATATATATTCGTGTATATGAATTAGAGTAGAATTTGCAGACAATGAGGAAAAAGTGAGAAACTTTGGGAGAATAATTGAATATTAGGAATCAAGAAATTTTTCATTTTAATTTTCTGATAATAAATATGAGCGATTTTTGCAATAAATAATGACTTTCTTTAATTAAATGTTCACTGAAAAAATTGAGGACTTCTTACTTTGTATTTTAAAAATAAATAAATAAAGGGACATGTAATTAATTGGTTAGGTATTTTTCTGCTTACATGTAATAATTATTAGTTTTTCTTAAATAAATGTATTATCATAAATAAGTTAACTTAACTTGAGTTAGTTATGCAGTTTAGAAAATAAAATCTACACCGTTAGATTAAATTATTTATTAGGTGTCACACATCTAGCTATATATTGGGTGAAATTGGAGAGAATCTATGTTGGAGAGGAGCCCAATCCTCCTAAAGGCTAAAGCAATAACTACTTTGAAAAATATAGTTCCCCTAGATTAAGATTCAGGCTCTAATATATTGTGGCATTTCATGTAAGTAAATTTAAATTAAGTACAATCTATATACGAACAATTCTAAAAATTCTACTCTATCGTGTCGTATCGTGTCTGACACTATATCGGATATTTTTCTAATGTAAAATATCAAAAAAATATGTGTCATGGTCTTCGTATCCGTATTTCCTAGGTATAACTTAATGAAAGTTATAAAAAATGATAGCTAATAATTTTAGAAGGATTAATTGGATCAGCTCACGTATTTATGAATGTAGCACATGCCTTATTTCAGGCTACTGGAAATTTGGGCACTTACCTGAATTGCATAAATACTATAGTAGCTTGGGGAATTCTATGGTTAGTTACCAATTGTAGGTGACTAACATTAGTTATAGCTTAAAATAATGCCATGTGTCTATATAGATATATATTACTAAAATAGTTAATCTTATCCTTTAATATTTTTAAGACTATAATTCATTATTTTTAGACAAAAATATTTTATTAAAAAATTAATTAAAAATTTATACCATATTAAGATGCCTTTTAATTAAACGTATTTACTAAAAAGTAAACTAATTATTAAGTCAACATTATTATTATGATGTGAGATAAATATAATTATATAATAATATTTTATAATAAATGCTATCAATAATAATGATAACATAAAATAAATAATAATAATAATCCATATAGAACAACACTCGTTTTTTGATTCAACTTATATAGTACATACTTTATGCATGTTAAATTTAATGTTAAATTTAACGACATGATTAATGATCAATTTTTCTTAATATAAAATAAATATATTATAATCTTAGATACTTTATGTTATTATTAATCTTAAATACATAGTTATGGACAAATTAATTTTAATTATTCAATTAGTATATAACTAAATGATATAATTTTATATTTAACTTTAAATCAATATATATTATTCACTTTATTTAATTTTTCAAGTAGGTATTTTTATGAAATATTTACATAATTTAATGAATATAAATAAATTTGTTAATTAAAATAAATAATTATGTCATGTAATTCAGATCTAATAACTATAATATATTTTTAGAATTTTAATGGTTATATAATGTATTTTTAGGAAAAAAATATAAAAAATTTATAGAAATAATTAAATATATGCAATATGGATGTCATTTTACTCCTTACATTATTTAGGAATAAAGAAAATTAAAAAAAATTACAAAAATTCACCAATTTATTGAAATTTGTCATTTTATTTTTGAGTTTAAATTTTGAAGATATAGTGTTGATGGGTGGATACTTAAAGAAAACTAAGAAAATATATTTTAATTTTAAGAAAAATTAAACGGCTAAGATTATATGCATTAAATCTAATGGTTAGAATGATGGGTGACTAATATTAGTCACCTACAATTGAGACTAATGATAGAACTCCCCTAGTAGCTTTCATAAAGATTTATTTTTTTCTAAATCCATAAGTTTGTGTTACTTTTTGCTATAAATACAATTTTCTAATAATACTTTTTATGTATTAAAATCTAAAAATTATAATAAGACGGGTACAGTATTAAATTTGTTATGTATAGATTTATGCCCATAATCAATATGTGTGATTGGATGAGCAAATTTTGAGAATATCACACATGTTAGTTGGAATTTTATGGTGATCTAAATAAACTTTTGAAGAAATATTAGTATTTATTTTGTTATATTTAATTATTTTAGGACCTTAAAAAAGAAAATTGACCCGAGATTCGAGTAATAGAAAGTGTTCAAATTAAATAATATTTAATGAATATTAACAAACTTACACTATTATGAAAGTTTAATAGGTATTATGATTATAAAGTATTAAAATATACTATAATTAAATTACTTATTATATTTTATATGCTTTTGTACCCGAGTGTCTTTTTTTTTTTTTCCTTGAATCAGTCGGAGGACGGTGGAGTTGAGAGGACCGCGCCTCGTATATGAATTCAACTCAAAATAAAAAGTTCAAAAAATACATCAGAAAAGTGATAAAAATTAAAAACA
This sequence comes from Verbena officinalis, assembly GCA_958496215.1. NCBI lineage: Eukaryota > Viridiplantae > Streptophyta > Magnoliopsida > Lamiales > Verbenaceae > Verbena > Verbena officinalis. The sequence goes on along the minus strand of OY292390.1, from coordinate 29,402,977 downwards.
CCCAAATAAAACTTAAATGCAACAAAAAATACCAACTTAAAAGACATCAACAACATCACATTATTTTTCCAAGTACCTAACCACTAATAAAGATAAGGATCCAAAAATGATTTGAAATGTTCTTCAAATTCAAAAAGAAAAAAGAAAAAAAAAATCCAGATTCCATGGAAATCGAAAGTCTTGCGATAAATTGTTTTTATTTATTTATTTGGTAAAAATTAAAAAATAAAATCTATCAAATTTTGATTAAGAGATATTGAAGTAGACTAGTCTAAAAAATAAGATTTTAATGCTGAAGTTCTGCTGCAAAATGCAATCTATTTTTGTATATATTTCTCCTAAAGTCAAATTTCCCCCTACCACTATTTAAAAGCCCCACTTAACTCTTCCTTCTCCTCCTCCGCCGCTGAATCCGCCCACATCCCCACCACCACCGCACCGCACGCCGACCCAGCGACTTTGCTAGGCATATTTCCTACAAAAACCCTCAAGAAAGTAGCCATGGACGGAGGAGGAGGAGGTTCCGCAGCCACCGGCGGAATCGGCGCAGAATCCCGAGAAACCGGCACCGCCGTCGGCGTCCGGATCCACCAGAGCCGCCGGCTGCCGGACTTCCTCCAGAGCGTGAACTTAAAGTACGTTAAACTGGGATATCATTACTTGATCTCTCATTTGTTGACACTCTGCTTAGTCCCAATCATGGCCATCATAATAATCGAAGCTTCTCAGATGAACCCTAGCGACGTCCGCCAATTGTGGCTGCATTTGCAGTACAATCTCGTTTCCGTTATAATCTGCTCCGCTATCCTCGTATTCGGATCCACCGTCTACATCATGACCCGACCCAAACCCGTTTACTTAGTGGATTACTCCTGTTATCGGGCCCCGGATAGTTTGATGGCTCCCAGAGAACGGTTCATGAAGCATTCCCGATTGCAAGGGGATTTCGACGAATCATCGCTCGAATTTCAGCGAAAGATTCTGGAACGTTCCGGGCTCGGCGACGAGACTTATGTGCCAGAAGCTATGCACTATATCCCGCCGCGGCCGTCGATGCAGGCTGCAAGGGAGGAAGCTGAGCAGGTAATGTTTGGTGCTCTGGATAATTTATTCGCTAACACAAAAGTGAAGCCAAAAGAAATTGGGGTTTTAGTTGTGAACTGTAGTTTGTTTAATCCAACACCATCTTTATCAGCCATGATTGTTAATAAGTACAAATTGAGGGGTAATATTAGGAGTTTTAATCTAGGTGGGATGGGTTGTAGTGCTGGAGTGATTGCAGTTGATTTAGCAAAAGATATGCTGCAAGTTCATAGAAATACATATGCAGTTGTTGTTAGCACCGAAAACATCACTCAGAATTGGTATTTTGGAAACAAGAAAGCAATGTTGATACCAAATTGTCTGTTTAGAGTTGGTGGTTCTGCGGTTTTGTTATCCAATAAGGCCCGTGACAAAAGACGGGCAAAATACAAACTTGTTCACGTTGTGAGAACTCATAAAGGTGCAGACGATAAGGCGTTCCGTTGTGTCTATCAAGAACAAGATAACGCTGGAAAAACCGGAGTTTCCTTATCAAAAGATCTCATGGCTATAGCAGGTGGGGCCCTCAAGACGAATATTACCACATTGGGTCCTCTTGTGCTTCCAATAAGTGAGCAGCTTTTGTTCTTTGCTACATTGGTAATCAAGAAAACGTTCAACAAGAACATTAAGCCTTATATCCCAGACTTTAAGCTTGCATTTGATCATTTCTGCATACATGCCGGTGGTAGAGCTGTGATTGATGAGCTGGAGAAGAATTTGCAGCTTCTCCCAACTCATGTGGAAGCTTCTAGAATGACTCTCCACAGATTTGGGAATACTTCTTCGAGCTCCATTTGGTATGAGCTGGCATATATCGAGGCTAAGGGAAGGATTAAAAGGGGGAACAGAGTGTGGCAGATTGCTTTTGGGAGTGGTTTCAAGTGTAATAGTGCTGTGTGGCAAGCGCTCTGCAATGTGAAACCGTCTGAAAACGGGCCTTGGGATGACTGCATCGACAGGTATCCGGTCAAGGTAGTGTCATAATGAGTCAGGAATATCGTATCATTATGTTCCACATTGTATACAATTCTTATCCCCTTTTGTGTTATGGTTCGTGTCGTTCATGTTGTACTCTTTTATATCTTCTTTTGTGATATATGAGATGATCATACCATGGCTTATTTTGTGACACTAGAGTTGATCACTAAGTGGGGATGTTGTACTATTGGAGAATCACGTTTTATTCATCTTTCCTCTGATGTTGTTCTTTCGGATTAAAAATTAGTCAGAAAGCATCGAAATTTTAATTGATTTGATTTGTTTCGTCGTGCTTTTTCCAATGCTTCGAGAAGTTCCAATTGCACTAACTCGGTGTCCATTTTTATGAGCTTCTTTCAGTGCTAATGGTTTTACTTTTACCACAATGGTTGTTGGTTAGTTTGCAGGTTTTTGTTTCTGCAAGATTTCTTATGGCTCATCTACATAAGGTAATCAGATTGCTTCTTTGAGTGCAATTGCGAGTACTGGATAGATACACGTTTTTACGTACGATTGTCTCGAAATGGGTATTTTTCGGTTAGATCAATTGTACGATTGTTTTGAAATGGGTATTTTTCGGTTAGATCAATTCAATAATAGACGACTGTTGGCATTTCGCTCATTTCTTTACAAGGCCTATCTTGAATGCATTTATGATTTCATCGTATGTCTAGATGTTAATAATTTCATTAAATTCGAGATTGTACATGGCCCGCCCTATGTAATGCATCAAATTTTGGATCTTGTCCTATGCATATATTTCATTGGAGACATCATTCATTTGATACTTCGTAGCTGGCAAAGGAGAGTTTTTTTTATGGTAAAGTGGCGAGCTTATATATGGAAAGTGTGTCGTTACCCTACATTTTATATTGGTAGTCCCCACTCCCCTCTCCCTAGGGCCCTTCATGTGGCTGTATTTCAATTTTTGCATGTGAAGTTATGTTTCCAAAGTCCAAAGTTATAGTTTTGCTTGCTGGCCTCAATTCTACAGCTATTTATGAATAAATTATTTTAGAAGGGGAAAAAAATTAAAATATTGAAAATTTGCACAAAAATTACAAAAAGAATCAAGTAGTTCTTGTTAGCTTCAAGATTTAGCAAAATTCAATGCCAGAATTAAAAAAAAAAAAAAAATTAGGCCGTATGAAAATTGAGAATTACTCCATAAAATTGACGGTTTAGAGGGGACACGGATAAAACTAAACTAAATATAAAAAAATATATAGTTGGAACTTGGAATTAGTCAAAAACACATTCAAATAATTGAAGATACCGTTTTACCAGTATCATATAAGGTTGGAGTTGGAGCAGAAAGTTGGTAAAAAAAAAAGGGATAATCACACTTTGGCTCCTCAGTTTTTCCAGATTTCGCACTTTAATACTCAATCTTTCTTTTTTCACAGTAAACATGTAGACTCCCTCCTTCAGGTCGCCATGTCAGAATGCATTCAACATATCCAACTGATGCAGAGGTTTAAGCGAAGCTCGGCCTTTTGGATAGGAGAGGAACGAAGAAAGAGGCTCGAGCGAAAGGCTTTAAGTCATAGCTGTCTTTTTGTTGTTTGTAGAATACTCATCTTTTTCTTGTTTTTGTTTCTCTGTGCGAGAGGGGGGTTCGGGGATAAAAGACAGATAGTTCGGGCAAGAAGGTTTTGAATTTCCTGAGGAAGGTCGGAAGGAGAAGTGTTAGTTGCTTTGAATGGAAACCCCGGTAAACGGCGGCAGTAACTCTAAACTCTCCAACATTTCCGAAATGTCCCACTTTCACACCTAAAGCTAACGTCCGTCTATTTTTCTGTCAAAATTTCACAGTAAACTCCCCAACGTTTCTGAAATGTCGCACTTTCACATCTAAAGCTAATATCCGTTTATTTTTCTGTCAAAATTAAATCAAGCATGCCTCCTTCAGGGTTATTATTGGTATTTTAGACCCAAATTATCATCATTTTAATTAATTAGGTTTCAATTAAAGTGAGGCGAAAAATACTATTTACTTGTCTGCCGATTGCTTCAACAATAACACGGTGTCCACAGAAATGAGTGCCTCCAATGGCGGCGTCCTGATCCAGGACAACGTCAGTGATTTTTTGGTGGTCCACTACGCCTGGGCGCTCGTTGAAGTTGGCGGCGGATTGCATGACAGACGCTGGACTGCCCTTTGAAATCTGACCAAACGCGCGATTCTCAGCTGACTAAAGTGTGGCGACGTCTTGTGGGGCTATGGGTTTCGAGTCTAGTTCACCGGAGACGTTGAAGACGTTACCGTATTTGATCCCTTCGGCCTTTTGAGGTTGTTCTCGATTCATATTCAATGTTAAGAAGAACGAAAGACAAGTACCAGTAATAATTAGGTCTAAAATACCAATAATAACCCTGAAGGAGGCACGCTTTGAGCACATGATTTAATTTTGACAAAAAAATTAACGGACATTAGCTTTAGGTGTGAAAGTGCGACATTTCAGAAACGTTGGGAAGTTTACTGTGAAATTTTGACAGAAAAATAGACGGACATTAGCTTTAGGTGTGAAAGTGGGACGTTTCGGAAACGTTGGAGAGTTTACTGTGAAAAAAGAAAGGTTGCGTGTTAAAGTGCGAAATCTGAAAAAGCTGAGGGGCCAAAGTGTGATTATCCAAAAAAAAAAGAGTTGGAGCTGAAAGAGGGGGCCGGGGCCAGGGCCGGGCCGGCTGTGAATCCGCGAACTGTTTCCTTTTCGTGCGGCCAGCGTTGTCAGATCTCACACGACTTATTTATTAATCAAATCTCCTAATCTGTCCAAAGTTGATTAATCATTAATTAATCAACTTATATGGATAATTTTGACTTTCTACGTGTCGTACAATATTGGATGAATTAGAAGTTAGAACGATCTTATTTTTACTTGAATGAAGAGCAATAGAGAAATTTACACATAAAAAAGAAAAGGAAATATAATAATATTACTAAAGGTGTATTGGTGTAGTGGGATAAGATACTGGATGATCATTTTTAATTGGACATCTGTAATATTCGAATCCAAAAAAAGTGTGGAAAACCAAAATAAATAAATTATATGGTCCAGACATAGACTGAGTTTGTGGGAAGAGTCTCAGGTTCGATTCCCACTAAATACATTTGTTGGGAGGAATGAAAAACCTTATCTGTGACTACACTCTGAATTGAATTAAGGACCATCAATATAGGATTATCCGAACAGGTAATTCGCACCAAACAAAATACACAAGTTTTTGGAATCACCCGACGATTTTTTTTTTGACATAGTCGACTAGTCGTATGGTGTGGTATGGATTATAATATAAAATAAAAGTTATCCAATTTGCAATATAAACTAAATAATTACAAAATTATACAAATCTTCCATTGGGACCAAGAAGATCGTGTGGGGTTTGGTAAACATTGGAATTTTTTTGGTCAAAATTTGGTAAATATTGATGATATGCTTTTGCGTATTTATTGATCTTGTATATTCGTCTATATTCTTTTGTATTTATGACATTTGAGTAAAGTATGAATTAAATATGGAAAGACATCGTTATAAGTTTCCTGCTATTTTTAATGTGGTGGTGTTGTCTAAATGGACAAAAACTTATAATGTGAATATTCATATATAATTACGGAAAACCACCTGGAGTTAGACTTTTTTTGCTAAAATACCCTAAAACATTACAAATACCTCCAGCCATCTAAAATTTTACAAATATCCATTAAAATATAAAAATGTACACATAATACCCCTAAAAAAACTTACAAATACCTCCTCAGGGGTACGTGTAAAGTTACAAGTCTTCATAATGTTTTTTATAAATAGCGTAAGTCTCATGAGAATTTTCGTAACTGGTACAATATTTTTAAGTGTTTGTTGTGAAAATAAAATGTATATCTCACAAAAGTTGATTTCTAACAAAAATACCCAGATAAGGTAAATAGATCTTCAAAAATGTAGAGAATCCTTATTGTTGTATGGTTTTGGTAATAACTAATAACTAATAATTAAGGATCTTCATGATTTCATCCCCACATTTGGGCGTAGGCGATCACCTCACCAAGTCACCATTTCATAGTCTCCAGCCCTGTAATAATAATAATAATAATAATAATAATAATAATAATAATAATAATAATAATAATAATAATAATAATAATAATAATAATAATAATAATGGAAAAATATCAGTAATTACTCTGTGTAATATAAAATATTTGTATCCATCTTCGGTATTAAATTAATTTCTAATTACTCCCGAAAAATTAAACAAAGTTCATTTAATCCTTTGGGACAGATAGTGTTCTATACTCGCGGATATTGACACTGAAATAAGATAAAAATCGACTTATTCAACTCATAAAATCCATAATAGCCCTAAATTTTATTATATAAAGACACAAAGACTTTATTTTACACATTTTCAGTTCATAATTCACTTAAGTTTTCCACTGATTTAAGTGTTGATTTAGGAATTTGGTTCAACTAGGGTTCAAAATAGCGAGAAGGAAAGGGAATTAGGGATTTAGATTTTACCGTAGCAAATATACAGTGCAGAATATGATATTTTGCCATTTTACAGCGAAAAGTATACAATGTGATAATTACTCTATATGACAAGGGGACTATTGGGAATAAAAATAAGACAGGATGACAGAGTGAAACTTATGAATAACACATGGAAGTAATATGAATTAAACTCATAATAATAATAATAATCTGTTTTGGTAATCGTAATTCTCGAATTATTACATAGATGAACACCAATATGTTGCTCAAAAGAACTGCAATAGTTCCCCGACAAATAATTAAATAAAATGGTAGGAAAAATATTACAGTATTGCTTTTCTTCACAACATATGGTCAATATTACAAAAATTACATCGGACCCCAACAAAAAATAGAACCAAATAATAATAACAATGATAATAATCAGGGAGCTGCTGGAATCTACGAGAAATATGCAGATAATAGAAAACTATATAATCTATCTGAAGGAGTTCTGAATTTCCTCCAAAGTTTTTCCTTTCGTTTCCGGCACCCAAATGCCAACAAATGCCACTGTGAAAACGCACACCACCGTGTAAAGTGCGAAAGTTCCTGTCCAGATTGCATAAATATCCCGTTAGACGTGTCCCAACCGATGATAAAATTGTATAAAGAAGTACAATATAGGAGTGAGAGGACGATAGTCGTCTTATTTTGTTGGAAATGGAGCAACAGGGCTTGTGGGGGCAGTCACCCCCTTCACTTTTCAAGCTTCAAGTACAGTTACGTAGTTTTTTGTAAAGGATTAATATCATAGGGCCAGTTACAAAACCCCTCCCGAGGTTTACGCCGTTTACAAAAAACACCCTCAAACTTGTAACCTTACACTTATCAGGGGGCTATTTGTAAGATTTTTCAGGGGATATTATGTATACACTTTTATGTTTCAAGGGGGGTATTTGTAAGGTTTCAACTGACCAGGTGGGTATTTGTAATGTTTCAAAGTTTCAGAGCGTTTTCAGAAAAAGGACCTAACCTCAGAGGGTTTTGTTGTAATTATCTAATGTCTTTTCCTTTTAGAAACAACATTTTTGTGTTCATCTTAGTAGCACATTGGTTCCTCTGGTAAACGAACTCCCTCTTATATCTTGTAAAAATGAAATTTCGCCCCATCGAAAACTAAAAATAAATTTTCAAACCTCCACTACTCCAAGCTAGTAGCAAAGGTGCAGTCATAGTAATAATCCAGGAAGTGAACCAGTTGAGCAGAGTCGCCACACTTCCAGCTAGCCCTTTGATTTTAGGTGGAAGAATCTGAAATATAAAAAACAAGGGTAATTATGTCAAAATATAACGCGTGGATGCATTAATCTTATACAATGGCGAAACGAGGCAGGGAAATGGTACCTCGGACATAATGAGCCAGGGAATAGGCCCCATTCCGAGGGAAAACGCGATAACCATGAACTACATTACAAAAGTTAGTTTATAAAACTAAGATCTCATAAAAATGGGGAAAAAATAAGGAAAAAACATTAACCATCACGAATTCTTGTATCTTTTAAGACTATAAGAAGACATACCAACACACCAACTACTGATATGATGCCCAATATGCTGTACAGTGATGAATCCGGCCCTACGAAATCCTAGAAAAAATTTGGATAGCAGATGTTATCAGACACAGCATATGTATAAATGAAAAAATACTTCACGTCAAAATTACGAAATGACCCCCTTTGGACTGTTGAAATTTATCAGAACTGACAAGATGTATTAAGAAAGCAATTTGAAAAGTTTACTAAAACTATGTTTGGTTGTAAAATACTAATTGTAGCATCGTTACCTTTAAGAAGAAAGCAATGGAGACAACTAGGAGACTGATAGTCATGCCACACGACGACACCTGAAAAGATAAACGTACATTCTTGTTAAGTGATCTAATAAAATCTAGGCCATAAAATTATTATGTCTCTTAAACTTACAGTTAGTAGAATCCTACGCCCAGTTTTGTCCACCAACCATGTAGAAATTCCAGTAGCAATAACCTACACAGCAGCAACATTTAAGATTTTCTTACGGAAAAAAACAGAAAATGCCAAAGATATATGTATGAGCAAAAACTATATTAAACAACCAAAACTCAGCATGTACTTTTTCCAAGCTTAACCTGAATTACGCCAACACCAACTGTCACAGCATTGCCCGATGATATTCCTGTTCATAGAAAGCAAATATACAAAAATTATATTTGCAAACTGAAAATTATACCGTCCTCGCCTTTTAATTATGTGTAATTACAAAACTTCCCCAATTGCTTTTAAAATTATAAAATACCCCTTCTTTACCATCAAAATTGAGAAAGTTCAACAACAAATTTGGACATCATCATCAATATATACGAGCAAGTTGGTAAAGTATATTAGCATTTGCAATATGGCGTTGTTTAACTATCCGTAATGAAAGACAAAAGGGTGGAAACAGTAATGTGAAAATAAGTTTAAAAGGAGGTAAGTGTAATTTTAAAACTAAGTGGGGAGATTTGTGTAACTACACATAACTAAGTAGAGGACCCTCTAATTATATATTATATTGCAATAAATATATACAAAGATAGAGAAACAAAACTAATATTACTTCAACCCACCGGCAGATTCAAATATGGTGGTCGAGTAGAATATAACACCATTAGTTCCAGAAAGCTGTTGGAGACAAAGTAATCCAATTCCTATCTGAGGGATAAAAAACAACAAAAAGGATTATAAGATATTATCATTTAAAAGGCCGAATGAGAAATGTGCATAATATCACAAGTCTTTGAAAAATATCCGCACCATTAGAGGCAGCCAATATCTTCTCATTTTAAGATCTGCAAAGCGGATTGCTGCTCTTCTGCTCGTTGAAGCAACAGACCTCTGCAATACAAAAAGTTATCTTATGAAATCTAAATTTTGCAAATTTTCAGCATCATAAAACAGTTGCAGAAAACTAACCTTGATTTCGTTTACTTCAATGCTAATATCAGTGTCAAATCCACGAAGAACTTGAAGTGAAGCTTCAAATTCTTCCATCATCCCCATTTTAGCCTAATTTTCACACAAAATATATATGTCAGTGCTGATATCAATTTTAAAATAAAATTTTAGAACAAAAACTTTTTGTAGCCTCACCAACCAACGAGGAGATTCCGGGATGAAAAAGAGGCCAGGTATCAATATTAGACAAGGCAATGTTCCTGTTCAATAAAAACGAATATTAGTCACTCTTTGAAAACTTACAGAAAGTATTTGGTTCGACATATGCATCACTAGTTTATTTACATATTATAGCCATGACTAAGAATTAATTAAAAGTGGCAAGAGGAATACAATTTATCAAACATACACATATAACTAATTAATGAATCAAACACTAACAGTGTTTTCCCATGTAACCATGCGGGAATCACACACATCTCCTCTTGGTTTCATAATTACATATACCTCCCCTGCAACTTATCTCAACCTTACAGTTACCCCGCTTATGTCGGTTGTTACATATAAATTAATAATTAATGAACTTCCTAACTTGCTCGTGTATATATGGATAATGTTATTCATAGTCTTGCTAAATTTTGTCACTGTTCAATAAATTTAGGTCAGAGAGGGTATTCATATTTCTGAATCGAAAGAATACTTTCGTATAACTACACATCGTATACGCGAATTTAACAAAATCAACATACAAAGTCATAAATTCATAGAAACTTACCTAGAACAGCAAGCAATCTCCAATCAGCAAATAATCCCAATACATATGATAGCAATATTCCAATTGTCACCGATAGCTAAACAATTTCAAAACAAGTAAAACTAAGTCAGATATTGTGGTAAAAACAAGTATAGATGAAATAAAAGATTGGCACACTCAGCAAACCTGGTTCACTGAGCCCAAAGCCCCTCTAAGATTTTGAGGCGCTATCTCAGCTATATACACAGGTACCTGTAATAAAATTGAAATAAAACTTAGAAATAAACTGTAATAATCTTATCAAGATTCTTTTCATTGCTAATACACAAGAAACCTACCGTGTAAGAAACTATACCAACACCAAATCCTTCCAACAGCCTTCCCATGTAGAGAAACGAAAAGTCCTAGCAAAACCAAAACTAAATAAATAAATAAATATGATAAAACAAAATAAAGCATAGCAAAATTAGATGGCATAAAAAAGATAAGGGGAATCTCACTCTAGCAAATGAAATTGCAAGCCAACCAATGATATTAGGTATGGCGGCGATCATTAAAGACTGCAAATTAAAAGGTTAATTAAAATTTATTTTAGGAAAAAAGTATGAAAAAATTATACTTAAGTAAATTGCTAAGAGTAATTGAGTAACATACCCCCTTTCGACCAATGTACTCAGCAATCTGACCGCTAGCTATTGCTCCAACCATGGCTCCCACATTTGATAAAGAACCGAATAAGGAAAACTGTTTCCAATAAATCGAATTATAAAAAGAAATGAAGCAATGCTGATTAAATCTTGATAAGGAAATAGAATTTTGCTAACCTGTGAGACTGTTAGATTGAGATCTTTGGTAATAGCAGTCTGTGTTGGTGAAGAGTAACCACTCTACATAACCGAGAAATTGACAGTTAATTTTAGATCAGAGTTCTGTATTCAATCAGCAGCCAAATGGGGTACAAATAGTTTGAACTTTGAATGAATCACAATGCAAACATAAGTATAAGATCACATTAACTATCAGAAATTGATTCGATCATAGAAAATGATGTAATTGCACGGAAATTACAAATATCCCCTACTGATCATCCGAATTTAATCAAAACTGGCAAGTTTGTTAATAAACTTGGATTACATCATCCAAATGTAGTTGCAACTTGAAAATTTTACTAAATTTTGAATTATCACATCATTTAACTACGTCTAATAATCAACACAATGCGAATAAGTTACCATAAGAGTGTGAGTAATTTTGAAATTGTGAGAATATTTGTGCACATTTTATAATTTCACAAGGTTATGGATGCATATTAAATTTTCTCTATTAAATTTTCACGGGGTCTTGAATAACAATTAGGTATTTCACATGGGAGTTGGCTGTAATTTTCAAACAATTAGAAGAATCCCAAAACCCATCACCAATTCAGTATTCAAAATCAAGATCAAGAACTACACCACTTTTCTCAACTCAACCATAATCAATCCGACTGCAACACAAATTGCCAGCAAGAACCTCACAAAAAGCTCAAAACTTTCTCTAAAGTTCTCACTTCAATTCTCTTGCAGCCAAACAATCATTTTGCACAGTACAGGATCTCAAAACTAGCCATTACACACAAAAAAAAAAAAAAAAAAAGAAAGAAATCCTTCAACAAATAACCAAATAGCAAAAAAACAAAAAAGAAAAAGAAAAAGAAAAAAGGAGACAACACGAAAAGGTAAAATTTTCTGTAAGGTTGCCATTTTGCACAATTTCCAACATTTCAGCCATTGCCAAACAAAACAATCATTCAAGGAACAATTACACAGCAATTTCTAGAGAGGGAGAGCGAGAGAGTACAGTGAAACCAAACTGGATAGGACCCAAAGCGACAATCAAGACACAAGCCAAGACTGAAACAGAGCTGTCCCTAATAACTTGAGAGCCCATCATGCTAGATTGCCTCGAACCCATTCGATACCAACTCCCAGTATGCAGAAATGGCTTCCGTAGATCTCCTCGCCCATCTTCTGCTTCCTCTCTAAAACTCATCTCTTTTTTTTTCTGGATTTTTTTGTTTCTCAGTCTTTCTGACTGAACTTCGGTGCAGTAAAACGAGAACCCTTTTCAAGTAACTGAGTTATTCGAACAGTACTGAATAAAGAAAATGTTTTTAATTTGGATTGTTGAAGTTCCCAGTTAATTGGGTGTAAGGAAGAAGAGTTTGGAATGGATGAGATGGTTATGATGCAGACTCAGTTTCATACGGAATCGTGTCTGCATCAAAAATTATTTCACTTGGACATTAGCCTTTTTGAGGGGATATTTCATAATTCTATGTTGGCGGCTTATGTTAATGAGAGAAATTTAAGTAAAAGTATTTCTTTAAAAAAGAAATTATTATTATTGTTGTTGTTGGCTTGTTTGCATGCTGCTGCTCTTAATAAATACTGTTATATTATTGTTATATCTTGAAATTTAGTTTTTTTTTTTGGAAATTGGAGCAAGCGCGAATCGTAGAAGTTTTACCGAGAACTCTATGTCTCTATCTTATATATATGAAAAAATAATAGTCCAAGTGAAATAAAACGATTTTACAAACATGACTAAAGGATAATCCATGATCATGCACAAGATATAATAAAATCGAAACAAGAGTTACAACTTGAAAAAGCTGCAAAAATCTCTAACTATATAATTCCAACAAGGTCTAATCTCACGAAACCAACAACACCTATAAAAGAACTAAGCCTTCCCGGTATGCTCAGTGTCATCTCACAAGTTGTCATCCATATTGTATCCAATCCGGTTGCAATCCAAAACGCCAAAGTACATGATACTAAAGCTCGTGAAACATAACCAACCATACACACAAATATTGAAAATCTCTAACAAGATTTGCCTCATCTCATCATCTTTGATCGGTGTACAATATTTTAAAATTTAATCCATTTATACAAATATATTTTGAGATTTAAGAAGTTACATAAACATTATTTTAGACTTTAATTGTTGTTAGAAAATCATAACAAAGAATGTAACTTGTATTCTTTTATACTTTCGGTTTTTTATAAAAATATATACAAAAAATATGATATTCATAAAAAGAAATCATATATAACCAAGTCATCAAAATTCAGCCATCAATTAACTCCTTAACTGAGTTGCACATGATTTTGATTATTTAAATATATCAAGAAATGCAAAGATACTAGCTCTTTAGGTGCCAACATTATATTTGATGGCTCTTTTTCTTTTCCTCTTTCTCGTACATTATATGATCTATCTAAAACTATGTAATACAGCTGCTCAACTACTGAAGGGGCAATTATTTCTTGCCATTTATGAAATTTTCTGGTATTTAATTACAGATAAGGAAGGCGACAAAGATCCTACGGATCTCGACCACCTATACTATTTTTGTGTGTAGATATTTAGCCGTAGAATGCATGCCACGTCCCAATCTACTTCAATAATCGATAATTAGGGTTGTTTCATTTCATTTTCAAACTTTCTTGTTTTTTATATTTCGAAGTTAGGTTTGATTGAATTTTGGTTAAAAAAATAAATGAAAGTTTATTTGAATTTGACCCTTGATTTTTCTGCATATTGAGTTGTTTTTAACTGATGCTATGTATATTCTTTTAATTGGGCTTACATTAGGAGGAGGTAGGGGTGTAAACTGATACGGAAACATACGGATATGTGATATCCTTATCCTTATCCTTTTAATATATTTGTTTACCGTATCCTATCCTTGATCTTTCGGATAATGAATATCCTTATCCTTATCCTTATGCTTCGAATATCGGACGGATATTGGATTATCCTTATTCTTAAAGATATTTAATTAGTAAATATGTGAATCAAATATCCACATCCATTTACCTCTTTTATAGTCATATTTTACTACAAAAAATAGAACAAACTTCTCGACACAATCAAATATTAATTCTAGTTCGTTAAATCTACACATAAATTAACTTGACAAATAATAAAACTCTATTATTTATTTGATTTGTTCCAAATTATTGAATTTAAATCAATTATATAAATTACAATAACTTTGGTTTATCTTTAGAAATATTAAACTAAATATATTAGAAAAATTACATAATTCATAAATATAGATTATAGTATAAGCTTATTGATATGATAATAAGATTCTAAGCCTTTTCTCTATAGCTAAAAATCTATTATTTCTTTAATTTATTTTAAATTATTGAATTTAAATAAATTATAAGAATTATAAAATCTTTCATTATCTTTAAAATATATCTATATAATAATTATTTTTTTATCTTTAACATATATTTATATATAAAAATTATTTAACTTTTTTCATATATATAAGAATTATTTAACTTTTTTCATATATATAAAAATTATTTAACTTGAGATATTATTATTATTAATATAATATGTGTTTCTTGTTATTTATTTTTTTATAATTGTCAAATAAATATATATGTCTAAATAAAAACTATTCTCCTTATTATATGCATATTTAACTTATTTTTTTAAAATATATAATAAAACTAATATATATAAAATACAATTTTTCGAATACGGATAACGGATATATCCAATGGATATTTAAACTAAACGGATATTAAACGGATTGGATGTCTTATTACCATATCCTTATCCGTTTATAATCGGATTTCTACAATCGGATACGGATAATATCCTTTTAAAACGGATGTGGATAATATTCCCTTTAAACGAATACGGATACGGACGGATATCGAATTACCATTTACAGGCTTAGGAGGAGGCTCAATTATAAATCAGGTAAGAGAATTTTGGTATAGGGAGGCCCACTAAGAACAACCCAGCAGGAGAGGAAGGCCCGCTTCGTAGGAGGCTCGGCCCATTTGGATGGCCCAGACGGAAGGCTTTCTTCACAGGATACCTGGCCTATCTGGAAGGCTTTGGCGGAAGGCTCACTGAGGTTGGAGTTGGCGGAAATCTCGGGAGGTGGTTGCCAATGGATAGGAGGCTCCCGCTGATCCGTTCAACCACCTTCCCGAAACTTCATCTCCTTATCTTCCTTCCACTCGCCAACTGCCTTCCTGAAAATCTGGACGGGGAGAATTCCCTTATGTAACTCTTTCTCGATAAATAGTTCAAGGTTGATTCTCTCAAAGGCTAATCACTTTTTTTATACTCCACACTCCAAAAACAGCTCTCATTCAAGGATTTTTGTGCTTTTTATTTACTCTTCCAATTACGGCTATTTACATTACACTTTGTCAATTATTATTATCTTATCCGCGAACAAACTGACTTTCTTAATTTAGTGGAGTATTAACCTTTATTTTACAGGTTTTCCTCCTAATGTTTTTAAGTTTCCATTAAATTACTCTAAAAATCAAGTTCTCCACGTACAAATCATTTAGTGCTCCGAATTTCTGGTACGCATCATTCACATAAATCTTATGTCCCATTTGGCCATTTCAGTTGCAAAAAGAACAGCTGTTAAATTAGGGAGAGCAAATATATTCCACATTTATCCTTCTGACAGTTTTTTAATGGAAATCTTGCGTGGGCCTGTTGGGCAATTTGTTGGTCAGGGCCTAGCCAGTGACCCGGGAGCCTTTTAGGCTATTTTATGGGCCTTTCACACCTGATGAATATTCTTAGAAAGCTATAGTCCATCATTGTAGCAGCATAAATTTCCATGTTTGTTTCGCTACTTACAAATAGCAAAAAATTTAGGATAATAAGTTACTTTATATTAGCATATTATTAATTGCAAATTATATTTTAATGTTTAATATATTAAATTAATTAATAGTTTCTTCAAATAATTCTAAATTTCTAATAAAGATGAAACTGTGTAATAAAATAACATCTTCACAGCTAGTTACGAATTGCCAATGTAACAGTTTTTTTTTTTTTTTTTTTTTTTTTTTTTGCAAAAGCCAATGCAACAGTTGGTGACAGCAAAATAACATTAAAAAAACAAATAATTTACGGAGACATTAATAGAACACTCACCCAAGTTTTTACAAATGATCATCCTTAGTTATTAAACCGATTGGAATCTGACGTTTTTCAGTTAAATTACGACGGGTGGATAATGCTGGGAATAATCTGAATCATTAACATTGTTAATAACGAATAAAACACGCATAACCATCAAATTTCCCAGTTTTTAACTGGGCAAAACTGGGATATTCATGGAATATCTGCTAATTACCTTTCAACACTTTTGTAATCATTGCAAAAGACAGTAATTAAAACCTTAAACTTTCAATCATGGTCGCCTTATTGTACACTATAAATCTAACATATTAACTGAACGAGAATATTGTCTATACTAAGTTCTAACTAAATCATCATATGATCAAAATCGAAAAAAGAAATGACAAAGTATGAAAACTATGATCTTTGTTTCCCAGACCAGCCTGTGGTGGATCTTTACCTTCCAATATGGGCCAGCCTTCCCGCTTTCCGTCACAAGCCCGCTTTCATTTGGGCAGACGACAGCCCGGCCCGGTTTTCGGATTCGTCAGCTCTAACCTATGAGCAGTTGAATTCTTCAGTTGAAGCTATCTCCTCACAGTTGTTAGTTTCGTTGCAAAAGGGCGATACTGTCGTGATATTATCCGAACCGGGCTTGGAGCTCGTGGAGATAATATTTGCTTGCCAACGGGTCGGGCTTTTGGCCGTTCCGATCACCCCTCCTCATCCTTCCTTTTCTAATGACAGCTGCCACCACCTTGTTCGAGTTCTATCCCAAACAAAGCCTAAGGCTGCTTTAGCAACACGAAGCTACATAAATCGTGTTAGAGAGTACTACACATCTTCCGGTGGGCATAAGCGTCTTTCTGACGTTTTGCAGAAGGTTAGATGGATTGCAACGGAGGACTTAACGGGGCTAAAACCCGACGCTGGCGAGCTGTGTAGCTTATCTCGATACAATGGATGCAGGGTGAACGACGTGTACTTAATCCAGTACACATCGGGTGCAACTGGGATTGCTAAGCCAGTTCTAGTGACAGCTGGTGCAGCAGCTCATAATGTAAGAGTAGGTAGAAAAGCCTATGATCTACATCCAAATAGTGTCATTGTTTCATGGTTGCCCCAATACCATGATTGTGGCCTTATGTTCCTCCTACTAACCATCGTATCGGGTGCAACGTGCGTGTTGACATCGCCCAATGCATTCATCAAACGACCTCGGTTGTGGCTAGAGTTGATAACGGCGTACAAGGCGACGTGCACGCCTGTACCATCTTTCACATTGCCACTTGTGGTTAGGCGTGGGGACGTGGAGAAAGGGACCCATCCTATTAACCTAGCTACTATGAAAAACTTGATCTTAATCAATGAGCCAATCTATAAAGCATCTGTAGATGAGTTTGTTCAAGTTTTCGGATCATTTGGGATCAACCCGACATGCATTTCCCCGTCTTACGGCTTAGCAGAGAATTGCACATTTGTTTCAACATCATGGAGAAGTGGAAGTGAGGGCAATTTCCCAGTTTACAAGAACCTCTTGCCTAGTGCGAAGCTACCTGTTTCAAGGGAAGAAATAGCAGAAGAGGAGATTGAAATCTTAGTTGTGAATGAAGAGACTCATGAGCCTCTTGATGATGGAAATGAAGGGGAAATATGGATTTCTTCTCCGAGCAATGCTTTTGGATATCTCGATCACTCATTCTTAACTAATGAAATTTTCTATGCCAGACTAAGAAACAAAGTTTCCGGATGCTTCGTCCGAACAGGTGATAGGGGAATAGTCCTAGGTACGGAGAGGTACTTATACGTGACAGGTCGATCTTCCGACGTCATTAAACTTGCCAATAGTAAAGAAATGCACCCTCATTACATAGAGACGGCAGCTTATAATAGTTGCCCTATGATACTTAGGGCCGGTTGTCTCGCAGCTTTCGAGGTATCGGGAAATGTCGTCATAGTGGCAGAGCTGCGAAAAGAAGGAATCAAACATAATGATTTGGTCAAAATATGTGAAGGGATTAGAAAAGGTATAATGAATGAAGAGAAGATTGAAGTTGGATTGGTAGTTCTTGTCAAGTGTGGGAGTGTTCCCAAGACTACTTCTGGGAAAATACAAAGATGGGCTGCTAAGTATAAATTAGAGAGAGGTCAAATGAATGTGGTTATAAAAATGGATCACTTTTCTAGTGATGGTTACAATTCGACATTGTTTGGAGAAACAACACATGAAAACAAAGAGAAAGATGATATCCTTCTTGCAAACTCAAACACCAAAAAAAGTCTTTTTTTGGTGTCCTCTTTGTAAGAATATGTACTCAAATTTCACGTTAAAGTGTCATATTTTACTTTTCTTAGCTTTTCGATTTTATGAGTGATATGTAACATAACATAGTCATGTAGCCCATGTATTTGTTTAAATTACAGTGTCTTTTGCATTGTCTGTAGAAAAATATAAATAAGACATGAGGATGTACGTTGATAAAAATTAAAGATATATGCGAATCTTTCGGAATGCTTATCGCCAGATAAAAATACTCAAATGGCGCCGAAGTAGGACGAGATATACAGAATCCAGACCATATTTAATTTATAAACATCAATTGTTTGTCAATTAGTGTAAAAAAAGGTTGTTTGTCAATTAGTATATGTTCTTTATGATACTAAGACAGCTCCTCCATAGTGTTTATTAAGCACAAGAAGATCTTATGTGATCACCCTTGAGCTAGTTCAGAAGCCGTCGAACTAAGGTAAAAAATTAGGTACGTAAGATAAGACCTATTGGGGTAATATTGTCAAAGGTTCCTTTTTCACTAACTGGGCCCATAGCATTGACGACCAGATGTCCAGATTGAACCACCCGCAATTAGAGAGCCTAAACTTATCATTAGCCTTTTGGGCAAGTTAGGCTTCTTGCGTACCTAAACAATGATATATTTTCACTGAAATTTTCTCTTTTCACAGAAGAGAGATCATGCTAGCTAGGGTTGTTAGAAATTCAATTAATTAAAACTAAAAAAGAATTAACTCCATAAGTTAAAGTTTAGTGTACGTATTTCACGTGCTTTGGTCTTTTGGTTGCAAAATAGAAGTTTAATTGAGTTTCTTGGATTTCTACGTGAACGAAAAGAAGAAAAAGATGGAGAGAATTGGTAGTGATTTTAGAAAGAAAAATCGCAGGCCAGGTTAATCATTTTTAATATTAGAACTTACGGATTGATTGACTCCACCAAAAATGTGAAAAGATAATTTTTTTGTCTTTGAAAGTTGGGTAGGTTTGACTTCGGTCACCACCAGGCAGGGATGGAGCCAGGAATTAAAACAGGGAGGGGGGGGGGAATTTTTTTTTCAATTATAATTTAGGGTTGAGCAGATTTTTTTAAGAACCGTATAATCAGAATAAACCGTACCAAATCAAACCGTGTTTATCAATTTATTAAAGAAATCACCGTTTAATTGTTGCTAGCAAATTAAAACCTCACCAAAAAATAAGTTCGGTTATGATTTAGACCACAAACAGAACTGAATCGGGAAAATCGAACTGAATCGCACCGACTAAATCAATATTTTTATTTATTAGTGCAGTAAGTTTAAATTTTCAAAAAATTGTTAATCACTATTTGTAAAAAAGAAAGGACAAAATCCTATTGTATATCAAAATCTAATACTTCGAAACAAAACTTTAGTATAAGTTTTAACTGTAATTAAAGTAAACCACTATAGTAAGGCCAATCAATTACACTTTGCGAAGAATTTTATTTACAAACACACAAAGTGACAAACTGATGTTTGAAGTTAGTATATTTTCAACTTTAGTTAGTTAATGATTAAAGTTATTTAAAACAGAAAAACTACATTAATCAACCCCGAAACCGCGCTGTTGGTTTTACTTTATAAAACCGCAATACAAAATTTATTTATTTATTTTTTGGGGAGGGGGGGAATTTGCAAAGTTTATAAAATTTAGGGGAAGTATAATAGAGTTAGAAAAAAATTGAGGGGGTGTGGGGGCCCCTACCAGCCCCCCTTGTAGCTCTGTTACTACCACCAGGTCACGGCATGCTCCAAGGCTCAAAAGTGCTTAAAGAGGTTCTTACAGAAATCACTCACTAACAAATTTTTTACATCAACAAAAAAAGTTGAACTCACATCCTCTAATAAATACGAGCCCGCTCCTTACCAAAGTCATAAACTCATCTTGTTCCACACTACTGATGCTAAAAATGTCATGTCCTTATAGTACCATGGCCAAAAAATGTTATTAGAATTGATGTCATGAGACATTAAGTGCTCACTAATTCACTAATTAAATAGTATTGGATCAAAACGTACGCATGAGGTCATTAAACCTTAATTTTTGGTACAACGACGTACTATACTCATTTATCTAAAATATTCTACTATAAAACTTAAAAGGAAAAATTACACCTGGGTCCCTTTTTTTTGGGCTAATTATATCTAGATTCAGGAGAATTATTTTATTACAAATAGGTCCACAAAATTATTGATCTTTAGTCGAACTTAACATTTCTGTTAAAAATTAAAAAAAAATTATGAAAGGACAGCATTAGTATCCTTTTGAACTGCATTGTAACATTGTCAAACTATAAGGATCTAAATGTAAAATTTCTCGCGAAGAAGTCACGGCGGCGGAATGTTAAGTTTGACTAACGGTCAACCAAATCATAGACCTATTTATAATAAAATGATTCTCTTGAACCTAGATGTAATTAGCCCAAAAAATAGGACCCAGGTGTAATTTTCCCAAACTTCAGTGGTATAAATGATGAATTCTCGGAAATTCTATAAATGATAACTTTATAGTTGCTTAAGATCAAACTCGATAATATATATAAGAATTAAAACCAAATCTGGAACAGAAAAATCAAATTGCAAAAGCGATACAAACACATGCATCCATGCGACACACACAATACAACAAAACAAATTCGCGACACAATCAAACAAGAAGCCGATCGAACAAGAGTTTCGGCCGACCCAACAATTCCATGCACGAACGACAAACATACACTTTCCATGCACGGCAGCAATTTATAATTCCAATGCTTAAGACAAAAATGAATTAAAACAAACCGATCGAAAAAACGAAATCCCACAAATATTGAAGGAGAGCTAGCTAGGTAGATGTCGACACAGATGGTACTTTAGTGCCATTTATAGAGATTGTAACAGAAGTTCCAACCACATTGACAGTCTGAGTGGCCGAGACATTCGTCGTCCCGTTGGAAGACGAAGTTACATTCACACTGCGCTCGGTAGTACCGAGCCCTGCAGGCAAAACCCTTTTTCCAGTAATCGTCACTACTTTAGGATCTCCAGATAAATTTGCATTCCCAGTCGTCGTGGTACTAGCCCCAGCTACACCGGCAGTCACATTCTTGTTTACGCTTTGTAACAATTAAGTGACGACGAACAGTACTAGCCTCGCCGCAGGTTGTCATCATGGCTATCACCACCAGAAGCATAACACAAGTACTCATGATGATCAACTTAGTACTGAAACCTGCAGCCATGATTATAAATTGTTTATTTGACGAATATATAGAGAAATGAGTAATTAAAAGAGAAGCTAGTTTTATATACGTTGATATATTGAGCTGATCGATGATGCATGGTGAAGTAATGGGATATATGTTTTGGGGCTGATGGGGAATATCTTGGAGAATACACGTGGCACATTCGTAAAAGGGGGAAAACGCCACGTGTATCTAAACCCGGGTCAACCCACGCTTGACTCGAGAACATGCTCGAGGGTCGACCATAGCTCGCCCTGATACCCCGACCTTCATTACAATGTAGAACATCCCGGGTGCCATATGTCGAACCCTTCAGGCTCGAGGATCGATATTCGACTCGCTAATCCTCCTAGAACGTAGATCGAGGGTCGACCTACGGAGGCTCGAACCTGTCCCATCCCTACACGGTCGACCCCGCAGCAGCCGCATTAATTGCGCCGTATCTACTCTGATTGCCTTCCGTATTCTGTATCTCCAGAAGTGACAGGCAATCAGTCCTGTCAGGGAATGAGTCAGATCCGAGGCACAGGCATTAAATGCCCCACGGTCGAGGCCATACCCAGTAGGTATGAAGTCTCCCTATAAATACCCCCATCATTTATTATGGTAGGTAAGCTCTTCAAGTTAATAACTTTGACTTCCATTCTCTCTTAACGAATATCCTATTCGAAACTGACTTAATTCAGTGGAGAGGCTACGCCGGAGACAACCCCCTCCGGCTAAAGTAATCCCATGCTAGTGCTTTTCAGGTCATAGCCGAACTCCCATCTACAAATTCAACTGTTTGTCTGGGCCACGTGGACGATCCAGATCCCGCACCAATAAAAGACCTCATCAGTTTGGCGCCGTCTGTGGGAAATCTCGAGACTTTCGACCTTAGAGCGATCGAGCGTTAGCGATGGTGAACAAGAAAACAAAAAGCACCCACAGCATCGTCAGGACTCGATCTCAAATCGAGGCTGATCGGGCCACTGCCGCCGCTGAAGAACAAGCGGCCTTCGCCGCCCGACTGGAAGAAATCGACCGACCCCAGGGGGCAAACCCTCTCAACGAGGTGGAAGAGGACGCTATCTCACGGGCGGACCTACCCGCAGTCATACTCCCTGCTCAACCATCAGCCCAAGATCTAGCCGCGTACACCAGTCAGGTCTACGAAGAGGCTAGGCAGGCTCTCGAAGCGGGAAGGCCCATAAGGGTGATCCCCCTCACAGTCAATGTCACTGAGCCCTCTCCCATACAATATAGGCTATCTCGACCTCTCCTTGTCCCTCGAGCTCAGACTCACGCAGGAAGGGGGAACGAGGGCCGCAGGCCCGAAGCTGCCCGACCTCCGCGTTATCCCGCTGACTATTCCCCGGAGGGGGAAGATGAGAATAACGGCCACACGGTCCAGAGGCCAGAAAAGGCGCATGTCGCCGAACAAGAAAACGAGCCTGAAGAGGAGGGCTACTATGATGATGAATACGATCGAGAAGAATTCGACGATCAAATCAATGTGAGGGACTACGTCCCCCCACCTCCCATCCGTCGGAGGGCATATTCACAGCCTATCCTACCTATACATCCACATCAGGTCCGCCCTACGGGCGGGCTCAAGCAGGACGCTAGACGTCCCCCTCCTCCCCGACTTCCGGCCAGGGAGAGGTTAACAAACAAATACGCCGGCGTCCCACCATTCGGGGATTTGAGGGACAGACTTCCCCCCCGACGTGAGGTTGCTCGTAACGAGCACTGGGAACCCGAGCGTAACGCGCGGAGCAGGCGACAAAGGCTGTCGCCATTTACAGAGGAGATCCTCAGCGAGGATCCAGGATCGACCGCTATCCCCCGGGACCTTCCCATCTACGATGGGAAAACCGACCCCGGCGACCACATAACCAGCTTCGAGCTGTCAATGAACCTGTTCCCCCATACTCCGCACACCTGGGCCAAGGTTCTTGCCACCACCTTCAAAGGGGCGGCGCTCGACTGGTTCCTCAGGCAGCCACCCGCCTCTATAAGGTCTTATGACGAGCTCTCCACAGCGCTCGAGGGCCACTTCTCCCCCCTAATCCAAGATAGGCTTGGGGTGTCGCGACTGGATTCCATAGTCCAGGGAGTGAGCGAATCCCTACGGGATTACTTCACTCGGTTCAACGCAGAATTGGTCCGTGTCGCACCGCCGGACCTGGCGGTCGTCCTCAGCGCCTTGGGGAAAAACTGCCACTGCCGTGACTTCACCAAGGATATCCTTGGTCGAGTTCCCATAAACAGCCTGAGGGACATCCAGGACTGTGCCACGAAGTGGATGGACTATGAAGAGATTGAAGGGAGCTACTGGGCGAATCACGGTCAAGCCATGCTGCGAAGTATTGGTCGAGCCCCCGCTCACAGCAACTACTACAATCGGTCTCGCGGCCCTGAAGACCGAAGTCCCCCTGCATCCAGTCGAGGGAAGAATAAGGGTCGTCAAGAGAGCGGCGCTCGACCCGAGGGAAGCTCGAGCGTTCGGCGGCCCGACCGGGAGAAATACGAGCCCCTGATATGCGCTGTAGGGGATATCCTCCCTAAAATCCCTGGGAAACTCCTCAATTACCCCAAGAAGTTGAAGCTCAACCTGCGGAAGATCGATGACTCTAAATACTGTGAGTTCCACGATCAGCCGGGGCATGATACAAATGACTGTAACCAACTGAAGGATGAGGTCGAGAGGCTCATCCAAGGGGGGCATCTTGCCGAGTTCGTCAAGAGATTGAAGAGGAATAGGGATCGGGGGCGTGAGCGGCGCTGCAATGAGAATGAAGACAGACGGTCGAGGTCTAGGTCTCGATCGCCCCCGCCCAAGCGGAATCAACGGGATGGAAAACAAGCCATCTCCCCTAGCATGATTCCGAACGCGCCAACCCACGGTCGGATCGATATGATCGTGGGGGGCCCCGATGGAGGAGATACCAGGACATCCCGAAAGAGGGGGATTCGCCGCGCTCAAACCAGCCTCCATGGCCCCCACGAAGTGCTGCAAGTAGAGCCCGGAGAAGAATGGAAGCAAAAGGAGGTAGCTTTCAGCGATAGGGACTTTCATCTAGATCCCCATCGGGACGGCGTAACGCCGAGTTGTCCGATGGTGGTAACTTTAGATATTGCAAACTACGCTGTAAGTAAATGTTTGGTTGATACTGGAGCTAGTTCAAACATTGTTCTTTACTCGACTCTTCAGCGAATGCATTTGAGTAAATTAAGATATGAACCAGTAAAAACAACCCTCAAAGGCTTTGGAGGCTCGATCATCGCCCCAAAAGGCCAGATTAAAATGCTCACTTCCATGGGCGTCCATCCCGCTCGAACGACGATGGAGATTAACTGGGTCGTCGTTGACATCCCTGACTTCCCGTATAACATGATTTTGGGTCGACCCGGCCTCATTGACTTCAAGGCCGTTATCTCGACCTACCACCAAAAGATCAAACTCCCGACTCCCTACGGGATCGGGGAAGTATGCTGTGACTTAGCCGAGTCTTGGGCTTGCTACGCAATTGCCAACGAGGCTCGACTCCCCACAGAAGACGTGCTTAAGCCTGGCGATCTCATCATGGATGATGCAGATGACGACGAAATGATCCCCGACCCCGAAGGGGATGGGGCCTCGCGCTCTAAAATGAGTACTCATGAAGCTCGAAAGAAAAGGAAGGTGGACGAGTCCCGGCTGTCAGCAGCCGAGGACACTCGGTTGGTCCAACTCGACCCTCAGGATCGAGAAAAAACCACCAGGGTCGGAGCGAGTCTCGAGGGAAAACAGTTGGAGTGCCTCACCATCTTCCTACAGGAGAATGCGGACGTCTTCGCCTGGAAGGCCAAAGATCTGGAGGGGGTCGACCCAAGGATAATTTCGCACTACCTAAACATTGACCCTGCCTTCAAACCCATAAAACAAAGATTAAGGACCCAAAGTGTCGTCCGTAATTCGATCATCGAAGATGAAGTCAACAAATTGCTCGATGCCGGGTATATCACGCCAGAAAAATACGTCGATTGGCTATGCAATGTGGTCCTCGTGGCCAAGACAGGAGGCAAATGGAGGATGTGCAACGACTTCACTGACCTAAATCGGGCGTGTCCTAAGGACCCTTACCCTCTTCCCCGGATCGACCAACTGGTCGACTCGACCGCCGGATGCGAGCTGATGAGCATGATGGATGCCTTCCAAGGGTATTATCAGATTAGGATGGCTCCCCAAGACCAAAAACACACAGCGTTCATCGTTGTCAAGGGGATATATTGCTTCAAAGTGATGCCATTCGGGCTCAAGAACGCAGGAGCTACCTATCAAAGGCTGGTTAACCTGATCTTTGATCCTTTGATTGGAAAAACGGTGGAAGTATATGTGGACGACATGATCGTCAAGAGTTTAAAGGCGGAAAATCATCAAAACGACCTTAGCGAGATGTTTGCCTTGATAAGAAAACATCGCCTCAAGCTCAATCCCCTGAAATGTGTGTTCGGGGTTAAAGGAGGAAAGTTTTTGGGATATATGGTAAGCCAACGAGGGATCGAGGCCAACCCGGAAAAAATCGCGGCCGTTATTAACATACCCCGACCAGAAACCATCAGGGGGGTCCAGCAATTGGTCGGGCGAATCGTAGCACTTAACAGGTTCATATCTCGATCGGCCGAGCGTAATTTGCCCTTCTTCAAAATATTGAGAGATGTGAAGAGGTTCGAGTGGACGGAGGAGTGCGACCGAGCCTTTGAAGAAATGAAGAGATACCTGGCATCCGCTCCGCTGATCGCCAAACCCGAGCAAGGGGAGATACTCTATCTCTACCTCGCCGTCTCAGACGAAACCATAAGCTCGGTTCTTGTAACCATCAGGGATCGGAAACACCTCCCGGTATATTATGTAAGCAAGATCCTTCACGGGGCAGAGACTCGATACTTGGAGATCGAGAAGTTTGCGCTTGCCTTGGTGGTCTCTTCAAGGAAGCTACGCCCATATTTTCAAGCGCACGAGATCGTCGTCCTGACCGACCAACCGCTGAAGCAGGTGATGGCAAAACCAGATAGCTCGGGTCGACTGATCAAGTGGGCTATTGAGCTCGGGCAATTTGATATCACTTTCCAACCCAGGGTCGCCATACAAGCTCAAGTCCTCGCAGACTTTCTGGTCGAGAAAACAACCAGGGCAAAGACACCTAAAAGCAAGAATACTCATTGGCTCCTGAAGGTCGACGGTTCGTCGACCGCCCAGGGTGGGGGCGCGGGGATCTCTCTGACAAACCCGGATGGGTTGGATCTAGACTTTGCCATCGGTCTGAACTTTCGAGTCACCAATAACGAAGCGGAGTATGAAGCACTCATCGCAGGACTTAAAACCGCACTCGAAAGCGGGGCCAAGTCGATCGCGGTTATCACCGATTCGCAACTCGTCGCACACCAAGTCCAAGGACTCTACGAGGCCCGAGAGGAAAACATGATCCGATACCTGGAGACGGTACGCAAGCTAACAGCCCAGCTCACCAGCTTCGCGATCAACCAAGTGCCCAGGGAGGAGAACACGAGGGCCGACGTGTTGTCCAAGCTTGCCAATGGCCTTAAGGGCACCGAGGAACGCGAAATCACCTTCAAAATCGCCAATCATCGAGCCATCGACGGGCCCGAGTCAGCTATAATCACGATCGACCCCGAAGAGCCCTGCTGGCTCGATGAAATCGTGCTATATCTAAGAGACGGAGTGCTGCCACAGGATCGAAGCGCCGCTCGGCGATTACGTCACCGGGCTACAAGATATACCCTCGATCCCGAGGGTCGACTCTACAAACGAGGTAACCGCCGACCCCCGATGAGGTGTCTCCGACCCTCGCAAGTTGAAGAGGTTCTCTACGAGATCCACGCAGGAAGTTGCGGTAACCATGCGGGAGGCCGATCTCTGGCTAGAAAAGTAACACGAGCTGGTTACTTTTGGCCGACCCTCGAGAGAGACGCCGAAAGATGTTCCAGGCGTTGCGTCAAGTGCCAAAAAACAGGAAATTATTCCCACAAGCACGCCGCGGAAATGATAGCCATCGATGTTTCATGGCCATTTGATCAATGGGGGATCGACATAGTGGGGCCACTCCCGACGTCCACCGTGCGGCAGGCTGAATATTGCATCGTGGCCTGCGAGTACTTCTCCAAGTGGGTCGAGGCAATAGCCGTCAGGAAGACGACCTCTAAGGTCATCCAGAACTTCATATGGAAGAACATAGTATGTCGGTTCGGAGTGCCTCGAATCCTAATTTGCGACAATGGGCCTCAATTCAGGGCCGACGACATGAAAGAATGGTGTAAGGACCATGGGATCGATCAGCGATTTGCGTCGGTCGGATACCCACAAGCAAATGGGCAGGCGGAGGTGACCAATCGCACCATCCTCCGAAGTCTCAGCGCTCGACTCGACGCCAAAAGGAAGGCGTGGGCAGACGAGCTTGATGAGGTTTTATGGGCCTACAGGACCACCCCGCGGACCGCCACAGGCGAGACCCCATTTGCTCTCGTCTATGGATCGGAAGCCTTGATTCCCACGGAGTTGCTCCACGAGACTGCTCGAGTCTCACACTTCCAGTTAGCTCAAAACAACGAAGGGCGAGCGCTCGAGCTAGATCTTATTGAGGAGAAGCGCCATCGGGCGTTAGGGCGAATGCAGCAACACAAGGCGGCGGCCGCTCGAAGCTACAACAAAAACGTTCGACCCTTAAGCTTTCAAGTGGGCGATCTAGTCCTAAAAAAGGTGGAGGTGTCGAGGAAAGTTAAGAAGCTCGAGGAAAAATGGGATGGACCGTACCGTGTTGCACGGATCGCCAAAAACAACGCATATAGGCTGGAAACCTTAGGCTCGGAATCCGAGGAGTTGCCTCGACCATGGAATGCCTACAATTTAAAATTGTATTATCCTTAGAACCGATCCTTACGGGATTTGGATATGTAACTCCCCTCGAAGGGCCCTACATGTAATAGCTATGCTTGTGTTGAATACATCATAAGGATTCTTGTTTTAGCAGCATCTATAGTTAAATCAGCATTTCAACAACGAAGCTGGGGACTCGAGCGTAAAACTCGAGCCCACGCAGTACAAACAACCCTTAGTTTGAAGCTACGCTTCAGCAAGGGAGTTGGGGACTCGAGCGTAGAACTCGAGCCCACGCAGTTCAAACAACCCTTAGTTTGAAGCTACGCTTCAGCAAGGGAGTTGGGGACTCGAGCGTAAAACTCGAGCCCACAAAGTCGGCAACCCTTTGTTAAGGCTACGCTTCAGAAAAGGAGCTGGGGACTCGAGCGTAAAACTCGAGCCCCCCAATGTTGCAACGGCTCCGTATGGAAGTTACGCTCCACCCCAGGAAGCCGGGAACTCGAGCCCGAACCCTCGGTTGGAATTAAGTTTCAACAAGTAGAGCAAGGATTCGAGTGAAATTTGATAAACAAAGCTCGAGCATGGAACTCGAGCCCGAACCCTCGGTTGGAATTAAGTTTCAACAAGTAGAGCAAGGATTCGAGTGAAATTTGATAAACAAAGCTCGAGCATGAAACTCGAGCCCGAACCCTTTGGAATTAAGTTTTAACATATAAAGCAGAGATTAAGTGGCAGTATGTAAAGCAAAGACTCGAGTGAAATGTAAAGTATTAAATTTTATTAAAAAATCAAAATGCTATTACAAGGCTCGAGCCTACTGCTCGAGGAGGGAATCCTATTACAATTGAAAAAATGAGAAAAGGGGCTCAAGGATCGGCAGGGGCAGTCAACTTGCTCGGGCCAGGCTCGAGCACCAGAGAGCTCAACCACTCGAGCTCCGCCGCAGACCATGCAGGCTCGGCCTCATTTGGATCTACCGAGGGGAATAGGAGATCCATGGAAGGCTCCAGCGGTTCGTCCTTCCCGTCGTATGGCTTCTTCATGATTTCGGCAAGGAGCCTTTGGACCACAAAGCCATATGGATGCTGGTCGGGATCGGACGTTTCGACGGTAGTCTTCGTCACTACCGCTTGAGCCTCAGCGTCGGGGGCCACCTCCTTCTGAGGACGAGGGTCGTCTGCGGTTATCCCGACCCTGGAGAGATCAGCGCCTGGGACAATCAGATTCTGGGCCTGTAACTGGGCCAGGCAGAGCGCATGGCCTTCCTTGAAATCGTCAAACGCCTTAATGGCGCTGGCCTTCTCGAACATGGGCCCCTCCACGAATTTTTTCACAGCCCATCGCCCCATTGCCATCTGAGCCTTTTTGAGGAAGCCCCGAGCCTTGCCGCGATACTTAGCCTCCATCTCCCGCTCGACGGCCGCCCGACCAGCAGCCTGCCCCTTAACGAAACCCTCTTGGGCCTCGAGCCTGAGGGATCGAGCCTCCCCCTCGAGCCTAGAGACCTCGAGGGTTCGCTCCTCGACCGCCGCCAGAAGCTCGATCTCCCTTTCCTTGAGCTTCTTGTTCTCCGATTCCAGCAGTTGGGCGGACTGCTGAAATCCTTGGGCTTGCCTCTTCCAGTCGCCCACCTTTTGCTCCTCGACTTCTTTCTTGAGGTCGACCCACCGCCGCTTGTAAAATTGCTTCCTCGACCGGAGGGCCTTGGCGTATTGCACTAGGCCATGCGCGATCGGAGCAGTGCGCTGCAAGGTCGACACCAAAAAGGTGGATCAGTTTAAAATCGAGTAAAGAAACTTGGAAGCGAAATACGATAAGAGACTTACTGAAATGAAGGCGGTAGCGAGGTTACGCTCGAAGGTCTCTAGCGACCATTCGGCCATGCGCCTGTGGTCGGGCTCGGTCGCCACCGATCGCCAGATGGCCCTGACGGCCTCAAAATCCGATCCCGCGTTGAGAAGGGATCGGGGTTGCCCCTCGACTAGCTCCGGGACCCCTCCCGGGAAGTGAGGCTCGGCCACGGGAAGGTAATCCCTTATGCGGCGCGTCATAAACTCGACGCTCGTCTCGGAGCCCGAGTCGTCCGTCGGCTCACTAGTCGACCCTTTGCCCTTCATCTTTTTGGATTGTGGAGCGGGTTTGCGGGTAGGCCTGGGAGCCGGTCTCTTTCGGGTCAGAGGCTCGGCCTCCGCTTCTTCTTCCTCTAGGTCGACCGGGGCGGGGTCGACCGCTCGGCTGGACCCCTCCGAGGGCCTCTTGAATAGCCCCTTGCCGAGTCCGGGGCCTTGGCGGGGTAGCGACAAACCCGCTCCTGTATCCGCGCCGAGGATAGCAGGCTCGACTGCGGGAAGCTCGGGCCGACTCTGGACGGCCTCGTTGAGCTCGGCCAGCTTCTCCTCGGCCAGCTTCTCGTGTTCGGGCAACAGAGCCTTGCCCAAGCTTTGAAGGAAAGAAGTCCTGGATGCCATGAGGATGTTGGTATCTGCAAAAAACATCAACTCGATCAGAAACAGTTAGAAAGGAGAAACATATGATTAGCTTAAGGAAAAGAAACAGAAGAAAGGACATATACCCAGGACAAACCCCTCTCGCACTCTCCCGCACCCGATACCCGCGGCTGCTAAGTTCTCCTCTTGACAGAAAGTCCTACAGTCGAGCAGGACCTGGTCGGTACAAGCCTCCCGACCCAGGAACCCCATGATCAACTCAATAGACTCCTCGAGGTCCTCATCCTTTGAGGGTCGGAGGGTCGGAGGCCTATTGTCTTCCCATTGGGTCGGGATGAGAAAACCATCTGGGTGTTGGACGATCACAAACTCGGCCTTCCACTGATCGCCGTGAGAAGATGTGGGAATAGAGAATATCTTTTTACCCCTCTTCTGGGATAAGCTGTAGAAACCCTCGCCGGAAGGGGAAGAAGCGGAGAGGGTGAACATCTGAAAGAATCGAGCCCGCGTCGGCTCGAGCCTCAGAATCCTCATCAGAACGAAGAAGCAGGAGATGAGGGAGAAACAGTTAGCAGTCATCTGGCTCGGGCAGACTCTCAAGTCCCGGAACAAGCTAGTGTATTGAGTATTCCCGACCAGGCGGAAGCCGTTCATAACCGCGTTATAATTAACGGCTATCTCCCCGTGTGCTTGCTTGCCCAGGACATCGTCCTTTGTTGCCACTCGGATACCGTACGGCGCAGGCAGGTTCAAGCGGCCTACGATCCTCACGAACTGCTCCTCAGAAACCCCACCCACTATGCTATCATAGGGAGCAGGGGCTCCCCTCTCCGACTGTAGGGGCTCGACCCCAGCATCTCTCGACCCTCCCGCCGACTTTTCCAAGGGAGCGGCTGAAGTCTTGCCACGATACGTGCGCTGGGGCAAGGCAGCGGCGGACCGACCGCGCGGCCGAACGATGGTCGTCTCCTCGCGACCACTGGTGGATGTGTCCTTGTTCTTGTTGAGTCCCGTGGCCCTACGGGATGTAACCTCCACCTCGGACTCTGAGTCGGTGTCAAACCCTAAGTCGACTACGTCGAAGCGGGCTTCATACTCTCTCAACCTCTCACTCGATCCCTCAGACGCTCCCGACATTTTTATAGTTTTAAAACAAAATGCAAGAGTTGAGGGTCGGGGATTACCTAAGTGTGGACGGTGTTTACGCTCGAGACAAATTCCTGCGCCTGTGATTTTCTCGCTAAAATTGCTTCTGCTCGGAGTGAATATTCAGAAAACGTAAGATATGAGAGAGGGCTAGGCCCTTATTTATAGTAGTCAGGCCTCGGAATACGGAACGTCGCCATAATTACTCTTTAGTAGGCTGACGAATCAAGCGCGCCTTCCCGAGAACGAGCTGACGGTCGACCTGCTTTATTGTCGGTTGCGTGTAACGGTAAAACGGGGTCGCGTGGCCCAACCAAAAAAGGCCACGTGGATCGAGCTTCACTGTGATGGTCGATCTCAGATCCCGGTCGAATAAATTCAACCGAAACCTGGGGGACTCGTGATGGGGAATATCTTGGAGAATACACGTGGCACATTCGTAAAAGGGGGAAAACGCCACGTGTATCTAAACCCGGGTCAACCCACGCTTGACTCGAGAACATGCTCGAGGGTCGACCATAGCTCGCCCTGATACCCCGACCTTCATTACAATGTAGAACATCCCGGGTGCCATATGTCGAACCCTTCAGGCTCGAGGATCGATATTCGACTCGCTAATCCTCCTAGAACGTAGATCGAGGGTCGACCTACGGAGGCTCGAACCTGTCCCATCCCTACACGGTCGACCCCGCAGCAGCCGCATTAATTGCGCCGTATCTACTCTGATTGCCTTCCGTATTCTGTATCTCCAGAAGTGACAGGCAATCAGTCCTGTCAGGGAATGAGTCAGATCCGAGGCACAGGCATTAAATGCCCCACGGTCGAGGCCATACCCAGTAGGTATGAAGTCTCCCTATAAATACCCCCATCATTTATTATGGTAGGTAAGCTCTTCAAGTTAATAACTTTGACTTCCATTCTCTCTTAACGAATATCCTATTCGAAACTGACTTAATTCAGTGGAGAGGCTACGCCGGAGACAACCCCCTCCGGCTAAAGTAATCCCATGCTAGTGCTTTTCAGGTCATAGCCGAACTCCCATCTACAAATTCAACTGTTTGTCTGGGCCACGTGGACGATCCAGATCCCGCACCAATAAAAGACCTCATCAGGGGCCGCGCGGGTATTTATGGGACAATTAACTTCGATGAGAGACGACACTTCATTTGTAATTAATTAGAAAAAGAATCATAAACCTGATTTACTAAATCTTGATCATTTAATTTTAGATTAATATAGTGATACTTGATTAACGCGGTGTGTATATACGTGCAATATGAATACATGGTGGAGATAAACTTGCACGTCTAATATCATTTTCATACTACTTATTTAATTACTTCGTGTTAAGCTCATCGGATATATATTCATACAAAGAGTATAATATCCATACCGTTAAATCACGAAATGTACATGTTGTTTTCAACCCAAAAAAAAAAAAAAAAAAAAAACGAAATGTACATGTTGTTATAAATAAGTAGCTAGAAAATTAATGTATAATGAGAATATGATCAAACATACTTGATAATTAATTTAAAAAACCATCATAACAATTGGGGTTTGACCCAGTACTGACTACCACATATTACTCTCAATGCAGAGGTATGAAATAACAAGTATTATTGAACAATCCAAGATTAAAATATATATAAAAATATATTGGAAAGGAAAAATTGAAATATGTGAAAATAAGGGCGAATTAAATTGATCGTTATAGAAACTAAAATACTAAAATAGATCTATGCTCTTTATTTCGAACAAATGAAAACTAATTAAATACTTCGATCAATACTTTAAACAAATTTAAAACCAAGGGCAGGGAAATATAATAGATTGTTCATCTTCTCCGGCAGAATTTTTTATGTTTATTAAATTACTGTAAATAAAACTGTGACTTCTTGCTTGGTAAGGGATTCTAATTCTCTATTGATGGAAAAAAAAAAGTGCTCAAGAAAAAGTTGCTTACAAAAATTATAAACCCGTCTCCCCATGCTTTGTTCATGTGATATTTCTTGTTTCTAATTATAGTGTCCTTTTGCGTGTCGGTAGAAAAATATAAAATAAGACATGATGAGGATGTTGATAAATTAAAAATTAAAGATATGAGAATCTTTTGATCAAATGCTTATTGGGATTATATTATATATATATATATATATATATGAGAGAAAGTACATATAAATATATATTGAAAAATTCTATCAAATTCTAAAAGTACAAAGTTTTTCCAATCAATGACAGTTGTTTTTTAGGGACTCAAATTCAAAACTCCTGATTAAACTAACATAATGCTGAACCACGAAGTTAGACCACTTGCTAATTGTAGCGCCCCTTGTCCCACATCCGGAAATTGAAAGAAAATGAATGAGTTTATAAGCTAGAATTCAAGTGTAACCAATGTATATCCCTTTTGGGCAGTAGTTTAAGCCAAATTTCAGGTTGCACTCTATGGGTTCGAAACTTATACTCGCGTCCAACGGACTCACGGGTCCAGGGGTGTGACACTGATTATATACTTTTCCTCTTCCTGATACATATATATATATATATATATATATATATATATATATCTAACTCAAAAAATATATATATATATAATTAAATATAATAATACAGCTGCTCATGATCAACTACTGATTATTTGTTGCCATCGATCTCTGAAATTTGATAACGTGACTTGATCACCTTCTCAAAGAAAACAGATACGGAAGCCGGCAAACAGATACGTACGATCGACCACCTACACGTACTATTTTTGTGTGTATAAATAGAAGACTCAGCAATTAGTTTCATTTATTCTTCAAGTATACGAAATTCAAAATACTTGGGAGTACGTTTCATTAATTTTATCGACGCTTACGTTGGAGTTTCGGTATTTTTTTTCAAAACTTTCTACTTATTTTTATTATAGCATGTTGTTAATATGTTCATTGTTATTGATTTAAAATTTTAAATTAAATTATACTTTTATAACATATAAGAGTCAATCATAGTAATTAATTTCATCTCTCTGGTGGCAATTTTTAGAAGCTAATTAGTACATCAAAGATATATCCTTTTGGTAAATTTGCAAATTATCGATCGATCCGGTGTAAGTTCACCAGTTTTGAACTTTAGTCTTGTCTAAATTTGTTTTTGAAAATTTATTAGTGTAATTTTAGTTTCATTTTGGTCGGAAAAATTGAAAAATTATCGGAAATTTGTCGGAAAAATTCAAAGTTCATCGGTGAGATACTTCATCATAGTTATCATATTCCTTTTATTGCCTTGATCAAGATTCCTACATCAATTCAAAAATATAAATACTCTCATGTTGAACATGCTATGTCCTTAATTCCAAGTTAGTGACAGAAAAATAACATTAAAAGAGTACATATAATTTAAGTTCTTAAGTATCCAAATGGCTAATTCATGGAATATCTGCCAATTAATTACCTTTCAACAGTTTTCATATTCAGTGTACTGTGCACAAGACAGTAGTTCAAAACTTAAAACTTCTAATCATGATCGCCTTATTGTATACTATAAATTTAAGATATGAACTGAGCGATGTTGCAACGTACTAACTAACATATAATCAAACTCAGGAGAAGAAATTATGAAGTATGAAAACTATGACATTCGTTTCCCCGACCAGCCTGTGGTGGATCTTTACCTTCCAATATGGGCCAGCCTTCCTGAGTTTCGGGACAAGCCCGCTTTCATTTGGGTCGATGATGGCCCGGCCCGCTCTTCTGGTCCTTCCGCCCTAACCTATGGGCAGTTGAACTCCTCAGTGCAAGCTATCTCAACACAATTGTTAGTTTCATTGCAAAAGGGCGACACTGTCGTAATATTATCCGCACCGGGCCTGGAGCTCGTGAAGATCATATTCGCCTTCCAACGGGCCGGGCTTTTGGCCGTTCCGATCAGCTCTCCTCATCCTTCTTTTTCTGATGACAACTATCACCACCTTGTCCGTGTTCTATCTCAAACAAAGCCTAAGGCTGCTTTGGCAGCGCGGAGCTACGTAGATCGCGTTAGAGACTACTACACATCTTCCGGTAGGCATAAGCGTCTTTCTGACCTTCTGCAGAAAGTAAGATGGATTGCCACTGAGGACTTGACTGGCCTAAAACCCGATGTTGGCGTGCAATGCAACTTATCTCCATACGATGGATGTAGAGCGAAAGAAGTGTTCTTAATCCAGTACACCTCGGGCGGAACTGAGATTCCTAAGCCAGTCCTAGTGACAAGTGGTGCAGCAGCTCATAATGTAAGAGTAGTTAGGAAAACCTTTGATCAAAATCCAAATAGTGTCTTCGTTTCATGGTTGCCCCAATACCATGATTGTGGCCTTATGATCCTCCTAATAACCATTGTATCGGGTGCAACCTGCGTGCTGACATCACCCAATGCATTCATCAAACGACCTCGGTTGTGGCTAGAGTTGATAACGGAGTTCAAGGCGACGTGCACAGCTGTGACATCTTTCACATTACCGCTTGTGATTAGGCGTGGGGGCGTGGAGAAGGGCACCCATCCTATAAACCTAGCTACCATGAAAAACGTGATGTTAATCAATGAGCCAATCTATAAAGCTTCCATAGAGGAGTTTGTTCAAGTTTTCGGCCCCTTTGGGCTCAATCCCACATGCATTTCTCCAACTTACGGCTTGGCAGAGATTTGCTCATTTGTTTCAACATCATGGAGAAGTGAAAGTGATGGCAATTTTCCAATCCACAAGAACCTCTTGCCTAGTGCAAAGCTGCCTTCTTCAAGGGAAGAAATATTAGAAGAGGAGATTGAAATCTTGGTTGTGAATGAAGAGACTCATGAGCCTCTTGAGGATGGAATTGAAGGGGCGATATGGATTTCTTCGCCGAGCAATGCTTTTGGATATCTCAACCACTCCTTCTTAACTCAAGAAATATTCTATGCCCGACTAAGAAACAAAGTATCCGGATGCGGCTTTGTTCGAACAGGTGATAGAGGAATAGTCCTAGGTAAGGAGAGGTACTTATACGTGACAGGTCGGTGTTCAGACATCATTAATTGTGCCAATGGTGAAGAAATGCATCCTCATTACATAGAAACTGCTGCCTATAATAGTTGCCCTGGGATACTCAGGGCCGGTTGTCTCGCTGCTTTTGAGGTGTTGGGAAATGTCGTCATTGTGGCAGAGTTGCGGAAAGAAGGAATCGAACATAATGATTTGGTTAAAATATGTGAAGGGATTCGAAATGGTATAATGAATGAAGAGAAGGTTGAAGTCGGATTAGTAGTTCTTGTAAAGCTTGGGAGTGTTCCGAAGACTACTTCTGGAAAAATACAAAGATGGGTAGCTAAGTATAAAGTTGAGAGAGGTCAAATGAATGTGGTGATGAAAATGGATCACTTTTCTAGTGATGGTTACAATTCGACATTGTTAACAGAAATCCCAAATGAAAACAAAGGGAAAGATGAGATCTTTCTTGCTAACTCAAAGACCAAAAAATATCTTTCTTTGGTGTCCTGTTTGTAAGAATACTCAATTTCATATTAAACTTTCATATTTTACTTCTTTTTTTTCCTTTCTACTTTTTGAATGATATGTATTATGTAACATAGCTCTATATTTGTTTAAACAATAGTGTCAGTTTTCGGTGTCTGTAGAAAGATATAAATAATAAGAGTTAAGAAATGAGGATGTTGCTATATACAATTAAAGATATGAGAATCTTTTGAAATGCTTATTGGGATATATATACGAATACAATTATAATTATTTATACATGTTTTTGGTTCATAATTATTTATACATAATATGGATAGTTATGTTGCGAAAACGTGGTGGAAAAAATGTAAGAATATGAAGACGAGTACTTTAGGAAGAGGAGGAAGTGGAGAGGAGGACACTCACAATATTTTTTCTCTACTCAAAATCAACACTTCTATAAACTCAAAATACTCTCGGTCAATTAAAACCTTATAACAAATACTTCCTTGAAACATAAAAATGTATACATAATACTCCTGAAAAAATCTTACAAATACCCTGAAAGGTTGTAAGATTTCAATGGTGAAATTACAAATGTCGCATATCTAAGGGGGCTTTTGCGTAATTACCCTACGTAATATTGAAAAATTCTAATCAAAATCTGTCAAGAGCCGGAGGTATTTGTAATGCACTATATAAAATAGCCGAAGTACGTACGAAGAAAACAAAATCCACACCAAAATGTTTGTCAATTAGTATTTGTTCTTTACCATACTGAGAGCTCCTCCATAATCAGCACAGGAAAATCTTAAAGTGACCCTTGAACTAGTTCAGAAGCCGTCTAACTAAGCTAAAAAACTTAGGTAATATTGTCCAGCTCTAACAAAAATTAAAATGAGAAATTGAGAAAGCTGTAGGGGTAATATTGTCAAATGTTCCTTTTTCACTAACTAGGCCTCTAGCATTGACGAGCAGATGTCCAGATTGAACCAATTTAGCCCCGATTAGAGAGCCTAAACGTATCATCAGCCTTTTGGGCCAACAATTAATTCAGTTGGGCTTTTTGCGTACCTAAACAATGATATTATTCGGCTGAATTAAATTTTTTTCTTTTTCACAATTAAGAGAGATCATGCTAGGGTCTTTAGAAATTCAAATTAGTAAACTAATAAAGAATTAACACCACAAATTAAAGTTTAGTGTATGTGTTTCACGTGCTTTGGTCTTTTGGTTGCAAAATAGAAGTTTAATAGAGTTTCTTGGATTTTTACGTGAGCAGAAAGAAGAAAAACATGGAGAGGAATTCTCACTTCCGGTCCCAAGGTTTATGGCCCAGACAACTTTTGGTTCCAAGCGCTAGCTTTTTCAACTTAGTCTCATCTATACTACTATATAATGTGTTTTCACTCATTTGGTGTCTTGGTATCTTTTTTTTAAAAAAAAAAATTTTTTTTTCTCTTCATGATCTCTACAAAAATATTCCGTCAGTAGATGCCATTTACAATAAATATCTAATAAATGTGCAATTTTCCGTTAGTAGATTTGACAGTGGGGCCGCAGGTGCAACATTTTAGTAAATAATGGGACCATGTTTGTAATTTTTGAAATAATGGGACTACAGTTGCAATATTTTGGTAAATAATGGGACTACGCTTACAATTTTTGAAATAATGGGACCACAGTTGCAACTTGGCATATCCAGTGGGATATGAAATGCAATTTTATATATAAATGGAATTAAAAATATATATATATATATGTGTGTGTATGTATTTGTATGTATAATGTACAGTGTAATGACATAAAAGTAAAGACAGTTGCTTTGAAAAAGCATGGGTTGAGAGAGAGAGAGAGCCTGCCACAATTGCAGACCTCTCACTACTATACATACAATCAGACAAGCACATTACATGCCCCATCTCTTTCATCTCACATGTATACATACATACATGATACATAAAAGCATAATATTAGCTTGTGGTGATGTTAGATGACATGCATATCTATGCATGCATGCTATCTAGCTAAAAGAGAAAATAAAATTAGTGACGGTACATTAAGTAAAATATAATTTAATTTAAAAATTATTTAATTTAGTACGTGATGCAAGAATTCAAACTTTTGGTGATGAAAGGAATTAAATTACTAATTACGTTCAATTGTTAAATATAATATTTATTGCCCAAGATGAGATTTCAAATAGTGATGCATCATGCATGCATACATACATTGCATTTTCTTCTTCTTCTTTTTTTTTTTTTTCGGAAGGAAACATACAATATTGCATTTCTCTAGGCCAGCTATGTCAAACGTTCGAAGCTTGACGATGAGCGTTCTATATCTTAATCTTAGGACAAATACAAATATAATTGAATTTAATTTCGGCCTTCAACTTCTGATCTTCTGACAATAATTAACTAATTAAACATCATGGTACACCGCGTAATTCCTAAAAAAATAAGATATCGTCTTTACTTATGATCATAAAAAAAAATAAAAAATTCAAGAAGATGAAACGTATTTCAAGACTAGCTAGCTATAACATTTATGATATTAATCCAGGCTTATCCCAAAAGTTTGATCATACATTTATCGATCTGATGATCAAATGGCGTTTAGTGCTGCTTAATTAATTTTCATAAAAAATAGAAAATGGGGATTATATCAAGAATGTCATATAATTACATGTGTTGAAAAACAGAAGGCCTGATGAGCAAGGTGTCAAATTTTAATATAGGTTGGACTGATGACATTCAGTAATTTTTATGTTTTTTCGTTTAATTTTGAATTAGGTGAAAAGTGAAAAAAAAAAAAAGAGATAGAGAGAGTAACTATGGCAGAGGGTATGCAATAATGAAGGTGGGATGGGACCGAGTGGCAGGGCGTGGGAGAGAGGCCGACGAACATGACTTTGTCGGTTGTTTTTTCATTTTTGTATTCAGATCATCATCGATTCGATTCTTAATCTCATCACTTCACTTCGGCTCTCTCTCTCTCTCTCTCTCTTAGCTTCATCGCAAGCAACCAACCTGTCTCTTGTTGGATACTTAGTTGGCTGTTCGAACCACTGCAACACACTCAAAAACATACACAGTCCCACCTCCACTACCTCACAGTCTCACACTAATCTAATCCCTCCTATCTCTTCCTTTCTTCTCTAGCTCCTTAATTGTTTTTGAAAATCATTACTTAATTGTTGGAGAGCCGCCCTTCATTTTGTATAGCCAAGAATTTAAGAGATGCCCCTTTAATTTTCCTTAAACTTTACTAGCTAGATTTATTACATCGTCATTTTTTTTTATCATCTTTTTGTGTCTTTCTTCTCTCTCAAAATTAGGGTCTTGCCAAGATATGAGTTTTTGATCAAGGGTTGGTGAGATTTTTCACGCACTCATGAATTGAAGGTGTACAATTATCATGAAGTTCATAAACTTATAAATTTAGAGTTAGCATTTAAGACAGATTTAGGGTTTTTGAGATCATTTTTAGGGGTTTTTTTTATCAAGCTAAGAGAAAATGTCGTTACCCGGAGAAGACAAGGAAATGAGAATGCAAGCTTCTCCCATAGGCTACAACACTAACTCCCTCGAAACCGAAAACCCCATAACCCCACAAGAAAAACCCA
Organism: Verbena officinalis; assembly: GCA_958496215.1. NCBI lineage: Eukaryota > Viridiplantae > Streptophyta > Magnoliopsida > Lamiales > Verbenaceae > Verbena > Verbena officinalis. The sequence goes on along the minus strand of OY292390.1, from coordinate 29,361,691 downwards.
GAATCCCGGATCCCAATTCCGCCGGATCCATACCCATATCCACAAACCCGAGAACAATCAGCTATCGCGAATGCCTCAAGAACCACGCCGCCAACATCGGCGGCAACGTTACCGACGGCTGCGGCGAGTTCATGCCCAGCGGCGACGACGGAACCCTTGAAGCCCTCAAATGCGCCGCCTGCAATTGCCACAGGAACTTCCACCGGAAAGAGCACCACGGCGGCGACCTGGGTCGGGCCGCGGCATCTGCGATGGTGCACCCCATTCAGCTCCCTCTGCCGCTTCCCTCTCCCTCAATGAGCCATCACCGCGGCGGCGGCGCCCACTGGAGCTCAATGATGCAGCCCATGAAAATGTCTGCCGCCGCCTACGGCGGTGGGAGTGCCGGCACTGACTCCTCCAGCGAGGAGCTGAACTTCAACGCGTATCATCATCCAAACTCGGGGCCGCCCCCGCCGCTGCAGTTTTCTTCGAAGAAGCGTCACCGTACAAAATTCACGGAGGAGCAGAAGGAGAAAATGCTTGAATTCGCGGAGAAGCTGGGGTGGCGGATACCTAGAGAAGATGACACAGAAATTCAGAGGTTTTGTGCTGAGGTTGGCGTTAAGAGACAGGTTTTCAAAGTATGGATGCATAATAACAAGATCAGTAGTTCTTCCAAGAAAAATCCCCAAGAATTATAACCTATACATACATAATTTCTTCAATCTTTGGAGGAAATTTTTTGGGAGTTATGATCTTTTAAATAGTTTATATAGTAGAATGCTATGTTGATAGCCATTTCTTTGCATTTTGCATGCTTCTACATTATTAGTAGAATTTGTATTCAAGTTTCTTTAATTAATTTTAATTATTTGAATATTTGATCATGGTTTTTCTTGTAAATAGTTCGATTTAATTCATGATTTTAATTTTCTTTAAGGTTTGAAGAATGTTTCATAGGTTTCATTATCCACTGAGAAATTCTATTTCGATTTCTAGTGTTTCATGATAATGCATTTTAATTTATCAATTTATTCATGAATTTTAAAACAAAATGACTAAAATAAAAGATTATTACATCTCTTGACGTACGTACCGGCATTAATGTTCATATTGTTTCCATTAATAAGCTCTCTCTGGATAGATTAATTTTCTTGTGATGTTGTCCTTTGATCAATTAAATATTTTGCTGGTAAGAAATCGATCGATCTTGGTGCAAGTCTTAGTAATTAATTCATTTTCATATTTTATATTTGAAGAATTGAATCTTAACCTCAAACTAAAGCTGACGGCTAAACTGTACTTTAAACATATATGGTAATACCATCATTCCTATTTAGGGACGTGGACATTTAATGGGAGCTACCAGTATATATTTCTTGTCAGTCCTCAATGAAAAACCAAAACATACGAACTCTAGCTCGATGAAAAAACAAAACATATAATTGGGATTTAGTCATTTCTCACTTTTGACACCGGTAAACTGTCCCACATCGAATAATCAAAGATATGGAGTTCAATATATAATGGCTTAGCAAACTCTCTCTCTTGAGCTAGCTTTTGGAAGTTGAGTTAGGTTACGGTCCATTAATTCAATATGGTATCAGAGCAGGTTCAACTCTCGCCCTAACTCTCCACCCCTAAATCATTTCACGCTCCAGTTTGTCCCGCATATTCCGCGACCCTGGGCGTAACAGGAATGTGTTGCAAACCTCTCTTTTTAAGCTAGTTTTTTGACCGAAGTTGACTTAGGTCATGGTCCATTAATTCAATAACTAAATATAAGGATAGAAACCTGGCTAGCTAATTTCTTGTATCGTGATGAAAGTCTTTCTCGATGTGATCTAACTTATTGCATCAATCTTAATACAAGTGGACAATTCGCAAGAAAACTTTTCACGATTGAGATCAGATGATTTTGTATGTTATAAGGTTTAAAATTTAAATCTCAGTCATTAATATTTTGGTGCATATATACTAATTTTTGATAAAATTTAAAATTTACGATACCTAATTTGAAAAAGAAGTAAAATTATTGTATTATGATACAAAAATGACGATATTAGATTATAAGCAGCACATACTATTTAGTGGAAAAAGTTGAAGTGAGTGGCTAGGTTTTTTTTTTTTTTAAACGCACATACACAATTCTGACTCTTATCATTGCAAGGAATCGAATTCAGACCTACACATTGAAAGGAGTTTTTTTTTTTTTTTTTTTTTTTTTTTTTGCATTTGATCGATTAAATTAAGTTTTTATCAAATTGTTTTGGAATTATCTGATTCTATACTTTATGTCAATTCTGAATTAAGTGTGCGTAACATGATAATAGGATGCAGTTTAGCTGTTTAGGTGTTTGTAGGAGTTGAATATGAAAAAATAAATAGTATTTTTACTGTAAAAGTTGAAGTACTCTACAGTTTTTTATGTCCTAGCCTTTTTTTCCTTGTATTAATAATTAAAGTTTGAAGTCAATATGTTGACTCGGTGGGGCCACGCCTAATCTTCGGTGTGTATAGCTCGAGATAATTAAGTGTAGTTATTTCAAAATAATTAATTTATTTCTTTCTAAATTAACAGTGATCATAATGTGGGAAAATTAGTTGTTAATTATTTGTTAAAACTTAAAACGGTTTTGTCTATGAAAAAATAACTTTGGACTCCAAGGGAAGGTTTGGTATGTATAGACTTCAGATATATTGTAGCCCATTAATAGTTTCATCAAAATTGTTGGGCCTCAAACTAAGATATCAGGATCTATATGAAAGTGGTTTTTTAGTCTTTACATTTTTCTTTTTTTTTTTTTTTTCTGTTTTTCCATCCGATTTTTTCGAATTTCGGATAATATTTATGCATGTTAGGAGCGACACTTTCAATTCAATTGCTCCATGCACGTATAAGGTGGGGGTTTTGAGCCCTAAATTTTACTTAAGTATTCGAGCGGCTCATTTGATTTAATCTAATGAACTATAAAAATTAACCCGTTAATTAATAAATAATATTTTATAAGCTGTTACCTTATTTTATTCAGACATTTCCGGAGGAGTATTTTCAAATAATAAAAATGTAATATCTTAAAAAGTATTCAAACATAAACTCTTCTCATCCTAGTTAAAATCCCGTGTCAAGGCACGGGTGTTAATTTATTAATAAAATATTTTTGTATTTAATTAATTTTTTATTTTAAGAAATCAGTTTGCTGTAAAATTTTAAAATTATTTATTTTAATTCGACGATATTATCGTGTTTCTATTATATTTATCTTTGATAATTTTATTTTTATACTTACTTATTTTTAAAATTTGTTTTAATATAATTTAAAATTAATTTATTTATAAAGATATTGTAGGACTCTTATATATAGATAATGAAAATATAAATAATAATTTAATTTGAATTAAATCTGTAACTAACATATCTATACAAAATTTTTCATTCTTTTGGATAAATATGAAAATAATTAATAGGTTTAGTTACATGGCAAAATAAAATTAATTGAGACTATCCACGTGTATGCTTAGGTAGATAGCTTTAAGGATTCTGAATTATTATATATATATTATAAAGAAGACTTGAATACTCAAATATGTAAATCGAAAATGATAATATCTGCTTACTGTCGTCCTGTTTTGAACATCAAGGGGATGTAGCTCAGATGGTAGAGCGCTCGCTTAGCATGCGAGAGGTACGGGGATCGATACCCCGCATCTCCATTTTAATTCTTTTCTCTTTTTGATTAATTCTCTTTTAAGTTTTACCTCCTCTGTTTATAATGTAAAATATGTCTATTCTCTTAATTAATTTATTTTTTTGGTGAAAATGTTTATTCTCTTATACATCCTCTGTTATATTAGCAATTTCATAAAGACAATAATCATGCACTCTAAACCAAAAAAATAGAACAATAAACATTCTCTAATCAAGACTGAGATTCTGGTAAAATATATGACACTTAGATTTGCAGAAAATACAAGACGAAAATCATTTTGCGTGCGTATACTAGACGTATATACGCGTCTGCTTAATTTTTCTTTACACGAGTACTTCTGATAGTAAAATCCTCATAAGCTTATCATCCCTGCAGCTTCAGATTCTTCAGCATCCTGTTAACAGTACCAAGAAATCAATGGGATTACTCTAAAATATATGATTAATTACATCACCGATATATGTTCAATGACCCTAGACAGTTATTCTTTCTCCCATTTTTTAATTCTTTTTTGTTAAAGAAGTTAGCTCGGGATTAATGAAGCAATGTAAAGGACGACTTAATAAAATAATTGTTGCATCATGTGCTCATGATCTTATCTTCGTAACAGAAAATAGAATGCTTTCCATAATGAGGTGGGTTTGATTGAGATTATCAAAGCCATGTGCTTTGATCTAAAACTAGTAAGATTAGATTTCATGTGGTCTGTTAATAGGAGTAACTAAAATATAGGGTTAGTTACGAAGGTTTACGAAAAACACCCTGAAACTTTGTAACCTTACACTCATCCCCCTGAGGGGGGTATTTGTAAGGTTTTTCTGGGGGTTTTATGTATACATTATTATGGTTCAAGGTGGGGATTTTTAAGGTTCAGCTGACCAGGGGGATTTTTGTAATATTTCAAGGTTTCAGGTTATTTTCAGAAAAAAAGGCCTAACCTCAGGGTTTCTTTTTGTAATTATCCCTTAAAAATTGGTATTAATTAATTAGTATATCATAGGCTCTTGTAATAGTTTTGAATGAAAGAAATAGGATGCCTCTTTTCTTGTCTTTAGGCACCAGAAATGGAATGCAGGATTTCAGGAGCCCCCCCCCCCCCCCCCCCCCCCAAAAAAAAAAAAAACAGATTAGTTTGATTGCAAGCATTTGCAGTTATGATGAACAGATTGAAGAAAACAGTAGAAATAGTGCATTTACTTACCTATGCTCATTGCCATATCCTCTACCATTGCTCGCTGCGGCGGTGGCTCTATAATTAGGTATAGGAACTCGATCTTTCTCTATCTCGTCAATGTCGTTAACTAGTGCTTGGTAGTGCCTCCTCACTTCCTCCATCGACTTCCCACCAACGGCCCTCGCTATGTTATGCCACCGGTCGGGTGTATCTCTGTCGTAAATAGCTAAAGCCTCCTCAAATTGCTTGTTCTGCTTAGGCGTCCACGAGGAGGAGGCCGATCCACGCATTGAGCTTGACGCCATTGGCTAAAGGGAAATTTGGTCACAAAGAATTCGAAAAAATGCTGAGAAAGATCGTAAGAAGAAGATTTGGAGATGGACAAGTGAAGAATGAATGTTTTAGTGAGACATTTGCTAGACTATATCTTTATATAAGGTAGAAAAGGGACCTAGTTGACAGAATATTAATATTATTAATCTTTATCTTTTTGATGGGGTGTAATTGTAAATATATATTCTCTTGCTTAGGGGTCAAAAAAGATGAAGAATGACTAAGAAAATGGGAAAGTGAAGAGGGATTAGATTAATATATGGGACAAAGCATTTTTTTGATGAATTTCTTAAAATAAAAAGGAGAAAAGTCATTTTCTTGTCTTTTTATATTATCATGAAGATCAGCAAGTGGATTATAGTAGGAAATTGTAACCAGCTGGGAGGGATTAGATCCCACCCTACAAGTTAAGATAGATGCGCCAATACAATGAGCTAGGGATATTCTTCCATCTTCTTAGAGTAAATTAAGTAAAAAAACCCGATATTTGTCTCTTTTATAATTTCACCATCGAACCTTACAATCTTATACTTATTCTTTTAAGGGGTTATTTGTAAGGTTTTAAAGTTTTGATTATTTTTTGGATTTTAAGCGAATTTGAAGAAGGTTTCTGTAATTATTGCATGACTGTATTTTTTCCGGGTTTTGATTTTAATTTCAGAAGACGTGCATATCATTGCATGTATAAAAAGTTGCATATTTCGTGCTGGAGATGGAAATTCTTGCCTTTTTATGTTGCTTAATGTAGTATGTGTTCATGCCTTTTCCATAAAAAATTGTGCTGAAAAGTGAAAACATCATAATTACAGCAGAAGTTATATTAAAGTTTCAACTCTCAAGTAATAAAAACGGAAAATATTTGTGGAGAACTTCTCAACTAGGTAAAATTAACTTTTGGTCCCGTAAATATAGACAAAATTCAATTTTAGTCCTATAAATATTTGGCTAACATATTTAGTACTATAAATTGTTTTATTTTTAATACATTTAGTCCCGAGTAATTAGCACATTAAAATTTTTAATCATCTATATTAATTTGCACCACAATTTGATAAAACCATTTTCCGGCCATGATTTAATACCAGCCAAATCTACAAACCTAAAACTCTGTAAAATTTAATAATTTATCCTGCATCAAAATTCAAATAAATGGTCTATATATATCAATTTGTACATAACTTGAAGAATATTATTTATGAGTTTGCGATATTGCGGTGGAACCAAACTAGCTAGCTAGTTGAGATGCATGGGATTCTACAATTCTCATGGAACAGTGGAGCAAAGTATAATAAGACTTTGCTTTTTTAAATTATCAAGTGATTTGCCAAATTATTCGACTTGTTTGGAATAAATTTTCCAGATAGTATTATATCACATACACTTATATGCATGTATACGTATGTATTTTCACATTATTATTGAGATTGTAAGAATTGATTCCTATATAATCCTAGCTTCCAAATCTTATTACTTCATCACCATTATATTTCCTTTTCAAAAAAATAAAGGGTACGTACAAGCTGCCATGACCAACATTGATTCCCCACTTTCTTGATTTTGGTGTATATGTAGGTTCAACTTTGAAGCAACATTATATATATATATATATATATATATATATATATATATATATATATATATATATATATATGTGTATTTTTTTTTGTGTAAAATTTTACCATCCCGTGTTTTTCATTAATTTCACCTTGTTATTTTTACTAAATTTCACATTGTTTCATGTTGTCCGTACACACGCTTTTAGGGGTGAAGATACTAAAATATATACTCCTATATATAATAAGAAGATTCCACGTTTGTCAACGATCAATAAACTCAGACGTGGTAAAACTAAAAATTCCCAAACCCTTTCTCTCTCCCGATTTTGAACCCTAGCTAGCTCAGTGAATCGAAGAATTCACGACGAGTAAATAATTGGCGAATCAGTTGTTTGTTGTAGAAATTATATTAATACCCATGTTCAGACGAAGCTTTCTACGAATCAGAAAAGTCGAGTTTTAGATAGTTCCAGTCTCAACTCACGCGTGTGTGATTCTCACTATTTGGTCTAGATTGTTTAGTTGTACATTGACCAAAAACTTAGAAGAGCTATCGAGAATACGAGATTTCAGAAGGGAGAAACGGGTATTTCAGTATCCTATATATTTTTGGACAACTTGGTAGCAATATTGAGGGCATCCATGGGTTTTAGATACTTCCCACATGCTTGTGGAGGGCCCATCTTATTAGGTAATATTCAGGTTTAAATGCTGCAGTGCAAGAGAAGAAGAAGAATCTGTATCCCAACAGGATATAGCACCTTTATTATTTTAGAATCCTTATCTTTGTCCCATCTCTTTTCATTGAAACTTGCACAAATATATATATATATAGCTCGATCTCCCACCTTTTCTTTTCTTTTCTTTTCTTTTTAGGTAAAATTAAATTTTTTTTTTTTTTATTTCTGATGTCGTTAATTCCTTATGATGAGGCATTGACACTAATGATTTGTTGTAAAACATAAGTCAAAATTGTAAAAGATTTATGTTATTAATGTGAGCTAAGATCAATCTTTAAGAAAGTTAATTTATAGTACTTATATAATATATTGCCTAATTGGTCTCATTAATTATTGTAGCATGCTTAATTGGCCAACGAAAATATACTGTTCTTAATTTGTCTAGCTTTCAACAAAACACGATTTCTTTTCATTTTGGTAGGGACTACCCAAATAGTTTAACGATATATAATTAATAATCAACGTTTTTTTATTTAATTAATCCAACATCAAGAAATATGATTGAACCCATAAATCAGCACTAGCATATCATATAATCAATATTATTTTTCAATATTATTAATTTATTATCACAAAATATTTTTTCTATAAAAAAAATAATTAAAATGCACGATATGGGGCTGATAATTGGTTGAATTATAAGGACACAAAAGTCTTGAGACCAAGAAAATTTTGGTCCAATGATAAGGAATTTTTGACAAAATCTATGAAAAAAGGATGATAGATTTGGTAGAAAAGATATTTGAAAAATGGATACATCATCATCATCATCATCATCATCAATATCAACATTGAAAAGGAACAATCAGCTGAGAGATCCTTTGAAGATGAGAAAAAAATGTTCCAAAAGATAAGGAGATAGACCTATGGCTATGATATATACGCACAAACTTTGGTGTAGCAGACATATGCTCACCAGATTTGACATTATTACTTAATTAATATTATCATTCTTGCACCTCAATTACTTACATATTTATTTTTTTACCCAAAAATAAAATAAAACAATTAAATATTTACTACTATGGAGATGATAAATGACCAGGAGGGTGTGGTTGAGTGGAATAAAACTCATTTATCCTTAATCAAACGTCAGGGGTTCGAGTCCTGACTTTAGGTATGGAGCAGCCTTAAATCTCCTAGTGATCAACTATCCCACCAGGCCTATGAGGTGCCCACAATTCAGCGAGAGGACTAGCCAATGTAGTCAACAGTGGATGCCCCTTGGTCTAGACCAGAAAAAAAAAATGGAGACGATAAGTTTTAAATGCAAATTGGTGTTAAATTATAACCATTAGGGTTTAGCCCAATGACCATCAGATATTACTCCAGTGTGGAGGTCTGAGTTTGATTCCTTGTAATGACAAGGATCGAACTATGTGCGTGTGTTGAAAAAAAAAAGGTGTTACATTATCAAATGGTAAAAGATGAGATGTGGAGGACCAATTCCGAGTGACTCAAACATGAAACCTTTAGTTAAGTTAGCATAATTTCAAATCGCTAAGATAAATCATTTGGTGGTAGAAGATCTCACTACTCTTGACGGTATTTTAATTACGGTCCAAAACGACTATTCGATTATTTTATATTTCTGTAACATTAAATTACAAAGGTGCATGTTGTGTTTCTATGGATGAATTTGAATTTTAGGAGGAATGTGAAATGAATGAATTTAAAATACATTCGATGTAAAATCTATTTAAAATTATTTGTTTTGATATGTTGAAACTCTGTGAAAGATTTTCATATCTTTTAATCTAATTTTATTCCTAAAAAAAATTTATATATATTTGTTTATATTATAATGTTGATGATATTTATTACTTCACAATTTATAAAGACTAAAAATTTTATTTCCTCAATTCAACTGTGCACCTAAAGAGTTAGAATTACTCTTTTGTTTGTTGGTTGAAAAGAGTTAGAATTACTACTTACTACTTTTTTTTGAAAGGTACTACTTACTACTTTTAGCAACTTTTAGGCTTTTCCTAAACTTTAAAAACTGTCAATTTTCAATACCTTTTCTTTTTACAAAAGATTTAAAATTAATTACTTTGGAAAAATGAAAAGCCCTTACTGACATTCTATTTTCTGATATAGTTTGGTTTGCTTTTGGGGAAGGCCCATTTTGTTTTCAAGGTTCAAGAATATGGGCCCAAATTCATAATACTGCATGTTTGTCCGGGTATCGGGTCCAGCCCAAATAAAATCGGATCTTAAAAACTCAGCTCCGCTGAGCATTTGGGTCAAACCGGTCGGGTTTCGCTGAAGGGTTCTGCTAGGGTTTTGGGCATTTCTCGCACCACACTTGGAATTTGGGAATTTCTCCTTCTTCAACCTTCCAATTTCTTCTAGGCTGGTAATGTCTCACTCCCTCTCTCTAAGTCTGCTAATTTTCTAATTGTCCGTGATATTCTAGATTTGACCCATTTTGCTGTATAAATCTTGGTGACAAGGGTTTTGATTGCGTATTTGCGTGTTAAGTCATGGGGGTTTTCGTATGAATTGCTTATCTTTGATCTGGGGTTTAATTTGCCAAATCTTAGGGCAGTCCATTGAAGTTTTTTTTTTACAGAATTGTTGTAAACTGTTTCCTTTCTAATCAGTCTCCCTTCCAAAATGCAGGTAAATCGCATGCCTAATCGGTTTTGCTTTTTTGTCATAATCGGGAGACATATTTAAGATCAGTGTTTTCTTCAGTTGATCTGAGAAACTTCCAAATCGATGCTTTAGTGATTTTGAGTTGCCATCTGGAACAACAAATTGGCTGTTGCTATTACTTCTGCTGAGCTGAGGTGAAATATAAACATGAATTTGAGGCGCTTCTTTAGCAAAAGCACGGTTACCAATTTATCGAGACTCAATCGTGGTTACAGAAGTTTTGCTGCCACAACCACCTCTTCTGCCCCTATATTTCATGGTGGAGCTTATCATGCCTCATCTTTTTCCAACAGCCCTAAAAGCCCTAAACTTGATAAACCTTATGTTAGATACGTGCACTCTTTACAGCAACTTAATTTAGATGATTCGGAACCCGAATTAGAAAATGATGATACCATGAACGAGTTCTTATCAAGATTCGTTTGGATAATGCGTAAAAAGCTCTGCGAAGCTTATCCCGACTGTGACAAGAACACAGTTGATGGAATGCTTGTGATTATTGTTGGAAAGGTTGTTCAAGAAATTGAAAAGGGTGGTCTTGAGCATATGACTGGTGGGGCAGCTTCGTCGATGCCACCTGGCGATTTCAGTGAGGACTTGTGGCGAACGGTATGGGAGGTTAGCAATGTCGTTCTTCAAGACATGGAGAAAGAGAAGAAGAAAGAGAAAATGAAGAGTTTTCTTCAGTCTGAGGAAGTGAAGGAGATGTACAGATTTGCTGGTGAAGTGGGCATTCGTGGAGATATGCTGAGAGAGTTGCGGTTCAAGTGGGCCCGCGAGAAAATGGAGGAAAGTGAGTTTTATCAGAGTTTGGTACGTCTTCGGAAGGAGGAAGCTCAAGAAGAATCAAAAGAGAAAGAGCAATTGAGAAAAGAAATTGCTGATGGAGAATATGATGGTAATGTTGGTGAAGATAAAGAGAAAATCGGGCCAATTCCGAAAAGGCAAGGGAAGATTAAGTACAAGATTTATGGACTTGATTTATCCGAGCCTAAATGGGCTGAGGTGGCGGATAAAGTTCATGAAAGTAATGAAGTTTTGTGGCCTCAGGAGGCAAAACCGATATCTGGTAAATGCAAACTTGTTATGGCTAAGATCCTCTCGTTGAAAGATGAGGATGATCCAGCCCCACTTTTAGGCGAATGGATAGAGCTTCTTGAACCGAGCAGGATCGACTGGATTTCTTTTCTTGATAGATTGAAAGAAGAGAATCCTCCGTTATACTTTAAGGTATGATACTCTTTCTTGGAAATTTTAATGTTTTTTGATGATATTGTTTTTTTTTTTTAGAATGCTTGTTTTTTTAGTTTCTGGTGTCATCTTGTCATCCCGTAACTTGTCTTTCTTTAAGATATTTGTGGATCCGTTGTAAATGTGGTATTACTAAAAATTTTTGGGAAAAAAAAAAATTGAAAGTAATATGTAATTGTTGTCTTAATACATAAATAAGACTTGAAGCACTGAATATATATAAATAATGCAATCTGAGTTCCTTTGCAAATTTAGAAGAATGAAAAAATGTAAGTATCACACATTTGGAGGAGTTCCAATTATGTATATGTTTGTGTGTACAGAAAAATTGCAGTTTCGTCCCGTATAGAGTACACAGGTTTCGATTTTGGTCCCATTGATTAGGGGATTCTCTCATCTTGTCCCGATTGTGATTTTTAGCGAAGAATCACTTTTCGGACTAAAAGTGAGAAAAAACAAACAATACTGGACTAAATGTGATAATCCTCATTTAATGGGACAAAAGGGGTATGGGATGAAAACTGCAATTTTCATACGTGCGTTTCTATTTCATATTCTCTAAAGCCTCACCTCATGATCAATTTGGAACTTTCGATTACACTAAATACACACCCACAAATCCTTTGATGCCAACTGATTTATCTTAATGGTATGGTTTAGATTTCAGAACTTGCACTTGGTCAAGACTCCTTCCAAGCAAACATACACGACTATTCAAAACTGATTGATTCCCTTTCCAAAGAGAACCGTTTAGAAGATGCCGAAAGAATCCTAAACAAAATGAAAGAGAACGGCATTCTCCCAGATATCGTCACCTCAACTGTCGTCGTCCACATGTACTGCAAATCCGGAAACCTCGAACGAGCCAAAGAAGCGTTTGAAACCCTAAGAAAAAATGGCTTCCAGCCCAACCTGAAAGTCTATAATTCCATGATAATGGCCTACGTAAAATCCGACCAACCAAAAGACGGCGAATCTCTATTGAGAGAAATGGAAACCCGAGACATAAAGCCCACAGAAGAAATCTTCATGGCTTTGCTCCGTTCCTTTGCCCGTTCTGGGGACACTGCTGCAGCAGAGCGAATCTCCAACACTATGCAATTCACGGGAATCCAACAGAGTCGGGAATCTTCCTCACTAATGATTGAAGCTTGTGCCAAAGCGGGAAATCCGGAAGAAGCCAGGAGCAATTTTGACGCAATGATGAATTTAGGGCACGAGCCGGATGATAGATGCATGGCAAGCGTGATTATGGCCTATCAGAAAAAGAATTCGTTGGATGATGCATTGAATCTTTTATTGGAGCTCGAGAAGAACGGGTTTGTGCCGGGGGTTTTGACTTATACGGTTCTTGTTGATTGGATGAGTAAATTGGAGCTTTTTGATGAGGCCGAACAATTATTGGATAAGATTGCAGAAATCGGTGAGGCTCCGCCTTATAAGCTGCATATTAGTCTTTGTGATATGTATGTTAAGGCCGGGAACGAGAAGAAGGCGCTCCAAGCTCTGGGAGTTGTGGAGAAGAAGATTGATGAATTGGAGGTTGAGGAATTTGAGAGGATTATATGTTCGCTTTGGGATGGTGGATTTCAGCAGGATGCTAAGAGGATTCAGAGTTTGATGGAAAAACGGGGTTTTAAGTTGTCGGATCAATTGCGTATGTATGAGATTGGGGGAAAGAGTAATAAGAGCAACAGGTTTTCTCTAATGAGACAGAGATGATCTGTGTTATTGTTCTTCTTTCTTTTGGGTTCAAAACATGTGATGCATTTACGTTGCAATTTAATTACCTTTTTGGGTTTAAAGGAGTAGTTTTCTGTTTTGCAATAACATGATGAGAGCTCTTTGTGCTGTATGCGCTTATATTGGGATATTTTTACGTGCACTGGGTGTTAAATGCCAAATGGTCGATATTAAGTCATGTAAGCATAATCCAGGTTCCAATATGCATCTCATTGTCCGTTTATTTGATAGTACGTTGTTAATCTATGAACTGTTCTTCGTATTGTGTATTGCTTTTATAATCCAAGTTCCATTGTCAGAAGGGTTTATTTGTAATTGAAAATCAAGATCAACGAAGTTCGTATAACTACATATAGTTGCGAGTATAAGTATGTTTCTATATATAGTTCTAGTAATAATCTCCCTGGATAAATTCATTTAATCGCTTCACTTCTCCGTGCTGCAGCTCTATTACTGCTTTGACAACATCTGTGATGGAAATCATGCCTACGATCCTTCCATCTATAACCGGAGCGTGCCGAATGTGATTATCTAAAAATAAGAAAAAATAATCTTCCATCATTATGTAAACTGAATTTTTCTAGGGTCTATTATGAATACCCCTAAGGTTATGAAAAACATCTTGAGATTTGGGAAATCATAACTAATAATCCTAAAAAATAACCGAATTTCATTGAATAAGGGTGTTTTTTGTAATTTGTAATTATTCATTTTTTTTCGGAAATACGATAGTTACTTGCCTGCCATGAGCTGCATTGCCTGCAGAATGTTTGTATCTGATGTTACTGTTATTAGTTTCTCCTGTTGAACACAAGTATCATGAATTATAAGGAATGGAAATCGACGACAAATTACATTTGCTTCTCGAGATTTGATCAAAATACAAAAACACCCCTTTTAGCATATATGGGTGTTTTTTGTATCTAGAACAGCAGAAATTAAGAGCACGAACCTGATTTGTCATTATCTCTGCGACTTTCGTATGTTTGCAGGACCTATCTTGCATGATCATTTTCCGCAAATAATCTGTTTTAACATTTCACAATTGTAAGTGCTGAATTATATGTCATATATATGCAATATTCAGTTAATTATATTTGTAAAATTCCAATTTCGTCAGCCAAAATTAAAATTTCTACCTCTATCCTTAAAACGTTCGTAAATAGCATGTTAATGCATATACCTCTTTCTGTGAAAATCCCTGCTATCAGCTGTTGTTCTCCTGGCTTAAGAACAACTAATGATCCTATATTGTTCCGTGCCATCTGCAAATTTTCACTAACTTTAGTTTCCTCACTCCATAACAAAAAAAGAAATCAAGAAAAGGAAAAAGAAGTAAAAGGGAACAATAAAAACTTTATAGATTGTAGTTTTGGAGCTGGTCATGAAGAAACTCACTTGCTTGACAGCATCATATACAGTATCGTCGGTGCGACACGATAACCAAGATCCGACCTTTTCTTCTTCTTTAGTCATTAATATTTCTGCTACTGTTGTATTCTGCAACCCCTTCTCTTGTTTTGTCTGAGATTGTTCTGTCATTGCATCCTTAAAACCTTTGTAAAACCTCAGCTTCTGGATTTGAGCTTGTTCATTCCAATATCTGACTGCTCGGACAAGGCTTTGCATCTTTCGATTTGATCCTGTAAATAATAAATTATGATCAGTTTTCGTGCTCGATCGATCTCTTTCCATTGGAGAGCTTTCTTGTTTATTTTGATCGGGACGATCAGGTTAGTTTGATGCATGGGGTTTAACCGTTTAAGCTGGAAGATTTCTGTGGACACTAGAAATTCTTGGGTGGAAAATGTAATTTTTATAATATATGAAAGACAATGTTTACTTCCAAAGTGATATATGAAATTTTAAATTTAATAAAAAACATATACGTGATAAATATATACATTAAGGGGTTGGAAATAGGTGACGGATTCTACCAACATCTTTAGCTTTGCCCATATGAGTACATCAGACAGGAATATTCTTACATGCACCGAGTCATCTTGAATATCAAACAGTAAAGATTAAGTCACGTCAGCATAATACATGGTATATTGATTATGTGTTTTAATCTTTACCGGTTTAATAACTCTCAAGGTAAGAACTCGGAAGAAACTTTAAATTCAAACTATGCATGTTTTATAAAGTGGAAAATTATAATGTTAATGAATCGAAGTTAAGGCAATACCTTTTAGTGAGAAAAATATGGTTGAACTTGGAA
This sequence comes from Verbena officinalis, assembly GCA_958496215.1. Classification (NCBI taxonomy): domain Eukaryota; kingdom Viridiplantae; phylum Streptophyta; class Magnoliopsida; order Lamiales; family Verbenaceae; genus Verbena; species Verbena officinalis. Next base: position 29,346,320 of record OY292390.1, on the reverse strand, counting down.
GTTTGCTCAAATTAGGAAGTTCTAGGAACAAATAGCAGTACCCCTATAAATTGCAGGGAATTAGAAGATTATCTATCCTTAATCAGTTGCTTATTAGGATTAATTAATGTGTGTTCTTTCCTTGAATAAATACGGCAAACATTGTTGATTCTTTGTCCAAAATCCAAATTTTAGTTAAATTTAGTACTTTTTCCCAACATGACTTACTTATAAAGACAAAATTTATTCTTACACCGTCCTCCCCTATAAAATAAAATAACACAAATCCCACTTAATTTATAAGTTAGAAACTATTGACGGTCGAATTTTGATAAGAATTTGTAAAGTAATTTGTTAAGACATCTAAACCACGTTATCGATATTCATTTGATAAATTTGTAAAGGGATCTAAAATATTACAAATAACTTGAACTTTCTTTTTGGAACTCGAAGGAAGAATAAATTCCAAATTCAAATGATCAGGCAAACATAGTTAATTAAGCCCCATGAGTTACACAAGAAAACTTTATTCTAGGAAAGGCAAAAGAAACAAGAAAGTTATAAGAAAACTTTCATACAAGCAATACTTGCAGCAGGAGTACTTATCCAGAGTTTTTGAGTTACAAAAGTTATAAGATTGTCTCAAATTAGCTTTTGTTGCATACCAAAAACCAGCTCCAAGAAACAAAATTACAACAATCTACTCTATTCTTTAGATTTCTTCTTCCCCAAAGTTCATGGCGGATCGACGGTCATTCTTCTCCCGGCTTCTGTCGTCAGCGCAGGGTTCACGCCGCCCACCGGCCACCCTGACGGAATCACCACGCCGACCAACCACCACCACTTCTTCACCTACCACCGCCCGGCAATCACCATCGGCAACCACCTCTTCTGCACCTACCACAACACCACGGCCAGCCACCAGTTCCTCTACACCTACCACCACAACCCCACCAGCCAACAATGCTTCTAACCCTACCACCGCCGCACCACCACCACCACAAGCCACCAACAGTTCTGCTCCTACCACCACACCACCAGCCACCACTTCTTCCACCCCTACCACAACCACCACATCTGCCCCTACCACAACACCAACACCACCAGCAGCCACCACTTCCACCCCAACCACAACAACGCCACCAGCCACCACGGTATCTGCCCCTATCACCACAACACCGCCACCACCAACCACCCCTTTAACCCCTACAACACCCACACCAGCCACCATCACACCTACAACTGAATCACCACCACTTAGCCAGTCAAACGCCAACACTACCACCACCACGACTCCCCCACATACACCTGAAAACCGAACTCCGGTAGACCAACCCACAACCGCCCACAGCAACCCTTCTGATTTTGCCACCTCATCATCATCACCATCTCTGCCTCCTACTACTACTAAATCGCCACCCTCATCACCTCCTCAGTCTCCCTCTCCATCTCGTCCACCCCCACAAGCACGATCCAAGCCTTCATCTCCATCTCGTGTGGGCCCCCAAACGCCCTCCACCCCACAAAGGGCCCCACAACCTCGTTCCCCATCTCGCTCTCCTAAGCAATTTTCCTCTAATTCCAAGGGCAAACAACCTACTTCCCCATCAAAAGAATCTATACAAACATCTCAAGAAATCTCACCTAGAAAAGAGAAAAGCCCAAAACTTGCAGGAACTCAACAAGAAACTAATTCGAATTATTCGACTATCAATGGCAGAAACGAACGCCTCGTTGAATCAAATGAGAAGCATGAGGAGGCTAAAGATGTGAAGGAAATAATCAAAGCAACAAATATCGAAACTATCAAAGAGACAGAGAAAGAAGCTGAAGGTTTTCCCACACCAAAATCCAGCTCGGAAGCACAAGTCCTCGAGAACGGCAAGATTCCAAGTGGAAAGCCGACCAACACGACAAATTCTCAACCGAAGAAGAGAAATACAAATTCAAACAACAATAACAAGAAGTCTACTATACCGATAAGAGAACATGCCCCACTGCACAAAGACATAAAGGAAAACATTTCAATGTTTCTCAATAAAATGCCCATTGCTGACCCCACAAAAGCCGTTCAAGAAAGACCCCTAAGTGTGATTACCCTCGTCGGAGAAAACAGAGGAGCCTCAATGCAAATGGGGTCTAACTCTTCAAATACAGAAGGGCCAATTCCCATTCACAGAAGCTACAAGATCAACCCTAATGAAAATGTAGAAGCAACAACCACTGATGGGGAGGGAAGTTCTAAAGGGAAAAAGGAAAAAGATGCAAAAGACAAAGAAGATCAACCGAAAGAGGCCTATGTCAACAACAATTCACAAGGAATCAATAATTCCATAGTTTTCAACGGCTCTATTACAGAAGGAAATCCGGGAGTTCACATGGTTGTCAATCATCATCCAAAACCAGCCGAGTCGACAGAGAAACCGAGTCAACTTGATGCAAGAAAGGCTGAGTTTAACACAACCCGTATGGAGAACCTTACCTATGAGCCCAAGGTAAGGAGAAGATGCCTCAAAGGTCTTTTCTTGGAAACGAGTGATTCTGATCAAGAAAATCCCAAAAAGCCTCGTCGCCATGGTTGCCGAGTTGGCTGCCAGCGGAGCAATAAAGAGGACAATATAGATGTTCTCTGATCATGAAAATCACATTATTATATTAGTAGATGTTAACTGTTTGTGTGCTGAATATCGATGTCCAGATATTATCAACATAATAAGGACATCATATGATTTTTTTTAAAATAAAGAAATGTGCATGTAACTATTATCGTGCTGCAAACAACCATGAAGTGCTTATTCAAATTTAAGCATAATACAAAAGCCATGAAGCCATCAACACGAAACCACATCTCCGACGTCTTATAACTAAATCTTAATCTTCTGAAGAAGAAGAAAAAGGGGAAAAAGAAAAAGTATATACATACAAACTACTCGCATGCTGGTTTTGTGTCAAAGCTGCTTAAACAGATTGCAAATGCCTGAAAGGCAGAAAGCGGATATTGATAATCCATTGTAAATATATCTTTCCCAATCTTTCCAAATTGTAAGATCACTCTCTCTGGTTCTGAAGCCGGAATATTATTATCCGGTGACGGTTCCACATCAACCGCCAGCTGAAAATTCTTAACAGAAGCTACTGTAACACGTCCTCTAAAGTTCAAACACCAACATTGCAGCTGTTCGTGCCATCTTGGAACTTTGTTTTTCAAAACCAATGGCTCACTAGTCTGCCCAAGATTTGAATCTTTTGATTTAGTTTCTTCAAGACCATTGTGACTAAATGTTGAAGGAGTTGGAGCGGTCCCACCTTCTTGAATTGAAGAAATGGGAATTGTTTGCATACTGCAACACATTCTTCTTGGCCCTCTTGTGCGAAGAACGTTGAGCTCATAAGCTATTGTGGCCACATTGTAGTCGCACATCGGAATTCTTGGCGCCACTTTTTTTGAAGAAATTCTTTTTCGTGAACATCCGTGAGATTGGATGATGTCAGAGTTGCATGGAGGTTGGGTATCATGGATGAAAAACTTGGATCCGAAAAAGTTGGACCTGGAGAATAGGAACATTATATGAAATTACAAAGAAAAAGAAAGGGAAAAAAATAAAAAAGATAAGAACAAGATTAAATGACGCACCTCAATTTTCCAGCATATTTATCACTGCTCTGAGAGAAATCATTTGCAGAGAAAGATATTACAAAATCTGTTTTTGTGGTTTTCTTGATCCTTTTCGCTGCCAACAGTAACTTACTTGGATCCCCTGAAAGGGCTGAAATTTCAGATCAAGAAGTCAGAGTCAAACAATAAACTTAAAAGGGGAAAAATGAAAAATCAATGAATTGGATTACTTAAATAACTATAGTGAATCATAAATAATGATTTACCAGGGCTCAAGCCAAGATACAATCTATAAGTTGATGTCGCCCTTTCCCTTCTGATAAAGCACTGAATTGGAGAATCTCTCGGGCCGGGCTAATACACATTTCATTAAAAATTAAGACAAAAGTCCTGAATCATAATAATCAAGAAACATCCTTAATATTATAAAAAAGGAAATTAAGAATTACCTGCTTCAATGACATGGGAAAAGTTAATAAACCACATTCTTCAGGAGTTTTAATTATCTCTCTCGTTACTTCCCTCCATGACTTACAAACTGCAGCACACGAAACAACAGCTCGCCTAGCTGGCCATGTAACTTCACTAGCCTCCACTCGACCAATAATATCGAGAAGCAACTCAGGTGGCAAGTTTGCCCACATGCTTTCTTGTAGACATGGATATGAAGACGAGGACAAACACTCATGGGTAAAATGGGAATTTCTGTGGTCTACCTCACACTTCTCAGTTGGTGTCTTTAATTTGTTATCCATGCCATTTATCCAAGTAAAATCCCAGAAAATGGATCTAAATAACATTTTCCCCCTCGGATTAACTGTACTGGAGTTTTCAGACAAGGAAAACACCAATTCGTACAATATTAAATGCTGGGGAAGATGCGGGTAGTGCCTGAAATTCTGAATTTCTCAAATTCTCCTCATATCTCAACCTGAAAATCAGAGCAAGAAATCATCATGAAACCTTGATAAATATCAGGAAGAAATTGCAACCAATGTTTTCAAATTACAGAACTGCTAAACACAATGCTCTGTTCTTTTTTCATTTAATGAAATTAACAAAGCACATATACAATGACGAAACCCAAAACATAAATCTACATTCTCAGAAAGATAGGTTTCACAAAATCAATCAAAAGCTTATAAAAGCATTATCTTGAAATTACCACCTAGGCCTTTTCTTCAGAAAAATTATATGAATCGAAAATTCAGAAAACTTGTGCAGATACTGAGAATGCAAATCTATTTACCTATTTCCCCAATATGCTGAGCGAGATCCAAACCCTAAAATAAGCCCTTTCCACGTTTCTATGTCTCCCTTATACAAAACACAATCACAGCCACACGCACATATACACACGTATATTTATGTATGTATATGCGAGTATAATTTCTCCACCAAAAAGGGCCCCAATGTCCCGGGGAAAAATTACAAAATATAACAATTCCGTGGATCAGAACGGAACCCAAAACAATTACTTGAAGAATCCCACCCTGTCCCCCACTAATTTTCGCTCTAATTACGAAAATGAAATGTATCTAAATTATCTGTTAATTATTTTTTGTTTTCTGGGTTCTGAGTAATGATTACTAATTCTCCTTTTTTTCTGTAAAAGGAGAAAGCGAACAGCGGGAGACTAAAAAATCCACGAGACGCCGGAGCAGCACCGCCACCGCCACTGTCGAGCAGGATGGCCGCAAGCGTTTCTCGGATTCTCCGAATCTCCTTTAATCTTGTGTTTTCTCTCTTTATTTGAAGTATTTGTGTTTATTAATGTTCTTGACTGCCTTTTTCATAGTCGTTAAATTAACGGTCGGAAATGTGTGTGAGAGAGAGATGAGAAGGTGTGTGTGTGTGAGAGAGAGTAGTTGGTCCATTTCTTTTTACATTTTATTTATTAGTGGCGGTAGTAAATTCGATGACATTCTAAAATATTTTTAATTGATATATAAAACATTATTATCATATTATAAAGAGTATATAATTAATTATTACAAGACTTGTAGAAAATTAAAATATAGAGAGTAAAATTGAATGAGAATTGAGAGCTCTTTTATATAACATGTTATAATATATGTAAAAGATATTTACTTTGTCACCCAGTCAAATAGTTTAGCGATTCGACGCTATCCTAACTTAATCAAATGTCTGGTTAGAATTTCAACTTTTATTGATAGAAAAAACTTGCAAATTTAGAAGTATTTATCTCTTTTTTTTTTTTTTTTTGGTAGAATTTAGAAGTATTTATCGTATTCAATGAATTTGCAGATTCAAATACGTACTTGTCCTTATCCGAACAATAAACAACATATCAAGACACAAGTATAAAGACATAAACAACATAATTCGACACATAACAACATTTTATAGTATCTAAAACCACTAAATAGTGAAGAAAAGAAAATTATGTGAGAATTCGAAAACTATGACATGACTTTTAGAGTGGAACCCAAATTAATCCCTTTATTAGTTAGTTGCACAATCCTCTTGCTCTTGGAAGCTATTGCTATTTTGGAAAAGTCAGCAGACAAATAGATGTACAATTTTTTGAAAGCTGGCTCTCGTTGACATGAATGGAATTTTAAACTAATTTGGCAACTATTCTATGTACATAATCCAATTGAAAAAGGTTATGGATCAATTTTTTTGTGAATTTATGGGTACTTTTCTTTATTAATGCATCAATATGTGGAGCAAGATTTGATATTTTTGATGTTTGACATCACTAAGTTTTGAGAAGATGTTTTGAAAATTATTGGTCAAGTGGTCACATGATCTAACATAAAAAGAAATTTGATTATTTGATTGTTTGAGATAATTAAAATGGAAAAGGATCGAAGTTTAATTACCTTCATTATTCCTCACGTTTAGTGTAATTATAAATTTAGAGATTTCATTCTTCATAATTGAAGTAAAGAAAGACTCTGAACCATGCTAGATGAAGTTTTACACGGTATATATTGACTCTTAGACCGATTAACTGTAAGACACGAAATACTTCTGGTAGTGTGAATATAATGAGGGTTTGACGAAGGTTTTCATAAATAATAAAACTTTAGGAGAACAGAAAAAGATGATGCATGGACACTCTTATAAAAAATATGGTTCAGTGTCGTATCAAATACCATATATATCTTTCTAGTACAAAATATTAAAAAAATATTATATGGCCGTATTCGTGTTGTATCGTGTGGGTATAATATCAGACTACATGATTACAAACATAATTTTACGCTGCTTTATTAGATAAATAGATAAAGCGTATTTTGTATTATCAATAAGACCGAGCCTTCTGTTGTACATAATACAATTCCAAAATCCAATATTGAATCAAGGGTTTAACCCTTTACTTTTCTCTCTACATTCTAGATCTTCATCTTCTCAAATTTGTACATGGTATCACTAACAGAGGGTCAATCCTTTTGATATTCCAATGGGAGCATCAAAGAAGTCCTCGATCCAGACATCAGGGCTAAACTCGTTTACCAAAGCAGTACTTAAGCCAATCTTTGACCCATAAACGAAGAAGTGACCACTTGAGAGTTGAGACAATCTTACCGGAATATTTGGTTTGATAACCCTGCTATATATAATTCTTCTTCTGCATCTGGTAATCAAAGGATAATCTCTCATGCACACTCGGCTAGAGAAGAGATTCGGAAAACGATAAAGCAATCTTTAAAATATCTCGAAATATCTTTAAAACGATAAAGAAGTTGGAACTACAGCTATTCGGATGAGCATAAGAATTCAAATATCTTCCTGATCGAGTCCAGAAATATCTATAGGGTACAGTACACATTTGAATTGTGTCCCAGAATGCTAAAACGAACAGTGCATCGATCATTTGCATAAAAAGGTTATTTGTACCTAGTCCTAGCTCTTTTTGATTCTGCTTCTATGTATGAGCATATATAAAAGACAGAGACAGTACTGGATCTGCACATTCAATGGCTCAGAGATGGCCAACCAGCCATGATCAAGGACCTACCACATTCTTGGATTTAAAAAATTAAAAATTACGTCTCCTTCGACTTTCGTAATACAAGAAAATTACATTTAAGTGCCCAAATCGGTATTGGGCCAGTTCAAATTTTCAACTTTTTCCCAAAGTTGGATGTCAATTCGATTTGGGCTGTCAAATGCACAACTTGATCAAGATATATTGTATGAGGTGTTGTGCTGAAGATTTGAGTTGATAAAGCAAAGCTCTAAAAATAGCAATCATGAACATCCAATTAATATCCAAGCCCTAGCTAGCGTGAAAACTAATCATGATTCATGAATAATTATTAATTGCTTAGATGTTGGGACAAAATGTAACCCACAAACAATTTGATCTAAAGATAGAACACCAGACAAGAGATGCATCAGTACCTAACACACCACATTGCTCCCCTCTTACTCAAAATCCAACAAGAAAAAAGAGTAGACAATAACAAAGACATGCAAGCTTACACTTACCCCCCTGAGGGGTGTTATTTGTAAGGTTTTTCAAGGGGTATTATGTATATATTTTTATGTTTCAAGGGGTATAATTGTAATATTTCAGTTTATCGGGGGGTTATTTTTAAGGTTTCGATGGGTTTTTTGGATTTTTAAGGAAATCTCAGGGGGGTTTGTGTAATTATCCCCCCAAAAAAAGAAAAACTAAAGATTTTTGTACAAGGTTCCTAACACCTCATCTTCCAAACCAGGGCAAAATGGTAATTTGGCTTCACTCCATGCTCATATATATACAGCCATGCATCTTGCCACATTAGAACTCCATGCACAAACTTTAGTTTGTTATAATTTCTTCCCACTAAATCTTTATTGCCAGCAAAATGGTTGAGAAGAGCAAGATTCTGATAATTGGAGGAACAGGGTATATTGGAAAATTCATAGTGGAAGCCAGTGCAAAATCTGGGCATCCCACTTTTGCTTTAGTAAGAGAGAGCACAATTTCTGATCCTTCCAAGACCAAACTCATTCAGGGTTTCAAGGATTCTGGAGTCAATATACTCAAAGTATGATTAATATATAGTACATTTCTTCTTTTTTTTTTCAATATTAAAAATGAATAAAATATATTTATTGTTATATAAAAAACAGGGTGATTTGAATGATCATGAAAGCTTGGTGAAAGCCATAAAGAAAGTCGATGTGGTTATATCCACAGTGGGCCAGATGCAGTTAGCTGATCAAGTCAAGATCATTGCTGCAATTAAAGAAGCTGGAAATATTAAGGTCAGTATCATCACTAAATCATCATTTCAACAAATATTACATGATAATGATCTGTAATTTAATTACCACTAAATTCATATGTATATGTAGAGATTCCTACCATCGGAATTCGGGAGTGATGTTGATCGTGCGAGAGCAATAGAGCCGGCGAGATCGGCATGGGCGGTTAAGGTCGAGATCCGAAGAGCTATTGAGAAAGAAGGCATTCCTTATACCTTAGTCTCTTCCAACTACTTTGCTGGCTATTCCCTCACAAATTTGATGCAACCAGGCCCTCCTCCTCCACCTAGAGACAAAGTGATCATTTTAGGAGATGGAAATGCCAAAGGTAAGTATTTATTTATTTAGGGATAATTACAAATAACCCCCTGAGACTTGCTTTAAAATCCAAAACACCATCCAAACCTGAAAACCTTACAAATATCCCCCCTGAAAAACCTTGCAAATACCCCCTCTCAGGGGAGTAAATGTAAGGTTTCAAGATTTCAGGGGGATTTTCGTAACTGGCCTACTTATTTATCTATTTATACCTGAATTCAAGTCATGTCAAACCATTAATGCGTAAAACTCGCTATTTGTAGCCGTGTTCAACGATGAACGTGACATTGGCACCTACACCATCAGGGCCGTGGATGATCCAAGAACATTGAACAAAATCCTCTACATTATGCCTCCTAAGAACATATATTCATTCAATGAAGTGGTTGCTTTATGGGAGAACAAAATCGGGAAAAAACTGGAAAAATTCCACCTTCCTGAGGATCAACTTCTGAAGCAAATTGCAGAGTCTCCAATGCCGATAAACATAATATTGGCAATCAATCATTCAGTTTTCGTGAACGGTGATCAAACCTATTTCGAGATAGAGCCGTCGTTTGGGGTTGAGGCTTCGAAACTTTATCCTGATGTTAAGTATACCACTGTGGAGGAGTATCTTCAGCAATTTGTTTAATCATATTGCACAAATTTCTTATACTCCTTTTGATATATTGATGCCTATATATTATATATGATATGATTTATGGAATATTTCGGGTTCTTTTATGTATCAGGAATTTATAATGGAGAAATTGTTCTCCCCTTATGTTTTTCAAAAATTTCACTCAGCCCCTTGTCATAATTTTATTCCTATTAATTAACCTCCCTATTATTTTGTATAATATTCACACTGTCTCCTCATATCCATACACGCGCCAAAAGAGGTGTAGAGACTAAAATGTTCCTGCATATAATAACAAAAGTTCATACTTTGTCAACCCTAAGTCAAAATATAAGCAGTAACAAATAAAATTTTCATATCGTTTTCTCTCTTAGTTTCTGCCAAAATAAATACTAAAAGATGATGAAGGGATGAAAATTTGTGAAAACAACTGGTGGTTGCTTTAATTGATCAGTCCACAGAGGTATTTTTGTTTTTACCCACAAAAAAGACGAATTTTGAGATTTAAGTCTCACACAACGCGCGTGAGATCATATACATGTTGCGCTCGGAGCGTTATTTGAGTTTTCTTTAAAATCATAAGGAGTTATTAGGAATATTAATTTACAGCGAATCTTTGCAATCTATCCTTGAGGCTATCCACCTAAGTATACATGTGGATAGCCTCAATGAATTCTATTATGCCATGTAAGTAAAATAATTAATTATTTTTATATTTATCCAAAAGAAATAAAAGATTTTGTATAGATATGTTAGTTACAAATGTAATTAAAATTAAAATATTTTTTATATTATCATTGTCCACATATATATGAGTTCTACTCTATCTTTATAAATAATTTAATTTTAACTACATCAAAATAAAGTAAAAAAATTATAAAAATAAAACCATCAAAAGAATAATATAAAAAATATGATAATATCGTTTAAATTAAAATAAGCAATTGTAAAAATTTATTGCAAATCGGAACTATTATTTTTCTTTCCTCAAAATTAAAAACTAATTAAATGAACTATAAAAAGTCCATATATTGATAATTTAGTAAGATATAAAATAAAAAATTTCTTTATTAAATGAATTAACTAGTAATTACGGATTCACAAGGAGTTACCTCTCCGGCTCTCCCCCTTGTAATAAGGCAGTTAAAATTAGTTGAAGGAGATTGAGAGGTAAAGTATAAAAATAATAATTTATTGGCAAAATGTAAAATTATCATATTACGGATGGCAAAGATCAGATACATCTTACTATTAATATACATTACAATAATTTTTGTTTTAAATTACTCTAAAGATAAAAAGATTTTTAATTTTCGCTATTACAATATATATTGACACAAGTAACACCCTTATATATAGTAATGGCTAAGTAAATAAATGATTTAGGATAACTTTGGAACAAAACTCTCTTTATGTGACTACATTTTCACTAAAAGAATATATTTAATTAATAATATATAACTAGTTAAACACAAACTTTTTGTACTAATTTGACTTTAGAAAAGTCATTTTCTGACCGAAAAAAAATCAAAATAGATAACAATTTTCATAACATGACCACTTTATGTAATATCAATAATTTTCGTTTCTCTTAGAAAATAATTTAATAATGTGACTACTACTTTGTTACCCTAGCCAACCAATTGACAATTTACTACTTACGAGTACCCTACATGTAGCACATCAAAACAAACAACATTAATTAATATATATATTTAGTTAGAGTATATTCTTGGTGACTAAATAGTCTAGTCTTCATTTCAAAATTTGCTACCAATTGGCAATAATTCCCATGTTATTACGCCGGCATGCATGTATGAGAAATTCTAAATATTAGTTTGATTAGTACATTAAGATTATTATATTACGAGTATTTTGTATTTTATGTAATTGGTGTATAGTTTTAAAACTAGTTTTTTCATCTATATTGTTTGTACTATTATATAATCTAAATTGTAAAATTCACATATAAGTACTGTTTTGTTCTTCATTCTAACTTGATCAATCACTTATGTTATTAAATTCTATTTTATATTTATTTTACACCTACAATGACTGTGCAATTATTCCTAGTTTGAACTTTGAATAAAATACATCAAGTAGAAACCTCTGCCAATCAACCCCACACCAGTTTGGTATGTTCAAACTTATGATTTTGTTTTGTTATCAATTATAAGAACTAAACGCTTATAATTAACTCATAAACATTATATCAATTTTATCGATCATATCAATCATCAGGTGGTAATCGAACCCAAGACTACTTATATGTACAAAATTTTGAATACTCAACTCAATTATTAAGAGAAAAGATATCCTACCATTATATAATGGCACACGTCAAGATTCTCTACTTAGAAGTTACAAAATATTTGTCAATAACTTCAGTCTCTACTCACTAACCATACCTTTGAATATTCAATAAAATACTAAACCTTATTGGACTAATAAGTAAAATAACATATCCCGCTGTCGTCAATCGTTTGAATCGTCAATAAAGTAATCTTAGACGGACAAGTCTAAAGTAATATTTCAATTTCGCATTTCCAAGTTGAAAATTCTTGCCCTCACAAATCCGTTTTTGCAATTTAATAATGGCATAACTACATATTCATCTCTGCGATTTTGGAAAAAATACAGCAGGACCTCCTCTATTATTAGAAATTATAGAGATATTTTCTTGAATATTGCTATGTTGGTCATTTTTTTGTTTCCAAGTAGATGTAAACATTGTATTAACATGACAACAACTTAATTAATTCGATCATTTCATGTATAGTTAACACTATAACAAAAATGTTATGTGTAATTTAGTCATTTTATAACTTTTGTTAAGTTTTTTATGTTTTCATTAGAGTTAAAAGATCTATTTATAATTTTCAATAGTTGAGACGTTGTTGCTGTATTTACCTCTAAATCAAGGGGTATAAGTGTAATTATCCCTTTAATATATCGTCCGTGTTCCGGGACTTACTTATTTAGAGGGGCGCTCTGCTTCAAACTTCAAACACAAATATCAAAATTCAAAAACTTCCGCAAACTCAGCACTGCAGAAGACCAAAATGGCTGAAAAAAGCAAGATTTTGATCATCGGTGGAACTGGGTTCATCGGGAAGTTCATAGTGGAAGCCAGCGCAAAATCTGGGCACCCAACTTATGCTCTGTTTAGGGAAAGTGCGATTTCTGATCCTGTTAAAGGCAAAATCATCGAGGGATTCAAGAACTCTGGTGTCACCATTCTCGTTGTATGTGTACAATATTAATTCTTTCACCGTGTTTTTTGATTAAAAATGCGTTTCTGGTGTGTGAAAATGTTGATGAATTTTATGTTCCTTTTGTAGGGTGATTTGTATGATCATGAGAGTTTGGTGAAAGCTATAAAGCAAGTGGATGTGGTTATTTCCGCTATGGGATTCTTTCAGATAGCCGATCAAATTAAGCTTATCGATGCGATTAAAGAAGCTGGAAATGTTAAGGTTTGATTCTTAACTTTTTAATTGCAAGAAAGATGTATGCAGAGGTTATGAGTTGGGTAAAATAGATCATGGCATGGACTTTAAGCCATTTTGTTCTGAAATAAGTACTTCCTAGAGTGATGGAGCCTGAAATTTTGTGGATTTCGTATTTTGATTGAGTTTGATGACCAAACCTGTTTTTCTTGTTTTCTATTTTTGAATATTTGACAGAGGTTCCTCCCTTCCGAATTCGGAAACGACGTTGATCGCGCAGAAGCCGTCCTCCCGATAAAGGACAACTTCGACAACAAGATCAAAATCCGAAGAGCAATTGAAGCATCAGGCATTCCTTACACCTACGTTTCATCCCACTATTTCTCTGCATATTCGACAGCGACGTTCGCGCAACTAACCACCGCCACCACACCTCCCAGAGACAAAGTAGTTATCTATGGAGATGGGAATACTAAAGGTAAATATATAAATGGGATAATTACACAAACCCCCACAAGAGTTACTTAAAAATCTGAAAAACCATCAAAACCTTATAAATACCGCTGGTTAACTGAAACCTTACAAATACCCCCCTCAGGGGGTAAGTGTAAGGTTGGAAGGTTCCAAAAATTGTGTAATTCTTTTTGTTGTAGAAATTTAATCTCACTCATCTGAATAAAAAAATGTTTACATTTGAATTCAGCTGTTCTCAATGTCGAGAAAGATATTGCCACCTACACGATCAAAACTGTGGACGATCCGAGATCTTTGAACAAGTCCCTCTACATTAAGCCTCCCAAGAACATAATTTCAATGAATGAGCTTGTTGCTTTGTGGGAGAAGAAAATCGGAAAGACTCTTGAGAAAGAGTACCTTTCAGAGGAACAAATCTTGAAGCAGATCCAAGGTGATCAGTCAAAAAACTTAATTGTGACATTTAGATGTTAATTAAAATACATTTTAACCCTTTAATCATTGACCTTTTTCTTATATATTTTCGGGTTGCAGAATTACCAGTTCCGTTGAATATTTATCTGTCGATCAACCACACAATTTTCGTGAAGGGTGGTCAGACTTGTTTCGAAATTGAGCCATCGTTCGGGGTTGAGGCTTCGGAACTTTATCCTGAAGTTAAATACACGACTGTGGAGGAACACCTTGATCAGCTTGTGTGAAATGTTGTTATTTTATCGTAACTTTTACTCGTCGTATTCGGTATTTTGTAATAAATTTCAAGTATGTTACATGTATTAGAAGGTATTAGGAAATAAAATTTGGAATATATGTTATGTGCCATGACAGATTTCAATAAAAATGTAACGAATATTATTCTTAGTGAAGCGAGTTCTCTTTCTAATGACTAGCTAGTAAGTAGTTTTTATGTTAAATGAAAAAATTGTTTACATTAAAATATTATCTATATTTTCAATAAGAGGAATTGATTGTGGGTGAGAAACTGGCCGGAAAACGTATGGCGGCCGGGGTGGCGATGATGACGGTGCGATGGAACGCAAGTCTTAAGGATGGCGGGAGATATTTTTCCGACCATATTTTCTTGTGAAATATCAAGTGGAGGAGACAGTGAAGATATGGTTTCAAATAACGATGAATCACAAAATTGACTTAGGGATTGTGACGCCGGCTAATGGCGGAGTCAAGACCTAAGGTGAAAAGATATTCCTAACTTAAAAGAGCAAATTCATAGAGTTATCCAATAAAAAATACATTAGATATTATGAAATAATTTCGGAAAATATACACCCATACTTGTATATAGTTCTGTCACTGATAGCAGGGATCTAACAGCGACAGAGTGCGGTGGGTGAGATTGGGGGTATTTTGGTGCATATAGTTCCATACAGAACTTATTTCGTGTGGCTCGTGATGGTTTTTTCAATCATTTTCTAGCATGTAATGGCAAGACAACCAATTATAAGGAATATAATTTAATTAACTACAAATACCAAAATAAATTTTTATATACCAAACGTAGAAAATTTGTGGTTTCGCTTTCCACTTATTTCAATTTTGCCTTTCTATTTATTCAAAAATTATGATTTTGTCCCCTCACTAATAAAAGATAACTCTATACTATAATTATAATTTTGATATTTTCAATTTTACCCCTCACTAAAATTCTTGGCTCCCATGGGTAATTAAATAGGGTTGAATGTTAACTGCAATCTCGTCTCGATTCATTCTTGGCACAGATTAAACAAAACATTATTACGTAGCTGTTTTTCTTTTTCTTTTCGGTTATGGACTATGAAATATGGATAAGGACACAATATAATACAATTTTTTTTTTGATATTTTACATTAAAGAAATGTCCGACACGAATATTAGATATAGTATCCAATATAACATGATACAGTGGCATAGATTTTTTTAAAATGTTGGTATATCATATGGAACAATGTCAAGGATGGTATGTGTTGGTAATTCATGAGTAATGAATGCCCATCACTATCACGTCTCCATACACTTACCATGATTTCACTTCCCACGTTATCAATGATGACATTTTTTACAACATAATTATTATTTCGAAATTTATAAAATCATATACTTGCAGAGTATTTATCTTTATTTGGTGTTATTTTATAATTTGTTTCCACAAAATGCACCAAACATCATAACAATTTTGGTAACATAATTAAGATAATATATAGAAAAAATAGTAATAATTGTTTACCTAAATAGATAATTGTAATATTGTAAAAGTTTAGTGAATTAACCATCCCTAATCTAGTCAAAATTTATAAAACTCCATATCCACAAAATAATACCAATACACGTCACAAAACACCCGAAATCAAGTGCTCCTTTTATTTTTTATATTTTTCATTCATCTCCTTGTTAATAACAAACTAACAATTAGGCATAAAAAAACAAAATACTAGCAAGTAAGTTACTCGTCTTTGTCATGTGTCCCTTCACATTCTTCAATATTCCCATCTATAGAGAAAAGAACAAATGAAAAACAAAAAATTAGCCAGTCCGACACGTGTCGGATACGGATACGGTTCCGACACGGCCTCAACACGTGTCGGATACGGCAAAAAGTATCCGAAAATAAAAAATAAAAATAAAAAATTCCGATATGGTAAGGACACGGCTAGGACACATAAGGGATACAGAAAGGACACGGCAAACTCAATTTTTTTTATTATTTTTTATTTTTTATTTAAAAAGATCAAATTTATTTGAGAAAAAATAAAAAATAATAAATAAATGAAACGGTGTATTAAATTAATTTAATTTTATTTTTTTATTATTTTCAATTGATTTTCATAATATTATAATTTACAAATTATAATATTCTTTTAACATAATAATCAATTCGTATATTTAAATTTTACTAATAATTATATTATATTGTGATAAATTTATTTTTTAATTAATATTTGTTCATATATTATATATGAACACTTATATTTTTATTAAAATTTATATTAGTCAGCCGTATTAAAACCGTTTCGTGTCCTAAAATTTTTTAAAAATCCATATGGCCATGTCCGTATTATGTCATATCTGTGTCCGTGTCCGTGCAACATTGATTATGACCAATTTTTTAAACTAACAAAAGAAATTCGTCAACATTCTTGAAAGTACAGGGGGTAGTTTCGTAATATTAGCACTATCATGGCATGGGTGAAGCCCCTTGGTTATTTAAGCGGTGCTCTGCTTAACATCAAGAAGCAAGCTTCAAACGCGAAAACTGCAGAGAGAATTCTGTCGAGAGAAAGAAAGGAAAATGGCTGGGAATAGCAAGATTTTGGTAATTGGAGGAACAGGGTATATTGGTAAATTCATAGTGGAAGCCAGTGCAAAATCTGGGCACCCAACTTTTGCTTTGGCCAGGGAAAGCACGATTTCTGATCCTGTTAAAGGCAAAATCATCGAGGGTTTCAAGAGTTCTGGGGTCACCATTCTCACTGTATGTGTTCTATATGTATATTTATTGAACAGCATTTAGTTGCATGTATCATCATGTGAGAGCAGGTGGCAGCCAATAATTTTAATTTTAAGAGGCAATATTAAATTTTTATTAAAAAAAATATAAACGGGAATTTTATCATTTAGGAGACCAAGTTCAAATTTTTATGAAATTCTGTGTGTGAAAAATGCTTATTTTCTGGTTTTTTGTGGTGAAATTTTTTGTAGGGCGATTTGTATGTTCATGATAGCTTGGTGAAAGCTATAAAGCAAGTGGATGTGGTTATTTCCACTGTGGGTGCATTCCAGTTGGCTGATCAAGACAAGATTATTGCAGCCATTAAAGAGGCTGGAAATGTTAAGGTTGGTTTTTTTTTTAAAGTACCTAAGTTGGCTGTTTCTTTCTTTTTTCTTTTCTGAATTCTTAATATAAATTAAGGTATAAACTATAAAGCCGTGAGCAATTTTAGGTTGCTATAAGATGAATGAATTTTAATTCTTGTCTTTTTGTAAAATGGACAGTTATTTTTCTTTTTATTTATATGATAAAACTGTAAAATTGAAGTTTAACAGATAGAATTTGACCAAAGATTTCAAGGGTTCGTGCATATTTCTGATAATTTTAGTTTCAGCAAATTCGATCCCAGATCAGATTCGACTGAAGCTTAACTTATTGTGTATATGTCTATATGGTGACTTGCACTTGTTATATTAGTTGTGCAGACTAAATATGGTGTGGTAAACTATACTTATCATGTGATTGCTCGAATTACATATGGGTGGACAATTTTGTTGATACTCCGGCTAATATTGATCCTTGTTTTTTTCATGCAATTTAATTTTCTTGAATATTGTAGAGGTTCTTCCCTTCAGAATTCGGGAACGATGTGGATCGCACTCGTGCAGTTGAACCAGCAAAATCTGCATTTGAAGCAAAGGCGAAAATCCGTAGGCAAATAGAAGAAGGAGGCATTCCTTACACCTATGTGTCGTCCAACTACTTTGCCGGATATTCTCTGTCAACACTGTCGCAACCAGGCGTCACCGCTCCTCCTAGAGACAAAGTCATTATCTTGGGAGATGGAAATGCTAAAGGTATTCGACACTATCTTTAGGATAATTTTAGTTTCAAGAATAACTCTATCTGTCTTTACATCTAGGGATAATTACGAAAACCTTTAAAATTACAAAACAACATCCTACGTCAATGATTTTCTGTTAGTTTGAGGATGTTTATCGTTATGATCTGCCAAACCTCCGGGTGTTTTTCGTAATTTTCAAAGTTTTAGGGTGTTAATCGTTATGATTTGCCAAACCTCCGGGTGTTTTTCATAATTTTCAAAGTTTCAGGGTATTTTTCGTAAATGACGCAAACCTCAGGGGGTTATTTGTAATTAACCCTTGTAACTATTCATGATCCACTATCAATTTTTCTTGCTTTAACTAAATAGCCTTGTCGTTTCTTGTTTTTCATCCTAATCAATTGAAGTAATTTGAAGAGTATCTTATTGTTTCTTAACCTCATTTGTTAATGTTTTATCATAGCCGTGTTCAATGTCGAGCAAGATATTGGCACCTACACCATCAAAGCAGTGGACGATCCCAGAACATTGAACAAGATTGTCTACATTAAGCCTCCTAAGAACATATACTCATTTAACGAGCTCGTTGCTCTGTGGGAGAAGAAAATTGGCAAGACTCTCGAGAAAGAGTATGTTCCCGAGGAACAGCTCCTGAAGCAGATCCAAGGTCAGTAATTTCAAACTTGAAATTTTGGTTGTTGATGAGGAAATACCTACCTGGGCGAAAATGCCCCTGCTGAACCACTCTATTGACCAAACTAGCTAAGAAACATATTTTTTCAGGCAAATTACATACAGTACCCCTAAGGTTTGCCATAATTACAAAATACACCCTCTATTTCAAAAAATACAGAAAACCCCCTGATATAAATTATATGGGTTTTTCTGGTAAGATAAAGTGCATCAGGTGTTTTGTTAGACTTTTGTAATTGTTTGAAATCTCAGGGGGTTTTCTGTAATTTTTGAAGATAGGGGGCTATTTTTAAAATTTTTTTTTTCAGGGAGGGGGTATTTCCCGACTACATTTTTAGCAAGGCTTTCAAAGTGAAGTTCTTTTTTTTCTCTTTTTAAGTAATCCCGTTTCCCATATGGCATTGCAGAATCTCCAATTCCGATCAATATCATACTGTCGATCAACCACTCGATTTTCGTGAAGGGTGATCAGACCTATTTTGAAATTGAGCCGTCGTTTGGGGTTGAGGCTTCAGAACTCTATCGAGATGTTAAGTACACAACTGTGGAGGAGTACCTCGATCAGTTTGTGTAAGATGTGTCATTGTTGTGCTAAAAACCTTGTTATAATTTCTATTTCCTTCACTCGTGTATCTCTCATCTTATCACGTTGTTTGTATCTGGCAATAAGTTTCATGTATGTTACCTAACGTCATGACTGATGTTTAGTTTGTAATGCATTGTTTCGTCTTGATATTTGTTCTCTCGCTTTCTAAGAACAAATTTTGGAAAAGAAATAGCTTTTACTGATTAATAAATTCTTAGACAACACGAATTAAAATTTTGGCGCGACAAGGTTATTTTCGTAAATAAGCAAATCAAAGCTGCCGGGAGTGGTTGGACTTGTTTATTTATAGGTACTCTGCTTAACTTCACAGCCTGAATTCGGGAAAAAGCCTCAAAGCAGCTCAAATGGAAACTCGATTCTGCGCATCCAACTACAGTTCAATTTCATTGTTTGTTTCTGCATTTGTTGATATTTGACTCTAGCAATCTTCAATAACGAGCGAGATGTTGGAACTTGGAACCTACATCATCATTATTCAAAGCAGTAGACGATCCCATAACATTGGACAAGATCATCTACATTAGGCCTCCCAAGAACATATATTCATTGAATGAGCTTGTTTCTTTATTGGAGAAGAAAATTGGTAAAACCCTTGAGAAAGAGTAATATTCATTGAATGAGCTTGTTTCTTTATGGGAGAAGAAATTTGGTAAAACCCTTGAGAAAGAGTAAATTTCGGAGGAAAATTGTTTCTCATATGACACAATGCAATTTTCCGGTGGCTGAGAAGGCAAAGTGCTAAATTTGTGTAGTTCAGGAGGCAAACTGTAAAAAAAATAAGTTTAGATGGTAAAGTGATAAAATATCTTTATCCCTAATTTTAAGAGAAATTTGATTTAAATAGTTGATTAAGAGGGATAAGTATTTTCTTTGATCTTTTGCATGATTAAGCAAATGAAAAGAAAAGAAAAAGTTGGATGAAAAGGGCTTATGCGAGCCCAAATAATACTGAATTTGCCATATTACAGAATCTGTGGACCAGATTGAAAAAGTTGGATATTTTGACGGTGGATTCCGAGTGCCTTCATGAAAGAGATGTTACGTGCCCCTACCCTTCTTCCTGGCTCTCTCATATTCTCTCTGAATTTGATTCCTCTTACTTCATTTCGAATCCCTAATCCATCTCCCGTTTTCGATACTCTAAATTCAATCAATATCTAACTTAAACCCTAGCCTTTGCTTCTTTCTGTAAACCCTAGTTTAACTCTTGGAACTCCCAATACTTCTTAATCGTAACTCATTTTGTTGAGGGGTTTGGTTAATTTCAGGATTTTGGTTGTTGTTTATCATCAGGTATGCTATGATTTCGATCCCCCAAATATCCTCGTTAAATTATTTGTCTATTGATTCTTCGCTTGACCACGTATTGATTACCTCCAGTTAGTCGTTTGTTTAGATGAATGGTGAACAACTAAAAAATCATGTGTTGGCTAATCACTATGACAAGACCTAGTTGATCACCGATTTCTGTCTATATCAGTCATCATGATGAAGTATTTATATTTATTTGTTATGCTGTTGACAGGTTCGAGGATTATGTTCATTTCTAGGTTTTATCAGCTAGGAGCTCATACTGTCAAGAGTTTAGTAAAAGGTATGTTCGATTTTCCCTTTGGTTAATATAAAAAAAGAAAATGAAATTTATGTTAGCTTATGGGCTATAGCACAAAAGGCTTTTCATACGTTTCAACAATCTGCTCCAAACTGTGCAACTTTTACTTATTTATTTATTGGAGTGGTAAATCTACTTTATGATGTTTTTTTTTTCTAAAACACTCTTCTGGCTTTAGTAAAAGCCTTTTGATTTTGATCATAAAACTATCTGTACGAGGAATTCTTTCTCCACTATAAACTAGTTGTTATCCTGTGCAACTGCACTGTGAAGCTGTTTTTAATACGAGATCATTAGTTCATTACTAAATCCCCCCTTGAGTTTTGCCCCAATTTGGAAGTTACTGAGATTACAATTATCCCCATATTAACAGATTGTGGTTTCTTTATTTATTTTTGGTAACTTCTGGTGTTATTTGTGAGACGGAACCAAAACTCAGGGGTGGAATTGTAATTTCAGTAGCTCTAGCTTTTTTCCCTTCTTTTCTTTTTAGTAATTACGTCTGATTTCAAGGGATTTTGGTAATCTGAACTTAAATCTTTGGTCAATATGCTTCTAATATCCCTGTCATCGCCTGCAAATCTGAGCTTAAATCTTATTTATTTTGATTGGACTTTGTCCATGCATTTCCTTGATAGAGTCCCTCGGTTATATTGCAGCTCCAACTCTTACACCAAGGAGTTCATACTTCCCTGTGGTTCATAATCAATACTTACGAGCCGTGGTCAGTACTTGTGTACCTTTATTTTATGTTTGAAATGTGACACTTGGCTGCATTTGTTTCTAAGCATTGTACTCTCACCATTTCATCTCTCCATGTGATTAAACTTATAGCCTTTTTTCCTCTATCTGTTGTATATTCAGAGAAATGAATTATTTAGCAGTACAGCAGCTAAATCGGAGGACGGGAACGATGGAAATGAAAAGTAAGTCTTATGACCACAGTTTTTCTACCCCCCTTCTTTTTTGTTTGTGTGAAGGTTGTCTTATTCTTATACAACTTATTCCTATGCTTTTTATTTGGAGCAGAATAAATGTGACATTTGTTGGCAAGGATGGGGAAGAGATGCACGTTAAGGTCCCGATTGGAATGTCGATGTTAGAAGCTGCACATGAACATGACATAGATCTTGAAGGTGAATTTACTATAACAAGCTGTTTTTATTTTTAGCCCGTTCTATGATTAAGGATTTGTTGTTTGGTCAACTGTTTTCAAAACTTCATTGTTAAAATTATTTCAAATTGTAAATTTATTGCAGGAGCGTGTGAGCAGTCGCTTGCTTGTTCCACTTGTCATGTCATTGTAATGGTAAGTTAATTTGGATATAAAATTTTCAGTCATCCACATCTATCTTGTTGACCCTTTTTTGGCAGGACATGGAGCAATATAACAAATTACCGGAACCAACTGATGATGAAAACGATATGCTAGATCTTGCATTTGGCCTCACAGAAACGTATGTCTCTTGCCTTGAAATGAGTAAATTGGACCTAATTCCCTGTATTAGCTGATGAGCATAAAAAAAGTTGTCATAAAAGATCCTGTGAAATTAGAATTTGCAGTGTCAGAGATAGCGTTTTTATGCGCATTAGCCGTATCACAGGAGATGAGTGCAATTAAGTCCCTTGAAATTTATCAATCAAGTTTACTCTATCTAGTGATTTAATATTTTTCAATGAATTTGTGCAGGTCTCGTCTGGGATGTCAAATAATAGCCGAGCCTGAACTTGATGGACTTCGTTTGGCACTTCCTGCCGCCACACGGAACTTTGCGGTTGATGGATATAAGCCAAAACCTCATTAAATCATAGATAGAAAATGACGAGAGCCGACTTTACTGTAGACCATTGGTGATGTGATTATACATTTTTGCGGTTTATCTTAGCTTGGGAAGCCAACGGTACTGATAATTATCTCATAGTCTATGAGTCGATTTCCTTTTCATTACCGATTATATTGCCTAAGAGAGCTGTGCAGTGTATTTGATGTTATACGACTGAAATTTTGCCCCCGTACACATGATAAATCTATTCTTTTGTTAGAATCGACGCAAATTCATATATTGTATTCTTGATTTCCATCTTTGAGGTCAAGCTTGTGCTGATGACAAAGCCTTTGGGTTTCGATGAGTACGAGTTTGAATGAGGCGAAAGGATGGATGTGTAATTACCATATAACTCATCTAGGGCTGATGAAATGGGATGAAGTGAGACCGTATTTTCATGTTGTTTTTTCATTACTTTCTGGTGCCTATTGAACCTCTCTGTAGGATGTGAATTTATGTGAAGTTGCTGATTGTGTCAAAAAAATCCGAAAAATTATTGAAACTTTGAAATATTACAAATAATTTTAATTTTTTTGAAATTAATTGAGGGTTTATTTTTTCAATATTGAGAAGAGCAATACAATGTGTACTTATATTTCTCATTTGGCACGTTGCAATTTTCCGGCAGAATATTCTACTGAGAATTTCATCGGAGATGGCAAATTGCAAATTGCAAAATTCGTATAGTATATAAGGTAATTTGTAAAAAAAACCCTATAAAAGATATAAATAAAACATATATAAGAGATAGTTCTATGATTATTAATAACTGTAGAAGAGTACCTTCAGCAGTTCGTGTGAGATGAGATGAGCATTTGCTGCTTCTTGTATACTACAATTTCTGTTCTTGTATCTGAATGTTCTCTGGTTGTTTCATTTCTATATCTGGCAATAAATTTCCAATTTCGTGTATGTAATGTAAGTTTCAAGAAATAAGAATCTTATTTTGGGTTTCAAGCTATATGTTTGCTTCTGTTCAATTTTGATTCTATTGAATACGAATGTTTCACATTAATATCATTAAGAAGTCAGAAGTTTTAGGGAAACTTAAATACTAAAAAAAGCCAAAAGTCAAAAAGTGTTCTTTTATAATGTTTGCAAATACTACCTTAATCATCTTCACAATATGCTTTTATTACGTACAATGACACATAGCTTTTACTTTTTGGGGGAGAATGGGTCGAGAACAATTTCAATTAGCATATTTGTGGCCAAATAAAAAAAAATCATATTACACTTTC
This sequence comes from Verbena officinalis, assembly GCA_958496215.1. Classification (NCBI taxonomy): domain Eukaryota; kingdom Viridiplantae; phylum Streptophyta; class Magnoliopsida; order Lamiales; family Verbenaceae; genus Verbena; species Verbena officinalis. Next base: position 29,322,106 of record OY292390.1, on the reverse strand, counting down.
TCAACTAAAACGATCTAACTGTCACGATATATCTGCTTTAAAATTTATTGAGAGTCTGAAAAATGTACGCTTGTTGAGCTTGAACCAAGCTTATAATTTTCAAGCTTGAGCCTGTCATTTTAGGTCTAAACTCAGCTTGACGCGATTGCACCCCTGATACTAACTCAACTTGATCATCATGACCCAAACAATGTCCTCCAACAATTAACAGGCGTTTTAAATGAGATGTTAAACTTAAAATACTTATTGAGAAAAGAACAGTGAACTTAATCATTGGACCACCCAATGTTGGTACACAGCGGATCCTGATGGATTCGTCGTCTTCCTCTGAGTCGTAGCGGGAGACTTCTTCACAAGCCGTTCTTTGAGTGGTTGGGGCCTCCCGCCTGAGGGGTGCACGTCCGTCTTGTAAATTCCTCGGGAATGGTTGGGCTCCTACTAGTGGATTCTGGCCGACAGGACCGGAGTTGGCGTGTGTGTTCTTCGGAAGGTTACCACCTTGGCTCTGTGCGTGGAAGGCGCGCAGTATCATTGCCAATAGTGGATTGTTGAGTGTGATTTGTTGTAGGGCCGCCGCCTAGCTTGAGACGGTGGCGTCGGGATCGTCTGGTAGGGGAGATCCTTGTCGGGGTCCGCATTCAATTCCTCCTAGTGTGAGAGGAGACACCCAGAGCACTTCTCTGTGGATCTCGGAGCGTGGACGTCGGGCCACCGGCGGCAGAGAGACCCAAGGCTCTTGTTCGTCTTGCGCACCTTCATGGGATCCTAATTCGCCTGGACCTTCTTTTGTCTAGCTTCCTCTAGGTGCACATCCCTGGCGGTGATGCAGAGGGCTCGGTTTCTAACTGCCATCGATTAGCACTGGAAAGAGTTTTCTGAAAAACTGTATGGAAGCTTCCCACAGATGGCGCCAAACTGATGATACCTAAAAATAGTCGTTGGATCTAACGGCTGAGATCCTCCTAGCTAGGCTTCAATCGGTTGAATTTGTGGGTTCTTTCACTTGCTAAAACAATCAAAAACTCTATGTCAAATGATAGGTTTGGGTTTAGGCCAGCGTTGCTCCTCATCTGAGTTAAGTCAGGGAATGTAATATCAATGTAGCTCTCAAGGAGAGAAATTGACAGGGATTCACTAAGTAAAATTGGCGTATTAGACTTAAAGTGGATTTGAGTATTTATAGATGTGGTCAGGAGGCAGATCACGGGGATCTCGCTGTTAAGATAAGGCAGAAATCGGAGATATGGTAGATTCCTTAATGTGTTAGGTTTCCTCCTACAAAGGAATCTTACCATATGGAACATAGTGGGGATGTGAGAGTCCAACGCCGTCTAGTTTCCTGTTGTGATTCGAGGAGAATTCTGGGCTAGGGAGCATGAGCCCAGAGTATGATCTCGAGAAGCCTTCCTTCGAGCAGGACCGAGTGGGATGAGACTTCGTGAAGATCAGCGAAGTAGAGCACCCGAGCTCAGCGGAATACACTTCGAGGAAGGCAATCATGAGTAGGAGGGGCCAAGGAGCCATCCTCGACTTCTCAAATTTCGAAGTGGACAATTAATCACTAACATAAATGATACTGTTCTGGAGATTGTTGAGAGGATGAAGGGGTGTGATGTTGACATGTGGCATATAAAAAAATATGGCACATCAGAAGCTATATCAACTATCGATGAGGCGTTTCTATAATTTTCAATAATCAATAAAATTTTATTGTATTTTTTTTTAAATTGAGGTACGTAAATGTAATTATTTCTATGTTTTAATTTTCACGCTGTGCCGAATTCGTAGCCGCACACGAGTGTGATCAATTGGTTCATATTTCATATTTCATAATTGGAATGTACAGCCTTTCTCTAACCACAAATTACACATGGAGTAAAAAGAAGTGGCCCCACTAAGCCAGGAATTAGGATTAATTAAATTTGACAATTTAATGGCTTATACTCGTAATTAATTGTTTTGACCCATATTGAATCCATCTCTTGTTTAGTAGTCCTTTTAAATTCAAATTCTGTTTTCTAAAATAATGTAATATATATTTTAAATTCTAGCTGGAAGCATTATTCACATATATAATTTTTGGGAGAAAATTAGAATAATTTGGGAATAATTAAGTTGAAATATATATTTGAAAAAATTAATATTAAAAATCTCATGTATGATCTATTTTTGATAGAATAATGAAGAATTTGAATAATCTAAGCAATTAAATTCTAGGTATTTATTCTTTAATTAATATGTTAATATACTTAATTATGTATCTTTAATTTAATTAATCTTAATATCTTGTTTAGTGGACCCACTTTTCTAACTCTACCATACGCATTTTGTGGCTAAAAAGGGTGGACTGTACAGTCTCCAAACTTAAGAGTCACTGTTAGATTAGTTCCAAATCATTCAATATTCAAACACCATTCATTCCAAATCAATCGTGGAGAATTACCCCCACCCCATCCCATTAATTACGAGGGCAATTCGTAGCTCATTTATTAATTAATATGGAGCTTCAAACACGAGTTCCACGATTCTTGGTAACTCAAAAGAATTACGTACACCCAGCCCACTCACGAATCAAGAGCTAGAGACGAAAGAATTTTGTAGAGGGCGCAGAAAAATGGCTGAGAAGAGTAAGATTTTGATCATTGGTGGAACTGGCTACATTGGTAAATACGTAGTAGAAGCCAGTGCGAAATCTGGGCACCCCACTTTTGGTTTGTTCAGGGAAAGCGCGATTTCTGATCCTGTTAAAGGCAAACTTGTTGAGGGATTCAAGAACTCTGGTGTCACCATTCTCACTGTATGTAATGTATTGCGTGTATTCTACAATTTCTTCTAGTTGAGTTTAAATTTTGGACCTCAAATTCGAGCTCAATCAAGTTTGAACTGAATCAAGTTACTTGAATATTGAGCTCGACTCTAGAGTCTAGCTAGTATGAAGCTTCTACCCTGAAATTTTTGTCCAAGCTCAGTTCAACTCAACTCGTTTAAGTCACTAGATGGGTGTGTGAAAAATGTTTATTTTCTGGTTTTCTATGTCTTTATTTATTGGTTTTGTGTTGAAATATAGGGTGATGTGGATGATCATGAGAGCTTGGTGAAAGCTATAAAGCAAGTGGATGTGGTTATCTCTCTGGTGGGTATATTCCAGTTACCTCTTCAAGATAAGATTGTTGCTGCTATTAAAGAGGCTGGAAATGTCAAGGTTGGTACTTGTCACGCGATTAAATTTGATCTGGACGAAAATCTCGATTTATTTGATGCTCAGGCTGATGTTGACTCTTTCTTTTTTCATACTATGTTTTCTCCTTGAATATTGCAGAGGTTCTTCCCTTCAGAATTCGCGAATGATGTGGATCACAGTCGTGCAGTTGAACCTGCAAAGTCTATTATTGACATCAAAGCCAAACTCCGAAGGCAAATTGAAACAGCTGGTATACCTTACACCTATGTAGTTTCCAACTATTTTGCTGGCTATGCGTTACCGACGCTGCTGCAGCCAGACGTCTCAGCTCCTCCCAGAGACAAAGTGGTTTTCTTAGGAGACGGAAATGTTAAAGGTATTCTAGCTAGCTTTATGATAAAAGTTGAATAAAGGTTACGGATAATTACACTCACATACCCTGAAGTTTGGCCTGATTATGCAAACATACCTTAAGGTTTCGGAAATTACAGAAACATACTATCTCAAAGAACTTTCATTACACCTAATAAGTGGTTGGTTGGATTTCTGTAACAACATTGTCATTACTATTTAGATGCATTCACATTTTGGAACTGAAGTAATGATCTTTGAATTAATTTCTTTCTTCTGTGAACTTCTTTTCTGTTGTTCACAACCTTGGATTTTTATTTATCTTCTATGACGAAGTAGAAACAACGGTTCCTGCCTTAGCTTGATTACCTTGAATATTATCTTATTGTTTCCTTTTCCATGTGTTGTTATTTGATTGTAGCTGTCTTCAATTCCGAGCAAGATATTGCGACCTACACCATCAAAGCTGTGGACGACCCCAGAACATTGAACAAAACTCTCTATATTAAGCCCCCTCAGAACGTATATTCATTAAACGAGCTTGTTGCTTTATGGGAGAAGAAAATTGGGAAGACTCTTGAGAAAGAGTACGTTCCAGAGGAACAAATCTTGAAGCAGGTCCAAGGTGAGTAATTCTAAACTCTTAAGTTTTGGTTTGTAATAACAGTTTTACAAGAAAATGGTTGTCGACAGGCAAATTGCTAACGGGACAAAAATGCCCTTGCCGAACTACTCTATTGACCAAACTAGACAATAGAGTTTGTTGGCGGTGGCATTTTTGACCAAATAGGTATTTTCTCATCAACTGACACACTAGAATCATTTGTATGGTCAAGTTTTGAAAATGAGTTTTTCTTTTTTCTTTTGGATAATAGCGTTAAAAATTCAGGGGGGAGTTGGTAATTTCTGAAACCTCATGCGGTTTTTTGTATTTCGGCCATACCTCAGGGGGAAGTTGGTAATTACCCCTTTTTCTTTTTGTTAATTTACTCCGTTATCCATTTGGCATTGCAGATTCACCACATCCCACCAACGTTATATTGTCGATCATGTATGCAATTTTCGTGAAAGGCGAGCATACCCATTATGAAATCGAGCCATCGTTTGGCGTTGAGGCTTCAGAACTCTATCCTGATGTTAAGTACACAACTGTAGAAGAGTACCTTCAGCAGTTCGTGTGAGATGAGATGTGCATTTGCTGTTTGTTGTATACTACAATTTCTGTTCTTGTATCTGAATGTTCTCTGGTTGTTTCATTTCTATATCTGGCAATACATTACCAATTTCGTGTATGTAAGTTTCAAGAAATAAGAATCTTATTTTGGGTTTCTAGCTATATATGTTTGCTTCTGTTCAATTTTGATTCTATTGAATACGAATATTTCACATTATATATTTAAGAAGTTAGAAGTTTTAGGAAAACTTGAATACTAAAAAATCCAAAAGTCAAAAGTGTTTTTTTCTAATGTTTGTAAATACTACCTTAATCATCTTTTCACAATATGCTTTTATTACATACACTCATACATAGCTTTTTACTCTTTGGGGGAGGGTGGGTCAAGAACAATGTCAATTAGCATATCTGTGTCCAAATTTAAAAAAATCATATTAGACTTTCTCAACTAAAACGATCTAACTGTCACGATATATCTGCTTTAAAATTGGTTGAGAGTCTAAAAAAATATAGGCTTGTCGTGCTCGAACCAAACTTATAATTTTCAAGCTCGAACTCTAGCCTGTCATTTTAGGTCTAAGCTCGGTTCGATATGATTGCACCCCTGATACTAAGTCAACTTGATCACCATGATCCAAACAATATCCTCCTACAATTAGCAGGCCTTTTAAGTGAAATGTTAAAACTTAAAATATTTGTTGAGAAAAAAGTAGTGAACTTAATCATTGGACCACACAATGTTGGTACATATTCCTCGATTATAATTTTTTACCCATACTTTTCCCTAAAAACATAAAATAAAGGTGAATTGTGTGGAGACCAGATATTACTTCTAATGTGGAGGCCGGTCTGGGGTTCGACTACTTACAATGACAATGATTGAATTATATGTGTGAGTTTTTTTTTTTTTTTTTAAGTTGTGACATTTTTTCTATTTCTCATCCGGGTTTTTATCGAGCTTGGGTACTGTAGAGACCGTATTGGGGACGATTCTCTCAACCCAATTACTCCATACACGAGTTAGAGTTTAAGCGCCAGACCTTATTAAAGAGATCTAATAGCTCATTTCCCGAACCATCTGAACTTCGGTAACTCGTGGCATTTGATGCATCATAACTTTCATCTTTTTGCACCAGTACTAATGATAGTTACTTACAGAAGCAAAAGAGAAAAGGCAAATTTACTTCGATCCAAAGCATCTTATGATTCCTATATGATTATGATTTTGATTGGACTAATTTCAAGTGGTCAAATGGCAAGAAATTTCATTTCGCGTTTATGTTCAACATGCACTTGAAGGTTTAGACTAAAAACTGAAGAGGATGTGCCCTCACTAAAATAAAAATGAAGCACCTAGAATTTATATTAACAAAATTAATTAATTCTCATAGTTTGATATTTAGAAGATAAAAAATATTTAGTTTTCATTGAGGGGACGATAAAATCTACTGGAAATCAAACCTTCTAACAAATGGAATCAAAACCACAGAATTAATATTTATTTTGTTGAATTAGGTTTAGACTAAAATTTTCCGTAACGAATTATATTATTTACAACCTCCAAATCAAACGACTTTTAAAACTAGTAATTCATCATTATATAATACTAATATAAGTAATAATATTCATCTTTTACCTAAAGAAATACAATTATTTCTGATCAACCCGACTTCTAAACTTATCTGGCAAGATAGTACTCATTCGACTCAAAGCACCGCCCGACTCCGGTGCCGGCGCCGGCGCCGGTGAAGATATTGATTCCACCAGTGCCCTTCTAGGAAATGACAACTTCACCCCTTCTCTTCTTTCACCTACAAAAACTCAGCAGTGTCAACAACATACAACATGTATTGACAATATTACAAAATTAGAAACTGAAGAAAAAAATGCAAAAATATCGATATAATTAAAGTATATTTATATACCATCAAATCCCGCGTAAAGATTAGCAGAAGCTGATAATCGGACGAGCATTGGAGTGACGACGGTGAGAACAGCCCAGAAGAACAAGATGACAATATATATTCTTGCGCTACTCATTGATGATCACTAAAGTATTTGGGCAGAAACCAGTTGAAAAAGCTAAGGATTGAAGGTTTTTATATTGGGTTGGAAATGGAAGTTGGAGGAGGACTATTATTACATAGCTGGCCATGTTTCAAAGAACCAATCAAAATATGGTAATAATTAATGACAAATTCTCATTTAGGGATTATATTGTACAAATATATATTTTTTTTGTAAGTTGTATGTGTAATACAAACAATGTTTCTTTCCTAGGCACGCCAATTAATACATTTGAAAAGGTATAATTAAGATTGTGATAGTTTGTGTTTGGTTGTTGGAAGTTGTTACACCAAATATGTGTGTGTTTATGACTTGTGATCACTCTGGCATGTAATTTGCTATGTTAACATTCTAATGCAACTTCTGTTACGATGTGGTTTTCTAGTTTAATTTTCAACTTATGGGGAATTGATTTAGTATAAAAAACAAACATATGGGAGTTAATTTAAGTATAAAAAATAACAAATTGGAGCTGACTAAAAGGTGGCAGAAAACATGCTTTTATGGGTTATATAAAAAATACCCAAATTACCCCTAAAGAAAGGAAATCGATCTACATCCTTAAATATGGGGCTTAATGGATCATAATCTGATGCACGGATATTTCTACAAATCTTATCCTACAGTGTGTCGGACACATTAAGGTATCAGACATTTCTCTAGTACAAAATGTTGAAACAAATTCCCATCGATAGTGTATGTATATGTGTATCACAGATCATAATCCAACCATCAACCCCCAAATGTCCATTTTGTGTTTGCAAAGGTTGCTTCTTCATGATTGTCCTCATTTACCCTATAGGAAAAGTGCAATTTTCGTTTCATAAAGTATTTATTTCATGATTTTAGTTCATCCCTTAATCATGAAATACACATTTATTTCCAATTATAATTTAGTATTTCTCAATTTTGGTCCAGTAGTAATAAATGAGACCAAAATCCAAAACATGGAAACTATATAGGATGAAAGCTGCAATTTTTCCAAGAACATAACTAATAGTAATTCGAAAACTTCACTGAAAGGGTACTTGCATTGATACTCATACATGTTGAACATTTCTAGTACAGTACTCTGATTAGCTTCATCTGTTTCAGCTCAAAGAAACTACTTCTGAAACAAATGAAAATTAGAAAAGTCGGGACAACGAGAATCTACTCTTAGTTTCTTTAGCAAGTTATTTACAACGAAGATACATGTCTGAACTCTGAGGCCACATATAAACACGTGTCTCCAAAACTCAGTCTTTCCGCGAACCACTAGAGCTTTCACCAGACTTCTTCCCAGAATACCTCTGTTCAAAATATACGAAAGAGCGAGCGAGCGAGAGAGAGTCAGCACAACGAACTGAATCTTTTTAAATTAAATAAAATAAGAGATTCTCACCTGCTTCCGAGAGTTGAAGGGGACGTATCTATATTTGATCATATGAGTGATTTGCCTCTTCATTGTGAGGAAAAACAGGAAAAACCAGTAGAAGAACAAAATCGGCCAGAATACGGGGACGTCAAACATAGACAAGAAGGTCATCAGGAAGGCAACACAAAAAGCTTTTGTAATTGCATACCTGAAATAATAAGACAATTAAGTCAATTAATAGTCCTTTAGAGGGAAAAAACTAGCAAAAAACACAGATTTTACACCAACAAATTTGGACAAGTTTTGAAATGATAATAATTTTTGGTTTCAAAAATTTATTGGGGTTGAGATTTCTTATTCAAGAAATTGAAGTTGCATAAAAAAAAACAGCTATTAAACAAATCAGTGAGCGGTCATGAAGATATTTTCTACCACATTACTAAGTTCACACGAAAACATTTCAAATGCAAGTTTGAGTGTTTGACAGCATTTCGAATACACTTTTCATAATTGTCGGAAGGAATACTATGCAATAACAAAACCAGAAAACGGGAAACAAGAAAACAATAGGAGAATTAACTCCACCACACAGGTAAAAATAAAAACTTGAGAGTCCAATTTACATTCTCTCGATCAATTTAGTAGCACATCGAAACACAATCATAAGCTGATAAACATTCAGTTAGTGGACAATGTAAATTCAATGGACAATAATTCTACAGACGTTAAATATTTGTTGTCTCTTCTCCTCTCTAACAGCTTAAATTTAGAAATGCTTCACATATAAGAGACATATTTATCTCACCAGAATTTAAATTCAGGGAGGCGACGATCAAAGGGCTTAAATTCATCAAAGTCTTTAGTTGGCGAAGAAGCCCCATCCAACCCTTCTAGCTCTGGATCGACTTTAGGAGACATAAATCCAATCAACAAATTCAGGATATAGATTGCAAGCCCGTATGATATAACATAAAACCCATGTACATAATATACACGCAGCACGTATATTGCTGCTGCAGCAAGTGTTCCAAGCCATCTATTGAGCATATGTGGAGCTGATCTATCCAAATAATACTGAAATGTCCTCCAAAATTCGTTTCTCCACTTTGCTATTGATGACTCTTCAGAGTTAACACTATTATTCCCAGTCTCTTCCATTTCTGTGTTCAAGATTTAAAACCGCCTTCAAAAATTCACACACACTAAGAGAGTAGTTTGAGTTCAGAAAATTCTACAATGAGAAAGGAAAATAACAACTCAACCCATTACTGCCCACAACTAAAAAATCATTTATCAAATACAAAAAATCACTTGAACTACCATAACTAGTGAACAAAATTACTTGGGTTGAAGTAACTGAAAGAAAGATTTTATTTTATTTTTTTTAGTTAGTTTTAACTTTCATCCACAGAAATAATCATAATTAATTCGAATAATCTAAACAAACAGAAAGACTTCGTAATCAAGTCAACTAAAAGAAACCTATCAAAATAAATTACTTTGCGCTCAACAATTCATTCATAATATGGAATATGAACTACAAAATCAAACTTAGCAAGTGCAGAAATCGACACAGCTATTTGAAAAATTAAAAACTACAAAATGTAAATAACAAATTCCGACAAAGAAGATAGAGAAATCTAACCTTGATTCTACGAGAAGAGAATATCAAAAGGAGCTGATGAATGAGACCGCTCTCAGTTATATACAGACAGTTCCACTACGTGAAGTTTCTACTTTACCATTTGGAGAATTGGAGTTGTTTTATAACAAAAACAAATATATTTTCATCCGGGTTTTAGTTTTGAGAAATCGTAGGGGCACCCTTACATTTTAGACCTTTTTCAGTTTGGCGCTGATATATAACCCCTAAAATTTAATTAATTACATCATTACCCCAAAAGAGTCTTTCTTTTTTTGGGTAAACCTATGACTTTCTTCCCTATGATACGCGGACACTTTTAAAAATTATATCATGTTGTACGGTCTCATATCAGATACTATATCCAACACTTGTGTTAGACATTTTTTAGTATAAAATATCAAATGTTGTGTCCGTATCACCGTATTTGTGTTATTTTCATCCTATTTAGTTTGAATTTGTGTGAATTTCCATCTTATTTCAGATCTAGTATTACTTTTGAACTCTATAGTAATTTTTGAATATCCTTTCATAATTCTCTTTCCATTAAAAGGAAAAACGAATAGAAGTAAGTACTAAATTAGAATTTATAATAAGTTTACAATTTTGACCCCATTAATTACTCAGAAGTCCAAAAACACCCTCGCAATCCTCGCCTGCCCTATTGTGCCCTCCATAGTTCACCCCCAACTCCCCCTCACAACAGCAGCTCAGAAAACCCATTAATTCTTCTCCTATCGGAGGAGGCCCTTTTCACCTCATCAATCAATAGTTTGCGAAATCATACACAATCCAAGACAGGACATAGATTAATTCAAAATGGGTACCTTAGGAAGAGCAGTTTTCTCCTTAGGAAACTTGATTCGAGCGACGGGTCAAGCCATGGATCGACTGGGTAGCACCCTCCAAGGAGGCTACTTTATCGAGGAACAAAGTAAGACGTTAATTTTTTGTTTGATTTTCGTGAATTTTGATTTCTGCGCTGAACCCAGATTCCACATTTCGAGTAATCTTTACTTTCTGATCCGTTCGTTAATTTTTGTGTTGTAATTTTACACATAGGGTGTGAGATAGGGAATGTAAATATTGTAGTTTTCGTTTGACTCTAGGCCGCAATTGCAAGTCTTGTGTGCTGGGTGTACCAAATAGGATATCATTTCCTTTTTGGGCGGAGTGTGTGTGTGTGTGTTGGGACGGGAGGAGGAGGGTATAGAGGGAGTGATAAGTGAAAGTTTTACAGAAATGAAGGGGAAAATGTTAGGATTCAAATAAAATGGGGAAATGGGCGTTTTTGATCTTCGTCTTTATCTTTTGGTGGGCAAAGAAGCAAACTGGAAAGCTCTTCGATATACACCCAAATATTTATGAAGCAATAGTATATATTTGTGTGTGTCTGTAAAAATTTAGCTGTATCTTTGGATTTTAGATGCATTCCTTTTCCTATTTGACTCAGTAGTAGTAGTCTTAGAATTGTTTGAAAGTGATGAAAATGAACATTGTTGTTGCGAAGCAAGAAGGGATTTTTGATTGTTGAACATACACAGGAAAATAATTTGTTTAATGATTTGAGTTTGCATAGTGATTAAGGGGTAATGGGTATGACTTTTCCTGAATAGGGGATCTTGTCGACTATTGTAATGGCAGTGCAGTCTTGTGATAAATATCAACAGTGAAAATGATACTACAACACTTAAAGCTAATATTAAGATGGTTCAATAAATTTGAAATTATCTGAATTTTTTGTCTTGACTTGTTATTTACATAAGAGACACATTTGCAAATAGTTAAACTTTCCGAACCGTCGTGTCCTGTATAAACTTTTCTTGTACGTCACAAACCAACATGAATTTAATATTACTTCATAGCAGTTGATAGAACTTCCCTCAAACTTTGTCCCATAAACAATCAGCTTTTCTAAAATATTAATTCATACGTCTCGTTACTGCATGGCTGTTTGCACTAAACTTCATCATTTATGTACTCATAAAACACCTGCAATATTCTATTCCTTTTGTTGCTTTTAATCTCATAGGTATTTGTTTTCAGTTTCTAGGCATCGGACCTTGATGGAACTTTTTGATAAATCTCCCGTGGTCGATAAGGATGCATTTATTGCTCCAAGTGCCTCTGTCATTGGAGATGTTCAGGTGGGACGAGGATCATCAATATGGTATGGGTCCGTCCTTCGAGGTAAGTTCTTGATGTTAAAAGTCATATTGGTCTGTTGAGATGAGTATCCCATTCAATATTGATGTTAAAACGTGTTTCTATTCTCACTTTCACTTTCGGTGAAAAAGATCTGTTAGGAAATTGAGAAGATGTTTGGATGACTAGTGACTAAATCTTAAATAGTTGTCTCGAAAACAATATTTAAATGGTTATTTATGGTTCCCATTACTTTCTTTATGTCAAATCAGTTAAATAATGTTAGAAAAATATAATTCTTTAGTTTATGGTGAGACCCATTATAAGAATGAAAAATAAAACAAGCAAGCATATTTTCTGTTGAAAACTGACTAATATGAGGCAAGAGTACAAGCATTCTTGTCCTTGACTTCTGGATTTCAAGTTGCCTACTGTGTAAAATCCGAATTTCTAGCATCTAAAGCTTTTTGTTTCATTTAAATCTGCCACGTCTCTGTTTTTCAATTAGAAACTCTTCAATTAAAAATTGCTAACCGAAACTAAATTCTCTCAATATTGGTTGTCAATTTAGCTCTTACCTTTAGGATTTATTGATTCTCAGGTTCCATTTGTCAAGTTTGCTTGAGATGATTTTTTGGCTAAGCTTATTTAAATTGTTAAAGATTTTTAGAGTTTATATAATGTTTTCAGGTCTTATAAGCTCTCAATCATGTGTTAGAAATAATATGTCAAAGCTCAAAAGTGTTTGGATACAATAAGATCTGAATGTTCAGCTAAGTTGTAAGTGTGTTTGGTGTAACTGACAGTTTATAAGCTCTTTCTATGGTAATAAGGATGAAAAAGAACATGGTAAAATAAATAAGCTTCGAAATGGTGCAAATGTTATATTTTGAAAGAGTTTAGGATATTTATGGCCTTTTATTGTCTTTAATTAGACTAAGATGCAAACTAAGATTTTAACATAGTTGTCTGAAAATTCAGATGCCTTCTCTATTTTGGTTTTTGTAGATTTTCAGCTAGTCCCTAAGCAAAAGTAAGAGTCTGCTGATTTAGTTTATATTCATCTTCTTTAATTTGGCTCAAAATTTTACAAGGACTAACAGCCTGGATAATTCTGCTAGCCTTCTGAGACAATTAAATGTTTCTGGAAGCCGGGAGTGAAAAGTAAAAGATATAGCATTTGTTCTGTTTCTGGTATATAATTTGACTAATATACATCTTTTGTGGACGCAGGTGATGTGAACAGCATCAGTGTTGGTTCTGGAACTAATATCCAGGACAATTCCCTGGTGCATGTTGCAAAATCAAATATAAGCGGGAATGTAATTCCGACGGTCATTGGAAATAATGTCACCATTGGTAAGCGCTCTTGCCTTCCTTTAATTTTCTTTAAAGGTCAATTACACTGACCTCCCTCCCCTGTAAGTTTGTAACTATGTATTTACACAAGCTAGACATCTTAGCTCTAAAATTATAAATACTTCCTTCCGATCATCGACATATAATTAAAATTGACTTTTTGTTATGTGAAAACTTGGATGACGCCATCCATACATACACAAACAATTTGAAAAGTTTACAAAGGTAAACAAGGTGAAACTTAGTTATGGCAGAGGTATGTTTAATTTCGAAACCAGTAGGGGATGTTTTTGTAAATGTATATAGATATAGGGGAGGGCTATATAATTATTGTTTTTTCCTCTATTTTTTCTGAGTTAGGAATTGACTATACTGTTGTTTTATATCTATTATTTAACAATTACTGTAAACAGGTCATAGTGCCGTTATACATGGATGCACAGTTGAGGATGAGGCTTTTGTTGGAATGGGAGCTACTCTTCTTGATGGTGTCGTTGTAGAGAAACACGCCATGGTTGCTGCCGGAGCCCTGGTCAGACAGAATACCAGGGTTCCTGTTGGGGAGGTCTCTCTCTCTCTCTCTCTCTCTCTCTCTCTCTCTCTCACACACACACACACACACACACCCCAACACAACTATATGTAATACAAAAACTTCCCGATTTTAGTTTCAAAATTACAAATTTCCCGCTTCTGATCGTCAAATTTGAGAAATAATGACGGAATTTGTCAAAAAACTGACATCATCAGTACTTGGAAACAAGGTTACTGTAAGATGGAGATGAAGTAAAGGGGAGATATGTGTAATTATGAATCCAAGAGGGGTTTTTTGTGTGATCTCCCATAGTTATACTGAAAGATGCTGAAGCCATTTCTATTCATCAATGAATCATACATGTTTCAGGTGTGGGCTGGAAATCCAGCCAAGTTCCTCAGAAAGCTCACAGACGAAGAAATTGCATTCATCGCCCAATCAGCCACCAATTACATCAACCTTGCAAAAGTTCATGCTGCTGAAAATGCCAAGTCTTTCGATGAAATCGAGTTCGAAAAGATGCTGCGCAAGAAATTCGCTCGTCGCGATGAAGAGTATGATTCCATGATTGGTGTGGTGCGTGAAACCCCAGAGGAACTCGTTCTACCTGATAACATTCTACCCGAAAAAGCCCAAAAAGCTGTCCAATGAGATATTTCATTAATGGCAGTTGTTTTGTCTTTACTTTTTTGCACTTTTTGAGAGGAACATCTGCCCCGTGAAGAATTATAATAAATGATGGATATTTGTTTCTTACGAAATAAAATGTAAGGACTCGTTTGGGGTGGATTTAGTCGAACTTTTTGTGGCTTCGGGCTTTTGGCTTAAAGCAATGTATTGCTTTTGCTTGTATCTGAAAGACTTGCTTACAATGAATTTGATGAAATATCCTATATTAATTTCAAGACTTGGATTATGCCATTATTGTTTCTGTTTTAGTGTGTCATGAATTATTAGATAAGACATGTTGATGATATTAGGATTTTCCTTTATGCCTTATGGCATTATCATTTATTCTCATACAATAATTTCCAATATACTTGGGTCAATTTTTGATCTTCGTTGCCTTTTTTCCTTTTTTTTTTTCTCTCTCACTTAATTTTTTAGCTCGAATACTTCAAAAATCAAAATCAAGCTTCAACCTTAGTTGATTCGCCTCGTCAGACTCGCAAATCAGTTCGATTTGTTTACATTCCTATACATATATAGGTGCCATGGATATTTATACATATTTAAAATATCATAAAATTTATCATTTTTTTTTTTTTGTTGGGGGGTGGGGGGTGGGGGGGGTGGTTGGTATTAGGACCTAACCTAATACTCATTTCTTGTATTGTAGACTAGCTAGTAGCATAGCTTATATTTTCTTGTTTTAAATTCTTGAATTATTGTTGCATATGTTGGGGAATCTTTGAAATCAGCACTACTAAAGAGTAAAGAGACATTATTGGCTGGTTGGAAATTGAAAAGCCAAAGTTAGCCACTCCCGTGATTTCAGCTCACTTGATTCTGATTTCATTTCCTTTATTTTCTGAAAAACTTTTTAAGTTTTAACAAACAAACCTTTTTAAGTGGTTGAGCGTTATACAGTTTAATACCTTAATAGACAGTAATAGTCCAGTTCGGCTCGACCCATATGCGAAAGAGAGAAAAGAAACGAAGCAGCAGTTGTTGAATTAATGTAATATTGTCATTGATAAAAATGAATAAATAATAATCAATCATTAATGCCCACTTTGAAGTTCTTTTTTATCCACTATTTGCTGATATCTTTTATTTGGATTTTTATGAATCCCACGCTGCTGCTCATGGACTAGTTAATCATATCAGGCAAAAAAGCAAAAGCTATTACTATTTTTATGAATAAAACAACTGAAAAGATACTCGAATCATCATTCACGGGAATTAATGTTTAATTGGGTTTTCTTTATATACATTTGGTTTTTAAGCAGCTGCCCAGAAAGTGCTTTTCAAAATTTGGAATGATTCAGTTTTGTTACACACTTATATTACACCTGATAATTAATAATCAGAATATACAGATGGGATCATAGGATGATAAAGCAAAGGTTGCTTAAACTAATCCAAATTCCAAACTTGTAAAGTGAAATTCAGATAACAAAAAAAACCTAATCAATTTGATGTTTATCTACTAAGATTATTTCAAGAAAATAAAGATTTGTGGCAGGAAATGAGCAACTGAAAACAAACAAAGCGGGCAACTGTAGAAAAGCAGGCTTCGAATTTGAAAACCTTAGGCCCGCATGAATATGAGAGTACTGGAATATGCACAATCATTAGAGAAAAAACATATTGTCTTTTCTTGGTTGGAATTTTTCAAACTTATTTTGGATTCTTAGAAGCTGACTGGATTACATGTGAGCACTCAGAATTTATAATCTTTTCTTCTTCTCTTTTCCACTTATATAGATGGATAGGAAGAGATGTAGGGGGTGTAGCAAAAACTTTTGCTTTTATAAGTAAAGTGGAAGCTGAAGTTTGGCAAAATTTGAAATTGAAGTTACAAGTATTTGGAGGAAAAGACTGCAAAATCACTTCTTTTTCTCTGGGTTCGGTAGAAGAACCTAAAAGCTGAAAAAAGATTACTTCATATGCTCCTAGGTTTAATTCAAATTATTTTAAGCAGAATCAGCAAAATAAAACATTCTCTTTAAAAATATTACTAAAAAATACCTTTTTAAATTTTTTTTTTTTGTTCAAACCTTTTTAAAATTTGCAAATACACATCTTAACCTATGACATTTCTCTAGTGTAAAATGTCTAAAAAAAATTTTTATCCCTGTATCTGTATCGTGTCGTGTCCATATCACCGTATTCGTGTCCGTATTTCATTGCATTTACCAAATCCCGTCTAATGTTCTCATCCTTCTGCTAGGTTTCGTTACGGTTTTCTATTAAGGTCCATTGAATAACATATATAATATATATTTTTTTTTATAGCAACATATATAATTGTGAGTTGTGAGTTTCTCTGTTAGTGTACGTGAGAAGCTTAAGAAAATAATACTTTAGGGACGTATATATAATTTTCAATAATGAAGGATTGTTTTTGTAATTAGGGCAGGGGAGGTAGATGTAATTTAGAAAAATAAAGATGACCCACCCAACTGGGGGTCTATATATAGCAGGTGAAAGCAGAGAGAAGCAGGGGAGGAGTGGCGAGTAGCAGCAGAGCAGAAACCTTTGGGACCGTGGGAGAGGAAAATCCTCTTTCAACAACCCTTTTTCAATTGCCTCACTGAAAATATTCAACAATCCTAACAAGAAACAAATGGGCGTTGAAATTCACCCCAAAAGCAACGGCGAGATTGATGCTGCGGCTGTTGTTGTTGCTGCTGCTCCGGCGGTGATTGGGCTTCAGCCCTCAGCTCTGGTGGACCACGTCGCAAGAGTTGATTTGTCGCTCCTCTCCCGAATTCCAGGCGAGCCCGGCGGCTCCTTTCCTGTACACCATCTCCTCATCCTCTGTTCTGGTGTTATTTTATTTTGTTTTTTCTTATTGTTGTCAAATTGTGATGAATTTTGGGTGTTTAATGGGGTTTATGGAATTTCCGTGTGTTGCTTTTGTTTCCTTTTAGTTTTCTGTGCTTCAGATTGCTATAAAGTTGGGATCTTTTTTGTGTCTGATCTTGAGAATTTGCAATTATGCTATTCTTATGAGAAATTATATGTATATTTTCCTATTGTTGTGTATTTTGATAACTAGAGCATTGGAAAGCGTATCACATCATCGGATTGCATGATCTAATCACATCAAGCATACTACTTCAATCTTGTGAAATTTTGACCTTTTCTTGATTTGATTTGAACAATGTATCAATTTGAGTTTGTTCTCATTGGATAACAGGGTTATTTAGTTAATTGGTTGTACTTTTTTGTTTCCTAGGTTGCGCCTGAAGAGCTGAAGTTTGTCTTGAACGAGGTTAACACGCATATTGTTGCTTCCCCTGGAAGTACATCTCCATTGAAGACCATTGCAGGTGGGAGTGTTGCCAATACCATTAGAGGCCTAGCTGCGGGTTTTGGAATCACTTGTGGGATAATTGGGGCATGTGGGGATGACGAAGAAGGAAGCTTGTTTGTAGATAATATGAGCTTGTATAAAGTTGATCTCTCAAGATTGAGGCAGAAAATTGGACATACTGCACAGGTAATTAAAACGGCGTGTCATCTATAATGTGATATACTGATATATTTACATCACTCTCAGTTCATAATTAGACATCCTCCCGTGGAACTTAAGTTCACCTTACAGTTACCCCCCCTACTAGTTGATATTACGTGGGTTACACGATCTTGTTTTTCATTTTGAGAATGAACTTTTCAGAATGTTATCCAAGTTTTAGCATAAAATCTTCTGGTTTTGGTTACATTTCGATGATCAAGAGGGGCTATTTGTAATTTTGAACTAAAAAGAAGGGAGGTTTTGTGTATTACACAAACTAACAGGGGAGGTTAGTGTTAACAAATTTCTTGGATTCTCTTCTGATATTTTATGATGCAGTGTGTTTGCTTAGTTGATGAATTGGGAAACCGTACAATGCGGCCATGTCTCTCTAGTGCAGTAAAAGTTCAGGTGAGTTTTGACACTTATACACGATGCTATCATTTTTGAAGAATATTTTGACATTATTAATAAATAAATTGCAAACGAATCTCATAATCCTATACTCTGCCAGGCAAATGATTTGACTTCGGCAGATTTGAAAGGTTCCAAGGTAAGCCCTAATCCTTGCATTTTAGTGCAATTCACCATATGATAATATATGTTAATGCAATTCAAACAATGGACTCAGATTATAAGTTGTTTCATAAATTAAAAAATATAGATATTTATATCCTCCTGATTCTTGGTTGCATCAAGCTAATAACTTGTTTCTTCTTGCAATTTTGTCGACATCTCGTAATAAATACTAAACTCCATTTCAATGGTACAGTGGCTAGTGTTGAGATATGCAATATTTAGTATAGAAGTTATTAAAGAAGCCATCAAGATTGCCAAGCAAGAGGGTGTTTTTGTTTCCCTCGATCTCGCCAGTTTTGAGGTAAATTTTCTTTTTTGTGGGATTATTAAAATTTTCGGAAATGTTGTGACATTATTAAAAATAGTCACCGTTAGATTATCTCATATTTAATAATTCCTAATATTTATGTTATGTGTAATATTCTTACTTCCACAGATAGATATATTTAATAAGTCCTAATATTTATGTTATGTGTAATATTCTTACTTCCACAGATGGTGCGGAAGTTCAGGTTGCCACTATTAGAGTTACTTGAATCAGGGAGCATCGACCTTTGCTTTGCCAACGAGGACGAAGCTGCAGAACTATTGAGGTCAACAATTTCACTGTTTTTCTTTTTGTTTTTTTGGGTGTAAAATTTCAAAGAATTTTTGTGTTAACTGCCACTGATCTGTCAATTTTCTTAATTTGAAGGGGTGAAGACAATGCAGATCCGGAGTCGGCTCTGGATTTTCTCGCAAAACATTGCAAGTGGGCTGTCGTGACATTAGGCTCAAAGGGCTGCATTGCAAAACACGGGAAAGAGGTTTGTGTGACTTGTTTGGTTCCCTAAACAAGAAAAGAAATTAGGGAAAATATACTATAACCTTAGCATAAACTTTTAGATCCAAAAGAAAACTCATGAACTTAAATTTTCAATCCTAAAAACCAATTCCATCAACTTTTCATTCCAGAAAACCCAACAACAATTTATTTTTTCTATGATAGGTTGTGAGGATCCCGGCAATTGGGGAACCAAATGCAGTTGATGCAACAGGAGCCGGTGACCTTTTCGCAAGTGGATTTTTATACGGATTGGTGAAGGGGTTATCACTTGAGGATTCTTGCAAGATCGGTTCTTGTAGTGGCGGCTCTGTGATTCGTTCCCTTGGTGGTGAGGTGACTCCGGAGAATTGGCAATGGATGTATAAACAATTGCAGACAAAAGGGCTGCCTCTGCCCCAGCCCCAGCCCCAGCCCCATGATTTTGTCTTATGAAAGTTGTTTTTCCAGGGTTAATTGGTAAATTTTTCACTGTTAATTAGTCATTATTGATGAAGCAGAAGAAGGGAATTTGGGAGTTGCATTTATAGGGCACTGGTTTTATTATTGCCAGCAACTCATTTGTTTTTTTATGAACCCTTTGAAAGACAATGTTGGAAGAAGTGAGGTTTCTCAATTGTTTAACAAGTGAAGTCTTCTTCTGGTTTATTGATCTTCTTGTACAGTTCTTTTACTTTTTGTTGCTTAATGCTAGACTGTGATGCATAGATACGGACACGGTGACAGGAATTCTTTTCAACATTTACCACTAGAGGGTGTTCGATATGGTGTCAAACATGACACTGCACTGCTCGAAAGATTTGAGTGTCCGACACGATGTCGAACATGACACGACACTGCGCGAAAGATTTGAGTGTCTGGCACGATATTGAATATGACAAGACACTGCAAGAAAGATTTTATAGAAGTATCCGTGCATTATAGATGTTAGATAATGCATCTTTTTGACCAAAAGTTCGGAATTTAGTGCTAAGATTTTCATCCCTTTACAATAAATACTTTTCATTTGGGACTCTTGAGATCGGTTCTTTATTCTATTCCAAGATGAGCCCCCTGGCTTTCTATTCCAAGATGAGCCCCCGGCTTTGTGTTTTCTAACATAGAATTATTTCCCAATAACAAGGCGTTTAGGGGGCTTAAGTCTCTTAAGAAGCCCTATAAAGATTATATTTTCCACTTCATTTCGAGGGAGAAACAACACTTCGAATTGTGGCTAGGGCTTAAGTCTCTTAAGAAGCCCTATAAAGATTATATTTTCCACTTCATTTTGAGGGAGTAACAACACTTCGAATTGTGGCTAAATCATCATAGACGGCTTATAACCTACAAAATATATGTTCTTGACACACAATAAGCCGATTTCAGTCCGACCATCAAGTCGTTATACAAATCAGCTGTGTATTAATATTGCTAATTGTGTTCTTTGACATAATTCCCAAATAACTTACAAATTTTATTTCCCATTCAAAACGCAAGAAAACATGCAGCCACGCCGTGTAAATTCATAAATTTTAAGTTCCTAACACTCTTAAGCCAAAAGCGCAATATAAACTTATCATCATAATTAATACAAGCATACAATACTTTTGGACGCGTCGAAGGCCATCGAATTTAAAGACGGGGGCAGAGAGGACAAATATTCTATGCAAATTTTGTGTACTTAACAATATCAAGATTCAAGTACCAGATTTTCTTGTTCATAAATTCATGCAACTATCTGACGGGTAATATCTAGTATCAAAAACCAAGTACTTCGACGCAAAAACGTGTCATAACCAATGTCGCATAGGAAATTAATCAATATATCCCAATACAAACATAAAGAAGACACCATTATAAACTTAAAGAAGTTGCATTAAAAGAAGCACAATGTCATTGCACAGCTCTCACAAAATAAATAAGTTCCAGTCCAGCCAGCAATTTCTATTTTGGGGTGAGGTGAATTCAGCACTCACTGCTAACATCACGAAATGTAATCTGAAATCATCAAACCTCCATCGGAGCAGCACCTTGCTCAGCCGGAGCTCCCTCATCACCACCACCAGCACCACCATCGCCGCCCTCTTCTGGGGCAGCAGCGGCCTCCTCGGCAGGTGGCGGCTCTTCACCAACTACCTCAAACTCATTAATCAGTTTCTGAACGGTTTCTTGATCCAATATATGAAACGCCTCACCTACTCCCACAACTGAAATAGTGCAAACTGAGCTTGTCAATTTTTCGCCTTGTAGAGTCTCCCTCAAGGCAAAAAGAGCGTCCTTGACGAGATTATCCCGTGATGAGTCAGTGAAACTCTCAAATTTTCGTTCTAAGTATGTTTTTGCAGCCTGTGATCGAGATCCAATTGCAAATGCTTGATATTCGAAGTAATTACCACTTGGGCAGTTGTAGTATAGATGGGCCCCGGATTCATCTAGACCGCCAACAAGGAGGCCAACACCATATGGACGCTTCCACGAGCGTTGTGTGCAGACCTGCATTACAATGATGGTAAACCATATGTAACATCAACATATCAAAATATCAACATATGTGGAAAACCAAGAAAAGAAAAGGGAATGGTGATCATTTGAGGCTCTCATTTAACGAGGAAATAAGTTCTAATTGATTAAAGTTTCTATATTATCTAAATTAGATGTTCTAAAGAAATCAACATCTTCTATAACAGAGAAAATCCTTTCCAAAGTGAATAGCTACCTGATAATCTATCTTATACTAATTTTTTACAATTTGCGTCCATGACGGGGCTCCCTCCTTGAAAGGAAAACATCACATCTATTCCATATTTCCATTAAATGGTCTTGTCTGCTAAATGTGCTTGAAGTGACTGTTCACAAACTTTACAAGAGAATATCTAGATCCATGACTAATCAACTACATAATTTAAAGATGCCTACACAAAAAATTTAACAAACTTAAGACACCTTCTAATTTGAACAAAGTTCTTAAAGTGCGATGAGTTGCACAAAAGGTTCAATTGACAGTCTCTGCAATTCTCTAGAAAAGAAACTGTCAATTAAACTGAAAGGTGCATCAAGAATAAATCAAATCAGTACTACTCCGAAAAACAACTAGGATTATCATCCAACTTTTCAAGCCTAATCGATAGCTCTGGTTTGTTATCTTTGTTTGCACCATCAGCTCTAAGAACTTGGGTACCAAATAAGCCCATAAACCTAACTTTTCAAAGGTGAGAACTTGTGCATAAATCCCAAATTAGACTAACCAGGAATATCAAAAATTAAAGAACAAAACTTATCACATGACTATTCAATCACTCTTAATGGGAAAACACAGTTCTATTACAGAAGGACAAGCAAGTTCAGTCCAATACCAAAGCACGGTCTGAGGACTCTTTTTCTGGGTGTTCCCTATCAAAACTCTGTCATCGTCCAGGATTCTGCCCCTTATGCTTAACTAAAAGTACGAAACAATGCTACACCATAAGTTACCTAATCTGACTCAAAATAAACAGTAAGTTCTTCCTTAAATTCAAAGAATATTTCAAATTAATCGGCCGTATGTGCTGCAAAATTCACAAGCTTCGGATGCACCCGAAATGTGAGAAATTAATCATAAACCACGTACTCAATTTGTAGTTTCTCTTCATTAATTGTCCTCTTCAAACTAACATGCATGGGTAAATTTCCCCCATTTTTCTTAAAGCTTCCGCCTTCCCCAGTTATAGTTTCAACTACATAGTTATACTTCCTTCAAAAATTATGTAATGAAATAAGTTCCCATAGCATGCACTACCATTACAAAACCCTGCACCTGAATACTAACAAAACCCTGCGACAAGCTCAAACATGCAATTCATCTCTAGAGATATGGTATACTAACAAAATAATTCTCAAGATCTCGTCTGGCATATGAAATTTATTCACGAAGTTCCAAAAGAGATTTTTCTTGGCATCTATTAGCAAAATTCCATTCTATTGCTCCTCAATATGTAAGCTCTCCATTACAAAATAATCCTCATCTTCCGCACAACAAATCAACAAATGAGTACGAGAAATGAAACCTAGACCAATTAGGATTTCATCAAATGAAATTATTCATAAACACTCATAGGGATTTTTTCTTCAGATTCATTCGAGAATTTCCCGCACTACTAGTCCTAATCTTAAACCCTAACTTCCAAATACACAATGCTCCACATAAAAAAAAAAAAAAATCACAAGTATATACGAGAAAAGAAAAATGAAACAGCTACAGGGCTTAACCCAAAAATTAAAATTAAACCTGAGCCTTGTCGGCCAGCTGAACAACAAGGCGACCAACGGGGAGCGGCGACTCGTACGTATACGAATAATTAATGCACTCATTCCGCATGTACCGGGACAGCACTCGGCCGTCGGCGGTGAGTCCGGCGATACCGACGCCGATATGGTCATCGACCTTGAAGATCTTCTTCTGGTGCGAGGAGAGCTCGGAGCTCGCCTTGTTGACAGACGCGAGCACCACATGAGTCTTCGATCTCAGCCCTATCGCCGCCGAGCCCTGCTTCACGGCCTCCATCGCGTATTCTACTTGGAATAGCCTCCCCGCCGGCGACCATGTCGTGACGTCAGTATCGTACTGATTCCTGAACATTTTGGAAATGGAATTGCAGAATTACAGTGAAGAGATTTCAAACTATCTGTATTGTTTCTCACTATCCTGATTTTAGTAGCAGAGCTGGAGAGGAGAGAGAAGGGGGTGTTGGTTTGCTTTTCTTTTTCTTCAAGGCAAGAGCAACTAAAGAGAGAAGAAAAAGTTGCCATGGATGTTGGCCCCAAGTTAATAGGCTTGGATCAAAATTGAACGTGGGCCGTGGGTTATAGGCCCAACTCTATTTGGGTTCTAAAAGAACGGGCTTCATACTTTATTACATGTCACAAATTCTGGAAATTGCATAATTTTAGATCCCAAGTTTAAATTTATAATTTAATCAAAAAAAAAGTTTAAATTTATAATTATAGGGTAAATTAATGTAAAATAATATTATAAATAGTTACCTTATAAAATAAGGTTGAGAGAGTTTACTACAAATAGTTAATCATGAGGTTGGTTTTGGGTATTAGGATTCCATGGTCCAGATCGAGCCGAGTTGTCAATTGAATTTGTAGAGGGGAATGACTTTGAGACTTGGCCGGAGAGAGTTTTTTCCGGCATCGAACCTCCAATGCTCAAGTTAGTAAACTGAAAGGTTTTAGAGAGAGAAAGTATGGGCTCGAGAGATTTAATTGTGCTTACCAACTATAATAAATGCGGGATATTTATAGTATAGTCAATAACACGCACAAATACACTGTTGTGGGCGTGCATTTAATGCATCAACCTCGCCATCTGACAGGGTGGTGTTAGAATGGTCCCATGAATAGGGTCATTTTTAATACTATTCGCATTTAATATGGTGACGACTTTAGCGAGCTAATTCTATGATGTGACAGGATTTGGCCTAGATCCTATCGACCATATGCCTCTTTGGATCGAGCTTTGAGAGCTTAAGTCAGATAGCCGACATTTCCATATCAATGGGGGTTGGAGGAGTCGAGGTCATTGGTCGGTACTCGGTACTTGACCCCACCATCTTCGGGGTACCCTGGGATCTTGAGTTGGCTCTGTTTTGGTCAGCTCGATCTATGTGGACGTTGATTTTCCAGATCATGCAATGTGTATATATGTTACCTTACCATTTATATTATCCTGCCTAATCAAGATGTGACAATTAGTACCAAATTAAGTTTTTAGGCCCAAATATGAAAAAGCTACTATAGAGTAAGATAAAGTTTAAACCAATTATTAACAAAAATGAACCAATTAATACTTAGTGTATCATTACTGGTGAGGAGGTGGGCAAGCACAATAATATCCGGCCTTACAGTACATCAAATAAAGAACAATGAACGACACATCTAAAGTTGCATTAGTTATGGGCCACTATCAATCTACTTTTAAGCTTTTTAAGATCTTCGTAATTCTTTCACTACATTATTGCTTTCACTCATAGATTCCCTCCCAAAGTTGATTGCTTTAATCATGCATATTTGATGGATTTTTTTGGTATACTTATATTTTACTCACATCTTGAAAACCAATCACAAATTATGTGATTTTGAAAAAAAGTAGATAAACAAAGAGAAATAGTAATTAAGGACATGCATTCATATATAATATGTAGTATTATTGGATTATATACTCAAAATTTTGAATTTACTATTTTATACTAATATTGTTTCAAGATTTTATGAAAATTACATCTACATTGTACATTCCATTCCATCATCAATGATTAGAGAATGTTAGATTTGATAGCATTTAATGTGGAAATAGAACAAAGTTGAGAAGTCATTATGAGCGGGTCAGCAGTCTCTTTTGGACCTTGATGATATGCCAATAATTATGTGCCAATTTTAATGAGTTGTTCCTTTAAATATCATAATTTTAAGGGATAATTACGTTTATACCCCTCAACTTAGGAGAAAATACAGCAAGATTCCCTCTACTATTGAAAATTACAGAGAAACCCACTCGACCATGACTCTATCTAACACTTAGCTCCTTCCGTTGGTGATTTTCTTATTTCCAAGTAGATGCTAACATTTTATTAACTGGACAACAACTTAATCATTTCGATTATTTCATGTATAGCAAATATTATAACAAAAATATTATGAGTAATTTAGTCATTTTATAACTTTTCGTTAAGTTTTTTAGATTTCCGTTAGGATTTGAGGATCTGTTTGTAATTTTCAATAGTTTAGAGGGTGTTGCTGTATTTACTCTTAAGTCAGGAATGTAAGTATAATTATTCCTAATTTTAATTTCATATTTTTAACTCAAAGAGATAATTATTTATATTTTTCACACAAACATTTTAAAAAAAAGAAAAAGAGAGTCGATCTCTAGCGTGGACTCCACTCGTTTTGTTTAAATTGTAAGTACAAATTAAAAGTATTGCACTGTTTAACGTGGGATGTTTTCTTTTGAAGATAACCAAAATAAATCAATAATGGATGAGCTTTGCTACAAAACCATGAAAAAAAAGAACAACATGACTAGGATCTAACGAAAAGTTTTATATAAATTATGAAGGATTATATGAATACGGCGACACGGAAACGACACGATATGGATGCAACGATACAAATTTTTTTTGATACTTTACACTAAAGAAATGTTCGACACGGTATCGAACACGACACGACTCGACATGATATGATTTTTACAAATGTCCTTGCATCATAAATATGTAATTTCTGAAATAAAGTGAATTACGATAAACCTTAGGAATAGTATTTGATTGAAGTATTATAAAAGTGATTATGGTAGCATATTAAATGCTAATTAATTTTATTAGATTACCAGTATCTGGCGATAAGACAAATCTGATTATGAATATTAATTTCAAATTGGATTATAGATAATGATATTTTTCCATACAAATTATGACGATTTTTGCACTTTATTATCTAAATTTTTTTGCAGTTTACCTTTTGAACTACACAATTTTTTGTAATTTGCCATTTCCGATGGAAATATTCCACTGGAAAATTGCATTGTATCATATGAGAAACATGAGTCTACGTTGTATTGCTTTCCTCAAAGTCTCGAAAATAAATCCTCCATCAATTGCGTAAAAGTTGGAATTCTTGTCACCCAATTGAATATTTAAAAATAATCTATCAAAGCCGCTGTTATTCCAATTGAGTAATAAAAAACTCCAAGTTTTCTGAAATTCTTTGAGAGTTTATTTTCGAGACGTTAAGGAGAGCAATACAACGTGGACCTATATTTCTCATATGACATGATGCAATTTTCCAGTGGAATTTCCGCCGGCCGAAAATGCTAAATTCGTATAGTTCAAGAAGCAAACTACAAAAAAATAAAGTTTAGATGGTAAAATGCAAAAATTGCTATAATTAGGATGAGAAAATATGTTTTATTACTAAAGCTTTTAAAGAAAAAACTCACTTTACCTCTTTGGTTCTTCTCCTAAATGCAACTAAATTTAAAAGGAAATATTAAATAATGCGAAAAAAAAAACTAAATTTCATGTATTTTTCAGGTGAAACATATTTGAATTTCTTTTTTTATTGAGAAGCTGCATTTGGATTTTGGACCTACCATAATGATGACTATATATACTTTTTGTTTTGATAATCATAATGATTACAATATATTTTCATTATTTCAAGCAATTTTCTCAAGTTTGAAACTACGGTGAGAGAATTATTGGAGTTGCTTGCTCAAATCTGGGAAAAATGTTACTTTGACTTTTGCAATATTTATCACACATTTTGTGTTGGTTTTGTTTGT
Source organism: Verbena officinalis (assembly GCA_958496215.1). Taxonomy (NCBI): domain Eukaryota; kingdom Viridiplantae; phylum Streptophyta; class Magnoliopsida; order Lamiales; family Verbenaceae; genus Verbena; species Verbena officinalis. The sequence goes on along the minus strand of OY292390.1, from coordinate 29,294,405 downwards.
AATCGCCTTACGTTAAAGGGATAATTTCCCAAATAAAAATTTCCTTAAAAATCTAAAAAATTATCGAAACATTGAAACTATACAAATATCTATTTGATAAACTGAAAGCTTACAAATAGCCAATTAAAAATATAAAAATGTATACATAATTAATAAGATATATTCTTGACTGTACACATAACGTCATCTCAACGATTGACGACCGTCCATCGAGAGTTGATACACAACCCATTATTGATCAGAGTCTCCGGTCGATAACCTCATGGTTCGATCGGATGGAGAATCGACCGGAGGCAATCTCCGGTCGGCCAAGAAGGATGAACCTCGATCTTCGAGCGGACGAATTGAGTCCACAAATCAGTCAAATCATCCAGCCGTCTAAGCATTAAATGCAGAGCAGTACCTGCCTAACACCACTTTACTTAGTTAAGGTTAAACTGCAGGCCTACGATCGATTCATTAAATCACACTCTGGAACGTATATTTAGTGCGTGTTATCCACCACTGTAAATACCCCTCATTAATTATTAGTTGGTAAGCACATTTATTTTCCCCGAGAGCAATGTTTCTCTCTCTCTCTATACCCTTTCAATTTAAGCTTACTGATTTGAGCGTCGAAAGTACTATGCCAGAGCCAATCTTCTCCGGACAAGTAACCGCATATTTATTTATTTCAAATCGAAGCGGATCCCCCAATATAAATTCAACTGTCCGATCAGAGGTCAACGTTCGATCCTCGAACCTTATGCAAAATCCGACCTTATCAATAATACTCTCTAGAAAACTTTACAAATACACCCTTAGAGAATAAGTGTAAAGGTATAAAGTTTTAGTAGTAAAATTATAAATAGTGCGAACCTCATGGAATTTTGTGTAATTAATTTTTCGTCTCTTTTTTTAAATATATTTTTCAAATTTCGTTTTGCTTCTACATTTTAACTAATACAATATTAATCTTTTTTCTTTGGAAGCTCAAAAGTTTTTGCAAGTGGTGGCGGTGCCAATATCGAGCAACGTACAGCAAGAAGACAGCTTCAAATAAAACTTTTTAAAATTCACTTTCTACCCCCAACTAAGTTTTGTTTTTTACCTTTGTCGCCTCTCGACTCGGTCAGGGAAAAAGCTAAAGTTTTAAAATAAATTAATTAAAATAATCGCCGCGACATATTGTATCGTACACCACCCCAAAGAATGACAGAATAACACAAGTTTCACTGCATTTTTGAACCTGAGTTGTTTTCGGGTGAATCTGGTCTACATAAGCCAACAAGATTAGATTTTTTTTTTTTTAAAATACACGTATATAATTCGACTCTTATCATTGCAATGATTCGAATCCCGACCTCCAGACTGAGAGTAATATCTGGTGGTGGTTATTGTAACAAGATTAGATTTCCTTTCACTAGAAGAAATATAATTTCTTTTTTTAAAAAATGATAGAATTATTACACCCCAAAAATTTATATATTCAAATTCTCATTAAGAAATTAAATATATATATGAAAGAAAAATTAAATATTATCACTAAAGTAAATAGAAAAAAAGAATAATCTAATTTTATTGATAATAGTTTTAGGTATTGTATATTTTTGGTTATACATCATATTTTCGCAAATAAACTGTTCAATACTCATTATTATAGATGTCTCTCAACAATTACTGAATTGACAAAAATCCAATTCAAATTGAAATTAATGTTTTTGCCTGGATTGTCGTCGTAGAACTCCTCGTTTTCATCAGTTAAAATAATAATTAATTATCCATAGTTATTATTTATTTAAAATTACTTTAATTATCGAATAATTTGTGGTAAGTTTACCTGCATGTTATATATCCTAATTAAATTAAATAAATTTTATTTTCTTTTCTCCTTTTACCACATTTTAGTTGAAAAAATAAAATTATTTAATTGAAAACATGAAAGAATTAATTAAGATATTTTGTCACTTTTGAAAGAATTATTAGCACTGAGATCTAATAAATTCAAATTTTTACTTAAATGTGATCTAAGCTTCTAATTGGTTGGGAGCACCTAGACCCGTACACCAAATTCCTCGTTCAGGTGGACCCACTCTTCTCACTCATACAATTGAACTTTCTCACTTTCTCTCTCTTCTTCTTCGTGTTGTCTGACTCTGCAGAACAAAAATTTGCTCAGCAGAGCAACAACAAGAAGAAGTAAGAAAAAAAAAAAGAAAGAAAAATCGAACAAGAAACCCTAGTCACCTTCAGAGAGAAGCACTACGCATTAGACAAGCTACCACCCCCCATTTTCATGGAGTCTCTAGCTAGACCTCCTCACAGGAGAAAGCACTCCGCCATTACAAATACGTTCTCCTTTAAGAACCCTTACGACGACGTTTTGCTGTTCAATGGGGGAGGCAAGAAGAAGTCGTTTGAGGCTAGTGAGTACGCTGAGATTTTCTCAGGGTCTTCATCCATTCCGGTGATTGATCTTCCGGGTCTGGATGACCGGGTCGGGTTCGGTTCGGGTGATTCTCGAAGCTCCAAGCTTGATTACTCCAGCATTTTTGGTGGCTTGGAGAATGATGATGTAGCCGTGCCTTATGATGAGTTGTTTAACGGTTCTGCTAAAAAAACTAAACCGCGGTGAGTTTTGCTTTCTTTACTTTCTTTTTTTTTTTTTGGGCAAAAATTTAATTATGAAGATTTTCTTGATGCGCAAAATTTGGATTTCTGCGTTTTTAATTATTTTTGCTGAGTGATTGTTGTGGCATTGTGTTTGGATGGATTGATGTTGAAAGCATATGAGATTTGCTGGTTCTAATTTATTGTTTTTCATTAATATATAAGCCTCTTAACTCTTTTTCCTGCTCTTGCAAAACTTATTGTAGCAGAAAATATTTTTGAATATTTCTCTAAGTCGTCATTTTTAGAAAGAAATTGTTATCGTTTTCTAAGGCAATGTTTTCTAATATCTTAAAACAAAGTGTTTTTTCTGCATTTATCTTAAAGATATGAGGAAATTGAGTGTCCTGTTATTTAAAAGTGCTCCTGATCCTTCCTGTCCAAACTCTCCCGACTTTTACTTCTCCAAAAGCACAAGTTTTTGCAAGCACCCCCTAAACCCTTAACACACCTATTACAGGATTCCAGCTAATGTGCCGCCACCTCAGCAAGAATCAGTTCCTCCACACCCTTCCAGAAACAAAAGAAGATCCTCCAGTGATGTACCTGATAAATTCTACCCAAAAAAAGATGTACCTGATAAATCTGCTGATGGAGTTAAACAGCATTTTAACATGTCGTTCAATAAAACCAGCCAAAGAAATAATGATGAAACAAATGGGAAAACACACATAGCAGAATTCCATGCAGTTCCTGGATTTACTTATTTTGTTGATGGGGTTCCTCACAAGCAGAAGCCGGAAGTGGGGCCCACACCACCTCCACTGAAACGTGAAGTTAGTCGGACATGGAGTTTCAGTGCTGAATTCGAATCCCTTAAAGGTAAAGGTGGATCGAGTTATGATAAATCACATACACCTGAAAAATTACAAAAAGTGGACGAAGCTAACCTCCAATCGAACTTCTCGAAATTCCCACATTCTTCAAGATGTTCGTCAAATCTAAGTGATGATAAGGATTCTGTGCAATCGAGGGTAAATAGTTTTGCTTTTAAAGAAGATGCTTCCGGAAAGATTGCTGGTGAATGTTCCTTCGATGAGGAATTTGATGAAAATTCAGTTGCTGCTGTATCTGCTGCTGCCTTGAAGAAAGCCATAGATCAGGCTCAAGAAAGTATAAGGATAGCGAAAATGATAATGGAGAGGAAGAGAGAAAGTCATCTAGATGGTTCCGAACCTAAATTAAGTGGTGGCATGAAAGTTCCGGGAAAGAAAAGTAAGATCGTCCGTGGTAATGGCTCAAAGGAGAAAAAACGTGAAGAATTAGATGCTATATTTAATTTATTCACTGGTATTGACGGGAAATTAGCTCTGCCTCTTGGTCGGAGTGATCCACTAATTAGTGCTGGAAATGCTGCGGTGGAAAGAGTGCGGGAGAATGTTGAAATGGGGAAATTTTATAAGGATGAAAAGGTTGACAAGGAAAAGGTTAGGGAAAATGTTGAAGAAGCTGAAATGCGTAGAGAGACTACAGATTTTCCGGGATTTGCAGCTAATGTAGAGTGTGGAACTGCAAATTTGAGGATATGCCAGGGGGATGAAGTGATTGAGGAGAGAGAAAATGATATGGATGATGACGGAAAATGTGAGGAGAAATTCGAAGAGTGTCAGGAAATGCATAATATGGAAGACTGGACAGTATTGAGGTCCGCACTAGATGACTCTGTGAATGAATCATGTAATCTAGTTGGGAATGAAATGCTGGAGCAAGAAAAGGTGGAGAAGGAATCTGAAAATGTAACTGAGTCGAAAGAAAATGGTGAAACACATGGAAAAAATTGTGATGAAGAAGAAAGTGGGATGAGAGAAAACGAGATTCAGCTGAAGGAGACCTTGGAGGAAGAAGTCAATGAGAGAGAGACAAACGTGTTTCTAGAAATAAGAGAGGTTGAGGAAAAAATTAATGAAGTTCATGAGCCAGAAATTGATGTCAATAAACATAATCATGCTAGTGATGGAGATGAGCCAAGATTATCCGAAGAAGTTGTGCAGAATTCAGTTGAAGAGAGACATATCATTACTTCTGAATATGAATCAGCCAAGACCATGATGATGGAGGCAAACAACTATGCTGAAGTTCAGAAAGGTGCAGCCTTTTGTGAGGCCGATGAAATAAATAACGGTTTTATTGATAATAATAATAATAGTGATAATAGTAAGGGTCCGACAATTTTTATTGAGGCTCGTGCTAATGATACAAACACCATCTTCAATGAGACTGAAGAAACCAGAGGTGTTGAGTTAAACAACAAAGCAGAAGAATACAACTATAATAATCATATTCATAGCATTTCCAAACTGGATGATAATGAAATGCCTGGAATGGTTAGCTTGCGACGAACCACCTCTGAAGAGACTTTTATTGAAAGCGAACTCCACAATGCCTTTGAAAATCTTTCTTTTGGTGAAAATGGGGAAAATATTGACATAATTGATTCAGACTCGGAAGAAAAACCTCCAGGAGATGATGATGGTGCATCCAGAACAACTAGTGAGATTCATGATAACACAGCTCCAGAATTTGATCTCCCAAATGTAAGACAAGTATTGGAACAAACTTCAGAGAGTGATGAAGGATCTGTATCAACTCATGAAAATTCAGACGTGTCGTCAGCTCATGATTCTGAAGAATCTCCAGAAAATGCAATAGAAGAAAAGGAAAATGAACTTGAAATGGTTTCTGATGAAAGAAAACATCCCGAGGAACATACCGAACCCAAAGAAATGGAGAAATCATCAGAAAACAGTGAAATCGCAGAAAAAAATAAAGAGATAGAAGATCACCAGCAAAGAGTAGAAGCGATTAAGAAAAGAAGAGAGAGGGAAAAGGACAGAAAAGCTGTGGAAAGAGCTATTCGAGAAGCTCGTGAGAGGGCATTCGCTGAAGCTAGAGAAAGGGCTGAAAGAGCTGCTGTTGAAAAAGCAGCTGCTGAAGTTAGACAAAGAGCTATGGCAGAGGCTCGTGAGAAGGCTACTGTGGGGAAGCAAGCAGCTGATAAGGCCTCCATAGAAGCCAAGCTTAGAGCAGAACGAGCTGCTGTGGAAAGAGCCACAGCTGAGGCTCGTCAGCGTGCTCTAGAGAAAGCAAAGTCACTGAAGACCACCGAAAGTATTTCTACTTCTTCTAGGAGTAATGGACTGAAGCACAGCTTTTCTTCCTCGGTCAGTATCATATATAATTTTGTGTAGTTTTTCTTTTAATTATTTGTATACTGATATAGGATGTATCAAACTTTTTGCTGCAGGATTTGGAGAATGGAACAAGTACTGAATCAGCACAGAGACGTAAAGCAAGATTAGAGAGGCATCAGAGGATAATGGAACGAGCTGTATGCATTTATTCATTCATCTTTGAACTAATAGCTAAAACTTGAGAAATAAGTTCAACTTTTTTTCTTTGTGTGTATGATTCAACTCGTCTTTTTCAGGCAAAAGCCCTTGAAGAGAAGAATATGCGAGACAGTCTGGCCCAGAAAGAGCAGGCTGAGAGAAATGTAATCTCTCTTACAACCCCAGCTTTCTTTTTCTAATATATATATGTCAATTACAATACTACTCCTTAACTTTCTAGAATTACACAAACCACCCCTGGGAGTTTGGAAAAATTACACAAACCCACTCTCTAGTATAGGGTGGTGTTTGTAATTTTAAACATTTTTAATGAGTGGTTTGTACTTTTTTTAAATTCTTGAGTACTGACTGTAATTTGATAATCTCTAAAGGGGTGTAGATGTAACTAAGTCTTTTAATTATGTCAAGAATTAAAATTGTTGATGTGGGCTTGTGTCTTGCAGAGGCTGGCTGAATCTTTGGATGCTGATATTAAGAGATGGGCGACAGGGAAGGAGGGGAATTTACGTGCACTTCTCTCCACTTTGCAATATGTATGTATCACAATGATTACTTGGTGATTTTAAATTTATATTTGCATATCAACTTCAGTAAAATTAGCCAACCAATATTTGGTTTTAAACCACTTCTTTTTTTTCCTTTTCTTTTTTTTTTTTGTAAAAATGTAGATCCTTGGGTCAGAAAGTGGTTGGCAGCCTATTTCCCTGACAGAGATCATAACAACTCCAGCTGTGAAGAAAGCTTATAGAAAGGCAACTCTTTATGTACATCCTGATAAGTTGCAGCAAAGAGGAGCTAGTATTCAGCAAAAATACATATGTGAAAAGGTTTTCGATCTTCTCAAGGTACTTTCCCTTGATAATAGAAAATATAATACCATTATTAGTAATTAATTTGTAGTATGTAGAAATAAAATCTTGCTGTATCACAAAGAATATCATCTGCTTAGTAATGTAAACAAAATTACCGAGGCTGCTAAAATCGCTACTTCAATGTTAGGCTGCAGAATGACCGCCTCATTTAAAGTTTTAAATTGTTTTGATTTATATTTTCTTGCTTGCGAAATACATCTTGGTTAATGCATTGCTCTATCGATCTCAGGCAGCGTGGAACAGGTTCAACTCCGAGGAGAGGTGAACGCTTATGTAGTTGGCAAGTGTATTACATAGTTTCATACTATCACCATGTAGTTATATTTGGGAGAACTGAAAATATGGTGATAGTGTGTTATTTTCAGATACTTGGGTGTATGCAATGACTTTGCACCAGTGAATTACATGCATTAAAGCAGGTTTATTATGGTTTAAATGATTTTATTTTTCAGTTTTGTTACCAAATGGTAATTCTTTCTTATATGAAAAGATGGAGTACTTTTTCAACCGCACAAACATATGTGTGTGCCTTGAAAATAAGTACTTTTTTTTTTTTTAAAACAAAAGTTGGCATCAGAAGCAGCCCGTGAGCACATTATCTGTGGCACCACGCATTTCAAAGCAAAGGTTCCGATTCGAGCGAGAGCTCAATCCAAGCGATCTTTTCGTAGGCGTTTGCCCCCGATTCTATTAAATTAAAGGGCCTAAAGAACCGTAATATCGTGCTAAGTCTATCAAGCCAGGGTTGAGTGAAGGAATACAAGCATTTAAAAAGGGTCCTTAGCTACCAGAGAGAGAAGCCCAGTTTCTTTAGCTGCCCGCTTCGACCTTTAAGCAAGAAAAATTCCCTATCTTTTTAAGTACTTTTCTGGTTCGCCCCAACATTCCCCACTTGTCCGACTGTTGCTGAGCAGTTTTTGGATATCAAACGGAGAACGATCCCGGTGGCTTTGTATCCCGGGTTCGGTTCTCGATATGGGGACCTCATCGGTAAGTGCTGCAAGATCGTTTGGATTGGCACACATGGTTATGGACCCGAATCCGTTATTTAAATCGATTCTTTTTTTTAGAATGAGTCTTCCTTATTCCTTTTAGATAGGGCTGCTGGCATAAATGGTCCGAGGAACCTGGGGAGGTGGTGATTTAGTAGCCGTGGGCGGCAAAGTGGCTTTGTTACCTATTCCGTTAGGAACCGCGGACTTTTTGGAAAAAGAGAAAATCGAATTTCATTTTCGATACTTTCTTTTTATTTAAGAATTTAAGAAACTCCACCCATCTATAAAATAGATGGGGTCCGCGAATAATTGTTGCTATTTTCATCACTACCTCTCAAGAAAAAATAGTCACTTCACTTGGTGAAATAATGCTTAAGCTATCAAGTTCCAAGACCATCAGTTTTGAATAGGTGTGGAATATGGATCCCACATTCCCACTAAATATGTAGTAGATTCTAGCTATGAAACATGGATATGGACACGGTTGTATGGATTTTTTGGCAATTTACGCTAGAGAAATATCTGATACGGGTGTTCGACACAGTGTCAGACACAATACGATACGGCATGATAAAACTTTTAAAAGTGTCCGTGCATTGTAGATACCTAGATATTCATATGGGGGAGATTTATCAATCCACTTTCAAGTTTAGTGTAATTACATTTTCTTTTGTGATTTTAAAAATTACCATCATACCATTGATGTTTCCTTTTTTAACGTCGTTATATTTTGGCTATGTTCACTCCGGTGGAAAAACCCTATTTCATGTAGTCCATTAATCTAAAAGTAAATGTGGTTTAAATGTCTATCAATGCTGGTTAAAAGTTTTCTTTTCCATAAATTGAACATATTTTAGATGAATAGTGAAATTTCATTGTCTTCGAAAATTTTAAAGCAAGAAGGGTTACTTTGTAATCAGTCAAATATTGAGGCTAATGGATGTTAACCTTAATATATAATTTTTATTGTTGTGTATGCAACAATTGTCATGACTTTCTCTTACTAATTGATTGAGTTAATTACTAAAGAGTAACAAATCAAGTATCATGATTCCATCCAACTCCAAAACATCCATAAAATACATTAATGCCGTTTGTGAATTATTCCAAACCATGATATTGATATGATAGCATATGATATATTATGAACTTCCAAAAGGCAAAAAGGAATAAATTAGTAAACCAAGAAAATGAAATTACGGATATCTTTTTCATTACCCTTAAGCATTTGATAGCGAAGGCGATGGAATACTAATCGTCGTTACCACTGAGTTTTTGGTGTCACATTCCTATCTTATAGCCTATAGGGACCTGCATGTAATTCTGCGCGCCAGAAAAATAAACAAAATTTGACTATATATCTAAATTAAATGCTGAACAAGCACAAATCAGAAATGTGTGATGCCTTGTGACTATAGTACAGCCATAAAACTCTGAAAAAACAACAGAGGACTCTGCATAGATTGCAGGATTGCGAAAATGAGAAAGTGGGCTGTTCTTATATTCTCAGCCATTTTCTTCATTATCCAAGAAACAGCAGCAGAAGATGGATTCATCACAACTGAAAGACATCATTTCATGTTAAAGGGCAGCCCATTTTATGCAAATGGATTTAATGCTTACTGGTTGATGATTGCTGCCTCTGATCCATCTCAGAGAAACAAAGTGTCGTCTGCATTTCGAGAAGCTGCAAATCATGGCCTCACAATTGCAAGAACTTGGGCTTTTAGAGATGGTGGTTATTTGCCTTTGCAGTATTCTCCGGGCTCGTATAATGAACAAATGTTTCAGGTCAGTCTGGAGCTGATAGAGACAGTCGTTTAGTTAGGGGGCTGGTAGGGACAGTCGCCCCCTTTTACCACCTCATCTAAATAATCTTTGTTTGGTTTTCTATAGGGATTGGATTTCGTGATTTCTGAAGCTGGAAAATATGGGATTAAGGTGATTTTAAGCCTTGTGAATAATTATGAGGATTTTGGAGGGAAGAAACAGTACGTAAACTGGGGAAGAAATCTGCAGGGCCAGAACATAATCTCTGATGATGATTTCTTCACAAATTCTGTAGTCAAGGGATACTACAAAAACCACATTAAAGTAAGCTGGTTACATAATTATTTTTCACAGTTTCAGTTTCTAATGATTATAATTACCAATATTATATAAAAAACTTATATATATACTTTCTTAATTATTATTACATTCTTACATTTTCGAAAAAATTGTTTGTGATATATTCTAGGCTGTTGTGACAAGACAAAATAGCATCACGGGAATTTCTTATAAAGATGACCCCACAATTATGGGTTGGGAGCTTATGAATGAGCCCAGATGCACTGCAGATTCATCAGGCAGTACCATACAGGTTTTCTTCTGCACTTGACTTTTGCTTGTTACGAAAAAGGTAATTTTCTTCACTTTTCACCAAACAAAAACCACTTGCATGCTCCCATAAATCATGATTCAAGTGATTAATAAAAAATAAAAAAAAGAAGAGAAATAGTTGGAAATGATCAGACATGGAGCCAGAATGTTTTTGAGAGGGAAACTATTAATTTTATGAATTTTAATATATAAAATCAGTCCAGAAAAAAAATGTTACAAAAACTTGAGAGTCAACTGTAATTTTCTAATTTATTTTTGGGTTTATATAAAACCTTAAAACCTTATAAATACCCCCTGAAAAGCTAATTTTTATCCCCTCATAGATGTAAGGTTTCAGGGTATTTTTCGTAAATGCCGTAAACCTCAGGTGGTTTGGGTAATTCCCCCTTTATAATATGAATTTTTTGTCCTCATCAGAAATGGATATCAGAGATGGCCACATACTTGAAATCTATTGACAAGACTCATCTGCTGGAAGTAGGATTAGAAGGTTTCTATGGACAATCAGATGCTCACAAGCAGCAAAACAATCCTTATTTTCAAGTCGGGACCGATTTCATAACTAACAATCAAATCCCAGAAATAGACTTCGCCACCCTTCACTCGTATCCTGACCAATGGTAATCGTTAATTAGTATGTACTGCATAGGAATAGAGTCGGAAATTTTAATTTTCACGAGTAAATTAAATTGATTCTCTGTTCAATGACCAGGTTACCAAGCCAAAGCGACGAAGTGCAACTCACATTTCTGGATAACTGGATCAACAGCCACATTGAAGATGCAGAGACAATTCTTGAAAAGCCACTTCTTTTAGCAGAATTTGGAAAGTCGTCCAAAGACAACGAGTACAATACGAACAAGAGAGACGAGCTATTTAACACGACTTATACAGCAATTTATTCGTCTGCGAGAGATGGTGGAGCAGCTGCTGGTGGGTTGTTCTGGCAACTTCTATCCGAAGGGATGGATGATTTCCGCGATGGATATGAGATTGTGTTTAGTGAAAGCCCTTCGACTGCTGGATTGATTGCAGAACAATCACAAAAGCTGAACAGGATTCGAAAAATGTATAAGAATAAGAAAATTTGATGTGACATTGATGAAATTATTGGCAGATTATACAGAAAAGTTGGAAGGGATCATTTTTAGTTTTTTACTATGCAGTTCAAGGGCAGCTTAAGCTGTCTGATTAATTTTAGAAAATTCAGAAAACATGGTGTGTTGAATACTATGCAGTCTGAAAATGCATTTTATTAAAACATAAAAATACAAAACGATCGAAAATGGCGACTATTAGAAGATGACAGCTTCCAAGCAAGCTTGTACATCGCGCATTGTCTCCGGCGCCAAGCAAGCTTGTACATCTATGCCGCCTGCTATGGCCGTAGGAAAAGTTGCCATTGTCCCATCTAATTTTTGCCCTTTTCCAACTCTCACAGCAATTGGTTTCCCCTACCCAAAATCGTTGCCATACACATTGAACGTAGGAGAATTCGAGACGAGAAAACTAATCTTCCCTTTCCCAGTTAGTTTCGGATTTTTCACCCAGTCCTCCACGAATTTTATTGCTGCTTCTTTAGTTTGCTGAGCAATCAGCTCATTGATCTTAAGCACAGAAAAACCTAATCCCTTTTGCAGCACCTCATCCTCACCTGCCTGAGTGGTGACAATATAAATTGCATTCCCAAAATATCCTTCCGGCAAAGGGATTCTTGGCCTTCCACCAATTAGAAGAGAGAAGCTAACTTCTGCGTTTTTCTTGGTGATTTCGGCAACGTATAACGCTTCGCCAAAAAATGAGCTGAGACTACTTGTAAAGATGATATTTTCTTGGCGCCAACTTCAGAAATGGCCTTGGATTTGAGTTTTGCCACACTTTCTTTGCTAAGATAAAAAACCCTTCCGAGTAAAGGAGGAGGAGGGGCAACGTCGTTTTGTGATAGATTTTGATCGAATGCAGGAGCAGGAAGAGGGATATTATAATTAGAGATATTGCTCGGAAACCAACGGTCAAATATAGGGATTTTCGATATTGTATCAAACCCCCGCGATATCTCGGACCAAGAATTGAAGAAATGCCAAAAAGAAGTCCCATCCGCTACAACAAGATTTGCTGTGCAGGCAATGAAATAGCCATCAACGAGCTCAGTGACTTGAACTCCGAGCAAAGGCTTGGAAACGCCTTCAAAGTTACGAACTTCATTGAGTGGGAATAAAGAATATACAATTTCAGGAACGTAAGTGGGGTTCAAAATGTCGGATACAGATACATCATCGGCTACTGCATGAGAAAACTCAGCTCCGGCATTGTTGCAGTCAATGAAGTAACACGTTGTGTTATCATCATCATTTTTTATGGTTCCTAGGCGACCGGATAGAGGAGGAAAGAAGTCCAGTGTTCGGGAGAGTGAGTTTTTAAGGTGATTAATGATGTTTTTTTGGAGTTGTTGAGATTGAGGCTGCTTGTGAAATAAAATTCCTTTTTGATTAGTGTTGAGTGGAAGGCATTGCAAATCCCATGGAGTTAGCTCCATCCTGGAAATGGAAATTGCATTGGTTGCCATAGCAACAAGACATGAAGATATGATATCGATTTTGGGCATTTTGTTGTAGACTTGATCAATCTGAAGCTTAATTTAAGGAGGAGATGAGGAGAAGAAAGTTCAAGGGACTTTTAGCAAATTGAAAATATGAATAGAGATATATTTATGAGATTTCTATAAGATGATCATGTTAATTACGGTTTGAATGCCTAGTGTGGGCAAGAAACGCAAGCGACATCTCGGCCTAGCTAGGATATGGACACTAATATGCTTCTCAATTGGCCACGTTTCTTGGTGACAAATGCATTGCTTAATTTGTTGCCTAGTCTCTCAAAGTAATTAGTGGCTTTATTGTATAAACACTACTAGAAAACTGTTAAATACTCCTATATGAACCGACTCTGGTGTGGGATCTTAGATAGCCAGTTTATGCATAAATTGTAACTAATAAATAGCGATCTTAGAAATTATTTACTTTTAGAGTAAACCCAAATAACTGTCAGATTTAGCAAATTTGGGTTGTTTACTTCTTAATTCATGTGATTTGGTTTAAGATATTAGACCTGCTACTGTTCACATCTTAAATAGCATCTCCCAAAAGTTGTTGCTATTTAGCAAGTTTTACTGTAGCGCGTTTTGCATTATTCATCCCCTCATAGTTGATGTTATTTACAGCATATTGCCATTATTGGCTCCAAAGTTTGTGTGATCAGATAGATGGAAAATAATGGAGCTGAAATAAGATTTGTGGGGTCAGGGATATTTTCAAAATTTAAAATCCCAAAAAATAGCAATTCAAAGTAAACAACCACGCTTAATTCTAGCTACATAACCCGAGAAAGTAAAGTCAAAATTCGGCCCATAATAAATTATTAATGTCATTATATAGACTATTTCAAATTAAATTAACTAAAAGTAAACAATTTCTTATTTTACATCATAGTTCATTTATTTGTGAGAAGAACACAAGAAATACCTTATTTCGACCAAAAAAAAAAAAAAGAAATACCTTATCATTTTAAAATCCAAAAATAGATGTCGAGTTCTCCAAAAATTAATTGATAAACTAGCCGGTAAATAATTATATATTTGAGTATTGTAGTTTAATTTAAATTTCTCCAATCGAATTTAATTATTTCCAAAAAGGGAAAACTAAGTCAATTAGCTAGCCCTTTTGGGTTTCTATGGTAAATGAATAGCTATGTTAAGATATCAGCCACCAACAAGTGGTGTTGGTAGCTATATATACTATCTTAACTAAAAGTTATGACTCAATATATATGAAATTTGACTTAAACCTTGACATTGAAAATGATTTTTTTCCCAAATTATAAAAATGGATTTTATTTGACTTCTAAATAAAATATCGAGATCTCTTATTTTTCTAAGAAAAGATAAACCATCCTAGCTCCATGACGACCAAAAAATTAGGAGAAAAGATATAGTAACTAAATGAACCCTAAATATTCTTATAATAAAGAACAATATAGTTGTATGTTGAAGAACACAAGTTATGGAGATATCAGAATTCTTGAAAACTTTTCCTTTATTTTCCACCCTCATTATTTATTCAAGTTATGCAAATAAAAAATATAACTCATTTTATTTAAGAAAAATATGGGGAAAAAGGACAAAGAAAAAAAAATGAGGGATGCTTTGGTAATTTTCAAACCAGAAAAATTCCTATCCATAAATCTTGTGTTAGATAAAAAAAAACTCCCATTCTCCTTCAAGCAACGAACAAGCAATGGCGCTCGCTCTATCCAACGCATTCCTCCAGAAAAACCTCACTCCTTCACTCTCCCTCAACACCAAGGTAGAACGAACATGAATAATTCGAAAAACCCACCTCGAAAAAGCAATCTTTCACCGATTCTAACCACATATTTCACTTTCTCTTTTTACAGGTGAAGGGAATAGTGGGCAGCAATCGGACGCGGGTGAGCTGCAGAAAGAAGGACATACACCCCGAATTCTACGAAGATGCGAAGGTTCACTGCAATGGAGAGCTGGTGATGACAACCGGTGGGACGAAGAAAGAGTATATTGTTGATGTCTGGTCGGGAAATCACCCATTTTACCTAGGTAGCCGTTCCCAGAATCTTGTTGATGCTGATCAAGTTGAGAAATTCCGCAAGAGATTTGCTGGGCTTGATCAGATTATGGAAATTCCTGTTCTCAAAGGAGAGATTGTGCTTCCCCCTAAGAGGAAATCAGGAAAGAAAAAGAAGTAGTTCCAAAGATTGTATCTTTTTAGGGAAAACGAAACTGTTTTGTGGGTTGTAATTGTTGGATAATTTCTGTTATTGGGAGATTGTTTGAATTGTTAATGGGCTGTGTTTTACTGATTTTGTTGAGTTTTTCGAAAGTGGCTATTTGATTTAGAATTCTTTCAGGGTAATGTGTTTCTTAGAAGCTGAAATTGCATAAAATATTTTGTTTGGTCAGACGTTTATTGGCTGGTTTGTCTAGAATTGGTTGTGTGTGATCTTCTGGTATTGTAATTGGTCGTATAAAGATTACATTTTCTTTTCAATTATGTAATTGTTCAATAACTGTTTATGGAAAGTGCTTTGTGGATTCTTGATTTAGTTGAGGTTTAGGTTGTGGAGCTGTTTGCTGCTGCTTCTGGTGAGTTTTTCCTGAAGTTTAGTGCTGTAATTTCATGTTTTCGAAACTGAATTAAAATGGAATGTTTCTGAGTGACTTGAAGTCCTTGGTAGTCTGCTGCAATGTGCAAGTTCATAAAAGGTGAGAACTGAGAATGAATGTGACTGAGAAGTGAATTTGATCTATGAACAACATTGAAGTTAATTCAAGGTCTCATGAACTCTGCAATGGAATTCCTATGTAATTCTTGTTAATTTTGTGTCTTATTAGTTTAATATCAACTAGGGACTTCAATGTTGTTCATAGAAATAAACTATTACTATTAATTGAACTGAGAGTAAGCATCATCAATATATAATATGTCAATAACATTTTGAAAAAATTACAAAAAAACCCCTGAGGTTACCCAAAAAATTGATAATACTACTGTAACCTTGAAACCTTACAAATATTCCCTAAAATAGAAAAAAATCTAGAAATCTTACAAATACACTCTGAAAAACCTTACATTTACCTCTACAGGGGTGTAAATGTAAGGATTCAAGGTTTGAGAGTGTTTTTCGTAAATGCCGTAAATCTAGGGGTTTGAATAATTTGCCCTAACTATATATATATATATATATATATATGACAGTATTTCAGATCATTTCGAGTTTCTAATTCAACTTCAGAGGCGTACATATTGCTTATGCTGACAGGCCTGTACATTATTGGGCTGATTTAAATGGATTTTCTACTAGGCCCAGAAGCAAGATCGATCAGATTTCTTATATTCACGTACAAATAGAGACTCTAACTTTGGTCAACGTCTCAACGATAAACACATTTACTCTTAGATTGATATACTTTTGATAGATGAAAGAAGAGCGACATTGCTTACGATAGATGAAAGAAGAGCCAAGTTGGATAAGCTTCCGATAGAGTTGATTTTTTTTTTTTGGTCAAAGAAAGATATACCGATAGTGTTGATAAATCGTTGTTATATGACCGAGATTCCTACACCAAAAATATTATCATAGTGATTTAAAATTTTAAAGATAAGGAATTAACTCGTAATTATATTAAACCTTAAAAAATTGCCTGGATAAATGTCGGCATATTTCTTTATCCATAAGTGATAAGTTCAAAAATAAGCATATACCTAAACAGCTAGCAAATTCAATCAATCAGATTTGTCTCCTTAATTGGCACAGGGACCCTCAAACCTAGAACTCTCTCCCCATATCAAACAACCCCATTTTTTATTTCTTTCTTTCCAAAATTACTTAACTTTTTCTAATAATCGGGATAAAGCCCCATAAATTTTATTTTCGAAACCAGCACAAAGAAGAAAAATCAATTTGAATTGCCTCGCAGGTTTCAAATCCATTAAAAATTCAAACCATGCACATTGACATTGTTCAAATTCATTATGCACATATTTATATTAATTTTTATTAGATAATAAAATAAGAATATTATTAATCTTATCTTCTCCCATTACGTCATACATTCAAAATTTTGAATTTAAGTCCAAATTAATTCCTATACAAAAAATTTATACACAACCATTGGGTTTGACCCAGTAGCCACCAGATATTACTCCCAATGTGAAGGTCTGGGGTTCGACTATTTGCAATGACAATAATCAAATTTTAAAAAAAACACACAAACACACATTTATACACGAAAAGTGTATGAATAAATCAAGTCTATTTTAGCTCAAATTCTCCAAATTCCTAATCTTTTGCACTGAGTTTTTTGATTCATTCATCGAATCATGTTATACATCAATGTCAAGATAGCGAAATACTTGTAGAGAAATCTGAAAAATGTCACTAATTATGCAGCAAATTAGAGAAGTTAGCAGCATTATTTATCAGCTCATAAAAAACCAAGAATTAGAAGATTTGCACACTAACTTCCAATGAAAAGTGCGTAAACCTTCCAATGAAAATTAAAATGAGGCATCTTGATATTTCAGTTTTCTTAGCTCTAAAGAAAAAAAAAAAAAAAAAAAGATTGCTTGTGAAGTAGCTGGTTTTGAATTTTGATATTAGCCTGCCAACTGCCCCCTGCCGAATTTGCCGTCATCACTAAAGTTACACAGATATTTAATAATTGAAATACGATCCCTATAGATAATGATATTTTCTAAATTATTAAGTGGTCATGTTTACTTAATTTCTATGGGCAAGTCATAAGTCATTCTTTATTTATTCAAGCGTCGTTTTAAAATATCTACTCAAAAATGAAAAGCCTTTCCCTAGTCAAAAGAGGACTACTAATTCAAGATATGTATACTGCTTCAACTTATGGGGTACAAGACAAAAAATTCTTCTATCATGTTGTATCGTGTTGTGTCAATCGTATAGGACAGTTTTCTAATATAAAATATCGAAAAGAATTTGTGTCATATTTTGTTCATATCCATATTGTGTAATTAAGCTGTAACGCAACCTGAGAATATTTCTAACTTAAAAAATTTGTTCCCTTTTGCTTTTTGATTAATTTTATCCAACTTTCACTGTAAGTCCATGAAAAGGTGACCCCATCAAAGCACTTTGCGCCTACATATTTGTTTTCAGTAGTCTTCGCAGCAGCATATACGAGTTCAAATTTGTATGGATATTGTTGTTTCGATTGAGAAATTAGTATATATATATATATATATATATATCCTAAGGCGTATTAATACTTTCGACAAAAAGTCATCTAAATTACATATATTAAGATTTTAACTTACATTATATAATTATTCATATGCATTAAATATATAGCTAGAATCGTGAACTCTTTTTGGGACTTTTAGGACTTGTTTGCATAGGTTTTACTATTTCTGTTGTTTCTTTATTTCCCATGAATTGCATGTTTGTAATAATAGGGATGCACTTTTAGGTATATTTTGTCGATATATTTTTTTAATATTTATTACTAGACAGTTATCCGACACGACATGAATATTTGAAGGAGATGATGCATGGTCAAGGACCTTGATACACGCACAAAAAGGGGTCATTAAGTGGGTAGCAAAATGATTTGAAGAAGCACAATTAGAACCAAATTAAAACAAAGTAATACTCCATTAGTGATCGTTGAAAAGCTGGGTAATTATTAGTGAGATTATGTGGTGGGTTCAACAAAATAAACCCTAGAGATATACTATCAACCTTTTTTCTTTAAACTAGCAAAATCATCTTTACACCTAATCTCAATCACTCTTTCATCATTAAAGGCCGTAACAATGGACTTAACCACTAAATACTAATGTTAGCTTATAATTAAGCCAAAGATTAGGAGATCTTGACACCCTCTCTCAAAAATCCTTTCTTCCCTCATTAAAATATGAAAAATGAACGTCTTCGGATGTGATGCACGAATATGCATGTATACGAAACTGTACGAATATGATGACACAATTTTTTTTTTCAAAATTAGTCTAACACACAACATGATACTACATCGTGAATTTTTAAGGAATGTTTGTGCATTATAAATCGATCTTTGAGTTACGTTAGAGATTTTAATTCTAAAAATGGAATTAAATTTTTATATCATGTAAAATTAATGTAATTTTATCACTATTATTTTAGAATATTATTTTAAAACGACATTTGAAAATAATAAATTTCCCTAGATTTTGCTTTGCTTGTGAGTCCACCATAAAACATGATTCAACTTTTTAACCTTGATGAAAAAAGTTTTTGCATGTACCTCTCAAGGAGGTAAAAGAAAAGCAAAATACCAACCGTGATCCATTGGCCAAAACTTTTTCCTTTCAACTTAATGAAATGGCAACACAAAACGCGTGTCCAAACGGGTCCCAAATTGAACTTTTTTCCAAAAAGCAGATAATAATAATATTAGTGGATAAACTAGGGGAAAATGGGCAAAAAAGAAAAAAGAAAAACATATGTTCTAATTGATTCTCAATTCTTTTTCAGAAAATTTTATTTTTCTCAATTTTGTTCTTCTGATCGATCAAAATCCATTGATAAATAAATAGTTTTTTTTAATTTATTTAAATTTGATCAATTATATGCATGAGTCAGACCATTAAGATATAAAGTTTTTCCTACCAATAACACTGCATTTCTAGAGACTTAAACTTGAGAAATATGATCAAATGAACTAGCATAACATCATACTGCTAAACTACATCACTTACTGGCTAAAAACTTTACATCAGCTTCTGACTGTTCTGCAGCTAGAATTCGATATTGAGAATATTTCAATAGCGGAATGTGTCTAAACTCTGAACTTTATTATTATAATTTATTATAATTTAAGAGAGGATTAATATGTAATTATAACAAAAATTAAGGATAGTAATATGATTTTTTCCTAACATGGAACTTTCGGATAATTAATTGGAATCTGGGGAATTATTTTGAACTTCTTTAACTTGGGGGGGGGGGGGGGGGGGGGGGAGGGTGTTACGGGGTTATTTTATTATGCATATAAAATTAGAAGAATTAACGAGTTTTATACAATTTCGCTAAATAACAGAGAATACGCTTTTATTCCCCCTAAAAATTTAGTGTACCATTTCATTCAGTCAAGTATTTCGGGTACAGTAGGTACAATTAATATAGATGGAACCCATACCCGACTGGGCAATACCAATAGACAAAAAAGTAGCACGTGAATTGAGCGTGTTCATGCGAGAATTTGGCTCAGCCACACGAATTAATCACGGTCCCTTCTTTTTTAATTAGTTTTAAGGAGAAATTAGATAGGGGTCCTCACAGATTGTAGTATTTATATATAGGTATTTTATTTTTATATTCTAATTCCTTGATTGGTCAACCGTTAGTCAGTTCCGTTAAATTTTTAATACCGTTGTATTTGTCTCATCGATACGATGAATTTGGATTATAACTTTGTATGATTCCGTGAAGAAACGAGAAAGTTACAAGCTTAATAAATTTTCCTTCAATTGTGTAGTTCAAATTTCTCATTTTTTTCACCGAATCAGATAAATTTATATTCCAAATTTAATGTCTCGATAAGACGAACACAACAGTACCAGGAAATTAATGGAACTGACTAACAGTTAACCGGTCAAGGGATTGGGATGTAAAAATGAAACAAGAGGGATCTATATGTGAATATTGCAATCAATGAGACCCCTATATATATATGAAATTCACCCTTAGTTTTATTAATTTATCAATTTTTAAGGGCAGTTTTATTTCTTTTTTTATTAGCTTTAGCCTTTTTTCGTTCCTTTTTTTTTTTAGTGAAGTTTAGCCTTCTTTCAATTTGCTTTCATTTTTCAACCAAAATTCATAACTTTTCCATTCAAATAATTGAGGACTCATTTTCTTGACGTTCACGTTGGGGCATATCAAAAAGGACTATATAGGTTTTTGTAGAAAGCATGTGCCAAATTCAACTTTAATTTACTTTTCTTTTTACAAAAAAAAAAAAAAATTTGAACGACTAATTATTTCATGAAGTAAAACATTTTTAGGGTCAATTATGTTTAGACCAAGGAGTTTACGAAATTACAAGTTGTAATTCTGTTAGCGAAAATACACTCTCACAAGAGTTTTATAATTAATTAAAAAAAATGCTTAATTTTTAGTATTTCGTCAAAATTTTAACGAAAATATTCCTAACATAACTCTAAAACTTGGGTGTTTTTTTTAATTATAAAACTTTTATAGTTTTAACTAAATCATATTAAATTATACTCAATTATTTATTTAAAATCTTCAAAGCAAATGACCCCAAAATAGCATTGCGACACGTTAGTTGATTATATACAAGGATGGACTTTTGGGCATGACTTTTGGTTTCATGTCTACTGAATTATTAGTTTGGGTTGACACAAAAGACAAATTAAATACTTGAGACTCATAGGCTTAGGTTGGTAAGAAAGCATAATCATTTAAACTCAATTATTTATAATTATATATAAAAGTCTTTAATATTTATATTTTTTTCAAAATCGGGAATCCCCAGAGAGTTTTAGCAGGATCCCTCCCTTTTTATTATATTCCAACGAATAGAAAGAATTATAAAGGAAAATTAGAAATAAAAGTATTTTAATTTATTAAGAAATTAAGTTATCAAGTTTTTGAGAAATTATTTCTAGAAAAGGCGAAAACTCCAAATTATTTATTTTCAAATTTAATCTCGACACAAGTAAATTAAATGAGGCATTTCACAAACACCTAAAATTGGCTAACTTGAGAATATGAAACTAGAAAAGAAAAAAGAATGTCACTTTCCAATAAGATTCTTTGATTTGATGCTTTTGATTGCTAATTTCTTGTGAATTAAATTCATGCACGTCTTGAGCATAATCAAGTTGTGATCGATCACCACCAATGGTCCAATCGTGATTTAAAGCCAAAAGCTAGGTTCAATAATAAATATAGCTAACTTTATATTATAATTAGTTTAAATTAACTATGTTTAACAAAATTAAGTTGAACTTAATATAATTATTACAAGAAGTGTGATTACAACATACATGGCCGGAAAAAAAAGTCAACGTATAAATTATAAGTTATAGAAGGAACGAATTTCTTATATACCATGGAATTCGGACACGCGGGACATATGGCGACAAGATATGGATACGGTAATATGATTTTTTTTCGATATTTTACACTAGAAAAATATTCAATACGGTATCAGATACAATACAACACGTTATAAAATAAAAATTTTAAAAGTGTCAGTGCATCATAACTTATATATTACACGTCAACTAATTCCCAAATTATTAAAATATTTCTTATATTATTCTAGGTTCATGAACCATATATATACTTAGAGGGAGAGTAGCTAGGGGTTACGAAAAGAATTTTGCTTCATTATTCTTAGGAAACGCGAATTTCATGAGATTGAACATGAAAAATTCAAACGTGGTGGGCATTAATTAATCTCTGCGTACATCATTTTAAGAAATAAATAATTGAAAAATGTTTGGAACTAAGAATTCGAAGGTTGCATTAGTCTAAAGTAATTAGTGAAAGCTTAGGACCACAATTAATTTGGAAGCCATATTAATTAATTATGCATGAATCATAGCTAGAACCAACAGAATTAGGTATCTTTGACAACCGAATGCAAGGATATTTTTTATAAAAATCCTACTCTTTAATTCGTATCGTATCGTGTCGGACATCCATGTCGGATACTTCTCTAGTATAACATATCGAAATAAATCCATTTTATTGTGTCCGTATCATATCATGTTCGTGTCGCTGTATTTGAGTCCGTATTTCATAGCTTGCATATATACATGTATTACCATCAAATATCAAAAACATCCTTAAAAAAATGTTCAATATGATCATAAAAGAAAACTATAAAAGCTAGCTATTGTGACACAAATTCAAATATTTATTTATTTATTTTTAACCTTAGCAATTTTCTAGTGATACTAGGATAATTGAAAAACAAACCTATTATTTAAATTAATTTTGAATATGGTCCTATTAAAAGTAATTATTTGCATATCCACCCCTTGATATCTTCTATTTAAAGGGTCCCAAATCCCAACATATATCACACTCCATTGTCACTCAACCCCCAAATCCGACCAGATTAATATCACACAAATTAAAGGAAAAAAATAAGCGCCAATTTGATCATCGTGTTCGTGTCTATGTATATGATCTCTGCGTATTCTTCAAAACCCACATGCCTTTTGATCTCCACTCCATTTGCAGTCTCTTTTCATATTTGTTTTCCCTCTGATTTTCCATTCTTGCAGCCCCCACCTCCTTCTGAACGACCTTGAAATCTTCGAAAACAGTACTTGATCTCTGCGTATTCTTCAAAACCCACGTCTGAAGGTTAATCTTAGAAACCCATTTCGGATATTTGGAATATGGACTTTGAAGTTTTCGACGTTGTCAAAGTTGAGAAGGAAAAGGCTATTTCAAGGTACAATCGTTTCCGCAGAATCGCAAAACTATGGCAATTCCTCCAAGTTTTGGTGTTATTGGGGCTGTTTTCTTGGTCCTCAGCCCCTGTCGCAGCGGCGATGAAAACCGCGGCGGCGCAATTAGTCAAGTTCTCGACTTTTCTCCTCAACCACCACGTCGTCTTCCTCATCGGAAACGCCATAATTGTCTTGCTCTTCGTCCTTTTCCGCCGCTGCGACGCCGACGCAGCCGCAAACGGCGGCGGAGACGATCTCTACGGTGACTACGTGAAACACAGCGACGCGGCCGCTAATATTCAACTGTCTCCACCGGAGGAGGAGAAGCAGATTGTGATATGCACGGCGGAAAAGGATGTGACGACAGCGGAGGATGCAAGTTTGCAATGCGACGACGCGGCGGCGATAATAGAGAAGGCGACCAGGCAAATAAAGAAGTTTGAGAGGACCCAGTCGGAGAAACTGAAGAGAGAGATTGCGGTGAGGCCGATTCAGGCGGAGCTCCGCCGATCGGAGACGCAGAATCGCCGGAGAAGAGAGGTTTCCGGCGAAAGGCTGGACGCGGCGGAGATGGAGAGGCTGAGCAGCGAAGAGTTCCAGCGGACGGTTGAAGCTTTCATTGGTAAACACTGGAGCAAAAAGGAGATGAAATAAATAAGTTAATTTGAAGAGTCTTCGTTTGATAATATCAATTAATCATGAATTAAGAGAGATTAACTAATAATTATTAATTACTGTGTTGATTGTATGAATACGTTATGGTTAAAAAATTAAAATTATGTGTAGTTTTTTCGTATAGTACGTAGATGTCTGATTCTCTGTTTATCTATCCTGAATCAGTTGGCAATTCTATATATATTTTCTCTGTTAATTATTTTTCTTCTTAATTTTTCAGTGTAGCGTTTCAGTAGTATTTCTTTAATTGGGAATTTAAGATCATCTAAGTTTGACTTAATCGAAATTAATTATGTGACAAATGTGTTGATTGATATTCATGAGTACAATAATAATGATTGATTATATATGAGACAAGTATTAGGTAATGATATTCAGTCAATCACTAATGTTTTATGCAATTTGTACATTATTGTTAAACTCTTTTTTATAAAAATTGCATCCCCAATCTTTTTCTAAATATGCGATAACCCTCTAAAAGTATTTTTTTTTTATAGAATTGTTGAAATATTTTGTGTTTCAATTACTCCATGCATAAGCTAGAGTTTGAACCCTGCAGAAAATGGGTTTTAATTCTTTATACAGACATTAATGCCAAATTCTTTGTATTAGGCAATAAAACACGGACACGGACACAGCGACACTGATTTTTTTTTATATTTTACACTAAAGAAAGTCTAATACCGATATAGCATGATAAGATTTTTAGGAGTGTATATGGATTGTTTTCTCTCCTCATCATATCTGAACTTAATTCAAGCTGAAATGAGTGTTATTTTACGACCTAGGATATGATAATATAACAATTTTTGGGACGAAAAAATCAAGTGAATTGCTACTAAAATTGAAGCTACCTACTTTGTGTAGGTTTTGCTTGTTTTGTAATAATTAGAAATGTGTGGATAGGAAGCTTAAAACATGTTACATGTAGTACTCAAATATGTCATTTGTGAGGTATATTTTGACCAATAATTAATAAAATAGGTAATATTACCTTTTGTAAGTGTATGTTTTGGCAAAATAATAACTTTATGGACCCATCAAATATCAAAGTCTTTTTCTAGTCCCCAATCCCTTATCTCAATTTTGGCTGCATTTGCATGTTGTGTCTAATTTTTTACTTCATAATTATGAATCCAAAAGAGGAAGGAGAACATTGGTCATGTACAATCATTAAACTAAATTAAATTAGCAAATATCTTCTTTAGTAGTAAATTAATCACGATGTTACTGAAAATTCTATTTCAAATATAGTTCTTTTAAGTTATATATCTATCTAATAATAGTTAATTATTTTTTGAGTCTCCGTATGTTTGAATAATATGATATATATGTAGCTCCAAAAAACAAAAACAAAATGCCAAAAATTCCTTATAAATGTAGGTATCTATCTATTAGACAATAGTTCTATTTAAAATATTAATGTAATAATTATTTAAACTTTATTTTATGATCAACCCTTAATTATCATCATTGTACTTATCCTAATGATCTTTTTACTACAAGCACGACACGATTGTATGATGATTAAATGATTGATGGCCCATTTTAATCCGGGATTAGTGGCTTTCAAGAACAACCATTTGCTTTTGTGTCCATAATTATGAAGTAATTATCCTTCAAAGATTAACACTTTAATATTTTTAATATTTTTTTTTATTTTCTCTCAAATTAAAAACAAAAAAGCCACTTTTAAGTGATGATGGGTCACAAAAAATTTAAACTGTGTTTTAGTTGTGGCTTTATCGCCATTAATTTCTCCCAAGTCATAATTACCTAGCCTAAAAGGATAACCATAGTGCGCTTTTATGAAGAACGTTCTTTTTCCTTTCCGCTTCGTAGAAAGAGTTTAATATCAATTTCGTAACAGTTCGTGCACCTTCGAAATGATTGATCATTCATCCCTCAAATTGTTCTTTAATATTAGGGGAAATCACAATAAACTCCCTAATGGGTGTGTTAACACTTTGCTCTCTAACATTTTAAACGTTAGTATAAGTAATATCTAATCTTTCAGTTGTGTGCATTTTATCATCTGAGCTATTTTCAGATGGAATCTAAAAGAATAATACATCTCAAATCACCAAGAGACCACATGCTTCTCACTTGTATTTCTCCCGAGTATTTGGTCTGTTTACATAAAATTCATGGGCTTGGAAGAAATTTTATCCCTTGCCCGCAAAAATGTATTTCACCATTTTTTTTATTTTTTTTTTGCCATTAAATAGAAATTTCTATTTTGCAAAATCCCTAAATCTCTAAATTTATACAGACATCCTTGACAAATCTTTAGTAGTTTCAAGATTATCGTTTACCATACCATTAAAGGAAAAGAAATATAAGATTCCTGATAATGATTAAAAAAACTCAAGAATATAAAAGATATTAGAAAATTGATTCGAAAATCACAAAAAAAAAAGTAGAAAACGAGCTCAAAATACTCACCATAATCTGGAGCATTGTTCCCATTTATTCCTTACTTTCCAAGACATTTTTAACCAATTTAAGCTTAATTTTTTGAAGAAATAATGAGGAAGAATGAGGGATTATCTGCAGTTAAAAAATCCTAGCTTTAAGCGGGAATTAAACTGATTTTTTATGGATGAACTAAAATATCCTAGAGAAATACACCTGAGAAAGTATGTGGTGATTTAAGACCGGAATATTTCTTTAAATTTCGTCCGAAAATGGCTCATGAGGTGGTAAAGCCGTAAAGGTGCACAAAATAGAAAGATAAAGAGTAATATTTATGTTAACTTTTAAAGGTTAGAGGACAAAGTGCTAACGCACCCATAGGTTAGGAGGTTTACCGTGATTTTCTTTTTTTTTTTTAAATTCGATCATTGTCATTGTAAGGAGTCGAACCCCAAACCCCTATATTTGGAGTAATATCTGGTGGCTATTGAGTCAAACCCCAATGGTTGGTTGACCATGATTTCCCCTTAATAATATACTTGATTTATATATAAAAAGAACAATAGGGTCATCACAATTCTTTTGATATTAATTGTACATTGTGGGCAATGTTTGCAGTTTTTTTTCAATATTTTTGAAGTATATGGAAAAAACTCTTACTTATATTAGGAGGAAATAAACTAAAAGTTGGAAGCAACAAAAGAATCAATTTTAACTTCAACTTCTAACTTTTAGATTAATTTTCACAAATAATTAAAGTTTGTTTACATTTAAAGTATTTCAAGAATACTGGGATTGTAAATCATCAAATTGATTATATTAGACGAATACTTATATGGCCAAAATTGAAAGGATCATGGATAAAAATGCAATTTTGCTAATGAAAAGTGAAACTAAAAGAGTAATACTATATAATATTTCTCAGCATTTTTCCCTTCTTCAGATATATCTTTAAATTCAAGAGTGACAATCAAATTAATCTATAGTTTCACACATTACATAAAAAGAAATTAAAAATTCTATTACTCTACATGATAACATTCAAAGTTCAAACTCGATCACCACACCATTAACATTAAATAAAGAACAAAACTTTCTTACATCAGAACCAATCTGCTGCATCTCTCCAGCACCAGCTTTGCCCAGCTTAAAAAAAGCAGAAGCAGCTCTACGAGGCCGAATAATTTCAAATCTCTCTCTCTCTCTCTCTCTCTCTCTCTCTGGGGCAAACTACTTTGATGAAAAAAACCCCAAAACAAATAGTCCCATTTTTCTATACTTGCTTGTAGAAGAGAACATAAGCTTGGTCGTGCAACACTTTGTTTGTGGTAATGGCAGTCACAGATGCATCATCAAACCTTAACCACTGCCCATTTGGGTATCGAACATCAGCAGTATAATGACCCTTTGAAGCTTCTCTCCCATGATGCGTTACCGTGGAAACGAGCTCGTATTTTCTGCCCTGCACATTTTAATCAAAAACATATTTAATTACATTAATGCCCTCATCTCTTGAAATTATGTAATTAATTACACAAATACCCTCCATCAGACAATCAAAAATCGTCCAGAGATCTAAATAATGTAGAAATATACGCAAAACGTTGGAAAAATTATTAAAATTCTATATTATGGCATCACTACTTAACTGCAAATGTGTATGACTTACTAAATATGAGAAATGATACTCATTGATAAAGAATTATTTTTGTAAATTTTTATCTGCTGGTTATGGTTTTATAAAAATAAGAATTTAAAATTATATATTTTTCCAATATGTTTAAAGTATAAACTATTCATTTAGTATAATGTTAAATCTTTTTCATATACAAGAATACTATTTTTTATTTTGTACTAGATTATAGATGTAGTATACACCCATTTTAGAGTTTTTAAAACTACACCACAAACAGGACTATGTAATTTTTAAACAATAATGGGAATCTACATAATTGCATATAGTTCACAGATGAAGATACTCTATTATCTGTAAAATAATACTAGTATTATTAATATATCAAAGATTCACGCAGAAATATGACCTCAATGGAAGTGGAAACAAGAAGATCGCGACTTAAGACTAGTTCGAGAGGGAAACGAACAGCCTTATGTAATTTGGTGCTTCCATGGCTGCCATAGCTAAAACGCATTAGGTGCAAGATCATTATCTTTGGAAGAGATTGTATGTTGACAGATTTTCTCGCAGCCACAACTCCAGCCTGAAATAAAATGATTATAAGTATTTAGGAATAATTACACTTACACCCCCTCGACTTAGGGGTAAATACAGCTAGACCCCCTATACTATTGAAAATTACAAAGACACCCCCTCGACTATGGCTCTATCTAACACTTAGGTCCTGCCGTTAGTCGTTTTCTTATTTCCATGTAGATTCTAACGTCCTATTAACTCGACAAAAACTTACTTACATCGCTCATTTCATGTATAGTAAACACTATAACAAAAATGTTATGGATAATTTAGTCATTTCATCACTTTTTGTTAAGTTTTTAAGGTTTTCATTAGGGTTAGAGGATCTATCTGTAATTTTCAATAGTACAGGGGGTCTAGCTGTATTTACCCCTAAGTCGAGGGGGTGTAAGTGTAATTATCCCAAGTATTTATTATTTTTAAATCATGGAAAATTTTCTATAAACGTTTATTATTAAATGACCGCTTCATTTAAAAGCCTAAGTTGTTATAGAGGACAGATGTTAGTATTTACTATTAAATATTCCAAGACTTACATTCCATGACTTTATTTATGACAAATCTAAAGAATTAAAGGTCTTAGAGAGGAATTTCCACATTAAAAATGCAATAAGAATTCTAAATATTTATTATTGAATACTGCTTTATCTAAAAGCTTCAGCTGTTAGAGAAGATCGACATTAAGTATTCAAGATTTCCAACATTTATATTCCATGTGTTTATTAGATAATCTAAAAGTTTAAGTTGTTAGAGAGGAATTTCCGTGGTTCTAGCCACGACAAGAAAAATTGTTAGCATATATAATAATAAAATGCTCTGAAATCAAGTTGATTTACCTTTCCTGCTGTCAATGCTCTGTATTCATCGAGTGTTTCTGGAGCAGAAAATAGACGAAGAGCATCTTCAATTGTTCGAATAATTTCATGAGAAATTTCTAAATGGAGCAACAGAAATGGCTGGACAGTGGCCGAGGCTTTGTTGCCTATCCATAACAAGCAAAATATTTTAATATCACATTAAACATATTATCCACATAAAGAAACTGATAATATTCCAATTTATAATTGTTATTCATGATTCAGAATCATCATAATTAACCTTTTGCCTTTACAACACTTCGCAACTGTCCGCCAAAAATCGAGCTGAGTTCTGAAGGTACAAAACTCTGTGTTCTCGTCACTGCAGATTTATTCTTTGGGCCGACTGTTTCCCACTCATCATCTTCTGATGTTGAAACCAAAGATGATTTTCTCCCTTCCAAGTGGGATTGCCCCTCAAGCTTTAGCAATTCATCGTGCATTTGATCCATAATGAAACTTAAAAACTCTTGGGCATCCTCTTGTCTGTCAAGAAACAGATCTAAATGTTATTATTTCAGTTTCGAAACATGATAATCTCATTTCTAACAAAAATATAGTTTATTTTCATTCTCATAATGGGATCCTTAACAAATGAAATAATCATATCCTGTCCAGAAATGTTCGACTGATTTGACCTGTGACTATTTCTTTGATTTATTTTGTAATTCTTCAATTTTTCACATAAAAATTCATAATTTTGTGCCGCCTCAAGTAAAAAATATTGCTCCTCCTCATTAAAGAGTTCAAATTTTGCACCCCCTGAATAAAAACTACTGACTCCATCCACAAATTAATAATTATGCATTTGAGTATTATTTTCAACTAACAATTTAGATTTCCTATGATACTAATCCAAACATATATTCAGTATCATACAAAAACCAGTACACACATTAAAAAATCTTATCTTTTCAATAACAAAATTTTAAACTAATAACTGACCTCGGCCTTCCTGTAAAGTTACTCGATACATCAGGGGTAAATTTCCTCAACACCCCTTCAAACATGGTAGGATTAAAAGGCCTTCCCGTTTCAAGTATATTGACATCCTTTTTCTTTGTATTGTTTCCACCGACCACATCAAATTCACCAATGAACTCAGCAAATGCAGCTAATGTTGGATATCCAACCTAAAAACAAGGGAAGCATATATCTGAACAACATTGTAAAATAAAACAGAACATAGAAAAAGAGAAAAGGAAAAAGTTGCAAACCTTTGGAATGTTACAGTTTTTTAGTCCCTGTAAAAGCTGAACAAATGGAGAACAAGACAGAAGAGCCTGCAATGTTGCATTGAGGAAACACAAATTGCCAGAATTAATCAATCCACGAGGTAATATATCCTTATCTTGATTATATGAAATGGGCTTCCGCCGAGCCTCCTCTTCAATTTTAGGTTCTTTGATGGTTCCATTCAACTTTATTCCTTTGATTCCATCAATTATTTCTTGATTATTTCCATGCAGGCCATTTTTAGAATCATGTAATTTTCCATTTTCCGACATGCTAGGCAAGATTTCAGCAGAGGGGAGTATATTTTCAGGAGATTCAACCTGAGTGTCTGATATGCTGCTAAAACTACCAAAAGATAATACTGGGACGGGATTTGGTGAACTGGATTGCAATTCTTTGCTTTTCTCTTGAGGTTTTGGGGTATTTGGAGGTGTTTGGCCCAGCCACGAACGGGTTTCATCCTCAGTAAAAGAACCAAAGAGCAACACCTAAAGAAAAAAGCAATACTTTCAGCATTTAATGGGCAATTACCAGCAATAACAGCCATAAACTAGTAGTGCTAAAATCCTAGGCGTGAAGAAAGATGAAAGATCATATCCTACACTCCCGCTCGTGTGATGTTACCCATTTGGGTATATACCTTAGTGGGTTGTGATCCGTTAGGTAATACATGATGATATCACATTTAACTTTATTACATCATAATATCATGATCTAACGGCTCACGAACCAGTTGGATGTAAACCCTACACATCTTTTACAAGTATGAATCATGTCAAGCAACACTTAAACAGAAGTAATGTGAGACATTTAATGTTGCTATATTGGACGAATATCACATCAATAAATCCTAGTTCTCCTCATTCTATAGGAATAGACCACACCTGAACTTGGAGACGAACTCTGTAAACTTTAAATATCATACATTTCCTTGTAGTCCCTAATAGTATAGAATGCAAAAAAATTGAATCTTTTTCATAATTGTTTCGCACTTAATACCAAAAATCAGAGAACCCATAAGTCAAAATCTCAACTTTCCATCAAAAACCACAAAATTAAGCTAACTGCAAAGCAAAAACAGAAAATAGCAGATAATTCACACAACCCTGCAAAAAGATAGCAAAATCAATTTAAAAAATAGCTTAATTAATTAAAAATAAAAAATTAAAGGCACTCTACGAAATCAACAAGCTGAATAAGTAACAAGCAACTGAATAATACATACACACCTTGTTAGGGTCACTCATGGTGAGAAACAGTTGAATTCGTCAAATTTTTCTTCAAAATTAGGATAAAGACTTCTGGGATATGAAATAAAGAAGAAAGTGCGCAGAATATATGTCGGGAAAAATCAGGGATTGATGAGGAAACTTATTTTCGGAGTGAGAAGATATGAGAGAGAAGATTGAAGAAGACATGTGAGAGAAACAGAACATTTAACACAAGCTTGCCCCTCAGAAAGAAGCATCGACCAATTATGAAACCCAAAATAAAGGGAAAAATTCGTCTCCGAGAGATTGAGGGATTTCGATGGGATTTTGATTTCCTTTTTCCTACTTGCTTTTTATATGTAGTTTAGGTTTAGGTTTTTCATGGCAGAGTGGTGGTCGTCTTGTGATTCAGTGTGTTTTTTTTTTTTTTTTTATATGTATTGTTTCCCTTTTCTTTCTTTCCTCTTTTTTTTTTTTTTTTAATGAAATTCATCATATTAGTTTTTCTCTTTTTTGGAAAATAGATAATTTTTTCATGTATTGCTAAAATATTATAAAAATATATTAAATATGTTATTATTATTAGGGATAATTACGCGTACACATTGACTTAGAGGAAAATAAAACAAAACTTCATCGACTATTGTAAATTAAAAACAGATCCCCCAATCTTAACGGAAACCTAAAAATATAATCGAAAGTTGCTAAATTATCATGTTTAACCTTAACGACCATTAATTGAAAAATAGTAAAATTATATTTACACCTCAACTAGGAATTTTTTTCTTGACATAAGTCATAACCCTAATTGTAGGATCTAAATGTTAGATGAAATAATAGTTAAGGAGATATCTCTATCACTTAAAATTGTTGAGGAGGTATTGCTGTATTTCGTCCTAAATCAAGGGTTGTAAGTATAATTATCCCTTATTATTAAATGAAACATTTGAAAAATAAGGTACTTTAAGGAGCTTTTTGTCTAGGTTTGATTGTGATACACTTAAAATAAATAAATTAACATGGAAAATTTGAGGTCGTGTTTGGTGTTTCGAGCAGAGATTACAACTGATATTTTTTTATCATAATTTACTGTAAAAAGATTGTTACTTGAAACATGAATCCTTAGTTTTCTTGATCAAATAATCCAAATCATAATTACTCCATGGAAATATCAAACAATATCATGTTCAAAATGAGAAAAAAATCTATTTTATTTTTTACTTTGTTTTTGTGTGGGCCGCATGGAAGTGTAAGTTTTGCAAGTAAAAAACACTAGATGAGTTGTATTGGCCCAATTATGTAGAACAAAATTGATTGGGCTTACCAAATTGTTTGCAAAAATTTCTACTTTTAGAGAATTATTATTATTAAAATTGTAAGAAATTAGAGTTATAAAGGTTAAGAGCGTTTTCAGAAGAAAAATAATATGTACATAAACACATTTCAAAAATAGAAAGAAGAATATAAAAGTTGAAAAAGAAACACCGGGAAGGTATTTTTAGCTGCTAACGTATTTCAGTTTATTTTAAATAAAGATATCAAAAATCAAGAACTCGATATTAAGCTAATATTAAAATTTTACTTTTTTCTAGAGTTTGTTAGCGTAAGTGTACTTGGAATTTATTCCTCTCCTCTTGTTGTCCATCGTACCAATTGATGCAAGGTCTGAAACCCTACTTTTATATGCTATTTTAGTGATCTTTGTGTTTCATGGTACGGTATCCTCGTGTTCGTGTTCGTGTTCTCGTATCATAATTTTTTATTTTATACGAAATGGACAAAGAAGTAAGAACAATAAGTCATAATGTGGTAGTACCCCATGTCAAGATAATGTCCAATTATTTCCTGCCAAATTCACGTGCCTGGTGGCCATCCTCACGAGTGAAGTGGAATTGCAGTACTGCACTCTTTCTATACTTTGTAATAACTGGAGTTGAAGTGGTGATCCATTTGATTAAGAATGGGGATATTACGGATTATCCCTTGGGTAATAGTGTGATAGACTGTCGGAAAATAGTTTGTCTTTCTTGGAAAACTCGTTTGATGAGACATATATACTTGCACTGATTTTTTGACAAAGATGAGTCATGATTTAGATGTTAGAATTAGAACTTGGAATATAACATTCCCAACGAGGGGCTTGATTGTATACGGGCTGAGATGACTAGTATATCTAAAGTCTTAGCATTCCAGTCATGACTCATGAGAAGTATTTTTATAATTTTTAATCTTATATTCTCATTTTATTTTTGGTAGTGTCATTTTGCTAAATCTACAATAGTATTTTTTGATATTTTTCCAAATGTATTGTCTACTGCGTAATTAAGGAAAAAAAACAAGACATAAACAGCGAGTCTCGGTAGATCTGGCACATGAAGTCAACAACAGGGGTCCCTCAAACAATACACAAACTCCTCAAAATCCGAACAAATAAAATCAACATCAAGGGATATTTTCGTAACTTCCCCAATTCCAAATCCAAATATAAATTGCAAAAGCTGTATACCACCAAAATTACTACAAGAAAAACCCAAAAATAATTAGTGCATTTGATACACTTTTGGCAGATTTTTCCCTCCTTTTAATAGCCAATCTCTCCTTTTTCACCTGATTAATCAAGACCCATCTTAAAAAACAATTAAAAAAAAAAGGGAGTTTTTTCTCACAAGAAAAATTCCTGCATTTTGAATTCTTGAGATTCAAGATTGAAATTTTAGCCCACCGCCACTCTTGGAACACTTTTCCAACATCTCTTCTCTCTAAAGATTCTTTTTTTTTTCTTAGAGAGAGAGAGAGAGAGAGAGAGAGGAGGCTATGTTGGCGTGGGGGTTTCACTGTCTTATTTTTACTTGCATTTCAAGCTGCCCACCTCAGATCCATGATTAGGGACTAAGACAACTCAACATCTCAGAAGGGGTGTTAAATTTTTTCCTATTTGATGAGGTATGCTTCTGAAAATGATGCCTTAGCTCTTTTAAGTGTGAAATGTTACTGACATTCATTCCACCATTGTAAGAGAAGTAGGTGACCTGTTTCTGATTATTCTTAAGCTCTGCGAATAAGTTCATATATTTTGGAAAAGCACTCACTATTTTCCACTGTAGTTTACTTTTCTCTTTTGTTTTGTTTGCTTAATTATCTTTTATTGTTAAGACTTTTGGGGGGAGTGACTAAAGTGTGTTTATTCAGCTGAATTTTGATCGAGTATTTTCTTCATCGAATCCCATTTAGATTCTTCCTTCGGATTTCAAAAAAATAGTCTATTTGGGTTCTTCATTGAATCTATGTGGGGTTCAAAGATTTGATTTTTATTTAATGACTTTGCTTAAAGTTTCGTTCTTTATGTTAGTAAATCAATTTAAAGAAGTAATTAGAGAGAGCCCTCATTATAGTTCAATAAAAGGTATCTTTCCTGCCTTTAGTTCCATGTATGCTGTATTTCTTTTGATTAATAAGTATTGATAATATCTATGTATAAGAGTATCTGTTGCACATTTTCAAGATCTGTGATTTCCCCCTTTTGCTCGACCCTTATTAATTTAACACAACTCCCATTGGTTTTGGTGCCTCATTGATGTCAAATGTATCGCAATCCAAATTTAAATTTTCTTTGCGATTCACATTAGTTTGTATGCTTGAAAAAGGAACTTGTTATTTGTGCACATGTTTTTGACTTAGTCTTGAATGGTCTTCATTTTCCTTCTTATGTTTAGTAATGTTTTTATTGTTTCATAGTTACATTATAAGTAATGGTATGAATTCGACTTTGCAGTATGTTCCAGTATTTAGCAGATGTTGCTTAGAGCAGGTGTGAAAAAATGTCAAGGATTTCAAAGTGGAAGTTTGACAAGACCAAAGTGAAAGTGGTCTTTCGGCTTCAATTTCATGCCACACATGTATGATTTTTTCTCATAAATTATTCCAACTTTTTTGATTTATTCCTAGATGATTGTATATTTATTACAAAGTTGACAGTGTTGTACAATTGTAATGGAGATGATGCTTATTTCAGCACTAAATACCAAATCAAGAGACAAGAATTAGATATGTTTTAGCGAAGCGTTTTCTTGTTTTTATTTCCTAACATTTAAATAATTTATCTGCATCATTTTATATCTGCATTGGACTTACTGAATTATTTACTTGATCGTTTCAGATTCCCCAGAGTGGATGGGATAAGTTATTTATATCTTTCATCCCTGCTGATACCGGAAAGGTAACAGCAAAGACAACCAAAGCAAATGTAAGAAACGGGGCGTGTAAATGGGCAGATCCTATTTATGAAACTACCAGGCTTCTTCAAGATTCTAAAAGTAAACAATACGATGAGAAACTCTACAAAATTGTTGTGGCTATGGTAATATTTATATCTTCAGTTTGATTTAAGTCATCTATATATTTATACAAGAATAATGATTCATAAATATAAATATTTTGTATTGTTGATTGATATGATGATTAGTTAGAAATTTTAATAAAATATTTTTGGGGACCACGATGTTTCTATTAACGAAATATGTTATTTTCTTTTATTTTGGGAAAACAAAAATAAGCTCAATTTCAATTTTTTCCAGGGATCTTCACGAGCTAGCATCCTTGGTGAGGCTGCTCTAAATATTGCTGATTATGTCGATGCTTTGAAGCCGTCTGCTGTAACAATTCCTCTTCACGGATGCAATTTCGGGACTATATTACATGTAAGTAAAAATTAAAAATCCCAGCATAAGTATTTGCAAATTCTTTTTGAAACTATAGTGAGGCTAAATGCTGTCTTTTAAGTATCTTAATTTATTGAATTTTTGTGTTACAGATTACAATCCAGCTCCTGACATCAAAAACTGGATTTAGGTACCAAACCTTTATGTTGAATGCTGATTTTTTATATTTTCTACAACTTTTCAATAATACAAGTTTATATCTTGCAGGGAATTTGAGCAGCAGAGGGAACTCAGAGAAACGGGATTACAACCAGGTGTTGGTAGCCATGGCCATATTACCACAGGCAAAATACCATATTCTGAAGAAGTTATCAATGATCAGACTGATAAGGTCTTATTGCTTACTCGTTTCTTATATTTTATTTGCAATAATCATGATGACCTCCCTTTAACTGCATAAAATTACACAAATATCAGCACTTTGTCGCACGTAGTTAAATGATATTACAATCTAAATCTTAGTAAATTTCCAAATTGTTCTCGCAAGTATGGATGATTTTATATGATTGAGAGGGAGGCTTTGTAACTTTATGACTAAGAGGGGAAGTTTGTGTTATTAAATATAGTACAAAGGAGGTTGGTGTAAACCAGCCTAATTTTGGTCAAGAAACACTTACGTGGTCACACTATGTTGTGTTGTCTGTATAACAGTAATTACAGTTAGTTACAGGGGAGGTTAGTGTAAAAATAGCGTAATTTCAGTCAAGGTCAGAATGATCATTATTTTGAATTTCTTCGTATAACCTAGTTTTGATTTTTCTGATCTCCACAGGTCAGTCCAAGAATCAAATTCAAATCAGATGGTAATGAACTCTCTTCACTTGAGGAAGAGCCAAACGTTAACGAAGAATATGCTGACTCAGCTACCGGACTTGA
Organism: Verbena officinalis; assembly: GCA_958496215.1. Taxonomy (NCBI): domain Eukaryota; kingdom Viridiplantae; phylum Streptophyta; class Magnoliopsida; order Lamiales; family Verbenaceae; genus Verbena; species Verbena officinalis. The sequence goes on along the minus strand of OY292390.1, from coordinate 29,256,917 downwards.
CGGCTCATCCAACACTTCTGGAAGCTTGTATGCAGAAAAGCATGAAGGTTCGAGCACGCCCGACATCGATAGCCTCAAAAGCACAACTTCTGTTGATCCGCCAACAGCAAAAGGAGAAGATGCATCTCATCATCAAAACATAGACAATGAATTAGCAATTGCTTGTGAGGAGAACAATCGGCTCAGAGGAAGCTTAGTAGTGGCAGAATCGTCATTTTACAATCTCAAGCTTGAACTCACCTCTTTGCAAAGCTTGGCCGATGACTTAGGTGCCGAAACAGAAAAATTCTCGCGGGTCCTTTCTGCTGAACTATCGTCGTCTCAAGAATTGGCAAACGAGGTTTCTTTCATGAAATCAGAGTGCTCAAGTTTGAAAGATGACATAATCCGTCTCAAAGATTTGAAACTTAGCCCTCAAGTTCCTCTTAAAGAAACGAGCAATAACAAGGATATAAAGATTCGATATTTAAATGGGATTTCTTTTGTGGAAGACAAGATAAGAGAGCTTCAGAAGAAGACGTATATTGATGGAGACACTAAATCTATTTACCTTGAGCTGGAAGCAGTGCTCGATTTTCTGACTGATTTCAAACTCAGAAATGGCGAAATGGGCTTGTCTAAGGAAAATGGGCTGGGCCTGGATTTGTGTCAGCCAGAGATTATTCTTCAGCAATTCGGTATGACGGCGACGGCAACGGTCTCTGAGGTTATTAACCCTGCAATTGATGCAATGAAAGCTCAGATCTTTGACCTCGTACGGGAGCTGGACGAGGCGAAAGTAGAAAAGGAAGCTCTTACGAGAAAAATGGATCAAATGGAATTATATTACGAAGCGCTTATTCAAGAATTGGAGGAAAATCAGAAGCGCGTAATTGGTGAGCTTCAGCTTCTCACGAATGAGCATTCAACTTGCTTGTACACATTAGCTGCAAGAAAAGCTGAAATGGAAGACATGAGTCAGCAGATGCTGAGATTTGTGGATGAGAAACTTGTTTTGGAAGCCCGAAATGAGGATCTTGAGCAACGGGCCTCAACTTCTGAAGCTGCTTTGAGACGGGCCCGCATGAATTACTCAATTGCGGTGGATAAATTGCAGAAAGACCTTGTGCTGCTTTCTTCACAAGTTATGTCCGTTTTCGAGACCAATGAAAATCTCATCAAGCAGGCTTTACCTTTGCAGAACCACGAAAATGATGATAATGCTAAAAAATCGCCCCAATTTCAGAGAAGATCGGTTGGTGGAGATATTCTAATGGGAGACTTGAAGAGGTCGTTTGGAAAGCAGGAAGAGCTTTATCAAAAAGTCGAAGAAGAACTTATTGAAATGCATGGGTTGAATTTGAATTTGGATATATACTCAAAAGCATTGCAAGAATCCTTACGCGAAGCCAATGGCGACATTAGAATCATGAAGGGAAAAGTTGACGAGCTTGTCGAGGAGTTGAAAGTTTCAACTGATTCTCAAAATCAGTTCATGACGAGGTTGCAGAAGGCTACAGATGAAATTCATGGGCTTAGCGAGTACAAATCTAGTAGCATTTCCCAGTTTAGTGATATGGATTTGCGAAATCAGCTTCTAGAAGATAAGTTGGTAAGCATTTCTGATGAAAATTGTCTTCTTGCTCAGAAGCTGAAAGAATGTGAGAGCAAGTCTGCAGCTACTTCGGCTGAAAATTCTGAGCTCTCTCTTCAATTAAAACATGTGGAGTATGAAAACGAGAAGCTTGTTAATGAAATGTCACTTTTGGAAGAGAAATTGACAAACCTCAACTCTAAATCGGAGGAATTGATTTCTTCGAAGGAAGATCTCAAGGAAAATATCGGTTTTGTGCGAGATAAGTTGGGTGATCTTTTGGCGTCTCACAACAATGACCTGTCGGCAAATTGTGGGAATGTGGATATAAAAGATATGATTTTGCAGTTGGATGAAATCCAGCATAATGCATGCATGAAAAATTGCGAATTGATGGAAGAGAATCAGAATCTGAAAAACGAGAGGGACGTTGCTGATGCATCGTTGAGAGCCATCCGATCGGAAATTATGGTGATGAAACAGAAGTGCAAAAGTGGTACACAAGATATGGCGAGTAAAATGGCTGTGTCGAATGCCCTTGTGGAGAAACTTCAAGCTGAATTCGAGTTGGTGGCTCATAATCTCCAATTAAGTTTTGAAATTGAAGAAAATTACAACGTGCAGAATAAAGTGCTTTTGGCTGATCTGGCGCTTCTAGAAGAACAGATGGAAGAGCTGGCGAGTAAGAACGGTCATCTTGCTGAAGAGATCTCGGGGTTGGATGACGTGGCGGAAGTGCTTCGAAGGGATAAATTAGCCATTGATGAGCTAATGCATGATAAGCTAGAACTTTCATGCGAGATTAGTCGTTTGAAGGACAATTTGGTAATTTTGCGCAACGAGTTGCATGAGGAGAAGGTTTGCAAAGATGATCTGGAGGGAAAAGTTAGAGAACTCATGCATGTTAAGGAACTTACAAATGAAATGTCGGTTTTAGAGGAAAATCTTGATTTTGTGCGAGAGAAATTGATGATTTTGTTGGTTTCTTACAGTCAGCAATTTGGTTTGTTTTCTGACTGTGAGACTCGTGATTTTGAGGGCTTGAATGTAAAAGATGCCGTTGTGCGGTTGGAAGAAATCCAGCATGATGCATGCATTAAAATTTGTAAGTTGATGGAAGAGAATCAGAATTTGAAAAACGAGAGGGACACTGTCCGATCGGAAATCTTGGCTATGGATCAGAAGTTCAAGAGCGGCGTGCAAGAAATTGACGAGAAATATGCTGAGCAGAATAAAGTACTCTTGGATGAGCTGGCACTTCTAGAAGAACAAATGGAAGAGCTGACGTGTCAAAACAGTCGCCTTGCTGAAGAGATCTCGGGATTTGATGACGTGGCCGAAGAGCTTGCGAGGAATAAATTAACCATTAATGAGCTAGTGCATGATAAGCAAGAACTTTCACGTGAGATTAGTTGTTTGAAGGACGATTTGGTAATTTTGCATAAGGAAAAGGGCTACAAAGACGAACTGGCAGGAAAAGTTAGAGATCTTGAATTGGAGAAATCGAGACTGGACCGACTTTTGGATCAGCAAAATGTGTTCTTGGAAAAAATTACAAGGAATCAAGAAAGTCGGATGTTAGAGATGCATGACGATTCAATTGTCTCTGATGTTAAATTTATTTATGTTAGAATCCAATACGAAGCTCTACTCGAGGAGCTTCGGGAAATGTACAACTCTACAGAAGCTAACTGGAGGGAAGAAAAAGTGAACTTTTTGAAAAGTCTCGACAGCCTAAGATCTGATCTAGAAGCATCTGTAGCTGAAAAGGAGCTTCTTTCAGATTCCAACAATGAGATCAAGAATCAACTCGAGGAGTGTCTAGATAAGCTGAAAACGATGGAATGCCGTGTTTTAATGGAGAATGATCTAGAAGCGAAACTCATTTCATCAGTGGGGCAACTGGGGGAAATTCAGAAAATGCATGATAGTACAGAAGCTAACTGGAGGGAAGAAAAGGTGAACTTGTCGACGACTCTCAACAGCCTAAGATCTGATTTAGAAGCTTCTAGAGCTGAGAAAGAGCTTCTTTCAGATTCCAACAACCAAATCAAGAATCAACTCGAGGAGCTTCAGAAAATGTACAACTGTACAGAAGTTAACTGGAGGGAAGAAAAAGCGAACTTGTTGGCAAGTCTAGACAGCCTAAGATCTGATCTAGAAGTTTCTAAAGCTGAAAACACGCTTCTTTCAAATTCCAACAACGAGATCAAGAATCAACTAGAGGAGCTTCAGGAAATGTATAACCGTACAGAAGTTAACTGGAGGGAGGAAAAGGCAAACTTGTTGACGGGCCTTGACAGCCTAAGATCTGATTTAGAAGCTTCTAAAGCTGAAAACGAGCTTCTTTCATATTCCAACAGCCAAATCAAGATTCAGCTCAAGGAGCTTCAGAAAATGTATAACTGTACAGAAGTTAACTGGAGAGAAGAAAAAGCGAACTTGTTGGCAAGTCTTGACAGCCTAAGATCTGATCTAGAAGCTTCTACAGCTGAAAACTCACTTCTTTCAAATTCCAACAACAAGCTCAAAAATCAACTCGAGGAGCATCAGAATAAGCTGAAAACGGCAGAATCCCGATCTTCCGTGGAGAACATTCTAGAAGCTTCTGAGGAAGAAATCGATCACTTGATTGTTTCAAAACAGGAGTTGGAAGTTTTAGTATTATTACTCAGAGGCAAAGTCAGCGAGCAATCTAAAAGCATAGCTTTCCTAGAAGAGGACAAAAATGACATTTCACGTAAGCTCTCGAAACAGATTTTGAGGACGGAAGAGTATAAAAACTTATCATCCCATTTCAAGGAGCTCAAAGACAAAGCAGAGGCTGAAAAACGGGAAACCGAAGTCGTACCATCGGTCACTGTTCAAGATTCCTTGAGAATTGCTTTCATCAAAGAACAATATGAAAGTAAGGTTCAAGAATTAAAGCAAAAGCTTTCGGTATCCCAAAAACATGGAGAAGAGATGCTTATGAGGCTGCAAGATTCGATTAACGAAATCGAAACTAGGAAGAAATCTGAAGCTTTGAACTCGAAGAGGAACGAGGAGTTATCTATGAGGCTCGAGGCGTTAGAAGAAGAGTTGGAGACGGCTTTTGTGGAGAAAAGGGAAATAAGCAAAGCTTATGATAGAATTAAGGCCGAGTTGGAATGCGCGTTGCTAAGCTTGGAATGTTGTAAGGAAGAAAAGGAAAAGCTTGGAGCTTCTTTGATAGAATTTGAGGAAGAAAAATGTCGGCTTGGTGGTGAGCTTAATTCAGTGAAGGACGAAATGGAGAATTTGAAGCTTGCTATGAGTTTTGAAAAGGATGAATGTGAGGTCCGCAGGTTGAATGGGAATTTGTCCCCTAAATTCTTGGAAAGAGATGAGTTGACATATGGTAGTGAAAATGCAGATGAGTCGCGGATCGCTCAGGTAATAAACTTTATGAACACTGAAAATAATGAAAGACTTAATTACATCCACACCCCTTCAGAGATAGCTGTTGGTACCTGCAAGTTTAAAAAAACCCCACACTTTCTTAAAATGATTAAAATTTCATACTTAGGGGTCCATACGTAGTAAGAAGAAATTGCCCCTGTGCAATTATAGAAATTTCTTTCCTTAGTAGGAAAATTATGCATATGTCCCTTGTAATATTAAACTAAGAATTTCAGTGGCCAGAAGAGGGTTATTTGTGATTTTGAAAACTAAAGGGTCGTATTAATTGTGCAGGATGCTGAAGAATTTCGACAGAGCAATGGCAAGAATTCCGAAAGATTGAGATCAAGCATGGAGCATTTACATGAAGAGGTATTTTTTGTTTTCCTAAAAAAACTATAGTTTAAAATAACCTTTTCGTGTGATGGAATTCCAACTTCCAACACAATTCATTATTTTATTTTTATTTTTATTGCAGCTGGAAAGGATGAAAAACGAGAATACGGTCTTCGACATAGGCGATGATGCGGGCCCAGGTCCAGAAGTTCCACAAAGAGAAATCCAACAACTGCATAAAGTGAGCTTCAATTAACTGTTTCAGACTATGATAATCTATATTGATGACAAAAATCTTATCTGTGTTTCAATTTATTTATTTGTTTCGAAAGACGAACGAAGAGCTGCGAAGCATGTTTCCTTTGTTCAATGAAATCCCAGGTGGTGGGAACGCCTTAGAAAGGGTTCTTGCTTTGGAAATTGAGCTTGCTGAAGCCTTGAAGGCGAAAAATAAATCGAATCTCCAATTCCAGAGGTATTTATTTATAAAACAGGCACATTTAGTCATTTATTTTTTCAGGTACATTTATTTTTTAAAAACAGCCACAGTTAGTCATTTATTTTTTCAGGTTGCAATATTAGTTCCCTATGTTTTGAAAATTGTCACGTTTAGTCTTTCATGGCCAACAACCTTGTTATTTTAATGTTTTGAGTTTTGAAAAAGGATTAAGTGAACTAATTTTGGAACATAGACTAAATTGTAACGCAATAAACACAGTGGACTAAAATTAAAATACTATAAAATAAAAGATAAAAATTATGGACTTCCTTAGAGATGGCTTTCACATTGCCTTACATATAGGTTAACGATGTCATTTCCAAATTTTAATAAACATTTGTATTTGCGGGAGCAAATATGAGTTCTGTTATTAAAATTTCTCGAGGAACTTTGTCAGTTTTGATTACACTTCGGTAGTCACAGAGGGTTTTTTCGTAATTACAAAACAATGGGTGAAAGTTTGTGTAACTACACCTTAGTAGTGTTTGCAAACTCTAAAAAAAAAAAACTTTTGTGCTTTCTGCCTTTTTTAAGCACATAGGGACTTCTGCTTATTTTAAGCAGAACTACGCTATAAGCTGGAAGCACCCAAGGACCAACTTTTAGCTTCAGCTTCTAATTTCAAGGTTATTTTCTTAAATTAGTGGAAGTTTACTTACAGTAACAAAAGTGCTTCTGGAAACCCAAAACAAAAGTGCTTCTTTTCACCTTCCTTTTCCTAACACCTCACTTCCACAAAACTTTTAGCTTCTCCGAAAGAAAAAGCTCTTGCAAACACCAACATAGTTATTACGGCTAGTGCGAGTTTGATCCGAGTTATTACATTTGCATAATTTTTTAACATATTTTTTCCTGTCTCCTTTATCTCAGTTCTTTCTTGAAACAACATAGCGACGAGGAAGCAGTTTTCAAGAGCTTCAGAGACATAAACGAGCTGATTAAAGAAATGTTGGAGCTCAAAGGTCGGCACGCTTCATTGGAGGCTGAGCTGAGAGATATGCACGACCGCTACTCTCAACTCAGCCTCCAATTTGCTGAGGTTGAAGGAGAGAGACAAAAACTCAAAATGACACTAAAAAATGTCAGACAATCAAAAAAGATTGTTTCCTTAAACCGATCATCGTCTGCAAATGTTATGGAACATCCTTCTTCATAGGAACAGAATTTTGTCAATCCTTAATGTAAATATATTGTTGCAGTCGCCATGTTTTCTACTGGCAAACAACTTCTTCCTCCATAGATCTTTGTAGTATCATAATTATACATATGTTTCTCCACCCCTTTTTATGTCCCTTCTGTTGTAATATCATAGATATGTATAGAAAATCATTTTATACATATTTTAACATTTTCACTATTTTTAAGTCCTGCAGATAAGGTAGGAAATGAATTAAACTAGTTGATATTTGATTTGAAGTAGATCGTTAAAAACTCGTTAGTACTTAAGGTTTTTCTTTTTCTTTAAGGAAAACAGAGCAATAATATTAAAACAAATTATAACAAATGAAGGTATTATGTATACATTTTATGTTTCAAGAGAGAATATTTGTAAGGTAATCGATAATTTTTCGTATTTTTAATCCGTTTATGTGTTATTCCAAATTCTAGCATCGTAATTAAGAAATTGGCCTGAAACCTGGAAAAAACAAATCTCAGGCTCAACTTTGATTTCATACTACAGAAACTCCACTTCCCATAGTCTAATTAAGCGAAAACCAACCAAATTTCCATTATACATACACAATAACAAAGATTTAACATTCACACATTATCGTTGTCATATATCGTCTACAAATAATACAACTCGCAACAAACGAAGACTCGTTCTTTAAGTTGTCTTCTCCTTTTCTTGATTTTAGACTTGGTACAACAATCACCATTTACTGTTTGTCCTCAAGCTCACTGTGTGATATTTTTGAATTTATAAACATTTGTAAATCATTTAAATGCAGTAATGCAAACTTATGGGGAAGCAGAAAATAATTGCTTTTGGAGAAGATCTACGTTACAAGATCACGCAAAAGCATCCGCCTTTCTTCTTGGAAATGTCCTGCAACTTATCTGCATAAACAACACGTGCAAAATCCGTAAAGTGATAGATTCTAAGTTATTAAGTACAGTGAAACATAGGTAGGACATGAAATTATCAATGGAAGAATTTAGTAATTCAAATAGTACAGAGTTATGAATATATCAATAGAAATTTTAAATAAAAATTTCAACTTCAAACCCATATGTTAGATTAATCTCTCCTTTAAAAGCTTAGTGTTTGGTGTTAAATATTTAGACCATTATGCATATTGTACGCAGGAAACTGAGCTAGAATGATTCTTAGATGTTAACAAGATTAACATGAAAGTCAACAGCTATTAGCAATATAATCAAAATTAGTACGTATTATAAAAAGTATGGTGCTTGACTTTCTAAGCTAAAACGAGTGAGAAACAACAGATCATTTAATGGTTAAGCAATGGAACTAATATACCATGAGATATTCATTTTGCTATTTTGAATAATCACAGTTTCCTCACATCTAACTATGCAATAACATATATATCCCCTTTTAGTTCCAAAATTACGCATACCTCCCTTGTAACTTATTTCCACCCTATAGTCACCCCATTCTGTTGATTATCACACTCAATAAAGTAATATCATAACTCAAATTTTAGTAAACATTTCAAATTATCCTTTTAATAGATCTTTTCAATTTTGATTAAATTTCAATGACCGAAAGGGTTGTGTAAGTTGGAAACTAAAGGGGCAATCTAAACATTATTCCACTTATTTGTCATCCAGCTTCCACTTGTGTTCATCACTTAATTTCACAACTCAAAATGGCTAACTCACTTGCAAATTCTAGCAAAAGTCATATTTAAATATGAAATATTACCACTATTTTTATCTGGCATTGGCGGACGTACAACAACATGCATTGTGATGACACCTCCAGGCACTTCACTGAGAGGAAGTCGTGATTCAGCAAGTGTACGATTATTTTCAAGTATCCTTCCAGCATTAATCAGCTTTATATCATTTATGGATTTAGGCCCATTTTCTTTGTCTGCAATTTAAAAATCTCCATGAGGATAACTTGATTATTTTCAAGAAATAATGAAACTCCAAGCAAGATAGAAATAACATATTTCACATGACTCTCATCTTTCACAGTTTTCATTCATAAATACTGCTACGGGCCATTAAAACACGAAACAACGTAAACTATATGCAAAAATATCAAGCAACTTAAGCAAATGATATCCATTATTTTGCAGCTAAAAGCCTGGCTTGTTCATAGCCACACACGTACACACAAATTCTACCTAGCTAAGTTTGATTATTACAACAATTCTACCTAAAGAAGAACGGAGAAATTGTTTATCTTACTCGAAAACAAAGAATATAAGCAACGGAACAAAAATATACCACGCATTATATTGCTCTTATCAACATACTGCTGAAACACATATAACAGTTTTCTGCACGAAAAGATCCACTTGCGCCAAAGAAACTAAAATTCAAGTATAAGCATAAAAGTTAAAATACAAAAGAACCCGAAAAGCGAATCGAATCGAATCACAAGTAATCATGCAATCCTGAATATCAAAAAGGAGTTATAACCTTTGGGCCATTGTGCAATAATCTTTTCCTTAAGAGAAGTCACAGTTGCACTGGAATTATACTTGCTTGGTCCAATGTCACTACCATCAGCAAGCCTGAATTTGAGTTCCACCAGTTCATCCCCAGCCATTTAAATACAAATCTCACAATATTTTTTGAGCCTCAAAACAATTTCTTACAACCCACAAATCAAATCTAGGAAAATCCAAAAGTCAACCAACTTTATCAAAGATAACCTTAAATCGACAAACTAAGACCATACATACAAAGCCCAGATCAGAACTAAAAACATGGTGTTTTCAAAATTGCCCAGAAATGAAAAGACCAACTTTCAAGTCAAAGAGGGATCTTTCCTCATCTGTGAAAAAGCCCAGATCAAAACTGGGCAAGATTTCAGCCGAAGAACTGATTATTTGTCTGAAAAAGAACAAATTACTATCAATATTTCCGACAAAAAGACAGAAATTGGGTCACCGAAGAGGAAAGAGAATTATACTAGATCTTTTGAGATAATTAAGAGTGAGAGAGGAAAGATTGGTAATAATCCTAGGAAAGGGTTTGGTTAATGAAAGGGGTAGTAATAAATGAATATATGAAAACTATGTTAGCTGAAAGAAGGAGAAACTTCCTTTTGTTTGATACGAAAGTTTAACAAATCATTAAAATTCAAAGAACCCTGATATGGAAGAGGTCCAAGTGAGATTCTTTAACTTGAATCTATCTGGAGAACATTAATGTTTCCGATGGTGACATGTTTTACTGTTCTATGAACAATTTGGAGCTGGAGAAAATTGACTGGGGAAAATTGTAATACGGCCCTTGAGATTTTGGATATTTCTATTTAAACCCTCAATTTTTGGACAATTTATGTAAGAAAAGAAACACCTCTCTTTACCACATGATGTGGCTCAGTTGACAACACATGCTGAGTTTGTGAGAAGAGTCTCAGGTTCAATCCCTAGTAAACACATTTGTTGGGACTTTAACTATGACTAAGCCCCGAACTGGATTAAGGGTCCTTAATATAGAATTACTCGAACCGGTAATTTATACAAAAAAAAAAAAATACCTCTCATTTATTAACACGTACGTGAGTGAGTGTATTAAATATATTTCACGTCGAAAAATTAAAGAAATTATTTTTCATATATAATAATTTGATAATTTCTCCTCTGAAACTTGTTTTCGGAGTTAAATTAAACTAAATTTCATTGCTTAACATAATATCAAAGCAAAATCTATGTTAAGTCTATCCTATTTTTCAAATTTTATCTCTTTACTCATAGATGTTCATTTGCGAAACGTATCTATCAATACTTTGGACACAAAATCAATAATTTATAAGGAGGAATATAATTATAATTCTTGGAGGAGACATAATGTAATGGCACAGTACGTTTATAATTAAGGGCCTCTAGTCATAAATGGACATCACGTTATAATCTTTGATGGGGTATTACGATTTTCTGTCTTTTTCTTGACAAAAAAAACTAAAAATTAGGAGTTAATATTAATTTATTTATTTTTCAAGGTTGTTAATGTTCCCTCATCAAATTCTATGGCAATGTAAATGATTTTGTAAAAGCAAAACGACAGATTCAAGTTTGAGGTACTAATTGTGTGTTTTTGACAGATTCGAATGTCTAATAATCGTTGAATAATGATTAATAACTAAAAATTAAAAATCTTGATAATGATATAGAACCGATATCTTGAATATAAATAATATTTTTTTGACTAAAGGTGCATTTACGCGTTTCATCCATTTGAATAATTCTCACGTGAAGGCAACTTGTTTGAAGCAGATATGTAACAAAATGAGATTTGGCTATGAATTAGGACGCCTACCCTTTAGCAGACAATTTAAGTTAATTAATATTTTGGGGACTATTTATAGATTGAATCAATAGTAATAAGAGTTCATTCGAAATTCATCAAATAAGAATTTAAAATTTGATGGCTGATTGTGACTTTTGACCAATACAATCATTTGCACAAACTTTATCCGTGAACTGTAGAAACCTTTTGACTCTTACAAGGTATACGGGTGAAAATACAATAAGATTTCCTGATTCTAGTAAAATATAAAAATTTAATAGAAAGTTGTGAAATTATTGTTTTATTTTTAATTACAGTTAACTTATAAAAAGGGATAATTACACTTACATACCCTCAATTTACTGGTAAATACAACAACACGTTCTGGAGTTAGGATTTTTTTACTTACATAAGTCATAACCCTAACGACAGGATGTAGCGCCCCATATTTATGAATTGTCCAACATCGAAAGATGTTGGGAAATTGAATTAGTATATAAGTTAGAATTCAAGTGTAACCAATGGATATCCTTTTGGGCAATGGTTTATGCCCAATTTCAGGTTGCATTCAGTGGGTTCGAAGCTTATACTCGCGTTCAACGGGTCCGCGGGTCTGGGGGCGTGACACAGGACCTAAGTGTTAGATAGAGCCATATATAATTGATAAAGTGTGTATGTAATTTCCAATAGTCGAGGGGGTGTTGCTATATTTACCCCTAAGTTAAAGGGTGTAAGTGTAATTATCTCTAATTGTAATTAATAAGGGAGCGATGAACCAATTATACTAGATATGTGTTTTTTTTTTGTTATGTCGTTTTATTCGTTAAGATAGTGTTTTGCATGCGTTTAGCTCATTATATAAAATTTCAACATACGAAATAATTTAATTTCAAAATAGAATTAAATTAAAAAGGCAAGCTAGAATGGAAACAGGCGGATTCTAGGTTATATTTTTTTTCAATTTTGGACCGATATTGAGCTGTCCACCGGCAATTCTGTATGGTTCCAAACTCACTGATGAATGAGTTGGTGTACAGTGGATTTATTCATCGAAATACTTCCAAGAAAAACACCGTGTTCTTCATTCTTGGAATACAAGCTAATTAAGAGAGAAACATCATCATAATTTAATTATTCAATTTTTTAAAATTAATTAACTCATATTATGTTTCGTACAGTTCTTTAATGGAATTTTTAAAATTATGGAACGAAATTTAGAACAAAAGAACCAAAAAATGGTTAATTAAAGTAACAAAATCCAAATATGAACATTTTGAAGAAAAAAAAAACACACTCACAAATTAACACAAACAAAAATGGTGGTCATGTATGAACCGGCGTAAACACCGCCGCCTTGGCCACCCCAAAACCTCCGCAAGGCCTTACTCCTATTCCATTATACTTGTAGCATTGATTTTCCACCGTCGGATAACGTCCTTTCCCTTCATCCCCACCGTTGATTTCGTCGTCGCCGGAACCCGCCGTATCCAGCTCGTGGTGGTCGTTCTCGTCTTGTTCCACGGCGGCGTCGAGTTGGACCAGATCGAGCACGAGGCGTCCATTGGACCGGTGGGCCCGAAAACACTCGTGGCGGTTCACTTTCTCCTCCATGATCACCAACCTTCCGTCGCTGGTGTAGTATTTCTTCATTACCCATGGCACGTGGGACGGCGGGATTGGCGGCGGAAACTCTTTCTCCGCCGCGTGTCTCCGCCTACTACTACGTCCGCCGCCTCCGCCGGCGTATGAGGGAGCGGGTGGCAAATCGGGTCGCAGATCAACGCAGCTTTCCACACCCATGTAATCACCCAGTACTTCTGGGCTGTGCATGGACATTAAAAAATGAAAATGGTTTTGAGAGATCGATTATTTAATTTAGTTTGATTTGTTTGAACTTGAAGTAGTATAAATTATAATGGGGTGTTGCTGTTTGTGCATGGGGGTGTAGCGAGGTGGGTGGGAAGTTGCAAACGTGCAGAAAATATGGAAGTGTGGCAGTGACAGCTATGTCTGTCTTCGGTGAGTTTTGGATTTGGGGTTGGGATATTCAGATATTGTTATGGCTGACTTGGAGTTATACGATGTCTGTTTTTATAGAGCTTGGAATGGGAATTTTTCTAGAAAGAAATTGTTGTATAAAAGTATAACAATTTGATATTTTTAATGATGTTAAACCTCTGCCCATCGAATAATTATAATTACTTAACACACTTCTCCTCTTGAGCTAACTTTTAAGAGTTGAATTAGACCAATGTCCATTAATTTAACATAGTATCAGAGTGAGTTCTATTCTAGACCTGTCTCTCCGTATTCGCAAATGTTCATTCTTGCACCAATTTGTCCTGCATATTCCGCTGCTCCAGTTTGGGCATGACACGGGTATGTTAAACCATCCAACATCGAATAATCAAAGATATGGAGTTCGTGACCGGAGTATGTTAAACAATCTGACATCGAATAGTAAAAAATATAGAATTCAATATAAAATGACTTAGCAAACATTCCATCTTTTTGGGGTTGAGTTAGGTCAAGTCCATTTATCCAACAAATGATATATGCGTCAAAGAAACCTTATAATACTCGTATCCGACATCTCTGTAGTGATTAATATTGAAAATTCTTATAATACTCGTGTCCAACACCTCTATAGTGATTAACATCGAAAAAGATTCGTATCGCCATGTCTGTGTCCATACATAACAACTTATATAGTATCTTTATATAGTTTTACTATACCCATTATAAGTGAATCTTAATTATTAGACAATCAATTGATCTCGACTTCAATAGTACCTAACTTAATTACCCTAATTCTATACATAGAGCAACTAATATATAGTAATAGCATATTTGGAGTTACTTCATTTTGGTCACCCCTCTAAAATATACATAAGTGTAAAACACTCTCTTTATTAACACTAATTTGACCAAATTAGGTCCGAACTAGAGTTACTCTCATATATAGTTAGGAACTTGTCGTATATCAGTTAATTACTAATGATATACTGAATTATGTAGCACGAGAAATCATTAATGGATGACGAGTTTTATCACACCTATTTATATATGGACCGTTCCATCATAGTTCGAAAATTACATTTATATTTCTGATAGGTTGCTGGGTGAATCAATGTCATTCGAGTGGGTGGTAACACAACTCTTTCAAATAACAATTCCTTTTAGTATATTTGTATTTCCGTAAGACGAGTGGGATAGAAGATCATCAAAAAGCGGACGTGGATTCTCATCCTTTGTGCTCGACTGTCTTAAATTTTTCCGTAAACCTCGGGAAGTTAAGTTTACTTATGTTTTTGAGACATTTTAATTATTGTGCGGATCATTATTGTGCTGAGACATTTGCCTTGAATTCGCCGAAATGATATCATCCTCCTCCCGTCTCCTGTTCTCCACCAAGTCGGCGAATGGCGCTATGTGGGCTTCATGTTGTTTTCAAGTTTCTTACGGTTTCTTTATTTATTGTATTATCAGAAACAGCATAAAGAAAGAAAAAAAACCAGAGACTTGCAGGCATAATTGAAGAAATTATGCCCACAAAAATTGACATTTTCTATGCAAAAACTAACGAAATTGGCAAAAAATTGCCATTTATGGGATGAAATCGTCGAATCATGACAGATTGGGACAAAATTGACAAATGCACTACTTTATGGGACGAAATCAGCATTTTTCTCTCTAAAACGCAAAGTACAAGTGACAAACATAATAAAACTCAAAACTGTTGTGTCTCTATATATCATCTAGCCTTCATGAATACGTTAAGTTAAATACAATTCTGAAAATTCTTCAGCCAAAACATGAACAATGAGTTTCTACGACACATGGATATATAATCAACGACCAAATTTGAAGAATGGAAATAATCCGAGCAACCGATCTACTTCTGTCCATTTCAATGTTCTGGCAAATTTTTGATTATGTCCGAGTCACCTGAAATATTACCACAAAGTTAAGGTAACTCTGCAAAGAAAATTGATTTCGTAACAAAAGATTATTAAACAACATCGGTGCGATACCTGGATCGACAATGCTGAGGCAAGACACTCGGAAATACTTCCCACAAGCTGTTCCGAGATCAACGTTGTCTGAGACATGAAAGATAACCCCACAGTAAGAGACAAGAACAAACTAAGCTTTCAATAGGGAAACCGAATATGTATTGAAAGAGTATCTTGTGTATATCCAGTCTTAAAGCTTCAAGAATTTCGAGTAGTAAAAGTTCGATGTGTTTGGTGGAAGGAAATACAAAAGCAGTTCAAAATAATAGAAACAAGTACCTATACATTTAAGAAAAGCACCCACAATGGTGCTTCAAACTTCCAGCTTATTTTATAAGCTATTTTAAGCAGAAGCAACAACATAAAACATTAATCTCTGTTTTCTGGATTGTTGATTTAGGTAGATTGCACTGTTGTAACACAACTACACAAGAAATCACCAATGATGATTCGTTCAAGGTTTATTCCCACATTTTAGTATGAGACCAATCTTTCTCATATAGTCATATATAAAGTATACATCATCTCGATCATTATAGTGTAAAAACCAACATCACAAACTTGCAACACGAATCAGGAGAATAAAAAGGACGGAATAGTTAGAGCTACCACACATAAATGAGATATGACTAGTTAACAAGAAATAATTCACATAAAATTATTAAAAATCAATACTCCCAGAAAGAAAGATAACACATTAACCCACAGCAAGAAAAGATGGAAATCAGATAAGGAAATTGCAACAAAACTAATTAACATTAAAATAAAATAAAATGGCACTCACTTCCGTTGTAATGATGGACACCAACTTTAGAAAGCATGGCATAGTACTCAATCTCAGATTTCCTCAATGGCGGGCAGTTGTTAGAAATCAAGATCAACTTACCTGTCATATTAATTTCCAAAAAAAATCAAAACAGTTTCTACTATTTGGGGAAAATTCAATCTTTTTCTAAAATTAAAGAAAACGAAACCTTTGGAACTTCTGAGGGTCTTGAGAACAGTCTTGTAACCAAGAGTGTATTTCCCACTCTTCATCACAAGAGCTAGCCTGTTGTTTATGCTCTCATGGGTCCTCTTCTGCATTTTTTTTCACATTTCTTCATTATATCAGTTTTTCCTCTTCATACATCAAATATGCTAATAATACAAAATATATTGCATATACACATATATGTCATTATACATTTGGCATATAGAGAAAGGGAAGAAAAGGGCTACCGTCTTCTTGCCGGAGGACACCATTGTGGCGAACAGGGAAGAGGAGCAGCGGCGGTGGCGTCGGAGGAGGAGGAGGAGCAGACGGGGAAGAAAGAATTGTTAAGGTGGAAATGGGTTTTATCGTTAGGGTTTAGAGATTGATTATTGATGGGCTTTTGTTCTCCACTCGAAGTAATTATATTCCCAACTTAAGCGTATCGGCCCAACATATAATATAAATAAAATTAATTTATCAAGATTTTAATTTGTTTAGTTTTATTTAATTTTAAAAAATTAATTATCTTAATTAATTATACTTTATAAACCGAATTTAAGAAAATATTTATACACATATATCTTACTAAAAAAAATTCCAAAAACATTTAAATTAAATAACAGAATTAACAGTTGATTCAACCAATTAAATAACCAATTAACAGGATTCAAACCAATTAACCCCGCTTTCCTCTATAAATAAACATAAGACCATTTGCTGCCATCATAAATTCATTATAGTTTCTACTATGATTTACTTTCAATTCAATGGCTGAGAGTCTGAGACTAAAGAACTACATGCGCTTGAAAATTTCAGGTGCGCTTGAAAGAGTTTGCTTCCAGGTATTGATGGAGCATGTTGAAGTATGCTTGCATGCGATCAAAACTCTCCTTCAACCTTGAAGTGATCAAAACCCAAACAGGAGAGAGAAGCTAACTAGCTTGGAGACCACAAGCTGAAGATGACCTCGAAGATCTAGTTACACCCGATTGCAGTCACGGAGAGAAGAAGAGAACTAGGCGCGCATACAGAATTACCAAACTCATAAAATGGAAGATGCGTGAATAAGAGTTCATACAGCTATTTAACTAATCATATCTCAGCTAATTAATTGCAAACCTAACTATTACAAAAACGTAAAGATAATAGCGTGTCTCGTAACCAAAATTTCTTTTTACTGGGTCAATTAAAGTGCAACATACAATACATATAATTTTTTTCTTATTTGTACTATGACAAGTGAATCAAAAGCTCTGCTTGACGCGATACATATATACACTATTCTTCCGTCACAAATAATTTATATTTAATTTACACCATAAAGGCTTAATTTACATTGTACTTACCCTCTAAATACTTAATTTTTGGATAGTCACAAATAAACTTGCCATCTATTTATAATTTTAATTTCTTTAAATCAACAATATCTATGAATTTTATCCAAAAATAGAGGTTGATCCTCAAAATATTCTATAAGAACGTAAATTCTATAAGAACGTAAAACATTCAAAGCACTTCTAGGATTATGTTAAATTTGAGTTATTCAGTAAAATTAAGTTACAAGTGGAGAAAAGTTAAATTTAGTCAAATAAATTAACTCGATGTGGCAAAATCTACTACGTACATATATTTTTAAAAAGTTCTCATAATAATATCAGTATCCTCCAATTACTACCCAATATTATGTTCGATTTCTTATAATGATAAGGGCCGAATTGTGTAAGTATATTTAGAAAAAAAGTAATATCAATATCGATTTACATGTACAATCACTCAAAATCTAAGAGAAAATACAAAAATTACCAAATTCGTCAAAAAATTATTGAGAGTGCCAAAAATATCCTTTGGTGTTTCTTTTGCATTTAGCTTTATGCATCTAAAAGTAATAAAAGTGTGGGAAAGAAAAAAGTCGAATCAAACATTCGTGAGAAATGATTATATTAAGGGCAATGGTCAAAAAGCACTTTTATTCTAGTAACATGCAATATCGTCGACGTGTCTCCTCGTACATGCTTCTCCAAAATAACAATCATTCTCATTAGTCATTACTCATTATCAGTACATTATTGCCCATTTTAATTATTTTAGGATTGGTTGTTCAACCTATGCTTGTAAATGAATCTCTTTGTTTTTCTTTTTAAGTTAGTGTATAGATTTAAGCTCAAGTTTATATTAAAACTTTTAGAACAAGTTTACTTACTTGCACTTAGTTATGAATATAATAGTAATTTATAATATAATTAATGTAGTAATTATTCAGCCAATTATTGGAGTTTGTTCCAACGACTACCATATATTCCTAGCGTAGGCTTTTGAAGTTTGGCTCCTTACAATTGTAATAATCGAATTGTGTGCGTAAGTTTAAAAAAAATTCACAAACTCAACTACTTGTATTGTTGCTCGACTAGAAGTCTAGAACTAGTTGCACGTATTGTTGCTCAAACTCAACTTGTTGGGCGGATTATGTCTCTTACTTTTCCAACTGAATGATCTGATTTGAGTGGTATAATATTTGAAATAGTGATTGAATAATCTAACAAAGAAGAAAATGCCCCTGGTGCATATTTTATATTTTTTAAATCAGTTGTTGCTTGAAACCATAACGACAATGTTATTAGGGGGAGAGTGAAGATAAATGTGAAACATGACAAATTTGACTTGAAAACTGCTGAAGCATTCGCTGCCTTATTTGCTATCAAGGCTGCTCGAGATTTCGGGTGGAAAAACATGACCATCGAAGGAAATTATTTCAATGTTATCCGGAAGATTTAGACCGAAGACCATGGAAGATTTAGATCGAATGATCTGATTTGAGTGGAATAAAATTTGAAATAGTGATTGAATAATCTAACAAATGAGGAAATGCTCGTAGTGCATATTTTATATTTTCTAAATGAGTTGTTGCTCGAAACCACCACGACATTGTTATCGAGTGGGAGATAGATGTGATACAGGACAAATTCGATCGAAAAACTGTTGAAGCATTTGCTACCTTATCTACCATCAAAGCTGCTCAGGACTTTGCGTAGAAAAATGTAACCATTATAAGGGATTGCCTCAATGTTATCCGGAAGATTTAGATCGAAAAAGAAGACCTCTCTAATATAGGACACCTAATTTCTGATATTCATAGAATGTCTAAATACTTTGATATTATTTCTTTTAATTTTATTGATCAACTTATATTGATTTCACGGATATTTCAGTTTTACCTGAAACCTTTTCCTTTTGAATGCTATTTAATACATTACACCGTTTTAGCTTTTAAAAAAAAAATGAGTTTTAACTTTTAAGAATCCCGTAATGTACTCCGCGTGACACGCAACCTCGAACCTCTCGCCTTAATTAATTCAGTTTAGTAAATAGATTTTGAGTTAATTCAAATAGGCACATGTGCGACGTCGTTGCAATCACGAGACACATTATTCAATAGCAATAGCTTATAGTCAAAAGTAATAGCTTGTAATGGCTCATCTGTTTTATGTTACAAATGTTTATTAGTGTGTAAATTAATGGGTTTAGGAACCTACAAGAACTAACGGGGTGGCATTTTGTTTATTCAAATATCTTTGTCCAATATAAGCTATTTTTGATAGCACATTTTTTTTTTTTAAATCGTGTATCTAATTTTCTTGCTGAATTGTAGATAGTTTAAACTTTAAAAAGTAAGATAATTGATCAAAAAATTTAAGACTGTTTCATACCCAAAATCCAAATTTGAAGATAATTTGATTAAAAATAAATGAATTTCTTCCACACAATTAGATGCTATTGATTTTTTATAACACATATACTAAGACGAGAGTAATAAAATTATAATAAAAAAATAATATGAGATCCGGATTGAAAAAACTATATTATATTTTATGTAATGTTAAAATAAAGTCATATTTATATGTAAACTTTTTCTATTTTTAGCACATTTTCTTTTTTCAAACACAAATTCCTAAAATTATTTTCCATTGATAGGCAAGTTCCCTCACCACTGAAACTCCCTTATGCAAGCACATTTATGCATATGAATCCAAGCCTCTCCATCTCTTCTCAACCACTTTACTTTACCTCTATAAGCAAACTAAGAACAACATAAAAATTTAGCCTGCTTACCTGCATTTCTTCTCTCTTTTCCTCAACAAAAAAAAGAAAAAGAAATGGAAAAAACCCATCTTTTTGGCGCAATTTTTGTGCTTTCTCTCGCCATTGATGGCTTTGTAGCGAAGCCCATTCACTCTTCGAGGCTGGTTCATCGGTTTTCTGATGAAGCGCAGAATTTGTGGGGTTCCAGAGTGAGGAACACTGGCGGAAACAAAACGACGTCGTGGCCTGAGAAGAAGAACTTTGAGCACCTGAGAATGCTGCTGGCAAATGATTTGAAGCGGCAAAAGTTGAAGCTTGGCTCTCAGAATCCGCCGTTGGTTGCTTCTCAAGGCGGCCAGACCTTCAACTATGGCAATGACATGGGATGGTAAGTTTCTTTTTCCCTTTATTTCTTTTTTTCCTATAATATATATTTTTTAAATTATTTGGTTTTTAATTTTTAGAAAATTTAGTCGTGGTTTTGAGCAATGTGGGTTTCCAGTTATTGTTTTTCATGATGGGAAATTGGCTGGGAAGATGAAGAAGAACAGGGTGTTAATAGTGCGTGTGTGTGGGATGGGGTTAGGCAATTTATTTATTTAAATTATTTGCAGTTTTTGTTGGCTTCTTAGAGATGATATCTTAATTTTGTAATCCAGCAAGCTACAAGTAAAGTCCCCTATTTTATTTGTTATTTGATTTTTTTGGGGTAATAATAACATCTGCATTGTACATTTCATGAAGAATTGGCCATTTTTTTTGTTTAATAACTGAATGGATTGTACAATTATGTCGATTTGCTTAATTATTTGTTATTGTTTTTATGAGAATTCAAATGTTCCATGGTATAGTAAAATGTGAAAATGAGGATAATATAGAACAGTATGAATGTAGGAATTTAAAATTCAGAGGCTCGACATCATCCAAATGATGTAACCTGAAGTGTTAGCATACAACGGTTTATGTTAGGATTAGGAGAAAACTTTGTCGCGTAATGGATATGAAAGATAGCCGTATAAGACAATAGGAAAAGGAAGATCGTCTATTTACCCCCTTTCCTGAACCAATAATATCCGTTTGTTATCGTGTTTCATTGTTTGCTAAAAGTGAAGTATATATAAGAAATGACAAATATATTCGTAACATAGTCCCGTTTATTGTAACGGTTGGCATAATAATTTATATCTTGAACTATCACCATAAATTTAGTTTTTCTTGCCTATTTTGAAATACGATACACCTGCTTGTGCAATATATGGTAATTATAAATTTATTTTCACCAATGTAGGTTATTTTGATTGGTTAGTTCTGTCAAAATATAATGGTTGATGGTCAGCATGATATTTGTTCTTTTTCCAGGCTGCATTATGCGTGGATCGATATTGGGACTCCGAACAATTCTTTTCTTGTAGCGTTGGATACTGGAAGTGATATGTTTTGGGTTCCTTGTGATTGTATAGAGTGTGCTCCACTCTCTTTAAGTTACTATAGCATGCTGGTACGGTGTGTGTGTATGTGCAATGGTTATGTTGCCCTCCAACTATACTCAATTATATAAGTATTCTCTCATATTTTTAAACTTACATATACCTCCCCTGTAACTTATTTACACCTTACATTTATCCCTTTCTCTTGATTATCACGTATAATTAAACGATGTTATAATTTTAATTCAGTCACCCTTTCAAATTGTTCTCACATGTTTGGACAATGTCTTCCGAGTTTATTAGATAAAGCCTTGTAGCTTTGATTAAATCTCGATGATGAAAAGGGGGGTATTTGCAATCCTAATTCTAAGGGGAGAAGTTTGTGTAACTACACACAGTTTGGTAAGAAAAACTGTCATTTATTATGCAGGATAAAGAACTAGGAGAATATAGTCCATCCCATTCAAGCAGCAGCAAGCGCGTACCTTGCAGCCATGAATTGTGTGAAAATGGACCTAATTGTAAATCTCCAACTGGGCATTGCCCTTATACTTCCAATTATTTCTCTGAAGATACATCAAGCTCCGGATTTCTTTTTGAGGATCAATTGCATTTAGCATCAGCTGGAGGAAACAAACAAAGAAGCTCTGTCCATGCCGACATAATCATAGGGTATTTTTGTCTAAATTATTGTCCAACTTCTCTATTTTTATTTTCTCTATCGTGATTAAGATTCTTTTTGTCTATTGCAGCTGTGGCAGCAGACAAAAGGGTGAGTATTTGGATGGTATTGCCCCTGATGGTGTTATGGGATTAGGGCCTGGAGATATTTCTGTTCCAAGTTTGCTAGCTAAATCTGGCCTCCTTCCACATTCATTCTCGTTTTGCTATGACAAGAGTTATTCTGGTAGACTCTACTTTGGGGATCAAGGGCCGATATCTCAAAGATCTACTTCGTTTATATCATTAAAAGAAAATGCGTAAGTTATGGTCTTTTCGGCGTACATCTGATTTCGAGATTTAACAATTTCATTGTCAGAGAGGATCTCTCTAACAGCTTAAGCTTTTACTGTATAAGGCGGTCATTTAATATTTGTTTCGGAGTTAGTTAAATAAGAGGTCTTGGGTTCATATCTCACCTCCATATATCATGTTAATTATTTAATATGTGTTTATTTGCATTTTTATGGAAGAGATTATGTGTATACTATATATTTAATCACATAAAATGTAAATAATACTATTATTCCTTGAAACTAATTATATTAATTAACCAATTATGCTTTGCATATATTTAAAAGCAAAATCCGTGTTGAAAAATTTTCACGTTTCAAAAACTAAAATATGCACGTATAAATTCATAAATAATTTAGTTCTTTGCTGAATCTATTACTTTTTCCGTCTTTAGAAAGTTATGGTAGCATCATTTTTCTAAACAATATTATTAAAATTGTATCTTCTCTCAAGTTGCATAAAAACTTTTTGGATAAGACTCTCATTCAATGAATAATTTATCTTATGAGCTTGTTACTCTTAACATTATATGATTCTCTCTACTTTAACAATTTTGGTTTGAATTTGTAGTGCTGCCTACCTTGTTGAAGTGGAAACTTACTGTGTTGGAGGTTCTTGTCTAAAGCTAACTGGAAACAAAGCACAAGTTGACACAGGCTCATCGTTCACATATCTTCCCAGCGAAAGCTATGAACATCTTACCACTGAGGTTTCTCTCTCTTGACTACTTAAAGTTTCGTAACTAATTATTCAAATCAACTGTTTTATTTGAAATTGGAAATATCTTCGCAATGTTCAGTTTCACAGACAAGCTAACGCTCCAAGGACCACCACGCAAGAATTTGAATACTGTTATAAGGATCGGTAAAGCTTCATTTTTTTGAGAATTTTGCTTCTTTTTCTTTCTTTTTAACTTGCTTTATTTGATTGCTCTTTTAAATTTTAATAGCTGATTTATTAAAAGTTTCACTAATGTAGGTCGCTCAATATATCGAGAATCCCCAGCATTAAAATTGTATTTTCCGTGAATCAAAGCTTTGTAGTTGAAGCTCCCATGTTCCATATTGCTGATGATCAGGTCCGTATTCGTATTCTTCTGTAATATAAATAACATACATTTGGTTTTCTAATCTAAATATGCTTAATTACTCTTAAATTTGTAAAAATATAATTGATTTAAGCCATGCTCTGTGATTATTCGCCTGTATATTGATCTTGTCAGTCGTACCCATTTTCAGGTTCCAATAATTCTTGAAATTTACTAATTGCAGTCTCATTTTTATACTTCCGAAATTGATTTTAAGCTCTCTTCTTATTCTATAACTTTTATTTCTTAATTTTAGTTGAACGCGGGTAATGTTTATGCAGGGAGGTTTCTACTGTTTAGGGATACAACGTGTTGGTGGAGATATTGGTTTAATTGGACGTGAGTACTCTTCCTCATTTTCATCATTACAAAAGAAGAACTTGGGAGTTTTTTTGGGTGTACATTTGGAAAAATCAAGACGCTATAACGTGCAGAAAATTTTTCTTTTTTGGTAAAAATTTTGCATTATTTTTGTTGCAGAAAACTTCCTGATGGGTTATCATTTGGTTTTCGATTGGGAGAAATCGAAGCTGGGTTGGTCTGCCTCCAATTGTAAGTAGTTCTTACATATTGGGTTTACTTGTCCACTTGAGAAGCAGAATCACCTTCTAAATTATAAGGGTTAATTTGACTTTGGGCTCCGTAACTTAATCTTTATCCGGTGCTCCATTCATTTCAATTGTCTCCAATTTGATACTTAAGTTTCAGTTTGTATCAATTTTAGTACATTTGCAAATTTATCGGCTAGTTTGAACATAAAAGTGCAAATAATGTGATCTCAGCCGTTAACAGATCTAGTAATTTGCAAATGTATTAAAATTGATGCAGATTGAAACTTATGGTATCAAATCTAAGACAATGATACCAATGTCGAATAGAGGTTAAGTTATTTTACAAAAAATGAGGTTAAACGTTTCAAGAAATATATTTTCTACATTAAGTTCTTGTATGAAAAAGGAGATTAAGTCTCTTAACTATTTTCTATAAAATTTATCCACATTCCTCATGCCCTTATATATAAGGAATAATTATACAAGCTCCCCTGAGGTTTGCTTAAAAATTCAAAAAACCATTGAAACCTTAGAAATACCCCCTCGGTAAACCGAAACCTTACAAATACACCATTTGAAACATAAAAATGTAAATATAATACCCCCTAAAAAACCTTACAAATAACCCCCTCAGGGAGGTAAGTGTAAGGTTGCAAGTTTCCGATGGTGAAATTGTAAAAGGCGCAAACCTCAGGGGGTTTTGTGTAATTGACCGTATTAACTCATATCTTCCTTACCAGGTCAAGACATCAGTAGCGACGATGAATCCAGTTCAACACCACCTCCAAACGATGTATCGCCAAATCCATTGCCAACGAACGAGCAACAGCAAAGCCCTAACGGACAAGGAGTTGCTCCGGCTGTTGCCGGAAGAGCTCCTCCAAAACCCTCTACAGCTTCACAACATCTTGCTCCATATTGTATCATAAGTTTGCTTCTATTACTCTGTACTGCATATATAACCTATATCTGATTTTGAGGGCTACAAATCTTATTTTGTAAATCCGTTTTTACATTCCCCTAAATCTTAATGATCCTTGTATCTATCATAGGCCATTAGAGTCCTTGATTTTTGAGAAGATTATTCGATCCCGTTTCATTATTACTGGTATCTGCACTTTTCTTTGTTCTGCTTTTTTTAGATAAATTATTAAAGAAATATACGGGATTATCGATTGGATATGCGATGAATCTCGACGGATTTGATGCAAAGGCTTGTGACTTTTAGCTTGTGGATGGCTTCGATTCTTTTGTAAAAGAAAGAAAATGGAATTTGATTCCTATACCTAATATTCCAAAGGTATGGTAGTATTTTGCCTGCATATGTTGACACTCATATTTCATGAGTTTAGGCTTCATACTGCGCAAAGGGGTATTAAGTATCCATATGATATTAAAATGGATGAAGCTTTTATGTAGAATAGAGATATTTGCCATGTTAGTTTCTTGGATCATTAATGTGTACAAGTTAGGGTTTGAACACTAGATCTTGCGTAAGGAATCTACTAGTCTCTCATTCCACCAGATCAACATGCCCAGGGATGTGGGCATAGGAATGAACATCTCATTCCACTAGATCAACATGCCTAGGGATGTGGGCATACGTGATAAACTGGAGTGTGAAGAGTTTGCAGGAATAAACATATGTGAGAAGAAATAGGGGTGGAGAGAGATGAAGAGATGGACAGGAAAAAGAAACCTCTGGTATATCTTTATCCCATCCCTTGTGAAACTTGACATGACAAACAAACTTAATCTATCATGATTCATCCACTTAACTTACAACTTCATGATTGACTGCCAAAAATATTAGCCCATAAAGATTTTTGGCCCCGCGATATTGGAAATAATGTCATATTTTTGGGTCTATGGGAGTGATATACGGAAAAGCGATTCCAATTTTGGTTAGATTGAAATTTATCCAAATATGAAATTTCTCTCTAAATGAATTGAATGTAGAACCACTTTTATGTTCAAACTGGGGAAATCAAATTATTTATGGGGCCATTTGGCTTTTGGTTGAGGAATATCTCTCATTTTACTTTAAAATGTTTATGGAGAAATGCATGTCTTATAAAAGGGCAAAAAGGTCTTTAATTCCAATAAAACATTTTTTATTGTAAATATTTAGTTTGTATGATCTAAGATCTAATTTTGTCTCATTCATAAGTGTTTTCTACCAATAATAGTTGTGTTTCAAAGAACTGGAACACAAGATTTTTGGTTAAACTAGCATAATGCAGAACTGCTAAGATACGCCACCACTTGTTAGTGAGCCGAACTTATGATTGCTGAATGTATATTTTCTATTTTTAATAAAATCATAAAAAATATTGACCAATTTTCGCTTTTTGGGTGGTTAATTTTCGGCTGGGTGGTAGTCCCTGTCCATGAATATCCACTGTAGTAAGGAAAGCATCTCAATTTGCCCTAACTAGTTTTACAGTATTATCATATCGACTCATGATTGGAATGGTAATGTAATTATAATGTTTAACATGGTCTTATGGTCTATGCAAACAATATAAATGCTATGAACTCATCCCTTTTTTTTTATAAATATAATTATGACCTTATACTAGTTATACATATTTAAAATCTCAGTTTGCCCTAATTGAAGTTACACTAATGTCTAATACTTTTTTTTTGGGTTAAATTAATGTCTAATACTATATGAATTCATGATTGGTAATGTTTAACACGATGCGTTAGCAAGAATAGTTTACACTTTGGGATAATTACACTTACACTCCCTCGACTTACGAGTACGTAAATACAACAACATCCCATCAACTATTGGAAATTACAGGTAGATCCTCTAACTCTAATGGAAACCTAAAAAACTTAACGGAAGTTGTAAAATGACGAAATTACCCATACATTTTTGTTATAGTGTTTTGCTATACATGAAATGAGCGAAGTGATGATTAAGTTGTTCAGTTAATAAAACATTAGCATCTACTTGGAAACAAGAAAATGACTAATGACAGGACTTAAGTGTTAGACAGAGCCATAGTTGAGGGGGTGTCTCTGTAATTTTCAATAGTAAAGGGAGTCTTACTGTTTTTTCCCCTAAGTCGAGGGGGTGTAAGTGTAACTACTAATTATCCCTTTACTTTTTTGTTTTCTTTCTTCTTTTGTTTTTTTCCTTTTATGTTTGATAGCGAAGGCAAACGAATTTATATTCCATCAAGGTAAAAACCTTCGTGGGGAAGGTAAGGTATTTGAAATATACTCATTTGCATTTTCTTCATAATATATACATACATGCGGAACAAAGCTAGAAACTTTTATTCGAGAAGATGAGAGATTAATATTGTAACTTTTATAAATTATGAAGATATTTTTATAATTTGAAGTAGTGTCTCCAGATTTTGTACAATTTGTACCTACTTTAGTTTAAAACATTTCTTCGATATTTTAGTTAGTCAAATTTGTTTCGTTCTATTTTATTATATCTTTTTCGTTTTACAGAATAAAGGAATACATGCAAATGAAACAAGATCGTAAAGCGATCACAAAAATACAAAACATCTATAAAGCATACTGAATTAAGAATTATTCCAATATTGAGGATCTCTTTTTTTACCCAAATTTTTGAATGTCCCTTTGTCAACTTGACACGAGACCTCAAACCTTCTAACTTTAATTTTATAACCTTTCGTGTGCCCTAAGTACGAAACTCTTTAATAACCTAATTAATATTAATAACTAGCTTAACTATATATATATATATATAGATTAATTTTATAGCCTAATTTCATACTTTGATGTATATTCGTTTATGTATTAGTGTTGCACGTTTTGTTTCAGTAGGCAAACTTGGTATACTGCTGATGTATTTTTGCATTTTCCTACTTGATTTGAGTATTATACCAGGTGGGGGACTTCTCTAATCCTACGGTCTGCTAGGCCTGTTCCTCGTAAAAAAAAAAAAAAAAAAAAAAAAAAAAAAACATAGATTATGGTTCGGACTGAGCTACATATATGCTAGTTATATATGTGGAGTAATTACAACATAACTATAACGAAAAAAATTATCTGATAGTCTAAATCTAGGTTATGAACAACCAAATACACTTAAATTAGATGAATTTTGTTAGCAAACACGAATAGATGAACTCAAAACTATTGTCAGCGAAATAAATAAATCTTTGATTAAATTCTAAAATAATTATGAATCAGTTAATTATAAAAATCAAAACAATAGACTAAACATTATCCTAAAGTGGGACGTTGCATGGACCAAGATTCCACGTGGGCCAATTGATGTCCGATTTTAGATATACAAATAAAGAAATTCAGAAAATCATATATTACAATCACAAAAACGCAACAGCTAGCTTGTAAAATTTCTATATAAAGGCCACATTCACAACTCTATTTCATCAACCAAAACACTTATATACAGTACAAAACACTGCTACTATTTTATCCAGCACAGTTTGACAGAGAAGCTGTTAATCAGTATCATCGTTGATCATCGATCAGAATTAAGTCGTATATATAAATTAACTTAAGAAATGGGAGTTGAAGGGACTATAGATTACTTCGCGGATCTTCTTAGCAACGCGACCAGGAAGAAAAAGAGAGTACTGAATGAAGTTTCACTCAAAGTCAGAATGGATTGCGAAGGATGTGGCCACAAAATCAAGAATGTGCTCTCTCGACTCAAAGGTACTAAACTAAACCATATTTCTATATATAATATGCTGAGAATTTGCAGCTTGTTATTAATTATAACCATGTTTCTCTACAATTTCGACGTCGAAAACGATGCGGATTACGAACCTTTTGTTTACGTTTGTAATTGCATGATAGTTAAAGTGAGGGAGTTCTTATTCATTATCTATTTATTTATTAGAAAATTAGTTACAGGATGGATTGTTTACTAGCTAGAAGAACCTTGTATTTATCCAGAAAGAAAAAGGATCCTTGTGGCATCTTAATTTTTTAGCTAGGTTACAAGCAGGCTAAAGTTGAATGGGCATATTGTGTTCTCCCAAGAACTCTATATATTACGAGAAAAAAAAAATGAGAACATATAGAAATGAGAAATGATTTGAAATACTTGATTGCAAGTTTAATCTTTTTTTGGTTGTATATTGATAATTATTTGCGATTATACTAGCACATGTCTTAAAGGAAGAAGGGCTAATTACCCAAAACCCCTGAGGTTTACGTCATTTAAGAAAAACACCCTGAAACCTTACATTTAAACCCCTGGGGGAGGGTAAATGTAAGGTTTTTCAGGGGGATACTTGTAAGGTTTCAAGATTTTTGCATTTTCAGTGGTATTTGTAAGGTTTAAAAGTTACACTGGTGTTTTGGATTTTTTAGGTAACCTCAGGGGGTTTTTAGTCATTTTTCCCAAGGAAAAATGTATTCGGATGATAAATTCTATGTATTGTAAATTTCCAGGAAGATTTGAATTCTCCAATAATAGTTATAGACATATAAAATATGGCTTTATTTATAATTTATGTGTGTGCTATGCAGGAGCAAAATCCGTGACAGTAGACTGGAAGCAGCAGAAGGCAACAGTGTATGGTTTTGTGGAAGCTAAAAAAGTTCTGAAAGCAGCAAAGGCAACTGGAAAGAAAGTAGAGATGTGGCCATATGTGCCTTATGAAATCATTGCTCATCCTTATGCTGCCGGAGTTTACGATAAGAAGGCTCCGCCAAATTATGTCAGGGGCACGGACGAGCCAGGAGTCGCCACCCTCAACCCCGTCGAGGAACACTACACGCTCATGTTTAGTGACGATAATCCACATGCATGTTCAATTATGTAGATCTTGTGTTTGGAGTCGGAAGTATATGGATGTGCATGATCACTGTTATACTTGTCATCGTCCTCGTACTGTTTTTGTATTTTAATAAATATTTATATATGGTCCAAGTTGTAATTCAGGCATAGTTTAATTATATAATATAACTATATTTATATGTGAAAACTCGGGGGCTTCGTGGTATCGTTGAATTCTGTATAGGGTTGGAAGGTTCACTAGAGCCGTCTAGGGGCGCGAAGGAAAAAGAAGTCAAACGAACCGAGGAAAGAAATTTTAGATCTGATTCGGCCAACCCAAATAAATCATATAACAAGTGTATTATATACCCCAATTACATGACAACGAGTGAATTGCCCGCTACGAGAGTACATTAGTTTGATCGAATCAGGTCCGAACTAGAATTTCCAATAGCTAAGATGCCCATTAGTATAATCAACTACATTTGAAACCAGGGTACAGATCATTAACTACACAGATGCTGTGATTTAAAGTAAGAAACTTCAGAAATTTATATAACTGTTTCCTATCCTTTTCCCCACCATATAGAATCTCCATCGATCAACCTGCACAAGTGAAGGCCATGCATGGGGAACAGAAACCATTTCTATCGTGGGGTCGCCTGCATAAACAGCCAGGTTTTGAATTAAAACATGTAACTTTACATGGGTCAAATATTAACCTCAAATGGAACAGAATATTCTGATGGGATTCCGTCACTGGAATGGCCAAGTGTAAAATGTATACAGTTTTATACGGTAAAGATATTCTATCGGAAAATGCAACATGACACGTGCAAAAACATGTATTCCAAATGGCAACGTGTAAAAAAATGCATAGACCAGACGAAAATAATAAAACAAGACAAAAAAAGCACATAATTCCATCCATTTATTAACAAAACCTAACCTTAGAAACGTGTGTTATCAAAAACCCACGGCTCGTGTGCGAAAAGCTCGCGACCATTCATTTGAACCACCCCTGCAGCTACATCTTCTGCACGCTTCCTTTCTGCTTCAGCTTTTCTGGCAGAGGCATCAGCATCCTGCAAGAAACGAAACTGCATACATTAAACTTCTAAAAGACAAACAGTAAAAAATATAATTATATGTATATCGTTGCACAACTCACTACTACACTGATAGATTTATGCACAAATTTCCATTTTTCCATCAAGTAAAAGATCAAAATCTATTTAAGTGATAGTATACCTTTGCTGTTTGCGTTCAATCGAAATTGTCCATATATTTAGTCAAAACTAACAACTTGAAGAACAAAGTTACCACGGGAAGGCTCTAGGAATCAGAAAATAATTAATGACATGGAAAATGTGCATGCATTTTCCCATCAATTTCATAACTTTGGGTGTCAAATGCTCATTCTTGATAACATATCCAACAATCTTGTACCAAAAAAAACCATATCCGACAATCAGGTACCGAGCGAACAAGACCTGGCACCCCCCCAACCAAATGCAAAAGAGCGATAGAAATATATTTTATATTATGTAAATTCAAATTTTGTTTTCTCAAATAAAAATTATTTCTGCCTCTACCGGATCAACTTTAATATGCAATTATAATATAAAAAGGTACTGAATTCAACATAAGCTTTCAATTTCACAAATCTATTGACGGGAATGCCACTCTTACGATGATAAGTTTGGAATTCAGGGTTACTAAACAACAAAGCTTCATGATATTTTAGTATTTGAGAATTTTGAATATCAGAATTTGAGCCCGACAAGAAAATTGAACAAGTAAAATGATAAAATAGCATTTACCCCCAGCTCAAGTCAATCATGAACTTGTTCAATCCTCAATTTGAAATATAATCACTCTTCTTGGAATTTGGAAAATTGTATAATTCAGAAATTAAAGAGGGCTAGCATCTAATTATCTAAACCACCAAACTACATATCAATCTGTAGATGAATTCTTACCTTTTCTTACAAGAAAACAAACTTATTCACTAAAAGCACAGAAAAAAATCTCCAATTTGCTGGAGTCTTCTAACTTCATCAATCAGAAATCATGCACAAAATTTTCAATCAATGAGAAGAACAATGATTAATTAAACTATACCCAATAAAGAAATATGCATAAAAATCAAAGATAAAATTATAATGCAAAAATACGCAAAAGATTGTATGAGAGAGAGAGAGAGAACCTTCCGGCTTTTCCAGGCGACGAATTGAGCTGCTGTGATAGAATTAGGGTTCGGGTTTGGAGCTGTAACGGGTTTCGGTATGGGGGTTTCTGATTCTTGTTGATTTTCCTCAGGTTCGGCACCCATTGCTTTCCTATGGCGGCTCAGATGACCGAGAGGACGGCGGTTCTGGGCGATTGGGTGGTGAGGCGGTCGTGATATGGGTTGCCGGAGTTGGAAAAGGCGTGAGCGGATTTAAGCTGACCCTTTAAACGTTAGTATTTGTTATTTATTTTATCTAAATATACTATTTAAAAATTAAGGTAAATTATTTCCTTTCTTAATTTACCAACAAATTAATGTTATTAAAATTTACTGGATATAGTGTAAAATATAAAAGTTTGTGTAAACAAATTAGGAAAAAAAATTATTTGTAACCTGATATTTTCAATTTTTTCGGATTTACAATCCGAACTATTTTAGGTTTTTAATTGCAACTTTAACTTTCTAATATTTTTGAACTAGTGTGTGCCTGTACTATGCACGAAAAATTTTAAAATTAAATAATATATTTATAAATTAATGCTCAATGCATATACACTTCTAATAAAAAAATCAGTTGGAATATATACATTCCTCATATATTTGCCAAATTATATATAAAAACCCGGAGAAATTTTATTGCATGCCTTGAACAAATCAATTTACCTTCAAATAAAACTAATTTATCTTTAGGGTTTTACTTTTTGTTAAGTACTCTAAGATTTCTCAGTTCACTCTACTTTTTGGCACACTTTCACTATGGATTTTTTCTTAAAATTTCATAGTTTTAATTTGGAGTATGTAAACTTACATATTCTAAATTATGAATAAATAATGACAAATAAATTTTAGATATTTGAAAAAAAATAAAATAGATAATTGTTACAAATATTAATTCATGATATTTGAAAAAAAAAACTCAATATTTGATTTAGTTAAGGAAAATAGTTACAATTATCCATAGATAATATTTGTATCCACTTGATATAAATTAGGATTCAACAACCAATAAGTACATTTCAATTTAATTAATATTAAAGAAAAGTCAGAAGAAAGTATTCAGTCAAAGTGATATAATTTGTAGTTGATGGACCGCTACATTATATATAACAGCATATTATATAAAATAAAACAAAGTTCAAAACACAGATTACATTTTCTTTAATTATAGAAAACGATTGTAAATAAAATAAATATTAAAAAGGGAAGTGAAAGAAAAAGATCGTTAAAAACATTATAAATTCAAACTGAAGTAGTATGTGGAACTTTTTAGGAGATAAAAAATATGATCAATTGATGATATAAAAAAAGTAAAACATATAGAAAAAGATAATCTATATAAATAAAAGCTCCATATGATAAGTAAATAATTCATTTACCTTCAAAATCTATATCCAGATTGCAAGTCCCTAAAATCAATACGAAACTGTTTCATTGAAAAAAATACAAACAACAAAAACTAAGAAAAGGCTAAGTGATGCAAATGAAGAAAATCAATTAGTTGATATCCCTTATCTTTTTTACCTTAATTAACATCCTTGATTCCATGGACTAACTCCATGTTTGATGATTGTCTCATGTTTTGCATTATCAAATACCAACAATCTCTCAATATGACTTGACATATTTTTGCCACACATACATATTGAAGTTCACCTAAAATTTTCACAAAAAGAACAACTATTAGATGACCAAAAAAAATAAAAGAAATATGCAATCTGAAATAATATAATGCAGACAAATTCTTGATAATGTAAAATATGTAGATATGAAATATGCAGAGAAGGTTGATAATGGAGATCAAATTAATGGATTGTATACCCAAAAATTGAAATGGGGGATTGCTTTACCATCCTTTAAGCAAGAAACGTATGTATATATGTTTAATTGGTATTAAATATTGATTATGAATTGTTAATGCATATTCAAGGAAAGTGTATGTATATATGTTTAATTGGTATTAAATGTTAATTATGAATTATTAATGCATATTCAAGGAAAGTAATGAAAAAATGAGAGCTCTTGGATTATTTGAAAAAAGTGAGAAAATAAGATAACAATTGATTTTTCTTTCTATGCATATTTAAGGAAAGTTTTGACCAAAAAAATATATATATATTTAAGGAAAGTAACAAAAAAATGACAGCCCTTGGATTATTTGGAAAAAAAATGAAAAAAATGAGATAACCATTGATTTTTTTTTCCTTTTAAATAAATAATTTCAAAAAATAAAAAGTATTAAGTTAAATTGCACAATAAAAATACAGTGTTGATTCATGTATCAATGGTGTACAAACTCTATGATGTTTAAATATGATTCATGTTGATATTTATTTTATTAGAAATAAAAAGAAAAAGGAAAAGCGTGTACATATGTTTACCTTAAATTTGCTAAGAAAAATCAAGTTTACTCCAATTCAATCTTAATTTAAATAGTTTAATTACCATGTGGACTCCCAAAAAAAGGATTATCCTATTGTTTTGTGTAAGAAGGAATATCTTAATCCCGACCAAAAAAAAAAAAGAAGGAATATCTTAATTTAAGTAGGAAATAAATTATAAATTGCATAATTTTAGGCTAAATAGAAATTTTAAAAGGAAATCATATTTGCAATTTAGGAAAGACGTTTATATACACTAAATTTCTAACTAATATGAATTTAATGATACAGAGTAAGGAGAATTTTTTTAATTAAAAATCTCAAAAAAATCACAAAATAGTATTTATTCAAATGAAGGACAATTGAGGGGTGAAACCACTCTCAAATATAATATAGTATTCATTCAAATAGAATTGTATTTAACTTAACATATTCATGAAGTCTAGATGATATATAGAGACACAACAATTTTGAGTTTTATTATGTTTGTCACTTGTACTTTGCGTTTTAGAGAAAAAAATGCTGATTTCATTCCATAAAGTAACATATTTGTCAATTTTATCTAAATATGTTCATAATTCGACAATCTCATCCCATAAAAGGCAATTTTTTGCCAATTTCGTTAGTTTTTGCATAGAAAATGTCAATTTCTGTGGGAGTAATTTCTTGAATTATGTCTGTAAGTCTCAGTTTCTTTTTTTTTATGCTGTTTCTAATAATACAATAAATAAAAAAACAATAGGAAATATAAAAACAACATGATGCCCACATAGCGCCATTCGCCGACTTGGCGGAGAACTAGAGATGGGAGGATGATGATATCATTTCACGTGAACTGACGTAAGCCAAGACAAAGATTCCCATTTCAGATTCCGAGATTCATTTACACGTGTTACGCTTACGTCTCACACGTGTAACAACATAGGACTATAAATTCTCTTCTGATATTCACCTAAAGTTACATATTTACAAACTATAAAGATATTGAGTATATCCTCAAAAAAGGATCAACTTTTATTACCCTTTATATTGAACAAGATTATCAAAATTAGTTTAGATTCGGATTCAGTCATGCTAAATTCTAGCGAAAGGTCCCAAACAATAAAATCAGACGATAGATTATGCCGCATTTTAGTTAATTGATTCGCATAATAATTAAAATGTCTCAAAACATAAATAAACTTAACTTCCCAAGACTTACGAAAAAATTCACGATAATTGAGCGCATAGAATGAGAATCCATGTCCGCTTCTTTGATGATCTTCTATCCCGCCCCTCTTATGGAAATACAAATATACTAAAAGAAATTGTTATTTGAAAGGGTTGTGTGGCCACCATTCGAATGACATCGACTCACCCAGCAGCCTATCAGAAATATAAATGTAATTTTCGAACTAAGATGGGTCCATATATAAATAGGTGTGATAAAACCCACCATCCATTAATGATTCCTCGTGCTACATAATTCAGTACAACATTAGTAATTAACTGATATACGACAAGTTCCTAGCTATATATAAGAGTGACTCTAGTTTGGACCTGATTTGGTCAAATCAGTGTAATAAAGAGAGAGTGTTTTACACTTATCATGTGATTGATGTATATTTTAGAGGGTGTGACTAAAATGGAGTAACTCCAAATATCCTATATATTAGTTGCTCTATGTATAGAATTAGGATAACTAAGTTAGGTACTATTATTGAAGACGAGATCAATAGATTGTTTAATTATTCAAATAAGGGAGTGTTTATTTTAATTGAGACTAATCCAATTAGATAGTGTTATGAATATATTATTTTTTATTATTTAAACATGTTTGGTATTTACTTTAATATGTTCTGAGTAAACTTCATTTGGGAGAGTTATGTTATGATATGATATGATATGTTGGGCCCGGAGTAGTCGAGATAGGATTATAGTTGTAAGATAACATGATCATAGTCTAGATTAGTATAAATCTCATGTCTTAACACAAGGCCTACAGCATACTACCTATTGAAGTAAACAATTTATTATGTCATATTATTTGAACAATATGGCTTAATATACTAAAGTAAACCCTCTCTATAAGTTGTGATGTATATATACGGACACGACGATACAGATGAAATTACATAGGTTTTGGCTTGTAGGTTATTTGCATTCAAACCCCTTAATTTAGTTGGAATCATAAATATGTAATACAACTTAATTTTGAGAAATTGCAATAATGGTCCCATTCAATTTCATATTATGCCCTCAAACATAGATGTATGTTCCAACTTGGGATTTTTGATTGTCCACTAATTAAAACGGTTAACTACATTAATAGACACAATAAACAACTTCTAAATGTTATAATATTCATCATTCTACACTAAAAAAACTTCTAAGAAACTCATTCCAAACTTTCAGGCTTCAGCAGCATCCTCCTCTACTAAAGCCGGCATACTCTCATCAGCACCCTCTAAACCCAGCATAGAGATCATTTCCAAACTTTGAACAGCATCACTAACGTCCGCAGGTCTTCTCATAATTTTCTTCTTGATAAAATTTACCACAAAATCATAAATTTTCTTTTCGGGACTATCTTCATTAACCCATTTTTGGTCTATAAGAGGTGCCAAAAAATTGAAGAAGATTGGGACTACTGACACTATCATTACTAATGCCAGATGCTCAATTGCTAACAGATGAAAGTGAAGGATTATTCCTGCACTCACGGCTGTGAGAGCACTCCCTATTCCGAAATCCCCATTCACATCTAAACCCATTCCTACACTGGTATAGGCCAATGTAATCAATACACAACAACAAAGAGCGGGGATACCATCACCAAAATCTTCTCCTGCATATGCTGCAAAAATTCCAGCTAAATAGGTGCAGCACATAGGAACTACTAACTTTTCCATCACCGTTCGAATTTTTTTGCCCGTGAGTGCTTACCAGACAAACGAACCAATTAGCACTACTATTGCTTGAACGAAATATATTAGGACACCAATAAAAACATCCTCTATTCGGAAGGTCGCATGCATCTTTCTTGTCCACATTCTTCTTCAATTTATGGTCCTCATGTCCAGCCGATAGAATCCATATCCGAATGCATAAAAGACCAAACCAACAAAGCACATTATACAGAGATAAGTAGTCCGCTTCATCAAATCCAGTGAATATAACACAAGCTTCAGCAATTAACCTTACACAAGCTTCCAATTCAATCCCATTACTTCAAAAAGGGGGAAGACAATATGTTACAATGTCAAATATTGGCGCTGCAGTTGCTGCAACTCTAAAGAAGAAAAAACTGGTGGATTTAAGAAGAAGTAAAAGTCTTCGGTCATCATTTTGTGTAACTTTTGTTGCTAAAAAACCAATGCCTTTTGTTATCATTTTGCTTGACAATTTGATGTCATTTGATCATTTTTTTGGACATATTTGATTGAATGAAATGGAATATTAAGTTATCTTTTTGAACACTTTATATCTTATTTGGTGTAATTTTTGGTTTTTTTGGGATTTTTTTAGTACTATTGGATACAAAAACAATTGCAATAAAGTTGATTTTTGGTTGTGTTGATGATATGGTGTTTTGGGACATTTTTGGGGCTTTAAAGAAACTTTTGGCGCCAATTTTCCACCAAAAATATACAACTGTTAATTTTTCCCACCAAAATAACATCTTAACGGCATAATGTGTTCTCTCCGTTAATTCACTAATGGAGAGGACCAATAGTGATTAAAGTTTACAAAATTGGGACTAAAATTAATGAGTTCCTAAAGCTTCGGACCAAAAGTGATTCGAGCTCTAAACATTGGGACCAAAAATAAAATTTTCCCCGAATTTAATGAACCTCATAAATTTGTCTTTGGTATGCCAACAATACGATGGAGAATGTAAGGTTATTTGCATTCAAACCCCTTAATTTAGTTGGAATCACAAATATGTAATACAACTTAATTTTGAAAAATTGCAATGGTCCAATTCAATTTCATATTACGCCCTCAAACATATATAGATGTATGTTCCAACTTGGGATTTTTGATTGTCCACTAATTAAGACGGTTAACTACATTAATAGACACAATAAACAACTTCTAAATGTTATAATATTCGGCATTTTTTCTTCATTATTTATTTTTTAGACAAAAGGGTTTTACTTTTATGTACTTTTTCTCCTCCATTCGATTTTACATTTTCATACATAAAGTAAGGGGCCATTGTAATTTTCCTAAATCACGGGGTTGTCAATGTAATTAACTCTTAATATATATAACTTTCATGCACTATCTTATAATACATTTGAATATTACATGATATATATCTTTGAATAAAAGACTAAGAACTTGTTTATTTTTACCATAAACGTAATTTATGTGCGTAATTTAAAGGATTTGGGGTATTTAATTACAAAGAAAGGAACAAGTGCGGCAAGAGAACCAAAAGTTGCACTTTTGAGATAAACTCATTCCAAACACACTAATTACCCTCTATACACTACCAAAAAAATGAAAATGAGTGACAAAATGTATTGTGGCAATGTAGAAGTTATCACTAATTGTATTTGTTTAGTGACAATAGTTTTGTTTTTGTCATAAAATTAATTTTCATGATGCATAATATTGACAAGATAGTGTTTAAGTTGTCACTACTGAAAATTATTGGCATATAGCTATAGTGATAACTTTGTGACAAATAATTTTTTATCACAAAATCATAGTGACAACTTTTTTGTCACCAAGTTATCACCATAGCTATGTCACTAATTGTCAATTGTGACAATGAAATTATAAATTCTTGTCACTATAGATGCATATTGTAACAATATAAAAATTATTGTCACCAAATGAATTTAGTTAGTGACAAAGTAAAATATATTATCACTAAATGTTATCATTGGTGACAACTTTTAAATTATCACTTGTTATTTTTGTCACTATTATTAAATTTTCTTGTAGTGATAGCCAGCATATGGCTCATTTCAGATTCCAAACTTTCAGCATCATCATTAACGTCACGTCTTCTAATAATTTTATTCCACATAAAATCTACCACAAAATTAAAAATTTTCTGGTCAGGTCTATCTTCCAAAACCAATCTTCAGACAATTAAAGGTGTCAAATAACTCATGAAGATTGGGAGTAGTGACAGTAGTGTCATCTTCAATGCTGGCAGATGAAAGTGAATGACTATACCTATACTCACTGCTGTGAGGGCACCTCCTATACCGAAGTTCCCATAAACGCCTAAACCTATTCCCGTACAGGTATACACCGCTGTGATGAATGAACAGCAATATAAAGCGGCGGTACCATTACCTAAATCCTTTCCAGCATAGGCTGATAACATTCCAGCTAAATATGTGCTTGAAATAGGAACTACAGTAGTTTCCAGCAGCCTTCGAAACCATTGGCCCCTCGGATAGTTGTTAAGCGCGTATCAGACAAGTGAACCAAATAGCACTAATATTGCTTGAACCAAGTACAGTAGGATGCCAATAAGAGCATCCCTATTTTGATGGTCAGATCTTCCTTGTCCACATTCCCTATTTTGATGGTCATGTCTACCCGATAGTATCCATATCAGTGGCGTAACCATAATTTTTTTTCACCGGGGTCAATTAAAGTATAATATACAACAGGCATAATTTTTTTTCTTATTTGTATTTTAACAAGTGAATCTAACTCTCCGCCTGCTCGACATGACATCGACATGACATGTATACACATTTTTCTATTTCCTTGTCATCTATTTTTAGTGTTAATTTCTTTTAATTGACAATGTCGATTGATCTAATCCAACAATAGAGGTTAATCCTCAAAATTATTCAGCTCTACAAGATTATAAAATATTCAAATAACTTCTAATTTATTTAAATTGACAATGTCAATTGATTTGATCTAACAACAGAGTTTGATTCTCAAGATCATTCAGCTCTACATATTTACTGATTATTTTCGATTGTAGAAAGCTTCTTCATATGCCTTAGAATATGAAATTTAGTCATATTAGACGGGAGAAGACAAAGTTGCATATGTGCTGGCTAAATAGGGGCACGAGCTGTTTGGTGACGATGTTATGGTCTGGGAACATCTTCTTGATTAGGTGTCTGTTTTAGAAGACTAGTTGTTAATTTGGGTGGCTTTTTTTCTCCGATCGTTTTTTGACAAAAAGAAATTATTAAATAAGAAACACTAAAATTGTAATAAATAAATATTTTATTTAATTGATATCACAAAATTTCCCTTAATTTTGATTATGATTCGACAAAGGTGATTTTGATTAAATTGACAATAACTTAATCACTTCGTTCATGTCATCTATAACAAATACTATAACAAATACATTATCGGTAATATAGTCATTTTATAACTTTTCGTTAGGGTAAGAGGATCTATCTATAATTTCCAATAATATAGGGGATCTTGCTGCATTTACCCCTAAGTCGAGGGGGTGTAAGTGTAATTATCCCTAAAATGTAATAGAGAAAATTAAAGATGTTTACAATATATATCATACTTGGAAATTTACAATTTAGTATCAAAAATATTTATTTCAATAAAACATAGTAGAGTATACATCTTATAAATTAATTTTCTAAATAATGTCGCTTGTAACAAAATGGCTCATAAATATTGAAAGAAATATGATAATTGAATAAATGGACCCAACAAAAACAATGCCCTTTTTATAAAGAAACTTAGTACACACAATATGGGAAACATTAATTCTTCAGTGAATTAAGGTTCATTTATCTTAACGTTCCCTTCTCATATTCCTATGCCAACATTAAGATCGTATAATACATAAAATCAAATGTACTGTTGACATCGAATTCAGTAAAATAGTAACTATTTTTCCATTAAGAAATGGAATTAATTATAAATTATTAACAGCTACTGAAACCATTTATTTTGAGATGAATCGAAGCATCCACAGCATCAGCAACAGAGAAAAAAATCCACTCTGGTCCAAGTTTTTCGACAAATTTTGCTGTTCTCATCTTCGTAATCACTTGCCACCTCGGAT
Source organism: Verbena officinalis (assembly GCA_958496215.1). Classification (NCBI taxonomy): domain Eukaryota; kingdom Viridiplantae; phylum Streptophyta; class Magnoliopsida; order Lamiales; family Verbenaceae; genus Verbena; species Verbena officinalis. The sequence continues at coordinate 29,215,133 of OY292390.1, read as the reverse complement.
TAGCCACTGCTAACTGCAAGTTTCAATACAAAATTTTTAGTAATAATTACGAAAAAAAACCCTCAGCTTTACTTAAAAATCCAACGACACACCATCTGAATCTTGAAACCTTACGAGTATTGGCCACCTCTGAGTTTAATCTTATGCCATTTACACTCACACCTTGAAACCTTGAAACATTACGAATACGATCCGGCCCCCAATGGAAAATTGTTGACTTTCGTTGATTTTGGAGGTATTTATAATGTTTCAAGGTTTTGATGGTGTCTGCGAATGTATAGTTAACCTTAAGATTGGGAGGTTTGGATGGTTTTTCGATAAAAAATGCAAATCGTAATTAAATGACCCAAATTTAAAGAAAAAATTATATCTGATTTTTGTGTTGGACTTAAAAAAAAAATGGCAGTGCAAGGATATATAATAGTCTCACTTCTATCCCTTGTGAAATTAGTTCCTTATGAAGTTCCTCCATTGCATGAATACCTGAAGTGTCGATGTTCATTACATCTGCCACAGCAACAAATATTAGCTAGATCAATCAATTAGGTTTAAATACACTGCAGACTTCTCTTGAAATTGTATCATTAAATAAACTCCCTTTCTAACTATACAATAATTATATATAAATATCTGTTTTGATCAGAAGTAATGTGTAACTTACTAGTCATGTCGAGGACCATTACACGAGTTCCTGATCCTTTAGTACTTTCGTCCATCTCATTCTCATCTGCCACCACCCACTTCAAGATCCTGATAAATATTCATATATTAAAATTCATGTTTTTATAAGATATACATACTGATAGAAAATCTTGCTTGATCATTTTAAAATAATTAAGATATATCGATGGATATTATTTCATGCGGTGCATGTACCTTTCTCTGATGAAATTGGCATTTGCAAAGCATAGCGTTCCAGAATTAATACGAATTACTAAGATGCCTGGGATTTTAGTGGCCACAGGAAATTGAATTATGTTGCAAAAATTGTCTGTTCCTGGAAGTCTCCCTAGTACTTCTGTACTAGGTTTGATTGAGCCAATGATTATCTTGGCAAACGAGATTGCCACCTGCATGCAAGAAATAAAATTCACACAAATTATTTTTTGGGATAATTACACAAACTTCCCTGAGGTATACTTCAAAATTCAAACACCATCGAAATTTTGAAACCTTACAAATATTCCCTGGAAAACTGAAACCTTACAAATTAAATATTTCCCTCAGGGGGTAAGTGTAAGGTTGCAAGGTCCATATGGTGAAACTGTAAAAGACGCAAACCACAAGGGTTTTGTATAATTGACCCTTTTTTTATGTTATAGGTAAATAAATATTTCTTCACATAGTGTAAAATAGTAAATTGCCCCTGTGAAAATTGTATATGATGAATTATATATTAATTCAAATATATTAAGATTAAGATTTATCATGGAATTACAATTATTGAGATAAACAAATTATAATCTTATCCAACCAACCAAAATGCATATATGTGCAAAGACTAATATTGTCTCACAAAGTCTGCAAATGCTTTGGTATAATAAGCTTCTCACCCTTCTGAAAATTATGTTAAAAAGCTCATTAAGTAGATGGACTGTTAACGAGCATTGTTTTTAGAATAAGAAGACTATTTTTGGTCTTTATTTTTATACAATTTGTGTGTATCTTTATTTGAAATGTATTAGAGGGTAAAACGTATGATAGTAAAAACATGTATTATATTCATATAGTACACGTACATATAAATAATTAAAAAATACTTCTCTTTCTTATACACATTCTGAACTTAATGAACAATACTCGTACTTTTGATGTCATACGTTTAGTACACGTATTATATATATCCCATATAATACTTGACAATAAAACTCAATTTTATCAAAAAAAAAATATTTATTTAAACTTTTAAATATATCAAAATTATTTATTTACATTAATGAAATACTATACAAATAATTATTGAAATAACTCATAGGAATATTGAACATTATTTAACTATTTATCTCTAAATTATATATTTAATAATATATTTAAAATAAGTTTTTATAATATTTAAAGTGAATGTAGGCATGTTATATGTAAATCTTACATAAAATTTAAATAAAAATGCGTAGGATTATTCATGTTTTTTTTCATCCCGTTTGTATTGGACTCGTATATATCAAAGTACGTATTATATTAAACTCTGTTTTTTTTCCCATTTTTTGAACATAATTTCAGTAAAAATATAAAAAATACTCGTACGTATGAGAAAACGTAAAGTACAAGTCCCGTATTTTACTAACAGGGAGTATAACTATCATGCCCTAGATCTGAGATGTAGAGTTGCTTCCAAACCGACTGATTGCAATCTAAAATTGCGCTACAATTCACTACCCAAAAGTTAAGGATATCCCATGGATACACTTGAATTATGTGGAATCACGAAATTAGGAAAGTTTGGAGTTCAAAATACAGAAGACTCCAAAGATGGGGTGATTTCTATAATTAATCTTTTAAAAAAAATGATATATTGGTTGTCCAAGAATTGGATTTCAATTCTCTTAATGGGGCTTTTATAAGTTATACCATATATAAAGGGGCTTTTGACCATTAAAGCAATATATGGTATAATTTATAAAAGCTCTCTCTAATTGCCCACATATGTTATGTGGAGAAACGCATGCAACTAACAAGAATCAATCTTGCCTAACTTTACTGTATCTGAACCAATGCTACTACTCACTGCGGAAAAAAGATACTTTATTTTCATTACTTTTCAAACTTAAGAATATATATGGAAGAAATATTATTGCTTCAATGTTCTTAGATTCGTTGAACCTAGACATATTTTTTCAATAATAAGCTCATTTTTCACATATATTTTCATTTCTGAACGTTGTAAATGAAGTAAATTCAACTATATTTTTAGTTATTCCAAAATGAACCTATGTTAAAATAAACAACTAAGTAATGCCATTATAAGAGTTTATTAACTATAGAAGATTTATAACATATAATATTAGAATTGCGTTTGCATTAATTCGCATTCCGAGCACTGATAAGCATGAAAGTTGGTAGGAAAATACGTGTTCTTGATTTGATTCCCCCAAAGAAAAATTAATAAATAAATTAAGTTATTAGATTCATTGTACCTGGACATGTTTAAACATTGTTACAATTCGTTTTGTCCGACCCTACAGACTCTAATCATATATTAATTAATTATGGTTTGTTTCAAGGTCAATAATTTGGACAACATAATCAGAACCCTATCCTAATGATATGGATCAGCCAGTCAAATAATATATATATCTTTAGCCTAATCCGAATCCTAAATCACATAAATAATATATTAATAATAATAATAAATTTTATATTAAGGAATTATTGGTGGTCGCCAATTATTATCAAGTCGCATTTAATGACAGAAAATACAATAAATATTGACCTGAGTCAACTATTTTCATGTGATGGCCAAATCTGCTGCGTCACATCTGATTGTACGTATCTTTTGGGCCATACAATTAGTCAAATATCATTTTTTTTTTTTGGATAAGTTAGTCGATTATCAACTATTACAAAATTAATTTCTATCCAGCTTGATTTAAGATTAAAAAAACTAAATTTTGTGACTATTTTTAAAAGCTTTAGTAACAATTATATATAGCAAAAATGTAAATTTTATAAAACGAAAAGGAGAGCAAATTAATTACCGCGACTAGGAGGCCGATTTCGACAGATCCAAACAAGACTCCAAGAAATGCACCAAGACAAACCATGAAGTCCAGCTTGTCGACTTTCCATAAGCTATAAGCTTCGTTGAGATCAATAAGTCCAGGCAAGGCAGACAATATTATTGAAGCCAAGATGGCGAGTGGCGTGTAATACAACAATTTGGTGAATAGAAGCAGAGATATCAGCACAGTAACTGCCATTACGATGTTCGATACCACCGTCTCACACCCCGCACTGAAATTCACCGCCGTCCGAGAGAACGAACCTGTGCATGCAAATGCACGGGGACAGAGTCAGAATCAGTAAAAGCTAGCCAGTGAGTTGAGGATTGCCCCAATAAAAAGAAAAAGAAATTTATCTCAGTACCAGTTGCTGTATAGCAAGAAGTAAAAGATCCAACAATATTCATAAATCCCATGGCCACCATTTCTTTGTTCCCATCCAGATGATACCCTTTAATTGTAGCAAATGATCTGCCAACAGCAATAGCTTCCTGATACATAAGAAAATACAAATATTTATTTACCACATGTGTTGAGCAAGGCGCGCAAATTAGACTGTGTTTGTGCTGCCGGAATGTGTTTTTAGATGGTGTTTTGTGTAAAACGTGCATATTTCACGTGGTTATTTAATAAAAAATTAATTAGATAGTTAAGTATAAAAACGGTCATAGTTTAGATGTCAAAGTGATTTTTCCCTATAATAAAACTCACAGTAAGAGCTATAAGTGCACAAATGAGGCCAATTTTTGCAGCTTCTCCAACAAGAGGACCTCCAAAATCCAGTTGATGAACTGAAGAAGGATTAAGGCCTCCCTTGAAGTGTTTCACAATCTTGACGCCATGCTTATCGGCTTTCGTTAAGTAAACTATGGCGGTCGATAATATGACTGAGAAAAGAGGAGCCATGGCTGGTAACCAGAAAAGTTTCTTGTTTCTTCTGCCCTGCAGTTTTCATATATAGTTGAATAACACAGTAATTAAAAATAGAAACTTATTTTAGTTAACTAATTACAAGTATGTTACGGAGAAATTCTTATTAAGACTCAGTTCGATCAATCACATAATAAGTGTAATTTACGCGCCATATATATATTAGCTCAGGTGAAACCCCGATATATCCAGATTAGAATTTCTCCCCAATAATTCGATCGTATGTGTGTGTATACTTACGACGAATCGGGTGCCTAGGATGAAGATCAGGAACGAACAGCCAAGGACAAAATTCAAGGGATACCACTGCCAAAAGAAGATACAGTTTGTCAATATTTTGAAATTTATAACATTCCACAAAGCTTAAAAATGGAAATTATTATAGAAGAAGTATGCCAGTCTTGAAAATGGGCAAAAAAAAAAAAAAAAAAGTAAAAAGAAAAAATAAAATTGTACGTGTTTAAACTTTTGAGACAAAAACAACTTACTTCCTCATGAAGTGCTTCAACAACAGCTCCAAGGACTGACACCACATCTGTTTTTGTCGTGAAATGATTAATTCCAAGTAATCCCTTCAGCTGTTGGAGCCCAATTACAATGGCTGCACCTCCCATAAATCCAACTATCGCAGCATGTGACAGAAAATCAATAAGAAATCCCAACCTGAAAGTCATAAAAATTTCAAGAAAGTTAAATCTAAGATATATACAATATATAAGTAGGAAAAAAAATAATAAATCACACTGAAAATTCGACCTGAATAATCCGAACAACGCCTGGAAAGTACCAGTGAAAAAGGTGACAGTGAAAACAATTTTTAGGTAGGCCGCCGGATTAACCTGCGGGTCGGCAAGTTTAGTGATCATCGCAGAAAGGAGAAGCGAAACCACAGCCACAGGTCCAATGGCTATCTCTCTTGAACTTCCCATTAAAGCATATATCAAAGGTGGCACAACACTTGTGTCTGAAAATATTACAAAAAATTGTCACCAAAAACGAAAAAAAAAAGGGTTCTCCATAGAGGTAATTAAGGGAAAATCAGATAATTTAGAGGACAATTTCAATAATTTTCAAACAGATCAGTTACAGGTTTGAATTTCAAAATTAGAGACGGAGTCAGATGGAGGGCCGATGCCACACCCTACCCAACCAACATAAATAAATATTTAGTAAATTAATTATATTTTAACTTAAAACCAAACAATTTACCCTAAAATTAAATAAAAATCATAAAGTATAGATTTTTTCTGCAAATTAAAGTCATAATTAAATTTCGAGGTCTGTCATATTAAATATTGTCAAGTTAGAAAGTACTCGCCATGACTCTTTAACAAAATAGGTGGAAAGTAATTAAATAAAATTAAATATCGGATGTATGATCTCTTGTCAAACTTATAGTTAGAAAATCAGCTAACAACATGTGGGAGGTAACTAAATTAAGGGAGTTGTTATTTACACTCCCAAAATGTTAATTGCACTCCAAATTTATCATTAAGTGACAATAATATCCCTCATTATTTAATATTAGCTTCTTCTCTATCTTTTTTTAATTTTGTGAACAACCAACTTATTATTATATCTTATTTTTTCACATTTTTATAAACATACTACAATTTTTTTCTTTCTCCATATACTAAAAAATTTTATGCTTTTTTTTTAATTTAATAATCATCTCAGAGCTTTTTAACCCATAAAATCGAATTCTTTGTTCTTTCTCTTTAAATTTTATTAAAATTTAGGAGATGAAAAATACTACATGAAAGGGAATGTTACGTTTTTAATAATTAACAATGATAAACTTTGGTTAGAGTCCAATTAATTCAATTTCGAACAATAAGTATATAAATTTCGAAAAGAAAATCATACCATTTCCTCTAAACGTTAATTTTACATATTTTTTATATTAAAAACTAATCTATATTATTTTAGATAGAGTATAAGAGCTTTTAAACACAAAAACAATTCATTGTATTTTTTAAGTTCTAATAAGTTTCGAAAAATGATAAAGAATAAATTGAAAATTTGAAAAATAAGGTAAAATTCACATACAATATATTAAAAAGAAAAGAATATAAAAGAAACAAAACAAATTTAAGAGAATAAGCAAGCAAGAAATTAATAAATAGGGACATTTTTGTCATTCTTTGATAAATTTGTAGTGTTGTTAACAATTTGGGAGTATAAATAACAACTTCCTTAAATTAAATATATATTTCACCGTTTACGTTACTTACATAGTCCATATTGAGGATCAAGTTTTGCAAGATTAGCATATCCAATACTCTGCAAAACAAGAAAATCCCATTTCAAGATAATTAAATATTCAAAATACAACTCGTTAATTACTAGAAACAATGTAAAATAAGAAAAAAACAAAAAATACCTGAGGAATGCAAAGACTGGCAAGAGTTAAGCCAGCCATGAGATCACTCTTAAACTTCGTAGCTTTATAATTTCTTCCCCATTTAAGAATCGGAAACAACTCTTTCAAAATCATAAAACTTCGGTTAGCCTGAGGTTGTTTTCTGCTGGTTTTTGTAACAGCTCCTCTAACGGAGCTGTAGAGTTCTTGCCACGGCGCCGGCGGTTCGGGTGAGGTGAGCAGCCACTTAGCTCTTTCCGACGAGGCGGCGCTGCCACCAGCAGCGGCGGAGGTGGAGTCGACGACATCCATCTGCTGCAACTCCATTGTGAAAGTGTCAGCAGACATATGGTGGTCTTTTTGAAGTGTTTGGGTGAACCCAATGAAAGATTCTGCAGTTCTTTCCCCTTTAAATACCAGCCCCATGACGTGAGGTTCTTTTGAAGCGCCACATATTTTATCTTTTGGTATCGTAATTGCAAATGTGTCACATTAATGCATGCATTAACAAGTGTTATATAGGGCTGAATTGAGATTTTTTTATTCTTTTTCTTTAATCATATGGTTTATATTTTATGTCATGTGTGTACCAATGTATTCATGAATAATTAATATGATGAGTAGGAGATGGTGTGCCCAAAGGTTTAAAATATGGGTTAGTTACATAAAATACCCCTAATGTTTACTATAATTATAAACTAGACCCTCTAATTTAAAAAATTACAGAAAATCCCTTGAGGTTTAGAGAATTACAAATTACAGAGTTTCTTTTGTAATATTTTGTATGAAATATAGGGGGTATTTTGTAAGATTCTTGTAATTGTATGAAACAGGGTTTCTTTTGTAAGATTTAGTATAAAATGTTGGGGGTATTTTGTAAGATTTTTGTAATTCTCTAAAACCTTGGGGATTTTCTGTAATTTTTAAGTTTAATTAAATCAAAGTGGGTATTTTGTAATTATGATAAACCTTAGGGGTATTGTATGTAATTCTTCTCAAATATATTTAGTGGTTCTAATATTTAGTATTTTATAGTTTTAGAATTAATCTTTTATCTTTTGCTATATATCGATATATCAAAATTATTTTTTTTTGAATCTTTTGGTATTTCATAGTACTTCATACCATATGTTAATTAGAGTAATGAGTAATCCCTATTTGCCTCCATCATGGCTTGCATTCACTGTTATTTTAATACTAATTTCAATAATTGGCTGACTAATCATTGGTTGTTCAATAATTAAGAGTGAAATCTTTATTTATATTTTAGACCCCACTTTTTTAAAAAGCTGTTGGAATTCAAACTAAAAATTTCTTAATTAATTATAGCAAGTCATTTCCATTGATTAAGACATATCCCAATCAACATTATGGAATTTAGTGCTAAAATGTTTGTAAAATTGACAAAAGCATATAACCTTTTCAATAGATGCGCTAAAAATGGTATATTTGCGATTACGTCCCTTGAGATTTTGGACGTTTTGTTTCGGCATCCAAACTTTTTTCAGCATTTAGGTTTTTGTAAAAGTTTCCGTGTTATTATTTGACAGAAGGTTCCAATAAGATTTAATTACGAGACCTGGACACCTCCATTTACTCTTTTATTATAATGGACTTTTCCTTCTATTCGTATCCTTGGTAAAAAAATTGTGTCTCCGTATCTGTATTTCATAGGCTAAAACTTAAATCCAAAAATAATTAGCTTATTAATATTTCTGTTTTTATTTATTCTTGCACTAAAATTAATCAAGATCCACATGTCAAGTCACCTTCTTGCTCCAAATGTGGGTTACAAAAATATGTGAATCATAATTAAGTTCTCCATCTAGAGATCATGAGTTCGAATGCCAAAGGATAATATTCACATAAATGTTTATTTTTTTTTTTCATTTTAATTTGGTTCAACAATATCTCATCACTACAAAGACAGAGACTTTAATTACCCACAAGAAAAAAAAAAAAAAAAAAAAAAGAAAAAACAAAGACCAAAGACCAAAAATCCTCCTTAGTGCTCTAATAGGGATGTAAAGTGACATTTTATTGTCTCATATCAAATGGAAAGGAAAGGATGTAAAGGGATGTATAGTTTATAATTTAAGGCTGTAAATTTTTCGGTGAATTGATCTTTGCCTCCCCAACTATAAGGAGCACATTATTTGAAAATTAGCTCGTCTATTTATATTACATATATAGTTTTGAAATAATTATTATACCGTTGAATTTGATCAAAAGCATGGAGCAAATTATTTGACAATTAACGTACACGCATGCACGACTTATATTTATAATATATATTTTTAAATAATTAATACATTAAAACCCAAATATTAGATGACTATCAACCAATAAAGATTGACAATTTGTTACATATATTTTGAAGTTTTGACTCATATTCTATAACAAATACATCAGAAAACAATTCTTTAATGAATAATATTGTCATAATGATGAATAGGTTGAATTTTTATAGGGTAAGTTTCGTGGTTATAAGGCTGTACTAAATCATTGTCATAATATTCGGATAAACATTATTGTAAAACGAATTATAGCATTTTTGGAAACATACATGACTTAATTTTAGGTTGAAATTAAATGCTAGCTCTTCATTCATGTTCCCTGTCCCTGCTCTTTAGTCTTTATAGCAATAGCTTTTCTCCATTTATATATTAATGTAAGGGGAGAATTAATTAGTGGAGGATGATGCATGGCGAATATATATCGTACAAATGGGACTGCCATCTTATCTACAGGATACCCAATATAATCACATTTTCGTGATGTTTTTTATATCTAAATAATTATCTAAACAATAAATTATATATAGCTATAATCAAATATATATAGTAATAATATTATTGTGGATTTGTGTACTTCAGTTACAAGACCTGAAGTAGCTCTTTCAACCATTTATTTAGTTTTTTATGGCTAAGTATTCTTTTTTAAAAGCCTTATAAACTAATCGAGTCCTGGTTTCAAGTTTATTCAAGGAACTCAATTTTTTGTCGATAACTTGAGTTCGATTTCGCAACTATAAGGTCAAAAATAAGGTATAATAATAGCTCGAATATGGATTCAAGCTGAGTTGGAACACTATTTTTTGTAGATCGTGGGATCGAAATCCGTGTTCACTACATTTGATTGAAGCTCAAGTTTGAAAAAAAAGATCAAAACTGATCGCTCAGACCAATTCATCAACATTTCCTTATTTAATTAATTTTCATTTTTCATGAACTTCATTAATGTATTTAATATCAAGTTTGATCCAACAGTACCATATTGCAGCTGTTTACGTTTTATCAATAATTTTCTTTTTTTTTTGGTAAAGCTAGACTTTTTATCAATAATTGTTGCGACTGCTATAGGTATTCTGTTTTCCAAATTATAGAAGTAGCTGGGGGACCTATCCAAACACAGATAGCATAGCAATATTTCTCCACATAATTGGAAATGATTAGTGCCTTTCATGAATTAAGCCATGCGGAGGCCAGGTTAGTAGGACACCCATTTCCTTAAATAATTTATCTTTTTCATATATATGTATATACTAATTAAACTTTTATGATCAAGTTTCATAATTCGAATTTATCGAAATGCAATTGTAATTTGTAGAAATAATTTATTATATATATATCCCACTTAATCATAAAATAAATGGAGTTTAGAATGACTTTTTTTCTTTCTAAATTCTAGGCATGTTAGAGGATCAAATCGATAGACCGGAGTTAATTAACAAAAGTATAATAGATATAAGAATATTCAAGTTCCATTCGCAGATCGAAATCGCATTTCTATCAAGTCGATAAACTACACATGTATTTGTTCAGAAGGATGGGTTCCCGGCCCTTCTTGACTGGTCCCCTATTGTTAAATTAGGACACTATTTTGATGGGGTACTCTTTCAAACATTTGTGGTTTTGATCCTTCCTTGTATAGTGCTCAAGTCCCATGCTTCGCTTTTCTCAATATTGACACCCCACTAACTTAGATTCCCATGGCATTTGGAAGAGATCGTAACTTTTTGTTTCTGAAGCTCAGTTGAGTCGGGTCGGGTCGAACTATTAAGGTATGTAATTTTTTTCTATCAATGACAGCTTCGTTTTTAGAGACTCGAACCCGAAATTTCTGGTTAAACTAACATAATGCCGAACTGCTAAGTTACGTCATTCGATAGTATTTGGAAGAGATAAAAGTACTATGGGATACATTCCATGTTTTTGGTAGTGTCATTCCCTTGAAATTATTGATGACAAATGGCATTAAATTTCCGAACGTTGACATTGGCAGGAGATGCATGTTTTCCAGAGCACCACTTGAAACTTCATCATTTCTAGTTGACTGCTCAATTGTTTATGTGATTGTGATCACATGAAGAAAGTTTGCCAATCCAAAAAGGCAATGATGTCCAATATTTTAGTGTTTTTTCTTATCCAAATACCTTTTAAATATTTTTGTGCTACTTTATATATATAATAGGGTAATTACCAAAATTCAGGTGGCGTATTGAGATGAGGCATCAGATCTTTTAAGCAAGATTTAAGGTTCGAATTTTAATTTGTGCACGTAGTAACTGAGTTGGGAGGATTGCCCCCAATTGGGTTCATGAATAAAAAAAGTGAGAAAATTAATAAAATATAATACAGTAATTGAGCATTATATTGAAGAAAATGTACACTTTATTGGATACCTCATTGTAGTTTCTTGCAAGGTGGAGATTTAATTGTTGGGCCTGAATTGGGTGTTGCAAAGAAAAATTTTAAATTATTTTATATTATAGTGTAAAGCCCAAATAGCTTAAAGTTATACAATCAGCTTAAATTTTATGGCAACCAATAGATATCCTTATTGTCAATATTTATTAGCTCAATTTATCCAAAATATTTAATAAATCTTTTTGAAAGACCAAAATACTTAATAATGCTAAGCCACATGTATCTCTTAGTCAAGAAATTTGTGAATTCTTTTTATAATTATCCAAATGTATTAATTCCTATATGAACCTTGACGACATGCCATCCCAATACAATTAGGAGAGTCACCTTTGGATATATTTGTCTATTTTAAGTGAATATGTCATACCATTTCGGCTAAATATTATATATTTACATCTGCAAAAGTTAAAAAAAATACACTGGATAAAGTTTTCCATCTACATAATTATGTTATACAACTAATAAAAATATTATTATTTTTTTTATATTAAGGAGCCATAAATAATCAATTAAAATTTTAACAGAAAAAATAAAATAAAAAATAATCGATTCAAATGTCTACAAACAATGTACCTTAAACCTCGGCAGGACAAGTAACTAAATAAAATGAACTTGTTGACAACACAAATAAGAGAAATCGTAGGCTGCAACTCAACTAACGTTGTCTATTTTTTCACTTCTTCTGAGTTTTCACAAACACGTGGTTTATTTGCAACACAAATTTTATTTTTATATTTAATAACTGGGATTTGTTTTTGCCCATTTTCTGTAGAAAGTTTAAATTTTTTTGGCAGATTGATCACCATATCAAGAGGTTACACAGACTTTTTGCCATCTTTTGAAAAGGTTTTATTGATTGAAAAACTGAGCATTGTCTTCTTTAAAGCAAATTTCAACTATTCTCGAATTTGGCCCAGAAATTTTTTTCTTCAGGCAAGACTGAAATTGGAGAGAAAAGGGTGGAACATGCAATTTCTCGGATTTATTGGGGCTGGAAGAAATTTGGGATATTGAATGGTTTGGTTGATCACTTTTTATCTTTACAAGGGCCATTTGCCTGCGGGAGTTTAAAAGGCAAAAGGTAAGTTTCAAATACTGATCTTTTGTTTTTCTTGGAATTCTTTTATAATACCTAGTAGTCCTAACAAAATCGAGTATTTACATACTGGTCCTATGGCTTCTCGCTGTTGGAGTAGCTGTTATGCGAGGAAATTCTAGTTTATATATATTGTTTGTGGCGTGTGGGGTTGTCCACTTTCAATGGTACTTGAAGAGTTTGCATGTGAAAATTCTGAGATTTTTTGTTTTCTTTTTCCTTTTCTCAAAAAATAGTTGATATTGACAAATGCAAGTGTTATTACTTTTTTGTATGTTCATAGAAATCATTAATCTGATCAATGTAGATACTTTTTTTTTTCCTTGCCATTATTAAATGTCGCTTTTGGGGCGAAGTATGAGTTGTTAGGATAGAAGATGAAGATTTATGGAGACCTGAACTGAAGGAAAAAGATAAAATTTAGGATAGAAGATGAAAATCCTACTACGAAGTGGGGCGTGGACGATTTTCCTAATAATTATCAGTTGAATTTTTTTAGGATGTTGTTTTATTGTGTACAACAATTGCTTTTGAAAGAGGTTTATTGAAGTAATATTCTTGTTTCATTGTTGACTACTAAGAACTATGTTCGGTTCTCGGATTTCATCAGTAAGAAAAACTGAAGGGAGTCTTTTTCCCTCGCTTCAAATGATAGTATTGTGTGCTTTATTCCATGATATTTTTCTCGACTTTTCCTCGGCAAGAATCCAAGGTCGAAACTTTGAATAAAAATTATTTCAGCGTTAGATGAATCGGGTTTTATGCTCAAGTAAACTAACCATAATTACACTATCCATCTTTCAGTTTGCTTCTTAATCAGATAAGGCAAACAAAGGAAAGTAATTCATGACGGCTATGATGCAAACTTTCATCTTCTCAACCATGTTAGAAAAGTTTAACATGTATTTTTCTGAAAAAATTATTTAGTATACTAATTCACGGTGAATAAAATTCTACTCTATATTCTAATAATCTATGAAATATTAAATTCCCCATTTTGCTTCTTTTTGTAGTCCTAAGATATTGATGGGAAGTCTTATTGAGGAGACAGGAGAAAGAAAACGGATGGATTCTAGTAGCTCTTCGTCCTCGCATCATCGTATTTTGCCATACAAGGTTAGTGTTCCTCCAAAGCAGAAATTGTGGAGAGAGTTCTCGTCGACATTGAAGGAAACATTATTTTCAGATGATCCTCTACGCCCGTTTAAGGATCAAACCGGGGCCCGCAAGTTCATCCTAGGAATACAAGCTGTTTTCCCAATTCTTGAATGGAGTAGAAATTACAATCTGAGTAAATTCAAAGGGGATTTTATCGCGGGACTTACCATTGCCAGTCTATGCATTCCTCAGGTAAAATATATATTACATACATATTATTTTTCGAAATTACACATTAGGAAATGAGCTTTAGAACTTCTATGTTCTTTTTGTCTATAAGCAGTTGTAGAGTACTGTTTGCTATTTCTGCTTACCTTTTAGAAGCGGAGAAAAGCTAAAAGCACCTTATGGCAACTTTTAGCACTGTTAAACCTTTTTTGAAACTTTTAGCATCTCTCAGAACCATGTTTTTTCTAGGATCTCTAATATTAAGCACTTTTGATCCTTCTTCGGCTTCGATTCGTTATGCTCAGAACCCATGCTCGATTCTCGAGATTCATGGGCTGTCTCGCGAACGCTTTCACATCTTCTTAACCCGAAATGGCAGGGGCAAAAACTCTCTTAAACAACCTTATAAACTATACTGATATTTTGTGTACTTTTGCAACAGGATATTGGCTATTCCAAGCTTGCGAATTTGGCTCCTCAGTATGGTTTATGTGAGTAACTTTAGTAATCATTATTTTATAATACGAGGACCACTCTTGCTCGGTTTACACTATTGATAACTAATGGTTTGCATGTTTTTTATAAACTTGATTAGATTCAAGCTTTGTCCCGCCTTTGGTATATGCCATGATGGGCAGCTCAAGAGATATAGCCATCGGACCTGTTGCTGTCGTTTCCCTACTTTTAGGGACACTATTGCAAAATGAGATTGATCCTGTTAAAAATCCTTTTGAGTATCGTAGGCTTGCGTTGACAGCAACATTTTTTGCTGGTGTAACACAAGCCACCCTCGGCATTCTTAGGTAAATATCTATTTTCTCAACTAAAAAAGCTGCATAAATACATTTATACAGGCCAAGTGTAGGTTATGTACAATAATTTATTTAAAGAAATAATCACTATTCTAGCCACTTATTTTTGGCTTTTCCCCGTGATAGATTGGGCTTCTTGATAGACTTCCTATCGCACGCTGCTATCGTTGGGTTCATGGGTGGTGCTGCCATAACAATTGCACTCCAACAACTCAAAGGATTCTTAGGCATTGAAAAATTTACTAAAAACGCCGATATCGTGTCGGTTATGAAGTCAGTCGTGAGGTCTGCCCATCATGGGGTGAGTTCTTTATCTCTCTCTGCGTATGTGTGTGTGTGTGTGTATACCGATGCCTCTATATATATAGGGTTACTTTCATCTAGACCCCTGATGAACTCACACATAAACCCCTATAGATTGAGGAATTTCAGATAAACCCCTCAACCTTATGCCCATCATACCAATACCCCCTTCCATCTGATTTTGTTAGGGTTTTTAATGTTTTCTGTTGCATGTAATCTTCTGGAATTACCATTGGGATCTGAAATGTAACTTATTCATCCCAGAGGGTGTTAAACATAAACTTATTCATTTTTATAGTTTTTATATAAATAAATATTCACATTTAGAATAAATATTAAATGTTTATAAATATATTAGTATAATTTTAATCAATTTATAGATTATTGTGTATATATGTTATACGAAAAAGTGTTTCTTGTGCGCGAAATGCTCATGTTAGTTGTGCTTTGCAGTGGAATGTGCCGACGATTCTCATCGGAGCATCTTTTCTTGTGTTTCTTCTAATAGCCAAATACCTTGTAAGATTTCCGAGTACATTCGTTAATTATATTTCCATATCTAAAATCTAAATGAGACTTGGTTAATGGTTCTCGTGCGGTGACGGTGCAGGGGAAGAAGAATAAAAAACTATTTTGGGTGGCTGCAATTGCTCCACTAATATCCGTCATTCTATCCACCTTCTTTGTCTACATTACTCATGCAGAGGAAAAGGGAGTCGCAATTGTAAGACCTTACCTCATGTACTCTCTTTGTTTTACTTATTTGACTATGTTTAATTTTTTATTTTCTTGTATTCTAACAACCAGGTAAAACATATAGAAAAAGGGATTAATCGCCCATCCGTGAGTGAAATATATTTTACGGGGAGTTATCTCCTGAAAGGTTTACGGATCGGAATAGTGGCTGGCATGGTTGCATTGACAGTAAGCTTCTTTCATTTTCCTTCTGTCTTTTTTGCTTTTTAAGACACTATGACATTGTCATTAATTTGTCAAGAATGGTGTTAATCAATAATTTAAGTTTTCTAATTTGTATTATTTATCAGGAAGCTGTTGCGATTGGGAGAACATTTGCTGCTAAGAAGGACTATCAATTAGACGGAAACAAAGAAATGGTTGCTCTTGGAGCAATGAATATCGCCGGCTCAATGACATCTTGCTATGTCGCTACAGGTAAAACCAATAAAAATCTTATTATAATATTCTTTTTATGAAAGATCAGCACATGCAAAAGCAACATAATTTGTTACACATTTAATATTTAATATCTCCAACAATTAACCAATTTCTTTTTTCACAGGTTCGTTCTCACGATCAGCAGTAAATTTCATGGCCGGATGCCAAACAGCAGTTTCAAACATAGTGATGTCGATCGTCGTGCTTCTAACATTACTATTCATCACACCTCTTTTTGAGTATACTCCAAATGCCATCCTCTCCTCCATCATTATCTCTGCAGTTATTGGCCTAGTTGACTATGATGCCGCAATCTTGATTTGGAAGATTGACAAATTCGATTTCGTTGCTTGCATGGGAGCCTTTTTTGGTGTAGTTTTCGCCTCTGTTGAGATCGGCCTCTTGATAGCTGTAAGAATTTAAAAAAATAAAATTAAAAATTGTCCTTTTGAACTAATGATATCTCAATTAGTAACTTGAAATTTTTTTGCTATTATTATAGGTGTCTATATCTTTTGCCAAGTTACTCTTACAAGTAACAAGACCAAGAACAGCTCTTCTTGGAAAACTTCCCGGTACGAATGTCTATCGGAATATTCAACAGTATCCAGAGGCAAGCAAAGTCTCGGGAATTCTAATAATAAGGGTCGACTCCGCTATTTACTTTTCAAACTCCAACTATATTAGGGAGAGGTAAATCAATCGACTCTACCATTGTTTCTTTCTAGTGAATCTTTTTCATGTTAGTCAGAAAATTGGGAAATATAATTCCTCAGGGATATGGCTATATATACTTCTATAAAAAAAAAAAAATGCCTTCCAAAATGATTAAAAGTGTTTGTATTTAATTCAATCGCACGCATACCAGATTAAAATTTCTAGCTCTGCCCCTGTAAGTCCTCTACTATTAGATTGACTAATAACACCTTTCGAATAAAGTGCTCTGAAACACCAAGTACGAGTTTAAAACTTTATACAAAATAGTCAAGAATTACTTTATTTACGTCTTCCTATTTAAGGTTGTTAGAACTGAAAACTTACTCAAATTTTGCTTTACTTTCTACAGGATACTAAGGTGGCTAGTGGATGAGAGTGAACAGCTGAAAGCTGCTCTCCTTCCCAAAATCCAGTTTTTGATTGTAGAAATGTCGCGTAAGTAAAATATTCATATTCTTTTCCTTTTTAAATTCTTTTTCCTGCTCATAGATTCGAATTCTTATCAATTTTGTTGCACTCATTAGCGGTGACTGACATTGACACGAGTGGTATCCACGCATTGGAAGAACTGCACAGAAGTCTTAAGAAGAGATCTGTTCAGGTAAAAAAACTAAACACCTTTCGCAATATTACAAGCTTTTTTTCCTAACATGTGGCTCAAAAACTTACATCATAAAGCATATTTGTATCCGTTCCAACAGCTTGTTCTGGCAAATCCCGGCCCGGTGGTGATGGACAAGCTACATGCATCTGTTCTCGCAAACTTAATAGGCGAAGATAATATCTTTTTAACCGTTGCCGATGCCGTTCAAACGTGTTTGCCAAAATTCTCTGATGAAGTTTGAAAATTCAAGCTTTAGAAGAAGAATATACTTGGATGTATATAATACAAACACCAATTGTTTCGGGGGATGGTGTCTTTAATGAAGGTGCACAACCAGAGCACTCTGAGATCATGTAAGTAGAAGAATGGGGTGGAGGTCGTATAGAGTTTTAAACTTGTTTTTAGCTACTCCTAGAGGCAATCTCCCGATGAAATAGAACAAGAGAAATGGAGGAGCTTTGTGTATTTTACATTGTATTGTTGTTGTAATCTAATGATCGAATGACTCAAGTTCTCTTGCAATTTATGAATTATAAAACATAAAAATTAAATCTTTGCAGTTTTATGATATTTGGCTATGTTATTAATATTAATCTGGTTTTCACCAAAAAAAAAAATTAATATTAATCTGGTTGAATTACAACTGAACTAAATTTGCATAACAAAAGTGCTCTTAAACTATTTAATACTTAAGTCTACTCGATGTTTTTTCTTTTCTTTTTTGGCTAATTTTTATTACTTATTTATTTTGGTGCCGTTTTGGCTAATTTTTATAGATGTTGAGAAAATATAGAGGAGTTTTTGTGGGAATTGTTTTGTAATTTTCTCTAATGTTATTCATTTTGAAATATTGCTAAAAATATGTTCTTTTTTCTTTTTCCTTTTCTCATCTAGTCAAATATCTTGCCCTTTTTAGTCCTTTGATGATTGATCAAGCATCTTAAATTATGAATTATCGTTTTACTTATTTGATTTGAACCCCAATAACCAGTGAAAATATAAGAAGAATAAATCATCGTACAAAAACAAGACAATAATTTTTCTTGCGCTTTTATATGTTCAGAATTTAACCCAAAACCTGGAAATTGCAACAGAAAGCAATGGCTGCCCAGTCAGCATTCCGCTATCTTCTTTCTCACTTGCAACGCTGCACTTCACCAACTCTCAGGCATTCGATTTTTCCCAAACTCTCAATCCCACTTCATCGGAATCTATCTATCTTATTCTCTACCTCTCAGAACCCTTCATATTCTCAGTCCCTTGCCTCGTCTAGAGCTGCTAAAGGTAAGTTTCAAACATCCACTTTTAATTCTTTTGCGAAATAACACTGCATTTCATCTTCAATGATTGCAAGATTGAACCTTTATATAGCATACGGAGTATTGAGAAGAGTGTGCACTATTGTAGGAAATATTAAACAAATTTCAAAACCCGCAAAAACATTTGAATTTTGAATTGTGGCTTCCAATTTATTGCTGTAAAGACGTCGGCAATGAAGTACAGTTGAAAAATGTGGACTTTTACCATCTGGGGTTTGTCGTCGAGAACTTATTAATAGAATTGAGTAAAGTATGCTTGCGGGTTCTGGAGATTATATGCTCTTGTTGCTAAAATAGTCTCCTTTAAATTAACTCGTTGATGTAGTAGGAGCATAAATTTCAAAATTAAGTTGTGGGTTCTCAAGTACTTGAGTTTTTATTATAGAGAACACATTGGTATTGAAGAAAGATGAAAGATTGGGGAATGGAGAAGTTGAGCCAATTTTAGGTTCAAGCACAATTGCAGCAATTGTGACTTCATTGGGTGGTCCACCGGGTGCAGTGGGGATTGTCCGGTTATCTGGTCCTTCTGCTGTGCATATTGTTGGACGAGTTTTTCGACCCAAGTCCAGAAAGAGGAGAAAAGGTTCTGAGTGGTTTCCTGAAAGCCATGTTGTTGAGTATGGTATGGTTTTGGATTCCCATGGAAGTGTCATTGATGAGGTATGGTTAATTTTTCAAGGAATGTTTTTATTGAGAGAGAGAGAGAGAGAGAGAGAGAGAGAGAGAGTGTGGGTGTGTGGGTGTTTTGTAAAATGGAACTTTTTATGGAGAACAGAGGGATGGTGATGATTGTTTTGTGCCTACTGGTGGTATTATATTGGGGTACGAGTTGAGTTGTAATTACTGAATCGCGGGAGGGGCTAAATGTAGCTAACCCTTTGGTTACAAGTGCATTTATGTTTTTTGTCCAAAAACTCCTAACTTTTACTACCACAACTTTTTACAACTTTAGCTTCGTCTGTACTTCTCCAAAAGCATAAGTTTCTCCAAACACCCTGAGACTTATAGATTCTTTTGCTTTGCCTACTTTTTTTGTTTTTTTTAATTCAATGAATAGGTCTAAAGGTCTTTCTTTAATTCAAAAAAGTTGTTTTACTGATTCTATTTTTCGTATATTCATTTGTACTTGATATATAAAATGTATAGCTATTATCTTTCTTTTAGGTTTTGGTAATTCCCATGTTGGCTCCAAAATCTTACACTCGTGAGGATGTGGTCGAGCTTCAGTGTCATGGCAGTGAAGTGTGTCTTCGCCGTGTCTTAAAGGCCTGTGTAGAGGCTGGAGCAAGACTTGCAGACCCAGGTCACTTATTTTGCTGCTAATTATTCTTTTGGGATTAAATATTTAGCATTATGTAATAATAAAACACATCAAATATTTTGCACATGCTTTGTAGATTTATTTCGTGGCACTGGAACAAAATATGTGTAATTGTAGGATTTTTTTGGCTAAGTTAAAGTCCTATTGACAAATTAAAAATCTTGGAATCTTTCAGGTGAATTTACTCTGAGAGCTTTCTTAAACGGTCGGTTAGATCTCTCTCAAGCTGAGAATGTGGCTAAACTTATATCAGCTAAGTCAGCAGCTGCTGCAGATGCTGCATTGGCAGGAATCGAGGGAGGCTTTTCTTCTATGGTCAAATCTATTAGAGCTCAATGCATTGAGTTGCTCACTGAAATTGAAGCTCGTCTTGATTTTGATGATGAAATGCCACCTCTTGAGGTCAACTTAGTCATAGATAAGATACATAACATGTTGCAAGAAGTGGACAATGCTCTACAAACTGCCAATTATGACAAGCTTCTGCAGTCTGGAGTTCAGGTATTTCTTGTGGCCGACATTTCTGGATAATGTTACTTAGAACTTTATATTTGAGACAATATATGTGTATATATTTTCTATAAATATAATTATACTATGTTTATCTTTGTTCAGATAGCAATTGTTGGCCGACCTAATGTGGGGAAATCGAGCCTTCTTAATGCATGGAGCAAAGTACGTTTTAGAAGCTTATTTTCTTAATCATTTTCCGGCATTTTTGTTTTTTCTCTTCCTCTTTTTGTTGTTTGTATATGATTATTATGATCCATATAGAGTTATAACATGGCTTTCCTTTCCTTATGTTGTATGTGTAGTCACACGTTGCTTGTGCAAAATTAAAGCGATATATAATTTAATTCTATATTCAAGTTTTGATATTATAAAATTATAAATATTTCTTATATTGTCTATATGAATATACCTATTTTTAGTATTTAATGATAAGTGAAAAGCAAAATATTTAAATAAGATTATTAAATAAAATATAAGATAAAGTATTGAATAGTGTAGATGAGAGACGATAGAGAAAAGAGATTGAGAAAGCAAAAAAAAGAATTTAGGGTGGTGTATTTGTTGAATAACACTACCTGAATTTGTTATACCCTCTTCTAAATGTAGAATTGCAAAAGTTTGCTGATTGTAAATGCAATCATCATCTCCATTTTTATTACTCTGCCATGTCTGATTGCGTAATTCATACATTTTAGCATACAGAGTGAGAGAGCAATAGTTACCAACATTGCTGGCACGACACGTGACGTTGTAGAAGCCAATATTAGTGTCGGTGGAATTCCCGTCACATTACTTGATACAGCTGGCATAAGAGACACTGATGATGTTGTCGAAAAAATTGGTAACATATTTCTCCTAGATTTTATAATTTAAATTACAAAGATCTAATGTTAATTACAACTTATCGTTTAAATATTTAATATTCCTTACACGCCCCCTTTTATATATTATGTATAGATATATATAAATATATTTCCAATAAATGAGTGGCGTTGAGATTTGAATGTAAAGTCCTTTTGTTTGGTTATGTTCTGATACCAACCAAATTATGTAAGAAGTTTAAGCTGTTAGTATGAGGAAAGACATTAAATATTTAATATTTCTAACAAATCTAATTTATCTTGACTTGCTTCTATTATTTGCTTTAAAGGTGTCGAAAGATCTGAAGCTGTTGCTTCAAGTGCTGATGTCATTGTCATGACTGTAAGCGCAGCTGAGGGGTGGACTTCAGAGGATGACAGACTTCTCGAGAGAATCCAACAAAATAAGGTTTGTTGAACATTTTCCATTAGCTCTTTGAATTGCTTGTAAATATTACATGCAAAATGTGAATCAATCTGAGCCGTATAGTGTATAAGTGGGTTCCGTTACTTCTGTATAAATATTTGGCTAGATTTTGTTCTTTAATTATCTCCTTTGTTCTCTAAGAAGTTGGTATATTTTCTGGGGTTTGTTACATCATTAGAGCTTGAAAAAAACTACAAACCCCTCCCTCAACCTCAAGTTCCTTATATTACGCAAACCACCCAGGGAGTTTGGGAAAATCACACATCCACACCCCTAATATAGGGTGGTTTTTTGAAACTTTAAACATTTTTAGGAGAGTTTTCGTAGTTTTTTCAAACTTGGAGGTACCAACTGTAAGATGACATTTTCCGAAGTGGTGTAAATGTAATTAAGTCTGTTTTTTCTTCAATTTTTTGGAATTACTGCAAAAAGGGAGATCGATGATACTCTCATGCTTACTAATCTTTTTACAAATCCAGAATGCATCTTCATCGACTTCTCCAGTAATTCTCGTGGTGAACAAAATAGACTGTGCTTCATCTTCTTGTGACTGGGTCGACAAACTTTTGGATTCTTTCAGCAAGCATGTTTTTACCTGTGCTGTTACTGGTCATGGGATTTCAGAATTAGAATCTTCAATAGCGGAGCTGGTTGGTCTCAGTAAAATCCCTGCTGGTGGTCGAAAGTGGACTGTGAACCAGGTTAGCCTTTTTGGGGGAATTAATCTTGTTTCTCGTTTTTATTTTACACAAAATATTGATCGCATATTTATATGGTGCACTTATATATAACTATATGCAATTATACAAACATCCCTTCTTTGTTTTAGAATTACATATATCTCCCTTATCAAAACTTGTACTTCTCAACTCACTCTCCCTTATACTGATGGATTTATCCAAATTTCTTGATAAAAGTTACCAGTTATCTATCAAATTTTGATTCTTCAATTTAATTTAGAAATCCTCATTAAGTTCTTATAAATTCTTTCGATTGTCAGAGGCAATGCGAGCAGCTTGTTCGGGCTAGGGAGGCTTTCCTAAGATTGCATTCATCTATCGAGGAAGAGATACCCTTTGATTTTTGGACAATTGACTTGAGAGAAGCTGCAATAGCTCTCGGGCAAATAAGCGGAGAAGACATCTCCGAAGAAGTTTTGTCCAACATATTCGGCAAATTCTGCATCGGAAAATAGTTTCCAGATGTTTCACAGCAAACCTAATGTTCGTTCACCAATATATTTGTTGATGATACGATTCGCTCTTTTTTCAGTTGATAGCTTCATATATGATGGCATAAACATATATCATTTCATAGAAAGGGAGAAAAACAGTATACTTTTACGAATATATTTTATTTTTTATGCAAGAAAAGTGTTACATTATGTAAATATTTAATGTATTTCCTCGTTAGCTTTAACTACAAATCAACTGTTTATAAATATAGTATGATTCCCATATAAAAAAGAATAGGAAGGCGGTGTTTGAAATAATAAAAGAATAGCTATCCATGACAGAACTGAACTTCTGAAAAAACTATTGGTGTTTTGCCCTCATTCTGCTTCCCCAGGTTGTTCCTTCAGTTTGCTCTTTAATCCCATTAGATTTTCTCTTCAATTCCGAAAGCTGAATCTCCCACTTCTCCCTCAATGCACCCGATTCCGTTCCACCCGTTTGTTGTGTTTCATTATCCACGAGAGATTTATAAACACTCTGCAATTCAATGAACAAACGAGTTGATTCTTCTCTCACAGATGGATCGCACACATCAGGATGATAACGAAGAGCCATTTTACGGTATGCCTTCTTTACCTGATCCGAATTTGCAGCACTTAATAGCTCGTTTCTAAAGTCATTCGTAGCGTTACTGTGACATGAACTAATTCTGAATCCTTGGTTTCTTAGCTTACTTTTCGGATGAGAAAATTGTATGAAGTGAGCTGCATTCTTTGCTGGAGAAATCTGAAGAGCATTCATCTTTTTGCAGCTTTATTGCATACAATATATGGTCTTTGAATGAATGTTAATTGATTTATATACATGTAGTGTTTTGTATGTGAGAAGACTTTGAACGCGGTATTTTTATCTTGGGTTAATCCACCATTGACGTGTTTTCAGATTTCTGATGGGGAATCCAAAAATACCTGGAAATTGGAGTTTTCCTGCTGTATATGTCATTTTGTTAAAGTTGGAATTTTGTCGGAAAGAAAACTATAATTGGAATAATTACCTAAAAGCCCCTGAGGTTTTACCGTTTTACAAAAACACACCTTCAAATCTTGAAAATAATTAAAATATAATCAAACTTGAACTTAAGCCTTCACAATACATCGAGTCATTACCCTTTTAATAATTTTTAAACTTCCTAATCCCCTACTCATAATTTTTCCAAAAAGATAAAAGGGATAGTAAAAGAAAATGCTAATACAAGAGAGATTAGATGAAGGAGAGAGAAAGCACATACCAAAGATACCAAACAGTTATTGATGATACATTATAAAAAGCGTATCGATAAGTATTCACTACCTAATAAAATCGCGAAAACCATCAGCATGTTGACCAAATTTCTTCGTTATACAACAACGGCTCGTCACCCGCATACTTGATTCATCATACTCACGAATTTTCAAAAGGATGGGCACTAGTACTACAACAATCTATGCACAAATACAATGACTAGCACAGTTTCCCAAAATGGCCTCAAATTTGTTGATTAATTCTTTAATGCCAAATTTAAGCAAACAAAAGCAAGAAATAAAGCACGAAAGTTAACCAAATCAAAAAAGAAAGAAAGAAAAGGCTAGTTATGTAATTTCTTGCCTTTGTTCACCTTGGACCTGACAATTCAACTGCATGTAAGTTTTCTGTAGAATCAACAATCCAATCGGAGCTCGGATGTGGAGCAAGGTCAACTTCCTGCCTGAGGACTTCTACTTTTTGCCATTCGTCCCATCTCTCAGCTAAGCCGTCTCCTTCTAACATTCTGACAACATCCGACATCTTTGGACGGTCCATTGGGGAGCTTTGCGTGCAAAGGAGAGCAACTTGGATTAGCTGCTCAACTTCTGCTTCTACATACTTGTTTTGTAGATCCGGGTCGACCAGCATTTCGAGTTTCTTTTCTTTAAGAAGCCCTTTTACCTGAAATTTAATAATTCGTGTAAAATTAATGGAAGATATTTATGGACAAGGGTGATTGATAATAATATTGAATGACTTTCTCATCTGAAGATATACAATATTCATTATTTTTAATAAATACAACATAAAATCAATATGTCGTTAAGCTGAATGATGACCTCATCTGAAAGAATACATATAACATAAAGGATGAAGGATCCTAATTCGGTTATATTAAGCGATAAGTGTAATTACCTAGACACTATAATATGTTAGGTCAAAATACTAAAAGAATCCCAAATATTTCAAAAATTACAACACATGCCTTTTTTTAACCATTTTTGCCCCTCTATAAATGGCCAGAAAAAGAAAGTAAAGAAAGTAACGTTTGTGTGGACAAAAGTATCTCCATTCAAATTCACAAACTTTAGAACCAATGATTGTAAATGTAATTTCCAAAACTAGAAGGAGATTTTGGTAATATGACCAAACCTTGAGCAATGCCGACATAAATATACCTATGCAATATGAACTCAGAAGGATGAGTGCACGAGAATAGAATAAGATGTGTGTGTGCGTGTGTGAGAGAGAGTATGAAAGGTATTATACCCAATCAAGCAACATGACATCATCGTCATTTGCAAGGCGAGCCAGATCGAATGCCCTCTGGCCAGTTATAAGCTCAAGAAGCATGATACCATATCCAAAAACATCTGTTTTCTCATTCGATTTTCCAGTGGACAAATACTCGGGAGCTATGTGTCCAATAGTGCCACGAACAGCAGTAGTCACATGTGTATCCTTATAATCCATCAGTTTGGCCAAACCAAAATCTCCAACAACAGCCTCAAACTCTTCATCCAGCAAAATATTTGCAGCTTTCACATCACGATGAATAATTTTAGGGTCACAATGATCGTGCAAATACGATAAACCTCTGGCAGAACCCAGAGCAATCCGCTTCCTTGTGGGCCAATCAAGTGGCGGCTCGTTAGGTGGACGTTCTGCAATCATAGATAGCTACTTTAATTACATTTTAAAGAAATGAAATACTTACAGCTTTCTCCCCTTGCCCACGGGTAAATACAAAAGTCTTTTGGTTCCAAAATTACACATGCCTCCTCTGTAATCTATCTACACCTTATATTATCCCCTTTGACCGGTCATTCCACATAGTTAATATGATGCCATTAATCAAATATTAATAAACTCGGAACTTGCTATTGCATATATGGAAATGCTCTTCAAGTTTCTTGATAAATTTTAGGGTAAATTACATCTAGATCCCCTCACATTTAACTAAATTATATATTATTATGTACTAAATTATATATTATTATGTATATGATATATAATAATTATAGATACTTAAATTTATACTAATGCAAAATATGAAATTTAATTTCAATAAAGCTTTATTAACATCCATAGTTTAGTATTAAGTTTACATATTGCTATTAATATCTTATATTAAAAACCTTTTTTTTTAACTTTCGAGTGTAGCCTCTGATGTATTTTACAACTATGTGAATTCTCAAACTGTAGGGGGTATTGTGTAAATACATCTAATGTGAGAGGACAAAATTTAACTAAGAATAATATGGTACTTTAACTACGTCAGTTAGGATTTCCTACCGGGGGTATATGTGTCCTAGCTACAATAAAGCTTTATTCACGGTTGTTTTATAATATGGTACTTTTACTACATCTACAATATGAACTTTCGATACAAACGGGCATATTTATAATATTAAACCAAGAGGGGAGTATGGTCATTACACATAGTTAAACGGGACGACTATGACAAAAATCTTTTACGGAAAACCAAAATTAATCAGAAAAATCACCTCTTAAACATGATGCAACACTCCCATTAGCCATATATGGATAGACGAGCAATCGTTCGGTTGGAGTCATACAAAATCCTCGGAGTCTAAGAAGATTACGGTGCACGGCCATGCTGATCATCTCCACCTCAGTTTGAAACTGAAGCTCTCCGCCAGGTGTCCTCTCCTCCTTAAGTCTTTTAACGGCCACGAGAGAGCCATCAGCAAGTCTTCCTTTGTATACCTTCCCAAAGCCGCCTCGTCCCAAAATGTTCTTATTGCTGAAAGTATCGGTTGCAACTTGCAGCTCTCTGAGAGAGAATCGTTTGAGCTGCCCAAGGTGTACTTCAGGGTCCTCCTCAGCTGCAAAGTTATTTAAATCAAATTATGAGGAGCTGTACAACAATAACTGACAACCGAGGGCACACTACATCTATTCAATTTATACATGACAAATTTTCTAAAAAAAAATTAACTTGATTATAAATAAAAATGAAAATGAATTATATGATAATGAAAATAATAAATAAATCAAAGCGTAGAAAACTTTGAATAACAGAAGAGAGAGAGAAGAGAAATTGAGAAATTGAGAAAGTGAATAAAAGTATGTCGAAATAAGAGAAAAAAAATATGGGAGATGATATAACGGAGAGAAGGAGAAATGTGGGTGGGGAGATAAGAATAAGTTGAATAAATAAAGAAAATGAAAATTGACAGACCAAAAGGTAGTTACTCAAGTGTCTCATGCTATATTAAAGAGTATTGATAATAATTATTATTATTTCTACTAACAGAGTAATTATTTGTGTATCTATATTTTCAAATCAAGTTTTACGGACCTGGAACATCGAAGAAAAATTCCTGTGGTTTTCTCCGGCGCCACCATGCAAATGCAATAGCAGGGGCAGCGAATAGCAAAGCAGCACCAGCAGCAACTCCACCAGCAATGGCTCCGGTTGCACTATTTTGTCCTGCAATTATTTAAATTTAAAGAAAATGAATACAACATCTAAGAAGATGCAACAACATTTTTTAAAAGGGTCATTTACACTATAATCCCTCTGCGATTGCAATATCACAGTTCGTTTCTACAACATTTCAAAAAACTCCAAACCACTCCTTAAACTATTTGGCATTTCAAACAAACCAACCGTAGGAGTTCGAAAACATTACACTATATTTTTATGTGTATCGCCAAATAAAATATAGTACGAAACTAATTAATTAATTAATTAATTTACTCGGATTAGTTAGTCTATTGTATGAATAATAAAATAGGTGAAACCTGGCAAAGAGATCGGAGGCGGTGGAACAAATGGAGGAGGGGGAGAGAACGGAGGAGATCCAGGGCATGGTCGTCCAGTAACGGGCCCACATAAGTTCAAGTTATTTGCAAAACTGTAAAAGGGCAAATCATCTGTCAGATACAGATCAAAACCATTAACGCCATGTTTGGTTCTTGCATTTTCAGTAAGGAGAAACTTTCCCTAACTGCAAATGATGGTACTCACAGAAATCCGAAAACCAAATACAATGTTAAGTTTTACTTCAAATTAATGCGAGAGACATATTATGAAGATACCTGATAGGTGTGAATAAAGAAAAGGAACCATTGTCAGGAACTGGACCTGAAAGACGATTGTTGGATAGATCCCTGAATTATAAAAAAGAAAAGGAAAATATAACTATGCCATTTCTCGAATTATTGTTGGAAGCACTGATAGCTGAATACAATTTAGATACTCACAGAACTTGTAGGGATGAGATATTGGTCAATGACATAGGAATTGGACCGGTCAAGCTGTTGTTATTTAGCCGGCTATCCTTACAAAGATGTAAAAGCAAACAATAAGATTCTTGTGTTGTGAAAAAATTATTATATCAACAGATTTAATATACAGCAGGGAAAGTTGATACGAAACATGTAATCGAGTAGACAACTCTGAAAATGAAAACTATAATAATTTATGTTACTATTTATCTAATACTAAGTGGGTGTTTTGCAAACTCTTGTGCTTTTTGAGAAGCTAAAGTTGTAAAAGTTGGACTGCTAAAACTTCGAAGTGATGAATGCTTGGAGAAAAAAGGTGAAAGTTGAAAAAATGCAGTTGAGAGTTTCGAAGAAAAAGTTGGGAATCACTTTTATTAGACAAAACAAAATTCCATTTCTTTACGAAAATAACCTAGAAGCTAGAAGTTGAAGCTAAAAGTTGGTCCTTTCGTACTTCTAGACTTAGTTTCTAGCTTATTTCTGCTTAAACCAAGCAGAAGCTGGTTCTCCAAACACTCCCGAAGTGCAGGAAAAGGAAAGGCCAAAAGCACAAAAGTGCTTTTTTTTACAGTTTGCAAACACTCCCTAAGACGCATTTTAAAAGATACCTATAATATTAATCATAAGAAAAATCTTTTTCATCATCATAAAAGAGTTTATATAAGCTTGTTGTAAGCACTCATTTTGACAAAAACAACATCATCTTATAAGCTCTTAAAAATAATGTTAGCCCAACACCCTCTAAGACAGATATTATAAGCATGGTAAATGAACTGTACAGATATACCAATAGAAACAATGACCATAAAATATGAAAATACTTGTATCAAGATTTGCAAGTCCAGGATAACTTTACGTACAGGAACCGCAATTTGGACAGCTTTCCCAACGTGTCTGGAATGGGACCACCAAAACTGTTGTAGTACAAATCCAGACTCACCAAATTAGTCAAATTTCCAAGATCACTAGGAATTGGCCCGCTAATGTTGTTACTGTACAACTCCCTATCATAAGAAACAAAACAAGGTGTGAGTTCAAATACGATAAAATCTTTACAGCTTATCTCTTAAGAGTGTTAGTTAAATTAGAAGAAGATATCTTATCTAAATTCTAGTAAAAAACTTAACAAGCATTAGCTGTTTTAAAGTTTTCTATCTAACTGAAACAATTCTTTTACATTCAATCAATTACGTCCGTGTTTCACTCAAGATAGCAAGCTAATACAGCATTATCAATTATCATATACAAAGAGAATGAAACTAGTATATAACTAGAACAAACACTTGCATTCATGAAATTAAATGAGAAAAGGAAGCATAACCATCAAAACTACTAGTGAAAATTTTCATGAATCTATCACGGGCATAGCTACAAACAATTGTAAGGCTAATCGAATATAAAAGATATTACAAAGTACAAACAAAAGTAGAAACTTGGAGAATTTTCTCTGTGCTGTAAGAAAATTTCCAAAAGATTTATCTCATAAATCTATGAGCAACAAAATATTACTATCATGCTATGATATCAAAAATTCCTGCAAAAACACTTTCAAAATTCTCTGTATTTATTCATTGAACTGTTGGATTTGTATAAATAGCCAGAGAGGAAAATAAGTGCATAAATATGTAAGGAAACAACGTACAGGTACTGCAAATTCTTCAATAGTCCAAGTTGCGGAACCAGTTGACCTGATAAAGCAGCATTTCCTAGATCACTGAAAACAACATTTTGATAGAAACAAATTAGAAGAATACTTCAAATAGTAAACTTCAATTAAATACAATAAAATGGCCGATTCTTACACTCTTATTACACTGTTATCATTGTTGCAAGTTACATGGAACCACGTACAAGGATTGACAAGAGTTGGGTCCCAGCTTTGTAGCACATTGTTAGGATCTTGTAAGTTTGTTCTAAGGCTATGTAAAGCATCACCTACACATACATGTCATTGACAAAAAAGTTAGATGCTACAAATAAATCCACATATAGCTTTGTAGCATATTGCTTGCTTAAAATACCAACAGGAGATGAACAATAATGCACAAGGAAATGGCCCAGAAAAGAGTTACAATCTTCTGATTAGTAATCCCATTACGACATTTAGCATTATCAATTCCAATATTCATGTAAATTCAACATCCAAAATATATGTCAAAACTACATACTATTAATGGATAACAAACCAAGAATGCAATTTTCCAACTTCGAGAGCTCGGAAGCTGTAATTTCAACTAAAAAGTCACAACCTTATAACCCAGAAAAAGAAAAATATACCAGAAGAACAAAATCAAGATTCCCAAAAGAAAAATTAAAAAAAAAATGCATAAAAAAGAAAATTAAAAGATGCACACATCAGAAGATACAAACCTTCCATATTAGCATAAATACACCTCAGATGATGCAAGACCAAGATCAACCACACCAGTCGTGACACCAAGCCCTCTCTTTTCATCCACTTCTTCATCCCCACATATACATACAAAACCATGTATATTTATATAATATAATCTATAAATATATTCACCAGCTCATGAAATAACACCTCAGATCCAAATAAAGCAAGAGACAGCATTTAAAGAAAAAAACCCACAAAATCCAGTCGATATCATCCCTCATTCATCCCAAAGAAATCCAACATTACTCATCGAGAAGCAGATCCCATCACACAACTTCTGCTTAAAAAGAAGAACCAAAAAACAGAAATGCGATTTCTTCTATTTTTCTTCAATGTGTATAAAGATCGAACTTTGGGGACTTCTGTGAGTAGTACTAGTAGTAGTATATTTTCTTGGGCACTTTTTATGGCTCACTGCAAACTTTTTACCTCAGTACTGTACTTTGCTTTTTCCCCTCTCTCCCTCTCTCTCTCTCTCTACCTCTCTCTGCCGTGACAAGTGTGGAGGAGAGAGATTGCGAATGTGTGGGATAATTATCATTTTTCTTTTTGAGCGTGTGCAGTGTTTTCGAGAGCTGCCCGAACGGTGTTGAGGGCTGCCCAAGCTGCCCGTTTCCATAACCTTAAACGGCTTCGCGCTCAGAACTGTGACTGTCAAACAACCTACACTTTTTGTTTTTTCTCTTTTTTCCTTCCTTTCTTCTCAGGTGAATTGAGGATATTTAAAATTTTCCTTAAAAAAAAAAGAGAATAATCAAATTATGAAACATGGAAACAGACAAGACACAATATGAATACGGTAATATGAATTTTTTTGGTATTTTAAACTAGAAAAGTGTTCGTATATCATAGCGTATAATGCTTATCTACAAGAACAAGATTTTTTAATCATAGCAGATGATATTTAGATTTCATTGAAATTTGTATGAAAAAAAAAAATGAGAAAGATAGATTTAAAAATTAATGCACAAACTTAATTAAGTGATTATCTGTATATGTATTAATTAATATAATAAAGTGGAACAGTTGCAGCACACTTTATGTCATTGATGACTAATATATTGATTCACCTATTTCCACTTTATTAGGCCAAAAGCAGTATTAATGACTATTAAGTTGAATCGCCTATTTCCTTTTAAGCAATAATTTTGCAATATTGGTATAATTTCGGGTAGAATTAAATTCAATAAAGCTCTCACATTTGTACCTTTTATTATGGGTATGAATGAGTTGTGTCAGGTTAAAAAACAAATAATTTGATATCATATTTATCAATTTTCTCGATTTTGATACCATTATTTATAAGTTATATCAATTATAATTAAAATAAGACAAAGTTAGAATATCAAAACTTAAAATATTTATAGTATATCTTAAACTATAAGAGCTAGTTTACTTCCTTGGACTTTTATCCCAATAGATTAGTTATAAATTTATTAGCAATTTATAATTTAACTAATCTAGTGTTTATTTACTTTGCTTATAATAGATAAAATAACAACTAATCTTCCACTAGATTCTTATCCATAGTGATAACTCAATTAGTCTAAGGCCCACCTTATTACACAAGATTCTAAGCAAATTCAAATGATCATGTTTTATGATTTATTATGTAACCTATCTACCATAATTTAAGCAAGTAAACTATCTCTAAAATATAAGAAGAAAAAGCTTGAGAATCAGCTCACTAGCTTGTCAACATTAATAATGCGTTTTACAATCTGATTTCCAAGTTTGAGCCTGGAAAGTGACTCAACAGAAGAAAAGTAGAAAACCATAACCCCGTTTGGCTCAAAGTGGTCAAAGGTGTCAATATTCGTTTCGACGAGGAAAGCAAGTCTCTAGTAAAGAAAATATTAAGAACGGACAAAATTTTATCATAAATTGAGGATATTTCCACCGATTATTTTAATTAGAAATTAGTCATTGACAATGCTAACACCCAATACTATATTTTTAATTATTAAATAGCTAGGGGCATTTATTTATTTATTTATTTTTCAAAAAATAAGATAGCATAAATCAAAGAGTTTTATAAATTTTTAAGCTAACAAGACTCACAACTTCCACAAGCAGAATAGTAGAATCAGATAAATATTATGTCCCGTTTTAGATGATTAATCTGCGCAGCCGTTAAAGTGTATGTAGTGCCCGAATTAAGAATGCGTTTAGGAGTGCCTCACGGCCTCCTACACCCCGTGTGCATAGGCCGTGAGCGCCTATTGGGTTCGTCCCACATTGGAAATCATGCTTGGAAATGAAAGGTTTATAATCCAACTTCCATGTACAACCAATAAGGATTAATCCCTTTTGGCATGTGTTTCCTAAGCCAAACTTTAGGGTTGTATACAGTGGAGGTGAAGGTTATACTCGCGCGTCCAACGGGCCTGCAGGGGGTTCTCCTCTCCGAGCCCGGGGATCGTGACAAGTGGTATCAGAGTCAACCGTCAGTTGTGGGAATGCATGTACCATGCGCGTTAGAGTCGCCGCTTCAGGGGCTCAGCGTGCATGGGGAGCCGCGCTCCACATTCTCCACTGGCGGGGGAGCGATGAGGATATGTCACGGCGTAATGAGAACATTACCCTCTGAAGGAGGGGCGATTGCTCCCTGAATTAAGAATGCGTTCAGGAGTGCCTCACGACCTCCTGCACCCCGTGTGTGCATAGGCCCGTGAGCGCCTATTGGGTTCGTCCCACATCGGAAATCATGCTTGGAAATGAAGGGTTTATAATCTAACTTTCATGTACAACCAATAAGGATTAATCTCTTTTGGTACGTGCTTCCCAAGTCAAACTTTTGGGTTGTAGACAGTGGAGGTGGAGGTTATACCCTCGCGTCCAACGGGCCCGCAGAGGGTTCTCCTCTCCGAACCCGGGGATCTTGACAGTGTCTCAAAACACGAGATAACTTAATGTTTTAAAACTTTTAAAGTAACTCACGACAGTCAAATAGAATATTGCTCAAAGGATATAACTCTCTGTATCCACTTCTTTAATAAGATCATTCACCACAACTCCAGAATCCACTTCAACTTCGAGTGTTCCGAACTCTTCTCTATTTGTCTTCTAACTATTATATTTAATGATCTAAGTCAACAACTCAAAGAGATCCATGTTGTATTTAGAAAGATTTACGTTTACTATCACAAAAAATTGTTATGATTACAAATCAATACATTTTATTTCAAAAATCAAGAAACACAAATGGGGTTTCATTATTCGTTTAAATTTCATAGCTTAGAACACGGCTTTCATCTTATTACTTTATTTCAGGTAAAATTATTAAAGTGAAGTCGTTTAATAATGTGCATGTGTTACATCAAAAACTTAATTGCTATTATGTATTTTTTAAGTTTAATCACATTAATAATTGTAATGATTAAAACCGCCGTTTAACTATTTTATTTAGGGCGAATTACACATGGGTCCCGATGTTTGCCCCTATTTACATATAGGTTCAGGAGAATCATTTTATTACAAATTAGTCCATGGACCTAGTCAAAGTCAACATTTCTGTTAAAAAAATAAAAAAATTTATGAAATGACTACATTACCCTTTGGACTATATTGTAAAATTGTCAAACTATAAGGACCTAAATGTAAAATTTCTCACGGTGGCGAAGCTTGTCGGACCTGGCTTTTCTGGCGATGGCAACGGTCGAGGATGGCCGCTTCTGGACCGGTTTTTCACGAGAAATCCAACGGTGGTGGTGCCATGACCATCCGATCAGCCACGGCAGCGCTACGATGATTTTATAGCCGCGACGACGAAGCGGCGATCTGGAGACTCCGGTGACGACGCGGTCGCACACCACCCGAAGATTGAAGCCCTCAACGAGGGGAATCGTTTGGCGGTAGTCTCGCCCTCATCCGATCACCGACGGCAGAGATATGACGAAAAGAAGGTGGCGCAGTGGTTGTTCACGGCGGCAGTGGTGGTCCGGCCACTTCCGGCCACCATTTTGGACGGCCTTTACACCTTGTTCAACCTCCTTGACATGGGTAAGCTATATTTGAAGTCGATTTCAAATTTCGTTGAATGAATCGTCGTTAATTTTGAATTGAAATTTCTAGGATTTTAGGGTAAAATCTGAAAATTAAATCCGGTATGGTTGTCGAATGGGAAAACGGACTTGGGGGATATGGCGGGCTCGACGAGAGGATCGTCTTGGTATAAGGTGTCGACTACCTGGGTGGTGGCTCCGGCGACGGTGGCGGCGGCGAGAAATTTTGCATTTAGGTACTCATAGTTTGATAATTTTACAATGTAGTCCAAAGAGTAATATAGTCATTTCATATTTTATTTTTTTATTTTTTATTTTTTTAACAAGAATGTTGACTTTGACTCGGTCAATGGGCTAATTTGTAATAAAATGATTCTCCTGAACCTAGATGTAAATAGGGCAAACGTCGGGACCCATGTGTAATTCGCCCTTTTATTTATTGATTTAAGTGAAACTATTCTTCATGTGATTTAAACATTTTTTTGATTTTTTTATCACTCATTAATATCCCACTGGTAAATTATTGAAGTTAGTCTAACGATTAATTAAATGAACAAATAACTCATGATGAAGGTGTCTTCAACAAATCCAAATTACGTATGGAAAATCATGAAATTCTGTCCAAAACATAAGAAAATGGTATTTAGGCCAGTTGACATTATTGTAATTAGGGCTGATGCTGATCGGAATGGCAAAAGAATAATTTTTATAAAGTAATAATGATACTACTTAAAATGCTACTTGCCTAAGAGATGTAAATTTTTTTTTCCACCCGATTTTAATTTCCGAATTCGAATGTTGCAGATGCTCAATTGACCGGAAACCCTTTAGGAACCAATTAGTTAAACAATACAGGCCAATCTCTACACAGCACCAGAATTTGGGGGCAAATCTGTACTTTCCATGTGGGATTATGGATTTTAGCTGTAGTAATTATCTTTTTCAAACAGAAAAAATTGTTGACTACTTTAAAAATTTCAAACTTAATGATAACACCTTTAATTTTTTTTATCTTTTTTCAAGCTCAAAATGATTAACAATCTATCATAAATGTCTGAGCATGTTAAAGATGATGATAATGAGTTGACCTACATCTTTTCAAGGGATCTTATTTATTATTATTATCAATAATTTAACCACCTAAATTTACATTTTTAATTCCAATCGAAAATTCTTGTTTGCACTGCATCTGAGTATCAATAATATTATATGTTGTATTTTTTGACTAAATTATCATTTCCATATCCATCATTTCAGTTTCCAACAATTGTTTAGTACTCTCATTGACAAAATAATAATTATGAGGTATAATTTTGATATGATACATGGCGTTGTTCCAACGATCGATGACGATCCATGCATGGACTAATACCTAATCCCACCTCGACTTGAGCCTCCGGTCGGAAGTTTTATGGTTCGATCGGATGCAAAATCGACTCTAGCATTCGCCAGGATGTTTGATCCTCGGCCTCGAAGCGGACAAGATTCAGTCAACAAGCAGTCGCCTAAGCATTAAATGCAGCGTAACTATCTGCCTTACACTGCCTTACTTAGTTAAGGTTGACTTGTAGGCCCACGATCAATGCATTAAATGACATCCAGGAGTGTGTACTTAGTGCGTGTTATCCACCACTATAAATACCCCTCATTAATTATTAGTTGGTAAGTACATTTATTATCTTCTTCGGTCCACGATCAATGCAATATTTCTCTCTCTATACCCTTTAAGTTTAAGCTTACTGACTTGAGCATCGGAGGTGCTACATCGGAGCCAACCTTCTTCGGTCAAGTAACCCCTATTCATTTGTTTCAGGTCGAAGCAGATCCCCATCTATAAATTCAACTGTTCGTTCAGAGGTCAACGCTCAATCCTCGAGTCTCACCCAAAAACGAACTTATCAATAATAAATAATAATAATAATTTCAACATGAAATAAGACTTCTCAATTTCATTAGCTTTGTGTGAGTTGAGTGTAAACAGAGCAATATCGGGGCCCGTTAGTTGTTGGGCTTATGCATATGTTTTTCGTGACGAAGTATTTTCTGCATGCATATGAATTTCTGTTGCCCACTATTTGGAAGTTGAAGAAATATGTTTTTCAAATAAATAAAATATAAAAAGAATGGACAAACAATACAACACAATTTTCAACCAAAATTACATCAAAATCAATATTAATATTAATACAAACTCGAAAAAATGTAATGTAAAAGCTCGATTTATTTACATTCTTAATTATTTTTCTTCAAAAATGTTTTAATATAAGTCTTACATGTTCCGGCTAATTTATAATTATATCTTTTTTACTTAATTTTATGAGGTATTATGTATAGTTTCATTCTCCTAAAATATTTTTAATTAACTTTTAAAATAGAACTATATATTTTAGGTAGAAGTAATAAAAAGGATTTCCAGTTAAATGTTGATGAATTTTTGATGTACTTTTATTTAGGCATTTCTGTTGCATTTTATTTAATTTTCGGTGGGTGTATTTACCATCTTACTGATATATATACTTTACAAACTTTTCTATTTTAGTTGATTTATATACGAGGCGGAACCTTCTTCTAATCTCACGGTCTGTTTGATTGGTTCTTGGTTAAAAAAAAGGGATTTTAGGGATTTCTAATTTCCCAACATAAAGGTCTAGTTTCGACTCATAAGGATTGAATTGTGTGTAAATTAAAAAAAAAAAAAAAAAAAGAGGTTTCCAGACAAAAGAGCCAGTAAGGCAGGCATGTGCCACCGCCAAGTTCCACAACATGAGATAAACTTTGAGAATCCACAAACACACACGTTGACACATATATAATATTAATTACTAAAACTAACACAGTTTTCATTTACTCTCCACCACCTACCAAGCACTGAAGCAGAAGAAAATTCAGACAAGAAAATTAAATGGCGGAGCAGACATCATCATCAGAGAAAAATAAGCTGCAGCAGGTGAC
Source organism: Verbena officinalis (assembly GCA_958496215.1). Lineage (NCBI taxonomy): Eukaryota > Viridiplantae > Streptophyta > Magnoliopsida > Lamiales > Verbenaceae > Verbena > Verbena officinalis. The sequence goes on along the minus strand of OY292390.1, from coordinate 29,176,866 downwards.
GGTCAAAAAACAAAGTAGTAGTGCAGCTGGGAAATCTTTTTCTCCTGCATGCAATTGTTTTCGAGAATTCGTAGGGGCTATACTTAGGTGTCTAGGTTTCATCTCTGACTCTGATCATAATCAGCATCAGCCTCAAAGTTGTTCTAATTCAAACGTTAAGGGTACTGGTGATCATGGAAGTAGTACTGGAACTGCAGCCACGGTGGAGAAGCCAGCAGCAGATCCGCCGTCGGGGCTGGTGGTTTTGTGCGCCAGCAGGGGTAATGGGAGAAGGCCAGAACGGCCGCCCGTAAGTGAGGGAAGAGGCCCTCAAACAAACTAACTCCAGCTATATGGCTAGCTAGGGTTTCATTTCATATATATCCCTGATCAGACTCTAGTAAGTACTTGTAAATTAGTCTGATATATATGAAGCCATGTATAATAAACGCATTAAGCCGGTGTGCATGCTGATATTATCAACAATTTAATTATATTTATAATAGTACTAAAATTTTGACATGAAAATAATAATATTAATTAAGGCTCAAACTTTATAAGTTTATCTAACAAACTTTGACGGAATTGATAGTACAATATTGGACTTCTTATATTGAAAAAAAAACTTTGTAATTTTGCAACAGATACTGCGACGAGGGTAGAATTGTGTGTGTTTTTTAAAAGTAAATAAAAAGAAAAAAAAAGAAAGTAAATTATTTTCTGTTCCATTAGCCAAGCTGTCTTGCTATTAGGCCCAAATAATAACATAGCCCAATAAGTTATTAGAAGGGCTTAGATTTTGGAAGTAGATGCAACATTTAATGAGGCCCATTCCCAAATTACTAGTCCTTATACATCCCCCTCCACCAGCTTACATAAACAAGAACGATTAAAAGTAAGATTTTTAACATATATTCTTTTTTAAAAAGATATACGCACAATTCAATTCTTATTATTGATAGGAATAATTTTTTTAACATATTTGAGTGCAAATGGTTTATCCATCTTTAATTAAATGTCAGGAATTTGAATGAAAAAAAAAAGATTTTCTATTTTGCCATGGAGTGTGGGTTGCCTTTATCTTTTTCCTATACTAATTTTATATTTATGCTAGTAAATGCCTCTCATTGCTAGCTTGTAACAAGAATTTTCTATTAGTTTATTAAAAAATTCATAAGTAACAAATTAAATATATTTTGTGACGATTTTCTTAATAAAGCTATGAAAAATCACGCTACAAATTTGTCAACAAAAAGTTATTTATTGAAGAAAAACTAAATTCTCCTTCAACAAAGAGATACTTTTTTGTAGTGTCAATATTCTTTCTCTATTTATTTATTCGAATAAAAAAAGAAAAGTTTCCTTCTTACTGGATCTATTTGTAATTTTCCAAAATTGAATGCTTTTGGGTACAAGCTTACAACGGTAAGGTCCCGTACGTAGATAGTAGACACCATCAAACGTGCGATAGAGATGGGAAAAGGGACCCAATAAAAGTGGATAATTTATAATTATTTAACCAAATTGCAAGCGCAATAATTCTGGAAATAATAATGCCAATGTATGTCCCACCAATTTTAATTTCTCATACTACTCTAATAATTAATTAATGGCTGTAGTGTACTATAAAAAATCAAACTAAGTTGAAATATATGAAAAAAAGAAAAGATTTCATTACGAGATCTTCTAGGCTGTCGGGGCAAGTTAATTCATACCAAAAAGAGAAAATTAAGGGGTCCATTCATCGCCCATTACATCTCAATTTAAATTGCTGCAAAACCCCAAATTCGTGTTGAAAAACAGGAAAAAAGCCCGCATTTATGGTCAAGTTGTATAAAGCAAGCTGCTTTTCAACAGTACTCATAGTTTTCCTGTTTCCAGGACTCGCCATCTAGCTAATCTTTCAGGTACCCTTTAATCTACTCTTTTGTTTTTTTTTTTTTTTTTTTTGGTGGGGGGTTAGGGAGGGGGTGAGGTTCCAAGTTTTTATTTTTTTTGCTAATTATGTTTTCTTATGTGGAAATTGAAGTGGGCTTTGCTCTTTTTGTTGTTAATTTTGATTTTTCGAGTTTTTTTACGATTGGCGGGCGTTTGGGAATTGGAAATTTGCTAAAAGTGTGTTTCTTTTTTCTATTTGTTAAGTGTTATATCGAGTTCTTCAGTAGATCCATCTGGGAAATGAGGTATCTCTATGTGAAAATCATGAATAGTTCTTTTATATATCAATGATTGCTTATCTTCTTCTGTATGTGCTGCTGAAAATTTTATTTTTCGTCTAATTAAGTAGTTGGTTCAAACTGAATAGATAATTTAATCAAGTTTTGATTTTGCTTTGTGATATAAGACCTTGAATTTGTTGGATTTTTGACTCCCAGCTCGAACAAGATTTTTCATTTCCCTCCTATATTTCTCTATGTTCTTAGAATTTTTGAGAATTATGCTCATCATGACCACTTTTTACAGTTGATGTTGATGTTTAGTATGAAGGGTAAGGAGTAAGGATATGACAATTTAGTAGAAATGATTCTTCCTTAATTTACTGCCAGGCTTCAAGCTTAAAATATAACTAATATATATATATATATATATATATATATATATATATACTCGAAAATTGTCTTCATGTGTATTGTTTATTTTTGACGCAATTTTGTTATATCAGTCGATTGTTATACAATTTAATTCCATACTAATATTTTACGTGGATATGATTTTTGACGAATCATTCAATCCATAATTCTCATGGTCAAATCAAATTTAATTCGAATTGGCTTTTTCATTTGTAAGCAACTGTAGTAGTTCCGGAAATTCCACTTCAAGAACCATCATCTGACAAATTTCTCGCATATTTATCTCAGGTAACCTCTTCATGACAAACTAGCCACCCCATTTCCTTAATTTTCTCAAAAAATCATGGATAAAGTATCCTCTGACTGTCCATATCCCGGATGCTTCTTCTGTGTAATGAAGGAAACCAATCCCAACAAACGTCAAACAAGTCTAATCAAATTCTTCAGAGAACTCCCATCACAGGATGATGATGGCCAAGTCCTTCCCATTAGTGGCCTATGGAACACTGCCATGGCCCACCCAAACGACCCAGAGTTCATCGAGTTAGGAATCTTCAAATGCATGGCCGCCCTCATCTGGAATGGGTTAAAGAATCGACGATGGTTATCGCATGATCAAAACATCTACATCCCTTACTATGCGGCGCATATCATAGGATCGTACACCATGAACATGGAAGAATTTGCTGACATGGCGGTGCATGCTGATGTCATTCCACCTCTGGTCGAGCTTCTGAGAGGGAGACTAACTTGGGTGGAGCAACGGGTCGCCGTTAGGGCTCTCGGCCATTTAGCCACTTATGCCAGCTCATTTCCTGCTGTCGCGACACATGGCGAGATCTTGGAGCTCGCCATGCAACTGGCTATGAGCTCCCTTGAAATTGTGTACACTCATTTCTACCAATTTGTTGACAGAAGGCTTAGTTATCATTGTGATCTTCTTACGAGGGGAATGGGCGGTGTGGAGATGGAGTCGAGGAAGGCCGAGGAGTGGGCGAGTCAATTGCAGTGTTGGTCGCTTCAGCTTATAAATTGCTTTGCTTTTAAACCAGAATTTCTTCCAACTATATGTAAGCAGGAATTCTTGGTGAAGCTTCCCGGGATGTGGGGTGGGCTTGTTAATGAGAATTCACCAGCTGGCATTGGGTTATTGCGGACAATTTGTCATCATAAGGTCGGGCGGGGCCCGGTGGCGAGCTGTCCGGGAATTGTGGATGCTCTGTGTAATATAGCGCGGTCGTCGGATGACTGGCAGTATATGGCGGTTGATTGTCTTGTTTGGTTGCTTCAAGATCCTAGTACTTGTCATAAGGTAAAGTTGCTTATGTTTGATAATTTCGTGCTTATATGTCACCTGTATTTGGTGATAAACTATTTCTTTCAATGTCTTACACGTATTTTGATTTTTATCTCTCTTTCCATTGGGAAAAAAGATAATTTTTTTTTTTTTTTGGTCAGCATAATTTTTGTATTTTTTTTATCTCTCTTTCCATAATTTTTGTTTTGTGTATTTGTTTCTGTGGGAAAATGGATTTTGTGGATGGGTAATGGAGAAAAGCCAAATTTTTAGATTGAAAATAATGTTTAGCTATTGCTCCTATTGGAGTTAGTATTGATATATAATAGTGGTAATTTTTTCCAAGTAATTATTTTAATGTGCCAAAGCAGTCAATTAGTGTTGGGATGATGATATATTTTAATTTATTTTTCATCCTAATATGACAATAAAAATGGATTCTTTTATAAATGAGCGAAATAATTATGTTCGTTTTTTCTTTTTTTTTCATTTTCTTTTGGGCCCGTTAGGAAAACCCCCCTGAGGTTTATGCCGTTTAAGAAAAACACCCTGAAACCTTGTAACCTTACATTTACCCCCTCTCAGGGGGGCATTTGTAAGGTTTTTCAGGGGGTTTTATGTATACATTTTTATGTTTCAAGGGGGTATTTGTAGTATTTCAAGGTTTCAGGGTGTTCTCAGAAAAAAAACATAATCTCAGTTTTTTTTTTTTTGTAATTGTCCCTTTTTTTTCAAAGAGGATTGCTATTGGTTCCCAACCATCCCCTATAAGACTCGAAAGTCGAATCCAGACCTATCTGTTCCTATGAACAGTTGCAGATGCCTACAAACTATATTTTCAGTTGAAAATATCGTCCAAAATGAGAACTTTAACGAATGAGAATGAATGGTTCTTAAATTTCTTTACTAGTTATTTCCTCAATGCCCAAAATTATGCAGGTAAGTGACAAGGTGATACCCACTCTAATCGACCTTGCGGAAATTACCACATTAGGCGATCACAAAAAGCTCGGGGACACAATCATCAACGTTCTAGAAGAATGCATTCAATCACCGACAACAGCCCGAAACTCAATCACCACCCACGCAAAAGAAGATATTGAAGAACTCCTCGCTTCCCGCCAAAGGTTCAAATGGGAAAAAAGCATCCCAAAAGAAGATCTCCACATCAAACACGCTGCCGCCTTAGTAGTCAAACTCGAAGGCAACTCCTTATTTTCCTCGGGAGACATATCCGCTGCTGCTTCAAAATACTCCGAAGCATTATCTTTATGTCCAATGAGATCAAAGAAAGAACGCGTTGTGTTGTATAGTAACCGAGCCCAATGCCATCTTTTATTACAACAACCTTTGGCTGCCATAAGCGATGCCACACGAGCACTTTGTCTTCATAATCCGGTCAACCGCCATGCGAGAAGCTTGTGGAGACGAGCGCAGGCTTATGATATGCTTGGATTGGCTAAGGAGAGTCTTTTGGATGCCATTTTGTTTATAAATGAGTTTTCTCAATCAAACGATCCTGATTTGACTTTGAGACGAAATAAGGTTCCCGATTATGCGGAGCGTTTGGTGAAGAAGCAAATGAGGGCCGCTTGGTTGTTTAGAGAGGCTGCTGTCAAGCATGGTGGCGTGCAGTGTGAAGGCGGTGATGGTGAAAATGTTTGTGGGCAAGAAAGTGATGATTCGGAATGGGAAACAGTGAGCGAAAGTGAGATGGGGAATGATGGAAATGATGATGAATTGGGTGATGATGATGATGGTTTTGGGAGGAAAGATAGGCATGCTAAAGGTTTGATGAAAGGTATGCTTTCTAGATGAATGTTTTTTGAGATTATTTGTCGAATACTCTTTTATATTGAAGAAAGTCGGAGAGCATGCTATAGTAACGAATGCGCTGTCTTTGTTTAGCCACAATGCTAGTTTATGTTGTCGATCACGACTATTTTACAGTGATGCTATACATGACCGATATGCATCATATACAACGAATCTCCATTTTTAACAGAAACCGAACGTTGAAATTAATCATGCAGATATCTAGCACGGATATGAATTTGCAGCTTACCAAGGACCGGACGAAGAGTCATTTACTGAGGACAGTCACGAAGAATTTTGAAAAATTACATAATGGCTGCGGACCACGACATCAAGTAATTCTGTGCCCTATCGTTACAGAGCTGGTGGAAGATAATCGTCTCTGTGGTTCCTTTTCTGGTTGGAAGTTCGTTCCAGTACAAGTTTGTTTCAATTTTTTGTCTTTTTCTAAATTATTTTTCTGGTTTGTTACATGATTTCAGTGTCGAAGGAGATCTGGTCATGGTTTATAGGTTGTTTGTCTTCTGTTTAGTGATTACTTGTTAGGTTTATTCTTTTTTGCATGAGTGCGTAAATTTTGTGTATAATAGGATTGAAATAACTTTAGACATTTGAGGATTTATTTTGCCTTGATTGAGTCGTTGAGTTTGATATTTATGTTTTGTTTCACTAAAATTTGCTCTGTGATTTCTATTTTAGACTGTCGGGAGAAGAATTGTACCCAGAAGCTGTTTTCATCTTATTCTTGAAAAGATTCTTACATTATAAGCTTTTGCTTTTTGAAGGCAGCTACGAAGTACAGAATTACTTACCATATTGAAATCTTAAGTTCATTCAGTATGAAAAATTACACAATAATGAATAATACTGAACAAAGAGAGAGGAACAACTTAAACAAACAGCTTATGCCCACAGACGAACCTTGAGCTGAAGACATTTTAATCCTGTGATAAAATAAGGGCCAAAAAATCTGAACAAAAACCTTGATCGATATGAAAAACATACTCGCGTGCAATTGTGACGGAACATAGGGTTAAATAAATAGAATAAATTGGTTACTAAAGCGATATATATGTATATATTTACACACATAGACACACAGTGGAAGGTACAAATGTAGCTCTTCATGAAAAATGAAAAAAATTGATTGGTTGTTTTTGCCTATGTGAATTTTCGGAATAGGCTGTGCTTGGAAGCTGATAGGGACTTCACTTTAGGGAAAACAAAACCTGATTTTGGAGGATTACCATCAACAAGAGAGTTTTCGTAGATTTCTTTGCACTCCTGAACAACCTGTTTAACATAAGAAAATTGTCAAATTAATTATTTCCAATAAATAGCACATATTGGTTACATATAAATCGATTATTTTGTATACTATTAAGATAAACAAGAAAGTTACCCTCGTAAGAAGGTCAAATTTCAAGGTTGTTTTTACCATCTCTCCAATTTTCTCCCAACAGATTATTTAATCTTTTATTTTTCTCTTCTCCAACTGTACTCTCTTCAATGTTTTCTTTAAACATGTTATTTCATTTTAAAAGATTCAAACATCTACACTTAAATGAATGAGACAAGTTTCTCATCTTATATGAGTTTGAATCATATTGGCTACTACTTTATTGTTTAAGCTGAGAATAGCTTTTTACCTCTTTGGCATCTTTCCTTGGTATGCCTTCTCGTAAGCTCACAATTTTTTCAACCACTTCCGGCTGCATCCACAAAATAATATAAGGGTATTAGACAGCTGATTTCTAATTCTAGAAGAAGAAAACGAATTGAAAGACAAATTGGTAAATGGACATCTAATCAAAAACTTGATAATTTTTTTGATCATAGTATAGATTGGATAGCACTTACAGGACAGTCTGGTTGATTGTCAAGAATATTAGTGTATACAAGTGTGAAGGAATCGGGACTCTCTGATGAAGCAAGTTCTCTCAAGTCACCAAGTACCCTTACTCTATTCTCAACTTTCTGCAAAACAATAAATTGTTACAAATCGGAAATATGAATATATATATATATATATATATATATATACTTGATGACCTTGACAGATTCAATAATCACAAACTTTCTCATTTCATGAAAATCGAGTAGATAATGAGCTAATGCAACGGAGCTTACAGAAACACTTATATACTCCCGGAAAAAGTCCATGAGAACCTCTTCGTCAAGCTTCATTCTTTCAATCGTCTCTTCTTTGATATAATTTTTCTAACAAAACATAAAAAGAAGGAAATCTAATAAGGATATGTTGTAAATTGTAATGGTTGAAAAGCCGAATATTTTACATAAAACAAGCTCTTGTAGGAACCTGGACAAGCATATGGTCAACATAGACAACAATTGTTTCTTCCAGGCAGGCCTCGACAAATCGCCTAAAAGATCTTTCTTCGATGTACCTTCATATGTAATATCAAAAAAATCAGAAAGAATAAAGTGCATCCACAAAAAAAAATGAGAAGTCAATTACTGGATTTGCAATAACTTACATCTTGACATCTGTGAAGTAATCACCAAAAGTTGCAACTAGGTATTCAGTTACTTGTCCTTCCAACCAATCTGGAGTATGGATGACGAACAAATCAATAAACATCACGATTGAAGCCAATTTTGGCGGTTTCATCTAATTACATGTCAGTTTTTTCTCGTCCTTTTCAATGCTTCTCTATGCACCAAAAATAGGTATCCAAAAAATACTATAATTTTGTTGACTTGGTTCGACGTACAGTAATTTCATAATTTTCTTTAAAATTGTACTCTATACAGATAAAGCTGAAAATCGATCTGGAATATGCACTCAGAATACAATTCAAGTGCTCATAAAAAATAGAGAATCAGGCCACTTATCACACATTAGTTTGCTAGCAATACTACTTAGAAATGAGATTATATAGCATCCACGGCATGTTTATAGAAAGAAACCTGAATAATAAAGTGTGTGATCAGTAAAATTTATCACCTTTGTGATACAGCTTTACTAGTAATTCCTGAACTCCTGGATCTTCAAAAATGACACTAACGGTTTGATGCACAGCTTCCTAAAAACAATTAACAATGATTATTTTATGATGATCAGGAAAAGTCTTTTAACAATATTAAGCTAATCTTAAGTAAAACAGAAATAACCATATACCTTCGCAACCTCCAGAAAGCCTTTGCAAGTGTCCTCAAAATTAACCTGAGCAAATGATCAAGAAGCAGTTTCAAGATAGATTAAGCTTTAGCATTTGTAGTAGGTCCCAGGTATCAGATAACTATATGAAGGCTTTATTCTCCTAAACATTGTAAATGTTAGTTAGTGGCATGGGAGCATATTTAGTGGGAGGATGAATACTACAGTGACCAGATATTTGTCAGATCGATACCCATAAAGAGTTTTTTTTTTTCACCTTTCCCCTAAACATTACAAATACCCCCCCCCCCCCCCCCCCCCCCGCGAGTCAACTCCCGTTAGTTTTAGGGGGTATTCGTAATGTTTTGCAAACCTCAGGGTAAGTTTTGTAATGTTTCAAGGTTTCAAGGAGTGAACGTAAATGGCGTAAAAACTCAGGGGGTTACTCATAATGTTTCAGGTTTCAGTGGTGTTTGCGAATTTAAATCTAATCTGAGGATTTTTTCTTGTAACTATTCCAATTTATAATTGAATTCAGGTTGTAGAATAGGGGAGTGGAAGAGACAAAAGTTCTGCATAACAAGGTCACCTGCTCAGCATAATTTGGTGGGAGAGCTTCAAGTGTGCTAGAACTTAGCTCCATGGCCAGATCATAGCAGCGAAGATTGTTATTAATCTGCAATACAGTGATTTTATTAGTAGGATGCATAAACAATATGCTACCACATATGATGTTTCAGATAGCTTTACATACCATTGCACATAAACCTTCCAGACCAATTTCAGAAGCAGGTTCATCTAATTTCTGCCTTTCAGCTGCTTGAAAATCAATCATTACCTGAAGCAGAACGAAAAACAACCCTGAATATCCTTCTTTTTGGATAAAATACCCAAACATGCCAACTGAATCTAATTGGTCGTACAAAATCCATTTTAAGTGTTTTTCTTCAAATAAATCCAGAATGCTTCTAATCAAACGAAACACAAGAGCTGAGGAAAAAGTTAAGAACAAGATTTAAAGGAAACAGCCTTGGGCACGGACATATGAAAGGTAATTGCAAGCACAATTTTTTCCTTTTACTGAGAGAGAGTATATGAAATAACAAAAATTACTCCAGATTAACCTACCTGAATGATGGCCAAAGCAATTCTATACAACATAACATCAGTGCTGTTCTCGCGTACAATTTGTACTTGCTCCCCAAGGATGCGAAACAAATCAACAGCAGCTGGTGTGTACAGCTTTCCCTCCTCTGTTTTCTTTGGTGGCTGTACTTTATCAGCCTCAAGTATATTCAAGTACCATTTCTGCATAAAAGTGTGCCTTCAATTGAATATTTGACCAGAGAAGGTGATTGATGTGACAGAAAGCAACATAAATTTTCTACTGATAGTTAGTTACCCTTGTTGTGGCTTGCATCCGTTCGACATATGCATTCATGAGGGGATCCATTGCACCACTTTCAGAACAAACTTGAGCTAGAGACTCATCAACACCAAGTGATATTAGACTTTCTTGGTACTCAACTACCCAGCCAGTTACCTAAAACCAGAAGCACATATGCACAATTGGAACAATACCAAAGTAATTCTACACAGCCAAGACAAAATGGGTAAAGGAATCAATGTAAGCAGAAGTAGAAAGTAAAAATGTACAATCAGCAATGAGGAAAATATAGTAATGATAAAAATGTTATAATTTCCTTCTAGGAACAATCCAAATAATTACAGACTTACAGTAACCTAAAACATTTCCATGTACGTCCATTATCAGTCCAGTCTTTAGTAAAATTGAAATAATTATTTAATGTGTGGATATACTATTTCTTGAAAGAACACAGCAGTTCGAATTCAGTAATGTAGAAGGAGAACACAGTCCTTGAAGCAATGCTGCACTAAAATTTAATATAGTAAAAACAACTCCAGAATAACTTTTAATAATTTTGAAGTTGAACTGATGTGTGAAAGTCAAGAAATGGTGAATATGCATCCAAAGTAGATGTAAGAAATCATTTATACTAATCTAATTCAAGATAGAGTGTTAATTTCCTTATCAGTAACTGCAGATTAAGATGAAATACCTTCAATATTTCTATATTTGTCAGATCATTAGCTCTATCACTGAGTAGTCTAAGCCACTGAATAAACCTCTCAGTGTAAAGATTCACCAAGAGCTGGAATATTTCATATCTGAAACGGAAAATTGAACAACAAAGAGGCATTATGATAAGAAAGAACTAGTCTAACAAAATCCCCAGAAGGGCCGCGTAATGAAAAAACATGGCAAACCTAGGAGGAAAGCAAGGTGCGACATAGTCATATATATCTCCAAGTTCTTCACCAATCTGGCATTAATCAGAAAAGTTCAACACAATATCAGATATGTTAAGCAACTATAGCATGGAGAACTAGATGAGGTATACAGAATTAGATATAAAGAATGAGATGTAACTTGAACACAATCTACACAGCAGATATTGAATATACAACAATGACAAGACATTTAGTCAACTGTTGCAAGACAGAATACCATATACAATTTTGAACATAATAAACATGACAATCAACTCAGTTCTACACCAAAAGCATATATCAACTTTTGTAGTCCTACAGTTAAAGAAAGTAATAATAAAGTTCATTATCTACAAAACCAATCACAGCAAGAAAGTAAATACCTTTTTAGCCTCCTCTAAAGCTCCTTTTAGGTCCTCAAATACAAGCTGAAAGACATATAATTATCAGGACATGAGAATTGCTACAAACTTTTAATTCAGGACTACAACCATAAAAGAGAAGAACAATAGAGCATGAACCTCACTGAGCAAACGGCTGAAACGTGATTCAACAGACTTCCTTACTTCGTCGTAACATTTATCCTTGTAGCCTTTACCTTGAACCTTCAACTTCTGCTGTGTAAGATTTCTAGAAGACGCTGATGAGGTTGTAGATTTCCTAAATTAAACCAAAATATAGAAATAAATAAAAAGAATGATCACTAAGATATGATCATGCAAAATTGTTTCATGGGGTATGCAACTAAATAAGAGAACAACAGCTGATGCATTAGTTGACTAGGTAAATACTTGGCATTTCTTCGAGGATTTGCTATAGACTCCATTGCACCACCTCCTTCAGCCTCAGCTGCTTCTATAGCTACTTCTTGATCTAGGATTTCTTGCATTTCAACGACCCTTTTCATTATAAGGATGAGGTAAAGAGCTGCATAAGTACCTAGCCAAACCCAGCCACAAAGTTCTTACAGTAATGTATCTCATTCAAACTAGACATACCTCAACGCACGAACTAGTGTTTGTGGGCTGCAAAAGAAAATAACAGCAATAAATGAGTAGCACAGAAACGTACTGACGACAGTTGTTAAAAACAGAGCAAAGAAATGAAAAACGTGGACTGGTTGCAAGCAGTAAGTAAACAGATGATGTATATATAAGATGACCAATAAATAGAACTACTTTATAGATTAATTTTCTTAATCATCTCGAATATGAAATTATGGATAACCATCATGGAAGTATATAAATTCGTGAATGTATACGATCTGTACAAATGCCATGACCAGTGATGCTACTTTCCTTAGGATAATCATACAGGATTCAACGTCATCAAATAAAGCCCACTTTAGTGATGGGCAGAAACAAAAAAGGACACATTCAATATTTTTCATTCAGTATTAAATCAAAATCCACTATCTTAACTCTGAATATTAATATACCAATTTTCTTTTCAATTGGATATGCATTCAAATGTCAAACAAGAAGCTTGGGTGTTATTTTTTCCATAGGTAATTAAATGGGTCGCCGATGCTCACAGGAAAACCTAAATATATCATCCGGGGCAGCTATACATTAATGATTACCTGTCGGGAAATTTTGTTATATGTAGATCTATGAAATTAAATTTTATTTGACGAAGCATATATTAGCAAAGCCCATAGCTAGAAAAAATATTAACACCAGCAAAAGAACAAGAAAAAGGGCATTCCAACAAAAGCAAACCTCAAAATAAGCATACCTGTCCTTGGCAAGTTTGAAGAAGTTGAAAATATGACCCCACAATGTCGTCTCGAACGTCTCCCATGTGCGATCAATATCTTCGAAGTACGCACTGTGAAATGTTGAATTTAGTCTATCATAAACAAGTCGAAGTGCTCACTGCTGAAGTATTAAGAAAATCATTAAAGCCTATAAAATTATATCCATGACAACTGCTGCTTGGATTTTACACATTTTCTTTAGGGTAAGTCTACGTACAAACAAACCCTACATTTGTGTTTTATCTTCATGACCATAATACTTCGGCGGAAAGGTTTACCTTTTACTCCGAGATAGATCAACTCTCGAACATGATAACAGTAAAAGGAAAGAGCAAAATAATAACATGGCATCTACAACTTATATTGAAGTATAAAGTGGTAAAAAGCTTTCGAGATGCAGCTTAAATGGGTAGCAGTGGCATGATGACACAAGGACCCCCAATTTGTTTTTGTCAAATTTGACTTGCTAAATACTAGCATGATTAAGTTACATTCTATTACTGCAGAGGAAACATAGATAAAACATAATTTCACTTTATAAAACAGTAGGATAAACGCAGGTAAACTTCCTGACCTTAGCCGACCAACCTCTTCTTCATGGGATGATGCTGCCGCTAATGCAAACCTTCGCTTTCCATCCAGCGCCGTTAACCTCTAGAGTTGATTCAACATAACAAGTTTAATAGTATTGCTTTTGACATTTGATCTAGTAGACAATAATTATCCAAGCATACAAAAAGCTCAACCTCATAGGTGTTAATAAGTTCCTTATCATCACTCAAAGAATTATGTGCTTCAGCTGCCTCATCAGAGATTGACATCATACCCTCCACATCCTGCAAAAGAACAAACAAGTTATATGTGCATAGACAAGAAAGAGCAGAAATCTAACAAAGCCAGCCATAACCACGATTCTGCTGCCCTTCGGCATACCAACAAGAGATATGCTATGTGAAGGCTTTTCCTTTTCCTATCTTCATACAAATCTTAAGTTCATTCTAATACCACATAAACACCTGAAAATAAATAATGTACACTCGCCTTCAAAGTTGTGTTGAGGTTATTCCTTGCATTACTGAGGAGCTTTATCTGATCATGATTTTCGATCAGTGTTTGGCATTCTTGACATAACCTGTTATGAAGGAAGGTTCTACATCAGCATAAAACATCAAGGTAGAGACCACTTATAGAGTATAAGACGTTCACATCATACTTTTCAATCTCCACAAAATTCTCTCTGAGAACTCCTATCGTTTTCTGAGACAAGGACAGTGATTCAAGACCTGCTTGTGCCTGCTCAACCTGAATACAGAAATTTAGAGAAAATAGTTAAGAGGATTGGAGATAGACTCAGGTAAATACAATTTTTATATGCTCTGCAACCAAGTAGTTACAGCAGCTAAGGTGAAAGATGTTAACTTTCTGTAATAGTAATTCAATGATGTTAAGAAGGTTTACAGGCTCAGAATCTCTCTATACCTGTTCAGCAACCATTGTACTGAGTTGTGCATCATTTGCCTGATAAGAAAACATAATCAAATTGTTGGTCACAACTTGTAGAATAATATGTGAACCAAAAATAATCGAAAGAAAAAGTATCAAGAATAAAATTCAAACTAATAAAAAAGAGACTAGATGGAAACTCTACAAAGGAAGCCACCTCAGACACTGATATTCAACAAAACACTGGTCAGGGCACAAGGAACCACTGCTCCATATACAAATGAGGGCCTTTTTTTTCCAAGAAACTGCAACCCAAATATTACATTTATACATGGAAACTAGAATACTCAACGACCAAGATTAATTTCTAAACCTTCATCTAGGTCACGAAGGTGCTAAAAAGGCAAATAAAAGGTCAACTTGCTAGCTAACCTGATTATCCCTACGTAGCCACCAGAAACAAAAGTCTAATATGATACAAAGTAGTAAGCAGGCATTGGCTATCATAAGCTTTCAAAGTTGTGTTGCCAAAGAAACCACTACTATAAGAAAAAATTCTCTCTATTCCTTCCATACTAAAACAAATCCTCCTACCCGAATTCCCGACGCCCCATACAAATACTAAATGACCGACTCCTCAAACTTTCATAACATTTACTTGCATTCGATTTTTCATCAAATTCCAATTCATGAGCTGAAGTACGCGGAATACAAACACCACCAAGTTGCTGGGCAAAAGGAACGCGATTTCGTTGAGAAGTTACAGAATTAATCAGTTAAAAAAGTTAAAAAAAAAAAAAAAAAAAAAAAAACCTGCTGACGAGCAATGTAATCAGCTTTAATTGAAGCGATGGACTGTAAAAGCTCCGGCAGCGGTAGAAGCTTGGCCACCTCTCTCACCGCGGCCTCCTTCGCCTCCACCCCTAGATCCTCCACCATCATCTTGCGCCACTCCTGTCTACAGAGCTCAGGTCCTCAGATTAACCGAAAATTCTTGAAAACTATACAGAATAATGATTGAATTAGGAGATTGCAAATCGGTAATTTGCAGTTCGGATCTCGGCAGTGGATCGTGTAGAGAAGATAGAAAGAAATTGCAGTGTCCTCTTTTGGACCGGGTCACGGTCAAACTGAATTCGGGTTTGGGTTTTCAATTGGGCCTTCTTAGTGGCCCAATGGAGTCATTTTCTCAATCCTATTTCTTCCTTTGGGCTTTTATAATCGGCCTCATAATTATATGTTAATTATATTATTATCTAAATAATATACTAATAAAAAAAGAAAAGACTAAATTTATCCGAAAATAATGATAGGTGCACTATTAATAATGTTATATTTATGATGTTACTTGGATTTTCAAGATAAAAGTTAAAAAGCTATGATGTACAAATATTTTTAAAAAATCACTGTGTAGTGTTGTATTGTATTAGACACATATCTACTTTTAAAATCTAAAAAAAATCGCTAACGCCATATCCGTGTTTGGGTGAACCCTAAAGATTGTTGAGTATTGCTTAGATTATTTCGTTAGTTAAGAATGTTTGTGAAGGTTGCTTAATTTGGACTTTCTTAGTGAGAGATACATTCCATGTATTAGAATATGTGTCTCTTTAAGTTTTAATTTTATGCTTGGAAGACAACTCATGGATGGAAAGATTGTGATATTTTTAGTTAAGTTCCATTTTATGCCAAATTGTGCTTAATTTTACCTAATCCCTTTATGTGATCTTTTTTCTTGAATAATATTTTGTGTACAATATAGATACCGCATATATGATAATATTGATATGACACGATATAAATACAATGAAAGTGCGAAACACATTATTTTATATTTAGTAGTTAGTACTAAACTTGTGTATGAAACAACACTGTATAATAATTTTGAACGAATTAATCTCATTTTAAATTAATTAAAGTTTCCAAATTTTAAACACCATCAACATCTAATAAATATTGATCCAAGGGTTGAATAGTGGAAATATATCGTGGTCTGTTTTAGTTTTCTTCTCATTTGGCTCTAACTTAAACCATCCAAATACTAAATAGGTCAAACATAGAAAATATACTTAAGAAAATAATTGAAAGGAAAATTATCCTCAATTGTCTATGATCACATCTACAAGAAAAGGCATCATCCATGCGTGCAAACATTATCCAAAATAGTGTTAGAATTCATAGAGATTGAAAATTAATGTTAAATAATTAGAAAAAAAAGGACTAAAAATAAAGTTTAATTATTTATATACCAATTGATGCATATTACATTAATTAATACGACTAAAAACTGAAAACCAAAAAAATTGAGACTGTTAGGGATCAAGATATTACAAAATGTAAAAGAAGATAGATGGGAAAACAGAGAGAATTTGAGATGGGAAGAACTTGATAACTTTTCATTCCTAACCTCAAATGACTGCGCAATACAATATTTGAAAAGGAACATAGCGTAAACCCTAAACACGTGCTGAAGTTTGTTACACAAAACACCAAATATTAGAGAATATTCCTAGGATCAAACAACGTAGTACTTGCAACAGCTCCATCTTCATGTTCTTCTTCGTATAGATGAGTCAGTGGCTTACATGCAGAATTAATCTTGGCCATAGGATCAGAGGAATTATCAATGGTTGGATCAACGTACTTATTCAAACAAGTCGCCTCCGTTAGATCAGTCTTAAGATCAACGCTTGAGATCGCTTCCTCATTAATGAGCACGACGTCTCTTAGCCTTTTTACCCCAAAACGAACGCTCCAGATTAAACTCAATCGTGCGGACCAAATTCAAATCAGCTTTTAACAGATTTAATTGCCAGATTCATAACATTACTTCCCTCTTTTTGAAATCCTTGTCCCCAAGGATTAAATTTTGGAAATTTCTTCACAATAGCGTAATAATCTTCCCACGTAGCTTCCTCAGGAGTTCCATGGATCCATTGCACCAAGATCTGACTTACTGCAACATTATTTCTAGGGATGATACGCTTATCCAACACAGCAATAGGATAGATTTTGAAAATCCCATTTTCAGTAAGTTTAGGCAACTGCATCATAGGAGAGTGTTTCTTACAAATCTTCTTCTTGAGTAATGATACATGGAAGACAGAATGAATGACACTAGTTGGAGGCAATTGAAGTTTGTAAACAACAGTTCCCACCTTCTCCAAAATAGTATAAGGCCCAAAATACTTGGGTGCCAACTTCAGATGCTTCCTCAAAGCAATAGAATTTTGTTTATATGGTTGTAACCTCAGAATGACTTGATCCCCAACTTCAAAAACCCTTTCAGTTCTATTCTCATCGGCAAAATGTTTCATCCTTTGCTGTGCCATTTCCAAATTCTCCTTCAAGAGTTGATTTAACTTGATCCTTTCTGCTACCATATCCTTCACCACATCATTGTCACTCAAATTGTAGGGTCCCAAAGGTAAATGTTGAGACACATACCCATACAAAGCTTGAAAGGGAGTAATTTTCAAACTGGAATGAAAAGTTGTGTTATACCAAAACTCAGCTTGTGACAACCAACACTTCCATTTCTTTGGCTTTTGATGACACGTACTCCTCAAATAATTCTCTAAGCACTGATTCACTCTTTCAGTTTGTCCATCTGATTGAGGGTGATAAGCAGATGACAAAGCCAGAGTAGTCCCCAATTATTTGAACAATTCTCTCCAAAACATACTCGTAAAATTTTTGTCCCTGTCAGAAACTATTGTTTGTAGCAAACCATGTAGTTTGTAGATATTATCCAGGAAAAGTGTGGCAATGGTTTCAGCTGAATAAGGATGGGATAGTGCCAGAAAGTGAGCAAACTTTGTAAATCTATCAACAACCACCAAGATAGAGTCCTTACCTTCAGATTTAGGCAATCCATCTATGAAATCCATGGATATGTGCTTCCATGCTTGATCTGGAATCTGCAAAGGCTGCAGCAACCCTGGATAAGGAATGTTCTCATGCTTCATTCTTTGACAGGTATCACATTCTTTCACTCACTTTTCCACTTCTGTCTTGAGTTTAGGCCAGTAAAACCATGCTTTGACTTTTTGATAAGTCCCATGAATGCCAGAATGACCTCCAACAGCTGTATCATGTAATGCTTGAATGATTTTCTCCTTAAATGTTGCAGAATCTCCAAAGCAAATCCTGTTGTTCTTCCTTAGCAATCCAGAATTCCAACTATACTCAGGATGAGTAGAATTGTCAACTGCTTTAGCTTTCAAAACCTCACTTAAGACAGGATCTTCAATATAAGAAGAAGATATTTCTGTAACCCAAGCTGGAACAACACCAGAAATAGCTGAAACTGAACTCTCAGAGTGCACTATTCTTGATAAAGTATCAGCAGCCTTGTTTTCTTCTCCTTTCTTGTACTGAACCTCATAGTCCAATCCTAACAATTTAGATATCCACCTTTGTTGCAAGATTGTTCCCACTCTCTGATCCAACATATGCTTAAGACTTTGTTGATCTGATTTGATGATAAAGTGATTCCCTTGTAAATAATGTTTCCATTTACTCATAGCTAGCAAAATTGCTAAAAACTCCTTCTCATACATAGATAACCCTTGATTCTTCACCCCCAAAGCTTTACTCAAAAATGCTATTGGTATCTTCTCTTGCATCAAGACTGCCCCAATCCCTTTGTTATTGGCATCAGATATCTCCTTGGCACGCGTGTGTTCCGACACAGACATGTTGATATAGAGCCGCCAGGATCGACAGCTCTGATACCAAATGTTAAGGATCAAGATATTACAAAATGTAAAAGAAGATAGATGGGAAAACAGAGAGAATTTGAGATGGGAAGAACTTGATAACTTTTCATTCATAACCTCAAATGACTGCGCAATACAATATTTGAAAAGGAACATAACGTAAACCCTAAACACGTGCTGAAGTTTGTTACACAAAACACCAAATATTAGAGAAATTCCTAGGATCAAACAACGTAGTACTTGCAACAACTCCATCTTCATGTTCTTCTTCGTACAGATGAGTCAGTGGCTTACATGCAGAATTAATCTTGGCCATAGGATCAGAGAAATTATCAATGGTTGGATCAACGTACTTATTCAAACAAGTCGCCTCCGTTAGATCAGTCTTAAGATCAACGCTTGAGATCGCTTCCTCATTAATGAGCACAACGTCGTTTTCAGCCTTTTTACCCCCAAATGAACGCTCCAGATTAAACTCAATCGTGCGAACCAAATTCAATTCAGCTTCTTTCCTTGTTTTAACAGAATTAACTGCCAGATTCATAACAGAGACGTAGGTTTTCCTAAGAAAATCTATGTGCACTACAACAAATAAAAATTTAATTTATATATATATACTATGTTTCTCACATTAATTACCAAAAGAAATATATATGCAACAAACCATTATTAATCTTTTGACTAATTGAGAAGGATATATGTACGAAATCAATTATTACTTGAAAAGTCGACGATGAGTCCGTTAATTATAAAGATAAACTAATCTTAAAGTTGAATTTAGCATATTGAAATAAAATCTCCAAAATAAATCGCAATTAACATAATGTCATGACATGTGTCAACATGCATATGGTTTATTTTATAACAAAAATATGATTTTAGTAAGTAAACATTATTTCTCGTGTGGTTAAAGAGAGAAAAAAAAAATTAAAGCAAAAACACCGAAAGCATCCATGCAATTAATAATTCTACCTTAGTTTATTTGGTATTAATAGGTTTATTTAGTATGAAACTATTATGTTAATTGTGAGACCTAAAAGTCGATATTTAATTTCATAAGACTTAACCAAAAACATCTCTAAAACAAATTCCCAAATGCAAAAACTAGTAATTAACTATAAAGAGAAAATTACACTTAGACCCCAAATGACTCATAGTTATATATATATATATATATATATAGCATTAAAACTCTCATCTTTCCCTTTAAATTCTGTATTTACTTTTGATTATTAACTCTATAAATTCCAGGAGAGGTACTTCAGGAGGTAGAATTCATAGTCCAGAAAAATAATTTAAATTAAAACTATATATATATATATATATATATAAATATTTAATCTCTCCAACATGTTATTTTTCAAATACATATATATTTTACTTATTCTAATGTTTGCTAACTCCCTCACCCTGGACGCTGCCATTCAACGCTATCGTTTTATTGTGAGTTCTTCTTCATCATTTAGGCTCTTAATTTCACAGGATTTAAATGGTAAGTTTCATGTCTTATTAATTAATTTGCATTTGCAGGTGAAGGAAGCTTCATACAAGAGATTGTGTGAGAAGAAGAGAATTCTGACAGTGAATGGGAAATTTCCAGGTCCAACAATTAAAGTTCACAAAGGGGAGACTATAGTTGTTGATGTTTATAACAGAGGAAATTACAATATTACCCTTCACTGGTATATTTTTGCTTTAATGAACCTTATGAAGCTTGAATATTCTGCATATATATAATTTAGTTAGAAAAACTAACTATTATTTCATATCTGCAGGCATGGAGTGAAGCAACAGAGGAATCCTTGGGCAGACGGCCCCGAATACATCACCCAATGCCCGATCAAACCCGGCAACAAATTTAGCCAAAAGATCATATTCTCTAAGGAAGAAGGAACACTATGGTGGCATGCGCATAGTGACTGGTCACGCGCCACCGTGCATGGAGCCATTATTGTCTATCCAAAACGCGGAACTTCCTATCCGTTTCCCAAGCCGGCTGCAGAAATTCCGATCATCCTAGGTTCTGACGTACATACGTGAATTTTAGTGTCACTAACAAAATTAAATTTTTACAAAATATATATTCCATGTTCGTTTATTATATATTTTGTGTTATTAGTAATTTACTCATTTTCCAACTTTCCGTTAAGTTTTTTAGGTTTCTGTTATGGTTAGGGGGTCTTTCTGTAATTTTTAATAGTCGAGGGGGTGTAGATGTAATTATCCCTATTAAGAATGATCTAATTAGGATGGTTTTTTTATGTGTATAGGGGAGTGGTGGAAAGAAGATATCATGAAAGTAATGGAGGATTTTGTAGCATCTGGAGGGCAACCAAGAGACTCTGATGCCTACACCATAAATGGTCTGCCTGGGGACCTTTATCCATGTTCCAACCGTAGTAAGTCAAATCTTTTTCCTAATGAAATCAAAGTCATTTCAAGTTCTTAAAAGTTAAAACCAAAATTGGGAAAAGTCATTTTGCAGCCTAAGTTTGAAATTTTTACTGAACTTTCCTTTTTTCTCAATTTATGTTCTATTAATAACCGATTTCATGTTTCGTGGAGAATGCCATGTTTTGCTGCTAAGTGCTAAATTAGTATTGTGATTTGTGAACATTTAGTGTATTTTAACCTGGGTCAATTACACAAAACTTACTGACTTTTGCGATTTTTATAATTATACTATCGGAAACTTGCAACCTTACATGACTTACTGACCTTTTGTTTTAAGGGGGATTTATGTAAGGTTTCAGTTTATCAAGAATTATGAGTAAATTTTCTAAGTTTCGATGGTTTTTCGGATTTTTAAGGAAGCCTTAGGGGTTGTGTTTAATTATCCTTTGAACCTTCTTATAACATAATTTGTACACAGTAAACTTTGTTCCTTATGGCTAAGACTCTCAGAATTAGTTAAATCGAATGTTTCATGGTTTATAGCAAATTAGCAATAATGGTTTAGGATTATATCGAGTTTTCAATTTTTAAGGGTTTTGGGAAATGGGAAAGGTCTCGTTTTAGGATTCGAACGCAACCTGCATCCATTATTTATGTTGAAAACCTACGTAAGTATATATTCTTATATGACTTGTATTTATACTTTAGGATTAATTGTACAAAATTCTTGAGGTTTGCATCATACAATTTTTTTCCATTGGAATGCATTTTTATGTTTTAAGGAGATGTTTGTAATTGGTTTCAATTTATCAAGAAAAACCTCAAACCTGCCCAAATATTGCCATCTCTAGCAGCAAACCATGCGTAACATGTCCCTCTATACCTAACCATTTCCATTATCGATCTCTTGTGTTGATTTTTCAATCATACAGGTATGTTTAAACTAAAAGTAAGGCGCTCAAATACTTACCTCCTCCGTCTAGTAAACGCGGACATGAACGAAATCCTCTTTTTCGGAGTGTCCAAACACAATCTAACAGTCGTTGGAACCGACGCAAGCTACACAAAACCTTTAACAAGGGACTATATCGTTATTGCCCCAGGCCAGACAATGGATTGCCTTCTACAAGCCAATCAAGAACGGTCCAACTACTACATGGCCGCCAGGCCATACGTAAACGGCGTCGGGGTCGATTTTTCCAACACTACCACCACGGGACTCCTCCACTACATAGGATCCCGCCGTCGCTCCTCCCCAACATTACCTTCCCTCCCAAACTACAACGACACTTCCGCTGCCGTAAACTTCAGTTTCAGCATCCGAAGCCTTAATTCCAGATCCCATCCATCCACAGTCCCCCAAACAATCACCCAGCGGATCGTGTCCACCATTTCCGTCAACGTGTTCCCTTGCCCTCCGGGACAAACATGCGCGGGGCCAAACGGGACCCGCCTTGCCGCCAGCATGAACAACATTAGCTTCGCGAGCCCTACTATCGACATTCTCGAGGCTTACTTCTATCAGATTTCGGGCGTGTTCGGGCAGAACTTCCCGAGTTTTCCTCCCTTGGTTTTCAACTACACGGCGGATGTTATACCGCTGGAGCTTTCAATACCTAGAAGAGGAACGCAAGCTTTGGTACTCAATTATAACTCTGTTGTGGAGGTGGTTCTACAAGGGACTAATCTTGTTGCTGGGATTGATCATCCAATGCATCTTCATGGATACAGTTTCTATGTTGTTGGATGGGGATTTGGTAACTTCGATCAACAAAAGGATCCGTTGAATTATAATCTTATCGACCCTGAATACCGTAATACCGTTATTGTGCCCAGAAATGGATGGGTTGCCATCAGGTTCAAAGCAGACAATCCTGGTAACTTTTTCTTGCACAACTTTTGCCAGATCGAACCATTAATTCATAAACTTTGCTGTCCAAGTTTAACTTGAAATATTAATATGATACAATATTGATCATTTTGAGTACTGTATATAACAGGAGTGTGGTTCATGCACTGCCATTTTGAGCGTCACCTAACATGGGGCATGGACACAGTATTTATCGTGAGAAGCGGAAGAGGGCTCACCGAACGTGTACTTCCACCACCACCTGATATGCCACCATGCTGATTAATTTTATTTCATTTATTGAATTAATTTTAATTACTATATTATGTTGGTAAACAATTTGTGACATATAAATATTGTAATGTAAATGTTGCTGTAATTGTATATTTGAAAGCCCAAAGTTTTAGAGACTTTCATTCGAATTCAAATAACGATTTCCCTTCTCACACTATTTTTTTACCTTTCTTGGGTTCATAACCCTTTGAATTAGGGACCTTATATAGGTTCCATATGATCAGTCCGCTGTCCGGCTGCTATGCTTCAATCATTTTCATTGAATTTTGATCGAATAATTCATTTTACTTCTCTCTTTTTCACTAGAATTTTGGTCCTTGTCAAATTAATTAAATTTTATTTTCTAGTATTTTTTCCTATATATATATATATATATGTTAGGACAAAACGACGACGACTGCCATTATAGAACCCCATCTTTACACGTTAAATAGGATTTATCAATATTCCCTATTGCTTGCTTCCTTCGAAGTACTGTCAATTTCGACAACTATTTAGACACGGAATGTTTTCAAAATTAATTTCCAGATTTATTTATAATGAAAAGGGTCTCACTGAAAGGCACACGTATAGCCACGGAACGTAATAATTAATAATATAATGTACTTTATTTGAGATTGAAAATATGAATCACTATATACTTAATTTATTTGTGTGATCTGATAATAACATAAAGTCATTTCTGATTAAGACGATTTAGTGCATAAAGAACGTGTTCTGATTCTCACCTACAAACTAAATGGGTAGGTATTCACCAACCAAGAATATCTTCAACAATATTACCAAATTCTCCGAGACAATATAACTCATCAGCAATTAATTGTACAAATGAAGAGTTCTAGGACTGGCAGCCATACAAAAGTTTGGGAAAATTAAATTATACATTGACCAACTTTCATCAATTTGGATTTTAGGAACACCATTTATAAAATCTGGAGATTACATTCGGTAATTTAAAAAATATGGCAATTTTCATCAATTTTTTGCTGGAATTTCAATTTTCCGACTTAAATTCAGCACGTGACCCGCATAATTTAAGTTGGAAAATTATGTGGGACACATGCTGAATTTAAGTCGGAAAATTGAAATTCCGGCGAAAAGTGAATGGAAATTACCAAATTTTTTAAATTACCGAATATAATTTTCAAATTTTGTAAATGATATCCCTAAAACCCAAGCTGTTGAAAGTTGCAGGATATATAATTCAATTTTCCCCAAAAGTTTCAACTTGCAACAAATCCATAACGAATATTTGAGTCAATAAAAGAGTAAGAGGTGTCCGTTTTGGTTCATGGAATTGAGTCAATAATTTAATTTATCTAGAATAATAATTAGATATACTCAACATTGATTAAAATCCTTAACTAATTAATGTCGAAAAAAGTGTAAAATAATTATTTTAAAGTGTTGACCCTTTCTTATAATCAAATTTGGTCTCAGTTTCTTTTGTAAAAATTAGACAATAAAATCTACTTTTCTTAATGCACCTTCTTATAATTATCTTATTCAATTGAACTTTTGACTTTTACTAAAAGAACAGCAATTGTTATATTTATGAAACGCAGAATATATACATATATGTATATATTTGTTTTTACATATATATATATATATATATATATATATATATATATATATATATATATATATATATTTGGTGCTATAGACATATATTTAGTTAATTACATTGTATAATAGTTATTATATTATTTATCACGATAAGGAATTTTATTTAAAGATAGGAAGTCAAATAGGATATACATTTTCAGACAAAGCAAAACGTGGTCAAAAAGGTTATATAACTTATAGATTAAGCATCAATTATGGAGATGTAATGAAAAAAATTCAGAATTTCACCATACCAAACTCTTGATAGGGATTGAATATAGAATATAGTAATTAAAATATATTGATTAAATACACCAATTAATACTAGCAAAACAAATACTTAACATAATTGGTTAACAATTTCAAGCAATATTTAATTTCCACATGAAGAGCAAAGACAAATAAACAAAGCCTTAAGAGTACAAGCAACCTAAGATTGGTACTAGTAAAACTTTAAAGAAAATTACACTTAGATCTGAAAAGAAATTGCTAAATTATAATTCATGATTCTCTTTAATTAATTATCAGTTACACCCCACACGAAATTAAATAATTACAAAATGCACCCAAGCATTAGTATTTCCTTAGGGTTCCGTTATGTACTGGACGACGTCACCAAAAAAATGAATAGTAAATACCGAAAATACCCTTATTTTTTATACTATAGGTTCCTCCAAAATTTTACTTGAGTGTTATTTGTAATATCATAAACTCGTTCAGTGTCTAAATATAATTTTTTAAAGTTAAAAATAGAATATTATTTTCCGTTAATTAATAACGGGACTCTAATATACGTTCCCTAACAGAACCCTAATACTTGAGTATATTTTGTAATTATTCAATTTCGTGTGGGATGTAAACTGTAATTGTTTGACTAAGAAGGGTCATGAGGTATATTAGCAAACTTTTTTTGGGTCTAAGTGTAATTTTTCCAATACTTTTATTCTATTAATGATCATTTTTTAATTTTAATAACCTAGTATATATATATTTGTACTAATTATATAGTATTTCATGTTATGTTACACTGACGTAGAAGCCAGAATTTAAGTTAATTAAGCTATCATGTAAAAATATCGTTCACTTTTTTTTTTTTTGGTGGAATATAATTCACTAATTAGCTGTCGTCTTTCTAAGTCAAGTCTTTTTGAATCACAATCATGAAAAGCAATAATGGTACGTCGCCAGTTAAATCTCCACCAGCTGTGTTTACTCACAATGATCGAAAATTAAACTGAGTAAATATAAAAATAAAGTTGAAAATTTGAAGCAAATAAATATATAGTTAGGTATTATCTAATTATGAAGATTAGATTACGATGGGAGAGACGTGACACTATAAGTAGCTAGGACGAAATCAGCCATCAAATATTTAAGGACCCCCCAATATTTTCCTTATATATACAGAGAGAGAACAAACGAATTGAACACTTCATCAAGCTCGAGCATACTTTTCAACATTGCAAGTTTCAATCCAAAAAAAAAATAAAAATCAGGAAACTCGAGCTAGCTAGCTTATAGTTAATTTTTATGAGTGATTAACTATGAAGATAGTAATAATGTTGCAATTTTTAGCAATATATTTCCTCTTAGATGTGGTGATAACTAGCCATGCCATGACCCATCACCATAACTTTACGGTAAGTTTTCTAAGAATATTTTTCTCCATTTTACAAGCTTAAGCTGATCACTTTCTATAAGTTCATAATTTTCTTTTTACCTTTTTATTTATTTTGCTAGATATTTTGCCATTTTTGTGGAAGTTGTGGTGGTTATTTAACCCCTTATCACATCACAATGTTTGTCTTTTTTAATCAAGTCAACAAAACTTTACCCACTTTTGCAGATTGTTGATACTCCATACAACAGGCTTTGCAGAAACAAGAGTATATTGACAGTAAATGGACAATTTCCAGGTCCAACCATTTATGTCACTGAAGGAGATACGATTGTCATCAATGTTATCAATAGAGCACGGGAAAACATAACCATTCATTGGCATGGCGTGAAACAGCTGAGATATCCATGGTCGGACGGGCCTGAGTACATAACTCAGTGCCCAATCCGGCCCGGAACTATGTTTAACCAAAAGATTGTGTTATCGGATGAGATTGGGACTTTGTGGTGGCACGCTCATAGTGATTGGTCGCGAGCAACTGTACATGGAGCACTAATTGTTCATCCCAGGAAGAAAAATGACTATCCTTTCCCAGTACCTCATGCAGAAATTCCAATCATATTAGGTACGTACATATTTATAAGATTATCATTATTATTATTATTATTATTATTATTTTCCTATCTGAATTATGGGACTTTTGCACTTTACCATCTAAATTATTTTTTTTTCAGTTTGTCTCCTGAACTATAAGAATTTTTATAGTATTTTCGCCGAAGATGGCAAATTGCAAAAATTCTTATAATTCAGGAGACAAACTGCAAAGAAAAAAAAATTAGATGATAAAATACAAAAATCGTCATAGTTCGGATGAGAAAAGATATTTATCCCTATTATTATATATATAACTATTTGAGTATTTGTGTGTATAATATATATTTTTGTGTTTGTATAATGCTGCAGGGGAGTGGTGGTATAGTGATGTACAAGATGTTCTGACTGAGTTTCTGCAAAATGGAGGAGATCCAAATGTTTCTGATGCATTCCTAATCAATGGCCAGCCAGGGGACCTCTATCCATGCTCAACACAAGGTTTGACATATAAATTTCTTGTTTGAGTTAATAAGTTTATCAATTTCATTATCTTTTTTCTTCTTTAATTAAATTCTTCTTCGGGTTTCTTGTAAACTTTCAAATTTTATGTTACTCCTATTTTAAATAATGGGATAATTACAAAAAAATATTTGCGGTTAGGTCTTTTTTCCTGAAAATACCCATAGAAATCTCGAAACATTACAAATAATCTTATAAATATTCCCGGTGAAAAATCCAATAAATAACCCCTCAAGAAGTAAGTATAATATTACAAGATTTCAGGATATTTTTTTTAAATAACTGTTTCGTAACTGGCCCTTGAATAATCGAGTTCTGTACAGCATATTCAATTTTCAATATCACTGGTAGAACACAGTAATCCATAGACGGAAAGTTGAGATGGAAAATATTATAATTGAATAGAAAAAAAGCAGCTCCTTTTTATCTAATTTTTCTACTTTTAAGCGTGGACTCTTGAAAGCTGTGAGACATTTAGTCTATATTTTTCTAGAAGTTCCTAGCTAGAAGAAAAGAAAAATTTGTGGAGTGTTGATGTGGTGCATGGTAAAATATTAAAATACTGCAAACCTTAGCTTCATTTTTTCTTTTTCACATTTCCAGTAAGTAATCAATCATATTCATAACAACTATGAGTTGAACTCAACTAATTAGTTTTCAAACTGGGAATAGTATATACTATGAACTGCATATTCGATCACTTATTAAGGAAAGTTTGACATACTATGTATTAATTAGCGCAAATTACATATAGTGCCCCCCTGGTTAGCTTAATTACAAAATACCCCCGCTGTTTTAAAAATTTTCAGAAAACTCCCTGAGGTTTCACATAATTACTAATGGATGACAAGTTTACAAAAATATGCAGATACATTCAAGTTGACGGTGGACTCCGGAAAGAGATATTTACTACGCATGATCAACGCAGTGATGAACAACATCATGTTCGTCCGAATCGCAAATCACAATATCACAGTCGTCGGATCGGACGGAGCCTACACAAAGCCGTTCACATCCGATTACATCACGATATCACCTGGTCAAACCATTGACTTCTTACTAGAAGCCAATCAGCCACCAAACAACTATTACATGGCCGCTAGGGTTTACGCCGCTGCCGGAAATTTCGACAACACAACCACAACAGCCATCGTACAATACACCGGAAATCACACTGTCTCGCCACCGCCGGTTCCATCTCTGCCCGATTTCAACGATACATTTTCCTCTACAAATTTCACAGGTCAACTCAGGAGCCTGGCTTATAAAACCCATACAATCGACGTTCCATTAAATGCCACGACGGTTTTATTTTTCACGCTTTC
Organism: Verbena officinalis; assembly: GCA_958496215.1. Lineage (NCBI taxonomy): Eukaryota > Viridiplantae > Streptophyta > Magnoliopsida > Lamiales > Verbenaceae > Verbena > Verbena officinalis. Next base: position 29,147,668 of record OY292390.1, on the reverse strand, counting down.
CATTAACACGCGGCCCTGCGCGAACGCTAGCTGCGAGGGGCCCTTCGGGGAGAGGCTATTAGCAAGCGTCAATAATATAACTTTTCAACAACCTAGGATTTCGATCCTTCAGGCGTACTATGATGGTGTCAGGGGCATTTACGGAGATGACTTTCCTAGTAATCCGCCGGTGACTTTTAACTACACGGCGGCTAACGTTCCCCGGGACCTGTGGACGCCGGAAAACGGGACGGAGGTGAGAGTTCTTGAGTATAATTCGACGGTGGAACTTGTTTTTCAAGGGACTAATACAGTGGCGGGGATAGATCATCCTATGCATTTGCATGGACAGAGCTTTTATGTGGTCGGATGGGGATTTGGGAACTTTGATAAAGATAGGGATCCGTTGAATTATAATCTTGTCGACCCTCCATTTCAAAATACTATTGCAGTTCCTGTAAATGGATGGACAGCTATAAGATTCCGGGCAAATAATCCAGGTAAATATTTTCATTCATGACAATATTTACATCTAACCCCCTTTAGGTTTCGTTTAATTACAAATTATTCTCCCCTATTTTAAAAGTTATAAAAGGACCCTGGCCTGAGGTTTCATTATTATTGCAAGCTAGCCTTTCAAAAGCCTCTGGTCACCTGCAATCCATTGGTCAAAGTCTTCTATATTTGCCACGTTTCCACAAATTTTATATAAATAATAAAACTTCAAGTTGAGGGTTTATTTTCTTGCTGGATTTAGCAGTAACATTTTTATTTATTTAACTTGGATTGTGCTACAGGAGTTTGGTTAATGCATTGTCATTTGGAGCGGCATCTAAGTTGGGGAATGTATATGGTATTTATTACTAAAAATGGAAAGGGTGCCTCTGCTAGAATGCTTCCTCCACCTCGAGATTTCCCAAGGTGCTGATAAACACATACATAAATATGTATGTATAAAGACAAAGAAGAAATCAAAATTTAGTTATTATTTACATTATGTTTATGGGGTTTTTGTTGTTATTTATTCGAAATAATAAATTTCTATTTTGAAAGTTACGTGCTAAAGTCTTTTGTCAATTAATTTTTGGTGTATATATATATGTACTGATCAGAAAGTATAGACTTGTCAAGATATGTTTGATAAAGGGTTGTCAAAGTGAAACTGTATTGCAATTATTAATTATTTGTAGAAATCATGGAATAATAATGTCATATGAATCTCGTTAGTTTCATGAATAATTAGTGTATTTGTCGAAAGTTGAAGAAATAGGATAGTTAATTTCCTGTAATTCTTCTTATAATGATTTAATTTGTACTTATATTAATCTTGTATTTGTAGATATATATATCCCTATAACTCAACTTTTCCTCTCTAATTCGATCGGCATATATTATCGCCCAGTTTTCGGTCAATCTTTCAAGCCCAAATAAGACCAGAAACCATTTTCAGAGATGTAAATTTATTAAATACAGAATGAACTATAATATTAATTTTACTTAATTAAGAAAGCTATAAGTATTTATTATAACTTTATTTGCAATACATTTCACACACAAGAAATATATATATGACTTCTAGGCTCTAGCTCAAACATAGGACTAATAACTTGTCCATACACACATGACTTTGGTTATTCACTAAGCAAACAGTATATAATTATTTAATATTTATTAGATATCACGTATGTTGACCAACTTAAGAAACCCTAAAGAAACATAGAACCACCCTCAAGAAAAAAGTCTTATTTTTAGTCCCATAATTTGCTTTTGCTCAATTTATATCCCATAAATAAAGTTCCCAAATCTAATTTAATATCTTTTATTTTTCTAAAATTTAATCATCATCCACCTTTTTATCAACACTTCAGCGGTAAAACTATAAGTAAGACACGAGGCTGTTGAGATGACTAGATGAGAAATTTCAAATTTCCCTCTCAACAGCTACATGCTTGACCCCATAATTTTACTGTTAAAATGTTGACCAAAATGTGAAAAATGATCAAATTCAAGAACAAACAAAAGATATAAAACTAAATCCGAAAATTCAGAATAAATGAGACGACAAATTAAACAAAAGATTATACCCAAACCCTTAATTATATCCTCTTGGAATCGCCACTGCTGCGAGAGGCTTCTTCATCTCACAAGATAACTTCAACTCCTCACTCAAATCCACAGGCCTGCAAATATCTTCAACCCATTCAAAATTCTGCACCAATTTCGCCACACAAAGGCTCACCGTGGCCAGCCCAAGATTCTTCCCGGGACAAACCCGCCGCCCCGCGCCGAACGGCGCCAGCCTCAAGTCGCTGCCTCTAACATCAACATCCACGCCGCCAGCCGCCGGAAGAAACCTCTCCGGCCGGAAGATGGAGGGCTCCGGCCAGATTCTGGGATCGTGAGTTATAGCCCACATGTTCACCATTGCAGTTGTGTTGGCTGGGATTACCATTCCGTTGTTGAGGGGGACGTCAGCGGTGGAGAGGCGTGCCCACGAGAGGAGGGGACCTGGTGGGTGGCGGCGGAGTGCCTCCTTCACCACGGCCTCCAGGTAGGGAGATTTGGCGGATGTGGTAGCGGCGGAGGACTGGAGGTCGGAGTGGAGTTTGGCTTGGATTTGGGGGTTGAGGATTAGTTCTGCCATAATCCATTCTGTCAAGAGAGCCGTTGTGTCTGTACCACGGAATATCATTTCCTATTTGAAAATGGAAAATCATGAAAATTTTCTTAAAAATCAAACTCCAAATAAGTAACATGATGTTAAGTAAAAAGTGATCAAAATATTTAGTAATCTTAAAATTATATTTTAATTTTCATTATTCTCTTAATTAGATTACTATTAAAAAAAATGAGATGTACTAAGAAATTTGTAATGCAACTAATCAAAGTAAGAAAGAAATCTCGTACTAACCCACAAGACGGCCACCATATCATCTTCAGCCAGCTTCTCTTCCCCATCGAGTGAGAGCAAAACGTCGACAAAATCGCAATTCTCACGAGAATTATAGCAATTTTCCCTCCGATGTTCATCAATAATTTTCATAACAAGTTTTCTTACTCGAGGCACAAGAACTGCACATCTTTCCGCAACACGTAAAGGATCGTAGAAATACTTCAACCATGGAAGATGATCGGACCAATTGAAAGCTCCCAAGAGCTCAAACCCTTCTCTTACCAACTCATTCAACTCGTTGGCTTCATCGCAATCATGCTTTGTCGTACTGTATCTTTTGCCAAATACCATTTTCATGACAATGTTCAAGGAGGCACTTTGGAGGTGCTTCCTCAGTTGTACATACCCTTGTTGGGATTGTTCGTTAGCTATATTGATCAACATGGCGGAGCATTCTAGCTCCCGAACCCCTTCGTGGGCTAATATGCGCTTGGGCGCGAAGAGGTGAGTTGAGGCGATTTTTCTCAACATGCGCCAGTGGAACCCATCAGGTGCGAACCCGATGGCTCGGCTAAACATGAGCATCTTAGCCGACTCTTTGATCGGACGGCTGGCAAAATGTGGAGAAGTTAAGATTTCACGTGCAACGTGCGTGTCACATGTTACTACGGTAGGAGTCGAGCCTACGCTGAAAGCCACGAGCTCTCTTGCGCCGTGGCTTGAAGCCATGCGCGCAAGAGTGTGGTGTGCCAAGCCGTGGCTCAAGCTGAATAAGCTGCCGATTATGGGAAGCCCTTTGGGCCCGGGGATTGAAACTAGGCCCATTTGGTTGCGGCCATTTCTCCAAGCTGGCCCACCCTTCGAAAAAGCCCAATTGATAAGCCCACAACTCAGAAAAGCAATACAAACATATAGAAAAACCAAAGTAATGTGGCATGATATGTGGATTTGAAGGATAGTAGGTAGGGTGAACATCCACCATTTTGTGTCCTCACAAGTTTTAGAGAAGTAGTCCATTTAAAAACCAGGCAAAAAGGATATTGGAATTTGGAAATTATGAGAAAGTTATAGAAATTAAGGGTGTATCTTAAGTTGGTACTAGATAGGGAAGAACAATGTTATATATATAGGTGGAATGTCTTGATTCTTGAACAAGGAAGTATTTAGTTTTATTATTTCTTTTTTTTGGGGAAGCTAAAAAATATAGTAATTAATCATGGGCTTCGATTGATTTGGTGACGTATAAATGGGATCACATCTCAAGTTGGTCCTAATCAAGTGTGAATGTTCTTGAGTTTAGAAAAACTACGTTGGACGCACAACTTTATGGTAGTGCACGATAAATTTATCTCAAAAGCAGGTCCAATGATATGGTACTGAGAAAATTTCTTTTTTATAAACCTAGCCAGAATGTTTTAAGCTTAATTAACCTATAGGCTATATGTCTTAGTGGAGCAAGTTACATAGGGAGGCTCCCTGCGGTTTGCTATATATATTTATATTTCGATCCATCTAGTTTCATTTATTACATATTAGTTTCTAGCTAGATGTTTCATTTATTACATATTAGTCCAATTTCAAGAACTAATATGTAATAAATGAAACACATCTAGAGACTTAGATATAATAAATGAATCTAGAGGAATCTAAATATAAATATAACCAAACTTAGAGTACTCAGATGTAATTAATTCTTAATCCTTCGTCATTTCTTTTTTGAATTATAATATTTTGCTTTAAGAAATAATCTATTTTTTCAAACTTAATGATGTGATATATATATATATATATAGTCAGAAATAAACCGCCAGCTATAAAGTTGACATCTCTTTGCTTAAGATATATATACGAAATCCATAATTGGTGTTATCAACGCAATCTCATACTCTGAAAAAACCTTTACAAAAGACGTAATTAAGACTAAAGGATTACTAAGAGTCTAAGACCCAAAGATTAATGGAGTTAATTATAGGTTGCCTTTAATGTCTCAATTTTTTGTAATTAAATATATATAGTTTATGCTGTAATTTCTCTTTATTTTTTATAAACTAATTAATTATCAGAGAAAATTGGAAGATGAAAATCCTCTGGCTGCTAAATGCTGGTTTAATAAATTAAAGATGAAAATTTTGGGTTAACCGATACATATTTTTACAAATTAATCATTAATAAAAAAAGGAAAAGAAAAAAAGAAATTAAGTTGTGATGCACGAATTAGTACTTCTAAAGCATTAATCATGCAAAGTGTTGAAAAAATTAATTTTTCTGTGTCTGTGTCATGTCATACATGTCAGCTCGTATTTATGCATGACAAATTTTAAGTGGTTAATTTGGATACACGTGAAATTTTCAGTTTTCTGTAAATCTTACCATAAAAAAAATGTTTTATCCTACATTTGTTTATCATAATTTCATACTTTGAAAAGAAAGTGTAAGGAAAGTAACATTAGTTTAGCAGTTCTATATTATGCTAGTTTAACCAAAAGTTTCGGGTTCGAGTCTCTAGAAATGCAACTGTCATTGATAAGAAAAGTTTTATACTTTAGTAGCCCGATCCAGTTCAATCAATATAAATGCGTTTAGAACAAAACGTAACATTATACTTGCAACTCCATTTATCCTAATAAATATAACATATGATGTTAAATCAAATATGTGTCCCGATGGATTTCTATTGGACGAGAAGTACAAATCTCAAATTGTGCACCAATCGAGAAGTACTCCAATCCCTAACTAATTAACCATTTGGGGAGTGACCTGCATGCCCTATGCCGGGAAGCAAGGGGTTTCACACTTCACAATTCACATATATAAGCCCCAATAGTGCTTCTCAATTTCATAATTTCATATAATTAAACAACTTGCATGGTTGCAATAATATAATATCACATTTAAAAACAGAAAAGAAAAGTCCTATATATATGAAATACGGACACAGATACGATATGATATGGATAAGGGGATATATATACAGTTTTTTTTTGACATTTTACACTAGAGAGAAGCTCCAACTTGGGTGTTCGACTCGGTATCGAACACGACATGACACAGCAGGATAAAATTCTTAGAAGTGTCCGTGTATCATAGGAAAAAACAATAATTGGACATATTTGGCGGCATGATATTTTGAAGAAAATATCTCAATAATTAGTGATTGAGGATTGAGGCATGCCATTTGTATTTATGTTTAATTTTATTACAATGTATTTGATGAAATTATAAACTGTTACACCTCGTGAGGTTTACTTAAAAATCCAATTCAATATCCAAATTTTGAAATCTTACAAGTACACTCCTGAGTTTTTACGTGGTTTACATTCACACCTCGAAATCTTGAAATCTTACGAAACTTACCCTGAGGTTTGTAAACTAACATGGTTGAGATTGATTAACTTTGGGTGTATTTGAAATATTTTAAGAATATTCTGCTAATGTTTTGCAAGGCTAATAAAACTATATATCAGTAAAATTAGGAGATTTGGATGATTCTTCAATAAAAAGTGAAAAACCTAAAGGTGGTATCGTAAACGATACTTAAATTAATATAAAAAAGGGCGATGATAGTTTCTATATAACTGTACATACATATGCACGATTCTTGGAGTTAAATCTAAGTACTGCAATCAACTTAATTCCTAAATTAACTTGATATTTTAATTAATAGATATATAATTTTGAATGTTTGTTTTCTTGGGATGAAAATTATAAATATGTAGCAGTTGACATGACCTAGCTAGCACACCCACCTAAACCGCTTAGTTAGTAATTACAAGTAAAAAGTAGTTCTCGAAGTTCGACGATATATGCTATTTATTGCATGCACATGATGGGCGATTAACCCTAAGTGCAAGACTAGTCTTGCGGTTTACGACTACTACTTTTTGGTGTTTGATTAATTGAATATATTAGCTAGCTTAGCTTGCATGCCTAAAATTGATTATAAGACAATTTGTTTTAAAAATAAATTAATTCAATGGAAGTATATATATATAGATGATCCTTATAAAGCGCTTGCTTAATTTTTGAAATATTAATTAACTCATATATATTCCGACATGCATTCGATCCATTTTAGTGTTAATATGATCACTTTTCATATTATAATTCAATCTAATTTCAATTTTTATATCATTGATCTTTCTTAAAATGAGCAAATACTGTAGTACGTTGGCATCCATCCTCACGTGTGCAATGCCTAGCTACTTCGAAAACTGTACGTAGTCGGAGCTAGCTAGGCTGCATGCATTTTTGGCGGCTCCTTTTAGGTGCTCATGATACCGTGCGTGGCACAATGTTTTGTATAGAGATCCACTTAATTCCAAGTCGGTAACTTTGTTTAGCTATGAAGAAATATAATTTCTTCAAAACACGTTACCAGACTAGCTGATATTATATATGTCCTTTTGATCAATTACAACATTCTTAATTACTTACACTAGTAATTGGACAGAAAATGTAGTTGAAGCAATTGCTGATAATGAATCTTAATTTTTACATAGATATATAGAGATTGTCCCGCAAATGTATATATATTTACAGTTTTATAGTAATCGATTTTTTCAACATACAATGATCTCCTTGTTATACTAGTAGGCTAGTAGCACAACAAATTACAAACATTATAACCATGGTAGTAAATTCACAACAATTTAAAAGTGTTCAACACGAGTTAGAATATGTTAATTGTTAGTTAGGGTGCTTGAGTATAACTCACCCACAAAAGCTAGCTAATGAGGTGAGGATTGCTCAAATTTATAAGGTAGTTTAGAATTAGGTATTTATTCGATGTGGGATAGCCAATACGCCCCCCTCACACCCAGGCCCAATTATCGGGAAATAACCTGCAGTTAGGCTCTGATACCATGTTAGTTAGGGTACTTGAGTCTAACTCACTCACAAAAGCTAACTAATGAGGTGAGTGTTACATTGCTCAAGCTGATAAGGTAGTTTAAAGTTAGGTATTTATTCGAGGTGGATAACCAACATTAATACTATTCCAACAAGGTTTGCAATTAGATTATCTCTACAAATGGAGTATAAAATGGAGCTAGACAATCATGATTTCAAGTGGAGAGATCAAAATCGTCTCGACCTTGTGGAAAGTAGTAGTATTATAAGTTATAACTATGTTGATATATATATGTCTGCTCAAAATTAAAGTTGTGTTTATTGAACGCATTACGGGAATGCACTTTGGGCAACAACTTCCTCCCCATTTAGTTGATTTTAATATATACGTGAAATGTCATCCAAAAGTACTTCTTGAACAGATTAGAGATATAAGAATTCGATCGGGTGGGGTAAAAATGTCAATCCAAGGCTTTTTGGATTAAAGACTTTTTAGTTATTTTTCAATGTCATCATAGCCCAATGAAGTAAACATTGGGCCTGGTTATACAAAATCAAATTTATCTTGTTAGATAGGAACCCAACAATCTTTCGAAAAAAAAAAAAGATAGGAACCCAACAAAGTAAATCATCTCCAACAACAATAGTTCGCTTTTTTGGATAACACCAAATATCCGTCTAAAAGAACTCGAAAAACATGTTTATTTCTATTGGGCTGTTTCAATCATCAAATGTCTAACCAGTTGTTAAAATTGATTATGAAATAGAATTTTGGGAAACCTGAAATTGAGGCTTTGTAGTCAAGTTTCTGGCTTTTTTTTTTGGTAAGTAGTAGTTAAGTTTCAGTTAACTGTGAGACATGTGGGTAAGTTTAGCGGCAGTACTCATCCGTGACTTAGTAGTAGGAGGTGGAGTATTAAAAGGAGTAGAAAATCCGATCCGCACATATTCATGATTTTGGCTCCGTTCTTTGTTTAGATGCATGTTTAATAATGCGCAAGTCTTGTTTCTTTGATTTGTTGGGCTTTATAAATCAAGTATTCATGATGAAATTTGAAAAAAGAGAGGGTTTATTACATTTACACCTAAAACTAGGAGGATAGTCAATTACAACGACTAGTCCTCTTCAAAAACAATTATTATATTGCAAAAATTGGCCAAAATAAACGCTTATTCCTTATACTTTGATTTCATCGAACAAGTTTCCCCTTCCGATCCCTTGATTTGAATTCTAAATGTTTTTTTCTCATATTTATAGAGTAAACTATTCAAACTATATGTGTGGCTGAAATATTTCAGGGTCCATTATCAAATAATCGATTTGTTTTGAACAAATTAGTCATCAAGCAATTCTTGGATGTGATGACTTTTCGTATGTTTTGTAATTTGTAAGATCTTACTCAAAAAGTGTTTGTTTGAATAATAAATGGCTATAAATTTTTATTAATAAAATAAAATAAATAAATAAAAATTTCTTACAATGAGATCCAACAATAAGTTTATAAATTACAGGATATTTTCGTTTCAATAAAAATTATAATTAGACTAATGTATAAGATGGAACCATAATCAAGGACAAATTAGAATTTTTGTGCTGGTGTAAGCCCTAAATCTAAGGACATGATCTAAGTATTAGACGGAACTCTAATTGAGGGGGTGTGATTATAATTTTCTATAGTCGGGAGAATCTTGCTATATTTATCCCTATATGAAGGAATGTAAGTGTGTATTAAAAAAAAAAAAAGTATAAGCGTAATTATTCATGAAAAAGAATTTAGATATTAACCATGACACATGTCACAATCTAGACATCTAAAATCATCACCTATATAAAAATAGAATTAAGTAAACTACATAATAAATATCTAAATTCCAACAATGTTCTTTCTAGGATTTTTATTTTTTTATGCCTAATATAATATTACAAATAATTTACCATAATTAAATTGGAATCACAACGTATTAATATTGATTTAAGGAAAGTGCATCTCTTAAGATTTTCTTTCCTTGTAAAATAAATTCTGATCCAAGGAAAATCTTTCAAACGGCTACTTCTCACAGTGCCTCCCTCTATAAATCCCATTCCCATTATCAGAGCAGAATTTTCAACTTATTTTCCCCATCATTCTTTCTGCATTTTCGAAGCAATAGTGGGTCTTGTTTTCTCATTTGGAAAAGGGAGAAAAATTAAGCTGACGAGTGGTATTTGTTGATCCTGAGGTTTATTATCGTCCCAAGAAAAACTGTAAGCAATTCTTAATCTTCTGTTTTTAAAGACACATAGTTTCGGTAAATTTTTTTGATAACTTTGCTTCTTACTGGACTAACTCCATGGATACTTCTGCTATCTTTGTCGGGGTTTTGTTAATTTCGCTGTTCAAGTTGTCGAACTATCTGTATATTTATTCCCCTTTTCTGGTGGGGTACTTTTATCAAACACATTTTTGGCTATGTTGGTTCTGTTTATTGACCGATATTGAGGTGTAAGACAGAGTACGCATAATTAGATTATTTTATTGAGTCGGTCCGTCACAGTTCTCGTCAAGTTATTAATTTGTCATATGTATCTTCTTTTATTTGTTCTTCAGTGTTGTATACAGGGCAAGTTACCTGAAATTAACATTATAAATTACAATTTTAATTTGTTCCATTTTAATTTGCATGTGTTGTAGTCATAGTTAGTTGATGACTTATAATTGTGCATTATTTTCCAAGTGTAGGGGTTTATCGTTAGGACTGTGGACATAACTTCCTTAGGATATGTTATTTGATGTTTAGGGCTTGCTAGCATGTCCTTTTCAATTTTCAATTTGATCCTTTCTAGTTTTTGTTGGAGTGATGTTTTTTGAACATGATGAAGTTCAACTTGTCTTTGGTTTTTCAGTCTCTTATAATAGAGAACTTGAGTGTGATTTTTACTGCAGTGCTTGACTATGTTGTACTAGTGGAATTAATGTTGAATCGTTTTATCAGCGTACAATTTTGTCTTGGTCAGTTATTAACTGATTTCTCTTTTATGCAGGTTCTGTGATTGCTTGTTCATTGTCTGCAATCACACCTGAAAGAGTCTCGTCTTTGGCTTTATTTAATTGCTATGTTTTGGGCTTGGCACACAACTAGAGAATATATTACCTCCTCTGGTAAGTTTTGTTTCTGTTTCTTTTTTGAACTAGATTCCTTTTTATTAAAGTTTTGCAGTTTATATTTTTCTACCTTTTGATGCTTTATCCAAATAGTAGTGGAGGTGAATTTATCTCTTTCCGTACACTCCCTTAGGATCTTCATTTGGGACTCAACCGTAATGTTAACTTTTAAAACATGGGCCTTTCTCTAATTATATCGAACCTAACAATGATAATCTAATTCGGCTTAAATTATACGATGCTGAATTGATTGTGAAAACGCTAGAAAAAGGAATTGGATTTCATTCTCACATACAAGTTGAAGGTTTATATCATGTTGTCTGTACATTATGCATTAGCTTTGAGCAAAAGAATCATAGGTTCTCATGCACAGAAAAGCTTAACAATAAATCGTTTCTTTGTTCTGAGCCAAGGTGACAGTTTGAAGTGCTTTTGTTTCTTCAAGGATATTAAATATTTTTGTTTCAGCAAACCATATACCATAACGATGCACTTTTTTCCAAGTCATGATGTTTCTGTACAACATAGATTAGAAACTGAACTATTCCCTGATATTGTAGGTCAGATCAGAAATTCAGAGAGCCAAGCTTGACTTGTTGTTTGAGCTTCAAAGAATGCCAGCAGGCAACAGAAGATGAAATTATATAATGAGTTAAGATCTCCCCAGAAAGATACCGTGATGAATTATTTGGTTCTCTCCATGCACGACGTCAAGTAGCATGATATTAGGTACTGTAGAAATTTCTTTTTCTTGTTTATATACACCATCTGTATCAATGTGGATACCCATGATGTTCTAACTAAAAGTTCGAAAAACTGAGATTCATATGCCTAAATTACTAGTGGTTTAAAATTTTTACTTTTAGGTGTTTAGAGAGGGAGAGAGAGAGAGAGATAGTTTAGTGGTTTTTCTTGGGTCTGTGTATGCATATATGAGAATGGCTATGATGATTACTCTGAGCACTTTAATGGGGCTTGAAGAAGATGTGGCCCGTGTCTTGGCGGGGGCAACCCGGATGGCAATGAAAGAATGTGATTTTCCTTAATGATTAAACGTAAAGATACAAGTATATAAAGACTACTTACAAGTATATAAAGAATACAGTATATAGAAGAATCCCTACAATATCTCTATAATATCTAACAAAATATTCTATACAAAGGAAGGATATTATCCTAACAGGCAAGTGGGTCAAGTCACATGCAACCGTAAGTTTGCAGCCATGGGGGGTTTGTTTCCTGTGTACCGATCAATACATGTGGATGATTTAACCCGTATCTTGGTGGGGCAACCCGGATGGCTAGTGGGTCAATTTACATGCAACCGTGTGTTTGCAGCCATGGCAGGTTTGTTTTTTGTGGCCCGTGTCTTGGCCTCATTCATTTCTCATAAGTTTGTCATACACAGATCTGCATGCTCAGATAAGGTATGGAGAGCTCTTTTTAAGACTTAACGTTTTCAGTAAAAAGTTTGGGAAAATTACCAAGAACCCCCTGAACTATGTTTTCAAAACGCCGTCCCCCCAGTACCTAGAAAAAATTACATATACACCACTAGTTGACTTTTTCCGTTAAATCTAACGGAATTTGCAAATGTACTATTTTGCCCTCCAGATTTTAGAGTTAAAAGAAAAGGAAAAATAGGAGAAATATGGAATGTCTGAAATGCCCTTCATGTTTGAAAATTCCAATTAGGATAATGTAAAATTCCAGAAATTTTAAAATTAATAATAATTAAAAAATATAAGAGAAATGCATAAAGACTAAAATATCCTTGTGTTTCTAGAATATTCTTCGAACCTATAAAATGACGAATATGCCCTTAGAATTTCAGATTAAAAAAAAATTTCGCTTGTGCAATTACGGAAATACCCTTCTACTTAAGATAAAAAATATCTGAAAATGTGAATTTACCAAAATATCCTTTTTATTTGAGAAAAAAGAAAAACCCAACGGAGAAATAACGATTTTACCCGTCATGTGAAATATCTAAAATACCCTTGTATGGTTAAAAAAAAAACAAACAAACTTGGAGAATGGGTGGTAATATGGCTGACTCCTCCCTTTCTTCATATCACCTTTTGTCTAGATTTTCAGTCATAGTTGTTGTCACCCGCGTCAATCAAAACTTGGAGAAGAAAAATCCTATCTTTCCGATCTTCTTCTTTTTTTTTCATTGATAGTTTTCTTGTGTTTCCTTTGGTGTTGTTTGTATTTTCGAACTGTACGAAGAAAGGCGCACAAGAAGGTTGTAATTTCAGTCATTATTGTGGTGTATTTTCAAGGTAAGATAATTTTGATGTTTTTATTTTTCGTGTTTTGTTTGGTTTCCTCAGTTTTGTGAGCATCACTTACAAGTTCTGTGAAGAATGTAGTAGTTATTGGTAGTACAATGTTTTGTATTTGGTCTTTTTTGTGTATTTATATTGTTTTTGGTACGATGATCATCGCCCTATCATTCCAAGTTCCCCTGTTTATTTTCACTTTATCTTTATAAGTTCTGAGTATTCTACAGATGAATGAAGCTATTTTTGTTTTTTAATGTTTAGGGTTTTTATTTTATTTTTTCGGGTTTTTTTTGTGAGTGATGATCGCGTACTGGTAGTTGATTTTATGGTGTATTTTATCATGTCTTCTGCATTGTTGGGCTACCTTGGATGTGGATAAAACAAGAGTTTGGGATGAAAAAGACTGGGTATATATCAGTGTCTTATTTTTTTGCTTCGGTTTTGAGGATTAAAAATGTGATCTTTATGTTTGAAATAAAATATTGTTGTCTACATGTGGTGTTGTTATTGAAACCAGATTAATGGGTTAAAAAAAATGAACTGGGTGGAAGTTTGTTGGTGTTTCTGCATCAGGGTTGTATTTGTTGTTATGTATGGAGAAGCAGATGTATGTAATATTCTGAGTTTGATTCAGGTTGTTTGTAATGTATTGTTTTTTGTTGTGCAGATATTACACACAGATATGGATGATGACTATGATGATATTGATGATATGAATGGTCCCATACCTGAGATATTTCCTGAGGTGGCTCCCACATTCTACAACATGGTGTTGCATTACGTGGGAGAAGAATATGTAATTCACGATGTCTATGTCCCCTCGTACATAGTGGATCTCTTGGATCTGGACACTACTAGGGTCCTACGTGAAGCAACTAGAAATAGAGCTCAACATTCTTCATTTTATGCTATAAATACCCTTGTAGAAGAACAGAAAGATGATCTCATTCATATTTTAGGGACATTCATAGAATGTTCTTTGAGCTCAATGATTTGAAGTACATAGATATATATGTGGAAGGGATGGATCCTATCATGGAGATTGTTAGAAAGAACATTTTAAGGCTAAATGTGTTCGTGCACCACCTGTTCTTGAATAACGTGCACTACCCGTTCCTAAAGAATTAATTAATCTAGAAGAACCTGAAGATGAAATAGAAAAAGAAACACCCATTCATGAAGAATGTGTAACTCAAGAAGAACCTGAATCTGATACAGAATAAGAAACTGAGAGGTCACAAGCTGAAACAGAAATAGAAAATGAGAGGGCGGAACCTCAAACAGAAACTGAAGATAGGAGGGCACAAACTCAAACAGAAACTGATCGACAACCACCACAAACAGAAATTGATCAACAACTACCACAAACAGATGTTGCTCCAAAAAGTGAAGAAATGACAGAATATACAAATCAGATTATTGATCGAGTTCTGAGTTTGTCTTGGTTTAACGACGAATATGTGTCTCAGGACAATGCTACAGCTAAACGAGATATTCTAGAAAAGGCTGTGAACTAAGATAATGTGATTGTTGAGGATTGTGCAAGTGATGAAAAGAAGGCTGGTGAGGGTCAGCGGGGTAATTGTAACTTTTTCCAAAACTTTGATGGTGCATTTGCAACTGAACAGAAAGGTTTTAAGAGGAAGGGTGTTGATGGAGATGGTGGGAGGACTTGTGAAGAGAGTCCATTGCAGGAGGAGCCTACTACACAAGAACCAGAGGAGAGTTTGACACAGAGAAGGGTCTGGGAAAGGTGTTATAGGGTTCTGGAGAGAGAGTTTGTTGAGGCAAAGACAGGGGTAGATGGTTGGGAGGGGGGGTACTCAGGAGTTCAGCACTCTTGTTTAGAAAATCATTTGGGGCTGGGAACCTCGTTGGCAGTGATGATCCTGGAGACGATGACGGAGACGACATCGGTGGTCTGACCCCATCCGAGGAATAAGATGAGGACGTTGATGCAGATATGAACAATTTCCCTGAGAAATAGTTTGAAAATGTGGAGGTCGAAACCGACGTCGAGGAAGAAACAGAACAGTGGGTAGAAGCAGACGTGGCAGTAGAAACAGTAGTGGAGGGGCAAACCCAATTTGATGACGAATAAACTGATCCGGACGTCGAGGGATCAGATTTCATGGCAGGTCAAGACGGAGCTTCTTCATCTGAGCGGGACGACATCTCCGATGAGAACATTCTAGAGCAAGAGTTGTCTGATTATAGTGCCGATGACAATGTTCCCATTGATGACAACTCCGATTAGGAGTATCCGGTCGATCCCCTGGGGGTCGATGATGAAACCGTTGTGCTCGACGATAATGTTCCCGAGGAAAAGTTTAGTCTTCGGGCAGGCATGCATATCATTGATAGATTCTCTTTCAGGAGACATCTAGAGGAGTACATTAACAGAAAGGACTTCGAATGCATAAAGGAGAAAAATGAGCCGCAAAGGGTGCGAGCTTACTGTGCATCGATCAGATGTCCGTGGAGACTAGATGCTTCCGTCCAAAGCACAATTGTACTCGTGTCAATAGCAGCCAGCAAAAAGTTGCTACTTCGGACTTGATGGCGAGAAAGCTGAGAGATGTTTTATTGAAGGATCCCGACCTGAGCAACGAGAGCTTAAAGTCCTTAACACCTCTCCCAAATGGTCTCTTCTGTGTCAATCCCTCATCTGGTTCTTATGTGGCAGGCTCCTCCTGTAATTTACCCTCTTCACAAGTCCTCCCAGCTTCTCCATCAACACCCTTCCCCTTAAAGCCTTTCTGTTAGTTGTAGATGCACGATCAAAGTTTTAGGAAAAGTTACAATTACCCCCCAAACCTCACCAGCCTCCCCTTCATCACTTGCACAATCCTCAATAATCACATTATCTTGGTTCACAGCCTTTTCTGGTATATCTCCTTCAGTCGCAACATTGTCCTGAGACACATATTTATCGTTAAACCAAGGCAAACTCAGAACTCGATCAATAATTTGATATGTATATTCTGTCACTTGACTTTCTGGATCAGTTTTATTTTGTGGTTGTTGTTGATTAATTTATGTTTGTGGTGGTTGTGGATCAGTTTCTGTTTGAGTTTGTGCCTTTTTATCTTCAGTTCCTGTTTGAGGTTCTGTCCTCTCATTTTCTGTTTATGTTTCAGCTTGTGCCCCCTCAGTTTCTTTTCCAACTTGTGACCTCTCAGTTTCTTTTTCTGTATTTACTTCAGGTTCTTCTTGAGTTACACATTCTTCAGGAACGTGTGTTTCTTTTTCTATTTCATCTTCAGGTTCTTCTAGATTAATTAAGTCTTTAGGAATGGGTAGTGCATGTTATTCAGGAACAGGTGGTGCACGAACACAGTTAGCCTGAAAATGTTCTTCCTAACAATCTCCATGATAGGATCCATCCCTTCCACATACATATTTATATACTTCAAATCATAGAGCTTGAAGAACATTCTACGAATGTCCCTAAAATGTGAATGAGATCTCATTTCTGTTCTTCTACAAGGGTAATTATACTCTCAATTGAAGAACCAGTGTTGAGCTTTGTTTCCAGTTGCTTCACGTAGGACCCTAGTAGTGTCCAGATTCAGGAGATCCACTGTGTACGAGGGGACATAGACATCGTGAATTACATATTCTTCTCCCACATAATGCAACACTCAGTTGTAGAATGTGGGAGCCATCTCAGGAAATATCTCAGGTATGGGACCATTCTAATCATCATTGTCATCATCCATATTTGTGTGTAATATCTGCACAATACAATACAACCAACCCCCTGATGTTTCAAACTCAGAATATTTACATACATCTGCTTCTCTATACATAACAAATACAACTCTGATGCAGAAACACCAATAGACTTTCACCTAGTTTATTAATTTTTTTAAACCATTAATCAGGTTTCAGTAACAACACCATATGTAGACAACAATATTTTGTTTCAATTGTAAAGACCACATTTTTAATCCTCAAAACCGAAGCAAAAAAATAAATCACTGATACACCTAGTCTTTCTCATCCCAAATTCTTGTTTTATCTAAAACACATCCAATGTAGCCAAACAACGCAGAAGACATGATAAAATACACCATAAAAATCAACTACCAAAAACACTGGGGAAGAAAAACAAAAGTCCTAGATATTAAAAAACCAAAATAGCTTCATTCAATGCAAAATACTCAGAACTTACAAAGATAAAGTGAAAATAAACTGGGGAACTTGGAATGACATGGCGATGATCATCAGTCCAAAAAAATATAAATACTCAAAAAAGACCAAATACAAAACATTGAACTATCAATAACTACTATATTCTTTACAAAACTTGTGAGTGATGCTCAAAAAACAGAGGAAACCGAACAAAACACAAAAAATAAAAACATCAAAAATTATAATGACTGTAATTACAAACTCCTTGTGCGCCTTTCTTCGTACAGTTCGAAAATACAAACAACAGCGAAGAAAACTAACAACATAAAAGGAAGAAGACGATCGGAAAAAATAGGGTTTTTCTTCTCTAAGTCATATTACAGCCCATTTCAGAGGGGCATAATCGTCATTTCAGTTTTGGATTTTTTTTAACCAGATAAGGGTATTTTAGACATTTCACACTAAGGATAAAATCATCATTTCTCTGTTGGGTTTTTCTTTTTTCTCAAATAAAAAGGATATTTTGGTAAATTCATATTTTCATATATTTTTTATCTTAAGTAGAAGGGTATTTCCGTAGTTGCACAAGCAGAAAAAAAAAATTAATTCCAAAATTCTAAGGGCATATTCATCATTTTACAGGTTCCAAGAATATTCTAGAAACATAAGGATATTATAGTCTTCTATACTAATTTTGAAATTTCTAGAATTTTATATTATTTTTAATTGAAATTTTCAAACATGAAAGGTATTTCAGACATTCCATATTTCTCCCATTTTTCCTTTTCTTTTAACTCTAAAATCTGGAGAGCAAAATTGTACATTTGCATATTCCGTTAGATTTAATGGAAAAAGTCAACCAGTGGTGTATATGTAATTTTTTCCAGATATTGGGGGTTGCGTTTTGAAAATATAGTCCAGGGAGTTCTGCGTAATTTTTCCTTAAAATTATTTAAGAAAGGAAAAATATAATAAATTAATAAAAGGGTAAAGTGAATCAACCAAGGGCAAATTGAAAAGTTATATATGATATCATCACTTAACTGACAGAATTATGGTGTTACCACCTCTATCATTCTTCAGTGGTGTACTTGTAACATTTTCCGTTAGCGTGAGTGTCGCGCGAATAATTGAATACCTCAGAGGTTTTAGGTAATTGATCCAAAAAGTTTTATAGGCTGAACCTAAAATGCATGTGTCCTTTTATCTAATGAGTGAATTCTACTCAATTATGTTCCCAATTTGGCCTCGCCGAACTGCTTCACGTCCAATGTGCAACGAGCCAACGAGACTCGTGATTAACAAATGCCAAAGTGAAGAAGCAACAAGGAAGGTTAGTAGCGCAACAATAGATATTTAAAATCTATATTTATATTATATTTCTATATCTCAATTATTTATTCAACAATAGGATGATTAACTTTTATAGAGCTCTTTTTCTTTTCTTTTAGCAATTGATGAAGCTACAATAACTTTAAACTTTTTCACTCTCAAATAAAATTTTATTTCAAAAGATTTTGAAAGTCTGAGCGTTTAGATTTTTTAAAAGAATCTCAAACACTTCTTTAAAAATGTGACTTGTAGCTTTAAATTTTTTTCACTCTCAAACTCAAATTTATATAAAAAAACTCAAGACTTTTTTTAGAAAACATAATTTGTTTAGGTTTTAAACTTTTTCTCACTCAAATTTCAACTTTATTTGAAAAGCTTGACAAGTCGAGCTTTTAAATTTTTTAACAAAAGCTCAAGCTCTTTTTCTATAAACATGACTTGCCTAGTTTTTAAACTTTTTTCACTCTCAAAGCTAAAAAAACTTGGCAAGTCAAGCTTTCCAACTTTTTTAAACAAAAGCTCTCTTCTAAAACGTGACTTGTCTAGATTTTAAACTCTTTAACTCTCAAATTTCAACTTATTTTAAATAACATGACAAGTCATAGCTTTAAATTTTTTTAACTAAAGCTCAAGCACTATTTTCTATAAATGTGACTTGTCTACTTTTCAAAAAAAATTCACTCTCAATGCTAAACTTATTTCAAAAACCTGGCAAGTCAAGCTTTCTAAATTTTTAAAACTCAAGCTTTAAGAATAGAAAAAGTGGTGCTTGTATATTTCAATTTTCAAATCATATGGTTCACCTTTTCTGGCAACAAGACTCAAGACAAATGGTTTAGGAACAATAAGCCCAGGGTGCCAACTGCCTATGATTCAAAGATGCAAATGACAATCTTGCCCCTCCATTTCCAACTAAACTCTCATCATTCTTCTTCAAGATCTCACTTTGTTGGCACCATTTCCGTATATCATCTTTTTTACTAATCATTTTGCAAATTCCAACCTTCGTGAGAGACACAAGTTGTTCCTTTGACGTCTCATTTTCGACATGCTCCCTTGCAAAGAAAGACTCGATTTTCTTTTGCCAGCCTTGAGACAAAACTGCCCAATTTGTGATTCTGAAAGGGAATGGATTGATTGCATCCTTGATAGAAATGCAAACATGCTACCTAATAGTTCTCTTCATAATGATTTTTTTATTTTTGCTGTTGTTGTTATGGAGTTAATTTGGATGAATTGTAACAGAGTTTTCTCATGGACTTCCTTCTCTTGATTTGCAGGTTTTGGTGCAAATGGCTCACAAACGCTCAGATGAACATATCAATGCTAGAATGGGCACAGGAATTGTACTTAAAGCTAGAGATCTTGGAAAAGGATGGATGGAAACCTCCAAAAGCTGGTTGGATAAAAATCAATTCAAACGCTGCCTTTTATAATGGTCACTCAAGTACCACCTCAATCACCTTGTCGATTACGAGTTGTGACCCTTGTTACGATTCATGTGCTGCAGAAGTTTCTGCAATCTTGAAGGCATGCTCTTTGCCTTGGCATCAAAACTCAATATTACAAATGCCATTTTTGAATTAGATTACTTGGTGGCCATTCATGCAATTATAGCTAAGGATAAGGAAACTCCATGGTCTATCAAAACTTTTGCTGAAGGCATAGAAGGTTCTGGTCCTGCTGGCCCAAATGGAAGTTCAAATAGGTAAATAGAAATGCAAATGCTGCTGCCCATAATCCTGCTAGATGGGCATCTTCCAATGATTAGTCTGGAAAAGTACCTTTTGAGATACTTCCAGCCAAATGCTTTTGTGATAGGGGTTTTCCCCTCTTTTTGGAGAAGTTTTTTTAGTTTAAGGGAATCTGTTTTTTATTTTTATTTTTATTTTTTTATCAAAACAAAAAGTTGGGTTATTTACAGCCATTCCATCAGATGGCTCCAAAAATTTTTAAACAAAATCTACAAAACTCTTCAAATTTGCCCAAAATTTCGTTTCTCTAATTAGGGTAAAACCCGTAGCTAAGTTCCATTAACGGCACACAATATGGGAAGGAACAGAGGAAAAGAATTCATTGAACGTAGACCAAATAACATAACCAATAAAGATTATAGCATGGGAAAGCAAATTCAATTCCCTTAGCTGGAAGATTATAGCTGGAAGACGAAGTGAACATGATTTAAGAAGTAGATAACAAATGCATAGCAAAAGCAAATTCTCACACTTCATTCAATTCCCACATAAATAAAAAAGGAACAACGAACATAGCATTACATTACCATGAAAACCATTTTATTCAAAGCCACCAAGGCTACAACAAATACGATATATTTGTCATATAATAAGTTAGATCTGGCGGAGTCCGATCTAAAACTAATACACAACCTCGACGGGCTCGAACCCCTTCTCCATCGACGCCCTGACAGCATCCACGACTGCTTGTGTCTTCCTACTAATAGTCGGCCACTTCTTCTCACTCTCCGCCCCACAATCCTTGATCTTCCTCACCAAAGTCGAAAACTCCTTTACCATCAAAGCTTCCTGAGGAAGCTCTGTCCTAACAACAAGCTCACTGGGAGAAGGCTCAATCCCGATAGAATTTTCAGCCCATGTAGTGTTTGAATTCACATAATACGGTCCCACATGCTCCTGAAAAGGGATCACAAAGTCGTGCAAGCGCAAGAATCCATTGGAACCAAGAACGCTTATCTCCTGTGTTAAATTGCTGAGGAAAGAACAGTAGAAAGTTGCTATTTTTCCATCAGGGAAATGCAGAGAAGCACCAGAAGTTAGGTTTACGCCGGATTCGTTGTACTCAGCGTCCCTTAAGGCGGTAACGGTTTTTGGGAGCTGATAGTCTGTGGCCCATAATATGGCTCTTATGCAGTACCAGCCTGTGTCGCCTAAGGCGCCGAGGGCGTCGAGATCAGGTTTGACGCGAATGTCGTTCTTGAGAAATTCGGCACCGCCGCAGTTGTATGAGAAGATGCTGTGTACCTGTGAATTTATATGGAGAAGTTTGTGTTCAATATTTATTTAGGTTGAAAAAAATGAAAATTATTCATGGTAGATGATGAAGATGAAAGAAGTTGGTAGCTTAACTATTTCAAAGAGGAAATAAGTGCGAGTAACCTGTACATATGTATTTTCAAGAATACTTATATAATATGTAGATTTGCATATAAATATGGGTGAGTTACATCTATGTATATATATGTTCCCTAAGGTTTAAAAAAACTACAAATTAGTAGCCCTGTGCTTAAACTGTTTTTGTTTATCACGACGTAGTTCCAGAGCTACGCCTTCATGTATCTTCATTCTTCACTGTGACTCTGTGAGAGTGATCTATAAATTTGAGATCTATTGAAAGAGATCTACACTTTTCTAGCATGTATCTAGAGAAAAAAACACATATGTATATAGTGAATTGAATCTGAATACCTCATATTCAAGAACAAAAGGCAGATGGTCATTCGAAAGGGTTACTTATATATACTTTAGACCCCACATGTTAAGAAACATAACATATTAGCCCTTCAAAAAACTAACGCCGTTAAACATACATACCGCTTTCAGTTGTCCAAAACGCTGTGCATCTGAGAGATACGCCTTCATCTCAGCCGTCCGCGGGTGGTGCATCCACATAGTAGCATCCATGAACTGTACGTCACTGGATTCGCACGCCAGAAGAATCTCATCCAGCTCGGCAACGTTTAGCGCCACCGGCTTATCGAGCAGAACGTGCTTCTTCTTCTGAGCCGCTTGCACGGCCCAGTGAAGGTGCAGGCTCGTCGGCAGCGGGATGTACACGGCTTCGACATCTGGGTCCTCCAGAACCTCCGCATAGGATCCGTACACCTTCGCGGCGGCAGGGAAGCCGTTGGCCTTGGCGAAGGCGGCGGCTTTCTCGAGGGAGCGGCTACCGACGGCGACGATGGTGGAATAGGGGGAGAGGAGCATGGCTCGCCCCACCTTGCGTGCGATGTTGGCGCAGCCCAGTATTCCGAAGCGAACCGGCAGAGACTCGGCGGTGGCCATTTCTATAATTAGTGATGGATGAGGAAAAAGAAATGTTGAAGTGGGAGTGGGGAACGGGGAGTATATGTAAGTGGTGATTAGTGAAGCTCAATTGTTGTTAGGCGGATAAGTAAAATAATAATAATAATTTAAGTTTTTTATTGTATTTTTAATTTATAACCCTTACTATGATATGTATATAATACCGAATGTGGTGATATTGTCATAAAAATATATTATCAAGTATTTGATGTGAATCATGTGATTGCTGGAGTGGTGGCTAGAAACGAGCATGGCTTAGTCGTAGGATGGGAAACAAATTGCATTTAAGGGCCTCTCAACCCCGAATTCGCTGAGGCCTTCGTGGCTTTTTCTGCTTTGAGGCTTGCTAGCTAGGGATTTCAAATGAAATAATATCATTGTGGAAGGAGATTGTTTGAACATCATTCAGCAGATTTTGGCGCCCGATGAGGATAGTTCTTATTTAGGGAATGTAATAGAAGAATGTAAAAAGTTCTTTATTCATTTCGATAAAGTTAAGTTAGAGTTTGTAAAATGTGATGTAAATGTCATAGCTCACGTTCTAGCTAGAAATGCGACTTACGCCTGCGTTGGTGCGAGAGACATTCTCAATTTTATTTTAAACTATGTACTTGTTAATCTGTGATCTATGAAATTATTCTTTTTCTTAAAATAAAAGGATATGATGTCTCGTACGAAGTAAATCTCTCTAATTCTTCAAAAAAAAAAAAGTAAATCTCTCTAATCAAAGATAAAACATATAATATAATATTGGATCATATGACTGGGGACACAAAATCTACATACAAATATTATTTGCTTTAAAATACATGCACCATGTTGGATATATGACTAGGACACGATGTGTACAAATAAATATTTTATTGTTTCTTGGAAAGATAAAGCTATTTCAAATTAAAGAATTATGAATGAAAAAAGGAAGTGAAAGACCACTATTAGTAATTTATTGGTGCTTGACCATGATGTTCTTCATTGTATGTTTCCTTTCTTTTGTTATCAGTCTTCGATTAACTTTTTTTAGTATTCTATAACAAAGAGGGAAATGATTTAGGCCCAGAAATTTAGGTCCAGAATATCGAGAATTAGATTTTATTATAGTAGATTCCCTAATTTACCCTTTTAATTAAATTAGTAGGCAAATCTGTCTAATATACAAATAAATTAGCTAACATTTATTATCCCAAAAAACCAAGCTATTTAATTTTTGTTTTTCCAACAATTTTAGATGTTCTTTTGTGCATTTGGTCGGCACTTTCAAACAAAAAAAATGTCAGGAACTAATTTTTGAAAACAAACTTTTCTGCAAACTTTTTTATTTTATTTTTAATTTATTATAAATATAAATATAAAGGGTTAATTAAATTGTTTTAAAATTTAATTAAATTTTTGGAAATGAATTTAAAATTTTGCGTAATAAGAAATACTTAAATGCTTCCCTTGTTTGCTCTTATAGTTATGATTATTCCATTTTTTTTAAAAAAAGAAAAAAATTATTTTAAAAGAGCTTTTTTTTAAATATAAAGTAAGAAATGTGGATTGAAACCAATGGCTTTGAATTAGAGAGGTAAGAAACTATGTCACTTTTAGTAGTTATATGTATAAATATTTTATCGCGGGTGATGAGGTTGATTTTTGGTAGAGGTCGAGGTTCGACCGTGGGGTTCACTCGTCAGTTGAATTTGTAGAGTGAAATCCGACTTTGACCTGAAAACACTGAGAACTGGGTTACTTAGCCGGAGGGGTTTGTCTCCGCCGTAGCCCCTCCACTGAATTAAGTCAGTACTCGGAATAAGATATTCGATTAAGGAGAGAAGCGGTCGAAGCAATTAATGAGAGCTTACCAATAGTAATGAATGCTGGGGTATTTATAGTGTTGACCTTCACATACTAAGTACACACAGTGCAGGTATGCATTTAATGCACCGATTAGCGGGCATTTAATGCTCGACCGTAGAGTTGCAGAATATCTGCGACATCCCCTGATACAAGGGATTTGGTATCAGGAATGTCCAGTTCAGGGTACGGGTGTCAGGATGTTGCATTTAATGCGTTACCGTACTGCGGTCGCACTCTGGAGTTAGGGGGCGGATCGAGTTCGACCGTTAGGAGATGCTCTCGATCCTATTTCCTCTCAGAAGGTGAGGCATGATCGTGGTCGGACTCGACCTCAATCTTCAGTAACTTCCCAAGGGAAGACCATCGAGTTTTGGTCTTGGTCGGACATCCATTCGACCACTGACTAGTCAACGGGGGCTTCATGGGGTCCACGTGTTTGAATGGACCAACGATATCACGACACGTGGACAACCTGAATTTCCCACCATCAGCGGGATAAAAGTGTTATAATTAATTATTTTAAAAAATAAATAAAAATAAAATATAGTTTATGGATGCAAAATACATTTTGTAGGAAAATATCAGAAAATTCATTTGGACACTACTTATTTATACCTTTCTTAGTAGATTAAATAATATTAGCAATAAATTGAGTATGCAAGATGGTTAATTTAAATTTTATTTATGAAAGAAAATATTATTAAAAATTAAACTATATAAGTTATAGAATGATAAATGTTTTTGTTGAATTTTAAGATATGTAATATTCTAATTTCAATTTCGTATATATTTAATATTTAAAGTTTAATTTCTATCAAAAATAGTTTTCTAAATGTATAATAGTAATTACCATGCGAAGTTGTGGAGCCTTCTGTGGAATGTCTTGAAGGCCTCTGTTCTCAGTAGTAGCAGGGGTAATTTCTTTGGGTTTAATTAGTGCAAGGATCGTGGCCATGCTGGGTATCATTGTATCTATTATGCTAGCTGCTGGTGTAACTTTAGCTTTGTCTTTGTGTTTTTTGTCCAGCTTTTTAAAAAAATAAATTAATAGTAATTAAATAAACTTTTTTTTTTTTTTTTGTCTAAGTTACTCTTGACCTTTTAGATTGAAAACCCTAAAGTAATAATAAACTAAAGAATTTTTTTCCAATTTTTTTAAAAAGTTTTAATAAATGTATATAAGTTAAATAAAGAAAAATATTTTAATAAATTTTGAGATATTTAAAATGCAAGTCTAAATTTTAAATGACATATACTAATCAAAGTATTTAATCACTAAGTTTAATTTCATCTAAAAATAACTTTTTATGTAATATAATTAGGTGATAAACTAATTTATTATTTAGGTGTAAATAATAAACTTCCTAAATAAGAAGTTGTAAAACTATTTTTTCTTAAATTAAATTTTGTTAAAAACTTGATTCTGATGTATTATTTGTCAATCATTTTTTTAATTAAAAGAAAATATTATTTGCAGATTTATCAATATTAGTTAGATATTCATATTTGCACAAATAATGATACATGTTGGGATTGAAACACATTAATAACTAAAAATTTGTATTGGAAATAATATTACATTAATTGTATTTTCTGAGGCAATTAATATTATTAACTACTAATTCTATTATACATAAGGGAATTTATGGAATAGAAATTATTTTGTATATATTCTGTACAATAATTTCTGGACCTTTAACAGCTCCAAGAATATCCAAGAGAATCATATTATATCAAAACTTAGATTTATCCGTTGGAAGTCTCAAATGTCAACAAGAGAATCAATTTAAAATCAATTAATCTTGCTGCATTGAAAGCCACAAATTTATCTCTACAAGAACATGTGCCTCGATTGCTGGAAGATAAACAAATAAAATTTCATGAAACTCCAAACTTGATCTTATTTCAACAAGAAAATCGTGCCTCGATTAAGCTCTGTTTGTAGGACTTGTGGTGGAGGTATTATCCTAATTAGTTATTTCACTTAAAAAAAGAGAGATATAAATTAGATCCGATTAATTATTATATACTAGTAACTCAAAAATGAAAAGATGAAATAGAATTGAATGGTCTGATTCGTAAAATATATGTCTAATGGGATTGTTCAATTTATGGAATGAATTAGTTCGGACTAACTAGAAGCCAGAGTCATTCATATATCACGACTTTAGATCTTCGACCTTACAAATGCTGATTCAATAGATTATTGCTGGAAATATCTGGTACTTTTTATTAAATTCAAGTAAAGTACAAAGTCCAAGAATAACAATGAGTCCTAATGACTAATGGGTATGTACAACTTGTCATTTCCAAGCGTGGAATGATGACCATTTATAGCATAGCCTTGAGTAAGTGCCACGTGGATGCATCTTAAGTCTTCAGCTAACACAGACCGCTGAGATGATCTCACAGTCCCTGGGCTTTCCTTACTTATTTAATAGAGTTAGGCCTGGGTTAGTAATTGAGTCCGCAATAAGTGATGGGTTGAAGCCCAATAAAATGGGCTAAACCCATATCAGTATGATCCAGCATCACGTAATTGAGTCCGACCATCACATTATTTTAAAATCGGGACACTTTTTATTATGAAATTGCATTTTTGGGACACAAGATATGAAATTCGCATAAATTCTCTGTAATTTTATTTTTTGTAGCAATTTTGAGACTCCGGCGAATTTAATTTCAATTTTTGTCCGGAATACCGCTTTTGTCAATCACATGGTGGTCAGGAAGTAATTTTCTGATTTTATTTTACACGTAAAAAAACTACTTTGCCACCATCACGTTATTGGCAAAAGCTGTATTCCACCCAAAAATTAAAATTAAATCTGATGGAGTCCCAAAATTACTAAAAAAATAAAATTACAGAACATTTACGCGAATTTCAGATCTTGTATCCCAAAAACACAATTCGGTAGTAAAAAGTATCCCCATTTTATAATTTTCCCGTTAGCTAAATAACACACTAATTTCTTGAGGTGTTTTAATTAATACAACAATTTATATGTTTTTATGTATATAATATTTTAGAATAATATTCTTCTACTTTTTTCAGATTTAGTTTCTACAGCTTTTGCACTAAATTCAAACGCCCAAAACTCATTAGTTCTCAGTTCCCTGACGCCCAAAATCGTTCTCAGAAACAAAATTTATTCAAAGCTAACTCACGCCCCAAGTCAAATTCAAGGAACTCGACTTCAGAATCGCACGCCCTAAGTGACGTGGAGAGTCGCCTGAATCCGACGTCGGATGCACGAATTGGACTGGTGAGCTCTTGATTATTTTTGCCTGCATTGTCCGACTTCTTTTAACTGAAGAATTTGCCTGTAACTTTGGTTTTGTATCATAATGTTAAGTTAAATTAGTATTTTAGGAGAATTCTTGAGATTTTTGGTTGGCAGTTGGGAAATATGTGAAAAATTAATGAATGATTTTGCACCTAGGAGAACCTAGCAGCTTTCACTCTTGTATTATTTTTATATTTCCTGATGCTCTCTTGTGTTTTGATTTTTTAGTTTGGTGCGATTCACCGTAGGTTGATTTCGAGGAATTATGTTGTAACGTATGTAAAGCTTAACTTGTTTTGCAGCTGATGTACTTGACAATAAATATATGTCGATTAAATAGCATTAATTCAATCTTTGGGTGAGTGCAAAGGAGTTGTCCCGAGAACCTTCAACTAATTGAACTTTTTATGATTGATGTTGTCTCTGCATGTTATAACTATACTAATATCTCCATTTTGAAATCGGATTTGCACTAGTTATCTTTAACACATAACCATATATAAATTCAGGACAAAAGCATGGTGCAAATATTCCCACCGAAAACCTATACAACCCTCATCATATGTCAACAACGAGTGGTCAAGAAAACCAGGCTCCTTTTCTTCTCCCTTAAATCCCATCAATATTCTAACATCCCTCGAGGGAATGAAGTCACAGCTGCAGAAATCGACCAGATTTTGAGGCATAGTAACTGGCAATTCCTGTTGGAATCGTCGCACATCCCTCAGAGACTCAACTCCGATGTGGTCCATTCAGTTCTTCAAAGAACCAATTTCTCCATTCATCCGAGGCGTCTTCTTGATTTCTTCAACTGGTCAAATCAGCATTTGGGTACCTCTCAAAATGTCCATTCCTTTTCGGTTCTTGCATTGGTTTTGTGCAGTAGTAATCTCTACGCCCCCGCAATTAATGTATTGGGCAAAATGGTGGAGGCCCGCGTTCCAGTTTCTGATATTTTGCACTCAATTTTGAATCTTTATAACGAAACCCCGAGATTCAGATCGCGTTCTGTGGTGTTTGAGCTATTGATTGATGTGTATAGGAAAAGGGGCATGTGTAATGAGGCTGTCTCTGTATTTTTGGGCGTTAAAGGTAATGACTTTAATATCAGTTTGCTTTGTTGTAATTCTTTGTTGAAAGATTTGCTGAAGTGTAACAGAATGGAGTTGTTCTGGAAGGTATTCAGGGAAATGACTGAAAGAAAGATTGACTTTGATGTTTATACTTATGTTAATGTCATTACGGCTTATTGTAAGGTTGGGAATGCAGTGGAGGCTAAAAGGGTTCTTTTGGAGATGGAAGAAAAAGGGTTTGGTCCAAACTTGATTGCTTATAACATTGTCATCAGAGGGTTGTGTGGGATTGGAGCCTTTGAGGAGGCCTTGCAGCTGAAGATTACAATGACTGACAAAGGCCTGACTCCCGATAACTACACTTATACTATATTTATTGATGGATTTTGCCAGCACAAGAGGTCTTCTGAGGCCAAGTTGATTCTGGAAGAGATGTGTAAAACAGGATGGAATCCTGATCATGGTGCCTACATGACCATTATAAAAGGTTATGTGAGAGAGGGTAAATATGATGAGGCTATGATATTTTTGGATGGCATGTGGGAGAAAGGCAGAGTTTTACCTGATGTTTTTTACTATAACACTATAATTATTGGTCTTAGCAAGTCGAAGAGAATCGAAGAAGCAAGAACTTGTCTCGTTGAGATGCAGATGAGGGGATTAAAGCCAAATGCCTACACATTTGGTGCCTTAATTTCTGGATATACTGAGATGGGTAAGATGGATATGGCAGAAAGTTATTTCAGGGAGATGCTTGATCAAGGTATAGCTCCTGATCTTTACAATTATACATCGCTGATTGATGGCCTATGCAAAAACGATAAGATAACACAAGCTTTTGCTATATTTGATGTCATGCTGGAACAACGTCTACTTCCAGATGTGCATATTTACAATGTTCTAATAATTGGCCTCTCGAAGAATGGTAAATTGGTAGAAGCAATGAGAATTTTCTCCAAATTTGGTGACACGGGTTTGGTGCCTGATGTTTACACGTATAGTTCACTCATATCTAGTTTCTGTAAGCAAGGTAAATTAATAGAGGCTTTCAAGCTTCATGATGAAATGTCCCTGAAGGGCATCAATCCCAACATCGTCACTTATAACGCCTTGATTGGTGGACTATTGAGATCAGGTGAGATAGAGCGAGCAAAGGAACTATTTGGTGGACTCTCCGACAAACATTTGATACCGAATAAGGTTACATATACCACGATGATAGATGGATACTGCAAGTTAGCAAAAATGGATGAAGCATTTCATGTGCTCGAAGAAATGTCACTGAAGGGTGTTCCCCCTGATAGCTTTGTTTACAATTCTCTTGTCAATGGATGTTGCAAAGAAGGAGATATGGAGAAGGCATTGTCCCTATTCCATGGAATGGTGGAGAAGGGTTTTGCATCGGTACTCACATTCAACACATTGATTAATGGGTTTTGCAAGCTAGGAATATTAAGTAAAGCACTCGAGTTGGTTGAAGATATGGTTGATAAGCAAATCATGCCTAATCATGTCACCTTTACTATTATAATCAACCGCTACAGCGATATGGGCAATATGGAAGAAGCAGAGAAGCTTCTTTTGGAGATGCAAGAGAGAAATATAGTGCCGACAAATATTACATACACCTCCCTTCTACACGGTTATAGCAAACTCGGGGATAAGTCGAAAATGTTTGCTCTATTTGTGGACTTAGTGGAAAAAGGTATTGAACCTGATGAAACAATGTACAGGTTGATTTTTGATGCATTCTATGAAGATGGAAGTTTGGAAGAAGCATTGGATAAAGGTGTATTGAAAGGAAAGGTCAGAGAAATACTAGTAAAGGCACGGTGTGGAAACAAAGAGTTTTAAATCCATTGCTTACTCCACAATTGCCAATTCGACTTTGTGTTATAACTATACTAATATCTCCATTTTGAAATCTGATTTTATTTAACACAATACAAATGGGCATCTTGGACAATAACTTCACATCTCTTAATTTGTTTTATTGACGACCGATGCCATCAAAAAGTTGGGTATTTACCGCTATGCCTTCAGATGGCTCCAAAACAATTTCAAACAAAATTTGCAAAACTCTTCAATATTTGCCCAATATTTCATTTCTCTCAAGAGTTCATTGTTGTGGTATTATTAGGGTAAAAGTAAAACCCATTGCTAGGACATTAACGGCACATAATATGGGAAAGAACAGAGGAAATGCTGGAAATGCATGGTATAAGCAAAGTCTCACACACACTTCATTCAAGTCCCACATAAATTAAAACAACAAACATAACATTACATTACCATGAAACGATTTATTCAAAGCCACAAAGGCTACAAACAAATACAATAATATTTGTCTAATTCAAATTAAAATATTGTTTATAATTTAAAAAAAAAAAAACTATTTATAATATCATTATCTACATAGGAATTTTAACTAGTTCAGCATAAAGAAAAACTAAAATATGCAAGCATTTGTGATTTACTTATTTTTCTGACCAAAAAATTAATTAATTATTTATTCGTTTACTTTCAACATATTTTGCCCTAAATTTAGACGCCCAAAACTCATTCATTCTCAGTAGCCTCACGCCCAAAATCGTTCTCTGAAACAAAATTTATTCAAAGCTAACTCACGCCCTGAGTCAAATTCAAGGAACTCGACTTCAGAATCGCACGCCCTAACTGACGTGGAGAGTCGCCGGAATCCGACGTCGGATGCACGAATTGGACTGGTGAGCTCTTGATTATTTTTTCCTGCATTGTCCGACTTCTTTTAACTGAAGAACTTGCCTATATTTTTGGTTCTGGTTCTGTATCATAATGTTAAATTAGTATCTACCAAAAAAAAATCATAATGTTAAATTAGTATTCTGGGAGAATTCTTGAGATTTTTGGTTGGCAGTTGGGAAATATGTGAATAATTAATTAATGGTTTTGCACCTAGGAGAGCCTAGCAGCTTTCACTCTTGTATTATTTTTATATTTCCTGATGCTCTCTTGTGTTTTGATTTTTTAGTTTGGTGCGATTCACCGTAGGTTGATTTCGAGGAATTATGTTGTAATTAATGTATGTAAAACTTAACTTGTTTTATTATATTCCTTTCAACTGTTTAGTGTTTACCCTACCTTGTTCTAATCCTTTAATGAAATTTGTTGTTATAATGTTCAGTTTTCTTTGAGAATGAATTAGGAAACTATCAATTTAATGTCCACCTCTTGTATTTATTTTATAACTGAACATATAATGATTTTATGTTATAGTTTGAATAGTATTGGCATTCTGGTGGTGATATTGTTATATTGCTCATGCTGAGAACAGGGATTGATATTTGTTTGTAACTAAAATTGATGGATGCTGTCAGGTTATAATCTAATATTTCCTAGTAGCTGCTAACTTTGTCTCCATCATAGAGTTATCCCTTTATTTCTGTACTCCATTTGCAGTTTGCAGCAGATGTACTTGACAATAAATATATGTCGATTAAATAGCATTAATTCAATCCTTGGGTGAGTGCAAAGGAGTTGTCCCGAGAACCTTCAACTAATTGAACTTTTTATGATTGATGTTGTCTCTGCATGCCTAAAGATGAAACCTCTGAGGTCTTGCTGAAGGAAATAGAAAGCTTAATTCTTGTTTGATTAGCTTGTAAGTTGTAACTGTGTTAACTGGTGGTAATTTATATTCTTACCCTGTCATTAAGATGTTGAAAGCAATACTTTCACATTATCAATTCTATTGATGCCTATTTCAGTTTTCCTTAGTCTTTTTTCTGTTTTGTGCGTGGTAGCGGACATTTAGGCAGTTACATTCATACACATGCTTGTAATTGCTCAGTCATAATTTAGAACTGCTTCAAATTCCATCCTCCTACATAGTTCAGATTTTTTGAGGACCGCCTTGCTTGTTGTTCTATCCTTTACGTATTTGTTTCTTGGTTTCTGGTTCCATATATCTGATATCAGTTAGAGATGAAGATATATTTGGAAGAATAATACGACATGATAGTGTAGGTTTGCTGAATCCTCCTTAATATGTAGTAGGGACTGAACCTAGACATGAGACTTTTTAGCAGCTATGTCATGGTTATGGTGATTTGGCTCACACATTTGTGAGCTTATGAGTCTCTCTGTACATGTTTGAAGTATTATCAACCTCGAATCATAAACACCCTCATGAGATTGCAATTATTATTTTTATAGTTGCATAATTTTCTCATCCTAATATCATGCCATTACATAACTGTAGTGAAAATATTGTTCGACATGGTTAACAAGATCTGCTTTTTTCTGCAGCCAACTTCTCCTTAATTAGTGATGGATCGGCAGCCACACGATTATGGTGCTCCAATGACATACGGTGGACAGCAAGCAACTAATATGCAGCAGCAGCAACAACAATATGGATTTCATCCACAACATCAACAATTTCCTCCATCTGTTCACGCGCCTCCATTTATGCCACCCCATCCTTCTCTCCAACAGTTTCCATATCCTCGCCCCATGCAACAAACCCAACTCTACCCTCATAATATCCCACCCCACCCCCACCCCCACCTCCATCAACAGTCGCCGCCTTCTTTCCCTCCCCACATGGCCTCCCAACATCTCATTCCACCACCTTTCCATGCTCAAACAACATATGATTCTATCTCTGCCCACCCACCCGCCCCAGCTCCACCCCCATCGGATCCCGAACTTCAAAAGCGTATCGACAAATTGGTCGAATATGCTGTGAAGAATGGGCCCGAGTTTGAAGCTGTGGTCCGTGAAAGAGAGCAAGACAATCCTGCTTATAGTTTCCTTTTCGGTGGTGAAGGCCATAATTACTACAGATATAAGCTTTGGATGTCGACGAGGCCGCCCCACATGGGCCCCTTCAACCCTTCTTTCCCTATGCATCCTACAAACCCTATGATGAGTCCAGCTCCTATTCCAAATGCTGCTCCATTTCCACCTTTCTATGAGCAGCAGCAGCAGCAGCAGCATCCTCATCAGCCATTGGTGGGCCATGGTCGTCCTGAATTTGATCAGCCTTATAGGCCTCCTTTCAAGGCTGGTATGTCTATGTCTAGATCTCTTCCTGCTGATATTGAGATGGAGATGAATGGTGTTCTCAACAATCTTACTGGTACTAAGGAGTCCATAAAAGGTGCAAAGACTTGGTTTATGCAGAGGTCTCCTTTTGCTCACCTCCTGGCTGAGGCGCTCCGAGATTGGGTGTTTTCCCTCGATGATTCTGAGAGACAGCTGCATATAATTTACCTTGCCAATGATATTCTATTTGACAGGTGGGCTTTGATTGCTTTATGCTTTTTTTTTTTTCCCTAATTCTCTACCTTTGCCTCTTTGGAGTAATGAAAATTGGGTGCTTCTGTGGAAATATGTATTGAGCTTCTTTCATTACCTGATATATGAATGCATTTTTAGCCTGCTGCAATACATCTTCAAAATACTTTTATTGACTTTATCGGTGGTGGAGAAAATCAGAAGAACATTGAAAGTCTGTAGAATTTGATATGAATGTTTTTGCTCATACCAAGTGTTTTCTCCTTTTATTTGTTACTGTATTTAAATGTAATTGCTTTTTCTTTTTTTTTGGTTTTTTGGGACATGTGATTGTGCTCTTGACACGCTTGATATGTATACTGTTATAAGAAAGATACTAAGGATTTTGGCCTATGGAAGTTTATTGTCCGGACCGCTATGTTTCAAAAGATTCCAAATTTGTATCATTATTTATGTGTGGATTCCTGAAAATATGCAGCTTGCAGAGACGAGCCAACCCTCAAGAGCTTGATAATGAGGCAGTTGCATTTAAGCCAGTTTTGGGTTCTATGTTGGGGAGGATATACCACAACCCACACAACAAGGAGGAAAACCAGTCACGTCTTCAGAAAATAGTACAATTCTGGGCTTCCAAAGAAGTCTTTGATCAAGATACCATCTTCAATCTTGAAAATGAGATGTTGAGTGGGATCCCACCAAATCCTTTTCCTGGGCCCCACACAGATACATCTGCTGTTGCAGGAGATCGTTCTACTGCTCCAGGTAGCTCACCCAGTCCAACTTTTACTTTTACAAGATGCTTGGTTCAATAGATTTTGGTGACGAGAGGAAAATGATAGGGAAAATAAAAAGAAAAAAGTCGAAAGTATGAAATATCAAATTTGTTTTGGTTGTTTTACCAAAAAAAAAGAAAAAAGAGGTGGAAAAATGAATTGAAATGAGATAGATTATTGATATATATTAGAGAAGGAGAAAGTGTAAAATATGTTTTTCTCGATTTCCCTCACATTTATGTGAGGAAATTGATTTCTCTCAAATTGCACTACATTTTCCTTTCCATTTTCTTTTCCTTAATAACCAAAAAAGAACAAACTATTTTTTGCATTTTCTTTTCTTTTCCGCACCAAATTCCTTGAACCAAACATAATGTAGCAGAAGATTATCATTAACACTATGTTTTCTTCTAGGATTTTAGGGAGGAAAAAAAAAAGACAATGATAAGGAAAACTATAGCTGGTATATGGTTGCTTAAAAAAAATAGGAAGGAAAAGAAAAGAACGTTAAATTGAGGGAAAAATACACTATGAAGAAGGAAAAATGTTGAGGAAAAGGGAGAGAAAACAAGGATAAGCTTAGAATTATATTTTTGCAACTAATTTTTATTCTAATCCCTCACTTAGTTCACTACTATTAATCATTTTTACTCTAATCCATTATTCACTCCTATAGTCCTATTATCCAGTTTTGAGCGTGTCTTCTCAATATAGGAGGAGAATCATTTTCCTCACCATTTTACTAAACAACCAACCAAACTGAATTTTTTCGATTTTCTTTTACTTTTTCCTTTCCTTAGCAAAACCCCAGAACCAAACATAGTGTTATAAAAATCTGATAAAAGCTTATCGTTCTCTAATACATATATTTATGTTGACAACTCAACTCGTTTCTTTCTTCAACAGGAATACCAAACCATAATCCATTACAATGGCAGCCCGATACCAAGCACAACTCAATTCCCGATAAACTGCCACCTCAGCAATTTCATCCCACTCCAATTCCCGCCCAATCAGGTGAAAAACTGCCCCCGTATCCTCTATTCCCCCCAGGTCTGATTCCGGGCATGGTCAGAAAAATGCAGATAGGTAGTGGTGTACCCTATTCACCAATGAGCCCTCTTGATATTCCGACTGTCATTCCACCTTCCGGTGTTTCTCCATCAGAAGTTCTGGAAAGAGTTTCAAAGTTCTTTAGAGAAATTGGAGAGGTTAACCCTTCTGAAGGGCTGATGAAGTTGTCAGAAACAAGAAACGATAATGATGATGATGATTATGAGTATGAGAGAGATTTGCCTGTTCGTAAGGGAGGAGCTTGTATTCCTCCGCCTCCTAGCCTAAATGAGAGTGGGACCCATGATGATGGGAGCATGGAACGGAAGCCCGGGTCGAGCAGTTCGGGCCGGTTGGGTCTTGGGGCAACTGCTGACCCAAACGAGCCGAGTCAGTACGATGATGTCTACTCGTCTTATAGGAAAACGAGAAGCACTAATTATCATTCGTCTATGAGTGCTAGAGCTGCAGCAAGGTAAAAGTATGATGTAATAATTTATACAGAATTCGGTAATGTTCCTGAGTTTCTCTGAATGTGTTAAGACTTGTGATCATTTTGACATGCTGCGTGAGCTCTACTGCAATGATTTGTTCTCGCTAGTTGAAGGCCTGGTTTTTGTAGCGATCCAAATTGTAGCAAAACACGTACGTTTGTTGTTGTGTAATTATAACATGAAATTTGGAAATGTTTCGCACATTATTATTGTTTTTCTTGTAAAAAGAAAGTTGTCTTTCAATCCCGAGTAAAGAGATTGAATGGCACTAAGATATAAGTCAAACAAGATTTTATTAACTATATAATAATGCCAACTTCTTCATGATCACGAAAAAATTACAGTAAATGGAGGAATTCTACTAATGGATAAAAATTAAAAAAAATTATATATATATATATATATATATATATATATATTTTTTTTTTTTTTTCGGTGCAACAAATGAGACAGAAACAGCAGCAATGCACTTCCCTATCAAGTGTGTGCCCCGAGTTAGCCATCTCATCAGCCGTTCCCTCAAACACATGCCTGAATTGGACCTGCCAAGGCTTTCGATGCAGCGGTTTACAATCTTTGATGATGTTTTCAAGTAAATGATGATGTGGTTCTCTATTCACCAACTTATGAACCACTTCGGAATCGATTTCAACCTCGATTTTTAGCCATCTTCGTTTCCACGCAATCCGAAAACCCTCCCTCAAACCCAGGAGTTCGGCAGGACAATTGAAACCTCGCCAAGATTCATGGCAAATCCGATCAACTATTGACCGTCTTCATCCCTAGCCACACCTCCAGCGGCTGCCACTCTAGCGTGTTGGAATAAACTTCCGTTAGTGTTAAGTTTAACCTATCCACACGAAGGTTTTAACCAATCAAGAGCTTCACATTGCACTCCCGGCTTAGTCGGCACGGTACGCGAAGCTCTATGTGTGCATTCCCAAAGTTGATCGCCCTTCGGGTAGTTTGAAGGTGGTGCTACTTGCGTGCTGAATAAAAATAGAAATATATATAACATATGTATATATATGAATGAATGTATACTGAAAGAAATTCTAAAATATTATCATAAATGTCCAGCAATAAAATTTCAGTTATGATATCTTTGCATGGGAGTTATTTTTTTTCTTTGTTACCGTTTTATTATTATTTTTTAAAAATGTTTAAACAAGAATTATTTCCTTAAAATGAATATTTTGTACAAGTACCCTGTTCCTTACACTTGACGTTTAAGAATAAATGCAAATTATAAATAGATATTGTAAGAAAAGTAAAAATAGTTATAAAAATGAACTCTTTGTCTAATCATTGGAACAAAGTGGGATGATACCTGAAAAATGGAAAATAAACTGAAGTGACATTTCAGTTTTCATAGAGGAAAGTTGAAAACCCCACTCAAGATTAGAACTCAGACGCATTTGCTTACAGAAGATTTCCAGATAAATCAGCAATCCCACTGCAATTCTATGATTCATAGGCCGCAAGACATCGCGATTTCTCCCAATTCAAATTAGGGTTCTTACGGTTTCGTACTATTTCACTGGACAAGAGCTTCGTAGCGCCATTGATGCCAACCGCGAAGACCAAGCGGTGTGGGTCGAAGAACTGAGTTGAGACAAATTGTGAATCTAAGGTGAAATTTTCGAGCAAACGCATAAAACAGAGTTGTGTTGAGAAAGCACAATCGAGATGGGGTGGGGTAGGGTGGTGTACGAGGGGGTGGTGGCGGTTGGATCGCTGCTACTGCTTGGTTGGGGCGGGCTGTGGTTTTTGAACCGACGGCTTTACAAGGAATATGAAGAAAAGAGGGTGTTGGTTCAGATCATATTCAGCGTTGTTTTTGCGTTTTCATGCAATCTCTTCCAGCTTGTCATCTTTGAGATCATTCCCGTTCTCTCCAAAGAGTAAGAAATTCATTGTTGTCCTCATAGTATATGTTTTCACTCTTAGCTGCTAGTATGTATAACTCTTTGTTAATGGAGCATTTGTTAATCTGTAATTTTGAGATTTTATCTGGAAGTCCCTGTTTCTGAAATGATTGATATTCATCGTCATGTTCATGTTAGAGTGGGATACTGCACATTCTTCTTGATTCTGGATTGAAAATGTTCTATATGTTAGTTATTTTGCATAGATCCCGCAATAAAGAACTGAAAGAATTAAGATTACACGTAAGAATTTGGAGCCTCTTCAGTTTTGGGAACTTTGATCTGACACTGAATCGTCTCATTTGCTATTATCTGTAGGGCAAGATGGATGAATTGGAAGGTGGACTTGTTTTGTCTTATAATGTTGCTTGTCTTCATGTTGCCATACTATCATTGCTATTTGATGCTTTGTAACAGTGGTAAGTTTGGCCTCTAGAAAATTGTACCTATATTTTGCTGTCCTTATTCTTCACATATATGTAATACTTCCCATTTCATTATATTCTATTATTCTTAACTTGGTAATTTAGGTGTCAGAAAGGAGCGTGCTTCACTTGGTGCTGTTTTGTTCTTGTTGGCTTTTCTTTACGGCTTTTGGCGAATGGGTATTCATTTTCCAATGCCTTCTCCAGATAAAGGTTAGGATTTAATTGTCGAGATTGCCCGGGGGATGAAATATATTCAACTTGTTTAGAATTTGTTCTTTAATTTGGTTGTCTATATTCGAATACCGTTCTACTTCTAAAAATATAAACTGGCTTTGTTTAGAATTATTTTAATTTCTTTTTATCTGATGGAACATTGTTTCCTTCAAAATTATTTATTCAGTTCAATACTTGTCTTTATTTCTTGATTATTATTTTGCGCAGGATTTTTCACCATGGCTCAGTTGGTAAGTAGAATTGGGGTTATTGGTGTGACTGTCATGTCTGTGCTATCTGGTTTTGGAGCAGTGAATTTGCCGTACAGCTACCTATCTCTCTTTATTAGGTAAGTATGAAGTAAGTTATATGGATTGAATTAATGTGAAAGACTAGAAACCTTTGATTAATCTTCTACTCCAAATGGAAGTTTACCGGTGTGTTGCTGAATTTATCTTCTAATCCAAATGGGAAGTTTACTGATATGTTGCTGAATTCATTCGTTGACTCTCATGTCAACTTCTTCATGGTTTAATGTATGTTTATTTGAATTTGAAGAGAAATTGAGGAAACAGATATCAAGGCACTCGAAAGGCAGCTAATGCAGTCAATGGAGACTTGTATTGGGAAGAAAAAGAGGATAATTCTCTGTCAAAGGGATATGGAGCGAAAACAAGGGTCGGAAGAGGTTGGCTCATGTTGCTACAAACTTGCTGAGTTGTTTTCTTAATTACTATTTATGAAAATTCATTGATTTGTTACTCCTTATAATTTCTTCACTTCCCTGTTAAGATGCTACTGTGTAGATAAGTTTCTCACATATTAACCAACTATAATAAGGGGGTGCTTTTAATATCCCTTTGTTATTCTTTCTTACCATTGTTTGGGTCAATCTGATAACTGGAAACAATAATGGTGGTCATTGTAGAGAATGCACAATACATTCTAATATTCAATGTTATTCTTTGTGTTATATTATTTTGTTTTTTATGGTTATTATTACCTTATTCTTATTCTTATTATAATTCTTATTTATTCTTTGTGATAAACATAATTGGTGCTAAATCTTAATGTGACAGAAATTAAACAACAGGTCCTTCCTAAAGCGAATTGTTGGGACTGTTGTTCGATCTGTTCAGGATGACCAAAATGAGCAAGGTAAATTTTAGAATTATATATTTTCCTCGAGTAACATAATATTCTAATTTTTAAACAAGATGCTCTAGAACCTTTATTGCTTTACTCTAGTCATTGGGTCTATGCATTCTTGTATGTCCTTACGTATATTCAAAAAGAAAGCTTCGTTCTTAATTTAACTCTTATTTGAATCTGTACATATATGGCTTTCCGTGTGTGAACCAACTGGCCCTTTTAGAAATTAAAGCAAATATTAATAATTAATGCAAATTCTGAGACATTAAGCTCTTTCTTGAAGCTGGAAGGTCCTAACAGAGTTCATTGATGATGCTTTTTGGTTGCTGGACATCTTTTAATGTTCTTATGGACTCTTTTTCTTTTTGAAGAAATCAAAACCATGGAAGCAGAAGTACACTCTTTGGAGGAGCTGTCAAAGCAACTCTTTTTGGAAATTTATGAGCTTCGCCAAGCTAAGGTATTCTTTAGGTTTTGCATCTTTCCTGTATGATGCTAGTTGAACATGCATAAGGGTGCAATTCATTATCTAATGTTAATTTATTCTTTTCTCTGATGTTATTTTGCTCGAATAATTTCAGGAAGCTGCTGCTTATTCTCGAACATGGAAGGGTCACTTGCAGAATCTTTTGGGATATGTGTGTTCAGTATATTGTGTCTATAAAATGATTAGGGTAATTTTCGCTCATCTATTATACCTGCCATTGTTTTGGTTCATTCTTTGTTTCTTCTTTGTTTGGGATTACATATACCTCATAACTTATTTTCATGTTGCAGTTACCCCTTTCTGTTGATTATTTAACTACTAATGCAGTTAATAAATGATGTTATCATTGAAATTCTAGTACATTTCTCAAGTTTGTTTCCACGTGTTTAGATGCTGTTTATCCAGAAGTTTATAAGTAAATCAATATTGATGATCAGAAGGGGGTATGTGTAATTTTAAAACTAGGAGGGGGAGATTATATGTTATTGCAATTGACCTTTGAGTAGTTATCTGTAAACCCCTTATATTCAAGATTAACGAAACATGCTATTATATTCTAAATTAACTGATGTTGGAAATGTATTTGTTTGTTTTCATTGTGCAGTCTTTGCAAAGCGTCATATTCAAGGAGGTAATTTTCCAGATTCCATTTGTCTGCTCCCAATTGTTTCATTTAGTCATTTGATACTTATGCTAAATTGTTTCACTTAGTCATTTGACATCCAATGGTTGTGCTATTGTGAAGTTTACGGATTATTAA
This sequence comes from Verbena officinalis, assembly GCA_958496215.1. NCBI lineage: Eukaryota > Viridiplantae > Streptophyta > Magnoliopsida > Lamiales > Verbenaceae > Verbena > Verbena officinalis. The sequence continues at coordinate 29,106,223 of OY292390.1, read as the reverse complement.
TGGAGCAGACTTTTGTTTCAGGCTGGTTCTGTTGATCCTGTGACAAGGTCAATTAGCATCTTTCTGCAGTTCTTCGACATAGGCATCAATGTGACTTTATTATCACAGGTTAGCGTTCTTCTCCGTGTGTATTAGAGCGAGAAGTTTTAAAAGTTTATTAAACGAAATGTATTAATTATTGATTAACTTGTAACAAAACAAAATTTTTAAATGGTTAAACTGCAAATCAAAGTTGTCTGGACTAAAGTGATTTTAATCCCAATCTCAGGGACTAAAATATAAATATCCGTGAACTTAGTACCGAGACCCTTATCATGAAAAACAACTTTAATAAATCAGGAGAAGCCGCATGTAATATTTCAAATGAGAATAAACCAGCTTTTGTCTTCTTTTATGCAGTATATTTCCCTTTTATTCATCGGGATGCTGATAGTCATATCTGTGCGGGGATTCTTGACAAATTTGATGAAGGTAAAGTCTTTTACTACCTTTCCTCTTCAAATAATTCAATTCTTATTGGAACAAGATTCTATTTTCTTTTTTCTTTTTCTTTCGTTGAAATAGTTTCTACAATCTGCTATCTAACCTGCTATTGTACAGTTCTTTTTTGCTGTTTCCAGAGTTGGGAGCGGATCTTCAAGCAATGTTGTCCTTTTCCTCTCCGAAATAATGGGAATGTATTTCGTTTCTTCCATATTACTAATCAGGAAAAGCTTGGCCACCGAATACAGGTATATTTCAAATATGTGTCGAAAATAATACAAGCAACTGTTATATTTCTGTAAAAAATTCAAATAAAAATTTCTTGCTTCGACCCTGCAGACGTACAAGTTAAGCTTTCATTATTTAGGATGTCTTTAATCCTAATGTGGTGTTTTATTGCAGGTTGATAATAACAGATGTATTGGGTGGAGATATTCAATTCGACTTCTATCATAGATGGTTCGACGCCATCTTTGTAGCAAGTGCATTCCTTTCTCTGCTTTTGCTATCTGCACATTACACTTCTCGGCAGGCTGACAAACATCCTATAGATTAATTCTTTCATATTCGATTTCCCAAGAAAAAAAGATATACGGAGATTTTCGATCGAATATTTGTGATTGATGATGCCATGTTACTGGGTGAGTTTTGTTGTTAGTAGATATATATATGTGAGCATTGTAAAGATGATTTTTGGAAGCGTGGGTTTCTTGCGCATTCTTCTTTCTCACTTAAAATAATTTGTAGATTTTACATCTTAACATCTTATAATCCAGGTGTATGTTACAGTATATACGAGCAAATGAAATTTTTGAATTCAACCAAATAAAGTTAGGGATAATTACACCTACACCCCTTCGATTTAGGGGTAAATACAGCAAGACTCTTTGTACTATTGGAAATTACAGATCCTCTAACCCTAATGAAAACTTTAAAAACTTAACGAAAAGTTGTAAAATGACTAAATTATTCATAATATTTTTGTTATAATGTTTGCTATACATGAAATGAGCGAAGCGATTAAGTTGTTGTTGAGTTAATAAAACGTTAAAATCTACTTGGAAATAAGAAAATGACTAACGGCATGACGTAAGTGTTAGATAGAGCCATAGTCGATGGAGTGTCTCTGTAATTTTCAATAGTATAGGAGATTTTGCTGTATTTATCCCTAAGTCGAGGGGGTGTAAATGTAATTATCCCATAAAATATTACATATATATTATTATAGGGAACTTGGTTAGGCCACAAATTAATTACAGCTAAGTTATACCAAAAAAATAAAACAAATTAATTACAGCTAAGGAACTAGTATAACTTATCATGTACGAATACTTCTAAAAATTCTATCACGTAATGTCGAATCCTATACTTTCCTAGTGTATAATGTCAAAAGAAATCCGTATTGTAGTGTTCATATTCGTTCGTAGAGTGATGGGATATATTATATTACAAAAAATGAGAATAAAAAAGAACAAGACTAAAGAAAGGCACGGATTATACATACCCCTTTTTGTTTAATCCAATACTTAATTTAGCTGAAATAAGAAGAAAAAAAAAAGTTGAAAACAGAGACGTACAAAAAAAGAAAAAATTGCAATGAAATGATTTGCCTCAAAAGTGGTCCATGGTGAAGACTGAAGACGTGGATGCATGGCCTCCCCATATTCTTTCTGCAATTCAAATGGCTTGACAAAGACTAGAAGAAATTCCCAAAACCCACAAATAATAATCAAATTTCAGAGCCTTCAAAGGTTTCATCAATGGCGGCAGCACTCGCAGTTGGGCTTAGAGCAGCCTTCATAGTTTTGGGATGTTTAACCACAGCAACTGTTATTTACACAGTTGTCACTGATGGACTTCCTTTCCGCAAAGAACTCCTCACCCCGTATGCATTCTCTCCCCAGTCTTTATTTGAATAGTAAACTTATGAGTAATTATTAATTTATATGTGTGTTTGTGTGGGTGTTTATTGCTGGGAGATTGAGAAGGGTGCCAGATTCTTGTTTTGTGGGTATTTGATCATATGCCTGTATGAACTCTAATGGCATTGTTTCATTGAATGATCATTTTCAACAGTTTTGTTCAATTTTTCTATTATTATTATTAGCAGATAACAAAAAAAAAAATCTTTCAGTTTTCAAGTGATGGGATATTTAGATATGAAATATGTTTTACTCAATTTGTCTTGACATGTGTTAATTTTCATCTTTAATCCAAATGGTGCTGGCCAAATGCATACAAAAAATGATATGCATTTTCTGGTATTGTTATATTGTCTTGTATTGTTGTATACTTCCATTAGTTCATCTTAATACAAAAGCTTATACACGTATCATGTTTATGTAAACATATACGGACTGTCTATTTTGTGCAGATGAACAGATTAATCAAGCTAACTTATAATACTCTATCTTCTTATTCTGAATTTGAAAAATGAATTAAATTGCGGTTAAATCATCTTATGCAGGTGGATGGCAGCTACGTTGGTGGATTTCTATATCAATACTCTCGCAATAGGAGTAAGCTATGTTTTCATGCTTAAGGACTGTACTCAACTAGATTCTTTAAAATGTAGTCTCTGATATTTGTCTACCCTTCTTAACATATCAGGCGTGGATCGTGTATAAGGAATCAAATTGGATTCAGACACTGATTTGGATAGTTTTGCTTATATGCTTTGGAAGGTAAGACCAATCTTACGTATTAAAATTCCATAATTTTCTCTAAAATGTCATTCTCATTAAATTATGTTCAGATTTTTGGGCTTTTTAAATGTAAATAACACTTTGTTTTGTTGTCACTGAGTAAAATTAATTATTTGTGTGAATTTTTTTTGCACAGTTCTTTGTTTCCTAAAACTTTTCTACTCTCCTTTGCAGCATTACAACATGCGGATACATTGTTTTACAGTTTCTGAAGCTGACTCCTCAAGAATCACTACAAGATCCTATTTACTTTGTTTTGTTGAGAAATAGGAAAAAGTAAGTCCTTTACATCATATATTAGCTATAACTTTGTCAACTTATATTTTCTAATATTGCAAACTCTTCTCAGTTTTTACTGATAGTCATTTAATTCTGCTTCTAAGTGACAGAACCGAGTCGAAGAGTATACTATCTGTTGTAACTGCAAGGGTTGTTTTCGGTATTTTGGGTTGTCTCATGCTGGGCATGTTAATTTACACTATCGCCACTGACGGATCTCCATTTCACCCAGAGAATTTCACTCCGTAAGTTTCCTATTCCCTGATAAAAAAGAAACATGACGATATATGCTGTTAGTATTCTGCTGATATTCAATTTTTAATATTGAATAATTGATGTCTCTCCAGCTTAACCTTGAATAAAATTTGTTACAAAACTATTCAATGGTATCATTTTCTAAGACTGAAAGCATAGGAATAAAGAGGGAATAAAATGCCAGAAAAATATTCTTCTCCGTGAACTAGATATATATTTTCTTGTCAATGGCGAAAACCTTCTATTTGTGTTTACACAAAGAATTTGTTCCTAATTTAAATTTGTATTCGCATCTTATACTTATTCAATTTCATTATCGAGTTACCATGTATTTGTTGCAGGTGGCTATCAGCTACAGTGATTGATTTCTACGTTAATATCTTTGCTATATCGGTAATTCTCAAAGGCTAAGATCCTTACGTAAAATATTTTATTTAGGATTCAAGAGAAAATCTATGCATTTTTTTAAGGATAATTATAAGGAACGGTTTGTTTATTTGCATGTATTGTCAGGTTTGGGTGGCATACAAAGAATCAAACTGGAAAACTGCGGCAATTTGGATTATTTTGTTGATCTGCCTTGGGGGGTAAACTTGTTCTTACATGTTGCATTTTGCATCATTCGGTATTCAGATTGTAACATATATAATTTACTGTCTTTTCCAGTGTTTCGACGTGTGCCTATATCGTCCTACAGCTTTTCCATCTCTCGCCTCAAGATCCTGTTTTCCTGGTTCTTTTCAGCAGCATCAGCAGGCAAGTCTATAATATAGCTACAAAGTTTCAAAATTCATATCAGTCTATGATCTAGGGATGTGAATGAGTCAACCCGTTTAATATTTCTTTGTTTTATATATATATAAGTATTTATATATTATATTGTATTTTTGTTCTAGATAAATTGTGATATTCATTATTTTATCAAATAGATAATTAGCAACAATATTTGCAGTTGTTTGCTGAATTACAAAAAGCTCCCTTTATCTATCGGAATACAATTGTGACAGCCTGGTGCAAATTGTAAGATGAAAGCAAACCTTAAGGGTGGATATTGTAATGTGATTGATAGAGGGAGCTTTGTGTAATTGAGGGAACCTTGGTAATTATCCCTTTATTAAATATAAATTTCAAACTCCGCTTGAATTGATATAGAGATAGTTTTATGCAAGTACAGTGACGGCCCTAAGGGGTTTTTCTGGTAATAATTATTTATTACAACTTAAAATTTGAGCTCGAATTTGAAGTGACTCAACTCACTCAAAACCTCGGGCTTGTCGACTCAAGCCTGAAACTTTCTTTTCTGTTTGATGATAGGGCAGTAAATGGGTATGAAGGAGCTTTACAGACATAGAAAAACAACATAACATTGAAGAGTGAAGTTATGTATAAGATTTCTTTTCTGATTGAACAGAGAAAAGCTGCGGTTGGAGCTGGAAAACTGTTCTTCCGAGTCATAAGTCTTTGTACCATGCTACACTCCAGCAAATTGTTGTGATTTTCTTCTTCTTGTTCTTCTTCTTTTTTTTTTTTTTTTCTTGGGTTTTTTCCTTTCTTGTAGTGACCCTCTTGTGAATAATATAATTATCTATAGCAGTTCAGATAAAAGTATTTACATTTTAAACTTTATCCTCGTTCTTTCCGTTGTACAATTGAGTTGAAAAATTATCAAAAACAGAAGAAAGCAAAAAAAGACCAAGAAAGTTTTCTAGTTAAGAAACGATTTTATTTTCATGTTTCTTTGATGTGTGTTTCAACTTTCAATCGATAATGAAGAATGAATTGAATGGAACGGGAGATCTCGTGCCATTCTCTCCATGTATTTAAACGAGTTGAGGAACGAATTTGATGAAAACTGAATCAGAGCAGGGGTAGATGTAATTTTTACAGAATTAGGAGGGATCCATAGAGAATTCATTCTAAATTTGAAAAAGTAAAGCAAATATATTACGAAACAGTAAGCAAACCTAGTCTACCAGCTCTCTCTTTTTTCTTTTTTGTCTACTCTTTTATTTTTCCTTTTTCCTGTATTTCATCACTGTATTCTTTTTTCGATCACCCACATACTGAACATGAACTTTAAAGCAAACAACTGAACCATCCAAGTCAATCCACTGACTCCTAATGCATATGGTGAACATAGGAAAAATAAATTGTGCAAATACACAGCAGGGGGGTAATGGTAATATCCAAAAAGAGCTGACTAAAGCAAGCTAATTCTGGGCATTTGAAACTACATTATCTCCCTCTCTCTCTCTGAATGCAACCAGACACCCAAAAGCAGCTCCTCAAGTCATTCCAAAATTGCATAAGAGCAAGAAACGCAGTATCCATCAAAACCAAACCAACTCTTAACACTGACAGAGGGGGTTAAATGTAAACTTTCGAAAGCTCATCTCAGTCCATATATATCACCCAAAGAGCACAAGATCGAGAAGTGAATTGAATTGAATTAAATCATTTTCACAATAAATCCAGATAACTACAATAAAAAATCTGATAACATCTCACATTTAAAAATAAAAATTGGTTGATCTATGCTTCAGATGAACTAGAATTTAATTTGTTACAAATCTGCTAGTGCAGTGAAATAATATATACAATATTGTTTTGTATAATGCAAAAACTTGCTTCTAAACTAACGAAAAAATGACATTCCATCAATGAATACAAGAATTGACATTATGTTTCTCGACCTCTTTGTTTCTTCCTTTCTTTCTTTTCTATTATAAAAAGTACTTTAATATTCAAATATACGCGAGAGAATGGTTCGCTGTCGCGGTTGCGTTGCGGAGAATAGAATGGAAACCACAATTCCACTTATATTGCAATATCAAGGAATGGTCGCTGCCATTCCACACATTTTGTCATTTTAATATAGAACAGTATGATTAACTTTTGAACCAAAACATATTAAAACATACCAAATTTTCTATTGATACTTATATTACTTACTTTTTAGTGTAATAATGTCTAAAATTAATGTTAGATTGATTTTGTAGAAATATAATAATTATAGAAGGTGTTTGGTATAAAAATGATTCTTTTATTGTTAATTTTGGTCAATGCTAATTAAGTGATATTAGGAGAAAATATGTATAATTATATATCAAGTTTGGTATCTAAGATTGAAGATTCATGAGTTAATCTTGGTACATTAATTATTTATTTGTTATCCATGATTAAGTTATCAAAATGATGTATTTTACTTGTTTATCCTTCAAAATAAAAACTAAATCCTTCTAACTCTTAACTGTCCGTAAGAATTTTTGTTTGTCTTTTTTTATTTGGTCGAACAGGATTTTTGTTTGTCAAAATCCATGAACTTGTTTTTTTTCTTTTTTAACCATAAACCCATGAACTTGTTCATCACCAGAAAAAGACATTTATTTTATTTCATAACAGAAATATAATAAAAAATTTAAACAAAAATATAAATAAAAAAATACTTCTATTTTTTTATGTTTGAAGAAAAAAAAATACGAGTTGCATTAAAACCCCACATTTACAACATCCAACACAACTTCAAAAAGCTCACAATAGTTTAAACATTTCTGTTGAAAATAGTTAAATCATGGAGGGTAAAATAGAACTTTTAATTCCTTCAAAATCCTAAAGATGGCGGCTGAGATTTAAATCTCACCCCTAGGGTGTGATTATATCTTACCCAATCTGCTTAAATCTTAACGGGCCGGAGATTAAATATTTTCCCGCACAAATTAATTTTACATACCAAACTAAAAATTAAAATGGATCAAAGCCTCGAATTTACCCTAATCATTAATACCAAACGCGTTCATAGTATATACTTAATAATGTTATATTTCTAAAAAATTAAAATAGATGGAGAAAAAAGTTACTAGCTGGCTCAATTAAGTTAAATGACCTGGCATTTATAGTAACTTTTTGTTATTCAATCAATTTTTTTTATTATTTATTTATTTTTTTGCACTAAATAGTTGAGGGAGTTAATTGGATTTTCGCATAGAAAATTTTTATTTGCATCAAAAAAAGAAAAGCATAAAAAAATTTATTTTAGCTATTTTAACCCCAAAAATAAGTCGATTTCCATGTCTATGAGTAATATCATCCTACAAAAAACAAAAAACAAAAAACACATATAGGGTTTTGCAGAACTCCAGCAGTGAGGGCTTTTCTCAATAAAGGAAAGATTCAACTAAAAAAGTGGTGGCATAATGAACCGCGGTCTGACGGCGGAGGCGACGGCGCAGCTGCAAGATGGAATTAATTTGTTGCTTTCTCGGTGGGCTGCCCTGCGGATGGCCATCGAGAACGAATGGGGCGGCCGTGACTCTCTCCAGAAATCTCAGCAGCTCGGCCACGATCTTGTAAATCTCCTTACACAATCCAAAGGTATATTTCATTCATCTAAGTTTAACATCCAGAATTCAAACGTTTATTGCAGAGCCCTTTCATTTGTTTCTGATGTTTAATTTCTCTTTTGGTACTCAGAGCAAGTTTACATTGATGATGTAGAGGAGATGCTTGACGAGTTCATGCTCTCTCTGAACACTGAGATAGATGATGGCAGCATTGAGGAGGTATCCCGTCTTGATCTATTTAGCCTAAATTATCAACTTATGTTAATGCATATGCTCATGTAATCCATACAGAACCCTTTGCACTTGGGTTTTCTGTTGGCTTTAAGATGAAAGATTTGGAAAACCTGAACTTGTTGATTACCATGACTAGAAGTTCTCTCTTTTTTCTGATGAAACTGAATTTTCTACTTTTCCAATTGTTACTTATTGCATCTTCATCTTTTTGTTACAAAACTCAATACAGATAGCAGAAAAAATGATGGTAATGCATGAAGAATGTTTAGAAGGCAATTTTGATTCTATTAAGAGGTTGAAGGAAACAAATACTCCAACTGTTTCTTATGTAAGACAGGTAATTATCATACCCTTTTTGTCTGAGATTTTTGTCACATGTAACTTCACATGCTTAGTGTTCTCTGCTATACGAGTTTTGCCAAAACTCCTAGGTTTTCTTATATGAACTCTGTAATGATCAAGAAATGTCCCAGTATCATCACATACACTGTTCCGCATTATTCATGTTGCCAGTACCAGTTAATTCACTTTGTTTTAGCTCTATTGCCTGATAAAGTTATTGAATAAGGTGACTTCCAACATTTATTTATGGATAACTGCCATACTGTCCCTCTGGCATTACTTGACAGCAAGACCCTATTTTGGCGCCCCCACTTTTACAACAAAATCCCATTTTGGCACCCATTTTGATAGCAAGACCTTATTTTGGGGGCCCAAAAATATCATATCATAGAAAGAGAGGGGAAGTGAGGAGTCATGATTTTTATCTCTCTCCTCTCAATCGTAAGTATGTGCCGCATCCGACAATTTCATGCTGCAAACTGAACGAAGGGGTTTACAAAAATCCTAGTTGCTAGTTGTTTTTTCCATTTTCATTGCTTTCTTAGTGGTTTTTTGAAAAAATTCAGAAGTCCTTTTTTTCAGTGTTTTTTGTTTAATAGTTTAATAGTGGTTTTTAGTTAGGGTTTGTATGTTTTTCTTATCAATGGGCTTTGTGTATGTTCTTCTATTTACAGTTTTCAAAATTTTCTTAGTTAAAAAGAATGTTTTTCTGACATTTTTATTCGACTTTTTGTATTCTTGACTTGGGGTATTTTTTTGAAATATTTTCCTGAGTGCTTGTTTTTCTTCTTTTTTTTTTTTTAATAGTGAATATCTTATCTTAGGTGGTGATATCTTATCTTAGCAATATTTTCACTTTATAACTGGATTTATCAAATTATTGCTGAGCCATGAAAAGCCTAGATCTCTTGAACTCATATTAAGACTGGAACTGGAAAAATAGGAAATAATTATTCAATCAAGTCTAAAAATGTTCATTTCATAATTCACAGAAGATATTATAGTCTGAAGTCGAACTCAGATTTTTCTTAACGGCTAACGCTATCATGTCTCATCTTTCTCGGCTTTAGGATCCTCTGTAAAAGGAGTTCAAATTATATTTATCGTTACTGATACTTTTCTCTGTTTCGATTTCTTTGGCAGCCTGGCAACAATGATGATGAAGACAGTGAAGACGATGATGAGGATAAGACTTTCGGAATGGAAGTTGATGCTCCACAATGTGAATCAAGTCTCAATCAAAAGGACAACCCAACTGAAGATCCTAACCTAAATGGAGCGCCGGAAGTTGTGGACGGATGGACTGTAGTATCATCCTCTAGACGTAACAGAGGTAGAAAAAACTAAAGTGTTTATTTATACAAGACTTTATGTTTTTTCCTTTTCTTTTGTTGTGGTTTAATTACTTCTGTCTTTTACTAGTGTGCAATTTTGACATACTCCTTATTCTTGTAGTTTGTCGAATTTGCAGTATTCTTTTTTGTCTCTCAGTTATCCTAGTACTGTATGCGACTTATGTTTGCCTGGAAATCTCATGGTATAATCTATCAACCAAGGTTCTTGCAAATTTCACCATCCATTCCAATTGAGAAATTGATCTAATCTTGCTATCCGTTCATGAATATATACATATATATAGTAGCATAACGATGTGTATTAGATCAAGTTAATGCTACTGTTGAGGTATTTACGGAATTTTTACTTTTGTTGATGCTAAGGTAGCTAAAGTTGTACTAAATAAAATTGGGGATAATTACCAACTACTCCCTGAGGTATGGTCTAAATGCAAAAAATCACACGAGGTTTGAAAAATTACCAATTTCTCCCTAAAGTTTTCAGCCTGATGGAAATATTGATGGCAATGGTAAACTTACTATGTTGCCTTTGACAGAAAGAAACCGAAAGGAAAAAAAGGTTCGATTTTTGAATTTTTGTAACTAACTGCTGGTGAATATGTATATGCCTATAGGTTGTGAGTTTTTAATGACATTCAAATACTCAATAGAAAACAACAACAAATTACACAAGTACATTCTTACCCAACATTCTAGTTAGTACTTGGGAAAGATAAACCAAGGAAAGAATGAGTAATCAGCAACTCCTAACTGTTTCAACATACTCAAATTTTTTGGCAAAAATTACCTAAGCCTTGTCCGATACACATAACATGCCTCAGAATAAAGTTGGTTCTCCCTGAAAATGAAAATAATTAAATAAGAAAAAGAAGAATATGTAAAATTTCTGCCAGTCCAATCCAGGTTCTCACAGTAATACAAATTAGCTTTACATGGACTGAGAAACAGCAGGATACACAACAGGATTGTTAAACAGCTCACCACGGCGCTTTCGTCCATCAATTAAAAAGCGCCATCAATTAAACCAAGGAATCTATTGAAGAATTCTGGATAAAATTTTCTGAAGCAACTTAGATGAATGCCATCTCCAAGAAATAGTAGTGGTGGTAGAGTGTGTGGATGGATATTGAAGTTTGAGATTTCACAGTTGGCTTAATTTTTGGCACCAAAACCACGAGGACTTGGCCTTCCTGCTGAGTCAGCAAATTTCTTCCTGGATTCTGCTCTTTTCTTTCTCCTTGCCGTACCAGGGGGAGCCTGTACATTGAAAGAAACAACACATTTATAATTTGATTCATTGCCAAAAGCAAAGTCTGAGAATCAGCAAGTGACTTGAAATATATAATGTGTACTTTTTCTTCTTTTTTTTTGTGTGAATTACCGGTTCGGGAAATCCTATATTGAGGGCCCTTAATCCGGTTCAGGGCTCAATCAAAGGCTCCTCACGCAACACTTCTATACTATTTTAGATAAAGCGCCAGGGAAATGTGATAACTATTTTTGGTCTTTTTATGCAAACTGAAAGAATTAAACCTCAAACTAATTTCACATTTTATCTACTATTTAATCTCATTTCCCCACTATTCTATGTTATTTGTTCTTTCACTTTCTTAATCTCTCTCCTCTCTCTTGTATCTTCTTTCTCATCTCCACTATTAAACATTTTTTTTTGCTATCTTATTTATTTATTTTTAGTTTGAATCTTATTTAAATTAAGCTGCTTTTCACATATCAGTAATTAAATATATGTAATTTTATAATATCAACACTTAAAACAGGTAGTTAAAGCAAGAGCACCTGTTCTTCTTGCTTCATGGCCTCCTGAAGGTTGCTCATTGTAGGAAGTGATCCACCTTCCATAACACCCATCAAGTTCTTCATACGTACACGCATTTGGAAAAGTTGAGCAACGAGTTGACTCACCTAAAAAAGTTATACCAAAAGATTATGACAATTCAATTGTGCTTTAAGAAAACTTGGGGAGTTTATGGCAAAAGATTGTATCCCTCAGTGTTTACCTGTTGCTCTGTTTTATCAGACTCTTTAGCAATTCTTTTCCTTCTTTCAGGCGATTCTGCCAAAAGTTCTGGCTTTTCTCTTTCCTCTGCGCAAATATGATTTTATCAGATAGGTATCTCCAAATGTCACAGAATATATGCACCATAAACACAAAAGGTCAATGTCAGGAACTAGTTCTATTCTCATAAAAAGCCGTAAACATTAAAGTAAGCTAAAATTTCAAGTTTTAATAGAAATAGCATTATCAAATGATACAGGAATCTGACAAGACGCTCATATTTTCCATGAAGATTAAGTTGGGCATAAAATTTTAAATGTTTATACCTGGGGTCATTACTTCGATCATAGATTCCATGAGTTTCAAGCTCTTTTCCGCCTCTCGAATTTGTGCTGGAGTAACCTGTTGAATACATGTAAAGATTTATTATAAATCTGAAAATACCTCCTATAGACATATTACATTTCAACATCTTCGAAGACTTAGATATTCTTCTAATTAAATACTCCTAAGTAAATAATCTAGATAACAAAACCAGGTTTTATACCTTTGTCATGCCTGGAATCATTCCAAGAACACGAGACATCGATCCCATCTGTGCAACTGCTCGAGTTTGCTTCAAGAAGTCATTGAAATCAAACTTTGCACTCATGATCTTTTTCTGCAGTTCTTCTGCTTCTTCTTGTTTCATCTACTCAATTTATCATAAATCATATCAAATAGTTTTCTAACAAAATAACATGTGTGTGTTGTGCATTATATCTATGCAATAGTTTGGTACTCACAACTTCTTGGGCTTTCTCCACAAATGATAAAACGTCACCCATTCCTAAGACACGGCCAGCCATTCGATCTGGATAGAAAGGTTCGAGATCTTCCATGCGTTCTCCTCTTCCTACAAGCTTGATTGGCTTCCCGGATACCTTTGTCACATCAAATTGGAAAAATTGTTGTTTTAAACTTTAAAAACCAATCAAATTTCTCCACTTAGACAATGCTCCAAAATTAAAATAGAGCAGTGCAGTTCTAGATAACACCTGATAGGACCACGTTGAAATGACATCAATATACTTCCGTCAAATTTACAGTTAACATGGTACATATTTTTCAGTTTTTACAAGTTTTTCTATAATTCAACAAACAATGCGCCGGTCATTCAGTAGCAAAATAAGAAGTTGTATGTTTTAGGAAATTCACTTTGGACCTTGCTTTATAATTTACATATATTATTCCTTCCCTGAAAATGGAAATACATGCAAGGAGATAAAGATGGCTGACCTCTTTTACACTCAAGGCTGCACCACCTCTTGAATCCCCATCGAGCTTCGTCAAAATGGCACCAGTAATTCCAATTTCAACATTGAATGTCGTGACCAAGGCTACATAATTACATATCATCAAAGATTTGTAAGCAGAGATATTATTCTTCATAAAAAATGATACATCTGATCACATAACTCTTGAAATATGATTTCTCAAAAAATATCTACATGACATTAACAGAGCATAATATTTTAGGCAAGAAGCACTAAAACTTGGATTGTAATTACAAAACATGAAGGACAATAAATGCCATTGCATGCTTCTAACTCTTATTAAAGACTGTGAAGCAGACATACCAGCAGCTTCTTGGCCAGTCATGGCATCCACAACAAGCAAAACTTCTGTGGGATTTAATACTCTTTTGACATCTTTTAGCTCATCCATCATAGGTTTATCTATCTGATACAAAGAAACATGCATTCACAAATTAGTTTGAAAAAAAGACTTCTAATAGTCATCTATCCAAGTTCTAACGGTAAAGTAATCTCACCTGAAGTCTTCCAGCAGTATCCATTATGACCACATCTACATTCTTTTTTCTAGCCTCCTCCAAACCTTGTCTTGCTATTTCTGCAGGTTTAATTTCAGTTCCTGCTGCATAAACAGGAACCTTAACCTGCTTAAAGCTTATAAGTGAGTAATGATTGAAGTCACGAACATTATAAAGATAAAACAATAATGAACAAATATGCCATAGAATATTTTTTTCGTTCTCCTATACCCATCCCACTGGGACATGATATCATAATTTTTAGTTAGTACATATTGCGTGTCTAATTTCATGAAAACAAGCTACTCGTACAATACATATATACATATATATACACACACACAGAGTGACACATATACATATAGGTTTACAAATAATATGCATATGAATTCATTGACACCATCTTTGCTGCCAAACAGTGGCCTTTAACATATAATAATAAAATTCAAAATGTGATTTTCTGGGCAGCAATGGAGTGAAATCTGGTTATGAGTCCACTATCAAGATACATACAAGCATCCACATTATTCATCCAGCTGAATTTGCCTGATTCTCATTTCACATATCTACTATTTCCATATAAAAGATAATGATCACATAATACATTAATTAGAAAATTCTATGACATTAATATTGACAGCGCTAGCTGCCGGACTGAGAAAAAAAAAATTGTGTCAGAGAACTACCTGTTCACCTAAAATAACCAACTGGTCAATTGCAGCAGGTCTGTAAACATCCCCAGCAATTAGCATGCAACTCTTCCCCTGATATTTATGTCATTCTAGATTCAGTAAGATCTGATCAAAGATAAAGTTGAAAAACATAATTTAGAGGAGGAGAAATGTAGAAGTACAGAAATACAGTTTGAAGAACAAGCACCTGTTTTTTAAGATATAAAGCTAGCTTGGCACTGACAGTTGTCTTTCCAACACCTTGCAACCCAGCCAGCAAAATGACGGTTGGTTTAGACTTTGCAAAAACCAGCTCAGAAACTTCTCCACCCATTAGTTTTACAAGCTCATCATTCACAATCTGTGTAGAATAAAAGTAAGCTGACAACTATTCCAGATTATGTTCAACTACATTCAGAAATATTACTAGCACTTATATATTGACCTCTCTGTGAACATGGAAGTGATTTATATTATGGATTAGCAGTCTAGTCCCGTAGTATATTTAGGCATATTATGATAGTTAAATAATCCAACGGCAGATCGCACACAAGTTTACCAAACCGTGCAAAATACTAAACTGATGAATTTACCAACAGGAACTGAACCCAAGATTATTCAAGCGAAAGTTTATATGATTATTCAGAATACGACCTCACGAAACACAGAGAATTATAAAGATGTTATTTTTCGAATAGCAGAGATTAAAAGGACAAGTTCAGTACTGAGAAAGCCTTAGTGTTAGTTCAACATAAGGCAATTGCTAACCATACCTTAACCAATTGCTGATCTGGCCTCACTCCTTTGATCAGTCCAGTACCAACGGCCTGATCGCTTACAGCCTGAACAAATCTTCTAACAACAGGAAGGCTAACCTGCCAATATGAAATGATATGTGCTGTGAGACACAAATTAGAACATCTAATACAATTGCTAGAACATAGTCATGCTTACATCCGCTTCTAAAAGAGCTCTCCTGATGTCTCTCATAGGTTCCACAATGTTTTCCTTGGTCAAAACCTCTGAATTGAAAAAAAAAAAAAGAAAAAAACAAGTGAGCCAATTATGATGAATAAATAAATAACATCCACATTTTATTTTTTTCTTCGTCTTTCCAAACAAAGAAAGATCAATCACAAAAGTAAAAGATCGATTATGTTAAAATCAATTAGACCATCGAATTAACAAAAGAGAAGCTTCTTTCAGCACGACCGTGCTGGTTCTATTCTAATTGCGACATTTTACAGAACTTAACACAGTTCATCAATAAGACGATCGTACGTTCGTCACAAAAACTCAAAAACTTAAACAGAAACCTTCTCCCTTAAGCTTGTTCCAAGCGGCTTCTAGACCACCAGTCAGCTGCCCAAACATCTCCGCTCTCACGACACCTCGCGTTTCCCTTCTCTGAACAGCACTGCTCCTGGAGTTTATCGCTCCCCATAACTCTCTCTACAACTCAATCAAAAGCACAGAATCAATAGCAAAAATAGATAATTACCGGTCGACGCAAAATTAACTGAGTATCAGGACCCACCGTGAACGAGTTTCCGGCGGAGAAGGAGAGGGATTGAGTGGAGCTGGTCCAAGAGGAGCTCTTCAGGAATCTAGAGTTCGAGAGGGGCAGTTTGGGGATTGAATGTGAGGAAGAAGGGTAGTAATGGCGGGAAGCAACGGTCGATAATTGTGCAGACGCCTCCATGAGAGCTAATTGAGAGAGTGTGTTTGCCCAGATTTTTATTTTATCCGCTATTTTATCTGTTTGGTATTTATATGGCTGTTGCCTTTCTGCTGCATCGCGGCCTACAGCATTATCCTACTCCTTATTTCAAGAATTAAATTTAGTTTAAAAAGAATTTTCTTTTTAAGATAGTTTAAAAATATTTCGGACTATTATGAATTTTGTTTAAAAATATCACCAATAATAACTAAATTCATTTAGTGACACTGATAATAATTTTTATGTTTGTTATCACAATATATGTCTATGTTGTTGTCACAATTGACAATTAGTTACTAACTCATTATGATAATTGAGTGCCAAAATAATTGTCACTATAATTTTCGTGATAAAAAATTTATTTATCAGTTATCACTAAATTGTTAGGTATGTTACTTATTATCAATAATGATAATTTAAATATTATTTTGTTATTATTATGTATTATTAAAATCGGATTAGCAATGAAATTAATATTTTTGTCATTAAATTAATACACTTAGTGACAACTTTTTTATTTTTTAGAAAGTATTTTGTAATTAAATTTTTTTTTTTTACCTTAATGATAATTCATTAAAGAAAATCAGATATTATCCAATATCCATGGTTAAGGTGCAACACACTTTGCTTTTACTAGCTCAGTATAAAAGCCTTTTTGCACAATCAGTTTTAAGGTAATAAAAGTTTACAACACAATCACCGCGAAAGAATCTTAATTTCAAACTATTTTACATCATTCGATCAAATCCTCATGCTCGATGGAAGTACACACGGAGGCCCTGATTTCCAAAACCGATTTGTTCCTCCTGGATTTGCTTTGCTGAAGCCAAAGCAGAATAATTAGAATTAACCAACTCAATGATTTCAAGTGTTGGTATTTCTCCAATTTCATTAGGGATGGCTTCCAATTTCCAGCAGCTGTCAAGAATAAGATGCCTAAGAAGTGGAAAGTGGCCACTATCAGCTTCCCAGTGCACCAGATCCGACCCGTCGATCAATAAGAATTCTAATCGGCGAAATTCCCCTTCATTCGGCTCCCATTCCGGGCCGACAAAAGCGTAATCTCTTAATTTAAGCTTTTCAAGATTTGGCAAGGATCCTATAACAGTCATATCTCTCCATGGCATTCTGCAACCTCTCAAAGACAACTCTTTAAGCCCCATGGGAAAAGCAAGATTTGGGGGGAAATTGTAATTAGGAAACGTATGAACTTCATGCCTAGGAAAAGACCTTACACTGCATTTCAGTACCTCGAGTTTTTCTAAACAAACAAGATTGCAAATGTAGAAATGTGCAGCATCCCATGTTTCCATCCACATTCCTAATTTCTTCAGATTTGGGACTTCGCGAAGGACCTCTTGTGTGCAAAATGAAGCATTCACCTCCGAAAGCGTTTGCAGATTTTCTAGGAAAGCACCAGTTTTCCAACCAGGTGGTAGACAAGGAAAATCAGACAAATACCAAACGTGGAACTTGAGATGTCTTAATCGTGGCATGGACCAAATTGCTAGTGGTAGAGGTCTTGGACAAGGTGCGAAGGTCTTGAGTAGTGGATAAAATATCAACGTCTCAAGATTCCACAGTTTTGAAATTGATTCGGGAATGTCCCCATGATATGGAAAAGCAAGATATCTCAAGTTAAACAATTCAACTATTTCCATTGGGAACGAGGAGAATTCGACTTGAGTTATATCCAAAACTCTGAGTAGCGGGAACCAAGAGTACTTGCGCGATGGGATGGGTTGCCCACCGGCATATACGAGAGAGCGCACAGGTGGAATAGTATATATGGAAGAATCAAACTGTGCTAGGCATTTGAAAAAGGGGTCATCAACAGGTATATTTGGATAAATACTCAAACGGCGCTGGTAGTTTATGCAATTAGGACAGCTACAAACATACTTACTCTTGACGACATAAAATAACTTTTCTCTTTGTGCTTCTCTAATGCACAAGTCTCGTAAGAGATCATGAATACCGAAGACTCGCTTTCTTGCTTGACCTACTGTTTCTTGCCCCTTACCAAGAACTGAAATAAGACTTCTTTCAGCGAGCTCCGACAAGTTCTGTTCAGCCACTTCCTCCAACGTTCTGTGACTGTCGGGTTTTATAAATCCCTCAGAAGCCCATAACTTGATGACTTTGGAGGCTGAAATTCTACAATCCTCAGGAAAGACTCCCATGTAGAGAAAACATGCTTTTAGAGGTTGAGGCAAGTGATAATAACTGAAGAGAAGTATCGCGAACAGCGCATTGGAATCATAATTCACAACCGACTGCAAATTTTTTACCATGTTTGTCCACTCATCAGGTGTTCTGTTAACCTTTCTTAGAATTCCAGCTATGACAACAATTGCTAGAGGCAGTCCTCTGCAATCACGTGCAATATCCTTGCCAATTTTCTCTAATCGAGGAGGACAACTTTCGTCTCCAAACACACTTCTACAAAGCAACTCCCAACTATCAGAATGACACAAAAGCTGCATACGTTGCAAAGTGATGCACGAGCCTGCAGCATAAATAGCCACTCCCTCTAGCCTGGTAGTCAAAATAATCCGACTACCATTATTGTTATCTGGAAATAACATTTTGAAGTCATCCCAAGCATCAGTACTCCACAAATCATCCATCACAATCAGATACTTCCGACCATACAAATTCTGGTACAGTTTCTCTGCCAACTCCGCTTCACCCTGGTGAAACGAATTGTCATTTAGCATTTCCAAGGAAGCTGAAAGTTCGATCAGCTTCGCTCGAAGCTTATACACTCGAGATACTGTTACCCAAGCCCGGACATCAAAGTGAAACTCGATAAGTGGATCATTACAGATACTTTCAGCCATAGTCGTCTTGCCTATACCACCCATCCCCACAATAGGGACAACTTCGAGTCGGAGTCCTGGCCCAGTGAGTCTGCCCTTTATTCTTGAATAATCATCATCAGCCCCCACAATTACACTCTTATCAACAAAACCAGGCAGCCTAGATAGACGAGAAGGCGAATAATCCATTGATATTTCAAGGTCTTCTTCAACTCGACAACTTTCAATAATTGCATTTCCTTCTTGAAGACACAAATCAATTTCTTTAACTAGTTTGTACATAAAATAATATCGCCAACACCACATCCTATCTCTAACCCCCATGCCAGACTCAAATACACGGGAAAAGGGCATCATAATCTGGAGGGCAGCAATTATCTTTGTGTAGGAATTCATTACGAAATCCACAACAGGGAAAGAGATTAGGTATTTATATAAATATACCTGGGTTTCAATGAAGTCTTCCGCTTTAAATGCGGCATTCCTGATTCTTATTTCCAGTGTCTCGAATTCTTCGATCCCTTGTGGAGATTTCTCCAGAAGCTCTTGCAAGAAACGCACTTTTATGCGCAGATAAACAAACTCTTCCCTGGGGTATGGAATGAGGTGGTGATCAGGACGTATAATATGATCAAGTGTTTGCCCAAGTGAAACTACGGCGGCGTAGGCCATCTCATACGGTTTCTTCTCTAGTATAATTGTAACTTTGTAAGAGTTATTTGCAACTGTGAAGTGTGAAGGAAACAATCACAAACCTGGGAACAGAGTCAACTTTCAGGATTCATATTTGGAAGAAGAATACTGATGGGGAATATCCTGGAGAATATACGTGGCACAATCTTAAGAGAGTCAAACGCCATGTGTATCTAAACCAGGGTCAACCCACGTTTGGCTCAAGAACATGCTCGATGATCGAGCACATGGCTCATCCTGATACCTCGACCGTCATAATAACTATAGAACCTCCAGGGACCCTAGATCGACCCCTCCATGCTCGAGGATCGATATTCGACTCACCACACCTCCAAGAGCGTGGCTTGGGGGTCGACCTCCGAAGGGCCGAATCTGCCTCATCCCCACACGGTCGACCCCGCTGTAGACGCATTAATTGCGCCGTATCTGCTCTGACTGCCTTCCGTACTCTGTATCTCCAGAAGTGACAGGCAATCATTCCTGTCAGGGAATGAATCAGACCCGAGGCACAGGCATTAAATGCCCCACGGTCGGGGCCATACCCAGTAGGTGGGAAGTCTCCCTATAAATACCCCCATCATTTATTATGGTAGGGGGCTCTTCTAATTAATAGCTCTGACTTTCATCCCCTCTTTACGAATATCCTATTCTAAACTGACTTAATTCAGTGGAGTGGCTACGCCGGAGACAACCCCCTCCGGCCAAGTAACCCCGTGCTAGTGCTTTTCAGGTCAAAGTCGGACTCCCCTTTACAAATTCAACTGTTTGTCGGAACCACGTGGTTGATCCAGACCGCTTACCAAAAACCGACATCATCAGTTTGGCGCCGTCTGTGGGAACATATCAAGGCTTTCGACCTTTGAGCAATCAAGCGTTAGCCATGGTGAACAAGAAAACAAAGAGCACCCACAGCATTGTCAGGACTCGATCTCAAATCGAGGCCGATCGAGCCACAGCCGCTGCTGAAGAACAGGCGGCCTTCGCCGCCCGACTCGAAGAGATCGACCGCCCTCAGGGGGCGAACCCTCTCGACGAGGGGGAGGAGGACGCTATCTCACGCGCGGACCTACCCGCGGTCATACTCCCGGCTCAGCCATCAGCCCAAAACTTAGCCGCGTACACCAGTCAGGTTTACGAAGAAGCTAGGCAGGCTCTCGAGGCGGGAAGGCCCATAAGGGTGATTCCTCTCACAGTCAATATCACTGAGCCCTCTCCCATACAATATCGGCTATCTCGACCTCCGCCTGTCCCGCGGGCTCAAACTCATGCAGGAAGGGGGAACGAGGGCCGCAGGCCTGAAGCTGCCCGACCTCCGCGATATCCTGCTGACCATGCCCCAGAAGGGGAAGATGAGAATAATGGCCACACGGTCCAAAGGCCAGAAAAGGCGCATGTCGCCGAGCAAGAAAACGAGCCGGAAGAGGAGGGCTACTATGATAACGAATATGATCGAGAGGAATACGACGATCAAATCAACGAAAGGGACTACGTCCCCCCCCCCCCCCATCCGTCGGAGGGCATATTCACAGCCTATCCGACCTGTACATCCACATCATGTCCGCCCTACGGGCGGACTCATGCAGGACGCTAGGCGTCCCCCTCCTCCCCGACTTCCAGTCAGGGAGAGGTTAACAAACAAATACGCCGGCGTCCCACCATTCGGGGATTTGAGAGACAGACTTCCCCCCCGACGTGACGCGGCTCGTAACGAGCAATGGGAACCCGATCGTAACGCGCGAAGCCGGCGACAGAGGCTGTCGCCATTTACAGAGGAGATCCTCGGCGAGGATCCAGGGTCGACCACCATTCCTCGGGACCTTCATATCTACGATGGGAAAACCGACCCCGGTGACCACATAACCAGCTTCGAGTTGTCAATGAACCTGTTCCCCCATACCCCGCACACGTGGGCCAAGGTGCTAGCCACCACCTTCAAAGGGGCGGCGCTCGACTGGTTCCTCAGGCAACATCCCGCCTCCATAAGGTGTTATGACGAGCTCTCCACAGCGCTCGAAGGCCACTTCTCCCCCCTAATCCAAGACAGGCTTGGGGTGTCACGGTTGGATTCCATTGTCCAGGGAGTGAGTGAATCCCTACGGGATTACTTCACTCGGTTCAATGCAGAACTGGTCCGTGTCGCACCGCCGGACCTGGCAGTCGTTCTCAGCGCCTTGGGGAAAAACTGTCACTGCCGAGACTTCACCAAGGATATCCTTGGCCGAGTTCCCATAAACAGCCTAAGGGACATTCAGGACTGCGCCACGAAGTGGATGGACTATGAGGAGATCGAAGGGAGCTACTGGGCAAATCACGGGCAAGCCATGCTGCGAAGCATTGGTCGAGCCCCCGCTCACAGCAATTACTACAATCGATCTCGCGGCCCTGAAGAACGGAGTCCCCCTGCGTCCAGTCGAGGGAAGAATAAGGGTCGTCAAGAGAGCGGCGCTCGACCAGAAGGAAGCTCGAACACTCGGCGGCCCGATCGGGAAAAGTACGAGCCCCTGATATGTGCGGTAGGGGATATCCTTCCTAAAATCCCTGGGAAACTCCTCAATTACCCCAAGAAGCTGAAGCTTAACCTGCGGAAGATTGATGACTCTAAATACTGTGAGTTCCACGATCAGCCGGGGCATGATACAAACGACTGTAACCAGCTGAAGGATGAAATCGAGAGGCTCATCCAAGGGGGGCATCTGGCCGAGTTTGTCAAGAGATTGAAGAGGAATAGGGATCGGGGGCGAGAACGGCGCTGCAATGAGAACGAGGACAGGCGATCGAGGTCTAGGTCTCGATCGCCCCCACCCAAACAGAATCAACGGGATGGAAAACAGGCCATCTCCCCTAACACGATCCCAAACGCGCCAACCCGCGGTCGAATTGATATGATTGTGGGGGGCCCCGATAGGGGAGATACCAGGACGTCCAGAAAGAGAGGGATTCGCCGCGCTCAAACCAGCCTTCATGGCCCCCACGAAGTGCTGCAAGTAGAGCTTGGGGAAGAATAGAAGCAAAAGGAAGTGGCTTTCAGCGGTAGGGACTTTCATCTAGACCCCCATCGGGACGGCGTAACGCCGAGTTGTCCGATGGTGGTAACTTTAGATATTGCAAACTACGCTGTAAGTAAATGTTTGGTTGATACTGGAGCTAGCTCGAACATTGTTCTTTACTCGACTCTTCAGCGAATGCATTTGAGTAAATTGAGATATGAACCAGTAAAAACAACTCTCAAAGGCTTTGGTGGCTCGATCATCGCCCCAAAAGGCCAGATTAAAATGCTCACTTCCATGGGCGTCCATCCCGCTCGAACGACGATGGAAATTAATTGGGTCGTCGTCGATATCCCCGACTTCCCTTATAACATGATTTTGGGTCGACCCGGCCTCATTGACTTCAAGGCCGTCATCTCGACCTACCACCAAAAGATCAAACTCCCGACTCCCTACGGGATCGGGGAAGTGTGCTGTGATTTGGCCGAGTCTTGGGCTTGCTACGCAATTGCTAACGAGGCTCGACCCCACACAGAGGATGTGCTTAAACCTGGCGATCTCATCATGGATGATGCAGACGAAGACGAAAGGATCCCCGATCCAGAAAGAGATGAAGCCTCGCGCTCCAAAATGAGTACCCACGAAGCTCGAAAGAAAAGGAAGGTGGACGAGTCCCGACTGTCGGCAGCGGAGGATACTCGGTTGGTCCAACTCGATCCTCAGGATCGAGAAAAAACCACCAGGGTTGGAGCAAGTCTCGAGGAAAAACAGTTGGAGTGCCTCACCATCTTCCTGCAGGAGAATGCGGACGTCTTTGCCTGGAAAGCCAAAGATCTGGAGGGGGTCGATCCAAGGGTAATCTCGCACTACCTAAACATTGACCCTGCCTTCAAACCCATAAAACAAAGACTAAGGACCCAAAGTGTCGTCCGCAACTCGATCATCGAAGATGAAGTCAACAAATTGCTCGATGCCGGATATATCACTCCAGAAAAGTATGTCGATTGGCTCTGCAATGTGGTCCTCGTGGCCAAAACGGGAGGCAAATGGAGGATGTGCAACGACTTCACTGACCTAAATCGGGCGTGTCCTAAGGACCCTTACCCTTTACCTCGGATCGACCAACTAGTCGACTCGACCGCCGGATGTGAGCTAATGAGCATGATGGATGCCTTCCAAGGGTATTATCAGATTAGGATGGCTCCCCAAGACCAAAAACACACGGCGTTCATCGTTGTCAAGGGTATATATTGCTTCAAAGTAATGCCATTCGGGTTGAAGAACGCAGGAGCCACCTATCAAAGGATGGTTAACCTGATATTTGATCCCTTGATTGGAAAAACGGTAGAAGTTTATGTTGACGACATGATCGTCAAGAGTTTGAAGGCGGAAAATCATCAAAACGACCTCAGTGAGATGTTTGCCTTGTTAAGAAAGCATCGCCTCAAGCTCAATCCCATGAAATGTGTGTTCGGGGTTAAAGGAGGGAAGTTTCTGGGATACATGGTGAGCCAACGAGGGATCGAGGCCAACCCGGAAAAAATCTCGGTCGTTATTAACATACCACGACCGGAAACCATCAGGGGGGTCCAACAATTAGTCGGGAGAATCGTAGCACTCAACAGGTTCATATCTCGATCGGCCGAGCGTAATTTGCCCTTCTTCAAAATATTGAGAGATGTGAAGAAGTTTGAGTGGACGGAGGAGTGCGACCGAGCCTTTGAAGAAATGAAGAGATACCTGGCATCCGCTCCGCTGATCGCCAAACCCGAGCAAGGGGAGATACTCTATCTCTACCTCGCCGTCTCAGACGAAACCATAAGCTCGGTTCTAGTAACCATCAGGGATCGGAAACATCTCCCGGTATATTATGTAAGCAAGATCCTACACGGAGCAGAAACTCGATACCTGGAGATCGAGAAGTTTCCGCTAGCCTTAGTGGTCTCTTCAAGGAAGCTACGCCCATATTTTCAAGCGCACGAGATCGTTGTCCTGACCGACCAGCCACTGAAGCAGGTGATGGCAAAACCGGATAATTCAGGTCGACTGATCAAGTGGGCTATTGAGCTTGGGCAATTTGATATCACTTTCCAACCCAGGGTCGCCATACAAGCTCAAGTCATCGCAGACTTTCTGGTCGAGAAAACAACCATGGCAAAGACACCTAAAAGCAAGAACACTCATTGGCTCCTGAAGGTCGACGGTTCGTCGACCGCCCAGGGCGGGGGTGCGGGGATTTCTTTAACAAACCCGGAGGGGTTAGATCTGGACTTTGCCATCGGTCTGAACTTTCGGGTCACCAATAACGAAGCAGAGTATGAAGCACTCATCGCAGGACTGAAAACCGCACTCGAAAGCGGCGCCAAGTCGATCGCGGTTATCACCGATTCGCAACTCGTTGCACACCAAGTCCAAGGACTCTACGAGGCCCGAGAGGAAAACATGATCAAATACTTGGAGGTGGTACGCAAGCTAACCGCCCGGCTCACCAGCTTCGCGATCAACCAAGTGCCCCGGGAGGAAAACACAAGGGCCGACGTGTTGTCAAAGCTTGCCAACGGCCTCAAGGGCACCGAAGAACGCGAAATCACCTTCAAAATCGCCAGTCATCGAGCCATCAACGGGCCCGAGGCAGCCATAGTCACGATTGACCCCGAGGAGCCCTGTTGGCTCGATGAAATC
Source organism: Verbena officinalis (assembly GCA_958496215.1). Taxonomy (NCBI): domain Eukaryota; kingdom Viridiplantae; phylum Streptophyta; class Magnoliopsida; order Lamiales; family Verbenaceae; genus Verbena; species Verbena officinalis. Next base: position 29,080,825 of record OY292390.1, on the reverse strand, counting down.
GTGCTATATCTAAGAGACGGAGTGCTGCCACAGGATCGAAAGGCCGCTCGACGATTACGTCACCGGGCCACAAGATACACCCTCGATCCCGAAGGTCGACTCTACAAGCGTGGTAACCGCCGACCCCCAATGAGGTGTCTCCGACCCTCGCAAGTTGAAGAGGTTCTCTACGAGATCCACGCAGGAAGCTGCGGCAACCATGCGGGAGGTCGATCTCTGGCTAGGAAAGTAACACGAGCCGGCTACTTCTGGCCGACCCTCGAGAGAGACGCCGAAAGATGTTCCAGGCGTTGCGTCAAGTGCCAAAAAACAGGAAATTATTCCCACAAGCATGCAGCGGAAATGATAGCGATCGATGTTTCATGGCCATTTGATCAATGGGGGATCGACATAGTGGGGCCACTCCCAACGTCCACCGTGCAACAGGCTGAATATTGCATCGTGGCCTGCGAGTACTTCTCCAAGTGGGTCGAGGCAATAGCCGTTAGGAAGACCACCTCTAAGGTCATCCAAAACTTCATATGGAATAACATAGTATGTCGGTTCGGAGAGCCTCGAATCCTAATTTGCGACAATGGGCCTCAATTCAGAGCCGATGACATGAAAGAATGGTGCAAGGACCATGGGATCGATCAGCGGTTCGCTTCGGTCGGATACCCACAAGCAAATGGGCAGGCGGAAGTGACCAATCGCACCATCCTTCGAAGTCTCAGCGCTCGACTCGACGCCAAAAGGAAGGCGTGGGCAGATGAGATCGATGAGGTTTTATGGGCCTACAGGACCACCCCGCGGACCGCCACAGGCGAAACTCCATTTGCTCTCGTCTATGGGTCGGAAGCCATGATTCCCACGGAGTTGCTCCACGAAACTGCTCGAGTCTCACACTTCCAGTTGGCCCAAAACAACGAAGGGCGAGCGCTCGAGCTAGATCTTATTGAGGAGAAGCGCCATCGTGCGTTGGGACGAATGCAGCAACACAAGGCGGCTGCCGCTCGAAGCTACAACAAAAACGTTCGACCATTAAGCTTTCAAGTGGGCGATCTAGTCCTAAAAAAGGTTGAGGTGTCTAGAAAAGTTAAGAAGCTCGAGGAGAAATGGGATGGACCGTACCGTGTTGCACGAATCGCCAAAAACAACGCATATAGGCTGGAAACCTTAGGCTCGGAATCCGAAGAGTTGCCTCGACCGTGGAATGCCTACAATTTAAAATTGTATTATCCTTAGAACCGATCCTAACGGGATTCGGATGTGTAACTCCCCTCGAAGGGCCCTACTTGTAATAGTTGTGTTTGTGTTGAATACATCATAAGAACTCGTTTTAGCAGCATCTACGATCAATCAGCGTTTTAGCAACGAAGCTAGGAACTCGAGCATGAAACTAGAGCCCGAATGAGTGGGGGACTAGAGCGTAAAACTCGAACCCACGAAGTTGAAAACAATTCTTTGTTGAAGCTACGCTTCGGCAAAGAAGTTGGGACTCGAGCGTAAAACTCGAGCCCACAAAGTTGAAAATAATTCTTTGTTGAAGCTACGCTTCGGCAAAGAAGTTGGGACTCGAGCGTAAAACTCGAGCCCACAAAGCTGGAACTCGAGCATGAAACTCGAGCCCGAACCCTTGGTGGGAACTAAGTTTCAACAAGTAAAGTAAGGATTCGAGTGAAATTTAATAGCAAATGAAGACACAAATGAAAAATTACTAAATTTCATTAAGATCAATAGAAGTATTACAACAAGACTCGAGCCTATTGCTCGATGATAGAATCCTATTACAATTCAAAAATGGAAAAAAGGTTCAAGGATCGGCAGGGGCAGCCGGCTCGCTCGGACCAGCCTCGAGCGCCAAAGAGCTCAACCACTCGAGTTCCGCCGCGGACCACTCAGGATCGGCCTCATTTGGATCAACAGAAGGGAACAGGCGATCCATAGTGGGCTCCAGCGGTTCGTCCTTCCCGTCGTACGGCTTCTTCATAAGCTCGGCAAGAAGCCTTTGGACCACGAAGCCATACGGATGCTGGTCAGGCTCGGACGTTTCAACGGTACTCTTCGTCACTACCGCTTGGGCCTCGGCGTTGGGGGCAACCTGCTTCTAGGGGCGAGGGTCGTCTGCGGCTATCCCGACCTTGGAGAGATTAGCCCCTGGGACGATCAAATTCTGGACCTGTAATTGGGCCAGGCAGAGCGCATGGCCTTCTTTAAAATCATCAAACGCCTTAATGGCGCTGGCCTTCTCGAACATGGGCCCCTCCACGAATTTCTTCACGGCCCATCGCCCCATTGCCATCTGGGCTTTTTGGAGGAAGCCCCGAGCCTTGCGGCAGTACTTGGCTTCCATTTCCCGCTCGGCCGCCGCTCGACCAGCAGCCTGCCCCTTCACGAAACCCTCCTGGGCCTCGAGCCTGAGGGATCGAGCCTCCCCCTCGAGCCTAGAGACTTCGAGGGTTCGCTCCTCGACAGCCCCCAGAAGCTCAACCTCCCTCTCCTTGAGCTTTTTGTTCTCCGACTCCAGCAGTTGGGCAGACTGCTGAAACCCTTGGGCTTGCCTCTTCCAATCGCTCTCCTTCTGCTCCTCGACCTCCTTCTTGAGGTCGATCCACCGCCTCTTGTAGAATTGCTTCCTCGACCAGAGGGCCTTAGCGTATTGCACTAGACCATGAGCGATGGGGGCCGTGCGCTGCAAGGTCGACACAAAGAGAGTAAATCAGTTCAAAATCGAGTAAAGAAACTTGAGGTTAATAAATGAAATACGATAATCACTTACAGACATAAAGGCGGTGGCGAGATTACGCTCGAAGGTCTCTAACGACCATTCGGCCATGCGCTTGTGGTCGGGCTCGGTCGCCACCGACCGCCAGATGGCCCTCACGGCCTCAAAATCTGATCCCGCGTTAAGAAGGGATCGGGGTTGCCCCTCGACTAGCTCCGGGACCCCCCCCCCCCGGGAAGTGGGGCTTGGCCATGGGAAGGTAATCCCTTATGCGGCGCGCCATAAACTCGGCGCTCGTCTCGGAGCCCGAGTCGTCCGCCGGGAGGGCCTCGCTAGTCGACCCTTTGCCCTTCATCTTTTTGGACTGAGGAGCAGGTTTGCGGGCGGGCCTGGGAGCAGCTCTTTTTCGGGACAGAGGCTCGGCCTCCTCCCCTTCTTCCTCTTCTAGGTCGACCGGGGCGGGGTCGACCGCTCGGCTGGATCCCTCCGAGGGCCTCTTGAATAGCCCCTTGCCGAGTCCGGGGCCTTGGCGGGGTAGCGACAGACCTGCCCCTGTATCCGCGCCGAGGATCGCAGGCTCGACCGCGGGAAGCTCGGGCCGGCTGCGGACGGCCTTGTTGAGCTCGGTCAGCTTCTCCTCGGCCGCCAGCTCGTGCTCGGGCAACATAGCCTTGCCCAAGCTTTGAAGGAAAGAGGTTCTGGATGCCATGAGGATGCTGGTATCTGCAAAAACAGCAAATCGATTAGAAACAGTTGGAGAAATACATGATTAGCTTAAAGTAAAGGAACAGAAGAAAAAGGACATGTACCCAGGACAAACCCCTCTCGCACTCTCCCACAACCGATACCCACGGCCGCTAAATTTTCCTCGCGGCAGAAAGTCCTACAGTCGAGCAGGACTTGGTCGGGGCAAACCTCCCGACCCAAGAACCCCATGATCAACTCAATCGACTCCTCAAGGTCCTCATCCTTTGAGGGTCGGAGGGTCGGAGGCCTATTGTCTTCCCATTGGGTCGGGATTAGGAAACCCTCCGGGTGTTGGACGATCACGAACTCTGCCTTCCATTGATCGCCGTGAGAGGATGTGGGAATGGAGAATATCTTTTTACCCCTCTTCTGGGATAAACTGTAGAAGCCCTCGCCCGAAGGGGAAGAAGCGGAGAGGGTGAACATCTGGAAGAACCGAGCCCGAGTCGGCTCGAGCCTCAGGATCCTCATCAAAATGAAGAAGCAGGAGATGAGGGAGAAGCAGTTGGCAGTCATCTGGCTCGGGCAAACTCGCAAGCTCCGGAACAAGCTGGTATATTGAGTGTTCCCGACCAAGCGGAAGCCGTTCATGACCGTCTTGTAATTGACGGCTATCTCCCCGTGAGCTTGCCTGCCCAGGACATCGTCCTTTGTTGCCGCCCGGATAGTGTACGGCGCAGGCAGGTTCAATCGATCTACGATCCTCTCGAACTGCTCACCAGAAACTCCTCCCACTATGCTATCATAGGGAGCAGGGGCTCCCCTCTCCGACTGTTGGGGCTCGACCCCAGCGTCTCTCGATCCTCCCGCCGATTTTTCCGCGGGAGCGGTGGGAGTCTTGCTGCGGTACGCGCGCTGGGGCAAAACTGCAGCCCGACGGCGCGACCGAACGGTGGTCGTCTCCTCGCGACCACTGGTGGAGGTGGCCCTGTTCTCGTTGAGTCTTGCGGCCCTACGGGATGTATCCTCAACCTCGGACTCTGAGTCAGTGTCAAACCCTAAGTCGACTACGTCGAAGCGGGCTTCATACTCTCTCAGCCTCTCACTCGATCCCTCGGACGCTCCCGACATTCTTTATAATTGTAAATAAAATGCAAGAGTTGAGGGTCGGGGATTACCTAAAGAGTGGACGGTGTTTTACGCTCGAATCAAATTCCTTCGCCTGTGATTTTCTCGCTAAAATTGCTTCTGCTCGGAGCGAATATTCAAGAAACGTGAGAAATGAGGAAGGGTTAGGCCCTTATTTATAGTAGTTAGGCCTCGGAATACGGAACGTCGCCATAATTACTCTTTATTAGGCTGACGAATCAAGTGCGCCTTCCCAAGAACGAACTGGCGGTCGACCTACTTTATTGTCGGTTGCGTGCAACGGTAATAACGGGGTTGCGTGGCCCAACCAAAAGAGGCCACGTGTATCGAGCTTCGAGGTGGCGGTCGAACTCAGATCCCGGTCGAATAAATTCGACCGAAACCTGGGGGACTCGTGATGGGGAATATCTTGGAGAATACACGTGGCACAATCTTAAGAGAGTCAAACGCCACGTGTATCTAAACCAGGGTCAACCCACGTTTGGCTCAAGAACATGCTCGATGATCGAGCACATGGCTCATCCTGATACCTCGACCGTCATAACAACTGTAGAACCTCCAGGGGGCCCTAGATCGACCCCTCCATGCTCGAGGATCGATATTCGACTCACCACACCTCCAAGAGCGTGGCTTGGGGGTCGACCTCCGAAGGGCCGAATCTGCCTCATCCCCACACGGTCGACCCCGCTGTAGCCGCATTAATTGCGCCGTATCTGCTCTGACTGCCTTCCGTACTCTGTATCTCCAGAAGTGACAGGCAATCATTCCTGTCAGGGAATGAATCAGACCCGAGGCACAGGCATTAAATGCCCCACGGTTGGGGCCATACCCAGTAGGTGGGAAGTCTCCCTATAAATACCCCCATCATTTATTATGGTAGGGGGGCCCTTCTAATTAATAGCTTTGACTTTCATCCCCTCTTTACGAATATCCTATTCTAAACTGACTTAATTCAGTGGAGTGGCTACGCCGGAGACAACCCCCTCCGGCCAAGTAACTCCGTGCTAGTGCTTTTCAGGTCAAAGTCGGACTCCCCTTTACAAATTCAACTGTTTGTCGGAACCACATGATTGATCCAGACCGCTTACCAAAAACCGACATCATCAAATACAATATTGTTTTTTCTTTAGTTTTTTGGTTAGGTAGAACAATATTTATTAAAAAAAACATTAGGTAGGACAACATTTAAGAAATAGATTATGTAGAAGAATAATTAATAGTAGTCAGTGACTTAAGCATTTTGCACCTTTGTCAAAGCTAATCATAATTAAAATATGCAACACAAACTCTTTACATTCAGATCATAAAACTCTCTAGCAATAAATGTAACAAATTCATCTCAATTTTCCAGCTCAAACTGAAGAAAAGTCAAAAGCCTTCAGCATGGCTATGAAGGCTTTTGAATAACTTCAAATCCAAGAACTCAACAAAACATAGTTGAAATCATGTAAATTAGAATAAAATAAATCGCAAACAGCGACATACATTAGCTAGAAATAAAATATAATAAAATCCTCTCATCATCAGCCAAATATATAACCAACCAATCCATAAATTTCATCTCCACGTCTCCACGCGTTCTGTATGCGAATTCATACAGCTAATAATGCTCAATTCCTTCTTTTTCTCAGCAGAATCATTAACATGAACAACTGGTCTTGAATTATGTTTTCTTGATTCTTTCTTCACATTGTTCAGATTACTATGTGGGCTCGTTCTGGTCCTCCTGCTTCTTGGTTGACTTTTTCCATGCGAATTTGGAGCATTTTCAGCTGCATCTGCAGCTTTTGCTTCTGGTAGGATATTTTCTATCGAACTTAGAAAACCATGAGTTTCGTTGCCAGTCTGATTTGGTTCTGGTTCTTTTGGTAAAGTAAGTTCATTTTCCTCACAGCTGATTTCATTGGACTCGGGATTTTCTGGTTTCGAAATGGTGTATCGATCATCTTCATCCGAATGCTCTGATTGGAGCATTGGACCTGATTCAACTGAATAGTCTTCTCTTTCTCTCAAGGTTTTGACTATGAGAGTCTTGAGAAAATTCATCACTTGGACTGCGAACATTAGTGCTGTCAGAGGATCTGACATCTGTAATAGGAAAAATTAATTAATCAATCTTCGAACAAAATACCAGATCTGATGCATGAATAACAAAAAAAAAATAAAGGGTAAATTACGCTATACTATACTATAATTGCGCGCAACTAAACAATTTTCTTCTAGAATCTAGATGCAAAATTACACATATCTCCCTTCAATAATAGAAAACTTGATCCAAAATAAGAGAATATGAAGACATCAATCCGTAAATGATGACATCAGTAAACTATGCATAAGAAATAACCAGCATGGTGGGCAGCTGCAATTTAGAGAGGTATATGTAATATTAATAATAATATAGGGAGGTTTTTGTAATCTACATAGTTACAATGGAGGCAGCAGTAATTATTTTCAAGAACATCCAACAATGCACAATCTTTTTTTTTTCTTTCGTTAAGTCTGAAAATGGATGATATTAGTGATCAACGAAAGGCTCGATTTCTGGCTCACCTGAGTCATATTGGGGGCAAAAACCATGGCGATATTACGCGCATTCATTTTGTTGAAACTTTCCAACTGAGCAACATCAGCCATAAGATTAATGGCCCAGTCCAATAATGCACCTTCTGTTGGTGGAAGAAGCCTCACAAGCTTAGCACATTCATCTTCTGATTGTGCCTCCATCACCTGCTCTGGTGGCAGAGAATCCAAAACCCCGCTAGGTAATTCTCTAAACCAAGCCTGTACAAGTAAAAAAGAATCGACAATTGAGAATAAGACAAACATGAAAAATAAAAATGTATAATTTAGGTAAAATACGATTTCAAGAAAGTAGTACCTTAATCAATCCTGCTAAACAATGAACATCAATGTTATCTGGAATAACACCATTATTTAGTTGTTCTCTGACGTATTCTTCCTGGCTGTTCTCTGGATTAATTCTGAAGATTCCTTCAGACTGGAAAATTGGAAGAAATATTAGTTCATATAACTTAATATTTTTCTGATTTCAGATCTAATTAAGGAAAAAAATATTACAATGATGCTATGTTGTTTTACCTGCAGGCCACCTTGCATATACAAGCGTCTTTGCATCATGAGTAGTATAGTTGGTACACAATTACCCCTGGAATCGAACGAGAGCTGCATCGACTCTGTTGAAACTCCAAAAACTCTTGTACTACATAAACGAAATATTTTAACGTCAATAAAGATGATTAATTTGATAGTAATTTGACATATTAGTTGTGCAAAGTTGTCAAATTATATAAAAATTGATATTTTTACAGTAATTTGGGCTGCAAATAGTTAGAGAGAACGATAATCAATGATCAATTCCTCAAGGTTCAATATTGCAAACACAACTATAAACTTCCTGATATCAATTATCAGGTGAAGACCAAGTTACAAAAGACGGGTATGAAATTATTATTTTTTAAATAGAAATTAAGTAAAATCTTAATATCCTGAGAAGTCATTTAAAATGTATCACTAATCAAAGCACATATCGGTCAAAAGAGTCACTAAGCCGTAAGAACCAGAGACAAATCCTCATCTAAATTTCAAGAAAATATATTTTTACAAAATAATAAAAGAAAAAAACATATTACCTGGCACTGGGAGGCATTCTGGGAACTTCAGGTTCAAACTCATCAGGGAGACCAAGAAACCCATTAAACCTATCAAATGTTACATGAGCAACATGTCTTACATTTGTAGGCCACCCAATCTCCATTAATTGCTCTTCAACCCCAGTATTTTCACCACTCGTATTTCTACAACCCACCAAAGATTTCCTAAAAACAGTCAGCAAAACAGCCAAAACAGACAGCTGATCCTCCCCCTCCTCCTCTTCTTCCTCCCCTCTTTCTAGTTGTTGTATTTCTCTACTTGTACAATCTCTCCTCCTGTACAAAGCTACAGGAACATTATTGTTATCATTATTACAGTTAATTATAAGGGTTTCATGATTGAGAAAATGAGTTTGTTGGTGAAACCCATCATTATTTGTGGCAATGGAGCTTGAAGATGAAGGCAACTGAGATGGGGAGTGAAGTATATCTGTCATTTTTGAAATGGGTTTCGTTGATTGTGTTTCAAGATTGGATTTTTATGGGGTTTTGATGGGAGGGGAAGAACTGGGTGTATTATTTAGTTGTGGGTTGTTAATGATGGGTTTGTTGGATTAGTGGATTTTTGAGGAGAAGAGAGAATTTATTGGGAGTGTTATGTAGAGTAGAGTTTGATTCAAGAAAAGGTTATTGTGGAGTTGATATATAGTTGGAACATCATCATAACATCATTTATATCTTTTCTTGAATTGCTTTATCTACACCTTTGCGCGTTCAGTACTGGTTGTAGTAGAGTATCCACAACGTACATATTTACTCTTTCAAAGCTGGACTTTGCTTTAGCCTATATAGATTAGACTATAGAGATATTAAAAGTGTAAATATGGATTGAAACTGAACTATCCTGTTGAAGTTGAACTGAGAAATTCCATTTATTAATAAGCAAATATTAAGGGTTGGTTGCTTTATCTATAGTAGAAATTACTTCATTAATCTCGAAGGCATGCGAGTACTGTTTCATTTAAGTTGCACGCTTAAAATCATTAATGAACTAGGATTGAAAAAAAAAAAGAAATATTTTGCATGGTTGGAAACTTGAAGAATCCGAGAAAGAGTTATGATGTTGATTTATGTGATATTATTTACTATGAATTTGGAATATGGATAAAGCAATAGCAAACTTTTCGATCACTTTTCTCACCGGCTAGTTTCATGATTTCATCTTTTATTTTCTTTTCAACTATTTTTTTTTTTTTATTTCGTGAGAAACTATTGCGATTAATTCACTTGAATCAACTTTTCAAACAGAAATTACTTTATGAGAAATAGGTATCAATAATATTTCCTACATCATAGGGTGTTGAAAAATAAATGAATTTCTTGTGAGCAAAAAATTCATGGAGCTTACTATCTTCAAAGACATGTAATTAATCTTTTTAATGGATTTTTTTCATAATGGCTCAATATTAATAATAATAATGCCGAGTAAAATTATGAGACAAAGAGTTATGCATAAGACACTAGTGAGCAACATAATTGCCCCTATTTGCGGGCAGGTGACAAACATTATTACAGCATTCCTCATGAAAGAGACAATCACCATGTCAGTAAAACAAATTAGAAGAATAAACAAGAAGAGCAATAGAGCCAAAATAAGTGGACTGACACAAGTCTTCTATTAAATATGGACACAGCGGCACATATTTTTCCGTCATTTTACACTAGAGTGTCTGACACAACACGGCACGATAAAATATGATTTTTAGACGTGTCCATACATCATAGCAAGTCATATATGAAATTTAAAAAAAAAAAAAAACAGTTCTAAAAAATTTAAAGTAGTTAATCTATTCTAAATACCCAGGTTGGTCCATTTTCCAATAATAAACATAAAAAGGTGTTATTATTAGAATGAAATAAAAAGAAGGAAAATGAAAGAGGGGACTGTAACGGGAACTATGGACAGCTCAAAGCACAGAGAGTGAAAAAGCAAAAGTTAAGTTCATTTTTCCAATGGCCAAAAAAAGAAGACGCATTTCGGAGAAAACAAACGCTCCCTAATAGTTGGCCGTTGCCGCTGTTCAAAATTTAAACTCAATATGGCGGCCTTTCTTGCTTCCACTTCCACTCATCATTATTTTCAAGGTATATCGTATCGTGTCGAACACTCGTATTAAACACTTATTTAGTAGTAAATGTCAGAAAAATCCGTGCTACTGTATCAATATCCAAAGATTAACTACATAAACACAGTTCGTTAATGAGTCAAATACACAATTGCAAATATTTGTAAGGTTTTGTTTTTTTACATACATTTAACAGTCAGAGATTATACAACATTTTTATAGTGAACTTTTTTTATCAATATAAATAAAACTTAACAGATTTGTCATCTGACCTATACAGGAATTTTTACGTAATATCATAATATTTAAGTTTCCATCAGACCATCAATATAGATACCGTCGCAGATCTTATTATAAGTCGGAAAGTTAATTTCATTCTGTTGGATACAATCAAGCTAGAGAGGTACAAACTGACAGTTAAAACCAGTAAAAACTATCACAACTTCAGTCAGTATCAATAAAACCTGCCACTATGATTTAGATTGGAACAGTACACAAACAATATACAATCACTGTGCTCTAGCAACCGGCTCGAGAGCTTCTACCGTGACCACACTGTTTCCCCTGATGACCTGCAACAGAACAAAATACCCAACAAAATAATAAATTTAAAATCACTAGTTTCTGAGCATCAAAAAGTACAAAAATAACACACGATCTTCAAACTGAGAAAGACTTACCACCATGCCTATATCAGTTTTCTCATTTCCATTCACTTCGACGGTGTTGTCCACCACAAGGTTCATGAACTGATCAAAGCCACGAAGGGTTCCAACCACCATACGATTCGCATTAAGCTTTACTGAAATAAAGTCGTCACATAAGTTTCTCATATAGAGACATCTATAGATGCAGAAAAACGACAAATCATAACAAAGCTGTTTCCCATAACAAATTCCAACAAAATATGGCAGTTCATAATTTTGGCTACATCAGAAATCCAAGAATACACCGATCATATTCTAATATTCTATAGTTGTTGCACTGGAGAGTCTGCTTAGATTTAACTCACTACATGAGTTAATTCAGAATTAGATATGCTGACACCCTTCTGAAAAATGTCTGTGACAGTGCAGCCTCTTTTTAGGAACTAAATTGAAGTACCAAGTAAAAAGGAACATAATTGTCGAAGATGTATAATATACGAACCAAAAACCTATATTCATAAATTAAAATAAATATAGCATCAGAACACTCAGTATGATATTGATACTTCTAATGGATAAGGCAGAAAGCTAAGAGGATGGAAAAATCAAAGTAATACTCTATTTGTTAACAGAACTTCTCCACCTAACTGACCTAGGTCATACAAATTAAGATCACGCGAATTTGTTTTCTCTACTACTGAACTATATAAAAGTATGAGACGGAAGCTTCATTACTATCCAATTTTTTAATCCTCCAACTCCCTTGTTCATTCAAAAGATATTACTCGATTTATGATTCATCAACAATACAACCAGCCCGTTAAATCCCATTTCCAATATGGGTTATATTCCAATTAAGACTTGAGAAGCAAACAGCCAATAACTCATGCGCCAAGTCTTAGGGGTTTTTAATACTACCAGCCGTATTAAAGTGGTCACCTACTGATCAATAACACTAAGACCAAACACTCATTTATTTATTAATTTGCATAACATTATATGCAATGCAATCCAAAAACACAAAGTTGAACTGTTTAAACATCACATTATTTAAAAGAAACAACAAAATCATAACTCAGCTTCGATTTGGTATGATACATCACATATTCTTCATTAAAACAAAACAAAATTGGATAACTGAAAACTTACTTTGTAGCTTCTTGTCCATATACCTGCATTGAGTTTTTTCATAAATATTTTAGCACCAATTTCAAGAAATAAACTAGTTATTGCACGTAAACGTAACTACGTAAGAAACACTTACTTCTTGAGATCCGGAGGCTGTCCTGATCTGCTCATGGCGAAATCCGAGGGAAAGAGAATATGAGGTTTATCGCACTTCAAAACCCTAGAAACTTTGAAGATCAACAAATTTGGGGAAATGGAAGAATATTTGATATTTTCGCTTTTACATCCATAAATGGGCTGAAACTCTCGCTTTACACCATTTGGGCTTCCTTTGTTTACGGGCCAAAGTTATGGCCCAATGGTGTAAGCAATGGAAGGGCAACGGTGACATTCTTCACATATCTAATTTTTTAAATAAAAAAAAATGAAATTGCTTTTTAAGATATTTGTTTTTATAATAATAATAAGAAGAAGAAGAAATATAAATAAAGATGGCATAATACTTCTTGAAGGAGATTGAGAGCACAAAGACCCTTGAATAAATAAGGAGAAAAAAGTGGAAATAGATTATTAATGTAACATTATATATATATATATATATAGACTATAGTTGATTTGGAAATATATTAAACATTAAAAACTAAAATAAGTCTTCTAAATCCATCTAGATTTATAAGTAGTACGGATTTATGACCTTTTGCATTAAAATCGATTTTTGTAATAATTTACTTTTTCTTGAAATCTAAGTACTTATCCTTTATGAGTTATATGAAGTATGAAGTGAAAGAATGTAGAAATATATGACTCTTGAGTCAATAAAATAATTAATAAACATCAGTTTTGTTTCTTGTGCTCCGTAAAAGCAAGATTTAAGGAACAATTAGTGCAAACACGTATCAAAGAATTTATTCTATATAAATTCTTTAAATGAATTAAAGCCAAAATTTGAATATTTTGGTACATAAATAAGACCCAATATATACATGCTAGAATCTCTGGTTTTCAAACTGAAATATTTTCTAAAATTAGTTATTTTATACTTTATTATATGTTCTTGAATCATGAATTTTTGTTGTATTTATTTTTTACATTTAGATATTTACAAAGTCTAGAATTTAATTTAATAATGAAAGAGGAAAAATAACGAAAATCAAATATTGGTCTTTGGAATTTGTCCCTACTTAGTTGCAAAGTTTGAAATGTTACAATAGAAGCTTCTTTATTGAAGGTCCGGTCCTTTTTCTGTTCCGTAAATAAAGTACAATCACTGTTACCAGTTGTACCTTTAAATAAATTATTATAAAATATAAGTAAAGTATCAACGCCGAAAATTAAATAGTGCGTGCGTCTCGTACTCTCGTCTACGGGAAATGTCTTGTCGTGCGACTGCGTCATAAATCTTACTATAATAATATCGAAATTCTCATTTGACATTTCACATTTTCTTACTATAATATTTCTCTTTTCCTTGTTTTTTTTCTTGAGGGGGTGAATAATTTCTTCCACCAACAAAGTGGTACAGACAGTCTTCAACTTCAACCGACCTAACACACAAAGATTTGGCTGAAAACCACTTATCACGCCAGTTTTTGATAATTACACCTATATTCCACGACTACGACTTAGGGAAAAAATACAGCAAGATCTCATCAATCATTGAAAAATATAGACAGATCATTAATTTTAACGGAAACCAAAGAACTTAATATAAAGTTGCGAAATTATCACTGTATACGCAATGACCGTTAACTTAAGAAAAATAATAATTATATTTATACCCCTCGATTTAAGAGTAAATATAGCAATACGTCATCGACTTAGGAATTTTTTTGTTGACATAAGTCTTAACACTAATGGCGAGATTAAGTGTTAGACAGAGCCATAGTTGAGGAGGTGTATCTGTAATTTCCGATAGTCGATAAGGTGTTGCTATATTTAGACTTAAGGGGTGTAAGTGTAATTATTTCATTATTTTATACCCAAATTTCTCTTCCAATTTGTTAATACTTCACCCAACCATAGAAAAATGCTCATCTTCCAATCGAATATACCCTTTCACTAGCCTTAAAGTTCTATCATCATGGCCCCTCTTCATGGGTCACCACCTCTAATGCAAAACAGTTGGTAGTTTGAGTTTGACTCTGTTTTTCCAATTAACCAAATTAAATATTAGTTACCCACTTCCATTTCATGCCAATCAATTGCCATCCCACCATTTTCCAGCCGTCCACTAAACACACAATTCTATTCCTCCCACATTTTATATTCTATCTCACAAAAAAAAATATCCAAATAATTTAATAAAAACACTTATTAATATGTCGTTCTTTTGCCTTTTTTTTGTTGATCGATATTGATCAAGGAAGGTGAACCCTTAAAATACGATGGTGGTTGCTCAATTATGGAACAGTTATAACTAACATGGAATTATAAATTTCTCTATTTTACTCAAGATTATTGTCCATTTTACAAAGGCAAATGAAAATTATGTGTCATTTTTCTAAAGGGCTAATAATTAGATATGCACAAGAGTTGGTGTAATGTAATTATTCTTGATCACGGTTCTTGGTTTCTTTAGCATGATAATCTTTTCTAGTGTGATCAGTTTTTGTCAGTTCATGCCTTCTTTATTACCAGAATTATGCATAAAACATATAATAATCAATCTGATATCACCTAATTGCTCTTAAATATTGGTAATAAGTCAAAGTACATGGAGGCAATGATAACCGGCCCCTTTGAGACAAATAAACCACCATAGTTTAAAAGTCAAAATCTCAGCCCTATCCCTTAACACTACAAAAGCAACCTCCACAGCCCTTTCCTTCAAAGCAACTGTCAAGAAACACACCACTCTCCAACTATACATCTCTTCTCCACCCATCCCCACCCCACCGTAAGAAAATGCTTGGTAAGAAGAAATTTGGTTCAATGAAGAAACTAGCCAAGAAAGTTAAGGTCATAAGACAACCCGACCCCGATGTATCACATTATGAGAATTTGCTCGGGGATGAAGAAGGAGGAGCCGCTACCACGCCCACCTCGCCAACCACCACTACGCCACCAGGGACTTTTGTTATATATGTTGGAGACGATAAGCAAAGATTCTTCGTGCCGACGGGGTATCTCTCACACCCTTTATTCAAGATAATGTTGGAGAAGGCATATAATGAGTTTGGATTTGACCAAAGAAATGGCCTAATTGTGCCATGCAGTGTTGCTGCATTTCATGAGGTAATAACTGCAGTTGAATGCTGCAATGGGAAGTTTGACTTTGGTCACTTGGTAGAGGAGTTTCTTTAGATAAAACTCCCAATTTGGACTTAGGTTATGCATGGTTATATTCATCAATCATCATCCCTTTAGAATGAGATTATCTTATCAGTTCTTGAGAGGATGTAAAACAGGGATTTTTTTTTTCTTTCTTACAGTGTAGATGTAGAATCACATGAGAGTAGTAGAAGCTTTTGCCAGATATGTAGACTTTGAAAAAGATCGAAATTTTGTAATAGTTTTTTCAAAGTCAAGCTATTTGATCACCATTGCTCTTATGATTTTTGAGTAAGATAAATTACATTCACACCCCCCTGAATAATAGTTGAGTAACTACAATTAACTCCCCACATTTTAAAGATTAAAATTTAAAATCACCCAAAGGTAAATGCCTTGTGGGGTATTTGTAAAGTTTTGAAGTGGAGGGAGTTCGTAATATTTCGATTAACTCAGCATCTGTGACTGTAATTTATCAATACTAATTAGTTTCTTCATCTGGGGTTTCTTTACCAGTTTAATGACCAGAAACAGGGGATATCTTTCCAAGTACAACATAGAATTCAGGCAAGGAAGAATCATGCTTAAAAGAAGTGCCATAGACTTTTTAGTACTTAACAAAAGTTCAATAATGCATACACGTCCTATTGGAACACGAGAAAAACTAAAAATCAAATAACCTCCATATCAATCTATGCTCATCCATATCCAAACGAGCCAAATCAAGTTTCTCTATTCAAAATAAGCTTTTTCATTCCGTCAATAAGCTCCTGCATCTGCTCCCTCGAATGCAACGGGAATGGAAAAACACATGCACAGTCCAATTTCCCATCTCTTACTGTGTCGAATACCGCAATGGATGGGCCCACACCGTGAACGGAGGCGCATCCAACAAAATCTTCCAATCCAATATCCTGATGCTGATTGGTTGAATGATCAATCACTGGATCTTCAAAGACAGATATGAGTGAAGTTCTAAGTGCTGATAATGGTGTCAAACGAGGATTATCTATTGCCTTGCACATCAAGAAGTTGACATCAGCCATGTCTTTAAAATGCTTGTTGTTGTTCTTTGCAGTCATAAACGAAGACTCTACTCGTTTAGCCAACTCCCATAAAGTATCCTCTCCATAGACATCATGCGTGTTCAGTATGGCAGAGTGATAAAAGCCTGCAAGATTTTGATATTATAGGGGTAGTTAGGGAACCAACAAAAGATCCAAATAATAAAAATAATAATAAATAATAAGGGTAAATTACATCTACACCGCTTCATAATTACTGTATTTACTCCCAGCACTTTGAAAAATTACACAGAACCCCTCAGCTTAGGAAACCCTAACAGACATAGGAGTGTTCGCAAACTCTAAAAGCAGCACATTTGTCCCTTTTACTTTTTTTAAGCACTTGGGAGTGTTTCGAAAACCAGCTTCTGCTTATTTTAAGCAGAAATAAGCTAGAAGCAAGAATCACCCAAGGTCCAACTTTTAGCTTCTGGGTTATCTTTGTAAATAAATGGAAGTTTGCTTAATCTAATAAAAGTGCTTCTCAACTTTTTTTCCCAAACACTCAACTGTTTTTTTCTTTTTAACTTTTCACCTTTTTTCCAAAGCAATCCTCCTTTAACTATTCCAACTTTTTACAACTGTCTGTAATTTCTATTTTTAGCTTCTCTAGATGCAGTAGAGTTTGCTAACACCCATGAAGTGGACGTACCACATTAACCTCGGTGACAAAAATACGAGAAAAGGTAAGTTCCATCTAGAACACACATGCACCATTTAACATATTCACATGTAGACCCCTCATAGTTTAAGAAAACAGGAAAATTTTCACATTCTTTTGAGAGTATAATGTCATAAATGTATGTCGCTAAGAATTTAACAATATAAAAAATAAAAAATGAATAAGCTTAAACTTAAAACCTTTGGCATGAAATAAGTTATATGTCACCCAATAAGGGCAATATCGGAAAATTACATGAAAGTTTTTATGAAAAGTATTGAAAACCCTAACAAATTCAGACAGAAGGGGGTATTGGTAAGACGGACATTAAGTTCAGAAAACTGAATAGAAAAATACCCATATGGTTACTATTAAGCACTGGATCAAGAATAGAACGGCAATCCATGAGTGTTACAACTGCATACTTTTCCCATTGAACAACAGGAAACCCATTTAAGGTATGAGAAGCAAGTATTCCAGCTGCTGATAAAAGCGAGCATAATTTAATCTCTTTACTCTCGCAACTCTGCCAAAGTAATATCAAAACTGAAGTCAATAAGTTGACGCAAGTTGTTATAAACTGATAAGAACAGCAGCAATACATTTAAATCTTAAAAAAAAAAAAAAAAAAGGATACATGTCCATTTCTTATCTGATATCTCACATTGTTCCCCAGAAATGAAGTTAATGCTTCAACACTAACATAAGTAATTAACAAAGCGTTTGCAAAAAGCAATATAGAAGAAGTGGTTTTATGCTTTTTAGCTTAGAAAAGGCCGAAACTGTGAGTGTTCTGTTTTACCTTTTTAACCTTCTAGGTTCCTTCTTCGATTATTCGAAAATTTTCTCATATCTCTTCTACAAACACTCCCTGACTTATTTTCAAAAAAACAAAGAAAAAAAAAGCACTCCCTGACTTTTACAACTCTTAACTTATGTTTTAACTTCTCTAAATGGAGAACGAAGCTTTTGCAAACACCACCAAAACTAGAAGTTATCTGTTTCTTATATCGTAGTTTCTTCCATCAAGAAGACCAATTACGCTTGAAAATAAAATCAAAGACAAAATTGGAAGGCATATATATAAATAATCAAAATCCACGAAGTATGATGCACTAACAATCAATAATCTCATACTATTAACAATTAACAATTAACAATTAGAACAAAAAAAAGGAAAAGCTAACAATTGACTTACAGATAGAACCCGACTAGTGTCTTCTGCATTCATTTGCAGCCTAATAACACGAGACATTCTTGGTGAGGCAGTGTCCTTAAAATCTAAATTCGCCAACCTAAACGAATTCAAAGAGTAACCTAACATGTCCACACCATGAGCCCAAAAGGGCTTTGTCCCCTGCCCAGAAGGAATATATGCCTCAATTCCCAAACTAACCTCCAAATCTTTTCCCACTTCGGGTTCTGCCTCTTCCACCCCCTCCCCCTCACCAATCTTTTCCAACATCTCCCGGAGCAACGCGACGGCGGCGGCGCGGTCGCATGCGGAGGTGTGCAGCCTAAGCGCCACCACCCACTTACTATTCTCCAAAGTATACAGACTAGCAAAGAAAAGATCAACATCCCATGAAGGGTCAGCATTTTCCCACGAGTTTCTGGATGGAGGCTCAGGATTTTCCCACGAGTTCTTGTTCAGTTCGTGCTCGAGGATGAGGTGAAATGGAGAAACAGAGTTGTACTCGTCGGGGAAATTGGTTTGAAGAATCTGGGAGGTTGATTCGAGATCGAACGGCTGGATTTGGATGTAGGGCGCTCGGGGCGTGACGTAGGACAAAGAATTTGTGGCGGCATCGAAGTGGAGCTTGGTGTTGAGGATTGGGTGGGAAATTTGAATTTTGCGGAGGACATTTTGGAGAAACGGGATTTTGACTGGTTCGGAGAGGAGGACGGCCAGAACGGTTATGCCGGTGCCGCCGGGCACCGCCTTGCACCAGCTGAGCTCGGTGGAGCTCGGTAGCCGGGATTTGGGCTTCGCCGGGTCGGCTGGTTGTGTAGCAATTGACATTGTTATGTAGTCTAGACTGATTAGTGGTGGCAACGTGAGTTAGGGTTACTTTCAACTCGTTTGTGAATTGAAAGAAGAAGATAAGGTGGCGATGTATCAGAGACAAAAGAGGACAACAGATTGCACAGTATTTTCCAAGACGACAATGCGTTCCTGTTCCGACCCGCATGGGACTGGTTTGGGATCCAAACCCGATACACAGCGGGTCTTCACCTCGAGAATCGGTTGAGTACTTGAGTTCGATGCGGGTATTGGGTATCCGCTTCTATCTGGATCTGAATCCGGATCCCCATAAATTATATTTTTTTATAATAAATAATTTCAAAGCTTATCTTTTTTCTCCCTACACTAACAATGCATTCACATTATTTCATATTTTTATAAGATGAATTCAAGCTAAAATATTCATTAGTATATTGGCAATCCAATTTAATAAACACAAGAATAAACCAACACATATATTTAAAAATACTTGTTTTATTAGAATTTATACTTTGTTCCAGTCTACAATGTAACTTGATTACTCAGTACAGTACTTTAAACATTTGAAATCTGTACTCGATTCTCTACATTTTCACGCATGGTCTGTAATAAAAATATATGAAAAATAAATGTAATATTGGAAATCCAGAACTCTAGGGAATTCTTCTTGATATTCTCGTGGGATTTTTTATAATAATAAACAATATATCGTAATACTTGTCATATTGTATTTTATACTTTGATTCCGTAAGTAATTAAAATCTAAAAATTCTATAATACCTCGGTGGAGGGGGACTCCGAATCCTACTTAATCTCTAAATGATCAGGTCGCACTCCAAATTAGAAAGTCTGCATCAATTAAATAATTATATCAAACAACAATTTCACCTAACTTAATCTACCATAAATGGGCTTAAAGAAGCTCTTTCACAAATTCTATCTTCTTCGTTCGCTTTTGTCAGGCGTAGTGCAAATAAAATTGCTCATACTTTAACTTGACATTTTGCGTTGTTTGTTGAAGGGGACGATGTTGTCTTTCCATTTGTTGTTGAAGACTTTACTTTGAATTAATAAAAATAGCTTTAACCCTAAAAAAATATATATGGGCCTTAAATACACTAGATTTTAATCTTTATAATTAGTGGTCCAAATCAAACAAGATTTCCGCTTCTTCACGTTTTCAGTATAAAATTAATTGGACAACTATTTTTTCCTTTTGGGCCAATGTTTCGTTCATAAAATAAGTGGTGGAAATAGCAATCTGGTCTACTATTCACGTGTATAAATGAAAAGTCAAATATAAATCTATTATATGGTTAAGTTTTGAAATAATTTCATAGTGATGCCCCTATCTTAGGTCAGAAAATTAAGTTAAGAGTAAATTAAAATACAAGTAATTTGTTGTACTCAATAGATTTGGAGGTCACTTTTGTATCAAATGAGCACACTATACGTATAGGAACCACCTAGCTATGCAAAGAAGATGCTATGCACGAGGGAGCACGCTACACGTAATAAATTCAAGTTCATGCAGTTTATATTCAATTTCAATACAGAGTGAATTATAAAGAAGTCTCTATAAATTATTATATTTATATATAGGTCTTTTTTGTTTTTATTTTTTATATCTTAGTTACTTGAATTAAATTTCTTGTTTTCTTATAGTCCAAATTTATTGTCTCAATAAGACGAACACAACGGTACCAGAAAATTAACGGAACTAACTAACGGTTGACCGGTTAATGAACTATAATATAAAAAATAAAAAAATAGAGACCTATATATAAATATAATAATCTGTAGGGACCCCTATGTAATTCGCCCTTTCAATATATTCTTTTTGGATATCGTATTCAATCTCAGGGTGTATTCGGTGGATTCTCAAGTTCATAGAGTCGAGTCAAATTAAAACACTTAGGACTCGTTTACTTCAAAATTTAGTCCGAGGGTCCGCCCGCTTAGATTAGAGAATTTAGATGGTTTATCCTCCAGAAATCATGGTTTACTTGGACATTTTTTCCACATCTTATTTTTACTAAACAGCCCACCTAATTTACTTCACAGATCAATTTCAGATGGTTTATGGTACAAGATCCAAAATGCCCCTAAATATTTCCAGATGGTTCAAGTTATTGATTAAAAATTGTGTTATGAAATTGGGGATCTAAAAGAGCACCAAACCCTAGCTTTAATCAACGAAACCCAGGTGACGATAATGGTGCTCCATTACCAGATTCAATGTGAGTGTGGCAAAGGCTTCAAGAAGCTCTTAAAGGCCAACGAGGATGCTCAAAATCTGGGCAGATATTACTGCAAATGTTCAAAGAAGAATAAAAATGGGTATTTATATGAGCAGATGAGATATGGTTGTCGAAGTATGAGCATCTTTATTGCCCTTTTGTTCCGGAGTATGACGATTTTCCGACTGATGGAAGTTCAAGCTCTTGCACGGCACCCAATCTCCATGCGCATAATATTTCTGCGAGGAACAATGGTGGTGTTCTGGTCGAGGCGGTACATTTGAGCGCCAGATCGCAAAATATTTGCAGATGTAAGAGTGGCATATGGATGTAATTAAGTCCAAACCTTGAGACTCATTATAATACTTTTTTATAACAACTGACAGTGGTTTATGCAAACTCTAATTTTTGAGTGGGCTACGTTCACCACTCATAAGGGGATTTGGAGCAGGCTTCTCACTTTCCAGCAAGCCATGACCCAACTGAAATAAATTGGTTAAACTGCCGTGTATTTAAGTTGTCCGTTGTTATTGGGTTATGTAAACACGTCCTTAAATAGTTCTCTCTAATAATAATATTATAATTTGAAAGCAAAATCTAATTATTAAGCTATTATAGGATTAAGCGCTAAATTACGTCACTTTGGGGTAGTTTGATTTTCTATATAGCTGGTTAGATAACTCCTAAGTTGCAGGAATCAATTGGCAAATTTTTTAATATTATTCTGTCAACGTTTTGGTCCCAAAAAAATTATAATAATAATAACATTGAACTAGTTTAATAATAAAAGAATGTAAGTGTGATTTTGGAAAATATGAAAGGGATTGCATCAATGTGATTAGAAGACTCTCTTCTCAAGTACGTGATGATTCCTATTTGGGTAATATAGTTGAGGAAGCACGTTCTCTAGTTGTTAGGTTTTTGTTTTGTAATTTTAATTTTATCTATTGCGAATCTATTGTTGTTGCTCACGAGTTAACTAGAAATGTGGCTTATGCCTGCGTTGGTTCAGGTGATTTTCCCGCTTTTATTAAGAATTCTGTAATTGCTGATTTTAGATATATAAAATCTCTTTTCTTCAAAAAAGAAAATATGAAGTCAACTCGTCAGTTATCATTGAGTAATTGAGTTGCAAACTATTAGAGGAAATATTTAATGGCAGTTTTTCATATTTTCTATTGTATTCTTTTTGGGCACATTTGGATGGGACTTTGGGAGGATTTGAATCCAAGTGATTTAAAATTCACAATCCAAATTCATCCGAACCTTTGGCTAAATATCTAAGTCAATGAATTTAAAATATATTCATTTAGTAGAGTAGATTTGAAGCCTATTTTAGGTGAATATGAAATCCAATCAAAAAACTGTCATTTGAAATCCAAATCCCTCGATCTAACTAAGACTTTTATATGTATAAATATTAAATACTGAAACTAAACAGTAAACACAAATTAAATGACTATTATGGCAAATTTTAGGGATTGTAAATGTAATTTGTCCTATATTATTTCAAAATTCAAATCGATAGACGTGGAATGTTCAACATCATTAGAAAAAATATCTATGTCACTCCGATTCAAATATTTTACATTCAAGAAAGTCAACTCAAGTTATATTAAATGACTAAATCACACTTATATTAATTAAGTATAAAAGGTAGTAACTCAATAATTTCCCCGTTAATTAAGTCATTATTACTTAAGATTTCGGGTAATAAGGTTTATTTATACTAATTATAAAATAAATTTTGTAATTCACTAATTAACATGCTGTTGCTCATAATCTTTCTTAATTTATACTATCATCACAAAATTTAATCTTGGTGACGAAAGAGAAATAACAAATATAAAAGGAGAAAAAAAGTTATTAAGATATTTTAAATTAACGAATCTTCAATGCCTTAACGTCATATTCAACTCAAGTTTGGTCGCCGTAATTACTAGTTATGTATAGATCAGGATTTAATATCTTATTTAATCTAAAGAAAATTCCTATAACAATAGACAACATCAAATAGTAACCTCAGTATTAATCTTGTACGCATGATCTAAAGTCTAAACAATTAATGCGAGTAACAATATAGGAGTTCCCGCAGAAAATCCAAATAAAATAAAATAAAATAAAATATTTGAAAATTTATACAATTAATTAGTGGAATAGAATTAGTACCTGTAGTCGACAATGGTGGATACCTTCATTCAGAGAAGAAGAAAAAAAAAACAATGGAACAAGTAATGAAACACCTGCATGACGTTGTTAACGTTGAACCTTTGAATTAATAATATCATCTCGCTTTTCGACCAAAAAAACATAAACACTTGATGTTAAATTGTGTTTTTCAGCTGGCAAACACACACAAAAAAAACAAGTTGTACGTAATTAGAGAGTGTTTGGAAACTCTAAAAAAAATCATTTCTAACAGAAGTAATTTTTTTCAATACTTTGTGTTCCAAACACTCCTAACTTCTGCTAAATTTAAGCAGAAATAAACCAGGATCCATAAGCAGGTAAATACATGCTTTTAGATTCTAATTCTAGATTTTAGATATTTTTAGAATTAAAATAAAACTTTAATTAGTAGTTTTATTAAAATTAGAAGTGATTCTCAACTTTTTTTCCAAACACTCCACTACTTTTTCTCCCTGTTTTTAGTTTTTTTTCCAAACACTTCCTTCTTTTACTACTGCACTTTTTTTCAACTTTAACTTTTCCAAAAGCAGTATAGTTTGCAAAATAATAGTAAAAATACTTTTCGTGACCTATAAATAGTCACCCGCTTATAACCATTTGATAAATCAAGAATCCAACTTCTTATCTTTATAATTACATGCATTTCGGATCATCTAATCTCACTCTGCTTTCCTTGTTCTAATTAAGTTCTAACATTTCCTTTGCATTGTATTATTCGATTCTTTAACACAAATAATCTTTATATATACCTTTTTCCAGTATATATTTTAATTTCTAGAATCTGCAATTAATAAAAATTATTGTTTTGATCAGCTGTCCCTCCTAAGTACTTCCTTAAGTTCCATCAGTGGTTATGGTAATTAAATATCTGAATTTACACCTCATCATCATCACCTTCATCTTCAACTCTTCATCTTCTTTTTGATTATATCTTAATTTTCTTTGCAGGAGAATAATGTAAAGGGAGATGTCAAGTACGAAGAGGTGAGTTACTTATCATGTTTGATATATTTTTCTTGAGATATTCTTCTTTCTTTCTTTTTTTATGAAACTGATTATAATATTTTTGTTTTATGACAGGAATATATAGTGAATTCTCGAGGGGTGAAGCTTTTTACGTGCAGATGGTTACCTGCAGCTGCAAACAATGAGCGAAAAGCTTTGATCTTCTTGTGCCATGGATATGCCATGGAGTGCAGCATATCAATGAAAGGTACGTTACGTACTGATCAGCAATGAATACTGCATATATATTTAAAATTTGCATAAGCTAGTTTGCAGGATAATTAATTGATTTTGATATATCAATATGATATAGGGTGTGCTTCTCGGCTGGTTGAGGCAGGATACGAGGTTCATGGCATCGACTGCGAAGGCCATGGAAAGTCATCTGGGCTATTCGGATTAATTACTAACTTTGACAATCTTGTTGATGATCTCTCCGAACACTTCACCAACGTTTCTGGTCCATTTCCATTTTCCTCTCTTTTTCTGCTTTTTTGGGGAGCTTTTGTAGGCTCCGATGTTGTCGAATATAGGACAAAATGCATTTTTAGTCCTATAACTATATGCACTTGTCGCATAGGTCCTAAGGTAATTTGTTTTGTAATTTTAGTCTTCGAGTTGTCGGAACCCTAAGTTGTCGCCGGAATTTTAGTCCTGCACTTATGCCGGAATCTCTAGCAGCAGCCTTATCATACTCTTTCAAAGCCTAGCTCGCTGGAATATACACTTGGCGGTACCGTCTGCCATGTGGAAAAGCATGATATCGGGCTGTCTCGCACGCTTCCCTCACGTGTCAAATTCCGGCGACAATTTAGGGTTCTGGCAAGCCGATGACTAAAATTGTTATATTTTACGATATAGAAGACTTAAATTACAAAACAACATATCTTAGGACCTAAAATGCGATAAGTGCATAGTTAGAGAACTAAAAATGCATTTTGGCGTAGAATATACTCAAATGTGACATGTTGAACTAAAATAAAATTATTCGAAAATTGATCTTTACATGGGCAACTAGTCACATGTTGTAATAAACCCATAAGTGGGGTTTTTTTTTGTAATTAGGCGATGTTTATTTGGCTTAATTATTAATTTAAAATTTTTTGACTTCATGAAAATGCAGAAAGAAAAGAGAACACGAATAAGAAGAGAATTCTTATGGGAGAATCAATGGGAGGGGCAATGGTTCTACGCTTACACATGAAGAAGCCTGAGTATTGGGACGGGGCCGTCCTCGTTGCCCCCATGTGTAAGGTATAATTTATAAATATTAAATTTCAATTGTATAATTTTAAGCAATAAAATATTATATCTTGATTATAAATAAACTAATTATGTGTCTTTTTTTTTTTTTAAT
Organism: Verbena officinalis; assembly: GCA_958496215.1. Lineage (NCBI taxonomy): Eukaryota > Viridiplantae > Streptophyta > Magnoliopsida > Lamiales > Verbenaceae > Verbena > Verbena officinalis. The sequence goes on along the minus strand of OY292390.1, from coordinate 29,054,981 downwards.
TAAAAAAATTAAAATATTTAGGTTGCTGAGGAGTTGAAACCAAACCCATTGCTTATAAAAGCTTTGACTTCTCTGGTTCGCATCATTCCAAACTGGAAAGTAACCCCAACCCCAGATATAGTTGACATTGCCTTCAGGGACCCGCAAATTAGACAAGAGGTACAACCTAAAAAACTATTCTAAATTCTAACCTAACTATATATCTTTATTTTAGTTTTCAAACATATAAAAATAAATTAATTAGCCCTCAAATTGTTTTATATATTAATTTGTTAAGAAATATATTACAGGTTAGATCGAATGAGTACACATATAAAGGCCGACCTCGTCTGCAAACTGCTCATCAACTACTCACAACCAGCATAGATGTGGAGAAGAGACTACAAGAGGTAGGTTTTATTGTCCCTTCATTATCTCGTACAATTTTAATTTTTTTTTTGAAATATATTAATCAATATATATTTTTTATATTAAAGTGCAACGAGTTATATTATTCAGAAAGGCAAATTGTAAAACTGAGACACTAGTTTGTACCAGTTTGAAAATTTTAGGACCTACATAGCACATTTTCATTTTTGTTTTGTAATTTGTCAAAAGTTTGATTTTCCGACCAAATTGCTCCCACATGAGGGTTACGTGCGTCGCCGAAATCCAACCTGACAATAATTACTGATGTTGACAATTGAGAATCAGATTTTAAAGCAAATATATTAACTACTACTTTATTCCAACAAATCAGATTTTAAATGAGTTGATAATTAAAAATATCCCACACCAGCATTTATTGCCAAGTTGGATTTCGGCGACTTCACGTACGTCTGACGTGGGAGTAATTTGGTCGAAATATCAGTTTCGGGATAAAATTGTCCTTGAATTAAGCTTTTATCAAATTATAGGGCAAAAATAAAAACACGCTATTTAGTATCCTAAATTATAAATTGGTACACATTATTGTTCCAATTTTACAACTTACATCATGATACTAATTTTGAACCAAAACTCTTTCTGAAATTGAGCCCACATAAATACGAAACAATAAAATTTATGCATTAATTTGGAAAAAAAAATTCTCTGAGACTGAACCCACATATATAATAGACACAAATTAGGTGGACCAAATTGAAAATTCCACTTTGCCATAAACTCATATCCGCAAAAAACAATATTAGCTTTATTAGTACTTTTTAATCCTCAATATGCTATTTCGATCCCCTTATTCTTGCTTTATCACTAACAAATCAATCAATCAATGGCAACAAATAACAGGTTTGTTTGCCGTTCGTTGTTCTTCACGGAGAAGACGATAAGGTGACTGATCCAAATTGTAGCAAACTCCTCTACGAAACAGCTCAGGCCGCCGACAAGACATTAAAGTTGTATCCCGGAATGTGGCACTCTTTGTCGTACGGCGAGTTGCCGGAAAACCTGGAAATCGTGTTTTCAGATATTTTAAAATGGTTGGAAGAAAAGGCTAGCGATGACAGATTAATGGAAGAGCAACTAAAGCGTGCTAACGATCGATCGGACCTGCAGTTAGATGCAAAACAAACCTCATAGGATATTGTTTGCATTTAGAATATTGTAGTGGAGAAAAAGAAAAATGATCAAATGATGAATCGTGAGGGCTACTTATGTTATTATTGTAATTGTAATTGCCAAAAAGGAAAAAAAGGTAAGAATACAGTGTTTCGCTCAGTAAATTCGAAGTGGTAAAATATAGGGATAACTACACTTACACCACTCGGACCCAAGAAAAAATATATAAAGTCCCTTCAATTATTAAAAAATAAAAATTATAAATAGACCCCTAATTCTAATAAAAATCTAAAAACTTAACAAAAAGTTGAGAAATTACCATTTTACCTTTAATGATCATTAACTTAAAAAAAGAGATATTTATTTTTACACCCCTCGACTTAGGTGTAAATACAATAACACATTGTCAGTTTATGAATTTTTTTGCTTACATAAGCTCTAAACTTACAATATTTCTAAGTTAGAGAGTAAACCAATATGGATTTCTGTAATGGGCCAATGGCTAACTCAATTTAAATTAAAGGCCCATGAAATTCACATACATGGCCCATGAAGACAGTCTGGATAAAGGGCATATTTGGAAATTCGGACAAAGCGTGAAACGGACCCCAGATCCAAATTACATATTCGATTCAATACTGCTGCCACGAAGCAGAGTGAGGGGAGCGGCTCCTAAAAAATTTCAAATTTTCCGAAACCACAATATCCCGCTCGCCTCTTTCACTTCTCAATTTTCTCACACACAACACACACTGACTGACTGACTGACTGATTGAAGAAGAAATCCGATAATTCTACCATTCAACATCAAGCTTCTTCGAACACACAATCAAGCACGCACTCGAAGATGTCGAGTCGTCACGAGAAGGAAAAAGGCGTCAATGTCCAGGTTATCCTCCGATGCAGGTAATGTGGGTGTGTTCATTTGGAACTAGGGTTTCTAAAATTCTCTTCCGTTTTCGTTTACAAACATTTCGAGTTATTCTGTAGGCCGTTCAGCGAGGATGAGTTGCGGAACAATGCTCCGCAGGTGGTGACCTGCAATGATTACAAAAGAGAGGTCGCCGTCTCGCAGAGTATAGCCGGCAAGCATATAGATCGGGTTTTTACATTCGATAAGGTGAATTAGCTTATTTCTGAACTTAATTTAGTTTTGGGGATGCTTAATTAATTGGCTTGGTATACTGTTGTTTTTCTGAATATTATTTCTAATTTGAAAAATTTTCAATTGATGGTTACATTTACTTAGGGGTTACTTTTTGCATATTCAGGTGTTTGGACCTAATGCCCAGCAGAGAGATCTTTATGACCAAGCAGTTATTCCAATAGTGAATGAGGTCTTGGAAGGTTTCAATTGTACAATCTTCGCCTATGGACAAACAGGCACAGGAAAAACTTACACAATGGAGGGGGAATGCAAGAGAGCAAAGGTACTATACATTGATATGCTTCTGTACAATCATTATTATCTTTTTGGTGAAAGTACATCTACAATCATTATTTATATTGCACCTTTGTGTTGAGTTTGGTATTTGCTTTGTCTTGAAGAGTGGCCCAAATGGTGCATTGCCTCAAGAAGCTGGAGTAATACCCCGAGCAATTAAGCAAATATTTGATACACTGGAGGGTCAAAGTGCAGAATATAGCGTGAAAGTCACTTTTTTGGAGTTATATAATGAAGAAATTACTGATTTACTAGCCCCTGAAGAAATATCTAAAGTCGTGGCTGTGGAGGATAAGCAGAAAAAACAATTGCCACTCATGGAAGATGGGAAAGGTGGCGTTCTTGTCAGAGGGCTAGAAGAGGAAATTGTGACAAGTGCCAGCGAGATTTTCACTTTACTTGAAAGGGGTTCTACAAAACGTCGAACTGCTGAAACCTTACTGAACAAACAATCAAGGTTCTGATTATGATTCTGCTTAAAATATGGGATGTAGTTTTCTGTTTTTGAGAAATAAACTTTGATGCCATTGCTTTATGGATGTAGTCGATCACATTCTCTATTCTCCATAACAATACATATAAAGGAAGCGACACCTGAAGGTGAAGAACTTATCAAATGCGGCAAGTTGAATTTGGTTGATTTGGCTGGTTCAGAGAACATCTCGCGTTCTGGTGCTAGAGAGGTAAAGTCTCACTTCTGTGCTGAAGTAGTTAACATGAGTACAGAGTAGTGGTCCACTGTTACGAGTTTCCTGTTAAACATTCTGTTCAATCTGCTAGCTACTTCCACTTAATGATAGTGGAGGTTCCTTGCTTTTTTCTTTTTTATCTGTTTATATGCAATTTATATGTATTTACTTAATATATTTTTCAATATTTTCAGGGGAGGGCAAGAGAAGCTGGAGAAATAAACAAAAGTTTACTTACATTAGGGCGAGTAATAAATGCTCTCGTGGAGCATCTTGGACATATTCCTTACAGGTTTAATCTTTTGCTGTATCGATTTTTCCTTTTCCCACTTGGTTGTCCCTCAATTGTTAACTTGTAATCCTACTCGCAACCTCTTTTAACAGGGACAGCAAGCTCACACGTTTGCTCCGTGATTCATTGGGAGGAAGAACGAAAACCTGTATCATAGCAACTGTATCACCAGCTGTTCACTGTCTTGAGGAGACACTTAGCACACTGGATTATGCCCACAGGGCCAAAAACATAAAGAATAAGCCTGAGGTTTGTTTTTCAAATTCCACATTTTTTCTTGTAATTCAAACTTTTTTTCCCTCTTCATCAGATCCCTATTGATGGGCATGTTACCTTCTTGTGTTTTTGTTTGAGCTAATTTTTTCCTTGCTCATAACATCATCCCAATTATCTTTTGTGTAAAGTCTGACTGGTCTTTTGTATATAATATTGACATCAGACATGCTGATCATGTATATTGGTATAGTGAAATCTTCAAATCTATTCTTTTGACTTGTAGGTGAATCAAAAAATGATGAAATCAACTCTTATCAAGGATCTCTATGGTGAGATTGATCGACTTAAAGCAGGTGAATTGTTATCCTCTCTTGTAATATGTGTACGAATTCAAATTATATGCCTCTTTTTTAATTTACTTTTATTCAATCTCTCTGTTTCTGTCCCTCTCTCTAGAGGTCTTTGCGTCACGGGAGAAGAATGGAGTCTACATGCCCAAGGAGCGATACTATCAAGAGGAGAGCGAAAGAAAGGTGCTATATCTTGGACTGTCCGGTCTTCTCTTTCAAGCCATTCAACTCTTTTGATTTCTTGAATCTACTAAAGCTCATAGATTTAAATCTCCCCCACCCCACCTCCCAAAAAAAAAAATTAAAAAATTATGTTGTATTTTCTGAGATTCTCCACAAACATTGCTTCAAGTCTTTTTTACATTTTTTTTATATATTAGGCAATGGCGGATCGGATTGAACAAATGGGAGTTACAATAGAAACCCATCAGAAGGTGAGTATACTTGATGCTTTTCACAGCATAGTCTTAGACATTTCATATGACATCTCCGAAGTTCTAACCATTGATACATGGCATACAGCAAATAGAGGAATTAGAAGTAAAATATGACAATCAGGTTCAACAATGCTATTCTTTGAGCAACGAGCTTGATGCAACCCAAGTAAGTCATCTTCCTTGCTTTGAGCCATGCCTTAATTCATCTCTTGAGTCTAATCTGGACTTATTTGCAGAAAGACTTGAGTGTAACTAGGAAATCATTGGCCAACACTGAGGATGAACTTAAACGGTGCAAATATTCCCTGAAGGAGAGAGATTTTGTCATATCTGAACAGAAAAAAGCAGGTATTTGATACATGAACTACTGGTTGCGAATTTTTTCCAAGTGGTAACTAAAATTGCTTATGTATAATTGAATAGAAAATGCGCTGGCTCATCAAGCGTGTGTTCTGCGAGCTGATTTGGAAAAGGCCCAAAGGGATAATGCTTCTCTGTTTCATAAAATTGGTAAGTAGCATTGCTGAATCTTTCCTTTCCAGTTTCACTAAGCGTGAAAGTGTGCAGCTCATTACTTGTACTGTTATCTTTGCAGCCAGAGAGGACAAATTGAACGCTGATAACAGGTCAACTGTGGATAGTTTTCAGGCTGATCTTGCTCAGCAGCTTGGTACCCTTTGTAGCTCAGTGGCTGCATCGGTTTCAAGACAAAGTGAACACCTAAATTGTGTTGATAAACTGTGTAATTCTTTCCTGCAAGTACATGATAAGGTTCGTACCTACTTTGTCTGGTCAATACTTCTTTGTCTTTTCATCCTCCATCGTGGTTTCTTCAATTTCTCTAAATTCTTTTTGCTTTAAAGAATTTTGTCAATGACTTTTAGTTGTCCCGAGATATTAACTCCCTATTTCCTCCCTCATCTATTTGTGAATGTCTTACGTGTTGTTATTTATCTGATTTTACTTGTAGGCTTCTGTCGAGTTAAAGCAGAAAGTAAGTTCTGCAAGGAATTTGTATGTCTCTCATTTTGAGGCTTTACAAAATGTTGTCCGATTACACAAAGCCGGTAACAATGCTGCTTTGGAAGAACTGTCAGCTTTGGCTTCTTCTAATTCACATTCTATTGAAGAGGTGAGAAAACCTTTTTATTCTTCTTGGGTATCTTTCTCGTACTTGTTGCTTTGCTTGGTAGAATCTCACCCTTCTTTCTTTAAATCTGTGCAGTTTTTAGCTGCGGAGGCTGTTGAGGCCAAATCAGTTTTTGATGGTCTTCAGGAAAGTCTATCAAGTCATCAAGGAGAAATGGTTCATTTAGCAAGAGAGCTTCGACAGGTTTCCACACCTTCTCTCGTTTATTCCTTTTGGGACCTTTTAGAATACATTGAGCAATTTTTGCTTTTATTTCAGAGATTTAATGCTAGCATGGAGCACCTGATGGACACCTCAGAGTCCATTCATGGATTTCTTGATAAGATTCTGGAAGAATCGAAAAGACTTGAGAGTCATGCAACTCAAGTTGATGAAATTCAGACAAAGTGCATTGATGAACTTCGGAAGACTTACGAGGTATCACTGAATTACAATTAATTGTCCATGCTAAAACGTGACTCTATCTTTTAGCTCACATATTCAGTTTGATATCTACAGGAACAATCCAAGTCAGAAGCAGAGAAGCTTATTGCTGATATGACCTCTCTTGTTTCTGATTGCATGCGTCGGCAGAAAGAAATGGTTCTGACTCTGCTACTTCGCCATTGATGTTTACTTTGTACTTCTTCCCCAGTTTCTATAGTTATTTAACTTTCTTCTGGCAGGTGGATGCAAAGCTGGATAATCTTAAAGATAGTGCAACTGGAAACAAGATATTTTTGGATGGACATGTTTCAAGCATAGACGGGATTACAACAGATTTAAAAAGGAAATGGCAAGATTGCTTTGTGCAGGCGGAGACTAGTTTTAAGGACAATGCTGATTTTTCTGCGGCTAAACATTGTCGTATGGAGTTACTTTTGCAGAAATGGTGAGAATTTGCTCTTTACATATATGTATACCTACATTATATAAAGTTTAACTTTATTGGCTTGGAGACTTTATTTTCTCTTGCATTTATTCAATCTTGATCGTTTCTTCTTTGTTATTTTTTTCAGTGTAAATAGTGCTGATATGGCTATGGAGCGATGGCAAAAGATGCAAGAGTCATTGAATGACATGGGAAATCAACATGTTTCAACCTTAGACTCAAATGTTAGGTTTGTAATTCTACTCTGGAGGCTTTGTCCAATTTTGGTTTCCACATGGTTACAGAATTACACATGTCATATAGTATTTTGAACATGAACCGTTGTCTTTTTTATTGTTATTATTGCTTTTCAGTTCGGTTCTATAAATTGGGTGATTATTATTTGAACACTTCTTCAGGAATATCTATCATATTAATGAACAACATGATGCTGAGATTGAATCTGCAAGAATTATGGTTGAAGACGATATCAAAAAGAATAGTGAAGATATGGTTAAATATTTTGATGGTTAGTTTTTCTCGACTTTGTTCTGAGAATCAAATCTTACATGATTTCATCATGGGATGTTTTAACATTATATTGATCTGTATCAGGTCTGTCTGAAAAAGAGAAATCATCAGTTTCTAAAATTTTGGCAACATCCAGCACTCATTCAGCAACACTTGAGAATCTCCTCAGAGATCATTCCCAGCAGTCAGCCACCATTGAACATCATGCTCTTGATACTTTCAGTCAAAAATACATGGTATGTTTTCTTTTACACTTTGAATATATTTCAAATTGTTATTTTACTCAGTATAATTACTTTTTTCTTTCATTTTCTATCTTTTTCAGGATTATGAGGCTACTGGCACAACACCTGTTAGGTCTGAGCCAGATATTCCCACAAAGGCTACGATTGAGTCACTTAGAGCAATGCCAATGGAAGCTCTTCAAGAAGAATTCCGCGAAAACCATTTGTCGGAATCTTTACATGCTGCAAAGGAATTGAATCCAACCGTTAATCATCGTGCCCCGTTTACAGAGATCAACTAGTTGCTCCTTCTGCATATCTATACTAGTGTATCAATGTGTATTTTTTTCTCATGTAAACATGCATTATTAACACAATCTGAAAAATATATGGTTTCAAGTTTTAGGTGCATGATGTGTAGTTGAGCCATCAGTTCAAATAAATCCCTTCTCGGGATTTACTAATGTTGTAAGCTGTGCTTATTGTTACTGAGTTGGTTTTATTTAAAAATGGGTGGAGCATAGTATTGATTGAAATACTCCAGTTCAATTGTGACATCTATTTTTATATTTTTTTTCCGGAGTAGTCCGAAAATTAGTTAATGTTTACTTGAGATAGAATTGCTTCTCAACTTTTTTTGTTGATAAATACTCAGCTGCGTTTTTTTTTTTAGGTGAGATGAAAATGCATAGAAAGAAAATAAATATTCGAAATTATACAACAAGAACAAAATAAAAACAAAACTAACAAACAAGTTCCAAGAGAAACAAAACGAGAAGCTCCTGATCAAACAAACGACGAGAAGAGGAAATCTTAATCTCTAATCTTCTATTCCTTCAGAGTTAAAGATCAATTTGAGACCTTGAGTGACAATTGAGAGAGAACTATTTATTTTAGTATTCTATCTATACAATTAATATAGCGCTCTCATTCTTTGATGTCTTGGTCTATTATTTTAGAAAAAAAAATATAATTTAATTTTTTAGTTTCTTTTCTCCATGATCTCCCCATCTCATATTTTTTTTTTGCACATTCTCTCTCTCTCTTTTCTTTTTTTCGTTTTTCTCTTCCTCCTTCCTCTCTTCTCTCCCCTTTTTTCTCTTCAATTAGATTTTAATTTATTTTTCTATTTAAAGTGTAGAAACAACTTTTTTAATTTACCGTAAGTTAAATAAATATATTAAAAATAATTAAGTCATGTTCATAATTTTTTTATTAAATAATAGTTATAGTTCAATTTATTTAAATTTATATTGTATATATTTATTGTGCACACATAGAATGTGATTTCCTAGTTTATATTAAAGACTTTTCACTTTTACTAGTTCAAACTTTTTTACCAGAGTTGTAATTTTAGTTATTTTTTTAGAGATGTAATTCAATTTTTCAAATTAAAAACTAATGCAAACAACCACATAGTCATATTCAAGTGAAATCGGGTATTTACTGCTTACGAGATCCTCCAAGTACGATTTAGGGTTATTTCACCTCTAAAAACAAATTTAAGGAAACTACAAATTAATAAATATCTAAATCCAACTCAATTCAGGAATTTAAATTTTATGTTAAAAATAATATTACAATCTCTTTACCATAATTAAATGGAATCATTACCTATAAATAAAAACTAGATTAACGAAATAGGCCTTAAATTTATTCAGTGTTAGAGGGAGGGACAGAGAGCGAGATAGCAGGAGAGAGAGGTTTCCAGTTTCCTTCTATATTGTTAAGAAAAACAAATTATAATTAAGGAAAATCGAAGATAGAAAAGGAATTATTACAGCTGTGCTGTAACTTGTAAGACCCTCTAAATATCTCTCTAGAGGTTTTATTTCCTTCTAAGTGTAATTTCTCCAACGGCTAAAAAAATACAAATCTCTATAAATCTGTTGAAGTTCTGATCATTCTGCGCGAAAGATAATTTCTTTGTTTTAGGGTTTTGCATGTTATTATCTGCCTTGAAGAAAAAGAGTTGGGAAGAAAACATTTATTCTGATTTTTGGTCTTGGGCTGTGCCTCCAGCCAGTGATGGGTGTCGAATCCACCAAAAATAATATTTATAATGCCAATCTACCAAATAACACAAAATTGCATATAGTGGTAAATAGGGTCGAACACAGGGATTGGTTGGAAATAATATCTTTTGAAAATCGGGAATATTATTGAAAACAATAAGGGGGGTTTGAAGAGTTTCTAAACTACCCATCTAAACTACAAAGCAATTAGAAACAACACAGCAAATAATTAAAATAGGTTAAGGATCTTTTTGGTATTTTTTGGATTTTTCGACTAAACAACTAGAAAATAAACTAGGAAACAAATAAAAACTAGGGAATAAAATATATGTGAGAAAATCCTAGTTGGGGAACAATTCACCTAAGTTCTCTACTCGATCATAGACGCAAGAATAAGCATTGGACTATCAATAAGCCTACTATAGTCATCAATTCCCTTAGACGACCTTGTTTCTTCTTAAGATTAGATTAATTAGGGCCTATGCCTTACAATTAATCCCTCAATAGATAACTCTTCGATAACCCCTCTAGGAGTTCAATCTACCAACAACATTCAATCTAAGAAACATAGACTCGAGTTAATTAAACACTAATACCATGCTAATTCAAACCCGATTATGGAATTCCACTAATACCCCTAATAATAATTTCGCAACTACCCTAGTACTAGTTCGTCTATAAGTTCACATACATCAAATAACCCCTTCAATATATGCGAGACACTATGCAATTAATTTAAAGATTCAATTGGCCAAATCAAATAATTAAATCAATCACAATAATCGATAATAATAGAAATTCTCATAAATACCAAAAGTCGAACTATAAAAACAATTAGGTCTCACAAGCGTTTAAGAACTTAGGTAAAATCCCCAACTAGAACAAACAACGTAGCTACTCAAAATAAAATCTAACAATATAAAAACTATGGAATTCATAATTAAAACAAGTAATTAAACAAAGTGAACAGAAGTGCTCTTCAAACAAGTAATTCCAAAGCCTGGTGGTGTTGCCGTGGTCAATTCTCCAAAGAATGGATGAAGGTGGAAGTGGATGATGATGTATGCGTAATGTGCTCCTTGTTCAATCTCCCAATCTAAATTATCTATTCTCTGCCCTCTATCTCAGTCCATTGGCTGCTGCATATGAAGTGCAATTTTTTGCCCTAAAGTGCTTGACTTAATCTCCAAGTAAAAAGTCCAGCCAAAAGCCCATAAGTGGGTAAGGGAAGAGGCTTTTGTATCTTGCTGAAAGTTGACCAAAATCGGGCCCAAAATCAGCTGGAAAACGCTTAAGAAAGATTTTGAATCGTAAAAGGAAAGTGAATCCGCGTAATTTAGGACTCTTCAGCGAACTGGACCTGAAAACGTGATCACGTAAACATGACTCTGCAAAACAGTTCCAAAATGGTGACTTCTAGCTTCTTTTTGAGCAAAAGCTCTAATCCTATATCCAAATCCACAAAGTAGATCAAAACACAAGAATAAGGACAAATAAAGTCATAGAAAGGGGGAAAATGTAATAAAGAATCATGCAATTAAACGACTTATCAGCCAGTGACGTAGCCATAATTTATTTTCACCGGGGCCAATTAAAATATAATATACAACACGCATAATTTTTTTTTCTTATTTGTATTGTGACAAGTAAATCTAACTCTCCGCCTGCTCGACATGACATGTTACACATTTTTTTGTCTCTTAATTTACCATCTATTTATAACGTTAATTTCTTTAAATTGACAATATCGATTTATTTAATCCAATAATAAAGGTTAATCCTCAAAATTATTTAGCTCTACCAGATTATAAAATGTTCAAATAACTTCTGATTTCTTTAAATTGACAATGTCGATTGATTTGATACAACAACAGAGATTAATCATTGAGTTCATTCAGCTCTACAAGATTATAAAATGTTCAAATAACTTCTTAAATTAGGTAGGGTTTGGTTATTCAATGAAATACAGCCATAGGTGGAGAAAACTTGGATTTATTCACAGTTAAGAGAAATTTTCCTATTTCTTTTTTATCTTATGACCCCTCCATATATAACTTTATAAATTTTTGGTGATGTCAAAAAGTAAAATTATCCTTTCAAAATCAAGAAAAAAAAATTTCTCTACATATTAAAGTATAAATAAGAGTTTTTTAAGCCATGAGAGTCAATTGAAACCTCTGACCATAAGATGGCTATACCATTGCTTGTAGTGCATGTTAGGGTACTACTTTCCTTATATTTCTTGGTGCTAGTGGCAGAGCCAGAAAATTTCTTTAAGGGGTCATTCTAAATTAATTTTTTTACCTCTTATTTTATAAGGATAATTACGAAAAACTCCTCAGGTTAGTTTTTTTTTTTTTTTTTTTTTTTTTTTTAGAAAAAAATTTTGAAACCTTGAAATATTACAAATACCCTAATCAAGTGAAACCTTACAAATAACCACTTGAAACATAAAAATATATACATAATACCCCTGAAAAATCTTATAAATACCCCGTCAAAGGAGTATGTGTAAAATTACAAGATTTCATGGCGTTTTCCATGAACAACATAAACCTTAGGGAAATTTTCATAACTGACCTAATGACTCAATTACTTATATTCAATTTAATATTAAATAAAAATCTTTGATTTTGTAATATATTTTTTAATATACATGACACCATTCTATATAAATTTATTCAATGTAATGCTTCTCTATTTCATAAAATTGGTAAGCTGTTTTGCTGAATCTTTCCTTTCCAGTTTCACTAAGTGTGAATTTGTGCTGCTGCATACTTGCACTTTATCTTTGCAGCCAGAGAGGACAAGTTGAATGCTGATAACAGGTCAACTGTGGATAGTTTTCAGGCTGATGTTGCTCAACAGCTTGGTACCCTTTGTAGCTCATTGGCTGCATCAGCATCTTGACAAAGTGAACATGTAAAGTATCTGTAAATGTGTGCAAGTGCATAAATAATAGGTGGGTCAATTTTGTGTAAATGTGTGCAAGTATTTGTATGTATGCAATGGGGTAAAAAATGTCTGTATATGTAAAATGTGGAAGTTTATGTGAATGAATGTGTGCAAGTGTATGTAAAATTATGTGTAAAAATGTGGATGTGTGCAATTGCATATGTTATAATAATTATACATATTTATAATTTTTGTTGTTTGAGTATGTGTTCGTAATATGTCTGTTTACAGGACATTTCAGCACAACCACTATGTCAAGAGTTGATTGATAGGGATCTTCATAACAATGAGTGAAAATCCAGACATATTTTCCCTTTCCGAGGTGAGTTTTTGTTTTAGAAAGACAGAAAAAGGGTATACCGAGGAATAATTCAGACATATATTTCATATCTTTTGTGAATTAATGCTTGAAAATTAAAATATTGTTTAATATAATTCTTAATACTTTCAAATGTTTATCCTTGTATCAGGTCAGCCAAAGAGGCATTCAACCAAGCTTCGCCAAATTAGAAGATCAAGAAACGAATGTGCCGATACTCTAGCTAAATTAGGCCAACTCGAACATTGTAATATGGAAGGAACCTTCGAGTGAGGTCATCGATTGCATCCGTGCCGATCTTTGCGATTTTATTTAGCTTAATGAAGTTTCTTTTTTTTAAATACGGTGACTTGTCTAGCTTTTAGACCTTTTCACATTCAAATTTATTTACAAAAACTTGGCAAGTTGAGCTTTTAAAATTTTTAAACTCAAAATTCATGCTCATCTTTTAAAACATGACTTATTTAGATATTAAACCGTTTCACATTCAAAACAAAATCTTATTACACAAAATTTAGGAAGTCGAACTTACGTTTTTTAAACCGAAACTCATTTCAATCTTTTTCTTTTCATTCTCAAAATCAAATTTATTTAATAAAATTTTGCAAGTCGAGCTTTATATTTTTTAAACACAAGTTTAAGCTATTTTCAAAAGTCGTGGTTTGTCTTCTTTTAAACCGTCTATCTTTTGAACTTTTTCTCTCGCAAACTCAAGTTTATTTCTAAAAACAGGACCAAGTGTAGCTTTTAACATTTTAAAATTCACGCTCAAGCTAATCTCTAAATCTGTGACTGGTCTAGCTTTTAAAATTTTCAAACTCAAACTTATCATCTTTGCAAAAATCTTGATTTGTCTAGTTTATACATATCCTCACTCTTAAAAAGTCAAAGCATTTTTTCTAAAAAAACTTAGCTAGTTGAGCTTTTATATGTTTTAAACTCAAGCTCAAGCTCCTTCACGTGATGTGTAGAGCTTGGAAAGTTGAGCTTTTAATTTCTTTTAAGAATAATAGCTTATTTCTAACTTTAAATCGAAACTTTATTTCTAATTTTAATTGTATTTAAACGTTAAAATCCGGTTTGGCTTCAATTGTGATAATGGTCCGCATTCCGTTAAATTCTGTTAACAGACAGATACGTATAATTCCTGACAACGTATTTAATGCTCAAATTCAGACGGCATAAGCTTGCTCGCCCGAACCATGGACAATACCGATTTCTGCCGATGCTCGAAACCACAACTCGCAGCCAAATTCTTCAGCAGACATCGTCCAATCAAGATCCCCAAGTCAAAGAAGCTCCTAATTTTCAATCCTCTGAAACTCTGGACCCGAAATTCTATATCTCCTCACTTCTAAACTGCAAAACTCTGTTCCAAGTTCATCAAGTGCATGGCCGGCTGATTGTCAATGGGCTGATTGAAGAGCTTTTTGTCGCTAATAAAACTCTTTACGTATACACATTACACAGGGGGTTAGAGAGTGCCTGCGTGTTGTTCAATGGGATTACAGAGAAAAATCCAGTTTCTTGGAGTGTTATGGTTGGCGGTTATGCTAAAGCTGGAGATTATATGAATTGCTATAGCACTTTTCGGGAGTATATAAGATCCGGCTATCAACCTGATAACTATACCTTGCCTGTTGTAATAAGGATTTGTAGGAATAAAGCGGACCTGCAAATGGGTAGAGTTTTGCATGGTGTAGTGCATAAGAATGGTTTTCATTCGTGTTGCTTTGTCGCTGCAGCTCTGGTGGATATGTATGCAAAAAGTAAAGATATTTGGAACGCAGCCCAACTGTTTGATGAAATGCCAAAGAGGGATCTTGTGACTTGGACTGTGATGATTGGGGCGTTTACTGAATGTGGGAATCCGGAAGAGGCTCTGGATTTGTTTGATAGAATGAGACGTGAAGGAATTGTTCCGGATAAGGTTGCAATGGTGAATGTTGTCAATGCTTCTGCTAAGTTAGGGGTCATGCATAAGGCAAAAATTGTGGACGATTACATAAAGAAGATGAAATTTTCTCTAGATGTCGTTCTTGGGACTGCTTTGATCGACATGCATGCTAAATGTGGGAGCATTGAATTGGCAAGGGAGATTTTTAATAAGATGAGAGTGAAGAATGTCATATCGTGGAGTACAATGATTGCTGCTCATGGCTATCATGGAGAAGGCCAGAAAGCTCTAGATTTATTTCACACTATGTTGGAACACAATATATTACCTAATAATATCACGTTTGTTTCACTGTTATATGCTTGTAGTCACTCTGGTCTTGTTGAAGAAGGCCTTCACCTTTTCTCATTAATGGGAGAGGAATATGGAGTAAAACCCAATGTGAAGCATTTTACTTGTGTTGTTGATTTATTTGGTCGCGCTGGAAAACTAGAACAGGCTGTAAAATTGATTGAGGATACGAATATAGAAAAAGATGTGGGACTTTGGGGAGCACTTCTTGGAGCATGTAGGATCCATGGTCATGTGGAACTTGCAGAAAAAGCTGCTGAATCACTTCTTGAATTACAACCCCAGAATGCAGGCCATTATATATTGCTTTCGAATATATATGCCAAAGCTGGTAAATGGAAAGAAGTGGCAAAGGTTAGAGAACTAATGACCCATCAAAAAATCAAGAAAATTCCGGGTTGGACTTGGATTGAAGTGGATGATAAGATTCATAAATTTGGTGTTGGAGATGATAAGCATCCTTTATCTGAGGAGATACACAAGGAATTGAAGTGTCTGAGAGAGAAATTGGAGTTGGCAGGTTATGTCCCGGATACCAATTTTGTGCTGCATGATATTGATGAGGAGCTAAAGTTGGGATTGTTGCATATGCATAGTGAGAAGTTGGCTATTGCTTTTGGACTAATTGGGACGCCTGAAGGAAGTCCAATTAGAATTACAAAAAATCTTAGGGTTTGTGGTGATTGTCACACGTTTACTAAATTTGTATCTTTAGTTACAAAGAGGGTTGTGATTGTCCGTGATGCAAATCGATTTCACCATTTCAAGGAAGGGGCTTGTTCTTGCAGAGATTACTGGTGAATCTTTTCATGGTAAGCAAAAGTTATTGTTTAGAGCTTTTTTTTTTCCCTTGCAACTTTTTTGGTCCTGAGTAATTCAACAAAGTTCTTGAAATTAACTTTGATAATTCACTATTAAAAGTTCAATGTTGAATTCAGTGTCTTTCCTGAAAATGTCATTAGGGGTTGTTCGCAAAAGCTTCTGGAGAAGCTAAAGCTGTAAGAAACTTGTCGTAAAAGTTCCACACAGTAAAACAGAACACTTCATTTCTGCTTTTCTCTAAAGCTCCATGCAGATAAATACTTCTTTCTAGAGTTTGCAAAGACTGCCTTATCATTCCAAGTATTAACTGTCACAATTAAAGATAAATAACAGTAACAATGTATGACAGTGAATCATAACAATTTTGAAACATGAATTTGGTCTATTTCGAATTATTCGCATATAAAGAAAAATGAGAACATAGATTTAAAAAACTAAAAATGGAAAATGAGAAGAACCCACTTTAACAATTCTAATTAATTGCCTCTCACTGGTTCATCTTAAGAGGCCTATTCATGCTCCATGCATTCAAACTGTCAATCTTGACAGCTTGAGCACCATTGTTGAATGCAAATAAATGTGCTCTGCTGTATATTGCCAGAGTAGGATAAACCCTTGATGTAATGCAAGTCTTCCCTTTAGCTCCGAAACTCTCCACGACGGAATTATCAATCTGCAAGAAATAACCAAGATTAAAGTTAAAACCTTTTTCTGAATCAACAAGTACCGTCACATAAAGCAATCAAGTATATGATATGTAATATGCTTACCAAACTCCTGAGGGAAAGCTTCTTTTCTTTCAAGTCTACATTGACAAATCCTCCAAATGATGGTTTGTAATCTCCCGTCGCGTTTGCTAAGCTAGACCTGTCGATTAAACAGGAAAAAAGATCAACAAAATTAAAAGATTGAACCTCATTTTTTTTTTGTAATTTCTGAAACAAGAAAGACTAATTTGTAATTACACCAAAACTCAAGACATAGGGGATGTAACTCATCATATAGTTTATTTTTACAGTTTTTTTGAGAACAAACCTTGACGCATCAGAACACATGAGAACTAGATGTTTGTCTTGGTCCTTGAAAATTCTGAAGAAAACAGGGGTATATTCTTCCAGGTTTTTCGAAGCCAATGTCAAGAGACCAAATGGTCCTAATCCACCTTGAACAGCTGAGTTCTTTAAACCACAAAGCTTTTGTGCGTTATATCTATCCCAGGTTGGATCAAACGGCTCAGCTTTTTCCAAGCTATCGAATGAAAAGGTCACATCCACATCAGCCTGCAATGAATATGAATCAATGCCATATTAGTATTGAGTTTCAGCTAAATTCATAACAAAAAATGTCAGGTTCATTATTTGGCTAAGATGAATACCTGTGCAGCTGTTATTCCATTGATTTCAACCTTCTCTCCCTTTACAAGCTTTTTGTTGCTTAATTTCACCTTCTTTCCTCTTAGAGTTTCCACTTCTTCAATAGGCCAATGTATTAATTGTTTCCCACTTGGATCCAGCAACATTGTACGAGGAATTAACTGAAAATGAAACCAAAAAAGAAAAGAAAAAACCGTTATATATATTTATATGTGGAAAAGCTCAAGAAATTCAAACTAAAGTTCTAGTATTAACATGTAGGGAGTATTTGCCAATTTTGAAAAAAAAAAAAAAAAAGAAAGTGTTTTTCTGCTTTTAGCTTAAAATAAGTTGCAAGGAAATGTTTTGTTTCGCTGTTTCTGCTTAAAACTGAAATAAGCTAGAAGCACCTTGAGGGGTTATTCTTTTTCAGCTTCGAGGTTCTTTTTTATTTAGTATAAGAGATTTTGTATATTTTTTCCCCAAAGAATCCCAACTTTTACTACTCCCAACTTTTTATAACTTCAACTTCTACCCAACTTCTCGAAAAGGAAATTTTTTTTCCTAACACACGCGAGTAATACCTGTATTCCAGCCCAACCCTTCCTAATATCATCAGCAGTAGAATCGGACTCATTTGCCCAAGACCACAAAATCCTTCTATTCTTGCTAGGATCAAAGAACGATTTCGAAGCATAACAGTTCCCATAATCCAATCTCAACCCATTCCAGCCATCAACCATGCCTTTATCAGGCACATATCTATCATCCTCATGTGAGTAAGTACCAATGGTATAATACTCATATCTAGTAACATCAAGACTCACTTTCAACACATGCTTAATATTACCCCCCATAACAGAAGCATCCAATCCATTTCTAACCGAAACCGGGAAAAAATCCGGGCATTCCCAATTCCCAGTCCCGTCCTTAGAATGCAAGAAGTTCTCACTCTTAACCCAATGGATAAAATCTTTACTTTTGTATAAATAAGCAATTCCTGTTTCTTGATTTCTTCCACCTAGAGAAATCCTCCACTGTCCATCCGGGCCCAACCAGCCCGATGTCGGGTCGCGAAAGGCCGTTTTGTTAACGGACTTATCAGCTACGATCAACGGGTTGTTATCGGGCTTGACCCATTTACGGAGAAACGGGTCGGATAGATTCGCTGGTACGGCGTAGTTTTGGACTTGGGTGTTGTTTTTGTCTACTATTCCTGTGTAGAGGATAACTGGTTTGTTTCCAGGAAGGGTTGTGGCTGAACCTGACCAACAACCATATTTATCAAATGGCTCTGATGGGACAATTGCATGTTCTAATCTTTTCCAGTTTATTAAGTCCTTTGAGACTGAATGAGCCCAAACTATGTTCCCCCAAACAGCCCCTTTGGGATTGTATTGGTAGAAGAGATGGTAGATTCCATTGTAGTACATTGGTCCTGTTCAAGAATACATAGTACGTCCAATTGTTAGGGAAAGTTGAATTTGTTGACTTTTTTTATAAAAAAAATTCCATAAGAAATGAGAAAAAAGTTGTGGAAAAAGAATGAAATGAGATGTTGAGAGGAAAAATCAAATAGGGCTGCTTACCATTTGGATCTGATGTTTGTCAATTGAATCAACGGCCGGCCCACATGAAAATGAAACAACATTTAAGAGTCAATGGCCGGATAATACTTTACAAGTCAACAGGATGCTATCAAAATTATAGTCTATACTCTCTAGTAAATGCGTTTATTTCTATACATAAAAGTAACTATCATCCTTACATAATCCAAATGTACTTTAATTAGTTTCACTTATAAATAACAGCTCTTTTTGGGTATGTCCAATGTGACACTTTTCAAAAATATTTTAAATATATGATAGGTTAGCTAGGTACTTCTAAATTTATAAAACGTATGATTTTAGATGCTTTTTCTAAAACGGTTTACACAATAGAATATAGTTTAGTGACATCCAAATAGTACTTGAGATTATCATATAGTGGAAAATTTTTATATGAGCCCGGTGTCGGCTACCATTTATGAATCCAATATTTCAAAACTTCAGATTCAATCAGATTTTGCATTCATAATTTTTTTCCAAATGTATTAAATATGTGGCATAATCTGGAACTTAGGGTATATAAGTGGGGTCCAAATCCGATACATACAAGAATCTCACACGACTACTCACTCAAGTTTTCAGGATGTTAATTCCAACATAATTCAATTTTAAATCTATCGAAAAAATAAAAAAGACGACCAGATCAAACAAAACCGAAAGAGCTGTCTTCATTTCAAGTTTTCAACTGGGAAGGAATTTTCCAATTAAATGGACCATCCAAGAAAAAGATAGAAAAGAAATTGGGTACAGTAGTACTGAATTAGATTGAAGAATTTTCAAACTTATAATAAATATAGACCAAACATCTCAGTTTCCAGTTTATTTCCATAATATTGATGTCGTCATGACTTATAAGCCATAATAAATGTGTTTTTATTTCTAGTGTGGAAGAGAAAAATCGTGCCTATTGTCTCTAGCTAGGGGACCATCAAGATATATACTTTGCCCATCATCATGCCAAAACTTAATTACACAATTATATTTATAAAATTGTAACTATTAAATATTAATTCACTTAGTTACCCGACCTAATAATGCTTGATCAAAAGAAAAATTAGAACCTGCCCAATCTGTAATTAATTTTGCAGCTTCTAATGCAACGAAATTAAATTTTAGATTTTTGGCTTCCTGACTGACAGTACTCACAGATCACTGTTTAATTAATTATCAGTCACATTAACCTAAATTTTGTCGTGTTTATACATATCAAAAACACACACACAGATCTGCACGTTAACTCTCCTGGAAATCAGCTTGCTAGATAATAATAATAATTAATAATAATATTGACAAGTGAATATATATATATATTATAATATAATCCCGAGAGTACTGGCTAGCATCTGATCAGATCACTGGTCAAATGCCCGTAAATCAACGTTAGCTAGATCACAGCTGGCGCATATATGTTGGCTGGCCCCAGTCCGCCATTAATATAACTAACAAGCTCCAAAATTAACTTTTCATTTATATTCCAACTTTGACTTCTTCATGATCAAAACTACTCAGAAATTAAATGAACAGGCGGCCTAATAATATACATGATACAGATATATATAGATGAATAAATTAAAATTACGTACCGTTGATCCAGTTTCTGGGCGGTTGAAAATGATATCCAGTTCTGTGAACTTGCGTTACATTAAGATGAGCAGGAGGCGGAGCAGATTGCAAGTGCATGAAATATTTGTGGGATCCTTGGACCACGCCATTCTTGGATATTAAGAATGCCAGAGAAGTTAGCAGAATACAAAGAAAACTCGTCCACGACAGCGCCATCTTAATTTGGCTCCAGTCGTGTAATAATCAAAGATGAGGAAATTAATATCTAAGAAAATTAAATGGATAACTAATTAATTAGAAAAGTCAACTCAAGGTTGTTCTTGTTGATTGAAGAGAATTAAAGAGTAGTTATGAGTGATAGAAATATTCAAGGACGAAAGCGTGTATTTATAGGCAAAAAAAGGACGGTGGGTTTTTTAATTTAAAAAAAAAAAAAAAAAGAAGAAGTTAGGATATGATACGAAAATTAGTCAATGGATATAAGAGAAAATCCCTGGAAGGTGATTACCTGAACTTCGCGGTTGATTTCCTTGCTTTATTTACTGTGTCGTCTACTTTTACAATTTACGTTACATATGTCGACCTAAATTACATGAGTACGTAAGAATTTTGTTATTTAATATTAGCTGAAAAACTTTAAAGAAATCTTAGATTTCTCAATTTTATTTCCATTTTCGACGAACTTAATTGAATTTTATAAATGATTTTGAAAATATTAAGTCACAAATCATAAAAGTTAAGTAAAGAAAAAAGAGTACTCCAGTCTCCAGGATTTTTGGATCACTCTGAAAAGAATAATTTTAAGTTTTTAACAGCATATGGTGGACTAATTGGCTCATTTCAACTTAGTGAGATCATCTATACGACTATATATGCCTGGAAACTCCAGTTTCGATTATGTCCATACGTTAATGGGATCACACAGGAACAGCCACGCAAACTTAATTATATATATATATATATATATATATATATATATATATATATATATATATATATATGCGAATAATTTTCTAACACATTATTGGATAATACTTATTTTAATAAAATAAATAGCATAGTAATTAGGTAATTTTACTATATATTAGAATAACTGAATAATCAATAAGTGTAAATAAAAACTCGATCACGTACTGCCTCTTCAATTATATATTGTCACGTCTCGAATTTTCATACATATATATATAAATCCAAGAACAACTTGATTAATGTCGATGTCTGTCAAGCTGGTATATAGCATGCACCAAATCTAAAGATTAACAACGATCATATATCTTGGAATTTGGCAATAATAAACATGCATATATATTCCGAAATAGTAACTTAATAATATATGGTTAATTTTAAAAGTTATCTTTCACGATCAAATAAACATACCTTACAATGATAGAAATATCTCACGTTATGTCTCAAATTCCTAATTTTACGTACATTAACCAATGAAAAATCCCCCATAGTTTTTTCTGAGTAATAGAAACCCCTTAATTCGTTAGTTAATGAATGGAAAATGAGATTAATTTGCATGGGACCTAGCTAATTGATGAGGAAACAACATATTTTATGGTACTAAAAATGATTTAACTTACTATTTCCACAAATAAGAATAATTAGTATTAGCTAGGAAATTATGTTGATAGTAAGCAAAGCTGGAGTTCCTAGCTAGATATATAAATCTGTTCAACAAATTATAGCTAGGGTTGGTAATTAAGTTAGATTGATATTTCACGCAACTAGGCACTAGCTAGCTAGGGCCCTTTTCGCCTATTTATCTTGTTTAGGGGTGCAAATTACAATTCTTGACTTTCATAAGGGCTATATTAATGCGAATAAATCAGACGCATGCAGCTTAAAATAAATTAAATAGAACAATGACCTAATCAGGAAAAATTGCTAAAGTTTGTTATTTTCCGTAAAGGGAAAGGTGACTGAAATAAAAGATATAATTAAATATGCAAGAAATGCATGGTGTCCCTTTATTTTCATTATAGATAAACATCAATGCAAGAAATGCGTGTTGTTTTTTATTTTATCTTAGTCAACAAAGCACACCTTAATTGCCTATGAAATTAACAAAAAGATTTAATTTACAGACAAATATATATGACATGGATTCGTGATGGGTTTTGATTTTGTTGATTTGTTTTTTAATTTACAGACAAATAATTTTTTGTTTAATTTCTGAAAAATTAATCCGTGTTCAATTACAGTATGTTTGAATGTACGTAGTTTCTAACCGATCATTTATAAAGTTTAACTCAATCGAATTTTGTTCCTAATTTTTTTGAAGTTATGAATTATCTATTTTTATAAATTTATATCCCAAAAATTTCGATTTTCTAAAGTTTGAAGGATGAAGTTGCAAATTTTCCCTTCAATCAATAAGAGATCCCGACAGGAAACTGGCATTTTTATCTATTAATAATTACAATTTTCATGGACAAGGGTTTATACTTTATATATATGGGATGATCTTTTTAACAATAAAAAATGTTACATAATAATTGACGGTGCAGATTGTAACTGATCGATCTTTATCGATTAGAAAATTTCATGACCAATAATGTTTGTACATTCAAATGCAATTTTAGGAGTTGTTTTGTCGCTAGCTTCAAAATTAAAGTAGCATTTAAACATTAAACTGCAAATTTCAGGGTTTTGTCACTTCAAAGTTTATGTAAAGTATTTAGGGAGGGACTGAAAGATTTGTTCCTAACGAGCACTAAATTTTCTAGAAATTGTTAAAATGAATCAAGTGAGGCAGAAAAACTTTTAGGTATCCCTATAACTCTCCCACTTTTGTTTACTAACCTGAAAAATACTTATTCCATGATATAAGGGTGCTATAGGTGTAGCCAATAAGATTTGCTCCAGTTACTAAGTGATGCGTGTCGATTTACGCCTCAATAAACTCAGTGTTTATTTCGAGTGATAATTTCGAGGATTGATGAGAATTGCCAGCGAATCTTCCTTTTCCGTCGAAGAAGTGACAAAGTCCTCTTCGTGACTCCGAGCATCTGCAATAATGGGACATCGGGAGGGTTCCCGATGAACCACCTCCAACGCTCAAGTCAATAAACAATAATGAAAAGAAGAATAATCGAAAAAGAGAGAGAAGTTACCCAAGTCTTCGTTCCTTAAGTGTTCCGTCTTCGTCGTTTGATTTCGTGTGTGGTGGTTCCATGTCAATGTTGTCTCTCCAATGTGTTGTGTCCAATCTTGTGTACTCGTTCTCGTTCCTCCTCGTATGAGTTGGTCTTGTAGCTTCTCGGACGGAAATTGAATTGGAGGGCCTCTTCGTGTGTAACTAGTTGGCGTAGATCATTGGCCGAAGGAGTCAACCATATTGAATCTCTCAACAATTTAGCCTGATTCTAGGAGTTCTTGTCTGAATCAACCTATCATGTAGCCCTAGTCTTCTTTCTTGGGCCCAATTCTTATAGGCTTAGCTCGGTTGGTCCAATTGTTTACTGGACCCAAATTAATTATGTAATACCATCACTAAGGAGCGAGTTCGTATATGTTAGATCATGACGCAAGTTCGACTCTATCTGTTGACGTGAACGCCTTTTTGGTGGATGCTCTATAAGAATATCTATAACCGTTATTGAACCTTGGAGCATGCTCTGACTCTGATGGAGACCGGCATCGAATCCACGTAAACTTTTTGTCGAAACAAAAAAAAAAGGGTGTTATAGCTTATATAGGTGTCATTTTGAGGCACAAGCTAGCAAGATGACATGCCTAACTTAAATTAGATTCTAGTAACTTATTTTTCTCTATATTAATTGATACAAAAGTGACTATTCTTATGTCTTGGGCTAGTTTTTGGAGTTGAATTAAGCAAAAATCATTTTTTTAACATATTTATCCATAATTTCTTTGGTTCACAAAATAAAATAAAATTACTATATATATTTACTCAAAACTAATGAAAGTGGAAAAAAAATCTCCATATGTGACAATATGCACGTACTAATACAATACGCTTTAATTTGTTGACGCAAAACCAATCATCTTTGCGGACCAATATTTTCTGCTTTAGTTATTAATTATTAACTATATTGTAAGGGAAATGAAGACAATGAAGTTTCACGTTGTATTATTTTTTTTTTCCAGTTTTTCCAGCTACCCCGTGCAAATTGTATCAGCAACTTTTTGCAGAAATAAATAAATATTATCAGAAAATCATCAATTCAGATAAATATTTAATTATAGTCAAAGTCGCAAATAGATTGATACGAAACCAATTCCAAAAGTGCATTTTTATTTATATATATGTTACAAGATCCATTACCACTATCTCCATATATATAGTGGACAACAAGGTCAAAAACAATATCTAATGCCGTACTACATGTAAAATGTTCGTATTAATTCTATAAAGTTTATATTTGTATTCACTGAAAATGATAGAAAAAGCCTTAAATTTCAAACGACTGATCATCCCTCCTCCGTTTTAATTAGCTCTAACCCTTATGGCCTTAAATAATTAATGCAACTATAAAAATTGGGCTAAATTTTATGGTCTTCTTGACAATTCTTCAAAACTATATATATCTCACAGTCGTAAAAGAATCCTTGGCTCTTAAAAGTATTTTAGATAAGTCGAATTAAAGTGGTACAAGTTTGGCAGTGAAAAAATTCTCACGATTCAATCCAATTCAGTCCAATCCAAGCCCAAAACGTGACAAAATTTGACTCTGGAATTTTACTTGATTCTAGTATTGTTTGTCGGGGGGAAGAGTTGTAAAGTCAAATTGTAAAATAGCCGACGAAAGTTGACTAGAAATAGTTTGTCGATCAATTTGTCAATTAATATTTTTCAACCTATTCAATCGTTCAACTTCCAACTTGGGGAGTTGGGACTACCATTACCATATATCGATGAGATTTGAGAATCATTAGCGGAATTTCTTGTATGAACCCAATTTAAAAGTCACACATAGTATAAAGTACAAACCGACTCATATAGTGTTATATAATATTTAAAATATATTATTATTACATTATTTGCATCAGACTATTCAAATATAAGTTCGGCAATCATTTCAAAACAATTAATTTTATCTTTTCACTACGAAAATAGTGACAATAAATCAGATATACCATACAAGGGTATTATAAATAGACATGGGCAGCTGGATGTGGATCAAACCCAATAAATGCAATTAAAGAGGCCTTACTCAACGGCCCAATAAATGCTTGATTGGGCAGAAATGAGAAGTTGGGAATAGTAGAATTACAATATATTGGATTGGACTAAATTCGAATCCAAATTCTTGTTATAATTTGCTGTATGTATCATCATCGACGAATGACAAAATTGGTCCTCTAAATTTATTTTATTCTGTTTCTTTTTTGTTAAATTATTGCAATTTAAGTTCGAGTACGCTGATTTGGTCTTTTCTTTTTTGGTTTTCTACCCTTTTTTTTTAACTCGGATGGTTAATCATCCCACATTTAGTAATAAAAAATGTGATGTTTAATATATAATAACTTGGTAAATTCCATCTCTTGAGTTAATTTTTATGAGTTAAGTTAGGTCAAGTTCATTTATTCAAATCGTAGATATTCATTCCTGCAAAACGGATTCAATTATCGACCTGTATTGGGATTGAGCCATATAAAAGGCAACTAGTTGAAAGTGATTTCCAGTCAACCGCATCTAAAGAAGCATCTTTCCCTTCTAATAATTCCAACTTCTTCTAATTTGATCTTCTATTTTGTTAAATTTTTTCCCAATTTAACCTTGTTTCATTGATAAAACTTTCTTTAAACAAAAGGCTAATGTGATATATATGATGCACGCAGGACACTTACAAATGCATGCTGAAGTCACATGAGTGAGAAGACCCGACCAAAATTCGGAGGGACCAAAATACTACACATTCGTAACATTAAAAATATATATGCTACGTTTGAAATATGAGAAATTAATGTAATACAAACTCAAAACTTTAGGGACCAAATATAACATTTGGGTTAACAAAAAAGTTAAAATTTTGTCAATATTGAAGCGTAAAATGAGTTAAGTCGCAGTAGTGGTTGGTTTGTAAAATTTCTATTGATCAAGTTCAGTTTCTTGAGCTGATCAACTTGAATTTGTACGTGAGCCCAATGAATGTTCGGAAGAAAAGTTAAAAGAAATACTTTTATCATTCTCAAAAATTTTCATTTATTTATGAAAATAGCATAGAAGTTAGAAGTTGAAGTAACAGTTTTATTATTGATAATCATAATACATTTTCAAGTTATATCAAATCGTCATGGACAATTGTAAAATAATATTATAGAGTAATTTTTTAAATAGAGTTTTCGCTTGTTATTATTTTTTTGTTTAGTAAATTTAAATTTAAATTTAGGTTTTATTTAAATTTAAATTTAATATTATAAATCCTACTGTAATATTTTATAAAGATGTGGTCCCACTGAGAATGAATATTCCAATAGCCTAACTGACAAAAATAAAGGATATTCTGATTTGTCTTATTGAATGATTAGACTGATGAGTACACTGTTAGATCATTAGATAAAAATAAGAAAAGTTTAATATTAATCTCCTTGTCGTAAGCAAGAAAACGAATGCTAATTTAATCGAGTTTTATTAATTAGTTAAATAAGATTTCGACCTAGCTATTATAAATTGAGGATGATCATCCGAACAAGAAGAAAAGCCAAACGCGCAAATTAAAAGCTAAGCAATAATCCGCCTGCATTTTATTCCTTAAGTTGAAAATGGCTTCAGTTTACGATCGAGTGCAAGAAGTCAAGGAATTTGACGAATCCAAGATCGGCGTCAAAGGTTTATCCGACTCCGGCGTCACAATCATACCTCGTATTTTCATCCATCCGCCGGAGAAAATCTTGCAGGATGCAGCATCGTCGGCTGATTGCGTCGGAATCCCCGTAATTGACCTTTCGGACCTGCACTCGCTGGACAAACGGCCGGAAATAGTCAAACAAATCCGGCAGGCCGCCAGCACTTGGGGCTTCTTCCAAGTAATCAACCACAGCATACCTTTGTCGGTTCTCGATGACATAATGGGAGCCATTAAGAGATTCCATGAACAGCCGCAAGAGCTCAAGGCGGAGCACTATGTCCGCCACCAGGTCGGCGGCGTCACTTTCTCCAGCAACCACGACTTGTTCAGGTCTCAGGCAGCAACGTGGCACGATTACATCTCGATATGGCTGTCGCCGTCGGATGTAGCTCCACCGCCCGAACGGATTCCGGAGATGTACCGCAGTGAGCTGGTGGCGTGGGACGAGCATGCGGCGGATTTGGGGGACACGGTGGCGGGGCTGTTGTCAGAGGGATTAGGATTAGATACGAACAGGCTCAAGGAATTGTCACTGTTGGCAACCCGGATATTTGGCGGGATGTATTATCCATATTGTCCGCAACCCGATTTGACAGTGGGACTTTCGGATCATACCGACCCGGGTGTGCTCACCATTTTGTTGCCGAATCAAGTTTGGGGTTTGCAGGTTCTGCATGAGGCTAAATGGGTAGACGCCAAACCTCTCCCTGGTGCAATTATCTTCAATATAGGAGACTTTCTTCAGGTAATTATTAATAAAAAAGTTAATTAATTATACTTAACACACCAAGAAAATATAGTAACATACAAGCTGATGCCCGCTTTTAGATGAAATTACATATACACCCACTGGAGAATTTAGAAGTTGGACTAGCTGTTAGAGTTCTGTTAGTTATTAGGTGAATCACATTTGGGTACTCTGAAACACCCATTTGAAAATTTAGAAGTTGGACTGGCTGTTAGAATTCCGTTAGTTCATTGGGTGAATCACATTTGGGTACTCTGAAACACCCACTGAAGAATTTAGAAGTTGGACTGGCTGTTAGAGTTTCGTTAGTTATTGTGAATCACATTTGGCTGAAATTTGTTGTATTTACAAGTCAATCCCTTTTGTTTGAGAAATTACCATACAATCCCTAAGGTTTCAATAAAAATGTAAGTTTTCTGAATATATTCCCAAGCAAATGTCAGTTGAAACTCTAAGCGGCGGTAAACTATCTTTGGTAAAATTATGAACTTATAGGGGTGGTTTCCGTAGGAATTCTTGATGTCATGACAAAAAGAAAAAGAATTCTTGATGGAGTGTTGGTTATAATATATAAGAATGTGAATGTTGTTTTTACAGATTGTGTCGAATGGCGAGTACAAAAGTGTGCAACATCGGGTTCAGGCCAACTCTCATAAGGAAGCAAGAATTTCAATAGTGCATTGGTTTGATGTTGGGAATTGGAGTGAGTCTGATGAGTATGGACCCTTATCTGAGTTGATCTCACTAGAGAAACCTGCGCAGTATCGAAGATTTACCAAGAAAGAATATGTCGAAAACTACTACAACAAAGAGATGGATAGCAAGTCTCTTGTACAAAAAACTCAACTCTGAACCAATCCTCAAGTCAAATTCCCATGAATCAGGCGGAGGAAGCCAAGGGGGATCCTACTCCTCAACTCTATAAAATATATATTTTATTTGTTGTTTTCATTGTTGCGTGACAATAAAAAGAAACTAAATATATAGTTGATTTGAAAGAAGAAAATCCTAACTATCATTTCAAGGAGGTAGGTCTAGCCTGGCGAGTGCGAAACTAGTGTCCCCTCTCTGTCGGACGACCTACTTATATGTTATTTGTTATATTTCTATTATTGCATTTAAGCTTTGTGTAGGGCAACTCTCGAACCTATTAATGTATTATTCGAATTTTTCGATTTAAGTTTCTATTAATTATGAGGGGGGTCCTCTGAACCCTACGATCGTTTGACTGGTTCTCAGTAAAAAAAAAAGTGGTAGGACTTAAGGTGCATGGCAACTCCATTAGGTAATACATGGAATTGTCCCTCCTCAAAATATAGAATATTATAGATTAAACAAATCATATTTAATCATGAATGTATAATTTGGAAATACTTAGGTGTAATATCTTCTTATTTTTAATATAAAAGATTAAACATGTAGAACAAATAAGGACTAACTTTAATGCATATGTGGAAGCGGATCGTATCTCCTCCTTAGGCCGACCATCTTCTCTCACGAATAGCTTCAGTGGCTACCAGAATCACCGAATTCTCCACACCTTAAATCCACCAGTCATGCAGATGGTAGATAGGAATATAGAGAAAACAGGAATATGTATTTTACGTGTGTTCTGCTGTAATCTATTTTCTATATTGTTATTAATGTCACTGATCAATCCCTTACATAAAATGATTAATAGGACAACACTAAGTAAACCCATTAGGGGCTCAATAGGGCCCCAGTAGAATAGGTCCAATCAGTTACAGAAACTGGTGGTCTAATTTCGTTTGGGATTGGAGTAGTCCCTGGATTCTCCTTGAGGATCGCCCTTTTAAAGGGCGATTGGGACTCTTGACGGCTGCGAGGGCAAACGTGACGCTCATCCCTCCCATCGCTCTCAGAATCGAGTTCGATTGGGTAGCGTCCGAAGTCATTCTCATAGATCGATGTATGGTGGGAGGTCGGTGAACCGATGTGACAAACGGTCCTTTGCGGGCCTACGAGCATCCAGCATGAATGCTTTGGTCGGATTTGGGTACGGTCTTTGATCAACGTTAAGTCAATCGTAATCCTCCTCGAACTCATCCTCACGGATGAGGTCGCCTAGCGGGTCTTTGCCGTTACGGCGACCTTTGTTCTCCCTTTGACCATCAGGATCCACGAGCGCCGGGGAACCTTCCTCTTGATGGAGGGGTTGGTTCTCTAGTCGGGTCCGATAGCCTGTGCTACTGACTATGTAAGTTTGGGATGGCATCCCGTTGTGTGTTGGGATAGTTTTGAATCGAAGGTAGGTGGCCAGCCGAGTGGAGACCGTGAGTGGGATCAGCCTCGAGGGGCATTTCTCGGCAATCGCTAGCTGTGTTTCTTACAGAACACGAGTCTGGTAGTCGCTTAGGTCCAGCTCCATTGGCACAGGCGAGAGCTCGGTAATAGGCTGAGCAGTCTGGGACGTCAGGTCGTCAGCGATGTCCCCAGTCGGATTGTTCCCTAGTGGGGGATCCTCCAGGTTTTGGAGGTCTTGCAACCACGCCTGTTCTGCGGCCGCATTTTCTCGGTCGATTTGAGATCGAGTTTTTATTGTTCTGTGTTGATGCTCAAAGGTCGAAAGTGGTTTCTCACAAACGGTGCCATACTGTTGATGTCGGTTTTTGGTAAGGGATCCTGGTCGTCCACGTGCTCGGGCATAACAGTTGAATTTGTAGAGACGGGATCGACTTCGACCTGAAACACATGAACGTAGGGGTTACTTAGCCGGAGAAGGTTGTCCCCGACGTAGCACCTCCGACACTCAAGTCAGTATTAGTGAACTGAAAAGGGTGAATTAAGAGTGCGATCGGAGCAGAAGTTAAGACTTACCAACCATAATAAATGTTGGGGGTATGTATAGTGTTGGCTAATATGCACTAAGTACACCTCTCAGGGAGCGCATTTAATGCCTTGACTGATGGACATTTAATGCCCGATCTAAAGGTTGCAGATGATCTGAGATATTTCTTAGAAAGGGGGATATTGGTGTCAAATCTGTCCAGTCCGAGATACGGATGTCGGCAGCCGCATTTAATGCATATGGGTTAAACGACGGCATGTTAAAGACTATGCGGTCGGCAACGATCGCTTTGCGATGTCTAATGAGGACATGCGCTTGGATTTGAAGCCATTCAGCTTAATTATTAGCGAGTGACTCATCTTTAGGAAGATATTGGGGCATTACACTCGACTATTGACCGAGTCAGGCCGATAGCTTACGCTCTCGTTGCCCAGTTAATTCGGAAGATTATGTATCCACATGACGAGCAAACACGTAGATGAACATGATTATCTCCTATCAATTCATAAGCTCCTTCGTGCTGAAGTATCACATAGTGTTATATAATGTTAATATATTATTATACAGTATCTGCATCAGACTGTTCAAATATAAGTTCGCCAATCATATATATATATATATATATATATATATATATATATTCAGTATTTTTATAAAATTAATTCAAGTATATATTATATGAATTCAAAACAATTATTTGTTTTTCTTTTTTTTAATACGAAAATGGTGAAAATAAGAAATATACCATACAAGGGTATTATGAATAGACATGGGCAGCTGGAGGTGGATCAAATTGAAACCCAATTAAAACCCAGTTGCAATTAAAGAATGGTCCATTACCGATTTAGACCTTAGTCAACGACCCAATAAATGCTTGATTGGGCCGAAATGAGTAGTTGGGAATAGAACCAAATTTAATCCAAATTCTTGTAATAATTTGCTGCATCTATCAGTACGGACGAATAACAAAATTCGTCCTCTAAATTTATTTTATTCTGCTTGTTTTTGGTTAAATTGCAATTTAAGTTCACTAATTTGGTTTTTTTTTCTTTTTTTCTTGGTTTTCTGGATTCGAATATTGCAAAAACTCAATCGAAAGGGATCTTCTCAATCCAATTGTTCAGTTGATGCCACATTTCTAATTAGAAAGTAAGCTACAGAATTAACGTGCCGTTTGAGAAAAGAAAATGAACAAGAATCAAAGATAATAACTAGCATGCACTCAAATAATATCCACAATATTACCAACATCAGACAAATCTTCCTAACCACTTCTTAGCTTATTGATCAAAGCCAAACAATCACCTTCAGTTATAACTAATAATCCTTCTCCAGCGAAACTCCCTATGAATTCAAACAAAATTGCTCCATGTAAAAGGCAACTAGTTGAAAGTGATTATCAGTCAACTTCCAACTTCTAATTTGATCTAATTCTATTTTGTTAAATTTTTTGTCAGTCTAACCTTGTTTTAATGATGAAATTGAGTTCCTTGAACAAAAGGTTAATGCCCTATGATGCACCTCGACAATCAAAAATGGTCGCGCGTGAGTGAGAAGATCCAACAAAATTTCTCCTCAAACTTGACATAGGGAGTAAAGGAGTTAATTGCGACCAACACCTTATAGGAAAGTAATATAAAAAATTTTGTGATAAAAAACTCACAAAGAAAACATTGTGTTTAAATAAAATGAGCAAAAAAACCCCACGCACAAACACGTCAATAAAAATAGTTAAAGGGCCAGTGAACAAATTATCAATTATGAAATAAAACAAAATAATAAAAATATATTGAAATGAACATAAAATTTTAGAGGTAATATTGGAAATTCACGTCTAAAATACATCAAATAAACTTAAAGGGCCAGTGAACAAATTATCAATTGACACATGATTTTCTTTGTAAATTTTTTTATCACGGGATTTTTTATACTATTTTCCTATAACAGAGAGGGGGGGGGGGGGGGGGGGGGGGGGCGGGAGGCGGGATGGCATTTGTGAAGCTATAAGTTAAAGCTAAAAGCAGGTTCTTAGATGCTTTCAGTCTTATTTAATGTCTTCTTACATGTTTGAAAAACAAAAATACTTTAAAAAAGCCAAAAAAAAATTATTTTTTTAAGTTTGCAAACACGGTATACTCTCCTTGCTAGCATATAATTTTCACCTTAAACCACACCTCTAAAGGATTATTAATTTTCTGTTGCTCATATTTTTATTTTTTTTTCACCTTTGCTTAATACTGTCCTCCATATTGTTGTACAAAAAAAAAGGTATTATTCCAATAGCCCAACTGACAAAAATATACGAATACTCTAGTTTGTCTTATGATTAAACAGAGTACACTCTTAAATCATTACATAAAAATAAGAACAATTTAATGTAAATCTCTTTGTGGTAAGCAAGAAAAAGACTGCTAATTTTAATCGAGTTTGATTAATTAGTTGAATAAGAATTTCGACCTATTATATAGAAAACCCCACCCCTTAATTTAATAATACTTAAACCTCTAACCGGCCAGTCCATAAATTGAGGATGATCCCAACAAGAAAAAAATTGCCAAACGTGCAAATCAATAATCCGCCTGCATTTTATTCCTTAATTAGTTAAAAATGGCTTCAGTTTACGATCGAATGCAAGAAGTCAAGGAATTTGACGAATCCAAGATCGGCGTCAAAGGTTTATCCGACTCCGGCGTCACAACCATACCTCGTATTTTCATCCATCCGCCGGAGAAAATCTCCGACGCAGCATCGTCTGCTGACTGCGTCGGGATCCCCGTAATTGACCTTTCGGACTTGCACTCGCTGGATAAACGGCCGGAAATAGTCGAACAAATCCGGCAGGCCGCCAGCACTTGGGGCTTCTTCCAAGTAATCAACCACAGCATACCTTTGTCGGTTCTCGATGACATAATCGGAGCCATTAAGGGATTCCATGAACAGCCGCAAGAGCTCAAGGCGGAGCACTATGTCCGCCACCAGCTCGGCGGTGTCACTTTCTCCAGCAACCACGACTTGTTCAGGTCTCAGGCAGCAACGTGGCACGATTACATCTCGATATGGCTGTCGCCATCGGATGTAGCTCCACCGCCCGAACGGATTCCGGAGATGTACCGCAGTGAGCTGGTGGCGTGGGACGAGCATGCGGCGGATTTGGGGGACACAGTGGCGGGGCTGTTGTCGGAGGGATTAGGATTGGATACGAACAGGCTCAAGGAATTGTCGCTGTTGGCAACCCGGATATTTGGCGGGATGTATTATCCATATTGTCCGCAACCCGATTTGACAGTTGGACTTTCGGATCATACCGACCCGGGTGTGCTCACCATTTTGTTGCCCAATCAGGTCTGGGGTTTGCAGGTTCTGCATGAGGCTAAATGGGTAGACGTCAAACCTCTCCCTGGTGCAATTATCTTCAACATAGGAGACTTTCTTCAGGTAATTAATAATGATCATGAAATTACATATACACCCACTGGAGAATTTAGAAGTTGCACTAGGCTTCCGTTAGTTATTGGGTGAATTACATTTGGCCTTTGGGTACTCCGAAATTTGATGTATTTAGAAACTCATCCCTTCTATTTGAGAAATTACCATATAATCCATAAGGTTTCAATAAATTTGTAAGTTTTCTGAATATATTTCCAAACAAACATAGGTTGAAACTTTAAGCGGCGGTGAACTATCTTTGGTAAAATTATAAACTTATAGGGGTGGTTTCCGTAATAAATCTTGATGGAGTGTTGGTTATAATATGTAAGAATGTGAATGTTAATTGTTTTTGACAGATTGTGTCGAACGGTGAGTACAAAAGTGTGCAGCATCGAGTTCAGGCCAACTCTCATAAGGAAGCAAGAATTTCAATAGTACATTGGTTTGATGTTGGGAATTGGAGCGAGTCTGATGAATATGGACCCTTATCTGAGTTGATCTCACTAGAGAAACCTACACAGTATCGAAGATTTACCAAGAAAGAATATGTCGAAAACTTCTACAGCAAAGAGATGGATAGCAAGTCTCTTGTACAAAAACTCAAACTCTGAACCAATCCTCAAATCAAATTCCTCGTCCAACATCCAGTCAAATTCTCATGAAAGCTAAGGGGGGACCATACCCCTCAACTTTTTATAATATATATTTTAATTGTTTTCTTCGTTTTTGTGTGACAATAAAGAGAAATTAAATATATAGTTGGTTTGGAAGAAGAAAAGAAAATGATGTTTTATTTTAGACGCTCACTTCTTTACTTACATTTACTTGTTTATATGTATTTACTTGTTTATATGTGTTCACATTATGTGTGCTTGTTTTGAAACTCACAATACACTCCATTGTTCCTCAAACTATAGATTAAACCAATCATATTTAATCATAAATGTATAATTTGGAAATACTTAGGTGTAATATCTTCTTTTTTTCAATATTTTCATTGTTTAAAGCTTTCTTTTGGAATTATTTGACAAGTTTCATTTCCCAGGGCATCTTAATATGCAAACTGAACGACAATACAAAAAATATCAACCCAGTCAAGATTCATAATATAAAAGCCAAGGCACTACTATTACTCGTACTTGTTCCAAAAAAAATCACCATCTCATAATTGTGCGATGTCCTACATGATAAAACATCAACATAATTCTTGTCCAAAACTACAAATTGTTCCAAAACACTGAACAAGAATTAACAAAATTTGTAACTTGAGAAAGATGGCCCAAACACAAGTGCCAATATGTTTGCTTGACCAAAAATGACAAATTACAGCCTCCTTCCCCTTCTACCACCCTTTCTCCTGGTGCTGTCGGTTGGAATAGGAGTCACATCCTCTGCAAGGAGAAGAAGTATTCAGAAAAATAAAACTAAAAGTCGTTGGGTCCTTCATTAATAATAATTAGTCTGCACAACATATGATCCAAGTCCAATTAAGAGAAATCCAAAATTCCATTACCTATACGACCGATCTTCATGCCGGAACGAGCAAGAGCTCTAAGTGCCGACTGAGCTCCAGGTCCAGGAGTCTTAGTCTTGTTTCCACCAGTAGCACGGAGCTTAACGTGAAGAGCATTGATTCCAAGCTCCTAAAATTTTGATGTACAAGTTATTAATAAAGATGAGTAAAATATTAGATTGAATGCCGTGTTTACTATATATAAAGATTCTAAAACCTTGCATCTCTGGGACACATCTTGTGCTGCAAGCATAGCTGCATATGGAGAGGACTCATCCCTGTCAGCCTTCACCTTCATACCACCTAAGCAGCAAGGCAAAGATAGTAAGTTCATAACAAAGATTCAGAAAAGAACAGCAGACTCAGGTAAACTGTGCATGGCATAAACCAAGGAAAAATTTTCAATCCCTAAGTACCTCAGTTTAATAAGATACCAAGACATCCGAATACAAGAACGAAAAAGAATCAAACAGACAAGATAATGTAATTGGAACAAACTACATGATTATTTCACAGGATGATAACATATCCATATCCCGACGAATAAAGAACATTATATGGAAACTCAAAACAGAAGTTGACTATGGATCACAGTGAGTAATACGAAATTGAAAAAAAAGCCTCCAATGAGATGCAGCGTGAATGAAAACGAGACACAGATTTATTTGCGCACATAGCCAAGTTAGAAGGAACTTAATTCCACAACCACCACCAACAAGGAGTCTAACTCTAACTAAAACTCCAATTCCCACATTTCCTATAGCATGAGAAACATTATGCAAAACATAAAACAATCCAAGAGCAATGAATTACACCATGGAATTTGGAAGCAGATAAACATACCTGTGATACGAACCATGGTTTCCCTTCCAGATAAATCAGTCACATGCTGCAAATAAAATATCAATATTAATGTCTTAGAATGTATCCTAAAGCTTACATTCTCCTTTTCAGAGTACCTAATATAGACATATAGAGTTAAATATTTCTGCACTCACAATAAAGGTATCATTGAACGAGGCAAAGATGTGGGCAACACCGAATACTAGTTCTCCATCTCTTGTTGCAGGTCCAAGAGTGACATTGTCTTCCTTGGGCTCCCTGGTCCTTCTCTTCGACTATTAAGTCAAAAGAATTTAACAATCAGAAAACAGGAATCCCAATGGGGAATTGGAAAAACAACAATATTAAAAAACAGCTATTGTAACTGTTATCCATTTTCACTGAGTAAGAAGATTCTGGGTACAGACTTCGTTTGCTGATCACGAATAATAATGACACGAAAAAGCAGCTAACTCCAATTACACTCTTGTCTGCCTAAATTTCCAATCTTGTTTATGACCACTTGCAAAGATTCATTAATTTGTCGGCCCCGAAATTCATTTATTGATAAAGATAGATATGAAGATACCGAAAACGACATCGGCGGCAAAACCCATATGAATTTGGAGATGAATATATGACGCGGAGAAAACGCATGAATATCTAATTAAGCAACATAATCAACACGACAACAAAAGATTAAATTACCAGATTGAAGCTCGAACTAAATACAATTTGACAATTTATACATAGAACATGAACATGTGCGTATATATCAAAATACAACTTGAAATATGTCTGTAATTTGAAACGTTTACCATGGCTTCTGCGAGTGAGAGAGGGAATTGCTCTTAGCTTCTTGTCAAATCCGGAAAACCCTAATGGCTGCAGAATCCTTACGAGTGGTGAATATATATTCGTAGGTATTTACATTAGGGTTTAGAAAACGGGAGGCAAGGTGATATACCGTAAATGCCCATGTTCTTTTCTAATTGTTGCAAATAACTCCTACATGAAATGCCAAACGGGACTAAGGCAATAAACTTCAGAAATTGTTACTTTCATCCCATGAACTTTGACGATTATTTCTATTAAGCCCTAGGAAAAGTATTAGGTTGCAATTTCATAAAAAAATATATATTATAACATTAAAGGAGAATGTTTTCAATATATATTATGCTATAAAGTTTACATGATTATGTGTACAATAATTTATAAATATCTAAAAACATGAACTTAATTCATGCTAAATAATTTATATTCCCAAATTATAGAGGTGGGGATCTTCTTTTTGAGCTTAAATATTTTAAACTTTGGAATGTGAAAGCATAAATTTATATATACTCTATTAAAAAATAATAAAATTACTATCACATGATTTGAGAAAGACAATGTTATTTTAATTTTTTATTAGTATTTCCAGATTTACAAATAAATCAAATTGAAGCTGACAAGCGTGCATTAGAAAAAGAGAAAAGAGATGAAGCATTTTATGAAATTAATTTTTGATAAGGGAAAGACAAAAATTGATAGATTCTGCAATATACAATGAGAAATAGATGGAGTATTTAATAAAATATAAAATTGAGAGTTGAAAAGGAAAATAAGTAAAGAGAAAATGAGATGATATATATGTATATATATATATTGAAACTAAATGAGATGATATTCATAAAATGGAATGATTGAAAATGAAAAATATTAAAAAGATGACAGCTGTGGGATTTGAACCCACGCCCTTTCGGACCAGAGCCTAAATCTGGCGCCTTAGACCACTCGGCCAAACTGTCTTGTTTGTCGAAATATTTTACAGACACAATTTAGTACTAACATATTACCATTGCTGGTTATGATATATACGATCGTCATACTTCCTAATTATCAAAAGCTTTGCGTCTTTCTATCAAAATTAAAAAAAAAAAGCTGTGTCTTGTAGAGACAAATAAACAACTCTAGTAGCACAAACTGTAATTTTTTCTCTTATTTGGATATAGAAAGAATTTCGAGATCTTACAACGTTTCCACTGTATCATAACAAATTAACAATCTATTTCTACATGTGTCCACTTTCCAGCATTACTGCACGTAACGAAGATATTACACAAACTCGCTACATATAATTTGAAGTACACATAGATAGAGTTACAAAACTATTCAAATTCGTAAAAATTGGTGTTTTTTTCTTGAATAAGCCCTCTTGTTGAGAAGGTAAAATATAGGCGAGCTAGTCGAATGGTTCTATACGTGGGTCGTGCTCGCTTGCCATCATCATCCCCGTGCAAAGGCATGTCGGACACATTACCTGATATAGATGCAAAAACAATCAGTAAATTAAAAACCTAGATTATAATTTCAAAATGTATCATTTAAGTAATGAACCTGTAAATATTGGGACAAAATGTCGATTGAAATCTATAC
Source organism: Verbena officinalis (assembly GCA_958496215.1). Taxonomy (NCBI): domain Eukaryota; kingdom Viridiplantae; phylum Streptophyta; class Magnoliopsida; order Lamiales; family Verbenaceae; genus Verbena; species Verbena officinalis. The sequence continues at coordinate 29,015,821 of OY292390.1, read as the reverse complement.
TACGAGACCAATATTCATGATTTTCCATATACAATTTGTATGTTGTAAAAATTCAAATTAAAATTTTCTGGTACCATGGATTAATTCTTTATAAGCAAATTTACGTACCTTTCCTGCCCCTGAGCAATTTGTACACCTTTTAGTAGTTGGAGCACGCAATGGGCGATCAGTAGCGCTTGTTACTATAGGTTCAATGGACAAACACAAGCCACTTGCTGAACAACGAGCACATGCCAAGTATCCTATCAACAGACATTAGACAAAATTAGTCCAGAAGATAAACAATCAAGTGTAATGAGAGTAGATATTTTCATCAAATATAAAGTTTCATCAGGTCTGTCGTTTAATAGTACCATTCTTGGCTTTGAAATTTTCATTTAAATAATTACGAAAAACACCCTGAGGTTAGGCCTTTCGAAAAATACCATGAAACCTTAAAAAGTAAAAAAAGAAAAAACACCCTGTGTTTGTGATTTTCCGTTAGTTTGAGGGTCATTTTTGTTACCATCAGGATGCTTTTTGTAATTTTCAAGGTTAGAGGTTGTTTCTCGTAAACCTCAGGGGGGGTGTAATTGGCCATGCTTATTTGAAGTTACAAACTAAATACCAGTTCCATGACAGTATTTGCATCTTTTCTTCTCTTGCTGCTCAACATTATTGATTTCGAGAAGCATCAATGCTGAAATAACTCCCACTGCCCCTCCTGAAAACGAGGCCACAATAGGATCCACCTGACTGGAAACAAATATTGACAGAAAATTGAAATATAACTTTCTTGATTATAAAATGAACTGTGAATTTTGATTTTCACATACCTCAACTGCATAGGCAAATGCATATTGTATATGAAATCTTCATAAGAGGTACCTCCAATACCCAACTTTAGTTCAAGCTGACATGTCAAAATGATTCAATAGTCAATTTCAATCTTACATGAAAAAGTTGAATATCCAAAGAAGAAATAATTCAGAACTAGCAATACTTGTGAAGATTAACAGCTTACAATTGGTGCAACGAGGCCCCCGAAAACAATTATTCCGGATATAAATGAAAAGCTTGTCAAATATAACTGCTTCAATGTCCTTGGTGTCTATTTTCAAGAAAAGAATAGAATAAAATCCAACATTTTAGTGAAAAACAATGAAATTAATACTAAAGTACGGGACAATTTCTGAAGTTTACCACATGAGGAAGAAAAGGGATTGAGGAGGGTATATCTGGCATCTCATCTTTGTAATCGGAACTGTCATTAACAACTTTCATGCGCTTGATTCTTTGTTGCACTCTTAATCTCCTCACCTTCAATAAAGATAATAGAAAAAATAAGTTATGTAATTTATATCTAACCAAGAATTAACGCACAGATAGATGAATGAGGAAGCTGACTTCTTCCATAAGGAGGAAAATTTTATTGCGTCGGCTTCTAATGTTGTCTTCAATTTCCTGTAGCTGCATCTGAACAAAATCCTGAACCGTTTCCGGTCCTTCTATAATGCAGAAATTGCTGCAGGAAAATAGTAATTTAATTTAGATACAACTCGTAAGGCAAAGAGGATAATGCAGACTTCATAGCTCAATCTAGAAATTAGTCCCCAATTAACACATCGATGACAACATATAATAATCTTAGGAGGCTTATCTGAACATATAAATTATAATAGTTCCAAAAAACGATTACATATGAAATTATCTGAACAGAACAAGTATTTACACGAAGCATCTTCCAAATTTTACTCTTTTTTTGTCCTAATGTAACAGATAAGGCATCAAAGTGTTGAATCTTCTCTTTTTGCTTAATCAGTCGGAGAAAGTACCAACAATTCATTCTACATTAATTAGACGGTTTCAATTAACTACAACTTCTTAAATTACGGAAAAAAAAACTATTTAAAAAAACAGAATTGATGAAAAGATCTCAAAATGTAAACCTTGGGGCGTTGTCTCCATTAGGTGGGCTGGAATTAGCGGAGGCATCATTCGGAGAAGCTGAACAGGAAATCAGGTTGTTTTTCGAATATGAAGTGTTTCTTAAAAGGCAGAGGTGTGCTGGGTTTGTGCTGCTGCCGTAGAAGATGAGAGGTTTGGTGGATAAACGAAGCTTTGAAGCGTGGAGTGATGGCAGAGGAGAGTAGAGAGAGAAAGTGCCCATCTCTACTCTATATCCAATCGCTCATCCAATTTCTTCTTCTCTTTGAGAAACACAGAGAGGGCGGATAGCAGTATGCCTAAGGGATGTTTGATTTTTGTCTGAGAGTAGTGGGAATAATGAGAGTCTTGATGGAATCTCAAGTGGCCATTGGCAGCTCCGCCTGTTCACTAATGGCCAATAAAATGACCAAGTAATATGTTTATATTTTACTTTTTTTTTTCGCATAATTGTTAGGGAATTTGCCAATTTGGAGTCGGGAAAAAGTTTAGGTGGGTTAGTCCGATTACCACTATATTGTTTATCCCCAACTAATAAAGTTCTTATCCCAGCAGGGAGAATCGAACTCGCTATCTCTAACACGTACGAATCTTTCTTATTAATAAGTCAGGTGGGTTCGTCCCGATTACCACTAGTGCGTTTATCGCCCACTAATAAGGCCCTCACGCAATTAGTGAGAATCGAACTCGCGCTTTCTGAAAAATACAAATCCTCCTTATCAATAGGACAGGTGAGTTCGTCCCGATTATCACTAGAGCACTTATCGCTCACTAATAAAGCATTCACGTTAACAGGGAGAATCAAACTCACGCTCTTTGATAGGTACGAATCCTCCTTATCAATAGGTCAGGTGAGTTCGTCTCGATTACCACTAGAACTAATAAGACCCTCACATCAGCAAAGAGAATCGAACTCGCGCTTTTTAACATGTACGAATCCTCCTTATCAATAGGTCAGATCCCATGATGGCAAAAACTTACTGACCGTGTCCGACCCGAAAGCTTAAATTTGGATTATATGCAATTTAATATTGAAAAAGAAACTTGGCGCAATATCATACCGTAGATTTTATTTACACAAAATTGAAACAATATAGTGGCATTGCAATAATTGGACGTTGAATTGTTATGTTTCTTATCATGTTGATTACTCTGTTGTATTAAATCTTAATCATATATATATATATATGAGAAAATGAATGAGTGAGATGTTTTAGGAAACATGCTTATGTGTTAATGAGTTGGATCAGTTAAAATTAGTTCATTTTGCCATGTAGATTATTTCTATAGTTAAGTTCATTAATTATGATTTTTGTAACTTACATATATATTTAATTGACATTTCATATATTAGTTTATATTAAAAAAATTGTAACTCCTATTTAATTATAGAATTATATAACTACTTTATATAATATTGATATTGAAAATTCCAATCAAGAAATAATTTTAAGTAAATTTTAATAAGCTTTGCTAATTATTATGAACTTTATATTTAAGTGCTAAAAATATATACATATGATTGAAGGGGAGCTTAAAACTATTTATAGTTTAGATATAATATTCAATTTGTACATGAAAGCATAGTATAGAAGAATTACCATTCACAAAATATTAACAATATTTGGGTAAAAGATTATTTAGTTCTATAATTAATATATTTTTTTTAATTTTGTATTCTTTTTATCTATCATGTAATTGTATTTTCAATTTTTTTTTTAATTATTTGTGGGGTCACATAATTACGTATATCTTTTAGAATATAAGTTTAATTAAATTTTATTATTACCTTAATATTATAAAATAAATAAATAGTTAGTTTTTTTAGAAAAAATCTCTAAATACACGTGTTTCATTTCCATTTTACGGTGGAAAAATTATATTTAATTTCAATGTGAATAAATTTATTAAGTTATTACATATAAATATTAATATTGCCATAATATAAAGAAAATTTCAATAATAAAATGAATATTATTGTTAATTAATAATGAAATAATAATAACTTATTCAACAAAAAAATAATACCAAGTATACAAGAGATTTCCAATAATTATTTATATGGTCTATTATTAAATATTTTCTATATTTTAATTATTATTTCAATATTTTTATATTGATTGTGTGCGTGATTTAAAAAAAAACTATATATATATATAAATATATTCCCTTTACTACAAATACAAAATCATATCATATTACTATTTTGATATATTTAAAATGAGTTTTTTCATATATATAGAGTATAATTATTTTGTAAAAAGAATTAGTTTGGTGTGTGTTTCAAATTATGAGTTAATTATTTATATGTATTGTTAATAATTATATAAGAAAATATGATTCAATTTATTTAATAATATATATTTTATAAATATATTTTCCTGTGCAACGTAGAGAATATATATATTAATTTATAAAAAAAATCTATTAAATTTGTGATATAAACTATAATCAATATTAATATATTAAATTTATAATTATAAATTAATTTCCCGATGCAACGCAGGGGTTAAAAGCTAGATAACATTAAGACCATATTGTAACTCCTAACGAGAACAAAAATTAAGAACGCAATAACATTTTCAAGGCTCATGCTCTACTAAAAGTTTATTACAGTTAATTATTTCATTCAACGTTTTAGTAGCCAGCGAAATATTTAAGTGAAAAATCCAACTAACTATTTTTCTGCCTCATTCACATTCTATAAAGTAGATAGGCTGAAACATATCTTGTTTAAACCTCATACAATCTAGTTTCACCAATTTTACAAATCCAAAGATCCCAATATCCCATTCTGAGTCATAAACCGTAAGTACTTACAAAATCGGAATTACTCAATACTAGATTTAGAAAAAAAAAAAAAAGAAAGGTGATCGACTAATTGAAACTAAGACATGACAAGAAATGCAAATTAAGGTTTAGGTCTATACAGTATACAACCTTTTGTTTCACGATTGTGGACTCTGTGGGGAGGAGCAAGCTTCAATCTTGGGAAGAAGGCTTCTCCAGGCTTGAGCAATACCGTTTGCCAGCTCAGCCTGACCTTTAGCGAACTCATGAAAAGCCACACCAACATCTAATGTTTTTTGCTCTTGAAATCGAACAATCTCTTCATTCATTAGCTTCACAATCGCCTCAAATCTCCTTGTTGCCTCTGCACGATCAGCTTTCAACTGCATTGCAAAATGAAATATCAGCACTGGCCGTTGAGATTCCAGAAAGTAATTAATAAGAAAAATATGCAGTAATATTATCAACCTCCTCGTATTCGCGCTCAGCTTCTGCCAATTTTTCTGATCGTGCTAATCTCAGTTTACTCCTGCAAATAAATAGAGCTCAAACATAACAAGTTTCCTAAAGGACAAAGCTTAAGGGGTCATTACGAAAAGCAAAAAGCAAATACAAGTTCAAGGATCATACAAATCTATTTCCTTAAACTTGATTGTTTCAGCCAGATCATGGAGGTGCTTGAAAGCATTTGCTCTCTCTGCTATTGTAGCCTGTCCAAGATAGAAACAAACTACAATAAATAAAGTTGCTGGTATTAAAAAAGAAGACGATATTTTTATATTTGAGAAGCAAGTCACCTTAATAGATTGCACAGCTAGAACATAATCTTTTAAAGGTTCTTCAAAGTTCATCAAAAGGTGGTGAGCCTGGTAACAAGAGAGAAAATAAGTGCATAATCATGGAAGCTTTGAAGACTGTATAAATAAAATATTGCTACTAGAATTAAACCATACTTCTTTCTGTAGCTTAGCGGACAAAATCTCTGATTTTGCTCCAAGGTCAGAAAATGCCCTTCCAAGAGAATTTTCTTCACAGTTGCCTAATAGTTTGACAGCCTTGCCAAAGTCTGATAGAGATTGTCCGAACTCTGTAATAGATGAAGTTTGTTCGTATTTTAGAAGTATGAGGTGGAATAAACATGAAATGCTATAAATAAATAATTTGTGGGATTTAATTTCTTAATACCCCTATGTCTCTTTACGAGACCGTACGCATGCTTCTGGGCATCAGCTAGGTGGTCTTCAAGCTGAAAGATGTAATTCTTCAGTTTTACATACTCGGCATTTGATTCTTCAACTGGTTTCTCCTTTCCGAGAACAACATCACTCACTTTGGATTGTACATCCTGTCAAATTAACAAAGACTATAATGGTTATATGAAATGCTCTCATCCTTACCAAACATGCCTAGCAGTCGGCCAAGGAATGATGTAATGATGTCAGTAAAGCAGAAAATAAAATTTATATCTGCAATAGATAGAACTGACTGACACACAACAATCCATAAGGATTCTCTATTACTGTAATTAACTAAATATGCACTGGTTTATACTTTATATGATACCTTGAAAATTTGCATAAGGTCAGATGGCTTCTTGAAAATGCCAGTTTCCTGGAATCTTGCTCTTTCCATAGTCTGCAATCGAGCAAATATATTATGAAATTTACACCAACTGCCCAGTTTTACAGCAAAACAGCAAACACAAGAAAATAGGAGAAAATCATATAGATACATATATATCCACTTCTCAATGATGATGCATCATCATAAACATATTCTTGGCAGCAGAAGCAGCAAACTAAGTCAATTGAAATTTGCATACAGTATGGTAGAAAGTTATTGTAGTTACCTTTTTAGGTTGTTTCAACTTTTAAAGCCAGTGATAGTAGCTATAATAGATAGCCATTAACAGGCTGCTTAATATGTGAAAAAATGATTTCCAGCATTAGCATCTATTTAACCAAATCTTGAAAATGCAGACCATTTTCCACATATTTCTCACTTTCTAGAATATGCTAACAAGCAACTCGAACAAATCCAGAATCCAATTTGATACCTTGGTGTAAGAAAAAAGTTACATCGTATCAAATTACCTGTTCATCAACCTGCAAAAAGGTTCTTAAATCCTCACTTTGCCGAAGTTCAGGATGTGAAGCAATCCGGTTGACAAACACATCCAACGCTTGACGCCTTATCTCAATGAACTCAGCACTAAATCTAAACTTTTCTGGACAACAGAAACCAATACCAGAAATAAAAAAGTGTTAGATGCTTCAAAAACAGAACAACGATGCAACATAGTTTCCATCATATTTGCTTAATGCTATGGTGAGCTGGTCTAAAATATGCACAAGTCCACGCATCGAGAAATTACAGCACGTGCACTAATAGCAATTTTCTATAAGTCCAATGTGGAAGTTAGTATTCATGCCAACCTATATATGGGCTACAATGGAGTAACCTAAATTTATATTAAATGAGGCAATATCTGCTCCTTGAAAAGATAAGTCATTCATATTGTGCATAAAATGTTCACCACATTACAGATATTTTTCATCCATAATATTGAGTTGCACATGGGAGATATCTACAAAAATAAGGTACCGAAGATAAATAAATGACCTAGGGAAAACAAAGTTTATTGGTTAGGTCTAATCAAACCCTTTGATTTTATATTGATTTGGATAAGTGGAAACCAGGAAGCTGTAAAAGCTGTTGGTCATAAAAGAAAAGCAAGTTCTTCAGCTTATTACCTACAGTGTTCTTCTCTGGAAGAGGAGGGATGAAGACACCCTTGAACTTCTCAAAAAGACGCTCTCTTAACCAAACAAAATCACTATATCGCCTGATGACAATTTTCTCATGGCCCTCATATTCAGGCAAATTTGTCTGCAAATCAAGCTCAGACATTGTTATTCATCAATTTAGGCCAATGATCAGCTTCAAACTATGTAAAATGAAGAAGTTACTGAAATATGGAAGAGTCAAAAAAACACATATGCAGTCAGATCCAAATCTATATACTTTCATCATATTTACAAGCAAATCATATGATGGTATCCACAACAGGAAAACAATGATCAGTTCAAACTTTTGCCATAATCCCAGATCACTAACAGATATCTTGCGTAATATATTAAGAAACTCTGGAAATTGAACTGGCTTTGGTAATAAGTATACCATCACTATGAAGGATGTCAAAAACAAGACAACCAAGCTCCTCAATGTACTAACAAAGGTTAAACTGGGTGTGGAGTGAAAATAACCACTCAAGATCACAGAGACTTACAATACAGACTCTAGTTGCCTCTCGTTAAACCTAGCTTCGCATGCTTGGCGATGCTGAGCCTGCATTAATTGGTATTGCTATTTCTGCAATATATTCATAATTTCTTCGATGATAGTTCAAAAACAGCTCTGTGATGAATAATTACACGAACTAAACCAACTACCAGTGCCATTTCAGATTGATATCACAGCTCAAGAAAAATGAATTAAACTCAGTCAAGCAAGCCCTAATCCATCAATCCAGCAAACTATCAATTATCCATGCCGCATGCATCCGCTCGCAGTGCCACACAGAATCTAGACATGCAAAAGCCATCGAAATAGTACCTTGGTTATAACTTTGTAGGAAATATAAGACTGGACTCCATTGCCCATTTTAGCTGGATCCGATACGGATACCGTCAAATACGGAGGTTGCGACGATGGCGATCTAGGGCTTTGCGTCATTGGACTCGATCCACTTCTCTGCAGCGTATTCACCTGAATTTATAAATTTCTTCAGTTAATTCGAGCTAATAACCGCAGTTTATAAAATTTCAAAAATCGGAACTCTAAGACGGTGGTGTCATGTTTGCAAATACCGTGGCGATCATGGTCCTTTTTATTCCCCTCACTCTAAATTACGCCGGTGGATGGTGGCAGATTACTGTTCCGGCATGCAGCGGCGATAGAAATGAAAGTTGGTTAGCTTGGTGGGTCTGCTAACTTGCGCACGGGTAGACGTTTACCCGGAAGAATTGATATATGACCAATGGGCTCCGGCCCACGGGTTTCACTTCCCGGTTTTTCTATCTATCCAATGCTGTTTACCGGGTTGGGTTGGTCAATTTTTGCCCGAGAATATATATATAAAAAATCTCAATTTATAATTGGCCCAATAAATAACTGTCAACTAGTGGCCCATGCCCCATTATCCAGTGTTGTCTATTATTTTTTCATATGCTCAAGATTGATAATCGAAAACTTTTACTAAAATTGAATTTAAAGAATTATTTTCTTAATCATATTTAACTAAAAAAATCATATAATTGACAAAACTTAACACAAAAATGTACAAAAGAAATTAAATCTCAAAATAGAAAGATATGAACTCATTTGGAAGTAAGCCCACAGAATTGTGATCACTCCATGACATTGGGCCCCAAGGCTTGCAATTTGCATTTTCATTTGATTACCCCTCTTAATTTGTTCCATCTGTGTGGATAAGGATCTTCTGTTTTTATGCCTTTGGGGACCCCAAAACAAGCATTAAATAGAAAGAAAGAAAAGGAAAGGAAAAGAAAAGATGATGACGACACTATGGACCCCACTTTCAGACTTTTTTCTCAACTTCCTTATTTTCTCCCCTGACATAAGACACTGTCTGCAGTGCACTACCTCCACTTCCCCATTCCCAACTCCTATTCGCCGCGAGCCTCACAAATTATCTGCTGCGTCGCGCCCACGAAAACACAGTGTTCTTTGAATCGTGATCGTCGGTCCTACGACACTTAACGATCATGATAACTTAACCATGGGTCCCACTTTAGCAATTTTTTGTTGTGATACTGAAATTATATTTGCTCATTTCTGGTGTGTAAATAAATACGATAGATACAAGATACCCACTACTTTTTTGGCGTTTCTGTGACTCTGTTTCGGACGGTGCGGGAATGGATCAAAACGGCGACGTTGGGTACCACCACCGGCGAACACCTTCCTCCGATAGATTCATTGGTGTCTTCTCTCCACCTTCTTCCGACGCCAACATCTTCTCGTCCTCTTCCGCTGTCGCCGGAGACGAGCTCAACGAAGACGACGTCTTCTACACAAGCGATTTCTCGGACCCGCGGGGCGGCGGTACCTCCTCCTTCTTCGACCGGCGTAAGCGTCACTCGTTCCGCCAACCGGAGAAGTTCGGCATCCTCGCTGCGTTGCCGGAGGACCACCAGAATCATCATGACGTCATCGTCCAGAAACCTTCTCTACCTTCCTCACCGTCGACGTCGTTCTCTCGCGATATTCCGTCGATTCCGAAGCCTCATTCCTCTTCGGAGATCAAGTACTCCCAGTCGATGCCGATCCGGCGCTTCCAGCAATCGGCGCCGATGAATGTCCCGATGATGCCGAGAAAACCGAGGAACGGGGAGTTTGCTGATGTCGACGCCGACGATGATGCAGACGACGAGGAGGTGCTGCCGCCGCATGAGATCGTCGCGCGTGGATCGTGGAAAAGCCAAAACACTACATTTTCAGTGCTGGAAGGCGTCGGGAGAACACTCAAGGGCAGAGATCTACGGCAGGTGCGCAATGCGGTGTGGCGCCAGACAGGTTTTCTGGACTAGTAATTTGTACCAAAGTAAAGGTCTGTTATTTAAATCTTTTTTTATGTCTTTTGATTTGTGAGGCTTTCTGATGTTCAAGTAAATAATTGTTTGAAGCCTTTAAGAATTAGTACTGTCTTTAGCAAGAACAATTAACCTGAAAATTAGCTTCTTCCTTACCATTTTTTTGTCTAGGGTTTTGATCTATTGAAGCTGTAAACTGTTATTTTAGTGATGTTTATCGAGTTTATCAAGGGATATGCTACACCAGTGAGATGCAATGCAATCAATTGGATTGAATTATTACTAGATCTTGTTTGGCTTCTTATAAATTTAAATTTAATCTGAATTTTATTTTATTGTTAAATTTACACGGCGTGGCCTTAGCATGACCACATTGTAGGCTCCCCATTTGATTGAATTACAGTTATATATTTAATTGTATTTATTTTGATTTCTGAAAATTGGAATGATACTGTTGAGGATTTATCATTTATCCAAATCGTAAATGTTATAGTATACTAGTGTTACGTTTAAACAAAATGATAAATGCATGACAAGGCTGATAAGTGATGATTGATATTGGATAATGACATCTTTTAACTGGGTAATTAATTTTGATTTAACTCGATTAGTTGTCATGTCCAACCCTCGACTTGATTGAAAGATATTGGGGAAGTATGGTGATAGTCTATCATCTATTAAAACTTGGGAACTTCCATAATTCATTGATAACTTTCACAAATTAGGTTTTAGGGATATTACTTTACAAAATTAGATTAAAACTCATCCCTTGGTTGTTTTTTAATTCTTGGGAAATTACATATAATTTTCCTTGGATATTCAAATTTTTTTAGATTTTCGACAAATATTTAATTTTTTGCTAGAAATTGTCACGTGATTTGTACATGAATGCATTTTCCAATAAGAGTGAATTAAGTTATCACATATTTTCAGGGATGAATTATACAATTTTTTTAAATAATTTTCCTAAAACCCCAATATAAGAAAGTTAAAGGATGAATTACGCAATTTTGTAGATTTTTTTAATATGAAATGAAACTAGCGTTTGGACTCAAAAATTAACTCATGTCTTAGTAGTTCAAATTCAGTCATATTTTGTAATCTCTACTTAATTTTAAATAATTCTCTCTCATACAAATTTTCACTACTTAATTAATCTTGAGTCTCAAATTTCACTACTTAATTTTTATATAATTCTCTCATACGAGTTTTCTTAACGTACACCCTTATTCTTGCTGGACAGATTTTTCCAGGTACTTTGAAGGGAAAATTATTGAGAAAATGTTGTATAATTTGAAATTAGCTCAACAATTTAATCCAAAATTCCATTTGATAAATCATAAAACGATAGGGATCAAAGCTATGTCTACAAAAAGTAGGAATTGATCACTAAGCAATTTCATGAATTATAAAACTCACGGAAACAATTTCATCATTCCTTAAATCTGATAATAATTAATGGAAAATTAAAGTGCAAACTCTTTATCAAATTAATAAAATGCCAGACATAAACAAAAAGAAGCCGAACAAAAAATCAAAGCAAAATTGAAACAGATTTTGAAGAAGGGCGAGTCAGAATATCAATAAGCATAGATGTTGAGCTCAAAGAGATCAATAACCTCTCACTCGTCAAATTTTCTCCTCATTCTTGCCAATCAATTAATAGACAAAATATAAATCAAAAAAGGTATTTGCATATGTTCCCCATCTCCAAGCTCAGAGACATTCAGAATCCACTTTCAGATCAATAGAATCCGATAACCCGAAACAACCCGAAAAATAATCTATCCGGCTGATCGAAATACCGAATTACTAATAGATTCAGAAAAAAATGAATCGCCTCTGGGGCGGAAACCCAGATCCGAGATGGGGATAAAATGGAAATCTCAGAAGGAAAACCCTAAAGAGAACGCCATAAAACACACAAACAGAGATATATACATACAAAACATATGTGTATAACATGTGTATGTGTGAAGAGTTAATATTGCGCGGCTATGACTCAAAACGCTTCCATTGTTGTGTTTGGAAGGCGATCTTAAGGGCTGCGCTTACAGTAGTCGATTAACGGTTGAATTTGCATAATGCTATTTCTGAAGAAGGAAAACGAGAATTGGAAGATAGTCCATAAAAACAAGTTGTGCAGCTGCGAAATCTCTACAGTTGAGAGGATTACTTGGGGAAGATGAGTGAGCTTATGTAGGGTTTTTTTAGGTTACTTGTCTGTCTGGGTGACTGGGCCAGAACTGTTGGGCCGTTGGCCCAATATATGATTTGGATATCGAATAACTGAGCTGACGTACATAAACTTATTTCATAAATAACCTTTTGGCACGGTAACTACGATTATGCGTGTAACCTAACCTATATAAATATATTTTAAAAGAAAAAAAAATTAATTCTGAACTCTCCTTTTGGTCATGAGTCACATTTCATTGAGATCTATAAACTTCTTAACGTATTACTTGACTTCAATGCAACTCCAACCTTTTTCTACGATATCTTAATATATTCCACAGATTGAATGTAAAAGTATAGTATAATTGTGAAAATTTATTAAATTAGCACTTTGACTGTCACAATATATGGGTAATTAAGTATATATATATATATGATCTCCTGAAGATAATTTTCTGGGTCAAGGTCATTCAATTCCTCTAGCTGTTGATTAATTTGGAAATTGAAATCAATGAAGATCAATAAAATAAACGGTATGAATACAAGAAATTCACACAAATATTTCCAATCAAAACGCGGTCTTCAAAGTGTCCGTAGGCCTCTGGAATAATAAGAGTGAAATGAAATAAAGAAAAGAGATTGAAAACTGAAAAAGAAGTCACCAAATAGAAAATGGAAATAAAACCGTCCACTTATAATAGTACTTAATTAATTAGTTATACAGACCAGGGAAGTAAGATAACTCTAATAAGGGAGTCCAGTCAATTTGACCTAGCTATTGTTTTGTGTCAAATTATATAAAAACCCTCAAGTTTGCCACTTTTACAATTTTATTATCAGATCTTGCAACCTTACACTTATTTTTTGAAAGGGGTACTATTTGTAAGAATTTCAGGAATATTATATATACATAATTTTTATGTTTCAAAGGGATATTTGTAAGGTTTTAAGGTTGCCATAGTTTTTCAAAATTTTAAGTAAATTTCAGGATTTTAGGTAATTATCCATGTTATTTTTTTACAAAGAAATCGTGGGGTAGAACTTCTCAATTATATTATTTTGGAGAACTAGTTATTAATAATGACTATAAAATAATTTCTTGTTGATTTAGTGTGGATCGGGTGACCAAGTCTCCCTTTATGCTGTAAGCCTGTAACGCACATGATGAAGGGTTTTAATTTAATTTCCTTAATTACTAGAACTTTAACTAATTAATAGTTAGTTAATTTGCTTTTAAAGTTAATTAGGATTTTATGTAATGAAATTGTCCTGTAGCTCTAGAAACATGATTGATTATCCTTGATGGTAGACGTCTGATCTTTCCTATGTTGTGGGAAACGAGATTTGCCCATGTTCGAAGAGAGAAGAATAAGATAGCTCACGGGCCGGCTTGCTAAGTTGCGGCATGATTTGCCGGCGAATGTCAACATTATTGTTTGGGATCACCCAACTGATGAGCTTGTCTAGTCTTAATGAATAGTTGTTTTGTTTAGGAATTTTTCCTTTGTGTCGTTTTCAAAAAAAATCAAGAAACATGATTGGTGAGATGATACAACACAATTGTTTTACACAATTTATAAAAAAAAAATATGTAAATGGTATGTTCGATAAATACAATTGAAAATAGGGAGATTTACATGCATTTATGCGCCTTTCATGTTAATTAGTTTAATTATAAATAAGTCTCTTTTATTTTAAAAATTACAAAACACTCTTAAGATTTCATTATTCATGTAAGACGTTCATCAGATTTCGACTATATTCACACTATCAAAAGCATCTTGTTTTGTGCATTCCATTAATCTAAGAGTCAATACAATTTAAAGCTAATTCTATGTCAGTCAAACCATCTATTTGCCACATTTTGACAATGAAATCTGAGAATTTTTTTTTGTAATTTATAAAATAAGAGGGACTAATTTGTAACTATACCAAATCTTAGGGTAGCGGATGTAAATTGCCTAGAAAATATAACAAATTAAAAAAATCTTAAATATTCACAATGCAACTTGCCAACTAATTTCAAGCAATATTTATATTAATATTAACTCTATTTTTGGTATTTATAAGCTGAGTCAACTCATCTTGTACTGTCGTTACAGTAAGTATCTGATTTAATCGGGACATTTCGGAAGTAATTCTGAGTAGTAAGCCTGCAGGAAAATGGAATGTGAACATAGATTTATTTCTGCATGCGTGTCTGTCGAAATTTCCATGAACACCTGTCTCCTTCATCTCTGATTCTTCTCGGTCTTTTCTTAATTTCCACAAAGTTTAAGTCTACTTTCTGATCTCCATTTACTCTCATGCATGCACCCAAATTAATCGAACCCTCTCCCTCTATAAATACATGCAGGATTGGTCTGACCAATAATGATCATGAACATTGAACAAGTGCTAGTTTTACATACACACATATATGTATTTCTGTATATATTATATGTTTTGGTGAGATAGAAAAAAGAGTTGCAGTAATTAACAGTAGTACGTACTGATCGATGAACATGGATGATTTACTACCAGGTTTCAGATTCTATCCGACAGAAGAAGAATTGGTTTCTTTCTATCTTCATTATAAGCTCAACTGCTCAAGAACGGCAGACATTGATAAGGTTATACCAGTTGTCGATATTTATGATTACAATCCATGGGATCTTCCACGTAAGTTATAATACGTACTATTTATATACATTAAGTTTATGATCATATCATATCTTTTTAATATATATGTATATATAGGAAGAGACTAGAGGATCAGGTAAACGAAAGTTAAATAATAGAGTAGATATGTTGTTTCCATATCTGTATCCGCGCTCATCCGCATTCGTTTAAACATATATGCGATATCTGAACTCGCATTTATAACTGGTGGATTTTGGAGAAAAGTATCTGAATTTATATATATATATATATATGGTTTAATTTGGACCGATATTATAGATTCAGATACATTCGTATCCGAGTCATCATCCAATGTTTACGAATTCGATCTGAATATTTTTTCCATTTTATTATAATTTTTAACATCATAAAAAATAGTACTGTTTTAGAATCCCCTATTTCTTGATATTTACTATATATTAGAATCATGGGATCTTCCACGTACCTAATACTATACATATATAATTTCATATTTCTTGATATCTTTATAATATAAGTATATAATTCCTCAGGTATATGTTAAATAGATGTTAAACGAGGTACTGGAAATGCTGTTTTCATATACATATCGGTTCAGTACAATTGTCATCCAGATAATCCACATCCATATGATAATGTTAATTGGTTTTGGAAAAGGAAACATTGAATTCGTATTTATGGGATATTACTCTAATTTGGAAACATTAATCTCCGGAGCTATTATATCTGAATAGTTACAAATTCGGGTACTACAATTGATATCCGATTATTTGATTAATTCGTTTTATGATTACAATTATATATATGTACGGATAACTACACAAACCTCCCGAGGTTTGTTAAAAACCCAAAAAACCATCAAAACTTTACAAATGCCCCATAATAAACTATAACCTTACAAATACCCTTAAAGGGGAAAGTGTAAGGTTGCAAAGTTCGATGGTGAAATTGTAAAAGACGCAAAAGTTCAAGGGTTGTGTATTTTACCCTTATATATATTTTCAGTAATTGTTGATATCCTTTTGTATACGTATGGTTTGATTAAATTACAATTAGGTGATCAATATACATTATTAACTTCTTCTTTATGATTGCATGTTATGCTCACATATATAAACAATATATAAATAATCGATATATCCATGCGTGACTGATCATAAGCAGAAGTTGCTGAGGATCTGGGAATTGGTCCAGCTGCAGACGGCGGCGAGCAATGGTTTTTCTTCATTCCGAGGCAGGAAAGGGAAACCCGTGGAGGAAGGCCAAATCGGCTTACGACTGAGGGATTTTGGAAAGCAACTGGCTCTCCATGCGACGTTTACTCTTCAAATAATGGCGTCAATCTTATTGGAAGGAAAAGAACTATGGTTTTCTATGCTGGACGAGCTCCCAATGGAACTAAAACACTTTGGAAGATGAACGAGTACAAAGCTATTGATCATCATCAAGCTGCTGCTTCTTCTTCATCAACTGCTGCAAATCCACAGGTCTCGCTCTACACTATTTAAGTTATCATTACCAAATTAAAATTCCTTTGGAGCTAGCTTGTTTGATTTGATTCATGACATGTTTCCACCTTGTTCTTCTGTCGTGATTTTAGATTTTTGAATATGAATAGAAAAAAGGGTTTAACCGGCCGGGGTCGGGTTAATGATCCGGCCATTGCTCACTTTATGGACATATATATTTTTAGGGGATAATTATAGAAAACCCTTGAGGTTAGATTTTTTTTCTAAAAATACCCTAAAACCTTAAAATATTACAAATACCCCATGGACAATTGAAACCTTACAAACAACCCCTTGAAACATAAAAATGTAAACAAAACCCCCTAAACAAAACCTTACAAACATAAATGTAAGGTTACAAGGTTTCAGGGTATTTTTTGTAAATAACATAAAATCTCGAGGAGTTTTTCGTAACTGACCCTATTTTTAGTTCATAATTATAGATAAATTTTTTGGGTACAAATATATATAGTTCATAATTAGCTAGTGATTTATCTGGATTTTTTGTTAATTAGGTACTGGCACTGCCTTCCTCAAGTTCTATTACATTTAATTTATAGAAACTTAACATGACCAAATTAAATCGAGTTAAGTTAATTTTTTGATGATGAAATATTTTTATGAGAATAAATAGAACGAGGTGAAGCTGATCAGGAAAGAAAACCAAAAATAAATTATAATGGGTTAATTTGCAAAATACTAATAGTTAGAAAAATATGGGTATTGTTTTTATATTTTTAAATATGAAAATTCAACTAACACCCCAAAATGCACTATGGAGGAAAATTGGAAAATAAAATTCAAATTTATGCGATGTTGGACACGATTAATGATGAAAATTGAAAAAAATATAACAAAAATAGGACTAAATGTGAAATTAAAAAGTAAACAGATTAGGACTAAAATCGAAAAAACCATCAAGCTCTACGACGGAAATGAGATTTTTCATATATAACTTTTAAGTTATTTGGATTTGGTGAAAAGAATGAGATTACTTAAGCAAACTACGACTGGTTTCTTCTACCTGTGATCTTATTTGAATATACTGCAGGTACAAGATGCTAGCTAGTCACATTAAAATTAGCATAGTAGAAATAGCATATTGATATTGCATGTTTCTATTACAAAGTCTATATATATATATATATATATATATATATATATATATATATATCACATATATAAGTCTAAAATATCCCTTCTGTTTTAAGAAATTATAGAAAACCCCTGAAGTTTCAAATAATTATAAAAATCTTACATAATATAATACCCCCTGTACTTTATACATAATCTTACACTGCGACAAAGCCCCAAAATACCCTGACACTTTATACAAAATCTTAGAAGAAAACCCAGAATTTATAATTGTTTGAGACCTCATCAGTAAGTTTTCTGTATTTTTTGAAATTAGAGGGGGTAATTTGTAATTATAGAAAATCTTAGGAGTACTATATATATTTCGTCCTATCACACATATTATAACATTCCGCGCATCATATGATAACATATGTGTGTGTTCGTGGTTCGTTTTGGTGCAGTTGAGGGACGAAGTGAGCTTATGCCGAATTTACAAAAAATCAAGAGGCAGCTTATGGGCATTTGACAGACGGCCACCGGTGAGAGGCGACCAAGCGGCAGCGGCGGACGTCACCCCCAATGATGCATCCACATTAATGAGCTACGAATACCAACACATGATTAATACTCCAGCTAACCAGACAAATCCAGATAATTCGATATCCCACATCGATGATCCTTCCCAGCTCATGCAGTTGCCTCTGGAAAATGATAACATTAATAATGCATTCAACGAACCCCTCTGGGATTCTCAGGAGTTCAACAGGTTCGATATGTGAGTGAGAGCTCATATGTATGGGAAAAATAACAGCAACCAAACATGGTACTAGGGTCTACGAGCTAGAGTGTTTAATAGTAACGTATTTAAATAATTTTAAGACATGTGAAGGGGCCGGTAGATTTAATAAAATTAATTAATAAATGTCGCCATTAATTTCAAATTGGATCAAAGTTATTATCAAATATTAGATATTATTTTTTGTAATTTTAATTTCATTGCCATGCATTAAACTTGCTAATATTACAGTTTTGTAACGATATGATGCCAGATTCTGCCATCATGGCGTAATTAAGATCTAGTATTAATTAATTATAATTAATTAACTGTTGCAGATCGATTATGGAAGTATATAAGACTTTCCTCTAATTAATATAATATTATATAGACTTCTTAGAAAAACATAAAACTTGGATTGTCCATATACTGTAGGGGAACTTTTGGTGTGCTTTTTGGGCTTCATTGGTTAATCAAAAGTACTGAATCGATCTCTGTATACTGGCCAGCAGCTAAGGGAATTATATATTTAGTAGTACTATTCATACATTGTACAGAGATTTTGATCCACTATGTAGAAGTTTGTTTGGTGTAATTATAAATAAGTTCGTTTTATTTCAAAAATTACAAAAGCAATTCATAAATTTTCTTATGTAGATAAAATCTTTACTGAATTCGGACTATATATATTAATGATAAAATTGAATATTTAGTCATGTAAGTATTTGAGTAACAGATTTAGTTCTACATGTTTTCTATTTTTAATACATTTGGTTCTATAATTTTACACTCCTCATTAATCTTGCTATTTTCCGGTCATGAATTTTCTATCGACATTTCATATTTAGTCTCTTAACTTGGTGGTCGGATTAAACAAATGACTGAACTTTATCAATTATTCAATTAGATAGTGAGAAAATGAGTTAGCTAGGGTACTTCTATCTAAATTAGGCAAAAACCGCCGTTAGAGAGAAGGAAAATGAATTCAAATTATGCGTTTAATCTAAAAAACTAAGTAGTAGGAGTGTGAAAATCATATATAAGAGCTAGCAAACGTGTTAAAAATTAAAGACCAAAAGTGTTAATTAAGGACTAAATGTTTTAAAAATAGAGAAAATATAGGACTAAATCTATTACTCAAATACTTACGGGATTAAAATTGAATTAGAGTACCAAAAATGCAATTTTGTCTAGCTATATTAATTAAACAACTTGAAGCTCCATCCCCTTGCAAACTAGGGTTAAAAGTAAATGCGGTTAAAACCTGATATGACCAACGCGTGCAAGTGAAGACCCATTTTTACCATGAATTTCATTCACTTTATTTTTTAATTACTTTAAAAACGAAAATTTCTGAGTTTTTTCTTTGTACTATTTTAAAATATAATATGCTTGTTATGTGCAAAATTAAAATACATGTGTAAATGATCATTTAGAAGACGTACGCACATGACTGACTTAGGATATATATAATATAAAAAATATTAAAATTCAAGATTCAGATAAAGATTTTCCCAAGAAAAAATAAGTGTTGTATGACCTAGCTATATATATATATATATATATGTTGCCGAAATATATATCCATCCCACACGTTGAGGAAACGAAAACTAAAACATGCAAAACATTAAATAGTTGGTCAAGCATTGACAGTTTGTATCTCTCCTTCAATGTATATATAAATGTAGAATTTATTGATCATGACTTAATTTCTATTGATGGAAAGTTTAGTAGTATTTGTCGACTTAATTGTTTCTTCTTTCTGCATGCCCTTTAGCAAACGAAGAGAGAACTACGTTTTCATTTGGGTATTTCGCACGAATTAGTTACTTTATTTATTTTTAATTGGAACCAACGAGTACTGTACGTAGATCTGATCGGGTTTTCATAAGGATTTTCTTTTCTCACAAATCCAATTAATAAAACATATATGAAAGTTTGAATCAATCACCAAAATATATAGGGAATTAACCAAAAGAACAACCGAGTACTAAAAGTTCCTACGGATTAGGTGCTTTAGCAAACTTATTTAATAGAGAATTTAATTATATATTAATGCGTGGAAATTAAAGTGTACGCTTAATTATCTTGTTGGGCCGTGAGAATCTAGCTTGGTCGTTCCATTTTTTTTTTCTTTCTAAACCACAATATTATTTATGATTTACGTTTCTTTATTAAATCTAAGTTTAAATTGAAAGTTTAACTTCATAAATATATTGAAAATTTATTAATTAATTCTGGTAGTCAGGCGTTTGGTTTTATGAGGCTCAAAAATTGTCGGGGATATCATGTTTTATCGTTGGGTTCTAATTTTCTCTGTTTTCATAATATTTTTGTATTCTGTCCGCCATATATACTTTTCTCTAGCTAGCTAACTATTGATGTTGCAAGAGTTCTTTAATTACATGATGTCATATATTAATTATTGATATAATATTTTTAATCGTCCTATCCTGTCCAGTCCTGTCTTTGTAGAGAAAAATACAAAATCTCTAACAAGAACCTTTTCACTACAAGAATTCTTTAACATGAGGAAGATACAAGGAGATCGAGACAAATTAATTAACGTTTAGCACTGACAGCTCAAGAAAATTGTCGGAATGCATTTTATGGCAAAACAAAATAACTAAATGAATTATTATATTATTAATTGGTGAAATCAATATTCACTCGATCGTGTGTGTAACGACCCGAAAATTTCATAATTAATTCTTGGAATAATTATTCGACATTTAGTTAAATTTTATATGAAAAGATTTAACTTTGTTAGTTAATCTTAATTTATTATAATTATTTCAATATCTTTAACCTTTTATAATTACATTTTCTACCCCTCGAATTATTCTAATCTATATAAACGAACCTACAATCTTCTAAAATACCCTTGCACTACCTTGAACACACCCACACTATCTTGAACACACTCACATCCTCTTGAACACACCCTTTGCACCCTCTTGGGTACATAATCATTCGAGAGAGAGAGAGAGAGAGAAGAGAAGGAGAAAAGAGAGAAGAGAAGGAGAAGAGAGAAATTCCATTCCGAATTCGTTTCTTGACCGATTTAAATTCCGAGACCAGTTTTACGATCCTCATTCGATTCTTTATCGGTAACCTTCTTTCTCCAATTCATTTCATCCATTAAATCTTTCAATTTTTATAGTTTTTATATTGAAAATATATTTGATGAATTTCTTGATTCGTAGGTTATAGTTTATCATTTTTAGCGTAGTTCGGATCAAATGATAGATATTAATGTGTACAATGCATGAGTGTGAATTTTACATGTTAATTTCAGCCTTAGAATTCCCCATATTTGATTTTTGCATGAAACTCTCGAGAAAACCTTAAAAATCGCGTTTCTGCACCTGGGTGTTGGAACCACATGGCCCAACGCACGGTCTTGCTCAAGACCGTGCGCCGGACCGTGCACAGCCATTTAACCTTGCACCGGCTTGCGCACGCCGGTGCACCAGGCCGTGTGCCTTTGTTTCAGCCTGCACGGTCTTGGTTACGTGCTCAAGACCGTGCACAAGGCCGTGCGTTAGCCCGTGTGTATGCCTTAGCCAATTTTCCAGCCTTTTTCCTTAGTTGCTCACGGTAATGGGGTCAAATAATCAAAAATAAAAGTTGACTTTTTGCATACGACCCCCTAAAATTGAGCCGTTTTCACCTATAGCTTCCTTATGATTCAAGGATGAATATTTGGTAAAGTTTTCAAAATTCCGAACTCGTTCGGACCTTGAATCGAACCTTTTTCGTTTAGGGCTTTTTCCCCAATTTTTGAATGTTGTCCGAAAAATCCGAAAATCGCATGAGTGCTTCTTTTTAATATTATATGAATGAATGTGCAATTAGAATTTCAATTGAGTATGTTTATCATTGTTAATTTCGTATTTTTAGTTTAATTGATTTAATTGTATTTTAATTGTATATTCATTTGATACATGTTGTTTATTGGTTTTAATTGCAATGTAGTCTTTGAGAGTCGTTGTCGTGTCTTGTCTTATGTGATTTTGTCGTCTGTTAGTTTCAGGCTGTCTTGTCAGGACATTGCTTGGAGTGTCTTGTCGTTCCGTGTTTCCAGGTGAGGGTTTTAAAATGATTTCAAACGGAGTAAGAATTCTTTTAATTTATTGCGAACTCCCCTTATGTGCTGCTCTTATTGCTTCGTTTTCCTTTCTCGTATAATTATTAGATATTTAATCTATATTTTAAGGTTGATCTCAAATGATTTAATATTAAATTGTACTTAGGAGTATCCCTAAACCATTTTATTTTCATAAGGCAAGTAAAATTATTTATTTTCAGCGTGACGGTTTGACTTAGGATTTATACCCTTCGTCGTCACTCAAACTTGCCCAAATTCAATTTATGTACGGTTTTCAAAGTGAGCAAATTCATGACATTTCAACATGGGGCCCGGGAAAGCATCCGAAGGTTATACCTGGGGACGAGCGTCTAGGGGTAATCCGAGGTGCTTCTCCCAAAACTAAGCGTCAATCGTGGCCCGTCAGGAGTTGATAGCCACGGTTGGGAGTGATGGTGGGCGTTGCATTCGTTGCACGTTTTCCTAAAATTCACAGTCGCCCGAAATAGCGATTCGGGGTCAGACACCGGTGATGGAGTGTATGAACGTGAAGGGGTTATAAGGAGGAACAGACCCATTCTCGCTGGGATATTATTTGCGTGCATGTTACTGCTTTAATTCTTTATCATTATTTAATGTCGTATACGCAAGTCGAAGCACGATCCGAATTTTCTTCAATTATGCAAATGTATTTTCATATATATATAATTTAAAATCCGGACACGTGGCTCGTACTTGATCCCTCTTAACCTTCACTGAGTGTTTTTACTCACCCCCTCTATTTTAATTCTTACTTCAGGTCGACAGGTGGCGTTGTCACCTATCATGTCAGTCGGCAGCAGCAGGTCTAGGTTGGCTCGTGTGTCTTGTCTTGTCAGTGTCCCAACAACAGTCGTGTTCTTGTTATGAATTTATTTAATGATGTATTTTGGATTATGCTTTAATTTTAAGTACTTACGTGCCCCTGATGTGGGATAGATTAGACTGGCCATGAATGGCATTGATTATATTATGATTGAGAATGATGTATGAATTACGTGGCCATGGATGGCTTATATGATATTTTATATAATTGTTATTACTTCCGCAACTCTGATTTATTTATTATTTATTGCTGTTGTTGTTGGGCTGTCGTTTGCTGTTGCTAGTTTTGCTTGATTGATTGCCGTTCGCCGGGATGGATTTTTAGATGGGGTACTTATACCTCGTTTGAGGGTTTATCTCGGTGCGGATGTGGTGTCCTTTCTGCGGCCAAGGAAATGGGCGCTACAGTGTGTAAATGTCACATATGCATATATAATCTCATAAATCCACAATTTCTATTTAGAAAATAATATGGAAAGAAAATTCACTTATGTGACATAAATTGCAAAAATTAATAACTAATATAAATCACAAAACGCCACTTATTTCTATTGAACAGCATTCCCCTTTAATTTTAAGTGTCAAGTGATCTGTCATTAAAACTTAAAATGGACTATAAACAGCTTGTTATAATAGTATTGTTCCCAAACGTAGTTTGTAAAAGGGATAATTACACTTACACTCCCTTGACTTCGGAGTAAATACAGCAAGATCCTATATGTTATTGGAAATCACAGATAGATCATCTTACCCTAACGGAAACCTAAAAAACGTAACGGAAAGTTATAATATGACTAAATTACCTATAATATTTTCGTTATAGTATTTGCTATACATGAGCGAAGTGATTAAGTTGTTGTCCAGTTAATAAAGCGTTAGCATCTACGTGGAAATAAGAAAATGACTAACGACAGGACCTAGGTATTAGCAGAACCATAGTCGAAGGGGTGTCTCTATAATTTCCAATAGTACAGGCCGTTGAGTTTTGCTGTATTTTTCTCTAAGTCAAAAGATGTAAATGTAATTATCCCTTTATAAAATAACTAAAATAACAAGCGAGGTGGCCCGGCCACCATTTAACGGGCCCATAACAAAAACCGCTACTAATAGCATTATTGAAAATTCTATTTAAGTACCTTTTTCATTCTTGTTTGTTTGCACGACAAAATAATATTTTAAGACTCAAAATACCCTACACATAGTATGTCTTGCACATCAAAGCATCTCTTACTCTGGACCACTTTCAAGTTTCAAATATCAAATAGGAGGAGTAGCATGTGCATGCATGCATGCATCTTCCCTCAAGTTCAAAAAAATTTGTGGTTGAAATAGTTTCGTAAGACAATTAACTAGACAAGTAGCTAGTTTTTATCTTTTTGAATCTTGATGATAATTAAAAATATATATACCGCAGAATAGGTACGAAATTAATTATGGAAATCATATGTTAAGACGACGAACTAATAAACTCTAGCTCAAAACATTTAATAATTCTGTAATATTTAGTTTTTTAAATTCTAGAAAACTCATTTTGTTTGGTTTTATATATTTTAGAGTTGTCGTAATGTTTAATTAATTTTTCAATCGAATTATATATGTATATATATATATATATATATATATATATATATATATATATCCACAAGTTGTAATGATTTATTATATTTTTCAGTCGAAAAAAAGAAATTAAATTGATCTCATATATCATATATCCCTTAATTTATACGACAACGACGTTACGACGTACAAGAAAAGAGAAGACAAGATGATTATAAATTGAAGGTATATAAACAATTTCACTTTATTCTTGATTTCCAAGCTAATAACTCAAGCAGCATAATTGGCTGCCAATCTTCCAATTACTACTGTCACGCCACAAGAACCGCGGATCCATTGGATATTGATGATGTCGGTTTTTGGTAAGTGATCAGAATCAACCATGTGGCCTCGATCTGTCAGTTGAATTTGTAGAGGGGAGTCCGACTTTGACCTGAAAAGCACTAGCACTGGGTTACTTGTCCGGAGGGGATTGTCTACGGCGTAACCCCTCCACTGAATTAAGTCAGTTTTAGAATATGATATTCGCAAAGGGATGAAGAAGGCCGGAGCAATCAATTAGAAGAGCTTACCTACCATAATAAATGATGGGGGTATTTATAGGGGGAATCCACACACACTGAGTACACTGTTTGTGTGTGCATTAATGGCCTCGACTGCGGGGCATTTAATGCTTGTGCCTCGAGTCAGATTCATTCCTTAAAAGGAATGATTGTCTGTCACTTCAAGTGGTACAGAGTACGGAAGGCAATCAGAACATATACGGCGCAATTAATGCAGCTACAGTGAGGTCGACCGTGTGGAGATGAGACAGGTTCGAGCCCTTGGACCTCGACCCTCAAGGCACGCTCTTGGGGAGATATAGCGAGTCGAGTATCGATTCTCGAGCGTGGTATGGCCGAGCTAGAGACCTTAGAGATTCTACAGAGCCGTTATGACGGTCGAACTATCAGGCCGAGCCATATGGTCGATCGCCGAGCTTGTTCTTGGGCCACGTGTGAGTTGACTCTGGCTAGATATACGTGGCGTTTGATTCTCTAAGATTGCGCCACGTGTATTCTCCGGAATATTCCCCATCAGATATGAATATAAGTTTCGAACCCATTAAGTGCAACCTGAAATTGGGCCTAAACTACTGCATGCCCAAAAAGAATATCCATTGGTTATACTTGAATTCTAACTTATATATTTAACATAAGTCTTATACTTGTTCAAGGTGCGACAGGGAGTATTTAATTTTATTATTTGAGCAAATGAACCTGATCAAGACGAACCAAGGATCCTAAACCCGAAAAAATAGAATATTAACTCTACATAACATTTTCTGGGTGAATGTCGGAAGATGTAATCAGTGCAGCTTTTGTGTGCAGGCCCGTGGCCTGATCACAATACCTTCTTCTTAATTTTCATTTTTATTCGCTGTTAAATTACCAATTTTATTCTCCATTTTTTGGAACTTGGTCTGATTTATACGTGAAATACCTTGTAGCCCTAATTTATCATATTTTAAGATATTACTGCTGTCGGGGGTGGGGGTATATATGAATTATCCAGAATTCCATGCAAACAAAGTGAGAATGAAGAATTTTTTTGTCTAATGACGCTTATCAACAACGGTGGGAATGAGAGAAAAGCTGAACAAACATTAAAAATAATTATATACCATCATTAAGGGAAGCAAATGGGCTACAACAATCACATTCAACGCGCGTGTAACAATAACATATGGGATTGGGTTTATTTTACAACTTATTTGAAAACATATGGTTTGTGGAGTGATATTCTACTTTCGTATAACACGAGGATCTCCATAGCAAAAATCCAGTGTCTTTTATTATTGTTAGAAAGTTTAGGGTATTCTTTTATAATATCGACAAACTTAATGGGCAATAATTATAATTTGCTAATATGATTTTACAGAGAACCATGCAAGTAAAGGAAAATGACACTAGGCCACTAGGGCTACCAAATGTGTGAGAGAGAGGGATCGACTTCAACACCAGAATATATAGAGTATCTATCAACTTTACCAAAAAGCGGATGATACGGACAAAGAATCCATAGCCTTATCTATAGGCGTACTCAATGTTTTGGAATTTGTATTTATGCATGCATACATACAAGTAATTTGTTTTTGGTCTTTTTTCCTTAATATTTTATAAAAAACGTTAAATTATAAGTTACAAATTTTAGGTATATTATATATATCCCAATTATTATCTCGTCTTAATTTATGCGGCCGGTATTAATGTTCTAAGTTCACATTAAATTTTGCCTATTTACTGTATAGTAATTTTTCTTGATACTTTTTTGATAGTGATAGTGGTAGTAATCACATGAGCTAGCTATAGCAGCTTGATTAAGTAGAAACAATAATATATATATACTGTAAATGAGTAAGCATTTTCCATTGGAAATAATTGTAGTACGTACTCTTGGACTCGATCGGATGGCCCTTAGCTTCCGAGTTGCATGTATATTTTGTCATTTTCCGGCCTATAAGTTGAGATTTCGCAGACGACTTTGCTTGACTTAATTGTGTGAGTGAAACCAATTAAGGTACGGTGACGACTCGACTTATATATATATGTAGCAATTTCAACACCGCCCCTTCTACGATATTTCTTCGTTGGAAAATAGACAAGTACTTATGAATATTTGTGAACTTGATGCATGGCAAAAGTCTTTTTCCAGATCTAGCTAGCCCAAATGGATAGACGACTCACATGACAAATATATATAGTTAATAAACTTCCGGTTGCCAGTGGGATCGAGGAGACTATACTTACTATAGCTTGTGCATGGAGCAATTCGATTAGGAGGGTCGCCTCCAATGGAGACCTTTGCAGTATCTAAACACGGAAAAACAAAGTGAAAAATCAAATTAAATAGATCTAGTTGCTAAAAAAAAGTTACAGTTTGTCCTACAACTAGATAATTAATATGTTGTTTTGGTGTGAATTACCATCAACTTAATTATGGTGTAAGAATAAAGCTAGCTAGCTAGAGTTTTAATTAAATTTGGGAAAAGAGGCTGGGTCCAAAATGAAATAGTATGAAATTTTCAGATCCTTTTAACGTTTATAGGCACATGTGTTTGTTTCTCACAGTGTTGGAATTAACATGACTGGAATAAGTTGGAATTAAGATCAAATGAGTTGAAATTCCAAGACTAAAATGTTGTAAAAATTGAGTGATCCAATTGAGTACTTCTAGTCGAGTTTAATTAGGTGTCTAATGACTGCAGACGGACCAGTAAGTCAGTCAAAGATTTAAAGCAATTATTAAGAGATTCGTTCACCTACACTAAGATGGGAATTAAAACACGTAAAATATTTGCTAGAAATACTCTCTGATGCTTAATTCAGTTTAAAATATTTTAGAAATAGATTGAATGTGTGATTAAGATATCAAATGCATGCTTTAAATGTATTTAATATTTTTAAGCTACTAATAAAGTTATAGATTTTAATTTATTTTAACCTATATATAAAAATGAAACCCATATATCTTTTTAAAAGAGAAGATGAGGATCAATATACACCTAATTATTAATTCCTAGCTAGCCTTAGTTTATATATAAATTAAGGGAAGTAGTGATCAGGTATTTTCTTGACCAATTAATCTGCAGCAGATCATTCAACAATCTGAGCAATCTTCAAAGATCACGAGCTAGCGTTTGCAGCTAATAATTTGACAAAATAGCTAGCTAGGGCCAAATTAAGATTTAGTTGCATGTGTATGGTCGATCTCAGGCTCTAGCTCAGCTATATATATTTACCAAGAATCTCAAAATTAGAGCAAAGCTTGGGGGTTTTATAGTTTTTTTTTTTTTTTAATTTAACAAAAGTTGCTAGCTATTTAGTAAACAAAATATCTACATTTGTGACATTAAGTGATGATGACCAGTACTTGATCATATATAAAACCAGCTTCATCTTAGCTAATTTGTCTAATACTGAGAATATTATGGTGGCCTAATATTCAGTGAAGAGGTATATATTTTGCTTTTGTCTGATTGTTATTTTGGTTTCATTTGCCCAACTAGTATTGGATTCTTTTCAAGATCCTCACCTCAATCGAATGCGTTGTAACTTTTAGAATTGTCCAATTTTCACAATTTTCTCCTACTTATAATAGTCTCTCATGGTGAAAATTGGAAGATTTTGAGAAATTATCAATTTTGAAAGAAAGACTCCTCAAAGAGGGGAAACTATATTAATTTAAATCAGCAATAATAAAGTTACGAGTAAAAGTAACATCACCCCAAACCATGCAAATTTAATTGATATAGGATATTGACCATGATAATTAGAAAAGTTGATAATTGTGATGTAGTTTTTTTAGTGATCAATTTCCAGCAAAAATTACTAAGTGGAAAGTATGAAGTATCTAAGTTAAGTTAATAGAGCTAGTACGTAGCTTGCAATTTAATTTGCCAATTTACAGATCTTATAATGCTGCAATGCACCCAACTAGATCCAATTAAAAATCAAATTCTTTTCCAACCCAACCTATATATTTTTGGTCCAAAGTTTATTTAACAAATATTGGATTCCTTTGTTGGACCCAATATACCCAAACCCAACACAATCCCAACACAAACCCATCTCAATACACTATTCAAACCCACACATTTCCTTTCCCCCCATATTTCTTGGGGAAATCAACTTTACTATCATTTGTACAAAATTTAATTCATGAAACTTATCATAAATCAATGCAACTTTGATTCAATTTAGCATATTCTTGTATTCTATTAGTATTTTATTAGTTGAATGCATGACATACTTGTGAGGAAGGGGAATAGGAGAAATACATTTGAAAGTGACATTTCAAATAGAGACAAACAATTATTAAATACAATGGCGGAATTACATACAAGTGGGGATGCACAGTGCATCAATCTCGGGCCCTCACTTTAAAATTTTTTATATATATTGTATATTTTCTAAATTATTCTACATATATAGTATTTTTAAATTTACATATATATAATTGCATGCTTATATTTTGAAATAAGTTGTGCAAATTAATGCCAAGCAATAATATCAAGTTCTCTGTATAAGCTCAATCCAGAGTTAATAGTGTCACTTTTGTTTAATACCGATAGTTCTTGATGCCACATGAACAATTTATTTAGCCAAAATTGGGCTAAATTGACAATTTCAGAATCTAAATATTCCGATCAATTTTCGCGAGCTGTGCGCATGACAATTCACTTGAAATAACATAAAATATAAATATGACAAATGTCAGCGAGCCATATGTAATTTGCTTATTATAATTTTGTTACAATGTGGAAATCAATAAAAATTAATAAAGACATAAAGGGGGTCTAGTTAGTACGTATATATAATTAGAAATATATACAAGAGTTAGAAATGGAGTCGGCTAGAATCGAAATTCATCATGTGTGTAGGCCATATACTACAATGACACGACATAATTTTTTCCACATAATTATTCCTTGGAAAATTCGGAGAACAACAAGCTCTCATTTCAATCGATCGATCGTCTACCCTAGCTAGCTTAATATTTTTAGTTTTCTAAATTAACTTCTCCCTATCAATACAATACAAGAGCATGAACTAGTCTGCAGAAAGACAAGTTATATATACATATAGCTAGCAAGATGCATGATCTCCCTGTAGGTTTTAGGTTCTATCCGACCGAAGAAGAACTGGTTTCTTTCTATCTTCCTAACAAGCTCAAAGGCACTAAACCAGACATCGATAGGGTTATACCAGTTGTCGATATTTACGATTACAATCCATGGGATCTTCCACGTAAATACTCGTTTTATATGTATATTTTTTAGGTTTTTATAACTGTCTATATATATATTTGCACAAGAAAGCTAGAGATCATATGTCGACTTCATATTGATCTTCATATATTAATTTGCCTACATATGTGTGCATATATATATACATAGTCGTCATTA
The DNA here is from genome assembly GCA_958496215.1 of Verbena officinalis. NCBI lineage: Eukaryota > Viridiplantae > Streptophyta > Magnoliopsida > Lamiales > Verbenaceae > Verbena > Verbena officinalis. The sequence continues at coordinate 28,984,854 of OY292390.1, read as the reverse complement.
ATTTCTGCCTCTAAGTTCTTCAAAGTACTTTGATTCCTTCTTTAATTTTCTTGTGTGATTAGTTTTGCCGGCATTTCCTCATATCATGTTTAATTTGCCCTAGCTAGCTAGCTCATCATGCAAGTCTTTTACATCACATATCAATTATTTCTTTCTGTTTTCTAATTTGTTGATTATATATATATCTGCAGAATTTGCTGGAGAACGGTGTCCTCAAGATTCGGAGCAATGGTTTTTCTTCACACCTCGTCAGGAAAGGGAGGCCCGAGGAGGAAGACCAAACAGGCTTACAAAAAAAGGATACTGGAAAGCAACAGGCTCTCCTGGTGATGTTACTTCGTCTTCTTCAAACCAAAGAATTGGAAAGAAAAGAACTATGGTTTTCTATGAGGGACGAGCTCCAAATGGTGAAAAGACCGTCTGGAAGATGAACGAGTATAAAGTTTTTGATTATGATAACAATATTGATCTGCAGCAAACTTCATCCTCACCTAATGCAGATCTCCAGGTTCCATTCTAGCTAGCTCTCCGATATATATCCATAGTTACATCAAATCTATATATATATATATATATATATATATATATATATCTGTGTGTGTGTGTGTGTGTCTGTAATCAAATTCTTGCTGGGGATATATATATATATATATATATATATATATATATATATATATATATATGCATGTTAAAAGTTTGGAAACGAGGCCACACTTCAAGAAAACGTCATTTAAAGTTAGAGAAACATAGCAAAATAAGCGATAATGATAAATTTGTGGTAGTTAATTAATTGTGTTTATTTGGCTGCGTTTTTATATACTTCATAAGTTATGATGAGTAATGGGATAAAATTAGTTTGGCCGTGATTCAGATTTCAGTCCACCTGATCTTGTTGTATGTATATATAGGATCATGAGTAGCTTAATTTTAACTAAGATAAAATTAAATTGGGCCATCAGTACAATCTTATAATTATATAATTAAATAATATAGTGTATTAATTAGATTATTATGATATCCAACAATATTTTCTGAAATAAAACAAGCTAGCTCAATTGGTGACAAAAATATTGTTTTTATGTTGCAATTTAAAATGATTTCATGTGCGTAATTAATAGTTCACTACAAAATAATACCCGGCCCCTTCAATGATGGATTTTTAGTGATAAAAGAAAATTTTGTCACAAATTTTCAAAATTGTGATGAATTTGTGATAGAATAGTAACGGATTAGAAAATAGAGGAAAAATAAGCTTGCTTTTTGTAAAATTTTAAAGTACTAATTTGTGATGAACTTTTTATCCATCACAAAATAAATCAGTGATAAAGCATGCATATAGTGACAGATTTGTGAGAGATACAATCCATCACAAAATGTGTTTTGTGATAAATTTTATTGAGTTTGTGATGAACTTTTTCGTTAGTGAATGATTGTTATCTTGTAATGATTGTGTAGAATTATCAAAATGGATAATTAGCCATCGGCAAAATTCCAAGATCATTGTTCTTGTTAATTATTTCTACATTTTCAGATCTTTGGTACGTCGCCCGTGTGCGAATTATGGCGATCTTTTGCAATTTGGGAGAAATTTTGATTGAAATTGCCATTATTTCATAGTTAGTCGGTAAAAGTATTATAAGTTACCATGCAAATTATTGTACATCAAAATGTCAATGTGACACTACTTAAGGTCCCAGTTATAATCTTTAATTATTCTTGAAATTGACAGGTAAGGGAAGAACTGAGCTTGTGCCGACTTTACAAGAGAAGCAAATGCTTGAGATCAGCATTCGACAGGCGGCCGGCGCCGCCAGCCATGGTGGTGGCAGGCGATCAAGCGGTGGCGCACCACCACGAGCATCAAGCTACTGAGGCAATAACAATTAGTAATAATAATCAACATGAGAATCCAGCGCCTGTATCACCAGTACAGGAGATTAATATGATCGTGAATAATAGCGCTGCAGTAGTTGATGGAGCTGCTTCATCCTCAGGAGACCATACTACTAATCCTTCCCAATCCGTGGAAAGTGATCAAAACAATTGGGAAATATTAATGGCTACTGATCATGATGAACCCTTGTGGGATTGGGATGATTTTAACTGGTTTGATGTCTGAATTAAGGATCGATGCATGATATATATAGGAGCCGCTCCAGAAATATATATATCGATTTATACTTAATTAACGCCGCTCCAGAGAATTGAGAACTCTACTTATATAATTATCAGTAATTAATATATACTTTTCCTCTGATATATATTTTGTTAATTTTTCAAGTTTATTTCATTGGCTCATGAGCTGGTTCAAGATCTAAACTACATATTGCAAATAATTAAAATTAATTAGAATTGAAAGTGTTAAGAATAGGTTGAATAATAAGTACTGCCCTAAGATTTGACGAAATTACAATATATTTCTTTAATTTTCATTTATTAGAAAACCTTCATAAGATTTCATTATTCATATAAAATTCTGGTTTGATACACTTCTAGAAATATTTTAATTTGTTTCTTGGAGTCTATTGGTTTACGAGTCAAACCTCACTTAAAGACTGATTAGTGTCGGTCAAACCTCACTTTGCCTGAATTTTATTAATTCACATGAATAATCAAACCTCTATTGGTGTTTTCGTAATAAATAAAAATTGAGGGAGTACTATGTAATTTAACTAAAATTGAGGATATTTAATGTAATTAGGGGCAAACCGACAGGGTCAGAATTGAGATTTAGTAAAATTTGTGTCTGACATTAGAAATATTTTCTCTGGCAATATCAGCAGCCAAAGGACCACCCGGGGAATTGAAAGTGAAGGAACCCCTGCAACTGCATTTTCAATTCGACTGTGTAAGACAACTGAAAAACCCTAAACCCTAGTCTAGGCATTGTCATACAGATATTCGAGAGGGCATTCGACCTTTTATTCCCTCTCATTTTATCCGTGGAATTTTTCATGAGTGAACTTCAATGCAAACAATTAGGAGAGCAATTGTGATCGGCAATGGCTTTGCGGGTGCCGAAAATCAGTGTATTGGTTTAATTCGAGCTCTGGGTCTCACAAATAAATTTACTTTATATGTAAGGAGAATTTTTCTTGAATTAAGGAAGTCCATTTTGAAATTGGATTTTACTTTTAAGTTTCTCTAATTGATTGATGTTACATATTATGCCTTGGTCTAATTTTGTTTATAAATTTGTACTTATTATCTTGTCTAGTGTTTGTAGTGAAACCAGGTCATATTTATTATTGTTGCAGCGTGTTCGTCGGCCGAGAGGCGGAATCAATGGAAGCCTTCAGTGGTTGCCGGTTTCAATCCATAAAAAGATATATGAAGCTGTTGAGTTGATTTGTGGAAAACGAGGGAAGAATGTGGTGCCTCTTCCAGCTGAAACGGAAGGTGACTACTCTAGGCTTGTTGTAGATAATAATATTACATCATTAATTTGGATGCCAACACATCCTGAAAAGTGATCCTTAGATTTGGTTCAGATTAATATAATTTCTTAACTTGTTGCTGTCTAACTGGCATGGTGTCACTCAGATCATTTAGAAGCAGATGCAGGGCATATTGCAAAAATGGCTCATGACACGTTTGTCAGGTACCTATCTGCCTTATTACCCTCCTTTCCAGCATCCATTTAGAACTTGTTTGTGGACCGACATTCGTGAAGTGGTTAAATTGACAATGATCATAGCATAAGCCTTATGACATTAGCAAGTGGCAACATTGTAATGCATTTTGCTTTTCCGAGAATTCTTATTCTATCATGTCCTCAAAGCTAGCCACATCCCCACATTCCCAAATTCTAACATTGACAACCTTTTGCGTTTAGTTATTTGACTTGGTACACCTCTGAATAATTTTATGCTTGAAACCTGATACAATTTTGATTGTGATGTTATCTTCGTATGATATTCTCATTTCTGACATGGATGATAGATGTGAAGAACACGTTGTATGTCTTAAACTTTGATCTTGTCTTTCCAACATGACCATTTCTTGGCTTGTATATGTATCAACTTGATTTGCATCCTTCATATTTCTCGTTTTATATGATTATTGGGTAATAGCTAATAAGCATATGCACATGAGTATTTGTTAGTGAAGAATCTAAACGAGTTTCTGGCTGTTCTCAGCTTTAGTTTTCAAAATGCTTTAGGGATGGCCCAATCTTGGTGGTTGCATCTGGTCGTGATACTATTGCTGTTGCAAGTTCCATAAAGAAGTTAGTTCCAGATAATGTGTTTCTTGTTCAGGTATGATGAGATGCTAATTGTTGAATCCATTATGCTCTAGGCAACTGAATTGAATGCCTTGAGATTCCTTGCTTTAAATCAATGATGCATTAACCCTGTAATCATCTTCTTTTCTATTTCGAATTTTCATTTTTCCAAAATACTCATTTTCGGCTTTGGATGCTGGGGTTTATTATTTAGATTTTGTCAATGTTTTGATTTTTCCTTTCCTTTTAACATTTACCTAACACTCTTTGTTCAGATACAACACCCGCGATCAGGCCTACATAGATTTGATCTAGTGATAACACCTCAGCATGATTATTACCCCTTAACACCTCAGGCACAAAAACAAATTCCTTTCCTACTAAGAAGGTTTGTAACTCCTAGAAAACCTCCTGATAAACATGTGGTATGTAATTTTACCTCTCTCTGCCTTTTTGAAGTTTTCATAGATTATATGATTTCTGAGTTAGATATTACATCCTAGGTCCTTACAGTGGGAGCCCTTCACCGAGCTGATTCTGTTGCTTTGAAAAGTTCAGCTTCTGCTTGGCATGATGAGATGGCAATGTTGCCTAAACCCTTGCTCGTTGTTTCCATTGGAGGTCCTACAAGTAGGTCATTATTTCTGACATTTTTATGCTCCATAAGTCTAATGGTTAACTATTTATCTTTCACTCTCTCTCTAGAGCATTGCAGTTACGGTGCAGATCTTGCAATGCAGCTGACAGCCTCATTGAAGAGCGTTCTTACATCTTGTGGGACCCTCAGAATTTCATTTTCTCATCGAACGCCGAAAATTGTCTGTACACTTTCCATAATTTTATATAATTATCATTCATCTAAGGATTAATGGTTAATCATTCTTTTGTGCCAAACAGGTATCTGACATTGTTGTGGCTGAACTCTCAAATCATCCTAAAGTCGACATTTGGAATGGCCAAGGTACTAACTTCGTTCTTTTTACCTCTACTTACAAGTTGTATCCTCTTCTCTTGCAAAATCTATGTTTCCAAGTGTATAAGTTATTTGAGTTGCATTTATGACTGTTGAGATCGAAATCCACACATGGGACATCTAGCTTGGGCAGATGCTTTTGTAATCACAGCTGATTCAGTAAGTATGTTGAGTGAGGCTTGCACTACAGGGTATGCGCCACTATACCTTTTCTCCTGTCACAATATATGGTTTTTTCATTTTCGTTTTTTACTAGCCAAAAAATTGGAATTGTTGAAACTGCAGGAAGCCTGTGTATGTAATTGGGGCTGAAAGATGTAAGTGGAAGTTTGCAGATTTTCTTAAAACCCTGCAGTCTAGAGGAGCTGTTCGACCTTTCACTGGTCAAGAAAATGTCAGGAATTTCTAACTCACTCACTGTCTTTCCAACAGATATGTATATATAATGTAAAGGAAACGCTGATCTTATCTTGATTGTCCAGATTTTTGAAATGTGGCATTACTCTCCACTATGTGACACTGAGAATGCTGGTAATGAAGTGATCAAGGCACTCGCTCAACGAGGATGGACATTGCGGCAAGAACCACTTTATGACTAATGCATGGTATTTTTAAACTGTCTGATACTCTGATTAATATATCAAATTAGCAGGCTTGTATTTTCACTGACTGCTTAAATTATTAGAAAAATGGCAATTAATATTTCTTAGTTAGACCTGATTGATCTCTAATCTCTATGAAGTTTATCCCCAGTGAGTCTAAATAAGAATTTTGATACCTGCCTCTGCTAATGTAGTGCTCTCAATCAGCATATTTCTTTCCTTTTTTTTTTTTTTTCCCGTTGACCTTTGGTGAATGAAATTTACTAATAAATTTGACGGGCGATTATATAAATTTATTTCGGAAATTACATTATAACTTCTACTATTGACTGCGATGACGATTGAATCTGAGAATCTCCATGCCTGTTCCATAAGCAATCTGAAAAGTTGTTATGATTATAATTTGCTCTTTAGTGGATTAGGGAAGGTGTTTGTTATCAGTTGACTAATCTCGCGAATAAACTCATTTATATTTTATAATATGTGTTCCCACTTATTTGCTTACGCCTGCGATGCAAACTTAAAGAAACAAACCTTTTTTGACTTCGTGACAAATTTTCCTATTCCAACTTAGGAAGACCTTTTTAATTAATTTACATTATTTCATAATATATCTACGTATTAATGTAATGTTCAATTGTACACCCATATCTACCCCATCATCAAAATATTCCAACTTACAATTTCAAAAAGCGATCAAATATTCTCAACAGAAAAAGCTATCAACAACTCTTCTTGCTCCATCATCTTTACACTACATCATCCCAATTTTAATTCCTAAAAGCAATTCAACTCTTGTAAATTAAAGAAATCCCACCCCATCACTATATAAACCCTCATCTTCCTATTCCATAAGCATCACAAGCTTTAATTCAACTTCTTTCTAAGCAATCAAGAAAGCACAGAGCAGCAGCAGCAAGCTAATCTTCATTACAACTTCTCATCGCTTTTTTCTCAAAACTTCCAAAAGAAATGTCGAACATTCCAGAATCCAGCAGCATTGAGATAGCAGAATCAAGCAGAGAAAGAAAAGGAAAAGCAGCTCTTGTGGCGGCCGTTGGGCATGATCGGTCGGGAAACAAAAGAGGTGTTGCAATATTTGATCTCATCCTCCGTATAGCTGCCGCCGCCGCAGCTTTAGCCGCTACCATCACCATGGGAACCGCCGAACAAACACTCCCGTTTTTCACTCAGTTCTTCCAGTTCCAAGCCAGCTATGATGATCTCCCCACTTTCCAGTAAGCCCCCGATTATCTTAATCTATTCATTGTTATTGCAGTACGACAATGTTAATCTGTTTTTCTTGTTTGATTCAGATTCTTCGTTATAGCGATGGCAATAGTTACTGGGTATCTAGTTCTGTCCGTACCCTTCTCCATTGTGTGCATTGCTCGACCCATCGCTGCTGCTCCAAGGCTCCTACTCATCATCTGCGACACTGTAAGCACCTTCCAAAAACACACACACATATACGTTTCTGTGTGCGTATAATAATATGACAAATTAAGTAATAAACAATTTAATTGGGTTTGTTTTGACGGCAGCTGACACTTTGTTTGGCCACTGCGTCGGGCGGTGCGTCGGCGGCAATAGTGTACCTGGCCCACAATGGTAATGACAGCGCTAATTGGCTGGCTATATGCCAACAATTCACTGATTTCTGCCAGACGACCAGTGGAGCGGTGGTCGCGTCTTTCATCGCGGTGGTTCTCATCGTTTTTCTGGTGGCGCTCTCCGCCTTGGCACTAAAGAAGCATTGAAATAGATTGTTTGCGTGAATTGTATATGGAGTCGTGGTTATGTTTGCAGTGAATTTGATTTTAAGTTGCCAGTTTGGTGTTAATTTCTGTTGTATTGGAAACAAATCAGATGTAGATCACATTTGTATTGTAATTTGCTGTTCAAAACAATGAGGAGGATTATGTATTTATTTCTTCTTATCTTTTCTTTAATTTTTTCTTCATGAATAATTACACTTACATACACACTTTTGAACATGATCAGACACAATATCAAGAATAGATTTAGCCAAACAAATATTTGTTGCACGTTAATAATGATCCACCTTTAAATTACAAAATGGGCAAAAGCCAACTACCATTAATACGACTTAACCCAATTAATCCTAATCTTCTAACATAAAATTGTATAGAAAAATTTAAAAATTTAAAAAAAAAACGAAAATGAAAACATTTATAATTTCATTTGCAGAAAAAATAACACCAAAAAGTGAGGAAGATTGATACCCCAAAAGCGACACAGAACATATCCACCGCTCCCTCTGTTCTCAGCTTTCTCTCTCTTCTCTCTCTCTTCATCTCCGCATATTCTCTGTACCTTCGCAGGCCTTCTTGTGCCCTGTTTCTCCCTGTACCCTTTTTGCCCTCCATTGCCCCTTGTAAAATGCCCAAACTCTCCTTCCCATTCAAATGCTTGCCGTCCATGTCCTCAATTTCCAAGCTCACTTCTCTCACCTGCAACTCCCCACCGTCAGATCCACCGCATGTTACCAATATACCGCACTGCACGAGACCGTGATCGACGGCCAGGATTGACGCAAATCTCGCCTGTACTTCCCCTGTTAGCCAGTGGCGTTGCACCGTAACCGGCTCGTGGGATGAAATGTTCGCAGCCCGCCGGCCGATTGGATCGACTAAAATCCAGCTGAGAGTCATGCCGCTCAGAATTTCTGCGGCGGCGTCTACGGCGTCTGGGTGCTTGACTGGGGTGGGGACTACGTCCTTGGGCTCCAGGAGGTCAATCCGGAAGGGGGAGCTGAGGAACCAACCGGTCTCGGTTTCGGTTTCGTGGAATTTAGTGAAGATTAGCTTTCCGCGGTAGTGTATATCGACGGCCGAGAGTAATTCTGACGGCGGAGTTGAGGATGACTGTCCGAGGCAGCTCTCTGACACGAGAGAGAAGGCGTGTGGGAAAAAGGCCTTAGCGCCGCCGTTGGGGAAAGCGGAGATGACTCCGGCGACGCGTGGAGTGGTGGTCGATGGCCAAGTTGAGTGGCATATGTTGGACCAGAGGTGATCGTCGGAGGAACGGTGGCGGAGAGTGGTGGCGCAGCAGGAGGCGCAGGCGAGGGATGGACCGTCCAAACGGGTGAGGATGTGAGACTCGACGATGTCCGGGTTCAAGGAGGAAAGCCCTGTGGCGGGAGGCGGTGGTGGAGAATGAATTTGCGGTGGCGGCATCTTCTCTGGAACCGGCCGTTACAGTGTTTTTGAAACGTTGATTGGGAACTCTGAATAATAATAATAATGATTTGGATACTTTGAAACTTTGTAGTGAGGAGCTTTTATATTGTAATCCCAATACGAGTTTTTTGAATGTTGTTGTTACAAAATTACCCTTGTATAATATCTAATAATTGACCCTTTTTTTCTTCAGTGTAAATGAACAAATATTTTACATTTTTCTACTGATTATAACTTATTTAAATTATTTTAGTATTTTATATTTATGTGATTTTTTTTTGTTTCTCACCCGATTTTTTTCCGAGTTCTAGATGCTCAATTAGGGGTGATCCTATAAATTCAATTGGATCATACATAAACTAAAATTTGGACTGTAGGCTTTACTTTGACTTGTTGTTGCCTATCGACTTGTGCTGCTGCCTGGGACATAGTATCTCATCCCACTCAATTCGAATTTTAAAATTGTTGATTCAAAAAATTGCTGAAGAAAGACCTAGATGCATGCAACTAATCAAATGTGGTCTATCTAGATACTGCAAACTACGTCAGAATTAATTTTTCTTATATTAAATTAAGTTCACAGAAATCATAGATTTAACTTTAATTACCGGCTTTTCAACGCTAGCCTTGTGTTGTGTTTTGTGGTACAAATATTATCAAATTATATGAGTCATAATCTAGAATTTAATTAAAATTTTACGTGCATAATTTGGAGATGAGTAACATCATCGTGTAGGCGACGTTTGAACTTGTTTTTGTTTGGACTTGACTCGACCTCACTCGACTAGATTTCCAAACGTTTCTTACTTAGATTATTATTATTGAAACTGAAATCACAATATATAATAAGGTCATTTTCAGCGTGCATCATCAGATAAGCTTTTCAAGAACAAGTTGATTAACTTTTGCATAAGTGGTGGACTTTTTCCTTACGCTAAATTATAGCCCATTGATTGATGATTTGACCTGGGGTCCATATTTTTTGAATTGTAATATAGCTATTAAGAATTAAATTATTGAAAAATACATTAAACAATTGCAAGTGGGTATTTTATCTAAAAAATGAACTCTTTTGGTCTTATCCCCATCTATTCAAAGTTCGACCTGAATAGACATATAGAATCATTAATGTGTAAAGAGTCTTCTCATGAATGACACCTCCATTCCATAAACACAAACTCCAGACATCTGATTCGAATAGGGCGAAATTATTAATATTGCCACATATTACACATACAAAATTAATCATCCCTATCTTTCAAGATTTCCATAAAAATAAGCCACAACATATGAAGCTGATCATCTCCAAGAACCAAAATCAATTGATTGCAGAGATATATCACCAAGAAACAAGTCCGTTAAATGCTGCTTACACAATCCCATCCTCCTCCTATGCAAACTGGGATGTACACAGCTCGAAAATCCCGTTTTCCAAGCTGGAAACTTCTGCCTCTCCATAACATGAAGTGTATAAACACACGAAACTGAAGCAGAGCATCCAATCACAAAACATTTGCAGGGTCGTGATTCGCTCACCATTCTAGCCAGTGATACTAAACACAAACCACTATAATTTATTCCATCAAATTTACTTTCTTGTGAATTTAATTCTGTGCTAGCATCCTCAAACTCAATCTCTTCAGTCGATGGGATCCTGCTAAGTTGTTGATCAAACTTCTTCTCTATTTCACCCTCATAAATCCTGTACTTTGCTGCTAGCGTTCGTATACACGACATCCTTAATTGGTCAGAAATAATCTCCTTCAGTTGATTAAAATTTTCAGAGTCAGTGTACCATCTCAGCCATCGGTTGACCAATCCTGCAAACCAATTAATGATTTGATCGTCATCTAATAATACTAGCATATAGCAAGGCCGACCGTATCCTTCTCTATTTGTCAACCCATATCTATGAAGACGCTTCATTATGACTTTTATAGGGGTAATACTTTCTGTACTATAAACAGAATCAGTGGGGCCTGGTAAAAGAGAGAGAGTCGAAGCTGTTTCAGATGATACATATTCTTGAGCCCGTTTCTGAAATTCATAGTAAGAATCTCTCAGTTCTTGGGGAAGAGATGGTTCCACAATATGCTTAGCTAACAAGATTTCTTCACTCTTTGCACTTTTAGCATTTATACTAGTATCTTGCATCCATATTTTCAGAAGTATCTTGTACCAGTGATCGGTTTTCATCCCAGGTTTACGGTAACAGGAAATCTGATACAAAACAGATTTAGTGTCAGCTAACTGTTTGATTTCTGTCTCTTTAACTTTCTTCAGGCCATGAGCCAGCCATTTTTTGCCAATTCTGACAGCTCCTTCGTCCCATGAATCTTGTTTCTGTTCAGCAAACATTTTCACTTTGTCCTTCAGCTTGTGGACGGCTCGTATAGCTGGCGTCTCTTTCAGTTGCCTTTTAATCAAAGAACCGAGAAATTTGACACCATTCACATTGCATGCCAAAATATCAGCTTCATTATTATAATTAGTCTTATTATTATTATCAACCTCCAAATAGAGAGAATTTTTTAAGTAACTCTCGATTTCGGACTTGAAAGATAAAGCCACTTCTTTGGAACCTGAAACAGCAAAAAATATCTCATCCATAAAACGACAACAATGGATTCTCACTCCTGAGCTCTCCAAATTATTGCCATTTATTTGTCTCCTAAACCAGCCACGAAGCTTTGAGTGGGACCCATTACATGTTGACTTGGAGGTCTCATATTGCATTGACATTTTGTAAATCTCGCGGTCAAAGAGATCAAGATAAATGTTCATCAATATAGGGGACAAAACCCCTTCTTGTGGAAGACCATGTCCTTTAGAAAAACCCCCAAACTCCATATTGAGTACTTTGGCATCAAACATATTTCTGATTATGTGGAATAAATCAGGGTCTTCGATCTTGTCCTCCATTAATGAAACAAGCTTTCTAATGATGGAATCGTCGAGTTTTTTGTTAATAACTAGTGTGAACCACCAGTCGGGACTTTTTATCTCTTTACGGATATATTTCAAAGCAGATAAATGGCTCCTGCCGCTTCGAAAGCCATGAGAAATCTTGGAGAAATGAGGCCGGTAAACAACTTCCAAGGCTATTCTAATGGCTTCTTGAACAACCCTTAGTTTCAATTTTGGGAAAACTAGTTCCTCTTTCTTTGCCTTCGACCCTTTAGTCAATATTGAATATGTATTAATAGCAATATCAAAGTTTCCAACAGCTAGTTCTTCTGCTATGGACTCAAATGGCAAGTTATCACCATCTGATGCCAAATCAACATTAGATGTAACTCTTAGACAATCATATGCATCTTTTAGAGTGTTTGGGCTGGCGATTACTTTCATCATGAGGTCATGAAATTTCCCATTCTTGAATTGTTCTTTAACCTTCTTCTTTATACGCATCTCGAGAAACCTCTTGACCTCTAAACGGGTTTTTGGTTTGGACTTTTGTTCATGAACATTATATGATTCTTGAACCAGAGATGCCAAACTCTTTGCCAGGGGCACTTTTGCATTCTCTTTATTATCATGGTCGTCCCCAACCGTTTCCTGAGGGGAATAACTTGTGGACTCCTCTACCAAGTTTGCCAAATTCTTAGCCAATGCCAATTTGCCAATTCCGTTATCACGATCACTGTATTCGTTAATTGCTCCCCGAGTTGAATAAAATGGAACGGGCATAAATCTTTCAATTGACCTCCCTGATACAAATTTTATTATATTCAATCATAGGCATCTTCTAAATAAGTAAAATAGAAACTCTTGCAAAAAGATTAATTAGTTGGAGAAATATTCTATACTGGGAATTACATGCAACTTATACGGATGACGTTAAAACATAAATTGGTAAACAAAGGGATGAGAACTTTACCAATGCCTGGTACCGACAACTTGGATTCCAAATGGGAAGGTATTCTGAGCAGCAGCCGAGATCTCATCCGCATGGCTGCTCTATATATAGTTCACCTCACGTTGTACATTGTTTTTCTTCCCCCGTTATAGGAATTCCTATACGCTTATGAACCTTCATTGAGCTCAATGAGCGTCCATACGGTATAGTACCAGTAACAATTTGTTTGTGTGTAGTTGAGAACTTGTCAGATACATTTCTACAAACAAGTGGAGGGTACCAGATTGGAAGCAAGGCCGAAACTGTTCCCAGAAGACGATAGTCAAACTAGGGTTGCACGCGAGCCGAGCCGAGCCTAGCTTGGTCTAAAATATCAGGCTTGAGCTTGAGCTTGAAAATTTTGATCAAGGCTTGAGCTTGACAAGCCTGGATTTTTTAGCTTGAGCTCGGCTTGAGCTTGATCAAGCCACTTGATTAGGTCAGTTTTTGCTCAAGCTCAAAAGTTGCCTGAAAATAATCATATAGGAACAGCTGATCAACATAATGGAAAAAACCAGTACTCGATTCATCAGTGTGAGTAGCATAAAAGCAAACAAATTGGCTCCCACTTATGCAGATATAAGTCTGTAACTACATTATGGAGACATAATTTCATTTCAACAGATTCTCTACATAGCAAGTCCATGTTTTCATTTTGTTGAGACATGGTTGAGTGGTTTCTGCAGTTAAAACTATATAAATATCTAACTTGACAGATCAAGGAAAATGGATCTAGATATTTAATCCGTGAAGTAAAATTGAAATCTTGCTTATAAACATTAAACAGTTTACTTAGTATCACCAACAAATGCAGAGAAGCATACAGTAAAAGTAAAAACCAATGAAATTGGGAAAAACTAAAAGCATCTACTTAGAAACCAACTGCGATCATTAGTTCATTACAGATTACAGGTTAATTTCTGCAACTAAAGTACTTAAACTCGCTAACCATTAAAAAAAATAAAAAAATACCTTCGCTGGAGCTTCGACGGTACACGGCGGCGCTGGAGAAGGCGGAGCTTTGGAGGAGAGGGCTCCGGAGGTGGTTGGCGGTAGACGGGGAGGGGTGCGAGGAGAGGGCTTGTCGGCTGCTGAGAGACGCGCGATGCTAAGGTGGTGGACCGTGGTCGGCGAGGGACTGGTGGTAGTGGTGGTGGGCGGTGAGCAGCGACTGTGAGTGGCGGGTGATTATCAGACTATGAGTTGAATGAAAATTTCCTGTATTTAGGGATATAAGTAAAAGCGTGTTGCGGTATTGAATAACTTTACCGGTTTTTATCTTTTTCTTTATTTTATAATATTCTTCCGGCTTGAATACGTATTTTCTTGAATTACACACTGAAATTGGAATTACTTCTCCCTCCGCCTTCCGCGCGCTGTCATTACCGCTGAAAATGAATCGGAAATATGAACGACATTCCCAATCAAATCGAAAAAAGGAAAAAGAAAAAGGAAATCGAATGTCAAAAACCAAGCACCTTTTCTAAAACGCCCTCCACTTTGCTCTGCGTCGATCAATCCCTCTGTTCAAAGAATTCTATTCTTTTTTCCACCAACCCAAAAATTCCCACTTTCTTTCTCGTACATGGTTCGAATTAATTGTTCCGTCCTTCCAACTTTAGTTGCTGCTTTTGCTTTTTCTCCAACTATATATAGCTCTGAAGATCAAAAGCTTTGATTTGCGCTGCGATCGTTTAATTCAACAACCTGCTAATTTGTGGTGCGTTTTCTTTCTTGTATAAGTTAAAAAAATTTCTGGGTGTTTTCAGCATTTCTCTTTTGCATTCTGATTATTACGCCATCGTGGTTCCCTGGTATTTATATAGCTTTGGCTTTCAGGTTCTAGTCTCTGCTGACTTTTGGTTAATTTGGTTTAATTTTCCATGGTTTTTGGCATCGACATTTGATTGCTTGGAAAACTAGAGATTGTACGTTTTTGCATGACCTCAATTTTGAACAATTCTATGAAACTGAATACACCATTAGTGTGGTATATGCTACTCATTTTGCTATATTCTGTTTGTTGAAGGTTAGTGTTAACAAACAGATATATTCTTTATGACTGATTGCATTGCACTCTGAAGGATTCAGAATCTTCCAGCAACTGTATCGTAAATTGGATTGTTTAATTATTCTTGATTCTTGTTCTTATTTCTTGATTTATAGTTGTTTAATTAGTTGGACTGGATGTAGGGGCTTCATCTGATCCAGTGCCAATTGTTTAGCAACTTCTGTTGATACAACATGGGTAACGCCAACACTGTAAGTTCAGAATAGTTTTTGTTGGTTTTTACTGTGTACTTGATATTACTTTATAATAGACCCAAAATTAAGCATAATTAATACACCTGTTGATGTGGTCAGCTATTACTCTAGTATTATTTATGTCGGCTGCAAGATAAGATTAGTCTTCTCATGCATCTCTTTTCTAAATGCAGGAATTTGACCACAATAATCAGCAGAATGATCCCGGTATGCCTTTTTCATTAAATTTAATATAACTGATAAATAAAGCACACTTGTTTAATGTGCCAAAATATCTAGTATAGGTGGTATTTTCCCTCCTTGGTCGTACTTTATGTGATCGCATAATATCAATATGAGATGCTTTTCATTAACATGGATTACCACTGAAGAATTGTTGACCTATACACTTTGTCAGAGGATGGCATAAAGCATATCTTAGATCATTGCTGATGATCATGATCTTAGGAAGTTTATTTGTAGGCTGTAGCAGCCTGTATTTTTTGAATGTTGAGATTTATTTATGAATGGAAAGATGGAAACTTTAGCTGAACTTGCTTTTTTATGGTGCAGTTGGAGCAATACGCAATGGGAAAGAAGTTCTATTGCAGGTGACTCAATAATGAAGCGTTCTTTAGTTTAAGTCATGGGACAAAAGATCCAGTCACACAATAATCTCTAAAATTTTATTTTTTAATGATAAATATGACTGTTTTTTCAGATGCAATTATGAAAATATTAGTTTTTCGACTAACAAAAGTATTTGGATAATTTTAAAACAAAAAACCTTTGAGGTTGGAACTATAAGACAAATTCTCAACGTAAAAGTTTTGAGACAGAGGTGAATATTAACTTGGTTTACAGGCATTCAATTGGGAGTCTCATAAACATGATTGGTGGAAGAACTTAGAGAGCAAGGTTCCTGATATTGCAAAATCTGGGTTTACATCGGCTTGGTTGCCCCCAGCTACACATTCATTTGCACCAGAAGGTTGATTGATACAAGACTAAAATGACAATGTGATTTGTTTTGTTTTATTGTTTTTATGTATCAGCTGTCTGATTCATTCATGATATGACCAGGTTATCTTCCACAGAACCTGTATTCCCTTAACTCTTCGTATGGCTCTGAGCATCGGTTAAAAGCTTTGCTTGTTAAGATGAAAACACACAAAGTTAGACCAATGGCTGACATAGTTATAAATCACCGAGTTGGTACCACGAAAGGGCATGGTGGAATGTACAACCGTTATGATGGAATTCCAATTGCATGGGATGAGCATGCTGTTACAGCCTGTACTGGGGGAAAGGTAATCACTACTTCATTGCTATAAATGTTGTATTTCAGTTGCATAAATATTTATTGATTAACTGACTAACCATTTAGGGAAACAAAAGTACTGGAGACAATTTCAATGGGGTCCCAAATATTGATCATACACAACACTTTGTGAGGAAAGACATCACTGACTGGTTAAGATGGTTGAGAAATACTGTTGGTTTCCAGGATTTTCGATTTGATTTTGCCAGAGGGTATGAAATGATACGCACTATATATATTATTCCAATTCTTCAGATTGCACTTTCATTTCCAGCTTACTAACAGTCTTTTTACCTATCTAGTTATTCTGCAAAATATGTGAAAGAATATATTGAGGGTGTGAAGCCGATATTTTGTGTTGGCGAGTATTGGGATTCTTGCAACTACAAAGGCAGCTACTTGGAGTACAACCAAGGTACATAAATCAATTTTCTACCTTAAATTATTGTTCGAACTCTAGTGGCTGATATCGTCGTCTTCAATTCATTTTGCAGATAGTCACAGGCAAAGGATTATCAACTGGATAGATGGCACAGGACAACTATCTGCTGCGTTTGATTTCACAACAAAAGGAATTCTGCAGGTAATTAAAAGTCAACCATCAAAGTTTCTTGGTTAGAAAATTATAATATTTGGAAAGATTGCCATTTTGTAAATGAGCAGTGAATGAGTTTGTTCAAGTTGTTGATGTTAATAGTATTGGTAACAGGAAGCAGTTAAAGGAGAACTTTGGCGTTTGCGTGATCCTCAAGGGAAGCCACCAGGTGTGATGGGGTGGTGGCCCTCAAGGGCTGTCACCTTTCTTGATAACCACGACACTGGATCAACCCAGGTACTAATTCTCCTTATAGTATTTGTAATTACAACGAAAGCCCCCTACGCATGTTAGTCTCAGGGGGGTAATTGTAATTTCAAACTATAGGAGAGTTTTCTATAATTGAGGCTAAATTTTATCTTTCTTCTTTATTTGGTTCACTTTATTTACTTGTTAATTATTGTGTTCTGGCAGGCTCATTGGCCTTTTCCATCAAATCATATTATGGAGGTAACTCTTGATATGATTATCTAGTAATGTTGTGTTGTTTGGTTTTTATCAGCTTGATATATATTGTCTTCATTATTGATAGACATATGGATTACTTGGTTTACAGGGCTATGCGTATATACTTACACATCCTGGGATACCTTCAGTATTCTATGACCATTTCTACGACTGGGGTACTTCAACGCATGACCAAATTGTGAAGCTGGTATGCTATTAAATATCCACTTGATCGTATAGCTATATATAATTAGAACATAGATCTGATAATGAATGGATTAAATTGCAGATTGATGTTAGGAGGTGTCAAGGAATAACGAGTCGTTCATCCATTAATATCACAGAAGCACAGCCAAATCTGTATGCTGCATATATTGGGGACAAAATATCAATGAAGATAGGAGATGGTTCATGGTGTCCTTCTGGAAAGGAATGGACACTTGCAACCAGTGGACATAGATATGCCGTTTGGAAGAAGTAGATTATTTTGATTCTATATATGTATTGATCGTGTTTAAATAAGGTATGTATCCGTTAATGGCCATGATTGTTGTTCCAAACGTCGTCTTAGAAGCTAGAACATCCATGTTGGAGCTATGAATGTTATTGCATCTGGGAATTATTAATATTAATTCAGACAGGTCTTATATTTATGATTCCTTTTGTCCAATTTCGCAGTCTATACTACATTATGTTATTTGTGTAACTTTGCATGAACTGCACGTTATTGATGTACTGGCTTGGCGTAACCAGTATTAATCACGTGATGAATGTTATATACTTGTCATCTAATCAGTAATAAGAGTCTTAACCTATCGAAAATTAAGATCAATTACCCCCATTATAACTCAAGACACTTATCAAGTTGAAAATTTGTTTACAAACTGCAAATCTTTTTTGCTGCCTCTCCTAGATCATGATTTTGAGTTAGCTGAATTGGTGCCTTATATACATCTTGATGCTGTTCGTCATGCCACATTCAACTCCAATTTCACATTATCTTTGTATAATCAAACCCCTTAAAGCCTTTTTAAAAGCCCGAACATAGGCTTCATTGAAATTCCCCTAGTCTTGCAGCTCAGCAGAACAACACCACCTTCACCTTGGCATTGTTCTAAATCCCATTTTCAGCAACTCTGCATAGAGAATTTCATTCCAGGTGTCAGGCACACCCGGTAGACACCAGTGGCTGCAATCCTGTGGGGCATCAGCCGGTGTACCTGGTTCACGGTTGCTTGACGGGTGACCATCTCTTCTGAATTCTGTCAGATATGTAATGTTTAAAAAAATTACATTTCTCATAGCACTTTTCATTTGCTCGACTGCATCATGAATAAATACATTGTTTAGTGGCTCAGGATCCAGCTTTGCATCATCCTTTTCTGGTGCTCTGCTCGTATTGCAATAACCCCCTTTGTTCCATTCTCCATGCCTACAATTTAATAACTCGTACTTTAAGCATTGTATTAGAAAAGTTGAGTTGTAAGTCGTTCGATCATACATGATGATGCCACCATTATATCAATAACCAACTAATTAGTTGAACTTGCCTGTAATGTACGGGTGAGTAGCTGCGCAGGAATACATGATTTCGTTCGGGCTTTAAATTTCGTATCACCCATAGCTTCAAAGTGACGAGAGATTTTCGAAAAGCTTCCATTACATCCATTGTCATGTTAACATTAGCTCCTTCCTGAAAATAGTGCCCCCTGATAGACATTACCATTAATAATCAGAAATTCATTAAAACTGGAATGAAAATACATGCATGTACAAGATACATGATATACAAGAGTAAAAGTATACTGTAACATGACAAAATAAAGGACAAAAACCATATATGAACATATTTAAAGAATGATTTCCGAAAGCTAGCCAAGAAATACTTACGATTTAATCGTTTTGTCTTGATTCCACCAATGACCGGCGCTAAATATAAGAACATCTGCTCCAACCCATTTAGCAGAAAACCAGTGCAGTTTATCGACCCTGATTGCACCCAAGACTTGTTCGGATGCATTTTTTGGAGGGCGGTCGATGACTACCAAATAAGGCACTCTGTAATATTCTATTGTAAGGTTAAATTCTTGAAATTTCATTGATAGGAAACCTTTATGCTTGGTTATTGGGAGGCCATGTTCTTCACATATTGTGGATACGTTAGAAACTCCTTGAGCTAGCATGCATATTAGAGACTCCCATTGGTTCCTGCCTATGGAGTCGCCTGCGAAAACTATCCGCCCGTTCCGGCTACGTTCAAGGAAATATTTTGCATCAAATCTGCACCAGAGTTGGTTCAAAATTAGGCGAATTACATACAATACCCCTAAGATTTGTAATAATTACAAAATGCCCATTCTATTTCAAAAAATTACAAAAAAACCCTGTTGTTTCAAATAATTACAAGACTCTAACAAAATAACCCCTGTACTTTATATAAAATCTTAAAAAAAAAAACTTGTAATTTTGTAATTGTTTGAAACCTCAGGGAGGTTTCTGTAATTTTTGAAAATAGTGGGGTATTAATTTTACAAAACTTTAGGGGTACTATATGTAATGCAATTCACCCTTCAAAATCTTGAGGGAGATGATTTGAGGAACTTGAATTGATATGAATTTTATATACCATAACAACGAATTTTATAGCACTTCAATGACAAATAGGTGTTTCTTTTTTTATTATTATTTTACGGGATTATATATATGCAATTGTGATTAATATTTTATTTCAAATTATATATATATGGGGTAATGATTTTTTTCCGTTCGAACTATGGCAATTTTTGTACTTTACCATCTAAACTTTTTTTTTCTTACAGTTTGCCTCCTAAACTAAATAATTTTTTGCAATTTGCCATCTCTGATGGAAATATTCCACCAGAAAATTGCATCGTGTCATATGAAAAACATAGGTCGATGTTGTATTACTCCCCTTAATGTCTCAAAAATAAACCCTCAATCAATTTCAGAAAACTTGGAGTTTTTATAACTCAATTGGAATAACGGCGAATTTGATAGATTATTTTTAAATATTCAATTGGGTGATAAAAACTTCAAGTTTTCTAAAATTGATTGAGGGTTTATTTTCAATATGTTGAGGAGAGCAATACATCGTGAACCTATGTTTCTTATATGACACGATGCAATTTTCTGGTGATATATTTCCGTCGGAGATGGCAAATTGTAAAAATGTATATAGTTCAGGAGGCAAACTGTGAGAAAAAAAAATTTAGATAATAAAGTGTAAAAATCGCTATAATTCGGATGGGAAAAAATCATTATCCCCTATATATATGTGCATTTATAATATATTCATGCAGTCAAGTAATTAATTTTTATTTTTCTTGTGCGGAGTAATATTTTCTTTTATAAATAGAGTCATCAATCATCATGAAGCATGAAGTGTGCACACTTGAGAACTGTGAGTGGGCGTAAAAGTGAAATCATTGACAATCCTAAAAGTGGGACAATGTAATTAACTCGACGTACACAATCTTAATTAGGCTAATAAACTAACAATTTCAGCAACATTTGACTCATCAAAACCCAGAAATATGTAATGATCATCACTCTCAATGTCATCGTAACGAGTAAAATAAAAGCAACCAATAGCCGATCGAAATCCCAGCCAGCACATGCATCACCACTAAAAAAGAGTAAACAAGAAGAAATAGAAACTAATTAAAGAGAGTAAAAAGTGGACAACACACATGATACATATAGCCTGCCATATCAAGCAATCATATCGTATACAAAACCGGACAAATCCTAATGTCGTCCCTTAACGAACCCTCAGAAATTAATGGATCCCATGTCTGTATTGTATCGCGTTCATATTACTCAATACATATATACACGTTTACATACACTAATGTAGATCGTACCTTGGAAGATTACATGTTTGTGGTTGCCATCTCCATTTCTGAAAATCCATGTCTCGCCTGCCATTTTTCTGGCACCGGAAACCGGGATCAAGAAACGGGCATTTCTCGGTGTATCGTTCGGGTTGGTTGTCGTCCCAAACCCATTTTCCATAGGAATAATCACAGGGTTTGTTGGTAAAGTTTGAAGGAGGGTTTTGAGGTATAAATTTGGACAAAAAACCTATGTTCAGAAGAGAGCTTGGATCCAATGGGGTTAGGAATTTGTAGCAAAAAATGGAGATGAGTAGTAAGGAGAAAAGTAACAGCAATGGAATTAGTTCTTTCTTGATTGGATGAAAGGTGGATGATATATACAGCTTTTGTTGCATGGAGGGCAGATGAGAAGAGAGAGTGGGTATTGGGTTGAAGAGTTCTTGATCTAGTCACTTTCACTACTGTGTGTATGTATGTGTGGTGGAATTTGTACATATATGGTTGTGATTTTGTGAAATAAGGTAAGTCAAGCTATTTTTGGGGGAATAAGTATTTATGGATCGTGATATTAATGCATGAATATTTAATGGGAAAAAAAAGTTATAACTATAATAACTTATTTAACTCGACAAGCGTGTTATGGAACTTTCTATAAGTATAGTAGTGCAAGTAATCTCGGGGGTATGGAGAATAATTTAATAGTTTCCACCTCTGAAACACGGATACATACAATATTCTCAACTATTTTCTACTCAATTTTCGCAGGTATTCTTAATGTGTTTGATCAATAAGGGGTCCAAGCCTTTATATAAAAATTCACATTCCAAATTCTTCTAGGACTAAAACTACTTCTCCAGCTAGAACTCTAATTTGGAGTCCTACTAGGAAAAGACTTCTACCTAATTAGTTTTGGACTGACTCCACAAATAAGCCCATGCGTGCCACACGTTCATTAAGGACCATTAGACTGGGCCCAAAATATGATATATCATCACAAGGCGATATGAATTTTTTTTTCCCGATATTTTACACTAGATAAGTATCTGACACGGATATCGGACACGACAGTTTAGGATTTTTAGAATTATTCAGAGCATCATAGATTTACACCAATTTAATAAGTATAATTCTTGCATCAAAATTGAACTGATCCTAAACTTTCTCGAACTTGATTAATTTTATTAGACAAGTATATTTTTGGGTCTTGGCTAGTTTAAAAGTCAAATGACAATAAAATCAAAAATAAATTTCAAAGTAATATGTAGTAAATTTATAAAAATGTTAGAAAGATTCAAATACGATAATGCAGAGAAGATTTCTTAATGCATCATAGTTGAAATCTAAACTTAGGTTTTAGAATACAGTTTGACTAATTCAATTTCAAAGGTTTAACAACATACTGATCTTTTTGTCGTTAATTTTATGCTGATTTTGTCCTTTTTAGTGCTAACACTACTTTGAGGAAATCTAAATTTGAAATTTGAAGCTACATTCTCCGCTGCAAACGTGATTTCACATTATTTTCCATCCAAACATTTAGAAGTAAGTATCAATATTTAGAACTTAGAAGCCATAGGAATAGAAATATAACTAATAACATCACAAATGTAACTTAAATAAGCAGATAACAATGTAAAGCCCAGGATTCACTTAATCCATAATTTTTCACTAGTATATGCGGAATTGCGGACTGTGACGTATAATTTTTTAAAGTCAAAATTAGTATCATACGATTAAGACAATGGCCCAATATGTCCGGCAAATGGAAATTATCGGCTAAAGATGAAATAACTCAAAGTTCATTTACCGAATTGAACATTATAACAAATAAAGGTATCAAAATGAATGTTTTGCTTTTTCTTTGCCCAGCAAGTCAGCTGAAACAGAACTTCAGAAGCTCGTTTTTCTTTCAATTTCCTTCTCCATATCCCAAGTACAAAGACCAAATCCGTAGGTAATATTTTGATTTCGAAGGCGAAGTGCTATAGCGATACAAATTAGTAGTGGGAGGATAAGTCGAGCTCATTGCTGGCCTGCAACAGCATCAACTGACGACAAAGGAAGATTTTGTAAGATAAACGAATTTCTGTACTTTTTTAAGATATATTTGCCCAATGTTCTGAATGGATCATTGGGTTTTTGACTTCTACTGTTTTTTTCTACCTGGTAGGGATATCTAGTTTGGTTTTGTTCGAAACGTTTTATGTCCCCCACATGCTCGATGAAATGCCTCATTGAACTGATTGCTTTTTGTTTTCGAGAGAAAGTTGATTCTTTATTGCATGAAACCATCAGTATTCCGTCCCAGGAAATAATGTGCCGTTATATAGTAACATGCATTCATAGTAGATTGTAGAATGCAACGACTAAAATGTGATCTACATTTACCGTTTGAACTTGCCTCTACTTTGTTTGATGTAGCAGGTTGGTGTTTCCCGGTTGATGTGACAGATCAGGATGAAGTTGAGTGTAGTGTGCAGGAAACTTTACAATTACGTCCGATATGATCTCAAGGAAATAGCATTTCCTTCCTCTTTGCCTGATCCTCCTCATTTTAAAAAGCATCGCAAGCTTTCATGGAAAGAGCGATATCTCGTTAGTTCTCATTTCCAATTCTCTGTCCTCTTATCTTTTGCTGATGATATTGAATTTTATTATGTAATGTGTTACGTTCAGTATTATTATTGAGATAGTGGTGTTGCATGTCTTGTTGAATTGTAGCATGATGATACCTGCATGCATTTCCTAATTGGGATGCCTGAAAAAATAGCAATCCATCAATGAAAATAAGTTCTTTATTTGTGTTTCTGAGATGCTAATCAATGTACTTCATAATTGTCAATTAGGTGTTGAAGGAAGCATCAAGATTATACGGAGCATCGTGGGTCAGGGATATTGGTCCAGAACTTAGACCATATAATTACAAGAAGAAGGAAGAAGAGAGCGGCGATCACCCCAATGAGAAAAATGGTGTAACCAAAGAGAAAGAGCCATCAACTCTTGAGGATCTTGGTAAAGAAACATTACCCGTTTGTTAATTTGATAGTAACATGAAATCTTGAGATAGCATCCAACCCTCTAAACTTGATGTTATTCAATTATTTTAAATTGTTATTTGTCTTCGTCTAAGCATGTTTTATGTATGAGTATTGAATCTTAAGTGTAAATTTATGACTGCATTATATAGCTGTTGCTGCAAGAGGAGGAATGGAGACTTTAAGGCCAGCATTGCAGAGAGTTTACATGACTAGAGCTTCTGCTTATAGAGATGCTCTAAAAAGTTTTATCGAAGGTTATCAAGAAGGTGTACAGCAAGTTATGGACAAGAAAGAAGATTCAAGGTCTCAACTAGAAGATGACAGTCCAAAAAAATCAACTTGAAAGTATCTGAATCCACAAATTGGTTGGTTCTTGCAACCCCGTATGATCATAAATATAACGTTTGCAAGCCTATAGCTGATAATTCTGTGGTTTCTCTTCTTCTTAGTTTCGAAATTACTAAGTTTTCTGACAAATGACAAAATTCAGTCTATTTATTAGAATTTCAAATTTAGGTTGCAGTGAATGACACAATTAAATCTATCTGCCTACTGGTTTGACATTAATTACATAACTCTACATTTTCACCTGCTCCTGTATTTATTTATTGGCAAAGTTTTTTCTCTATTCTATTCAATTGTATTTTGTTCAAATTGTTGACAATGGACGGTGTAAGTCATTACTGCAATTCCTGAAGTGGGACTTCGTCTACCTAAGA
This sequence comes from Verbena officinalis, assembly GCA_958496215.1. Lineage (NCBI taxonomy): Eukaryota > Viridiplantae > Streptophyta > Magnoliopsida > Lamiales > Verbenaceae > Verbena > Verbena officinalis. The sequence continues at coordinate 28,959,732 of OY292390.1, read as the reverse complement.
TAAATTCAATGTGACTTATCAAATAATGGCCACCTACACTACCACAGTTAGCCACTGTATTCTTTTTAAATGATCAAGATCATATCCCAAATAAATATTGTGTACGTAAGAAGGTAACCTCAAGTAATGCCATCATCAATAACTCTGGCTTTTCGTGTCCTACAGTTCTGATCTAGATTAAAACATCGGAAAAAAAAAATAATGTTGCCGTGTTATATTATATCCGTATTTCTTCGGGGAATCCATTTCCACTCTCTTTCCTTGTTCATTTTTCACATTTCTTATTCTTTTCACGTTGTAATAGTATTCGTGTTATCTTTCATATTTTCTAGAGAAAGCTTCAAATATCCTATGCTACTAAATTATCTGTCGCGAATAAAAATGAGATTTATTCACTAACTATAATGTTTAAATTAGTGTAACGGATTTAACTTATAAATTTTTTTTTGTAATTTATTCATACAATTAGCAAAATCCCAGAAATTAAAAATCTGGGAACTGAACCCCTTTCTTTTCTTTTCCTATTTTTTTTCGTACAAAAGAAATAATCATACTTCTACTTCTATCCCGCCTTTGTTCCTAACATATATATAATATTAATAATAAATATTATTAGAATGAGGAAGCAGGGCAGGTCAAATAGTGGACGTCACATCTCCCAGATCGATAATCATCTCCTCATGAGAAAATCCATGTCCTGTTGCAAAAATACTTACAGTTTTAATTAATTGATTAATTAATAGCTGGAAATTAAATTACTACAGTGGTCCATATATATATGCCTAATAATTAATGGCTTATTTCATGTGTGGTACTCGTACTAGTTAGTAGTTACTAACTAGTTTTTTTTTTTTTTTTTTGAAAATTAGTTACTAGTTACTACTATCAAAAGTATATGACAAGTGTAAGCAATTTATATTATAAAATTGAAAGAGTCAAACATATCATGTTAGTGTTAACATCATATAAGCCTAACCTTGGGTCTAGTCAAATTGCTGCATGTCACAGTCATTACCATATTATTATTATTGTATATTAATTAGTAAAAGAAATGTTAGTTATATTCATATGCATGTTAGATCAGAATATGAAAATATGATCATAATATATCTTTATATATATATATATAATATTTTTTTTTACTATAATAACATTTAAGTGATGACTATTGACTACTTACCATTAATAGCACATAAAATTATCACTATACAGTACGTTGATATAGTAATCTTTAATCTTGCCAAAACTTAAAGATTAGACAGATTCTTGAAAAATATCTAATTTTTTAAAATTTAAAAAGATAAGTTTTTTATTAATTTTGTTAACTGTCCTTAAAACGACCTATATTTTGTAGTAATTTACGTCGTTGTAAGCGGTGGCAAATATGTAGGTTGTACTTGTACCTAGTATAGCCGCTATAAAGCCTCTTTAAACTTTTGACCTAGATTTTCGAAGACCAAAGTATAATTATCCTATGTACAAGTTCAATTTGTTACCCATAAAAAAAAAATTGGGGCTTATCCTAGTTTACTCAAACTTGCATAAAATTGCAAATATTCTTATATATATATATATATCAGTGTAGTAAATGTGACGGTTGCACTAGGGGAAACACAAAACAGAACTACAGCATATATATATAAGTACGCTATTTTTTTTATTAGGTCTATTTAAAAGTTTATAGTAAACTAAAATATTACAATTGAAATATTTTAGCGGCCGGGCATACCATATATATTAATGATGATCTGATCCAGCCTCCCAGTACTCTAAATTAACACCAAATAATCTCAGCCTCTTCGAATTTCCCCTAATTGCTGTTTTTGTTTGCTTCTCCATAACTGATCCTGCAAAACAAATATATTAATTCATACTCGATAGAAGTTTAAATTATATGTGTATAATTACAAAATAGTCCCTATTATATTAAAAAGTACAAAATACTCCTGAAGTTTCATAATTCTTATAACAACTTTCATCGATTTTTTATAATATTCACACCAACGGAAGCATCTTCTCTCCTATAGAACGGAATGCATTTTGAAACCTAGTAGATGTTTGGTCAAATGCATTTATTTGCTACATTTTTTTTACAAATTTTACATGAATAAAGAAATCTCAAAATGTGCTTTTGTAATTTATAAAACAATTGGGACTAATTTTCATTTGGTAACTATGTTTCTTTTTAATTTTGCAGTTTTAACATTCAATTTTCGGACTATGTTATTGAAGGAAATGAAATTCACAATGTTCCCTACATAATTAACTCTAGTATAAATATCAAATTTAAACCAACCATGAATCGGACCCCTACAATACAATTATTGGATTTTGAGGGAACAGCAAGGATTTCACAAGAAAAAACAAAGGAAAAAAAAGGGGGAAATGAATTAAGATCTTCAATCCTGGACATATGTAAGAGCTAGATGTAGATTAATGGAAAGAAACAAAATGTAGATTCATGAGTACTGTTCAGAAGAAATGCAACACCGTACCTGCATGACGACAGTCTGATTGGTATGGCAGAGAAGATGACTGATCAGCAACGCCACTCTCTTGTACTCCCCCTCCGCCGGAGATACTACGTCTCCGCCTCCAACCTATGAAAAAACGGCCGACATCCCCACGGTGGCGCGTGAAAACGACGGTATCGCCGGCGTCGAGCCTTTTCTCCTTTACGAAACGGCTCCACCCTTTAGTCAGCACGTAGCTCTGGCTGCTGTTCCAGTACGAGTATCTAAATCTCCACAATTTCCCCAGTTCCTCATCTTCGAAGTCTAATAGCAACCCCTTGTCGCCGGAGTCTCCACCGCTTTTTATAGGAAAATATTTCTCGGCGTATTGTTTGGGGATAACTAGGCGGTTGAGCTTGCCCACGTCGCTCGGCGTCAATGGTTTCTCGAACAAGGGCTCTTTCGTCATTTCCTCTTCCGCTCGTCGTCCAAATTCCTTGTATGTGCTATTGACGTGATATTCTCCTCCGTCGTCCGCCACCGCCTCCTCTTCGTGTAACTGGTCTGATCCGGCGGAGGCGTTGGCCCAAAATACAGAGGAGCTGGAGATGAGGGTTTGTTGATCATGAGAAGATGAAGTTTTTGAAGACGACTGGTCCATCAAGTATTGTGACCGCCAGTAGTAGTACTGCGTTTGTGGAAGGTCTGATGAGTAGTGATTTACTGACATTTTTGTTGGTGTTAATTGAAATGGAAATAGTGGGAATTTAAGGAAAACGAAAGTGAGAGTTGGGAGATTTTATTACACTATACTTTTATTTATTTTTAGAAAATTATTTTATTAGGTGAGTGTATATCGTTGATCTTTTTTTTTTTTTTTTTCTTTGTCAAAAGTGTACATCGTTGATGTGGATATGTGATACACGGATATTACAATACGATATGACACGGATACGGATACAGTGACACAAAATGATGACATATATATGTTAAATCAAAAGGAGTTAATTTATATTAATAGGATGAATATTACAATCTATGAAACACGGGCACGGACACGACACGATATTGAAACGGCGATACGATTTTTTCTCGATATTTTACACTAGAGAAATATCCGATACCGGTGTTCGATACGGTGGCGGACACGACAAGACATGACAGGATATGATTTTTAGGAGTATCTGTGCATCATTGATTACAATATTTGTTTCTCGAATTTTATTATTTCTACTTATTGAATATATATGTTTGAGTTATAATTTATCATGTATTTCTTGAATGGATTTTATTATATTCTTAATTATAATATTCTCAGCTGAAATTACATATATACACAAATATATATATGCATTGCGATAAGTACAAAAGTGATTGCGTGATAGGAAAAATTCAATCATTATATTCAGTGCAATACACTGTATAACTTTTCATGGGCACACGGAAAGTAGTTGAAAGAGCCTGCGCCACGGGAATTATTATAAAAGTCAGAACATAATTAGGCAGAAGCAGAAGCAGAAGCAGAAGCACAAAGAAAGAAAGAAACACATTCTATCGCTGAAGTATTTAATTCATTGCTATTTTAATTAATTACACTTCATACCCCTATTGTTCATTTTTATTCAAAAACTACCCCTTTTATTAATTATTATAGATTAATGGCACTGAGTTTATATATATATTACGACCAAATTAATTATGTAATTTTGAAGTTCAAACCAGATTTTGTTTTAAAAAATAAGATGATATTAATTAATTCGCATCATTATTCATTATATTTTTGTCCAAATATAATTTAGTCTCCCTCCTCATCTTATGGATCTTCACACCTAAACCTTAACGCACGTTTAGAATCCTATCGAGCAAGCAAGCATAGAGCCAGGCCGCTAGGAAGAAGACTTAGAACACGATCCAACATTCAGTCACTAAGGCAGACATCCCCTAGGAGGCGTACCCAACCAAGAGCAAGAATGACAATGAACGGGAAAGGGCAATAGAATTGGCGAGAAGGACTTATCTTGAAACTGCTCGGAAAGAGCTAAAGCTCTCCTCACACGCATTCACACCCTCTGGAAGCCCTCCGGCGATATAGAACTTATAGACATGGGTTCAAATAGCTTCTGTCTTAGAATGGAAGACAAAGAAGCAATGACTCAGATGACCAATAATAAATAACAAACAAAATTTAAATTAAACTCACATATATAAAAATATATAAATATTGACACATTGATATCTATTTTTAGAAATTTGGACCCACAATCTCAAACCAAAATTAGACCAAGAGAAGGTTGTGCATGCATGCGGAGATGCCAACATATATGGTCTGTTACCCATTACACAAAGATATTTATACATATATATTTTTTTTTGGTAAAATAAAAGATATTTATACACTATTAATTAATATATATTAGTTTTAACTAGACTCATATATATATCCTTCAATTTTGTCAAGTAATATTACCTTAATTCTTCCCCCATATATATATATATATATATATATATATATATATATATATTATGTGTAAAATTAATTGAAATTAATAAAATGATAGGAACCAACACTACTAATTTAGATTAATCTATTTGATTATAAAATATTTGGCCATTTTTGGTACGTATTGCGTCTTCCTGTTTCATTTCTATCCTCAGATGCAGTACTAGATCTCATTAATAATATTATTTAATTAATTAATTAATGTCTCACAGTTCACCGTACGTCAAATTCTCAATCAATAACAATATAACATCACTAGCTAGAAAGAATAGATTTCTTTGTCCCTATCTCTTCGTCTTCAATTCGTTATAATAGAAATACATCTGATCCTCTATTGGACGATAACACTGATTATCGGTACTACTTGTAAACTTTCAAACTTTCAAAGTTTCAATAGTATTAATTAATTGTAGATTATTTAAAAGTGAATTGAATCTGATAGCATGCATTTTTCGTAATTATCCCTATATATTATTAATAAATTAACAAAACGTACCAAATATAATCAGATGTTGATCTTGGACTTAATTGATTATATTTCTGTACATAGAGTTAGCACATGCATGGTACCATGATATTCATCAATATTGTGCAGAAACTCAGAAAACATGCATGCTTAGACGTATATTGAAGGGTTCAAATTACGAGCAGATCATATATATTCTCAAATTCAATGTACGTATCTTACCTTGTCTCTTGATATATATAAAAATTTATTTACTTTTTATTCATTGTAGCTAGGGTACTGTGAAAACCCATGATCTTATAATTGAATTTTTTTTTAAGTTTATTTATATGGATTGAGCCAGGTCGGACCACTTAGGCCTAAAAAAAATTTGACCGCTGCTAAAGTTATCTTTCTCTCTTACAATATATTTCGAGTTGGATGAAGAGTCCTATTCTATTCTTTTTTAATTTGCCTTTTTTGACCTGAATTGTCTATAAGACTATAACATAAGCTTAACTTTGATTCGATTTCTGTTACACCAGCTTAACGAAATAACTTTTCATAAACAAATACAATACCATTTGAGATTTAATTACCGTTATATATATCATCTCTCCTAATTTGACATGAAAAATAATATGTTATGGGATATATATTTGTACTGATCAGGCCTGATTAATCATTGTCACATCAAACCTCTCATGGCCGGATTGTAAATATATGTTTTCCAGAGAGATCTATAAGTTCAATATGTTTTACATGCAAAATAATTCAATAAAGACAAATTTTGGCCCAAAAATGGATGTGTGTGTAGGTAGCATTTACCTGATTAATCAGCAATTGCAATATTGCATGTTGGTAAGGATATTTAGTTATTTAATAATGTTGGAGATGAAGACAAAATGATAAATGAAAACCCCATTAATTCCCATGAGGTATTTGTAGAAAGTGATGTCACTTGCAATGTAATATTATAGGATTTTCTTTTTATAGATTTCCATATCTAAAGTTCCACAATTCCGGATTCAACCCCACCGGCCTTAATGAATGCACAAACAGCTCTGGAGAGAAAAACTGAGAATCAAATTGATTCTGATACCATATTGAATTAATAGATTTGGTCTAACTCAACTTTCAAATACTAGTTCGAGATGAGGGGTTTGCCAGGTCATTATATATTGAACTTTATATTTTTAATTATTCGATGTGGGTCATATATGAAACATAATATAATATTTACCAATTAATATGCATTCAAGTGTGTGGTTAAATAATGAGACAATAAATTAAAGTTATAATCATTTAAGAAAATCTCTTTTATAATCTCGATTGCTCTACATTTGGTGTCTCGATTCCAATCAAATATATTTGATGATTGCTCTCAAGTCTCACCCCTACATATGAAACCACATCTCGTTTTTCTGTTGTTTTTTCTTTTCTTTTCTTTTCTTTTTTTTCCGGTTTAAAAGTGGTCCTATGAACTGAGAAGCGTTCCATTATAGGCCCACAGATCCAGGCCCAAAAAAACTCGAGATTTAAGGCCCACTTCCTTTTTAAGATTTCTGGGCAATGAGCCTGGAATTATATATAGTAATGAACATTTAGACGATTTAGATCTGATCACGTACAATTAATTACATTTTGGTTAGACAAAATTAATTTGCACCCAATACTCTTGTGATATTTTTAATTTTTAATTATAACGGAGAACTTTATGAATTGTTAAATGGCAGCAAAAATCTCTTATACTATACATGAGTTGAAATAAAGTGTCGGCACCCTTTAATAAGCGCTATGGTGTCTTTCTCTTTTGTCGCTCATCTTCTTTTTTTTGTTTTTTTTGTTTTTCTCCCTTGATTTGGGCCCACTCCAATAGTCCAATAAACATTGGGCCATACCAAAGACCTGCAGTTGATTAGGGAAACAAAAGAAAACCTTCCACATAATAGACACTATACAGATACCATAAAAAGGAAAGAAATGCAAAATCAACAAGATGAATTCCGAAAAGTTATCATAAATCAACAAGATGTTAGATTCTAAGACTGGATTGGGAGTGTCGATCCCAATTAGGCCTTTACAGAACCCGAGCCCAGAAAAACCGGGTGGGAAACCAAAAAAATATATACATTTGGAAAAAACCTCACCACCTAGATCTCCTACTACTTTGCCCTTCTCCTCTCACCACATCTCCCATTCTTGATTTTGAACTAGTAGCCCGAAACCGTTCATCTACTGAACCACAAGTATCTCTCGAAGGCAATGAAAACCGAGAATTAGATGATAATACATGATCCCTAAGACCCTTAATAGCTTTGTACCTCTCTCTCTCCTCGCAATAGCTTCTTCTCTCAGCTTCTCTCTCTATTTCTTGAACTCCCTCCGAAACACTCCTTAGAATCGAGGTGCTTCTCCTAGCTTTGATTTCATGATCAATGTGAGCCCTAGTCAAATACGTTGCTCTATCATCATCTTTATCCTTTTTACTTCCCATGACAACTTCCAACTGTTTTCTCAGCTTGCCAATGGCAGAGTTTTTCTCCTCAAATTGATGTGTAGCTTCCAACTGCTCCTTCTCAGCTTCTTGGTGAACTTTTACCATTTTGCTCTTTACCTTCATTTCTGCTAGCTCTTTCCCGAGTTCTTTGTTTAAACTCTCGGCTCGTTTTCTTAACTTTCTTTCCACTTCTAATTCTCCAGCAACTGACTCGATAGCTTTGTGTTCTTTATTTTTCCATGATGCTTTTTCTTGGGCGAAGCATTTCATGAGATAGTTGATCTCGGTTTTACTCGTGTTTTTTTCTTGGATGAGATGATTGACTTGCTGACGGGCCCGCTCAAGCTCTGCATGAAGGGCTGAGATTACTGACATGCTGGATGGTGGTTGGTCTGCATGAGCCCATATACGGTTTATTATTTTGAGCAGCTCTTTTGAGGTGGTCAGAGCATTGCTTATATCCTTTAGACGGTTTCTATCACCACTAACTGATCCACTTGAAGTTGGGGGACGTGATCGAGTCTCGCTCTGTGATTCACATTCATATAGACCTTTATGATATGTTTTCGGAGGCATTAAGTACACAATTACAAAAATATTTCCGCCTGATTACATATTACACTTACCTCCTTTTTAACTTAGCTCCGCCTTACAATTCTCCCCTTCTGTTGATTATTAGCATGTTGAAATGGTTTTGAACTCAAATTATATGAACTTTTCAAACTGTTCCCACATAGTGGATGATATTATCGATTTATCTGAGTTTCAGTTTTGGCTAAGTTTTAATAATCAGAAGAGGGTATTCGTAATTGTGAAAATACAAGGGGAAGTTTGTGTAACTAGTAACTACACATAATTATAGTGGTGAGCAGTGTCATCTCAAGCAATTGTTAGAAAATAGGAAAACAATAAACATTAAGGTAGACAAGGATGAATAATTCCGTTTTACCTCCGTAAAACTGGCATTGCTAATCGAGTCGAAAGCTACAAAACTTTGTTCTGCAGATCTAAGCCTCTGTGAAATTGTTGGAGTTCTTTGACAACTAGCTGTCCCCAGTCGATCCATTTTCTATAAAATCCAAATGAAAGAGTTTAATTCATCATTATTCTACTAAGTCATAAATTTCATTCCAATTAAAGATCATAAACTCAGGACAATAAGAAATCCAGAAAAAATCATCAGCCACCTCGGAAACCGTTGGACTGTGTAATTGATCCGAAAAGTGAGCTAGCAAAGAACCCGAGCCTGAGCCTGAACCCGAATCAGGATGCAAACCCCATCCAAAATGCATTTTCTCCCTCTTAAAAAGCATCTTCCTCCCATTATTCTTCTTCTGCTTCAGGTCCAAATTACTCTCACTCATTCTTGGTGAAGGCATCTCATTCATTTCCCACAATGTCGCTGCCAGCCTCCGAGCTGAAACGGGCTGAGACAGCGATTTCCCACACACTGAGTGCTTTGGCGACTCAGTAGCACTCGGAACTGGGGTACTGAATCTGGACCCGATTCCATGACCCGCCCGATTCTTGCCCACTCGAATGACCCGCTTATTCAACCTGTAACTGCGGATTTTTGATGATGATGAAGACGAAGATGAACATCCTCTTTTCCGGTTCTTGTTCGGCATTATCAGACCCTCCATCAACATCTCAATATGCTTTTGCCTCGACATTATGATTATTTCACTTATTTTTCACAAAATTAATATTTAAATGTGGTGAACTTCACTGATCTGTATGCAAGAAAAAAGCCAAATTAAGTCCATAAACAAAGAATCCCAAGGGAAAAAAAGAGAAAGCATTGCTTTTTTGACTGCAAAAAGAGAAAAAATGTGAAGTGGGATTTGAGGATCTTACGAATTTTGTCGACATTGTAAATAGTTTCCTCTCGCTTCTCCTCGGTATCTTTATTATCTGCAAAAAAGAGCAGACAGAGATTGAGAAAACACTATCAGCATTAAAAAACATTCAGCGTGTGTAAAGGTGTTTTTTTTTTTTTTTTCCTTTCTTTCTTTACTCCAGAATCGTTACAGCTAGAAATGCGGGTACCTTCAAGAGAAGCTCAAAATGAACCAGAAATATCTTGAGGGCATTGAATATGATTTGATTATGTTGGGTGAAGAAGTGATCAAGATTCAACTTTCAAGACTAGTGAAGTAGTGATTTGACTCAAAGCTTCAGGTCTCTGTAGACTTAGCGTACTACACATAGTGAGTGGCGTACATGTAGACACAGCGGTAGGAAGGAGAGAAGGAAATTAGCTATATCAAAGGGCATGTGGGCAAAAAACGTGGCATATAATGAGTGGCTTGTTACGCTTGTACCAGAATCTCCTTTTACATTTATTTTTTCTTGGGTAGATTGTCCTTTTTATTTATTTTACTTTCTTGGATTTGTTTGAACTTTAAATCCAAACTGTCTGCCAAAGTAAATTATCAAGAGAAATGTTATTTTGCATTTGTTTTGAAACATTTCAATTTTATTTATCTACATAAAATTAATAACTTTTGCTTTCGTTCAGTAATAAGGTGCGCATTTTTACTAAATAGTTTATTATCACTAACCTCATACAAATTTCGGATTTCGTCTCCTTTTTTTAGAGCCCATTTATATGAATCCCGCTCATTTCGGATTTCGTCCCATTTTTTTAGAGCCCATTTATATGAATCCTGTTCATTACGGATTTCGTCCCCTTTTTTTAGAGCTCATTTATATAAATCCCGCTCATTTCTGATTTTGTCCCTAATCAGGTCATTGACTCGCAAAATTTGATCAAATACGTCCAAATGAGTTAATTTCAAGTTCATTTTTAAAGAATAATCACAAGTTGCAAATTTACTTTGAAATTTTTTCCATTATTATCTTCAAAATTAGTAGAGATGAAGAAGTAACCCAATATTTGAGTAACAGTGGTACCTATCATCAACTCTCATCTAACTTTTCCATTTTATATTGTCTGTAGTTACTTCAAAATAATATCAAATAATTGTTGCCTTAATGCAGAAAAATGTTGTTGCAATAGTGACTAGAAAAGTAGAAATCAATGAGTAATAAGTACTGTACAAGCTAATGCTGTAAATTGTGAACTATTTATTATTCACAATTATATACTGAACGTGGTATAGTTATTGTTGATGGAGTGAGGAGTAAGCCACTCCAGTTATAAGGTCATGTTATTTCATTAATTTAAGAATTTTACACCATGAAAAACAATATGGTGTTACTTTTAAAAATAACCCCACTATGATGAGTTCATAATTTGTGACTTTTCATCACCATGAACCATAGCAAATAAGGGCATTGAGAAAGAAGTACGTTTTCAGAGGCGAAAGGCCATGAGAAAATACCGTGTGTAATATATAGATCTTTGACCGGGAAACCGTGTGTGATATATGGATCTTTGACCGGGAAACCGTATCCAAGCAACGTGGCTAGTTTGCGATCTTTGGACTTTTCAAACTTAGCTAACTGAAACATCTAAGTAGCTAAAGGAAGGGAAATCAACTGAGATCCTATTAGGCTACTGTTAAAATTTGGTTTCAATGTCCTAACTACCTATAAAAGAATTTTTCTTTATTTATTTATTAGTTATTGTCCATATTTTCTCATAACTAACAAATCTCGAAGGTGATCTTCTTCAAAACTTACAAAATCTCCTTGCTTCCAAAAGAGGGAGCAAAAGAAACAAGAGTAGTGCCAAAATTGATGCAATGATGTATTAATTTTGTTAATTTTTTAATGCTATTGATGGGATAGAACTTAGAAAAAGAGCATGTCTAATCTATCTGCCACTAACTATTGATCAATTCTTCAAGCAGCAACCAAAAATGGCTCATTTACTGCTTTAGCTTAAAAAATCTCTTCTTTGTATAAATTCAGTCCAATACTAGCAAAAACATGTTATAGCACCAATACTGTCAAATGAAATTATTCATAAATTAGAAAAAACAAACTTATTCAGGACAAAAAATCAACCTGGATTTTGATGTAGATTAATCTCTTCAACAAGCCACTCTCTGGTCTTATTTATTTCCGTTAAACAGCTCAACAAATGTTCCTGAAGAGAATCGAGCCGTTGGACAAAACCGGGACGGTTTCTCTGAAGCTGCTTCAGTATCTCCTGAAGAAAATAACTATCCATATCCCTCTCCAGTCCCATATGTATATTAAATTTAATATTCTCAACATCATCATGCAGATGTTTGACCAGTCGATCTATGGTGTCCAGCTCATTGTAAAGAAGATAAGCATTCTTAGTAGCAGAATCAAGATGAGCCAAATGTACCTTTTCTTTCCCACGCATATTGGGGGATAAAGCCGCTAAACAAACAGGGGTTCCGACAAGCGCAACCAATCCGTGTGTAGCTATGGCCACAGCGGAAGCAGCCACCCCAAAAACAGCTGCAATCAAACAAAAAACAGATCCTTTTGAAAAGTAGCGTCTGAAATGTGGTGCCCACGAGTTCGAGTTTCTGAGATAATGATCGACTTGCAGTCTGAGCTGAGAGAAGCCGTCTCGCGTGTCGTTGAAATTATCAGGAGAGAGAAAGGGGTTCTCAAGGCGGTGGAATTGGAGGAAGATTTCGTGTGCTGATTTGCATTCGGATTGTGAGAGGGAAAAGGAATTGGAATCTAATTCCGAAGGAAGGTTATCCAGAAGGTTGTGGATGGAATTGAAAACGCGGCGGGCAAGGCGGACACGTTGGTAGAGTAGGAAGTACAAACGGGCCGTGTCCTCACTTTGTTCGAAGTAGGAAGATACGAGACGGGTAATCGGTGTGGAGTTGATGAGTGAAACAGTTTCTTGAACTGTCTCACGACTCGGTTGAAGAACCTGTTCCAATAGCTGAGGTTCTTCAAACGAGTCTACATGCTCGGTATCTTCTTCAAAGATTCTTTGGATCTCGCGATAGGAATTTGTTTGTACTGCACGAGTGAATTCTTCGGTTAGGTTGATGGTGGGAGAGGCTTGAGTCGATGTGGTCCCAACAGAAACACCTGAATTCATGATTTACAGAATCAAAGATTAAAGTTTCTTTAGGTAATAATACATTTTCTACTTTGTTTTGTGAGAATTTGTTTGTACTGCAAAAGTTTAAAGTGTACCTTGTGAAGCTGGGGATGGAAAATAGTTGTTGGTTGATGATGGTGGTGGCAGTGATTTCAAGCAAGACAGCATTGGGCCCTATCCTTTGATGAGGGATGAGCAGCACAAACCAGAATCATTTCTACAAAAGCACTAGAACAGAGTCCATAAAAAAAATTATGACATACATAATATTTTCCGAAAAAATGCTAAAAAGTAAGTGGGTGATGACAAAATCTTAGCCTCAGGAAGATTCTAGGAGAAAAGGTTAAACTCGAAACAGTTTAACCACAATCTAATGCCTTCCGGCCATGTATTTCCGGTGAAGCAAATATGAACTTCTTCTCTCAAAGGGCAAATATAAGGTGTCTTAAGGCTGAACAAGCACAAATTCATCACATCAAATTCATAAGTTTTCTGCAATGCATGACCTTATATATAAACACTAGTTGGTACACAACAATATATGTTTCTTCTCCAGTTTCCCAGGCAGAGCCACAGATGATGACAATAATGGCACACTCAATAGAATAGTTCTAAATTTCAAGGCTAAAACCCCAATATAAAGATGATATCAATTTTTTTCCTGGAGCAACATAACAAAAATCGAGAACTACTACAGCATAAGTGAATTGCACTCACAGAAATGAGCTTCCACACAAACCATTTGCCACATTCCAAAATAACTAATCCCCCTTCACCAGCCAAAAAAAAAAAAAAATCACATATCGAATATCCCAGAAAAGGAAATGACAGACACAATTTACCAGAGCTTTGGCATAAAGCAATTCCATAAACAGAAAGGGTATGAAACCAATATTCAAACTTTTACTTCCTAAGTTAAAATTGAACTAAAGTAGCTTCAAACTCATTTAACTTTTAATAGGACTAAATAATCTAGTAAACATCCATAAATCAAATTGGGTTCTAGAGATTTCAGTCCGTAGAATTGTATCAATCATTCAGCGTGGAAATACCATAAACACAGAGCGTGCGTCAATCTTCTAGGAGTTTCCTCAGACGAGCTTTGACGTAGTCTTTGCGGGCCTGGGTTCGGGCCTGTTGAGGACCGACGTTGATGTACGAGAGGTGAGCACCGACAGCGATCAAGGCAGCACCGGTGAGCAAGCCGCATATGGTGAGGGCAAACTGCTTTTGCGTCGAGTAAGGCCACAGTACCATCTCTGTCTTTTTAACATATGGCAAAAGAGATCTGCTTATGTGTTTGACTTGAATGCTAGCTGCGTAAGACCACTGATTTTAGAATCAAAAGTTGAAGAATAACGAAAAGAAAAAGAATACAAACAAATGGGAAAATTATAAAATCGGATACTTGATATGATCGAATTGATATTTTGTCCATAAGAATTGAAATTTGACTAAATGTTATATAACTTTATTTTTTAGTAATTTTGGATTCCTACGAATTTAATTTCAATGTTACCAATCATCATATGATTTACACATGCCGTTTTTAGGGCAAAAATTAAAATTAAATCCGCCAGAGTACTGAAATCGCTACAAAAAATAAAGTTACAGAGTATTTACACTAATTTTAATTATTATGTTTCAAAAAATCAACTCGGTGGTAACAAGTGTTCCGATTTTATAATTTTTTCCAAACAAATTATTCTCAATATAGTATTATTGGAAAACTCATGGGCCGTTTCGAAATAAACGAATAATAGTGGAACCGCAACGCAAAATTCCCCCTCCCATTTATAAACTCACAAACCCTTTCTACGCCCATCCGAAACCCTAGCAAACACTCATCTTCATCCCCAACCCCGCATTCCCCCCGCCGCTGCCGAGCCACCGCGAAGAAGATGGGACGTGTCAGGACAAAGACCGTGAAGAAATCATCCAGGCAAGTCATCGAGCGTTACTACTCGAAGATGACGCTGGATTTCCACACCAACAAGAAGATTCTCGAAGAGGTCGCCATCATCCCCTCGAAGCGCCTCCGCAACAAGATCGCCGGTTTCTCCACTCACTTGATGAAGCGTATCCAGAGGGGACCTGTCCGTGGTATCTCACTCAAGCTGCAGGAGGAGGAGCGTGAGCGCCGTATGGATTTCGTGCCAGATGAGTCAGCGATTAAGATCGACCGCATCGAGGTTGACCAGGAGACAGTTGATTTGTTGGAGTCTCTCGGCATGAAGGAGCTGCCAGGCGTCGTCCTTCGAGAGGACCAGGGGCCGATTAATGTTGCGCCTCCAATGAACTACGGCCGTGGAGGTGGCAGGAGATACTGAGAGAGACAAGGTTATCTTTTTACAGTTCAATGTGTTACTTTGGATGTTTTGTGATAATGTTTTGCTGAAAATTGTGTACTACGCTACTTATAGATTATGCATTTTTGGGGATTTGAGACAATCTATTAACTTGTTAAAGTTTTTGAGACAATTTTCTGGTTAGAGTCTGCCGAAGTATGAGAATTAAAAACTCGTGATTCAGCCAAGTTGCGTGCTTGTTCTCGTTTAGTTTGCACTTTGCAGTACTTGCCTCTAGAAATTTTGTGGATTTTCATTAGTTGTTTGCTTTGCCAATTGGTGAAAAAGGGTGTTCTGGATTGATTTTACTGATAATGGAATTTTGTTGAAATTGAGTCCTTTGGTTGTAAGAATACCCTTATTTTTGATCCGGTAAAATTGGGTAATTTTAGAAGTAAATGAGACTTCGGATGCTCCGTTATTTTGAAGATGCAGTGCCTGTACCTAAGTATATTGAAGATCAGGTTGTCAACTAAGAAGATCCAGCTATTCTTGATTAAATTACATGGAGTAAACTATGGACTTGCCATATGTTTTACTAGTGTTTTGTGTTTTGGCTGTTTTTATCAATGGCTTTGATAGTTTTGCTTAAGGACAGACACTAATGTGGATTTTGTGAGTCAAAATTTGGTAAGCTGAGACCGGAGACCTTGTTTTTGGTTGGTTCTCTGGGCTTGTTGTGCTATTGATATAGATTGTGCATGTGTAGATTTTGATGCTGTAATGCTTGATTATTGAGTTTCTTGATTAGAAGAAACTAAGTTGAAAGTTAGTGACTTTGTGTCGTCAAACTTTTTGGTGGATATATGTTGTACAAGTATTTCACTGTTGTGCTGACAGATTAATTTGCTACAACTGCGCTCGTAAAGGATCTCTCTTTGTTATGTTGACTTATTTTTATCTGATCATATCCATTCTAAGTGAATTTTTTTTTGTCTTTGTTGGATGAAATGGGAAAAAACCTGACGAAAACCTTGATTTGATGTAATTTCATTTCTAAATTTTGGTATTCTGTGTCAATATCAATGATTTGAATTATTTCACTGATTGAATTGAGGAAATTACTTGTGTAAACATGTACATAGTATTAATAGTAACAAATTATTGTTGGTGCCTCTTGAATGCTCATTTCTCATTTTGCCCAACTCTGAACTCTGTGCCCTGGAGGGTGGAATCACAGTTATGGTTTCCAATTTAAACAATTTACTTTCACATTTAAGATGTCGTCGATGCTTAACCTTATATTACTTGTACTGGAAAGACTTTAGAAAATCCATAGCAAATATTGATGGGATTTACGGACTATAAATTAGTTTTGCGCTGGAATCTAGACTTCCACGTTGGGAGTAAAACATGATGTTCAATTGCGAATACTAATTTTTTTCAAAATTAATTAACATCTTTATGCGCTTATGATCTTATGTTTATCCAAAGTTCCAAACACTTCAAATTTTATCCATCTATCTTATATGCCCCAAAACATATTTGATAAGATATGAAATCTGATAGGCTCTTTAAATAAAAGCTTAGCCAAACACCATCTAAAGTTTTGAAAGAGTGAAGTTTGTAATAGTGAGCAGACTTGTGATATTTGTACACGATAAAATGTCATCTTAAAATATTCTTACACAGCACTCATCAGACATGAAAGTAATCAACCTCCAGCAAAACAAGGTCGGCCGTTCTTTTGATATTTTCACACGACACTCAATAATATTATAAAATGAATCAACCTTCAGCAGAGCAAAAGTACCAGTTATGGCATTAAGACTATTACTGACTGGAATTTGCAAGGCCCACCAAATTAAGCATATTTCTATCCTCCTTAAATCTTTCCAACACAGTCCCTTTAGGACCTTCAGGCCTATCCTGATCAGCAGTCCGTGGAACCACTCCCCAGCATTCTATTACATCGGGCTGTATACGCGATGTCTTCGATAGACACGAGCTCCCAAAAGTTGTGCACTCAAAAGTGTGTCCCTGATCAAAGTTTGCCGAAATGAACACCCCAAAATGATGTACTTTCCCTCCAAAACCAATACCATTAGGAATGCTCTCCGAACTGAAATTTACAGCACACTGCAAATGGAGGAGGGATTGAAAACTAAGGTTGCAATGTCTTTTAGAAATCAAACGAAAAATTCAACTACTTACCCATTGTAAATTATGGTTTGCTCCAGTAGGCCGGAAAATTGATGCTTTTGGGTACAGCTGAAAAAGAAAACATCTCATATCCCCATAGAAATCAGCATGCCTCTCCCATGGCTGAGAAGCATAGCCTCCATAAATGCATCCTTCTTTATCTTTGATCATCAATACAGTTGGTCCATCATTTCTGCAGTTCAATTCAACAATTACCCATTCCATCCCAATTAAACCTACGAACTGGCATACAAATACAATTGAATTTAGCATTTATACCTCTTAAGAACAACAAATAATTATAAGTAAACAACATTGACTCCTACCAATACATTACAGCACATTAATCAGCATTCATGCAATATCCAATCAGATGGAATCATTTCCTAACAGAAATTAATAAAACGAAAGTTTAGGCAAAAGAACTATTATCTAGGAAAGTAGATATGCCTAGAGTATCATTGAGGTAACTAACTAACGTACTCCTAAGAATGATTGTGAATCAGATGAGTTGTAAACCAAAAGAATGAGAAAACAAGCAAAATACACAGGATGCTATAAAGAAGCTACTCACGATATGTGGCCTAAAAATGTGTTGAAACTCATTCCATGAATGGCACTATGATACAAAAGTTTCCATTCTGGAAATTCAGTTAGGGAAAGGGCTCCTCCAATATGCCAAGCATATTCCTTCCTTAACAAAATTTGACTAGGATCCATGTTGTCTGGATGATGCAGCTGAGGTACTTGAGAACCTACATAAACGGAAGTATGTAAGAGACTGACAACTACAACCCTTTAACGGAGACGAAGTGGTGTTCAAAAAGTAGAAGTTATTAAAAAGGACTCCACACAGAGAGAGAGAGACCTGAATCGGAGGGCATCAACAAACTACCCAGATATTTCCTGACTGCTGGAAGAAGGGTACACCATATCTGGAAATCCTCAAACGACATGCTGTCACCATTAGAATTTGCAGCATTCATGAAAACCTCAACGATTTCCTGGTGCGATCCTGCTGAATTAGGCTCGGAGCACTTTTTATAAAATAGGTTATTGATCATCGAAGTTAAAACGGCTTCAAGATCAGACCTACAGATTTCAAATCATATATGATATCGTATATCAGAATCAAAAGGAAAGGAAAAGCACAGAAACAACTCTACTATAAAAGATTTCTTCATTTTACCTCTTCACAGAGCCATCACCTGAGGCATCTAGTAGTTGGTAAATGAACTCTTCAATGTCCTGATTAGTTCCCTTCTCATAAGTCCCCTAAAATATTACGAAACAAGAATAGAAACACATTTATGTCCTAGTCTCTCTAACAGGTCTTGAGAACTTATAACAGACATAAGTCAAAGAATGCAATAAAATATTTTATTAATATCTTAGGTTCATTATGGCTCTCTGATAAACAATGAAGGAAACAGTCAGTAAAAAGAGCACGTTCTTTTTATTTCATCCCTTGGCTCTTTTCAAGGCAAAACGTGGTTATAGTTTTGTTAGAGAACCTTACTACTTCAAATTTCAATGGAGGCTAGTTATGGCTTCAGCAAGCTAAATAATCGAGGAATGGTCCGTACAAGGAGAGTTACATATTTTTTTATGTATAAAAGAGGAATAAAGCTTTCAGAGTAAAAGAAAAATTTCCATACTTATAAAACGAAAAGGCCTTAAATTTTTACCTTAGCAATAACTAGGTCTTCAAAAGTAAGCTTCTGATCCTTGCGTCTCTGAGTAACCAAATCAAAAACCCTATCCCCAAGAGGACCTTCGATTCCGATATACGCCTATGTAAGGAAACCCAAACACTTATGACAGTGTAATACAGAAAACATCATTTGAAGTATGGGAAGAAACCGAAAGAGCATCGCCTAATAGAGAATAGAACCACCTTGAAAACATCGGGAGATACGTATTTCCCATTGCTCTTTGACTGGGCCGCAAGCGATGCGTAGAGTGTTCTTAAATCTTCCAATTCCCTCTGAGTAAATGATCTGCAATAAAGGAAAAAAAATGGTTAGGGATAGCACAGATATTCAACTTTTTTCGTGTGTAGAGTAGGCAAACCTAGCGGCGGAGGAAAAGCGGGGATCGGCGGAGGATGATTCGGAGTTGCCCATTGCTCCGCCTCTTCAACGGTTCGGTAATTCGGTTCTTCTGTGTCTTTTTCTTTTCTGATATTTTAAGAGTCGTATCAAATGAAATCAAATATAAATAAAGATTCCAGATTTTGGAATGATGCCCTTTAAGGGTCTGAAGAGTTGGAATTAAATGTAGCTTACATAAAAGATTGATGCCACGTAATGTCAAAAGCCCAAAATACTTTTGAAATAACATTTTCTCTGATTACATAATTTTTATTTTCGAAGTAAGATTTATTATTTTTAAACTACGAATTACGGACACGCGACACGAATACGATATGAATACAATGATACAGATTTTTTTCGATAATTTTTACAAGAAAAGTATCCGATACGGTGTCAGATACGATACGATACGACACGACATAACATGACAAAGTAGGATGATCAACAACGGCCGATAATCTTGTCAGGCCAAAAACCTCGCGCTAAATTATCGGCGATTTGGCTAACAACCACCGGGTCAAACGGACTAAACTGGGTCGACAACGAGTATATGTAAACATGTAAGGCCCACTAATTAAGCCTGTTAACTGGCTTATTGGGCCAAGTAAACGAGTTCTTAAAACATTTTTGAAATTTAAGAATGAGATGGAAAAAATTAAGAATTAGTCTGAATGAAATAAATATATATATATATATATATATATATATATATATATATATATATATATATAAATTAACAATTTACAAAGTTTTAATAGTGAGTATGCATACTTTCATAAGAAAATAAATTTAAATAAAATTTTAATGTTTAAAGTAAATATAAGTATAATATAAGTAAAACTATCACCAAAATTAGTTGTAATTTTATTCCCGGATAAATATCTTACACTCGTATTCAAGCGTATCTATAATTCCGCATGTTAATTATCTATAATTGCATAACTGAGTCGGATTTTACAATATAACCTTGAATTTGACAATTTTTTTTTTTTAAAAAAAAAAACGTGATTTAGATGGTGAAAAATTAAATTGCTTTCTTTAAGTGAGATTCATTAATTTAATTAAATAGTTTTAAATCATAAAACTAATTAGTACTATATATTTATAATATAAGTTTGAGGAAGTAATAATAATTTAAATTGATCACGTGAGAGATTGAATTTATATAAATATTAAATACCAAACGGAATCATATCAATGCATCATCCCGCATTTTCTTTTTCTTTTTCTTTATTTTTAATTCTGAAAAATCATTATTGATCTCCCCATCAGAAAATACATTCACATATATATATATATATATATATATATAAAGAAAAAAGAAATGTTTACATGGGACCCACCGACCCTGAAAACGCGCACGGTATGATCGAGGAGTTCTTATAAGTTATTATCATATCCGCAAAGAACAGTACGAATAGAAGCTGGCGCTAAGAAAGTTCTAAAATTAAATCATCATACAGATCATAGTGAGAGTACTGAGACTCATGTGGGATCGAGAGATGAGTACTCCGGCAACGTCGTCAATGATGAATCTTCCTCTAGGGTTCAAGTTTGCGCCGACGGACAGCGAGTTAATCTGCTGCTATCTCTTGAGAAGGGCAATAGGGCTGCCATTGCCATGCCATGATATAGTATTGGAGAAAAATCTTTACGGTGAAAATGCAAATCCATGGGATGTTCTTGGTCATGATGATTCTCGTTGGATTATCACATCGTGTTTGGCATCGAAGGAAGTAATTAAGAAAGACATCTACGTTTTCACCAAGATATCAAAAGTAAATGGATCAAAAAGTCGAATTTCAAGAACGGCTGGTTGTGGGACATGGGAAGGACAAGGACAAAGCGGCGGAGAAAAGATATACAGTGATCATAATGGGGAAGAAATCGGGGTGATCAAGATGTTTAGTTTTCGGTCCAAGAAGAAATCAGTTTCTGCAGGGAATGATGATGATAACTGGATTATGCACGAATACTCACTTTCTGGGATTACTTTGGGATCAGACGAGTTGATCAAATATAAGGATTACGTTCTTTGTAAAATCACGAGAATATTATCCAACAAGAAATTTGATCAAGAGGAGAAAGAGAAGGAGTTGCTGGGAAAGAAAAGGTCGATCGTTAGAATAGTCGAAATAGATGAAGATGATCATCATCAGATTAATAATAACAAGAAGCAGAAGTTCACAGGCTCCACTTAGATACATACTACTTATGAAAGGTACTGGGGTGGGTTCTTATATTTCTTAAGATTGTGAATTTGGATGCATGTTCCAATTAGCTAGATTGTATAAAATTGCTATGCATATTATTAGTCTTGGGATTTCTTGATGGCTGCTGGTTATCAACTATTTTGAATTGGAATAATTGCCTCTTAAATCCCTTGATTTTAATTGAGATTCTTTCTGTACATGGTGTTACTATCAGTAGATTTAATTTGCTGGTTATCAACTATTTTGAATGGGAATAGTTGCTTCTTAAATCCCTTGATTTTGAGATTCTTTAATTTCTGTTCATGGTATTACTATCAGTAGATTTTGAGATTTTGATCAGTTTCCTTGTTTACTGTTGAATATGTAATCTTTGGGCTGTAAGGCAATAAGGCTAAGATTATCTGCCTAGGTAACAATTAAATTAATTAATTAATTTTTAATTGAATAGATAATGATGCCATTTTAGATTTTATTTACATTAAAGTTTGACGGTTTGAGGAGTACGTTCTAATTTTTCAAAGATTTGAAAGCTTTGAAAAATCTCTTAAATGAAGTTGATGCGCTGCTCCACTCCACCTATGGACAAGTGATAATATAATTTCAGTTGGATGAACTCAAAAATTGAGAAAATGAAAGATACATATTATGGTTAAAATCTTGCATATACATATATAGTCATATACTCATATACATAGAAATGGCTGCGAGAACACACTACCATTTCAACATACCCTAAGCTGTCTCCCAAAGTAGCAACATTAAAAGTACAACAAAAGGCACTACAACATCACAATTTTTCCTAATATCCTTATTTTTCTTCTAAAACACAACATACAACATACAACACTCAACACTCATTCCAGCAAGCGTCTGTGTTTACACCATGAAATTGCAACAATATAGAGAAACAGCGAGCCTGCTGCACCTCCTCCAACAGTCCACAGAAATCTATTCATCCCATGTACTTTATCTTCAAAAAGCTCAATTTTGATATTCATCCCGAAAATCCCTGCAACAACCACAAAAGCACTCACAACAAGTGTAGCTGTTGATAACATTACTCCCATTTGCAGCAGATGATTCTGCTTGTCATCCAACATTATGTTGATATAATCTTCAGTATCATCCACATACTCCCTCAGCTTCACACAAGGATAAAAACATCATTTCAATTATGTGTAATATGGGAAATTAATCAATTTCCAAGAAAAGGGTATTTGGTAATTCTACATACCGTGGACAACTTGTTGAGTGTACCATCAATCTGAACGAAATACGCTTCCAACAGCATTTCAAGCTCGTGGACATCAAAGTGCTTGCTTATGGTACTGTGCATGCTACTGTGGGTCCCATGACTCCGTCCACTGAGGGCATTATGGTCAAGTTGCTGAAGGTCGACATGAGAAACTGTGTTGGAGCTCTCATTACCTTCCATCAATATTTCAGGAGCTGTCCTGATATGTTCAACCAATAAATGAATGTTAATTTTGTTAACAGTTTTTCGAATGTATAATATTTACTTATTTTCCCAATTCACATGCCTATTATCATCATTGTTAGCATCATCAAACCCGTTTTGCCCGTCTACGGAAGAAAGAGACGAGTTCTCAAGTTCTTCCTGTTTCTCCGTTAAATACATCTCCGCCATATCATCATCATCATCAAGCAAATGCTCCAGCTCATCCCTTACCTGATAACAAGAATAGTAATTTTAGGAAATTCCAGCAATTAATAATTTTTATTAAGAATTTGGTTCTCACAACTCAATAAATAGGGTCGAAACAGATAAGGCAAGAAACTACAACAATGTTATGTTAAGGAAGCTGCTTGATCATATATATTGGGATTGCAATTTGCAACGAATCATCACAAGAAACTTTTTCACTTCATTTGATCAAGAAACAATTTTATCCCACTTCCAATCTTATTCAATACTTCACTAACTTAAGGTAATACCTTTTGAACTCGTCCAGTTATGGCAACCAGTCGGCTTTTAATTTGTCTCACACGTTCCAAATTGAGTGTACTAATTTTTGTTGTCAGTTTATCTAACGCTGGATGAGCTTCTTGCTCCAGTGTCCTTGCCTAGCTTGAGATCAGAGAAAAAAAACCAAGAAATAAATAAATGAATTACAGAAGCAAAAATGAATATATGAATTTTTGAGAGTACAATATTTGTATACTTCGTTGTCCAAGCAACCACAAGCAGCTTCAAGGCATGCTTCCAATGCAACAAATTCAAAGGGAAGCAGCTTTGGACGATTCTCAGAAGGCTGTTCTTTGCCTTCCGTCTTCCACGCATCTTCCTTAGTGGGGAATTTCTTCGAATAGCTGGTGGGACTTATTGGTGTTGATTGAGGCCCTTCTAAATCATACAAGTTTGTCAAGTTGGTGTTCTCGTCATCTCCAGTTTCCTTGACCAACACCACATAAACAGACATTTAGCCATACCTCATAAACAGCCAACAACAGCAAACGAACATTCAACCATAGATATCTTCACAAAAGAACTCTAAATATTAACAACATCAGACAAAATTAGAAAATTCGCGGATGCATCTACACAGAGAGGGGAAGAAGGAGGAACCTGAGACTTCACGGCCTGATGATATCGCAAAATTCTCCTTTGTAGCTCATCAACAAATGGAATGACTGAGGGATCCCTGGAATTCAACAAAAGAACTTCCTGGGCAGTGATGATGGCCTTTATATGCTCCAAATTGATAACAATGGCCCGCTCACGACCTAGAACAGTTGAAGGATACGACAACAGCGGATCAAGTATCCGGAGATCACGAGCCGGAAGCCCCGTCCGCGCCATGATTGCGTGTTTTCCGACCTCCACCACTCGCGCCTGGCCCGTCGGATCCAGGAGAAGCCACAGCCTTACTCCCGCCGCCTTCTTCCGAAGCCCGCCTGCGCCGATGCTTACACCGCCTGCGGCAGGACGCACCACGGAAGATTCTAGGGGACCGTTGTCCTCGGCCTGTGGGGGCGGTGCCGCCTGTTTCGGTGGCTGAGCTGTGGCGCCCCTCATTGTCGCTAGCGGATTTGGTGGTTTCAGTTAATTGTTAGATTTTTCGGAATAAATTGTGAAGTGAAAAGGGAAATAAATTTTTTTAATATTTGCTATTTCTCCTTTTGGGAAAATATCACTGTTGGTCCCAAATTTTAATAAGTTTCCACATTAAGTCCTATACTTTACGGGTCTGACACATTGAGAACAGACATTTGCAAAAAAAATTACAATGTTGGGACTTTGGCCCCCTATCGTCAAAAAATAACGGAATCAGCCAAAATTACACTGTTACAATAAAAATGTGCTATTTTGGAGGAAAATTTTGGCGCCATTTATCTTATTTGAAGGGAATTAATGGCGCCCGAATTTTGGCGCCATCCGCCATTAATTCCCTTCAAATCAGAGAAATTGCGCCAAAATTTTCCCCCATAACGCCATTAATTCCCTTCAAATCAGAGAAATGGCGCCAAAATTTCTCCCCAAAACAACACATTTTTATTGTACAGAAAGGCCAAAGTCCCAACATTATAATTTTTTTGCAAATATCTGTCCTCAATATATCAAATCCGTAAAGTATGAGACTCAATGTGGAAAACTTATTAAAACTTGGGACTAAAAGTGATATTTTTCCTTTCCTTGTTCCTTTTAATGTAAAGTAGAGTCAATCTTGAGGTGAAAAACTCAAGGGAAAGCCAGTCGAATTTAGTTATTATTTTAAAACTAATAATAGAAAGGTGGCCGAATATTTTCTATAGTCGTGTAATTAATTAATCATCGTTCGACAGCTAATTACGTTATATTAATTTTGAATTATTGTTTACTGATATGATAATAGCCTTATGTATACTAAATGAGTAAATTCCTATTTCAAATAATACTTTAATCATGAAACAAATAGAAACCAATAGTTAAATAACTATGAAATACGGACACGACAATACTAATTTTTTTAATTTTTTTTATATTTTATATTAAAGAAGTTTCAGATATGAATATCCAATACGGTGTCCGATACGACACAACATGACATGTCGACATGATAGATCTGTGCATCAATCATCATAAGTAAATAAGATTCTTCTAACTAAAATTATCGTAAACTAGTAAATTTTTAATCGATTAATAAATGTCATCTTGAATATCTCATTTTTTTGCCAGGTTTTGGGCGTCCATGAAGTTGGGTCCGACTTCGAGTCTTCAGCCATATCCATCAAGACGGTGGAATTTAAAGCCCAATCTTGAGGGCCTCTAAACTAATCCAATTCCAACCATATCTTGGCTTATTGGATTCAGATTATTGGGCTTTACAGATATCCTAAACCTGAATAAACTTTGTGTTTTTCGTGTCGTGTCCGACACCATATTGGACACCTGTATCGGACACTTCTCTAATATAAAATATAAAAAAAAATTATGTAGCTGTGTCCGTGTTTCATTGAGTTCAACCCTACATTTTATAGTGGTAATGGTATGCAATTCAAGTCTTATCAAATGGCCAATTAAATATAAACATTTAAATATTAATATAACCAAGAAAAATATAATGGGAAGGGTATTTAAGTATTTTTTCACTGCTAGACCACTAATCCTTCAATTACGGATTATTAATGATGGAGAAAAGACTTTTAAATTTATGATATATTTGTAATACTATTCCTAAGTCTCTTTGGTCATCTGCTGTGATTAATTCATGCTGTGTATCTAATGAATAGACTCCCTTCTCCCTTGATTCACAACAAAACTTCTTTTACTTTGTTGTATACTTTCTATTCTTGATTATGGTAATTTGAAAGTTTTGGTTCTTTGTGCTTGCATCTACTCTTAATCATGCTAGAACTAAGTTTGAACCTAAGTCTAGAAAGTGTATTTTCTTAGGTTTTAAACCTCACACTAAAGGGTACATTGTTAGAGACTTAAATAATAAAACAATTTAGAGACTTAAATAATAAAACAATTCGAAAAGTTTCATCTCCAGAAATGTTGTCTTCTTTGAGGAAGTTTTCCCTCTCAATCAAGAGTCTGTTGATCAATCTCTTCTTGATCCAGCAAGTTTACTAATTATAAAATGTGGGAACTTTAAAGTAACTACTTTTTAATTTAATATTTTGGACTTTCAATTTATTTTTTTAATAACTAAAACATAACTATCATTTCTCTCACACATTTTTTCTATTTTCTTTCTTTTGTCCACTTTCTCCCTCCAATTTCAGTGATTTATTTATTTATTTTTTGGTTACAAACGAAATAAATGGAAAAACCCAACTAATCTTCCAGGCCTATGAGCTCGTCTGGAGGATCATCCAAGATTAGAATTTCCATGTGACCCGGCAACTCGTGTCCCATCTTTGCAAGTTTATCAGTCATTTTATTCTTTTTTCTCCGGACATGGTTGAAAGAAATATTCCTTGGCATGTGCAAAAGTTTTCTACAATCAATTTCGGTGATTTATTATTTACTTTAATTTCAAAGTTTCTCCTGTCTCTTCTTTCTATCCTCTCTTATTTTTATTATTGATTTTATTTATTCTTTTATTCATTTCTTAATTGTATAGTTTTATTTTCTGCAAGTCATTCCTAAAGACCAGCTATCGAGCCTTTTTATTCTTCAAATCACAAAGAAGAAGCAAGGTCCTACCTTATTTATTTTTGCCTCGTTTTTCACCATCATCTTTACTACTTCTTGTTAATTTTAATTATATTAATAATAATATGAAAATAATAATAACAACAACCAATATTGATAGTAATAGCAGTGGGAGTGTTTGCAAACTCTGGAAATTTTTATTTTCATATTTTTAGTTGTAAAAAAAAAAAAGAAGAAAAAAACACTTACAAGGTCTGTTTAAATAAGTTGAAATAACAAAGAAGCTAGAAACACTTTTAAGGAGTGTTTCCTTTTTCAACTTTTAGTATTATTTGAAAATATATTTACAGATTTTCTGTAACGACCGCTCTCAATTTTTACAACTTCAATTTCTATTAATTTCTTTAAAAATTTACAAATAGAGATACATCCCTCTAGCGGATGGCTTATTTCACTTCGAGTTATAGAAATGATGTATTTTAGCTTAGTCTTTTGTGTTGCTTTACTTTTTGTTGGCGTTTTCACCGTCTTGTTTATATACTTCACGAATTTTTCGATTTAATTTTATATATGAGTTGGGGGCTCTGCTAACCCACGGTCCGTTTGACAAGTTTTTGGTGAAAAAAAAAGTAATAGAATAATATCACAATCATGAATTTAATGGGAGCACTAAAAATCTCAGAGGAAAATGGAATCATATATATATATATGATTAAGTGGGATGTTTTAGGAAACATGCTTATGTGTTAATGAGATGAATTAATTAGAATTAGTCCATTTTATCATGTAGATTTTTTCTATAATTAAGTTTATTAATTATTATTTTTTAACTTATATATATATATATATATATATATATATATATATATATATTTAATTGACATTCCATATATATGTTTATATTAAATAATTTTTAACTCCTATTTAATTATAGATTATATAACTATTTTATATAATATTGATATTGAAAATTTCAATTAAGAAATAATTTTAAATAAATTTTAATAAGCTTTACTAATCATTATGAACTTTATATTTATGTACTATATATATATATATATATATATATATATATAGAAGAGGAGTTTAAAACTATTTATAATTTAAATGTAATATTCAATTTGTACATGAAGTTGTAATATAGAAGAATTACCATTCAACAAATATTAATAATATTCGGGTAAAAGATTATTTAGTTTTGTATTTTTTTAATCTATTATATAATTATTTTTTCAAAATTTCTTTTAATTATTTATAGGGGTCACATAATTACATACATTTTTTAATATGTATGTTTAATTAAATTTTATTACTATCTTAATATTATAAAATAATAAAATAATTTATTTTTTAGAAAAACCTCTAAATACATGTGTTTCATTTTCATCTTGCGGTGGAAAAATTATATTTCATTTCAATGTGAATAAATTGATTAAGTTATTATATTTAAAGAAAATTTTAATAATAAAATGAATATTATTATTAATTAATAATCAAATAATAACAAATTATTCAAAAAAAATAAAATAATATCAAGTATACAAGAAATTTCAATCATTATTTATATGGTCTATTTTTTATTTTTTTATATTTTAATTATTATTTTAATATTTTTATATCGATTGTGTGCATGAGTTTAAAAAATATTATATATATATATATATATATATATATATATATATATATATATATATATATTCCCTCTATTACAAATACAAAATCAGTACTTTGTTATAAAAATATTATTACTGTTTTTATACATTTAAAATGAGTTTTTCATATATATAATTCATGTTTATTTTATAAAAAAAAATTATTTTGGTGTGTGTTTCAAATTATGAATGAATTATTTATATATTTTATTAATAATTATAAATAGATTTTTCAGTGCAACGCAGGGTTAACAACTAGTAAAAATTAATTATGGATAGGGTTGCTTTAAAAACCAACATTAATAACCCACACAATTGGCACAACAATTTATTTTTAAGAAAAACAAATTGGTGATGACCACATCCAAGGTTTTCAAAACCGGATTGGACATAGAACCGGAGGTCTTACTGGTTACTGGTTCGATCGGTTCGACCAGCGGTTAAAGGAGTATGACGTCATAATGATACAATAAATATATTTAATTATATATATATAATATAAATACTAATAAAAATATAAAAAAATTGAAAATTATCTAATTTATATAAAAAAAATATAAATGAAATTCTCTATTTTCAATCATCAACACGCAAAAATTCATCAACAATCAACAATTCAACATCAAATCCAAACAAGTAAAATAATAATTATCCCCAATATATATGATATCCATCTTTCAAAATATGTCTGGTTCAAACTTCAAACATATATTATAAACAACTAAATATGTCTAGCTCCTATAAACGCATAAATATCATACATAAAATTAAATATAAATCCTAAACAATTAAATATGTCTAGCTCCTATAAACGCATAAATATCATACATAAAATTAAATATAAATCCATAAAATTAAATATAAATCCATAAGTATTAAGTAGACACTAGTTATTTAGCATACATTAGTTATTTAGGACAAGCAAACTTTAGTTATTTAGCAGACATGAGTTTCGAGAAAAACCAACCTTTTCTCGCAGAAGTTTCACGTTTCAGTAGCGCAACAACCAGCACTTTCACGATCAGCAGCGTTTTCAAGTTTTGGGTTTTCTTATTTTTTATGTTTGGTAGAAGTTTAGAGGACTCTAGGGCTACCGATCACAGGTTGTACATGCCGGTCCGGTCCGGTTTTAAAAACCATGACCACATCAGATAATGAAACTTGAATGTTATTAATTCAATTCTCTCATAAATTTGTCTGTCACATGGAGTTTCCTATTAATAATTTATAGTTATTCAATCTTTTTTTTTTTTTGAAGTAATAGTTATTAAATCTAATAATTGGAAGAAATTAAAGCATATGAATAATTCAATCGATTATATTTAATTTAAAATATTGATATAATTGACTTAAACCTGTGGGATACATCTTACAAGTTACAACTAAAAAATTAAATTAGTTCCTATCACAATAAAACTTATATAATAGAATTCGTGAGAACATGACGCATAAAATTGTATGATCTGCTCGTATAGCCGCTCTGCAATTACGATATCCAATCTTACTACTTTATTTTACCCAAAAGTTCATTTTTTCCTAAATTAAATCCAATAGAATATATATTTCATTAGATTCCCCCAAATTTGTACTTATCGCATGTTGATCTTGAACTTCAAAAAGAAAGATTTGATACCAAAATGAAAAATACCTCAAAAAATGAGGTAAGCGATACAATTAACTCAAAATAGTTTACCCAATTTTCCACAAGTCCCATGTTACTAAATATCAAATTGTTATTTTTCTTTATCTGAACTAAATATCAAATTATTGATAATTCGAAAACTTTGCCAACTGTTGGAAATCTCTACCTCTCTTCATGAGTCTTGACACTGGACTAGTATTTATTTATGATAATTTTCGGCATTTGATTTTTCTTCACCAAAACTTCTGCACAACATTTATTTAAATGCTTTTATTACGATTCCGATTCTGTGCCTATAATGAGTTAATGACCAATAAATTCTCAAAAGAAAAATTGAAAAGTATCCAATTATAACAATTATTATGTATATGGGCCTGCATACTCCAATATACGAATGCATTAACTCAACAGTTAGAAAAAAAAATCAAAAAAGTAATTTCTAAATTGAACTTAACACAAGATTCTAGATTTAGTGCCAATTCTAGTACTTCAATATAATAATTGGACCTTTAAAGTTATTTTATTTGAAGACTTTTCTTAGCAATAAATGAACGAAGGGGCCAAAATATAAATGCTGACAATTGAGGGGGCAAAGTGAAATCAATTATCAGAGCCGGGGCATGGCCGGTGTGCTGACTGTAGTGTCCCACATCAGTTGGGGAGGAGAACGAAACCTTCCTTATAAGGGGTGGATACTTTTACCTTGTGTAAGCATTTTAAAGCCGTGAGGTGCACTTTGAATGTCTCTCTCAAAACGGACAATATCTACATGAATAAGCGGGTTTTCGAGCTGTTACATTAATAATATAGCATTATAGCCTGATGGGATAAAGTGAAATTAACTCTTTAATTAGGAAATGGTGACTAAAGTGCAATTTTGAAAGTTATACTTTTAACTTCCTTACCTCAAAAGATAGCTTGAGCATTGAATTTGACATTTTTTTTTTCTTAAGGCTATTTATATGGGTCGAACCGGATCGAATCATTTAAGTTTAAGGTTCTCCCTACTAATGATAGCTGCATTCCAAGAGGAACTCAAACTCGAGATATCTGATTAAGCTAGCATAGCATCAAACTGCTAAGTTACGCCACTTGGTAATTTGACATGATCATTTTTAATAAAAGAATGTTGAAATTCGATGGAAAAACGGTAAAAATGTAACAAATATTAAACTTAAAAGGGCAATATTGCATTATTGATTTCAACATTAAAAACAGAAGTAATAGACGTACTATATAAATTTCAGAAACTATAAATATGAGTTATCCTTGTACGTCGAAATAAAAAGAAGCAGAAATATAGAAAGAAAGCAGCGGCCATAGGCTTGATAGCCCCTCTGCTTCAATCCACCATTGAAACAATGTGTAATTAAGTGAATTAATATTGTACTACAACAAACAGCAATAATTACAATTTCGTTACGCATTACAAATGAGAATTCAATTTCCATGTACTATAAAATTGGTATTTAAAATTTGGAGTTTTTGAACCACGACTCAAACCTACTTCGTAGTTTTTTTTTTTTTTAAGAGAAATAAGTATATATTATTAAGACATAAACAAACCGACTCTAAACGATACCAAAGTCCCAAAAAAAACCCTAGATGACTTTCTAGCTAGATACTTGGCAATACAATTATTCATACGACAAACAAAAGAAAAAGAAAAAATATATTATCAAACGACATTGAATAATCATGTTCCAAAGAAGCGATGTGTGTTAGCAACTCTCGACAATCAGTACCTTCAACCCTATTCCAACTTCTTTGGACTGCCAACAAGACAGCTTCTTTCCCAGCCATCGCCTCCGATTCGTGCCCCGTCAACAGCCTTCGTCTTCTGCCTGAGCACCAACCCACACAACCCCCATTTTCAATATATATTCCTCGCCGCCACTCCATAACCATGAGTCAATTCATTCTCTAGTGTCCCCACGAATATTAATTACTTCGTAGTAGTTAACTTATCTGCATTGTTTTTAATGTATTATCTTTTCTTCACAATTAATTTTATAGTTTTATCACAAATTTGTATTGGTATTATTATTATTACATTAAGACATGTACAAATTATTTAATTAAATAATTATTGAGGATATATCATTTAATTATGAAATATTCGGAAATATACGGGTTTGTCAAAGTTCGACATAAGTATTATTGAAGGTTTTTCTCATATGTTTAAATGTAAAGTAAACACATAACAATTAGCATCCATGCATGAATATTACATTACGAAAACAAATGGACTAATTTGTAAACTCAGAAAGTTTCATGGTCCCTCAATGTAATTCACACTTTTTTTTATAAGAGAATTCATTAATGGTGAGATACTTTAATTTCATGTGAAAGGAATAATTTTATTTATATATGGATTAATAATAATTTATAAGATGGACCACATTTATACACTTACTGCATGATTTTCATATATAGATTATATTTTTTGGGTTTCAATTTTTTGACGTACGCTTTTATTGCAAGTGTAGCCTACATAATTATCAAGGACTAATTACTAGGTTTCGAAACGGCATTTCATGTGGGGAACTGTCAACTGCGTGGAAGCTCAATCACCAATGATTTAATATTTTTCACTGTGTATCATAAATGAACATGTTTCAAAGTTTCTTTCACCAATATAATATTGATTGATTTTGTAATTTCGATAAGCTTTAGGAGTACTGAATGTAATTCGCCTCAAATTAATTTATATATTTATTTGTTGAGAACATTTTATTACTTCAAGTGTACGTGTGTAGGTGAGGCACATCAATACCATACATTACGGAAAGAAAAATCATAGGACCTAGCTAGTAATTGGTTTTCTCGATCTCTATTTAATTGCAACCATCAAATCTGTACTCTTTTTTTTTTTTTTTAATGAAAAGATAAAAAAGATAAATAAAATCCTGGCGAATCTCGTTGTAAATTAACCAAAGGCGTGATGTGATGCGGGCTAGCTAGTTACATGCAATATTATTATTCTATGAAGTCCTTAATTAGGGTTACGACGTTGGACCAGACAAACAATTTATTGGCCATAAAATACCAAGATTAATGATCTGATGCCTTTATATTTAATGGCATTATTACAGAGTTGTATATTAATATAGGGATACCAAATTTCAGTTGGTATGGTGAGACGGATGACGTACGAGATCTCTTAAACAACATCTAGGTATCAAATTCTAGCTAGTTTGTGCATCAAGTAATTGAATTTATACTCTTGAAAAGCTCTTCGAAGATTTTTGAGAAGTTACATACTCGAGCTTATAACACCGAAAAAAAGATGTTTAATTAGATTAATTAATTTTTAAAAATTCTTAATAAAATGTCAGTTTCTTCAAATTTATTTGGCCTCCGGGAGGGTCTCTTTCTTTAGCTTGGGATCAAAGAATTGGGAAGCTCGAAATTAAAATTGACTTAGAAGTGGTTTTTTATTTGGTGAAGTCAGCTGATACATCCTGCCGTCCTCTCGGAAATCTTATAAATGACTGTAGTGATTTCTTATATCTTTCCTGGGATATTCGTTCAAGCACGCTTGTAGATGCTGCAACAACAGTGTTGGTATTTTAGCTAAACTTTGGCATATATAATTTAGTGTCTGATTTTGATTTTTGGCTTGAACCTCCTATTGATGAGGTTATTGATTGTGTAAACTTTGAAGCTATTTCGTAATAATATGCTTAT
This sequence comes from Verbena officinalis, assembly GCA_958496215.1. Taxonomy (NCBI): domain Eukaryota; kingdom Viridiplantae; phylum Streptophyta; class Magnoliopsida; order Lamiales; family Verbenaceae; genus Verbena; species Verbena officinalis. The sequence continues at coordinate 28,925,438 of OY292390.1, read as the reverse complement.
GCTTTTCAAAAAAAAAAAAAAAAAAAGTAATTTAACCCATCACTGTACAAGTAAAAATAATATATACAAGTTGATATCTTAATAATTTGAACTCGATCGAGATCGATCGATCGATCGAAGACGACTCTAATATGAGCAAATAATGTGCAGAATGTATGGGACATTTTGTGAGGATGGCAATGGATCCGGTTCCTACTGGATCCGGAACTGGAACCGACCCGATGGATCCATACGGATCCGGTTCCAACGGTTCCGGATCCGGTTCCAGGAACCGATTATTAGATCCGTTACGGATTTGGTTCTACCTGTGGATCCATCTGGAACCGCTTGAAACCGTTTACTGTGGAATCGCTTGGAACCGTTTAATTAAAGAAAAAGAAAAATCTCACTTTTAGTCTCATAAATTATTTATATTTCGTTTTTAGTTCCACACATTACGAAAATCTCACTTTACATCCCGTAAAGTACGAAAAATCTAATTTTACGTCTCAAAGTACTAAAAATCTCACTTTACGTCTCATAAAATGTAAAAATTTTCACTTTACATCCCAAAGTGAGATTCCCGTTAATGCTATAAAATTAACAGCCACATGCAAATCACGTGTGTTGACCGTTAGTCAATTAACGGAAGTATCACTTTGGGACGTAAAGTGAGATTTCTGTAATTGATATTTGCATTAATGAAAATAAATTATTAATCGCACCTCAAATTTATTACTAGATTTTTTGGTTCCAGTTATAATAATCTTATCCAGGTGTAATGAATTGAATTCACCTTCGTTTCAAAAAATAAAAAATTTAAAAATGGAAATAACATCTAATTTTCTAAAAGTTTATTATATATTTTTTTAATGTTTTTTTTTAATCGAAAGTTTATTATATTTATAAATCAATCTTTCCTTTAATTGGAAAATTTGCTATATGGTACTTGAAATTCTAATATATTATTATACTTTTTGAAAAATACATAATTTATGGGCATTTTAAAATTATTAGCATTTAAAATTATGAATGCTATATAATTTTTTTTTATCGTAATTATTCAACCCGTTGTTGATGTTCTGGACGGATGTTCCATTTTATTTAATGAAGTATAATTTTTTTCACCTGGATGGATGTTCTTAATCAGCTACAATTTTTGAAAAAAAAAAAGAATACATTTGAGAAAAATGTGTTTTGTAGAATATTTCTACAACACAAAATATATTAGCATTTTAGCGGGTCTAGGTCCGGTTCTAACAAAAAAACGGATCTTATGAGTCTGAATATGTCAAATTTAGGATTCAAAATAGGTACGATGGGTTCAAATTTAATTTTGTGGAAACGGATTCATTAACGGGTTTTTGAGATAATTTTCTAAAAAAATAAATTTAATTCGATTCCAAAACAGTTCCAGAAACGGATCCAATGGATCCCACGGATCCAACAGATCCGGTTCGGGAACCAGAACCGATGGATCTTCACGGTTCCGGTTCCTTATCGGTTCCACTCGATTTCTCACGGATCCGGTTCGGTTCGGATCCGGAACTGACAAATTGCCATTGTCAGTAATATTTAGTCCAATTTGTGACAGATAAATGAAATGAAATAAAAATGTTGTCCATATCTGACATATATAGGTCACTGGTCAAGTACACAGGACTTCGACTGAAATAATATATATCATAAAAAAAACTATCGAATTTGCTGTAATCAGCAGAACAAGCAAACATTTTAGTGCAGCTATTATTTTTTAATTAGGCCAATAACATAATTAGGTTGCCTAATAACTTTACTATAAGAGTCTATGGTGGTCCTTAATTAATTTGGTATATGCTTTAATAACTGATCATGAGATTAAGGATATAATTTCTTGTAGGTCCTAACTAATGAACCCAAGTAAATTAACTGTTATAATTAATCTTGAAATTTTCGATTTTTTGAGCTTGATTTTGGCCGAAAATTTTCAAAATTCATCAAGAATTCAAAGGAAAAATATCTAGAACTCGCCTGTATAACAATTCAGCATAATCACAAAATCGATTTCCCTTATTAACTAAATGAAGATTCCCACATTATTTGATTATGATAACTTCTCAAAAATCGCCCCGTTAGAATTTCATAAACATTCCACAAGGTTTAATTCTTTTGAGACCAAAATACCACTAGGGACCGCTCTATAATTTGCTCAAAGTATGTGGATCCATTTGTTATAAAATTAAATTTCTTCCAAATAAATGTTTATATATACATACATATTACTTATTATTTTATTATGTCTAATTTATCTTGTATATTTTTCTTTTTTTTCATATTACCGGCGCCCAGCCGTATTTATTTTCTCATTTTGTATTTGCTTGCAATTATACTATCAATGCTTGAATTTAATAATTAAAATACATTAATATATATATATATATATATATATATATATATATATATTTATTAGAAATTGTTGAATAAAAAAATTCCGTCGTTTTTAAATGAATAGAAATGGTCAAAACCCAAACAACTCAAAACATTTATTTAGTTTTAAGTTTTGAATATAATTATTTAAAGAATAATACATATATAGATTTTTTGAAATAAACATAAAACATTAAACCGTTGAAAACGTGAAAGATTTAACTAGAAAACAATTTCAACGAATTACATATTTTTCAATAACTTTTAGCACGAATTACATTTCATGATTAGTGATGATGTTGGTTATTGGTAAGGTGATCTAATCGACCACGTGTCCGATTGCAGTAGTTAAATTTATAGTAGATGGGAACAACCTCGACCTGAAACACAAGAACGATGGGTTACTTGGCCGAAGAAGGTTGTCTCCGGCGTAGCACCTCTAACGCTCAAGTCAATATAAGTAAACTGGAAAATGGTGAAAGTAAGAGAGTGCGGTCGGAGTAGTAATGAAAACTTACTGAGCATAATGATTGCTGGGGGTGTTTATATGTGTGGCTAACACACACTAAGTACACTGTCAGTGGGTGTGCATTTAATGCTGCAACTGATGGACATTTAATGCATGCACAATCAGAGAGCCTGCAACATTCCTGAAAATGAGATGTTCACGTCACTTTTGCTCAGTTAGAGGTACGGATGTCAAGCGATTGCAGTTAATACAGCCGAAGCTAGCGCAGACTTGCTGAGTGGGATGCGATTGGGATCAATCGCTGCCCTATGCCTCTTGAGGCCTCAGGCTTGACAAAAGGCCTTCCAACTTAGCAGCCGGTTGGGCGGATCGTCCCGTGGTCAATGTCGATGCTTTAACCTCGACCACCGACTGGACTGATATCGATGCTTTATGCTCGACCACGACCGGACTAGTATTTTTTGGTGCCGATTCATTTGACCTTACGGCTGATGTCATTAACCGCGACAATCATTGACCAATCAGTTGGAAAGACTCTAACTCGATCCACGTGGTCATGAGACTACTAGGATTGTGACATATAGACGGGCGGAAATATCCCTATCAATTAGTAAAACTGCTTCAGGATTGTTTTGTAATTTAGTAATAAAAGTATAGGATATTATTTTGTTATTAAATAAAATAGAAATTAATGTACTTATTTGTGAATATTTCATTTTTTTTCTAAATATAGTACTCATCCGTATCTCTGTTACGTGCAAGTTGGACTTTTCTCAAGATATTTTGAAGCTGGACTTTTCTTAAGTTCCGTTAAGTCTAGTAAACGCAACAGAGGGTATAATTTATAATTTCAGTAAACTCAAACAATAATGAATATTTAATTTTCAACATTCAACCAAAATATTAATTGAGATTAAATGCTTTACCGATAAATAAAATTAAATTGGTACTGGAGTCTGGACCGATTGATAAGGTTGTTTGCTACCTTCCTCCGTTAGTTAGTTCATATATATGACCCCTGCGCCTGCAGGCGGCGAGAAATATATATACGAATGAATGAAGGAAGGTCCAATAATCAATGATAATTATAAAACCTGGAAAATTAATTAATTAATTAATAGTGTATTAATAGAGAATATTAAAATTAAAAATCAGAAAATTCAAAAACAGTAAACATTAATATAAGAACATGGGCCGGCTTACATATGCAAAAATTTAAGATATCTGTTCAGGAATTAATACTGGTGTGGTTGGATTTGTTAGAAATTTAGTTCTGCTTTAATGGCTGCTGAGCTTTCCTTGTTCTCTTCTACACACACACACTCACTGTGTGTATATCTACGTACGCACATAGATACACACTAAGCTTCCAAGAAAACACACACACACCGACTCGATCGTATAGGCAATGAATGACGGCTTTTTGCTGCAGTTTTTGTGTAATTTTATTTGCAATATTATTTACTGCAAATTTTCCCTTTTCTGCAAAGTGCAAACCTTATATCTTGGGATTTTTTTCCAACAATTAATACATTTTTCTGCTGCCATCTAATATTTACAGTTCTCTCTCTCGTCTTCTTCAATTCCATTCACTAACCCTCTTTTCTCTCTCTCACTTAATTTAATTAAGCTTTAAATCACCGGCCCCCATCTCTCTCCTCTTCTGTCCTCTTATATATATCATGCTCATACACTCCATAAACCCACAACCTCAACAACCTCATACATATTGCCGGTCGTCTTTCTACAGCCGGAAGGTGCCGCCGTCACAACCACCGCGCGCCACCGTTCTTCTCTATTTCAAGGTACATATATATTGTCAATTTTACGTATAATAATAAAGAAATTACAAAATAAACAGTAAAGGATTACCAAAAGTTTTATTTTATTTTTGTTTGATCTTGGTAATCCTAATTTAGGCCAGGTAAAATCAATTGAAAGAAGACAATATATAATAATGAGCCGAAGGAACGGAGCGAAACTGGAGCTGAAGCTGAACCTGTCCCCAACCCGCCGGGCGAACCGGGGCCGAGTCAATCACGAGTCACCGAACCGGTCTTTGTCCGTGTCGCCGACATCGCCGCCAAGCTCGTGCGTGTCATCAGAGCTGAACAACCAGCAGCAGCAGGGCGAGTACTACTCGACTAGCCCAGAGGCCACGTCGATGATGCTAGTGGGTTGCCCTAGATGCCTCATGTACGTTATGCTTGCCGAGATGGACCCTAGGTGCCCCAAATGCAAAAGCACCGTTTTGCTCGACTTTGTTCAGGACAATTCCACCACCGCCGCCGCCGCCGCCGCCAGAAAGTCAAAGAAGAGTTAGACTAGTACTTTAGCCTGCAGCTAGGACCAAAGAAATCTTGAAAATTCCAAATTTATATATGTTCCACTTTTTTAAACTTTTACCCCCATTGTTCAGATTATGGACACGTGGTAATAATCTAAAGGATGGATCAAATTTTAGGTGGATTTCTAGGAATACTGGAACATATATATTATTTTGTTTTTTTAAGGAACGAGCTAGCTAGGAACTATATATATATATATATATATATATATATATATATATATATATATATATATATTTGTAGTGGAAGTAGCTAGCTAGCACTAATGGCGCTCCATTTCTGAGTGTGTGGTGGAGCGTTAATAGTGCTACCTTAGGGAGCGGGTTTCAGCCATCTTTTGCAGGAAATTAAACTATGTTCATCTGCCCAAGTTTAAGGTAATTATATATGAGCCTGTAATATTTTCATGCAATAGCAGAATTTTTACCATTTTCAAGCAGTTTAAAAGGAAAAAGAGAAAAAAATGATTGCAGTCATGGACGTGATCTAAGCCAAAAACGAAAGAAAGAGAAAGCGAAAACTCTAAGTCTCAAATATATATCCGAATCAGATATATATGAAAAAGTTGGCTGTAGCCTGTAAGCCTGTAAGAGAGATGATGTGAAAATAATGGGTACAGTAGACACAAGAGTAGTTAACATTTGGATTTCTAACGAATAAGTCCTTTCTTCTGGAGTCTGGACTCACTAAGGTGGCATTAATTTCAATTTTATGATATTTTTTACCAAATTTTCATTTTCTTTTCCTGAAACAAGCAAGATTCGTCTTTTACTTCATATACTACATGAATGGCATTTGTATAAGGGAAATTTACCTACACCCTGAGATTTAGCGTAATTACAAATTAGTCCCTCTTGTTTCATAGATTACAAAAGAGAACCCTTGAGGTTTCATTATTCATCTATGTGTTGTTTGAAAATATAGCGAACCGAGGCTTTGGCAGACGTCGACTAGACTTTAAACTACATCGACTCTTAGGCCAATAGACTGAAGTAGATGAGACGCTTCCGGTGGTGTAAACATAGTCGAAATTAAGAAACTAATTTTAGGGATATTTTTATAATTTTTAAAATAAAAGGAATTAATTTGTAATTATATTAAACAAGATAGGTGGTAGATGTAAATCTTCCTTTGTACAGAGTATTTCGTATTAATTAGCATCGTTCATCCTCATCTTTTAGTACAAAAGTATCTAGTTGAAATTCATAGTCCGCTATCAGTAATTATGTTGTAATAATGAGTAAATTAATTATGAAGTTTTTTGAATTGAATGTGCCTAGGTATCATCGATAACAAGTGAAAGCAACAAAATTAGCTACCTAGTGGATCCGGCTCCTCTCCAATAGCATCTCTCCAATTTCTCCCAATGCATGCTTGGATAATTGCCACATAATGAGGAATTTAATCATATGGCTTATATTTAATTCACCTAACCATAAGCTTAACTCAAGTTAATCCTATCATTTAACCTTATATATTTAATTAAAGAAAATTTATATTCATCTTCTCTCTTCTCTGTTACCGTAAAAATCAGATTTTTATTCCATCTAGTTCTCCCAAATTCACGCTTATATCCCCTACTCTCTCTCTTATTAATTTCTATTTTTTCCTCCTAAAATTTGAATGAATTTGAGTCTTGTAAAAATTATTTTAATACTAATAAATAAAATTAATTTAATGAATCTATTTTTATTAAATTTTGCATTTTAGAATCTTTTCCATAAAATTTTATTGAGATTTTGTGAATTATTTCATATATAAGTAGTGGATGGTCTTTTTTAATTAAATTTGTACAATTAATCAAATATTTCTATAGAAAATAAAATATAAGTTTTTTTTGCGGTTGTTTAGTATCTACTTTTTTCTCTCCTAAAAATAATACAAAATTATGTTTATAAATTTTAAAAAGCTAATTATATAGAAATATTATTAAAATTTAATTATAGTAAATGTCAATACCTCATTAATAATTATTACATACTTTATATATATATATATATATATATATATATATATATATATTTACTTTTAAAAAAAACTTATATTTTATTTTCTATTGAAATATTTGATTAATTGTACAAATTTAATTAAAAAAGACCATCCACTACTTATATATGAAATAATTCACAAAATCTCAATAAATTTTTATGGGAAATATTCTAAAATGCAATTAATAAGAATAGATTCATTAAATTAATTTTTTTTATCAGTATTAAAATAATTTTTACAAGACTCAAATTCATTCAAATTTTTGGAGAAAAAAATAGAAATTAAAAAGAGAGAGAGTGGGGGATATTAGCGTGAATTTGGGATAAATAGATGGAATAAAAATCTGACTTTTACGGTAACAGAGAAGAGAGAAGATAAATATAGATTTTCTTTAATTAAATATATAGGGTTAAATGATAGGATTAACTTGAGTTAAGCTTATGGTTAGGTGAATTAAATATAAGTCATTGGATTAAATTCCTAATTATGTGGCAATCATCCAAGCATGTATTGGGGGAAATTGGAGATATTTTATATTGGAGAGGAGCCGAATCCCTCGCTAGCTAGCTAACTTAGCGGCATAATTAAGAAATAAATAAATGTCTTAATTTCCAAGTAGTTCAATGTCAATATTATGTGTAAAGCAACAACAATCAATGAACAATTAAATGATACCAAACAAGGTATGTATATATGCATGCATGTGAAGTTATTATTAGGTGAATAATATGATCATATATAGTAGGGGACTATATATATATATATATATATATATATATATATATATATATATATCTTAAATTAAAATGCCGAATAAATGCAAGAGTAATTGAGACGGTTGAGAAAGAAAGAATAATGAGGCTATTACGTCCTAGCTACATAAATACAAATTCAATTCCATCTACTTAATGTTCAATCAATATCTTCTTTTTCCTAGCTCTTTAGTTTTTGTATATATATATTTTTATCTTTTCTTGCAGATAAATATACTAATTAATTATGACTTGAATTATATATGATCATTTTTACATTTTGCTTATTGCATCTGTCAATTTTTTATTTTATTTTTAACGTCATCTAATGTCGAAAATTCATCGATCCCAAAATGAAAATTCGAATTTGGAAAAAGAGAAATTAAAACCACTTTAACAACAGCTTATGTTAACACGTACATCCACACAAGACTAACACAAGCTTTCTTTGCAAACATTTTCCAGAAAGGTCAGGTGAGGAAAACTGAAACAGACGCATGCATGCACAATTAACTGTTACATGTTAATATACGTACATGATCAACTTGTTTTAGAATTTAATTAGACCAACCAACAAAATGAAACAGATACAATTACTAGCTATGCCGGCTTGAATTGACCCATCGTATCAACAAATATGGATTTTGATGAGAAAATATAGTAATTAAGGAAAATCGGATGGGTTAAATATAAAAAGTATATATATAGCACAATATGGTTTATACTTTGCAACAAAATAAAATATACGATTTAGAGTGAAGGAGAAAAATTATTCGTATATATTATTCTCTCTTTTTTTTTTTTTGATAAAACTGATGCGAGCGCATCGTGAAGTTTTTACCGAGGCCCCCTCATATATAAATAAAAAACGAGTCCCTGTCAACAAAATACGAAGCCAAAAACATGGCTAAAGATAAGCAATAACCGGAAAATTTCATATTTGGTCCCATCTTTTTGGACCGAGGTAAAACTTGGTCCCATAGTGTTCAATTTTTTTCATTTGGTCCCGTAAGATTCAAAAAGTGGACAAATTTGGTCCTTCCGTCAAGTTTTTCCAAATTCAACTATTTCCTCCGTTAGGGTTTGGTTTATGGAGGGAAAATTAGTCTTTGCACATCCAGAATTGGCGGGAACTGAGCTAACTCTTCTTATATACCCATATTCACGTTATTTGCTCAAAATTCACTCCAAAAAATCACCAAAAAATACAGAAAAAATTCAGAAGCCAGAAAATGGACCGCAGGGCAGCAAGGTCTTGGAGAAACTGCAATTGTGGAAAACCGGCCAACATTTAGACGTCGTGGACAAGCGAGAACCCGGGAAGAACGTTTCATGCTTGTGCAAGCTATAGGAGTGATCGTGTTGCATGTGATTTCTTCATTTGGGAGGACGAGCCGTTGTGCGCAAGGGCCCGAACAATAATACCGGACCTTTTACGAAAAATCAACAAAGTTGAGAAACAACGAACTGATTGGAACAAGAAAAGAGGGAGCTTCAAGAAGAAATATGTCAAATTGAAGAAGTTGCGAAAAAATTGAAAAGAGAGCACAAAGAGCTCGAAAAAAAGAAGGAGTTGAAGTAGATGTTTGTTGTTTTTATTTTATGTATATGGATGATTAAGGGTTTCTATTAATGATGTTTAGGGTGGCTGTAATGTGTTCTAATAGTTAGGGGACCTAGCTGTAATTTTCAAAATCATATTGTAGAACATGTTAATTATCTATTAATGACCAATCCATCTGTTGTTTTTAGCTCCCTGTTGAATTTGTGGAAATATAACACTTTTGAACCTAGAAATAATATGGAAATAAGATGTAAAAATCTGTTCAATCCAACAATGCTTTTGACATTTTTGTTCCTTGTAAAGAGCGCATTATGAATCTTCAGGTATTGAGCTTTCCATCCTCGAAGTCCACCAGCGTTTCTTCGTCAATCTCCCATGGTTTTTAGTCGGGATTTAGGGGTTTTGTGGGTTAGGGTTTTTTGATTAACAAGTTTTAGGGATTTTTCAGTCGGGATTTAGGGCTTTACGGGTATAAATGGGATTTTTTATTTTTAAAATATAATTTAAAAATGATTTAAAAAAAATAGAAAAGAAAACCTTAAATGATAACTGACTAACGACCACGTGAGGTGCACGTGCATTTTCCGTCCAAAACTTGACGGAATGACCAAATTTGTCCACTTTTTGAATCTTACGGGACCAAATGAAAAAAATTGAATACTATAAAACTAAGTTTTACCTCAGTCCAAAAAGATGGGACCAAATATGAAATTTTCCGGCAATAACCCCAGCTAAAGTGAGACCTACAAACAAAAACTTTAATAACATAAAAACAAAGCAGAGAGAAAAGCTCAAACAGAGGAAGCAAATATCTATCTATTCCTAACAAACTTCGAAGGACAGGAATGAGAAGAGCATTTGATGTCCAGCTCCCAAGCTCCAAAGCCAGCTTTGAGAAAGTAGAAAGTACTCCATAAATTGATGGGCCTGAGAAAGCATCTACCCACAATCCAAGAGTTCATCTTCAAATTGTACCAATTCTTCCAGCAATATCCCATTCTATATATCCCCAGAAAGTAATGAAGTAGTGCACTCCATCTTTCGTATATATTATTCTTACCGAAATTAAAACATAGGAAAATTATCATGTCATTACTTAATATAGACATATTTTTTTTCATAAAAATGGTAGGTGAATGAAATACTTTTTGATTGGTCTATTTTTCGGTTTAATAAAATGAAGTAGGGGTCACACTAAAACTCTACTTATCTACTACGCGTGCCGTTTAAATTAAAAAAAAAATTTATTCGCGAAAGAAAGAATTTATTAATTTTTTTTTTTTGGTGAAAATATAAAGTTATCGTAAATCAAAAACTCTTACAAGCTTTAGAGCAAATAAGGCTCTCAATTTTGACGGGCAGAAAATCCAAAATAATAGACCAGATAAAAAGTTATGTCCCACCTTAATTAGCTAACTGATCAGCACAACAGTTGAAGTGTCTCAAAATATGTGTAAACTTAACGTCTCAAGGCTTACGGATCGGGAATGCTGAAAGGACAAGACTTCGTGTTAGCCTCTTTAATAAGCTTAACCACAATTTTACAGTTCATTTCCACTTCCAGTTTCCGAACTCTCCCCTTCCACGTACGCCAATTCAGGCCAGCTTGTACGAAGGCCGATCATTTCGGCCACAATAATAGAACAATCACCCAACTTAGAGCTAGGAGAAATCAAAGATCCAAGCCAGCCAGCCACCGCTGAGTAGCAATCCGTCAACACACTAGCGTCAGAGTTAAGTTTCAACCAATCCGCAGGGATGGATCCCAAATCAGGTCAGCCGTGATTTTCATGAGTGTTTCAATAGACTCTCCTTATCGATCACCCAAAGATCTGAGCAAAAAAATTTTATGGCGTTAACGGGGGTCTAGAGAAGGATTCTCTTACCTAGGGTCCCGATCATCGTGCAAAGCTTTGAAAGCGGAACTGCAAGAGAACTGAACTTACCCGATGAGTTATCTCCCCAAATTCGAATATATATCTTCGAGTTTTGAGACTCGTGAACCATTGGCAGGATGATGCATTGATATGAATCTCACTTAAAAGAAGTAATTTAATTTTTCACCAACTAAATCACATATTTTTTTTAAAAAAAATTGTCAAATATTTCCAACTAAATAATTCGCTAGCTTAATATCTTATAGACTTTTAATCTTTCAAATTATAGAAGTTAGAAGAAAAATATAAGCAAAATATTTTTATAAAATATTGGAGACGTCTAAATTAAGACTTTATATGTACTACCGGTTAGTTAAAAACTATGATGCACGGACACTTCTAAAACTCATATTTTGTCGTATAGTGTCGTGTCTGATACTGTATTGGATACCCGTGTCAAACACTTCTCAAGGATAAAATGTCGAAAAACATCCATATTGTCGTATCAGTATCGTGTCGTATCCGTGTCGCCGTGTCCGTCTTCGTATTTCATAAGTTAAAAACGAAGTAGGTAACATTGGACTTTCAATATTACGATTATTAAAAATATTTATTCAAGGTTATATTGTAAAATTCGACACAGTTATGCAATTATAGATAATTTATGAAACACGGACACAGATACGGCGATACGGATACTATACGACATGGACACGATGACACGGATTTTTTTCGACATCTTACATTAGAGAAGTGTCCGACACGATATCAGACAGGATAAGACACGACACAATAGAATATAATTTTTAGAAATGTCCGTGCATCATATTAGATAATTAACATGCGGAATTATAAATGCGCTTGAATACGAGTGTAACATATTTATCTGGGAATAAAATTACAAGTAATTTTGGTGATATATAGTTTTACCATATATTATATTTTATTTACTTTAAACATTATAATTTTATTTAAATATATTTTCTTATGAAAGTATGCATACTCACTATTAAAAGTTTGTAAATTGTTAATTTATATATATATATATATATATATATCTTTATTTCATTCAGACTAATTCTTAATTTTTTCCATCTCATTCTTAAATTTAAATAATGCTTTAATTACAGAGGAGGTGGGTAAGAAATTTAGGGCAGTAATAATCTCTTGTACTTTGGGCTCAGGCAAAGCTCCAATTTTATTTTATATTTTATTATTCTTACTCTTTACCCTTTTTTTTTTTTTTTTTTTTTTTGCCCTTATAAGTCTTCCTCAACCTCGCGTTCCTCTTCTTCTTCAGATTATTCTATTTACTCTGCCTTTCCTAAAATCTTCGTCTTCGATCAAATCGATCTCTGTTTAGAAACCCAATTCGCGAATACACCATGACGCTTGGCTCAGGAGGATCTAGTGTCGTGGGTAACCTCTTTTTCGCTGATACTGAGATAGATATTCTTTAATGTTTTATTGTTTTTCGTTCGATGGTTTTTTACAATTTCGTTGGCAAATGGGTCGGCTGATTTAGTGGGTTTTCGATGTTTCTTTTGGTTGAAAGAATGATTGTTTTAAGGGTTAATAGCCGGATCTTATCATCTTAATAAACACTCGTTTTTGTAAATTTTGATTATTAGGATTTGATAGGATTAAATATTTATTTTGAATTCTTAAGAATCTGAGCTTTTCTGCAATGACTTTTGGTTGCTTATCTGGATAATTGTTCGAATTAGCTGAAACAGACCTTTAATTAAACAATCTGATGATGTTTACTTATGTTGAGTGACTGATGATTTGTATGCTTTGACATGTCATTTTGTATTTCATTGTTCTCATTGCTCTCAATTTCAGTTCAGTTTTGTGCTATTTATAGTGTAAATGGAAATTCCAGTACAGTTTTGTGCTATTTTGGATTGTGCACTAAATTTACAAGATGCATCTATTACATATCTTTCGGTACTTGTCATTGGAGAGTAGAGAAATTTTCCAATTTGAATTTTGATCAAGTGATAACCAGAGTTGATTTGCTTAAATTTCCATGTTTTGATTGATTGTAAGATGAAAATGTAGAATCTCAAGTGTTGTATGATTTTGCAGTCCCTCGAAATTTCAGATTGTTGGAGGAGCTTGAACGTGGAGAAAAGGGAATTGGGGACGGTACTGTAAGTTATGGAATGGATGATGGTGATGATATTTACATGCGATCATGGACTGGCACCATCATAGGTCCTCATAATGTCAGCATCTTATCCCATCTCCTTTGCTTACTCTATTATCTTGTTTTGCATGTTCTTGCATTTGATGCATCGTATCATTGAGAGGGTTTTGGCATGAAGACAGCTGTTTGAAATTCTTGTATAAGTCGTATGTTTAAAAAGAAAAAAGAAAAACAATATTTGTTGACTAGCTTATATGATTTGATGGAGTACTCTGACAAGATTATTGATTTTTATTTCGCCATTTTAATGAGCATTTGCTAAGTGCATGTTTTCTTTCTTCTCCGTCAGTCTGTACACGAAGGGCGCATATATCAGTTGAAGTTATTCTGCGACAAAGATTATCCAGAGAAGCCTCCAACTGTTCGTTTCCATTCACGGGTTAACATGACTTGTGTAAACCATGAAACTGGAGTGGTAAGAATGCAACTATAACTAAGTTGACACTATTATTATTATTATTATGTTTTCTTTTATAAGAAAAACTATTATAACAGTTTCTGATAATTTAGTAAATAGGGCGAATTACATACAGTACCCCTAAGATTTCCCTTAATTACAAAATACCCCCTCTTTTTTCAAAAATTACACAAAACCCCTTTAGGTTTCAAACAATTACAAAAGCTAACAAAATATTCCCTATACTTCATACAAAATCTTAGCAGAAAACCCATGTAATTTTAAATTGTTAGAAACCTCAGATGGTTTTCTGTAATATATGAGAATTTTGGGGGGCGGGTGGGGGGGTGTTATTTCGTAATTAGGGTATTACATGTAATTTGCCCCAAGTAAATATGATGTTTTGTCAGGGACAGGTTCTTAACATTCAGGACTTACACTGAGCCATATAAAAGTCTTAAAATCTATGTCCAAGAATAGTGTGTCATTATGCTACAAGATCGATATATGCTTTATACGTTGTTTACTTATGAATTTTATAGGTTGAACCAAAGAAGTTTGGTCTTCTAGCAAATTGGCAGCGTGAGTACACAATGGAAGATATACTAACACAGCTGAAGAAAGAAATGGCTGCCCCACATAACCGTAAGCTGGTTCAGCCTCCCGAAGGAACCTATTTCTAGTGTAAAGTTTATTATTATTATTATGATGATGATGATACTGATTTAATAGCTTTTATAATATATCTCGTTTGGTAAGATGTAAGGGGAAATGCCCCGAAAAATACTCTTCCTGATTCCAGTTATGTTTTAGTTGATGTACTACTGCTCAGTACTCACTTATGTTTGGAAGCTTGGTAATGGGATTTCTTTTGTGTTATATATTTTCTTGTCAATATCATACCATGTTTATGTTTATGTGATGATTTCTCTTATAAGCTGCCCCTGTTTTTCTTTTTTTTTGTCATTTTATTTGTATGGCAAGGTAAAAAAGTTTACGGGCATGAGATTTGCATTTGTCTCCACTTGGTAGTTTTCCGCAGTTATCTTGTGAGTTTTGGTGAAGATTTAATAAGAGGTCTCAACATGTTGACAGGGCTGTTGCCCTTATTAGTCAAAGTTTTTCTATATAGAACTAGTCAAAAAAGTTCTATTAATATAAAGTAGTCAATAACTTTTTTTCTTTTCCTGAGATCTAAGTTGATGTCAATAACAACACTTCATTTTTTTCAGTTTGAGTCGCTTTGACCAATAATTTTTTTAAAAAGTACAACGGAAGTCAATCACAATTCTTCAAAAAAGATAACTTATTTCCTATATATATATATATAAAAAAAAAAAAAGAAAAATATAACCGATCGCTCCATATATAAATGTGAAATAATTTTAGATTACTTAATCCATCACTCCATATATAAAATGTGAAATAATATTGGATTAAATTAATATAAGATGCCAGTCAAAACTTAAAAATTATTGGTTTTTTTGGTATTTACACAACTGATTGTTTACTTGGATCTGTTACGGGATTGGTAAGCAATCTATGTTTTTCAATTTGTTTACTTTACTAGATTATATCCATTGACAAATTATAGAAAATACGACTTTGTCCTCAATTAATTTGAATAGAATATCAGCCCAAAATCATTTTCCCACAATGGCATTTTACGTTATTAAGAGTAAATGATAAATAAAATTATAATTGTTGAAAATGCTGCTATGACCGTGTTATTTAGCAACTCACTTTAGGAGTCGCAATTTAGCATAGTGGATGCATGACTTTGCACTGGGCCTAGCCATTTACACAAGGCCCAGTCCTGGTAAAGTAAACACTGAAATGTGGTGGATATCTTAGTTAATATGCCTTAAAATACCAAAGTAAACCATTTCTAAATATCTCTTTTAATGGGACTCAATAATTGCTGCATGTTGCAGTAGCGTTCGTCACTTCGTTGGGGTTTCTCATTTTAACACTAGAGACTCAAGAAGTGTGAAAAATACAGAAAGGTTTAGGGTTCAAACCAATGGCGTAGCTATTTTTTTTTTAGCGGGGTAAATGTGAAAAATACTGAAAGATTTAGGGTTCAAACCAGTGGTGCAACTAATTTTTTTTTTCACCAGGGTCAATTAAAGGATAATAAATAACACACATACACATTTTTCTATCTCCTTATCATCTATTTATAATGTTGATTTCTTTAAATTGACAATGTCAATTGATTTGATCTAACAAGATCATTCACCTCTACAAGATTATAAAATGTTAAAATAACTTCTAGAATTAACTAGGGTTTGATTATTCAATGAAATTAAGCCATAGTTGGATAAAACTTGGATTAATTTGGATTTAGTCACAGTTCTCGTAAGAGAAATCTAGAAATCTTTTAATTTTTTTATACCTAAAATAAATTTGACTATTTATTATCAAAGAATAAATTTATATAATTTTTTGATTAATTATTTTGTGACAAGTAAATCAATATTTATTTATGTAAGTTTTAGTTTAAGTTAAAAAATTTGCCTATTTTTTTTTAATCTTATGATCCATCCATATGTAATTTTATAAATTTTTAGTGGTGTCAAAAAATAAAATTATCTTTTCAAAATCAAGAATAATAATAATTTCTCTACATATATTTTTCTACATATTTAATGTATAAACAAGAGTTATGCCACTAGTTCAAACCCTAACTTGTTCATAGAGCAACTAAATTAAAAAAATTGATACAATTAGGTCTTGTAGGTATTTACCAGAAGAAAAAACAATAAATAAAAAACCAAAAATGATTCAAAACATAGGAAAAAAGTTCCATTTCAAATTTATTTCATCGAGTCCAGTCTGTTAGAGAAACGCGTTTAGAGGTGTCTAACACTCAACAGTAAAATCCTTGCTTGCAAACAATTTCAGATAAAACAATTTATTTAAGGGCAATTTGGTCATTTTAGAATAGCCAAAAACCCACTTTCCCCACGTCGCAATTACATACACACAGAAATATATATATTTTTATCCAATTACTTATAAATACACACACGTCACTAAAACACACACAAAATCAGTAACCCCCAACTCCTCCGTATATAAATCGTGGCTTTCTAGCCCTAGTTTTTTCCCCCAAAATAAAACAATCACTATCGTTTTCAATCTGGATAACCCACCATGGCCACCGCCATCCCCACCGATGACCCGCCACAGGAACCGCCACCGCCACCCCTGCCCCCATCGCCGCCGTCTGATCCTTTTATGCGCTCTCCGGTGGAGAACTCCAAAAAAAGAGTCTTGATCCGTTCAGTCTGGTCCATGAACCTCGAGTCTGAGTTCTCGCTCATCCGAGGCCTCGTCGATCAGTACCCTTTCGTTTCGATGGATACTGAGTTCCCCGGCGTCGTTTTCTGCCACCGCCATCACTACTCCGACCCCCTCGAACACTACCAAACGCTCAAATCCAATGTCGACGCGCTCAAGCTAATTCAGGTGGGGATCACGCTCACTGACTCGTCTGGAAACCTACCCGACCTTGGATTCTCCGATTGCCGCTTCATATGGGAGTTCAATTTTCGTGACTTCGACATAAATCGTGATGACCATGCCCCCAACTCAATTGACCTTCTCCGCCACCAGGGAATTAATTTCGAGACCACTCTCATGTATGGCATCTCCACCTCTCGCTTTGCTGAGCTCATGATGTCGTCTGGCCTGGTATGTAACGAGAGTGTTAGCTACATAACCTTTCACAGCGGCTATGATTTTGGATACCTCATCAAGGCCCTTACTGGGACGCCCCTCCCCGGGAGCCTCCCGGAATTTCTGAAATTGCTGAGGGTTATGTTTGGTAACCGCGTTTATGATGTGAAACACTTGATGAAATTCTGCCAGGGACTGCATGGGGGTTTGGACAGGGTGGCGCAGTCTCTTGCTCTGTCCCGTGCTGTCGGGAAGTGCCACCAGGCCGGCTCTGATAGCCTGCTGACATGGCATGCCTTTGAGAAAATTAAGGCTGTCTACTTCAAGAATGGTGAGAAGGACAGTCCACCGGACCAGTTTGCTGGCGTTCTGTATGGGTTAGAGATCCCTGTCCTTAATTAGCTTCTCTACTTTAGATGTTCGGAAGCCATTTGGATAAATATTTGCTTATTATTGGCTTTGTTTACTGGTTCTTCTGTAAAATGCTTTCGGTAATATCAAGGCCAAGTTTCAGTTGAGATAAATTATTTCCTGTTTCTATTTACTTCTGTGCTTTCCATACATATAAACTTACTAGTACTCGGCATTTGTTGTGATTGAGTGGTGAGTTAGGATGAAACTATTTAGCAAACTGAATCTGGATGTTGTTTTATAATCTCCTGATGATCTTGAAAACTTAATTTAGTTCAGGAGTTGTGGTTTGTGCTGAGGTGGTTTAAGAAAATTAATAGTCTGTTGCCATAGTTCCAAGGTAGTGCTGGATTTATAATGCGTGAATTGATGGTTGTGAAGCAGTAAATGCAGTATCGCGATGGTAATTGGATTATCTGATTTGAGGTTGATTTGGATTATAGATGAGTGTGATCATTGTTATTTTACATCATGCATTACGCATCTTAAGAAAATTCTAACTAGTCATTAAGTTGCTTGTTTCAAAGGGGAGGGAAACTGACTGAATAGTAATTTTGAGAGTGAAGCTTGGAATATTTAGTAATTAGTATTACTTTTTATATGGAAATAGTTAATGCTCGATAGTTCTAGTGCAAATTAATGTAAACCTAAGCATCGGAAAATGTAAATTCCAAAGCTTTTTTGAACTTATGCTGTTTCAAATAGGATTATAGTGAACTAGTTTGATCTTTTAAATTTATTTGGACTATTATATATATGTTGGGTACTATACTAGTGTTACTATATTGTCTTGTGCCCATTTGGGGTTTGGAGTGGAACTGAATGACTCGTTGGTGGGTGTAGTCTTGTTATCATTGTGGCATGCTAAGCGTTGAAGATGGTTCTTATCCAGACTCCAGAGTATTTAAACATGTTAGAAGTTAATTTGCTGTTTTACTTTGGAAATTGACTGACAAACTTTAAGAGAGAAGCTTTAGAGAGGACAAATTTTAATTGATGTTTGAATGGGTTAATGTATGTGAAATGAAGAAAACAGTAACTGCATTGTTTTATTTGTCTATGAAAGCTTAAACCATGTGTAGCAAAGGTATTTGTACTATCGAAGATGCTTAAATAAGGCAATAGTCGGTCACATAAATGTTTTCTTATCTATGAAAGTTTAATCTATATTATTTGCGTCCATTTTATTTTCTTTTATAATCATTTATTCTAAATCACGCAAATGGTTTCACCTTCCATATTTTACGTATTCATTGACAATAGAAAGAGAGGCATGATGATGTACGATTGTTTACAAATTAGTGATTGTTGCTATTTGATCGATTTAGTGTCAATAAAAGACATAACAAATCAAATATTGTCATGCTTTATGTTGTAGTGCTTAGACTAGTTAGATGTTTTGGTTGTTGCACTTTCTTTTGGTAAATTTCCTTTGTGACATTAACCTTGTGAAGGATGAGAAATAATTGATGCTTTTCATTCATGTAATTGATGCTTTTCCTTCATGTTTTAAATGTGATAAAATGTTTTAGTCTTATGCTTAAGAGTAGTTTGAAATATGTTAGAACTTATAAGTGCACTTGTATAGAAATGGAAACCATACATACCTATCTTTCAAAAACTTGCTTAGCCGGAAGTATCTATAACATTTTTTGTTTTGCGCGGATTTTGTTTTTACTATAAGCTCATAAAAGATATGTATTTACACTTTGGAGGATCAATATGGGCTAGTATAGGAATCATAATTATACTTACAGGGAAGGAGGTAATACCGGGAAAAAGTGAAGTTATTGATATAAATGCTTTTGTTTCCAAGGTTTGCTTATTCACATCTGAATCTATATTAAAAATTAATTATTCGTGCCGATTTTGGCGGAGTTAGCTACTCGCTGACGATTTATGGATAATTCTTAATTTAATCTACTTAATATAAATTTTGCACATTAAACCTTAAGAGGCATCAGTGCATTGGTATATGGACTAGTGTTTCTACGTGGGAAATGTATTCATACTATTTGAACTCAGGCCTTATTTCAATTTGGTTAGTAAGTTAATATTTTGAAGTTTGATGAACATCTGCCATGAACTTTCCTCCATGTTTCTCTCAAGTTGTTTCTTTCAAAGTATTTTGGCATGTTCTCTCTGTCGCTGAAGTGTTTACATCCATTTGAATATTCTTACTGAAAAGATGACTAGATTGGGAAGCAATAATTAACAGAATTAATGCAGCGGGAACCATGTTTTTGATGTTAAATATTCTTTTGACTATGTCAAGGCAAAATGTGCAGATTGTCCTCGTCTTATGTAAGGTAAGATTCTTTGACTGAGCAGAAACAAAATTTGTGTGATCTATCTAACAGTTGTTTCCTGAAGCATTTATGCAGCTTTTGATAGGTATTAAGAGCTTTGCAAGGACTTCTACTACACAGGTTCTTTTCTGGATTTGTAATTTGTTAGTAGAAATGCAGGTTGAGAACAATAAACAATCAGATTTGAACATCTCTCCCTTTTCACCTAATCCTGAGGTATATACTTGAAGCTGATGCTAGTCAGGCCTTGATGTTAACTGGGCATGTTAGACTGAATGCGTTTCCTAGGTCGGCATGGTTATTTCAGTTTTATTTTTCTGGGTTTTTGAGGTATTGGACGTGGATAACTGAGTTGCTCGTATATTCGAAATAGTTAATAGAGGAAAATATTATTTTAGTTTTAGTTTTTGAGGTATGTGAAATGTGTTTATATAATATCAGATGATTTTATAGAGTTATCTAGGTGGAGTGATAGATACTACTATTCAAATGGACAGCAGCATCTCATGACTTTTGGTGTGAAAACTTTGTTGTCTGTATCAAATTGAAGATAGAACATGAACATCAGATGATTTGTTTCCTTAGTTTGGTTTGAATGTAATAAGTAACTTGGGTGGAAAAGGGACCATCAACGTTTTCGAAATCATGGTCCACTCATTGTTTTTAAGGTACAACAAAGACAAGAATTGAAGTCATTTGTCAAACCCAGTCTCACATGTTTTACTTGTACATTTTGCATGTCTGTCTGCTCAGCTGCCTGCCTGCCATAATACTAAATTATTTTGTTGTTAATTAAAGAAACAAGTACAACACTCACTTTGCAGTTGTTTCAAAAGTAGATGCATTTACTGGAAGTTCACATGAAAATACCCATTGTTGTGTAAAATTTTGAATTTCAGCATTAATGCATTGTAAATATATCTACTAGTTTCACATTTTTAATACGTATGTATATCCCATTAGAGAGCAATAAAATGTCGGCCATTAAATATGCATATTACACTGTTTCAAATTGAATATATATAGCTAGACTAGAATTAATATCTATAATTTGTACAATATAATTATTACATGATCTTGTAGATATATGATTATTATTAATATTCAAGGAGTAGCTGTTTTTGACTTGTATTCAACCCTACTAAACTGAAAACATATTTAGGCAAGTTGTCTAATAAAAAGTTGCATCTAATTATATGATTAGATTTAGACTAGACCACAATATTATTAACTCAATTTGACTGCATGCCCCGTATTATACATGAATATTAAAATCAAATCCTTCAATTTGTCACTTAATAAAATATCACAAAATTGCTAGTGGAGTAAATAAAAAAGTTTTAACTTTCCTTTTCTCTTTTCTTTTTTGTTCAAGGTAAACTTTAACCTAGAGAAAATCAATCATCTCAAGAAAAAAAATCTAATATAAAAAGATTATGTTAATCAGATCAGCCGTCGACTACAGAAATCAATAATTGGACTGAAATATATGTCCATCACAATCAGTCAAAATAATTTTAACTCATTAATTCAGAAGCCTGTTGAGGGTACATATGCAATAAAAGATCTCAACGGCTTCTTCTTAATTATCTGCATTTAATTACTAAGTGGAAGCTATTATGTGCTTTTAGATAACTAACGTTTATGTATGCTTTATTCTTCTAATTCATTAATTTCAACTCGGAACATGAGAGTGTAGTCGAGTGAAAGGGCCTCGTCAATTCTTAACTAAATATTAGAGGTCTGAATCCTCGCTCTGTGCATGGAGCGCTCTCCTGGCCAGCTTTTCACCATTTAGAATGCGTACAATTCAGCGAGAGAATTAATTATTGTAGTGGACGGTGGATACCTACTTATACAAATTAATAATAATAAGGTGCTTCTTCACACTAATGATAAAAAACTAAATGATTTTATTTAAAAATATATATATACATATACATACTTTTATATGAAAATAACACTGTGTTCGAATTCCGAAGCTATCTAAACTATAGAAAATATTAAAAGGTGTAAACTTTAGGGGTGTTTATGTAATTAACAGATTGAGTATTTGAATGAGTACAGTCTCCATTTCTTCTTCCCATCTTCTTGTGTCAGTTAACCAGTGAATGAGGCACAGCCCCTTTAAAATCTCTGCCGAAACTGTTAATGCTCCAAACTAAGAAACTCAGAGACAATTAACACTAAAATATTACTATTTCAAACCACATTTCGTTTCTCATTGTTTTCTCCAACTCCTGCAAAAACATCCACCAAACAGCCAAAATGAAATTTCCATTCCCGTTCAAAGCCACTGAAAGCACCACCACCACCTCCGCCGCCACGTCCTGGCCGTGGCCAAGCTGCGTCAACAACCCAAGAACACTGTCTTTCCGGGGCAACCCCAACAACGAAAGTTTCTACAAAACCATCAACTCAGCCTATCTCGACGATGAAATCACTGCAGAATCAGTTGCTGACACCACAAATTCATCTTTCAGCGTCTGCAACTCTTTTCAACATTATTATCATGAAGAAATTAGCTTATTTTCGGATTCAGCTGAGGTACCCAACGACGATGAGGAGTCAGCGGTGATTAGAGGGTTGCGGTCGGACAGGCTTTTCTTCGAGCCTGGCGGCGAGAAGAGCTCCATACTGGAAGAAGCAAAAACGCAAACACATGATTTGCAATGTAAAGAAAACGTAGCGATTCTGGCAATAGAGTCGAGGGACCCATTTGTTGACTTTCGTGTCTCGATGGAGGAAATGGTGGCTGCCCATGGGCTTAGAGAGTGGGAATCTTTGGAGGAGCTGTTAGCGTGTTATCTCACTGTCAATGCGAAAAGCAACCATGGCTATATAGTAGGAGCTTTTGTGGATTTGCTGATTCATCTCGATTTCGCTTCGGTTAATTCTGCTTCTAATATTATTGATACTACTTCTTTTTCGTCTATTTCCGCTATCAATGACGAACATTGCTCTTCTTCGTCAACAACTATTGCTCCGTATTCTTTCACTTCCCCTCTCTCATTTTCTTCTTCGATTACTTATTCCTCCACCAGCCATTGTCTATCTTCAACTGAAATTGAGAACATTGTCGTCGGGAAAAGTGGAGACGGCTCTTCGTCGTGTTCGTATAATGCCTGACCACCAGGTGTTCGATATTGTGCTTAAGAGAACAGAAGGTAGAAATTTGCATACTTGACTGCTAGTTTTCATTTTGTGTTTTTCTTTAGGAGTTTTAACCCATTGTAGAGTGATTAGAAAAATGTTAGCTGAATTTAATTTTTGAAAAATGGAAATTATTATTATTATTATTATTATTATTATTTATTTTCAATATATTAATGGTGAATATATATTTTTAAACTTGGAATTCAAATTGGCATGGAAAGTGGTTATCATTGAAAGCAACAGTACAAAAAATTTCGATCGAGTGGTCCTCTATTTGCAGCAACACTACACATCATTATCACCAACCAAAAATTTAGAATGCAGACGAGAATTTCATATATATTTGGTTAATTGAGGAAAGACATGCATCATAATATACGAATTATTATTTTGAGTTTTTTTTATTTATATCCTATAATCTACTAAATTTAGTTTCAAGATTAAATCAAATCTTACGTACAAAATTTGAGACTAGCCAATTTGCACCAATGTAGCATATATGTAATAAAATCAGGCTATTATGTGTTAAAAGGAAACATATAGTAAAGAGATAAAATATCAAATCATTCGTTGCTCTTCTACTCAAATAGCTAGCTATATAAATGGATTACAAGCTCGGGGATTTTAAATTGTTTATATAAAACATGAATACTTAATTACTTATTAAACAAACTCACAATTACCAAAGTCAAGACTCTTCTTTTCTCTGGGTTAATTATATTTGGATCCTAATGGACCTTGTTAAGCTACAAGTCATGGCTTACTTAGTCAAAATATTACACTTATACTCTACGTGAGTTTCATAATTACAAAATACACCCAATTTTTAGGGTTCGGTTAGGGCTGGTTTCGTCAAATTTTTAATGGAATATTCCTAATAGAACCCTAAAACTTGGGTATTTTTGTAATTATAAAACTCCTAGGGTTTTTTAGTGTAATATTTTGACAAAGAAGGTGACGACTTGTAGTTAATTAAGCAAACTCCCTTTGGTCGAAATGTAATTAACCCTTTGTTTTTTTTTAATATTTGTGTCATTACAACACATTATTACAAATTACAATTCACTAATTATATATAATCAATACATAATTATAAACACCAACTACAACCAACAACTAAACTCGCATTAGTGATCAGAACAAATACCCACAAGCGTTTGGTGGTGATCGAAATCCAATACCACCTATATATATATATATAAAATAATCTTGGGACCTCAACGTCAACCACTAGGGAATTAATGATTTGTAATCCTCTCCAGTCTGAATAGGTTATAACTTTATTCAAATGTATAAATAATTTGTTCATCTTATGTACTAGTTTCTGAATATGCTAAATATTGGCAACATTAGTTAACATAAAAAAAGTACTAGTTACATTCCTATCGGAAAATACTTCTATGAGCCGGACCCTGGTTCATACACCCACCTCTATAGGTGAATGTTTTATATGATATTCACCTATTAGAGGTGGGTGTATGAGCCGGGATCCACACCGGGCTTATAGAAGAATTTTACTATTCATATCCATGCACATATGTACAGGCTAATAATTCTGGAACATATATCATGAGCTGTGCCAAAACTGAAAAGACAGACACCTGACATTTTATCACCTTTTCATTGTTTATGCAATTATAGGAGGTGAAAAGTTCCCTTTTTTCCCATATAAGAAAAAAGAACTTTGTAAGGATTTCATTTGGTAAGGTATCTTTCTTTCTCTTTTTCAGGTCTGAGTGATTAAAAGGATCTCATCAGTCTCAGATAACGACTAATGAGCTCAGAATTGGAGAAAACAACAAACTATTGGAAATTATTCTCGTGGGTTGGGGAAGAATATATATATGTTGCAGCTCATCGAAATTGCATTAAAATTAGTGGTCCTTCGATCAAACGTACGTCTAATTATTAATATTTTTGTTTAATTTGAATGGTCTGCAGGTTGTGTTTAATGCAATTTTCATAGAAATCAGACAACCATGCAAATTTGAATCTGGGAAACATGGTATATATATATATATATATATATATATATATATATATATATTGACAAATTTGGTATCAGAAACTTGCAGATGATCAGACGAAATATTTTGGTGGGATAAGATTGAGATACTAAGAGAAAAAAATGAACAAGAGGAAATAAAATTTGAAACTTCTCTAATTTTTTCATGTCTTTTCATGCATGTATTGAGAATAATGAAAATATAAGTTCATTCATCATGTGTTTTGTTAATTGTTATTGATTTGTAAATAAACAGAATGTTTATGCATGAAAAACTTACAGTTTAGAACATGATTTATATGTAGTACTAGCAGTCTAGCACCAAATGATGACCAAAAAAAGTGAAGCAACAATTTTACGGAGAGTTCAGTTGGTTTAGTGGGATGAAATACTATATCCCTTAAATAAGGTTTAGGGTTCAAACCCTAATTTGTGCATGAAGCATGCAATTGGGTTGAGAAAATCGCCTTCCAATTGAACCTCGTACCCGAGTTCGGAAAAACCTAAAAAAGAAAAAATTGTTTCACGGAGACATCCTAGCATGAAATGCTCCATTGTTTGTGCTGTTTTTCCTACATCCAAGACATACTTAAATTAGTCAATGAAAGCTTTGTTTTTACCTTAGGTACAGACAAATATATTTTCATCTTCATCTTCCAAAAAATATATTTTTTAATAGCTTAGTTAAAATCATATAATTAAGTTTGGAATCTTTTCTGAGCGGTGAACCTTCTAAACCTTGTGTTTCTGCAAATTTTAGAAAAGAATAACACTTGAAACAGTGAAAAGTAGCGTATTCTGGTAAGAATATATATACTTAAATCTATGACTATGTGTGAAAGATTTTGTATATAATTCTGATGGAAAAATTCATTCTAGAGTTTGATTAAAAAAGTGTGAAATTGCATAAATTTCAAATTGGTAGATGATATAAACAATACTTTCATTTGAAGATTATCGGAGCAGTCTGTGATTATTATAAAGATATATATAAAGAAGAAAATATAGACATCTTTAATTTTAGTGAAGAATTAAAATTCATTTTTTCATTAGTAAATATATATATTGTCCCTGATTATTTATAAAAAGATTTTGCATTGAGACTATTTGTGCGGCTTACTTTTATAAATTAGTGCAAACTTCTGTTACAAAATTAATTAGTAATAGATATGAAAAAATATGATATTTTAATTCTGTCACTAAATTGAGTGTTAGCCAATAACATTCATGAATGAATTAAAGAATATATTAAAAATTTCAATTTGTTATAAAGAATCATAAAATACATTGAGATTCTAATATTGATATATCTCGATCGGATAAAACCAATTATCTCTCTGGATCTTGAATTAATCTGCAGGCTCTAACTTGTCCTCAACAATATTAATGGGGAAAACAATTGTTTTTAATTTCTTGTGTAACTAAACTTTGCGTGCCTGCTTGTGTCATTTTCAGTAAAACGAGTCATTAATATACTTTCATTTCCCAGAAAACAATCAACATTATTATTATCTTCCTAAAATTGTTGACATAACTAAACAGTCACTGTACCGAAAAAATATACTATAATAACTAAACAGTATACGTCTAAGAGAAAAAAAAAATTGATTTTTATTCTGATATGGGCCGAGCCCAATTTAGGACGACGACAGAGAAAATTTTAGTTTTTTAAACTTTCCACCAGAACTAGTTCAAATATGTTTGGTTTTCAATGCCCATATTATGCAAAGCAAGATCGGTAAACTTACAAATTAATAATTAATATTTCGATTAAAAAAAATATTAATAATTTTATGATCTTTAGTTGCTTCTAATCACACAAGCCAAGCCCATTTCATACAAAAGGCCCAACCTTAAATCATTGTCATACTTATTTGGGCCTAAATGTTGAGGAACCTCAGGCGGCCTAAGAAGCTATCTAGAATATTCTTAAATAATTTTAAAACGTTTGAAAATTGTATCAAAGTAATATTTATACTATTTGTACGAAACTTATTAAGTATTGGATTTAATAATATTAAAGCTTGATTACGTAAACAGATTTTTTTCAACACGAGACAAAGGATAACAGTCTAAAATCAAAGTATAGCAATGTTTGTGTCAGTCGGAAAGTTATGCCCCATTCTAGCCAACTGATTGATTTTATTGTAATAGTCATTTCTATATACTTATTTCTCTGTTTCTCACAAGTCCCAACTGATCAATGTATCAAGTTTAGGTCATTTGTTTATTTTTAATAATGCATTAAATGTTTCATAATAATGTGAACTCTATATAATAGCATAGTAAGGTCCCCAATACCCATTAGCCATAGCATAGCTTAAAGGTTGAGGCAACATTACTATTAATAGCTAGTCGTGTTTGACTAATTTTATTGAATGAAGCATTTCAGACCAGTTAAAATAACATGACTGCAATAAGTGTTCATTAAAGTCGCGCGCACTCATTTACGAAATTATTTTTCACGATTTTTTTATGCATGACAGGTTTTGTAAAGGGCCCAAAACCATCCATATTCATACTTTCTCTTTATGGGTTTTTAGTTTGTCGTTATGATGCACGAATAATTTTAAAAATTCTATATAAATTATATTGTATCGCGTTGTGTCCGATATTTTTTAATGCAAAATATTGACAAAAAATTGTGTTTCTAATGCAAAAATTATGTTTTTGTCGTATCCGTGTATCACAACTTATCCATGATGGAATTATGTGGCCGGTCCAACTTATATGTATGGTGGCTTAATCAAGCATTGTCTTATAGTTGTAAAAAGGAAAAAAAAATAAAAAAATTTAGGTCAAAGTCTCAAAGATAATAATGTATGGAAGTTTAATTTAGGTCATGAAACATAATAAACACTGCAGCAATATTTATTCATAATATGGAGTACCATCGAAATGAATTTGGAAGTACTAAGTTCTATAATTGTTATTAAGGCTATAGGCTTTGAACTTGATTTACAATTTTCCTATTATTATTTTTTTTTTTTGTCGTAAAGTAATAATTTTGTAATATTTAAAGATGAAGAATGAACACCACACAATGTTTGGGCCCGGGCCGTCATGATTATATGAAGGCAATGATTAGTTTACGGGATTGATGAAGGAAATTATTGAACCCAATGATGGAGAAATCTAGCTCCAAACATTTACACCATATCAATCAGTATTTCTCGAAAAAGTTTGTAAACGTCGTTTTCTCCATCAATTTACCCTTCTTTTTCCTTAATTTTCAACATATACACACTGCACATACACTGCAGGGATTTCTTCCTGTCTAACCTGCAGTTTTTCTTTTAATTTTATGTAAAGTTTACTACTACTAAAAAAAAAAATCTTCTATTTTTTCGAGTTATTTTTAAAAAATATTATATTGTATTTTTGTATTACGGGAGTTTATTTTATGCATGTTCCTTTTGTTTGCTAGGTCTCTGATCTTGTCACGATTCTCAGTTTCTCACTAATTATACATGAATAATAAAACTTTAGGATTTTGTGTTAGACAACTAACTAAAGATATGTCTCCCACTACCACAAGTTCACGCGTACATGATTTTTGTGTCGTCTTACCATAATTTCAAGTCGTTAGATTTTTATTTTTTTTTGGTGGAAAACAGAAGCAAAAGCTAGCAGTTCATCAAAACAAAAACAAAACTAACATAAAAGCCATCTAAATCAAGCTGCTCCACATCCCCCGGAACTTCATTCCAAAGCTCATAATTCGCCTGCATGTGATGTGCCAGCTTCGCAAGGGCATCAGCCATCATGTTCCGTTCTCTCTTGATATGCCGAAACTCACATTGCCAAGGCTTCCTGATATGTGTTCGGCAATCTTCCACAAGATTCTCCAGTCTATGGCCCTCGGCATTTCCATTAATAAGCTTGTAAATCACCTCCGAATCTGTTTCCACTTCAATCTTTGGAAATCTTCTTTCCTAAGCTAACTTGAGACCTTCCCTAAGCCCCAATAACTCAGCTACATTGATGGAGATGTCTCTCAGTTTCATTGCAAAACCTAAAATCCATTCTCCATTCTCTGAACGCACCACGCCACCAGCTGTAGCCTCATTGTGTGTTTTTATAGAAACTCCCATCCGTGTTGAGCTTAACCCATCCCGGCTTAGGTTTCAACCAATTGAGATTAGGCCTGCTCTTCTCAAGACTGGTTCTTACCTTCGATTTGTCAAGTTGTCCCAAATCAT
The DNA here is from genome assembly GCA_958496215.1 of Verbena officinalis. NCBI lineage: Eukaryota > Viridiplantae > Streptophyta > Magnoliopsida > Lamiales > Verbenaceae > Verbena > Verbena officinalis. The sequence continues at coordinate 28,895,678 of OY292390.1, read as the reverse complement.
CAATGAGATACTTGATATAATTGATAGTGACTTTCAAGGGTTCGTTTTTCCGTTGATACGCCCATTTGTTGCGAGCTTTCCAAAGGCATCAAACTACTGCCACAAACACCATACGCCAATTGCATTCTGGAAATAAAATTGTTCTAAAATTCCTCTGCAACATCTCCCTAATCCAATTCTCAGTGGAAATATTCCAAAACTCCATCCATTCGGTGGGCATGATCAAGAGTTCCCAAACCCGCCTAGCTTTCGGACAATTACGAAGGATATGTATATGGTCCTCCATTCCTTGCATGCAACGTGAGCATTCATCTGATTCTCCAAAATTCCTATCGAATCTTAGGGCATTTGTAAATAAGCTATTGTGTCCACATAACTAGAAGAACATTTTAAATTTAGACGGCAAATTAAGAGCCCACATCCATTTCCAATCACCTTCGGCTGTCTCCTCTCCCCTTAGAAAATTATATACCGAATGACATGTAAATTTTCCTGAATTAGATGCCGCCCAAACCTGCCGATCCTCCTTATCTCGCATCAATGGAATAGGAGTGCTAATAATTTTCTCACGAGCTTCAGCACTAATCCGTGTATGCAGTCTTCCCAGGTCCCAAGTTCCTTCTTCGTTAATCAAATCTGCCACCATAAGATCCTCCTCGCCTTGTGCAATCTCTCCCTCCACAAAATCGGTGAGCAGATTCCCCGATAGCCATCTATCGTGCTAGACGGAGATGTTCAATCCTCCCCCGATCCTCCATTGTATTCCAGGCTCTAGTTCTTTAATGCTTCTGACTACCCCTTTCCATGTTCTAGACGCCCCAATCTTTGTTTGATGATCCAGAATATTCTCTCCTTTTAAGTATTTTGCACCAAAAATTTGACACCACGTTGACTTGTCATTTTGTAGAGTTTTCCACCCAACTTTCGCCAACATGGCAACATTGGTTTTACGTGCTTCTCTTATGCCAAGACCACCTTCCGATTTCCTCCTTATAACTTTGTTCCATCCCACGAGATGAGTTTTTCGTCTCGACACCTCCGTGGACCACAAAAAACTGCGATTCATTTTGTCCAACTTGTCACACACATGTGTAAGGAGCCATGCTGTGTGCATATGATAAACTGGGATGGCAGAAGTGACCGACTTGATGAGCGTTAGTCGTCCCGCCAAATTCAGTGTATTCGCCTTCCAGCTTGTGAGCTTCTTGTGAATCCGTTCAATGATGTCGGCGTGCAACTCACAATTCCTCATGGCTGAAATTTTCACACCTAGATATTTCCCTAGATTTTCAGTGCTTCCAATTCCAAGTGTGTTGACAGTCTCCTGTCGAAGACTAGCTCTTGTGTTAGACCCAAAATATACTTTAGATTTATCCAAATTCACATGGAGAAAGCCGAGAGAACATTTCGGATTTTGTGGGCCCCAGCACCTGTAACTCTAGCCATAAGAATAATATCGTCTGCAAAAAACATGTGAGATATTTTTGGACCACCTCTGCATGGTGATAATGGTTCCCAATCTCCCTCACAAATTGCTTCCTCAATCATATAGGATAGTCTTTCCATGCACAACACAAATAAATAAGGTGAGATAGGGCCACCTTGTCTAATGCCACAGCCTGGAATAATCGTGCGAGTCGGCTCTCCGTTCCAGAGGACTTGAGGAGGAATGCTTTGCACACCATTCATGATCAGCTTTGTCACTTCAGGTGGGAATTCGAAATAGACCAATGTTTGCTCAAGGAAGTCCCAACGAACTTTGTCATACGCTTTGTCTAAATCTAACTTCAATAACATTCCACCTCTCGTATCCTTCGACTTATGAAGCGTGTGAATATACTCCTGCAAAACAAGTATGTTATCATGAGTACTTCGTCTAGGAATAAAGCTACTTTGATTAGGACTGACAACCTTACTAATAAACGTTTTCAGTCTTAAAACCAAAGTTTTAATAAGAATTTTAAATAAAACATTACATAAAGTAATAGGACGAGATTCCTTGATTAAACTTGGATTAGCAACTTTCGGTATTAGACAAATAAATGAACGACCAAGAGTTTGTGGAATCACACCACTCTTGAAGCATCCATCTAAAAGTTCTAATACCGAATTACCTACAATGTTTCAATACTTTTGATAAAAAAATCCCTGCAAACCGTCAGGCCTCGGGGCCTTATATGGACTGATCGAAACAACATTAAAACATTATAAAGTGAGACGTTAGATATGTCCGTTCCACCATTGAAACAACAGTTTTTTCCATTTTTGTAGAATTTGTGCATGCCTTTTAATGAAATTAACTTTAGTCATATCACCTCGAAAATTTTAATGAAATTTTACTTTAATCGATGACAACTTAATCAGAGAGAGAACTTTACACTATATTGATCTGACCAGTTTGATGAACCATGCATATGAATAGGACCGGATTTAGAACTCCCTACCCCAGGCCCAAAAAAGATCAGCTAGCTCTATATTTTTATTATAAATTAGTCATTTAATATCAATTAATTCTATTTTTCGTTTCGTAATTAGAGTTATTTAAGTATTGGCCTAAACTTTTAAAGGTGATTACAATATTGCATATCCCATATAAGTTGATTTTTCTTACAGTGACAGTTTCATGAGTGAGATCTCTTTAGATCGTTTGAGTGTTACAACTTACAGTACCACTACTCTGATTCGCTTCCCTGATCAAGATTTTAGCATTAAATGAGGAAACCAATATTACATGATCATGTCCATTAATTAATGCCTATAGACTGAAGCAGCTATACATCACATCATCTATAGTTCGATCGATTTATAATAATATCAGATAAATTAAAATGTCGGTTGGTTATCGCTTGAATTTTATAATCTTGCCGGAAATATCCACGGCGACCACTTAAAATTCTAGTGAAAATTGTTTTATTTCCTACGAGATTATGAAATTGAGTAAAACTGTGACATACATTGTATATTTTTTTTAACAAAGGGCAAATTGTAAAACTATAGAACTTTAACTGCTACTGTCACATTGACATTTAAGTATACTTACTAGGCCATTTGACCCAAAAAAGAAAAAAAACTTACTAGGCCATTTGCATTTAGAGGGTGTTTGGCTAAGCTTATTTTAAAGAGCTTATAAGCTCTCACATCTTATAAGATGTTTTTTGAGCTTATAAGATGTTAAATATTATTTTAAAAATAAGATCTTAAAGCGTTTGGATAAAAAATAAAACATGTGCTTATAAGATGTTAATAATGACAATTATGTAATTAACATGGTCAAAATATAGGGGAGTATGTTAAGATCTTAAAATAAGTTGGGATTCCTAACTTATTTTTAAGGAGCTTATAAGCTCCTAACCTCTTATTTTAAGAGCTTATAAGCTCATTTTCAAAAATATTTACTAAATACTTTGCAACATTTTATAAGCTCTTAAACATCTTATAAGATGTTTCAAGGAGCTTATAAACTCAGCCAAACACCCTCTTATGCTCACTTTCTATAAAAAAAAATTCAATTTAGACCAATTTTTTACTCAAATTACAAATGTACAATTGCTCTTCGGAATACTAAATAATAATCTAAGATTGCTGTCTAGCTTGTAGTGTTAATTGACAGGATAAGATTATGTCAAAGTCACTACGTGACCGAACCAATGTTGCATTTTTAGCCATTTCACAGAATTATTATTTTAAAAAAGTTTGACCCAAAACAATTGATCAAACAATTGAAGTTATTATTTATTGGTACATTAAAAAATGCATGCAATTAATTCGTTTATGGCAACAAGCAATAATAAATCCATTCTTTAATTAGTCGGTTTTATTTGAAACTAGCTTTTTATCCCATTGCACGGGTAATTTACTTAATATATATTATTAAATAAATTATATTATATTTATTTATATAATTATTAATAATACGTCAAAAATTATTAATTCAGAATTTGAAACACATATACCAAAGAAAATTTGATAGGAAAATTTGATATTTTATAATTCAGAATTTGAGACGAGGTTTCATCTTTTTTCCTATACTTAATTTTAGAACAAATATACTTAATTATCCGCGTAAGTTTTTGAAAATAGATAAAGCATAGAATTGAAACCAAAAAATATGAAAATGGTTTATTAATGCACTCATGTAAGGAGGCAGGAAGCTACGGTGACCACTCTGAAAACATAAATAGTTCATTAAATCATAACATGCAAAAGACAGATACAATCATTTATTGATCACTATGGGAACTGATCAAATTCATCCCTAAAATCACATGCATTGAAGTTAAGAACAATCAACTTAGTGAACCGTACTAATCACATTAATTAAGCCAAATAATTACTTTTTTTTAACCACCGGTTCGAGTAATTCTACATTCAGGGTCATTAATCCAGTTCGGAGCTTAGTCACAGTTAAGGCTCCTCACCCATCCAAGTGAATGTGTTTAGTGGGGATCGAACCTGAAACTCTTCCCACAAACTCAGTCTTTGTTAGTGTTAAGATATTAATGTTGAAGCAGATATATAAAAGTCACATACAAGTGAAGTAATTAATTAAGTAGTAGCTAGTCGCACCTCATTAACTCAAGTGCATTGAAAACAGCTGCCAACAGTAATTTTATCATTAGATATTCAAATCCCAACGTCTATCTTTCCCCACCCAACAGGCATATCTTTTACCAAAATCATTATATATACCCTTAACATTATGATCAAGATCGATATTACCACCATTGACTTAAGTTGATCACTTAATTTAAACTTGCAAGTCCCCTCCCAATTCCCCAATGCCAATATCATGTGTTGCAACTAATTGCAAGAAAGAAAACAAATATAGAAAAAAAATGCACTCATACAATCTGAGCACATCTTAACTGAGATAGCAATATTTATAAGCATCACTAACAGATTACAATTTTCACAGAGTTTTTGACAGCCCAAGTACAATATAACCACTACATTTCTATCTCAGCTTCAAGCTAAGTCCATTTGTTAAGTACTAGACTAAGTAGCTAGCTAGAGATCATCAAAAAGTCTGTGAAAAATCAATCTCACTAAACTGACTGCTTAATCACATCAGACGACCCTCTTAACTAATATTAGGGTTTCTAGCTACTTAATTAATTTTAATTTCATGATAATCATACATGCCAACATTTTATTAACACAAATGAAAACCCCTAATAGTTGGGAGTCCTGACAGAATACACACCATTCCAGATCTCTGTAAAAGCTCTAACAATAATCCCATGATAGAAAGGCGAGTTGAGCTGCAAGAAGCAGTTCAGAAGCTCTTTCAGATCATCTTTAGAGTATATCTCTTTCTCCAGAATCATCTGCAGCATTGACCGCCGGAAATCAAGATATGGGTCGTCGGAATCTTTCTCCACCGCTACACTCTCGCCGCCGATTCTCCCGAAACCCTGAACTGCCCTCAAGCTCCGGATGTCGGCGTCCGTGTCGGAGGAGTAGCACACAGGCGGAGTGTCTACGGCGGAGGAAAAGCTGGTGGTGTCCAAAGAGGTGGAGGAGGGGGAGAAGGAGGAGTAGTGGGGGTTGCTGTGCCGCCGTGGTCTTGGACTGAATAGATGGGAGAGTCTTGGCCGGCGGCAGCCGCTGGTGCATCCTAATTTCACACTCACTGTGTTTAAAATGTACTTTCTTTTGCCGCTTGACATTGTGGAAGTGAAATATTGCATTTGAGGGAGTATGAATATTGTATGATGTTGTTCTCATATATATAAACTCTGCATGTGAGGTTTTGGAGGGCTCTGTGCGCTAATCTCACAGCCTGTGTCTTAATTGTACAATTCAATAATTTGGATCATAACGGCGGATATAATGGAATTTTATGTGGTTTCTTATTGGTCTGTGATGGTTGAGGGTGTAGGGGGCCTGTTATTCTTAAGCGTTGAAAATCATTATGTTTGTTTGATTAATTTAGGAAAAATAGAGAAATAGTAAAAGATATATAGAAACCTGACATGACAGTGGGGAATGATGATACGGCGATCAATTAATTAAGACAGAGCAATGAGCCAATTGGTTTATAAATTATTAATTATCATGCTTTAGAGTTTAGATCTAACTTGAGTGAAAGATAAGGAAACTTCTCTTTTTTACCAATTATTAGTGTAATCGATACCTATATCTATACTATAATAAAAGTGTGGATCTTTTAAGGTGTTTCTTCCTTGTGAATGAACTAAAGTATCCTTAGTTAACAATTCACTTTAATTAATAATATTAATATTTTATTACATAATTTAATTAGATATTTTAAAAAGAGTGAATTATTGATTCTCAATTAATTAGTTTCTTTAACTCTACCCAACTCTTTTTCTTCCAATTCAATTGAGTTATTAATTTGGATCTCTAACTCAATTCAACTAAACTATTCCTCTTCTATGTTTGTTAAAATAATCCATTGGGGAAACATTAATTTTTCTTTCTTCATGGACAATCAAAAATTGCTATCTATTTGCCCAACTCTTTCCATTCCCCGTTGATTGTTTAAGAATTGTCATTTACCATCTATTTTTTATTTTGTCACGTAAATTTAGTAATTCTCGATCCATGCCAAAAGAACCAGCAATTGACAAGGAATAGGCGGCCTTTTTTTTTTTTTTTTTTGGGTTAATAGTTATGCATGCATGTGCTACACCACATCATGTATGTTTTTAAGCTAATTTAATTTCATTGGTATCTCTACACCCAGGTTAGTACTCCTTTGTATTATCTACCTTAAAAATTTGTATTTTTCCTTATCAAATACATTATGTTTCGTTTCATGTCCTTCTCGAAGAGGCAATCTTTAAAAAATTATTTTTAGTTAGAAGAATCAAACAACATTTTAAAATATAACTTTTTTCGGAAATGATAGGTCATAATTTATTCTATGAATAAATTTTTTTTTGCTATACTTAAGTTTTGGTTGAAATATAAATCACCAATAAATGAAGAGAAATTGAAAAATAAGAATTGAAATTATGAAAAAATATTTTGATTCAAAGCGAAAAAATGAGAAGAAAGACATTAGCTAAAAAATGGGGCAACCACGTGCGACGCACGTGGCTCTTCCTAGTATACCATAAAAGTCACGTAACTTAAGCAATTCAGCGTTTTGATAGCTTAACCAGAGATTATGAAAAACGGACACAAACACGGCACGAATACAATAACATATATTTTTTTTTGACATTTTACACTAGAAAAGTTTTTCTTTTTTTGACATTTTACACTAGAGAAGTGTCCGACATGGGTGTCCGATACGTTGTCAGTCGGACACGACATGATACGATATGGTAGGATTTTTAGAAATGTTCATGCATTATAGACCAGAGGTCTCGTGTTCGAGTTCATGATAACGTAACTACTACCATTGGTAGAGAGAATTTAACAGCAAGATGAGGTTTTCTGCAATTAGAGCTAACTTTAGGCGGGCCGGGCGTAGCTATGTAATAGTATGCATGATTATAAGAGTTTCTCATGCAGGATGTTTGCTTGTAGCCATAGATATTAATTACTCAAAGGGAAAATAGATTAATAGATTAATACATCATCATCATCATCATCATATTTGAATTTTGAAAGAAGAAGAAAGTTGTCCCCAATCATCATTTTCTCCCCCTCAAAACAAGATGATGAATTGATAAAGTTGTCTCTAATTACATCTGAGGAAGTAACATTGCATGTACAATAGTAATAATAAACCTGTATATCAATTATGTGTTAAGTGTGTTTCAAAATCTCTAAGTTATTCGTGATCAACATCCAGACATGCTCAGCAACCCACGCCGATCCAGCCTCAGAGCAGGAGAAAGCATGAGTATGACCCTCACGTTCAACATCTACACGTGTATCCGGTAAATGCTTGCAAATCTGTCATCACCGAATAAAATAAACGATAACAACTTCAAATGAAAAGTTAGAGCAGAAAGCGTGAACTGGATCGATCAAGATATTTCAGAAATTTTGGAATTTGATATTACCTCTTCATATAAATGCAAGGGACCCCAGTGATCATCAAGCCCAAACAAGAAAGCTATTTGGCTTTTCTTTCCTCTCATGAAATCCCAATCCGGTGGTTTTTGCAGCTAAATTTTCAAAAGGATAAGAATTAATAACCCCAAAATATCTCTAAGAAAGGGGAACAAAAAATATTCTGGGCAATTTACATCCACTATCGTTGAGATTTGGTGTAACTACAGATTAGTTCTTCTTATTTCAAAAATTACAAACCCCCCCTACGTTTTTAGTATTATTCATGTAAAATTCGTAAATTCATTGCAAAAGATAGGCTTCGACCGGCGTCAACAGGGCTTTAAATCACATTGAATCTTTGAACACGAATAATGAAACCTCAGGGGTGTTTTTGTAATTACTGAAACAAGAGGGATTAACTTGTAATTACAGAAAAGCTTTAGAGCAGTGAATATAATTTAAGTACATGTATTTTAAGGAACATTTTCTATTTCTTCTTTGTAATTTACCTCCTGAAATTCAGTCATCGCCATAAAGAGCACATTCCACATGGTATGATACTAGAAAAAAATAAAGTTTTCTGAGCATATAGCAACTCGATTGAATCAAGATAAACAACCAAACAAACAAAAACATGTATGATAAAAATTAAAAGCCATTGATGAGCAAGAATATAATTCCACCTGGAGAACATGGGTACATAAAACCTCAATTGCAGAAGAAGACCATGTTTTGCCAATAGATTTTCTTACAAGGAACCTTGAAATCTGATTTGGGAGTACTCCCAGTAAGGCTCCCAGGGAGCTAACTGAAGTACATAAAATTGAAGACCTGCCATAATAATTTCAGAAATTCAGACGCTTTTTAATTAGAAGTGACAAAAAAGGAAACTAGAATGAATGAAGAAGCTCTACACTGGAAGGAATTAAGAACTATACGCTGCAATTCTCTTAACGAAAGACTGAGTCGAGGATGCTGAGTTCACAGCCAAAAATGGATATAGACCAATGCAATTTACGATGACCTATAAAAGAATAAATAAACAAAATGAACTATCTATTGAACAAAAGGACAAAACAGGGATGGAAAAATGCAGCTAGATAAAGAATTGAATGTGTACCTTCTTTTTACATCTTTTAAATACTTCAAGAGAGATATATGAACCAATGGAGTGGCCGACCTTCGGACATATATCCAATATTAAATCATTTGGAAAGATGAGAAGCAAACCAATAAAGTGTGAGAATTCAAAACTATAAGTTTATAATATATCAGACTGGAGAGAGGGTGAAAAGCATAAATTTATTAAAGATAACATGGCAATTTAGTCTTGCTCATTCATTAAGCGTCAACTGGATGATACTTTATGCTGCATTATTAACTACAGAACGTATGCTCTAGCTAAACTAAATTCAGTTCTTTATATGTTTTCTTATTGTAAGCATCACATTGTGATAAAAATAGATAACTAGTCGGTGAAATGAAGTTCTCTTAGTGTCAGATAGTGGTTTACCAGTACTATAGGTACTTCAACATCTTGAAGTTCCTGCTCTATATAGCTTATCTGGAGAAGGAGAAAAAAGAAGGTTAAAAGAAGACTTGAGATGAAATATTCAATGTAATACCAAGAAATGACTTGTAGAAGGGAGAAACAGAATCTTATTCTAACAAACTCAGAGCATGTTCCCCTGTACCTTACTACTATTGGTCTAAAATTAATACCAATAGTTATTTCTTATCAAATACAATCATGTATGATCAACTTTTTTTGAAAATTTGTGCTTATAAAATACACAAAGCTCTCACCTTTTTAGAATTAAGCTGATGTACAACTAATGTACAACTCAAATCCCCTTCATCAAGCCCTTTCAACAGAAATAATAGTGCTGTGAGGATTTACCTTATGACTGATTTGTTCTTGTAATGAGAACAACCTCCCAGACTCCCAGTCCTAGAAATAAAAAATAATTAACAAAAATCATATACCAGGAAAATTCGTATATAACATTCATAACAAAATCATAATTGCTATTTATATACATGATTCGGTCTGGATAATTACCTTTTCCGAGTGGGATATGTGGCTAATACCTTCAACATGGAAAAGAAAAGAAACATACAAAACCATGTTCATGATCAGTGAATTTCCACAGTCTAGAAAACCCTAAATCACAAAAATCCCAAATAGAAAAAAAAAATCCAATCTTTACTTGCCTGTGATAAATGCACTCCCTCCTAGTAACTCATACAGTGTCTCCAGAAAATCAGTGTAAAATGAGATAACACCTATCACATAAACATTGAAATGGGCAATCAAAAGACTTCCCAGAAACATAATCAAGCACCAACAATATATTACATAAATATGAAGTAATTAAAACTACCTGGATTTCCAGGAATAAAAAAGATATGTAGCTTAGGTTCGAGGCTAGGAATCTCTAACAAATCCGTCTTATATCTGATGCAAATTTGCCCAAAAATTAATAATTAGTGATAAGAGATAACAACATTAATTATAAGCAATGCCTCGATTGTTGAAAATACCTAGCAACATTAATAAGCCGAAAAGTCGCATGTTTCCTTTTCTTAATCAAGCTCATGTCTTCATCACCCATTGTCGGGTTTATGCACCTTGCCGGAAGGATCCTCCTGCAACAAGTTAGAGATAAATTACGATTATTCGAGAGAACCCAACAACTGGGTTCTGCAAAAATGGAACTTATAGAATGGTTAAATGCATACAATACAATTGGTTGAAATTTTCGAATTGAGGGATTTCACTACCATTTGTGCATATCCATGGAGGGAAACTGCGAAAAGGAGTACCTTGAGCTGGAAAACACAAGAGCTCTTGAAATGGGAGAGAGATTGCTGAGAAGCATTGAAATTATCGAATCATTAGATGGTCTGTCTGGCAACCTCTCGTCAAATTGATTACCATTTGGCAGTTGGATTGAGTTTCAGTTTCTTTGTTTTTTCTTTTTCTTTTGCCCCCTTTTTCTTTGTAACAAGCGAATTGAATCTCAGGTCACTGAGATGTGTAATGTCGATCGTATTAATTTTTAGAGAAAAATATATACTATAAAAAAAACATTTTGAAAACTCCATAGACTATTTGTTCAATTAAAATCTTGTTTGATTAATTTTTCATATAAAAATTATGAATATTAATCTGATAGTCGAATAACAAAAAATCTATGAGGAAAATTGAACTAAAAAATGTATATTAATTTTGTTGTTGTCAAAACGCAGCGTAAAAGACGAATATGATATTCCTTCCCAGAAGAAATCAAATAACTGTCAACGGTAAATCCGTCAAATTCAACGAAAATCCACTTCACTGAAACTACATACGTCACTTAATTTCTCTCTCTTCCAATTTTCAATCTTCACAGTTTATTCAATCATTTGATCCTATTTTCTCTCTCTCTCTCTATATATATATATCATGCACACACATGCATATATAACACTGACGGACGTTCATAATATTGGTTATAAATATAAGTAATTAATATTCCTAGCTTCTTCCCTGCTGCAGCTGTCTCTGCAGGTTTCTGGGATTTTGATTAATTTCAATTCCCAGGACCCCATTATTCAAAGAGCTAGCTAGGTAAACAAAATTTTGCAATCATTTTTCGATCGGGAAATTTACTAATATTATTTTACTTATTGGTTTCGTTTTCTTTTATTTGATTAATGTGTATGTAGGCATATATATTTGACAGGCAGCAGGGAAAGGTTTTAAAGATGATTTTTGCATTTATCTACAGGAGTTTAATGTATGTAATTTGATTTAATCCTTTTCCTAGCTAATTTCCATTTTAGATCGATTTTCTGAAATTAATTTGTTTCGAATAATATATATGTATTTTGATGGGGTTGGCATGCAGATTGGCATTTGGATATGCATATCCTGCGTTCCTGTGCTTCAAAACCGTGGAGAAAAATAAGATTGAGATTAAAGAACTCAGATTCTGGTGTCAATATTGGTACTGAGATTAATTGTTTGAAATATATATCAGATTAATTAATTATGTTTCTGTACATGCAGGTTTTCATATTTACGTTACGGCTGATTAAAATTCGATAATATATATATATATATGATCTCTTTAATTTGCAGGATAATCGTTGCAATTCTAACAATTGTTGAGATATTTTCTGATATATTCATTTCATGGTAATGTGAAGTCAGAACTCAGAAATTCTATTTTTTCTCCTATAAATTAAGTACCTTAATTATTTTTAATTTCCATGCAATGTATACGTATAACTTCAACTTTTACATATATATAGGTTGCCAATGTATGGAGAGATTAAATTGGCCATTGTCATCTACTTATGGCATCCAGGCACAAAGGTGACAAAATTAAATACTTTAATTACTATAAATCATTCAAATTGAATTTTTTTTTCTTGTTTTAATATATAGTTTGTGTTGCATGTGTACGTTTTTACTAATTAAAACTGCATGCAGGGAGCTGGGTATGTTTATGAAACATTTTTACGTCCATATATGTCAAGGCGTGAGAGGGAGATTGATAGCAGAATAATGGAACTTAAGGAAAGGGTTTTCAGCTTTGTAATTCATTATTGGAGTTGCTGCTCAGCATTGGGATTAAATAGAATTGTCCTGTTTGTCCACATGTTGATCTCCCAATCTGCAAAAATTCTTATGCCAAACTCTCAGGTAGTTAATTTGCCTTAATTCCTTCTTCCTTTATATATATATGACTAATTTAGAGATCAGGAATTACATAATATATCTCTCTCATTCACCAATACTTCTAAAAATCCTACCATAATTTACCTACATGGTGTTTGCAACAACTTCAACTTTCAAATAAGCAAAAGTTTTTAAAATTGAAATAGCTAAAGTTATTACTTCTGCCGTAAAATATTTACAGCGCTTAATCCGAATAAGCTGAGTGCCTATATACTCAAATTAATAAATCCCTAAATAACGAGCATATATTAGGGCCCATAAACATAATGAAAGCCCAACAGGCAAATACATCAGGATAAGGGCAGTAGGCCCAATACATAAATTTCGACGATTCTGCTTTTTTCAAATTTTATTTGTTTCGTTTTCCTTCCTCCTTTTTTGGGGGTACTTTTGCTTTCCACTTTTCCGCAAAAAACCTTCTTTGACGGGAAAATTTTGACCTAATATGTTTCACAACAATTGTATTAAGGGATAATTACACTTAAAACCCTAAACTTAGAAAAAAATATATCAAAATCCTCTCGACTATTCGAAATTGCAGATAGATCCCTTAACTTTAACATAAACCTAAAAAATTAATAGAAAATTTGAAATTACTATTTTGCCCATAACGACGGTTAACTTTAAATATGAATAATTACACTTACACCCTATTAACTTAGAAGTAAATACATCAAAATCTCTCGCATTACACTTATAAAGTTGATATGCATCTTTAGAAAATAACTTATCACATGACAGATAATATTGACCATGTGATTTGTTAGTGTAATCTTCCAAACAAAAGAATTTCCTACACGGAAAGGAATTTAAAATTTTCACTTGAGAAATGAACTTAAGGAAAAACTAGAAAGTAGAAACCATTTCTTAATTCAATGCAATTTAAAATTCGTATTTTGTCGTCTCATATTTAAATGTTATAGCTAAATTTACCCCTATTTAATTTATTCACATTTTGTCAATTGGACATCCTTCTTTATCAACCTTTTTCCCTTGCAATTCTCATATGACTCTAACAGTCACTGTCAACTAGTTCACTTTTCTCGTGCCAAAATTCTAACCATAATCTAATTAACTGGTTGCAGAAAGCTGAAAATCAGCAACCAAATGGAGCTCCTCCGCCAACACCGCCGAGCACACCTTCCAAAGTATACAGGAAGATGAACTCCGAGAAGGGGCGGCCGCCTGCTCCGCTGCAGGGAAACGCAGCCGCCGCTCATCTTAGCCAAACAACCGGATCCCAGTCAGTTAAAGTTAAGCTCCACAACCAGGCACAATTTATCCATACCCAAGCATCAGAAGAGAAATCTAATAGCGTACACGAATTTCATGGGATCAAACTTAGGTCTGTCAAATCACAATTATCAAAATGATGTGATACTTAATGCCAAAAAAAAAGAGAAAAGAAAAGCAATAAGAAATTGAGAGAATTTCAATAGGAGATGCAATTTATTTATTTATTTTTTTCCGCTTTATAGTAGTTTTTTCAAATTTCTTTTTCCCAATTTTGCAATTACGTACATCACCGGAAAAAAGTGAGAAACGAAGAAGAAAAGGAAAATTTCCATTCTGTGTATGAATTAACAACCCCAATCACCAATCCACCAGTCACCAAAGGAATAATTAAGATCGTTGTCATCTGGGGATCCTGATAACCCGGAGCGCCCAGTTGAGGAGCCGAATAACGCTGCGGCGAAGGAAGTCAAAGACGGCGGCGACGCGCGGCCGCAGGCGGACGAAAAAACTGCCTCCCCCGGAGCTAGAAGAGGTTGACATAGGTTGGAGGTACGCCCACGCCGCCTGCTTCACGAGGCGGTTCCGGATGCAGATGTCCGACCCTAGCTGAGTCTGGTGAACCGAGTTGGGTTTGGGTGAGTTGACGGCGAACGATGGCAAAAGGTCTTTCAACGAAGTATAGCTATGGGAGTTCGGCCTAATCGACAGCAACTCCAGATCATCGGACGACGATGAGGTGGTGGCGGTGGTGGAGGTGGAGGTGGAGGTGGAAGATGAGTTGTGGTCAGCGAGGAGGCTGAGTTCGGTAGGCATCACCGCGACGGAAGCACAGATGGATTTCCGGCGACGGAGAAGAGGATGGTCCTGGGACAGCGGTGGCATGGATACGACGTCGTCCATCGCGATCGGAGAAGAGGTTTTCGTTTTCCTTTTTTGTTTACTGGTAAAGTCTTCAGAAATGTGAAATGTGAGAATATATGTGTGGCGGCCGTTGTGCTGAGGAATTAGACTATACGTTTTTCTATTTTAAATCTTTTTATTGTTAAAGGAGTAACGCAATTATTGGCGTATATAGAGACTTATAGTCACTATCTTTCAATTTGGTCTACTAATTCAGGCTCCCACTCCTTGTTTTTTTTTTTTTTTTTCATCTATTATTATTTATTGCTTGAAAGTTAAATTTGTATAATGCTGTTTTTGCACCCATGCTTTTGTGGAATAATAATTATTATTATCCCACTCTTTTCTTTGATTCGAATTTTCAATTCGACCTTTAGTTTTAATATGCCTGCAGCTTGTAAGATTATAAAAGAAAGGGATAATTATATTTTCGTTCCCGACTTAAGGAAAAATACAATCAGACTTCTCGATTATTAAAAATTACAGATAGATTTCATAATCTTAGTAAAAATCTAAAAACTTAACAGAAAATTATGAAATAACAATTTTATCCTTAGCAGCTGTTAACTTAAAAAAAGAATAATTACACTTACACCCTCTTGACTTAAGGGTAAATAAAGCAGTTAGCAACATGTCATCGACTTAAGAATTTTTTTCCTAAAATAAATCATAAACCCCTAATCCTAACAACAAGATTTAAGTGTTAGATGGAGCCATAGTTGAGGGATGTCTCTATAATTTCTAATTGTCGAGGGAGTGTTGTTGTATTTATCCCTAAAAAAATTCAAAAGACTGGTTAGAGTTAGTACCATAATTATTCTGCTAACGTAGTGTGATACTGATTTCGGTTATAACTTGTAACATTTTGAGGATCTTTTTTTTTATTAAAAATGATGATTTATAACATTACTGTAGTAAAGAAGTACAGCATGAAAACTAAAACAATATTCATATTTACGAGAATCTGAATTCAAGATTTTATATTTATGGAGGATTTCATAATAGTAGAATTAAAAAAAAAAATTATATTTGGGAATCGTATTTTGAATTTTGTCTTATACCAGTAGAAAATATATTTTAAAGTATTGGCGTTGTAAGGGAATCTATTCCTTGTGTTCTATTTGTAGTTTTTAATTATTTTTTAATAGAAATAGTTTATTTTATTTGTGATACATATATGATGACAAGGAAAGGGCAAAGAGTGGAAAATGGGCAGGAAACGTGATCCACATTGGTCTACAGAATAAATAACCTACGCTTTATTAGCTAGCTAGCAGCACAGTACAATACAGTTGTTCTTATCTGATTTGTTCGATTTGATTTAGATTCACTCATTTTATATGCGAAATATCATTTTCGAAGAAAATTAAAATCGTGGAAGATGGATCGAAGTTGAGTTGAACCTCATATATATGTTGAATAAATGGGTCAAGCAAGCTAATGTGAACCGACAATGGGCCTGATGTTTATCCAAATTCTGACCAAATCAATATTTTGAATTTATTGTCAATATTGGTATATATGATATATATGGAACATATTATTTAATTTCAATTGATGTATGTATGTATGTATGTATGTTATAGATAGAATAATAATTAACTTCTTCTCGTGCCTAAAGCTATGGTTCAACCAATTGGGTAATGTAAAAATTTGATCTTAAATATTTAATTGAGTAATGTGGTAAGTGAACTAAAAGATAAGCGAATTGTCAACTTGCTCGATCATGAATTTGTACTAGGAAATACAGAATTATTAATTGTTTGATCTATGTAAGAATTGTAAGTTGCAAAAAAATCTCACTTAATGCGAGATCACCAAGCAAGCATGCCCCTAAAATAAATTTAGCCATGACATCTTAAGTTTCAAGTGGCAGAGAGTAAAAAATTATCCGTAAGTCAACAAATTTTGAAATTATAAAATAGCAATTATACAATTCACATTTCAGTACATTAATTTGATAATTAGCAATTTTATCTACAAATTTTGACTTTGTGACAATTCAAGTCAGTTTTTGCCTCAAATGAAATCCGGCACTGGAATTCCCCCGTGTGTGTCATGTGTCGACAAAAAACGTTGAGATGTCCTCTGAGTTATAATAATATCAAAAAGAATCAGAGAGATTCCCCAAAAGGTTCGAAACATCATTAGAGAAAACAGCATGAATACAATCCTAAACCCTTTTTCAAGTTCAATATCCACCGGTTGCAACTCATCTTATATAAAGTTAAATCTCGCATGCCACACAAGTTGATCAGAAGGGGAGTGAAGGACGGTTGAACACATCTTTCATTCTTAAATCCTACTTACACGAAAAAAAAACAAGGAAAACGCATACATGATTATTTTGATCTCTTTCCCTCCTTTTTCTTGATAACTTCATCAGTATACATGATTCCTTTGCCTTTATAAACTTCTGGAGGCTTACAACTGCGAACAGCAGCAGCAAATTGATGCACCCTTTCTTTGTCAATCCCGGTGCAGCAAACCACGTTGTTCTTGAAGCAGAACACACGAACTGCTGGAGGTACAGTCAATTCAACCTCATGGCTATAACCAAGTTTCAAGTACAATAGACGTCCTTCTGCTTCGGCTCTAGCTTTGAAACCGACTCCAACAATCTTGAGAAACCGAAAGAATTTGGCTTCCATTATAGGCAGGATGGGAACCAAACTGAAATCAGGCAAGAATATGACCCCAAATCAAAGTATGCTTTGAAGAAATATAATTTAAACTAAAATGTTTCAAAGTGTTTAATAATATGTTTACGGAAGAATCTTATAAACTCCCACAATATAAGTCCCATTTGTTTGTTTATACTTTATCCACACACTTGAAGATCTTATTTTTACAATGATCTAGCATATTATCATCTTCAGAAACATGATATAATCACCAGAAGTAGTAAAATATAAGAGCTTATAAGATGCTTAATTAAGCTGTATCCAAACACAAACAAACTACCAGTTTACATCCTGTATTTGGTTAGTGATAGTTGAACTAATATGTCTCCGACACGAATGAAAAGAAACATCAAGTTTAGATGTGTCCTAAAATCTTGTTTGATCTTTTGTGTTGCATCCCAAAAATTATATCTAAAAATATGGTTACTGAACTTCATTTCATCTCTTCACAAGTTCCAAACAAATAAAACATAAACATCTCCAGTTTCGCTGGGTGTGTTACAGCATACCAGAATGAAGGACACAGTGGTAGGGAGAATATGTAAAACTAAACCGATGAAGTTAACCATAGACGAATGTAAGGCATCTAGATTATCTCAAATGAAAATTTAGTGATTGGTGAACTGAAAACATCACAAAAGTGAAATTTTGGATAGTCTACAAAACCTTACATTTATTTCCAACGGTTTTCATACCCCACACCCATCCCTAGGCCCTTTGGAAAAGTACCTAACACAGGCATTTCGTCGAACAGTTATCTACCGCTGGATTTCTACCAAGCCCATTTCTTACAAGTGGAAGCAAACGTCTAGCGAGTATACCAGAGTTCACGAACAGAATATGAGGGAGAATTCAATGTTTCAATAAAGAAAACTAAAAAGAAAATTCTCGATAGAAACACGGTTAGAGCAAATCTTACCAAGTTCTCAATCTCAACAAATTGATTTAAGTCCACGATTGAATATACAGTTCTTTGATATGAGAGGTTTTCTGAGATCTCTGCCGGTGAAGCCAAGTCCGTCGTCCAAGCTCGACCATAAGAAAAGGCCTCCACTTTAATTAACAAACCTATATTATTTTCCTTTTCTTATTTTTTTATTATTATATATTATGTCATTTTGAAATTATGATATTTAAAAGGCGAAACAAAAAATAAATATAATTAATATGCTACTTTAACACCTATTTTCACAACTGCTAGTTTCAATAGAACACTGTGGGAAACTATTGGACACGTAAATTATAAATACTTTTTGCTGATTCTCCAAATATCCTTTTTATAATTAATTTTTTGGGTGACTTACATACAGTACCCCTGGTTTGCTTTGCATTGATTACAAAATACCTCTTCTATTTTTAAAAATTACAGAAAACCCCTTTAAATTTCAAACAAAGGGGGTATTTTGTAATTATGAAAAATCTTAGGGGTATTGTATTTGAAATTAATCTTGATCAAAATCTTTCGTTTTTAAGGTGTGCCGTTACACATCCCCATTGGATGGCTTCAAGGAATTCAGAAAAGTGATATATGAAATGGGCTGTGATGGAGTGTTTGTTTATATCCTGCGGTCAGGGCGTCAAAGAAGGCAGATGCCACGATCGTGGCCATTGGAATTGATTTAAGCGTTGAGGCTGAAACTCAGGACTGGGCAGATTTGCTACTTCTAGGATACAAACTCAGGTAATCAACCAAGTTGCAGAATCCTCCAAAGGGCGCGGCCTGTGATTGGTGTTATCATAAACGCCGGTGGAATCTATATTGGTTTCGTCAAGAATAATCCCGAAATCCAATCAATAATACGGGCCGGCTATCCTGACGAGGAAGGTGGCAAGCTCATTGCTGATGTTGTCTTTGAAAAATACAATCCCGGTAGGCTGGTATGTATATATATCCTAAATTTCATCTGAATAAGAATTTGGGAGAATTACCTACAGGCTATAATATTCCTAAGGTTTGACATAATTACGAAATGCCCCTCCTTATTTTCGAAAATTACATAAAACACCCAAAGGTTTCAAACAATTACAAATTATAGGGGGTTTTGTAAGATTTTGTATAAAGTATAGGGGGTATTCTGTTACAAATTATATAGGGGGACCTTTGTAAGATTTTTCTATGAAATATAGGGGGTATTTTGTTTGATTTTTGTAATTATTTACCTTGTATCCGTTTGGACATCGGCTTAGCTATACCAACTTTACGTACACCATGGTTCAGTCCACCAAATCGTTGCACGTAAAGTTGAACAAGTTCCAGCACTGTCGCGATCTGACCTACACCGACGGTTCGTACAAGCCCGCGTGCCCTGCAATGATGATCGATGATTTAGGCTAATCGTGTGATCATCAAAATGTTAAGACTGAGGTTGAAGTGAAGAATGTCAGCAAGAAAGATGGGAGTGAATTAAGTTGTGATGGTGTATTGGTCACCTTCGGATGATATTAGTGATGCTCCTATTAAGCAATTGGTTGGATTTAAGAGGGTTTTTGTGCCTGCAAATGGGAGTCGAAGAGTGAAATTTGATTTGAATGCATGCAAAGATTTGGGAGTTGTCGATAACGGAACCTGGAGGTAATTTTATGTTACCTGCTAGTGGGGAAAAATCGTCATTGGAGATGGGCTTCTGTCTTCTCCACTTAACATCAAGTTTCAGAACTATTGAATAGTTTGGGTGTGAGAGGATAGATTAGGTAATCATTTTTAGTTTGTGTTTTTTTATCTCATTGATTAGGTTATATCTTAATTAGATGCTTATAGCTAAGTTAGTTGCTTTAGGTCATTTTTAGTTAAGTTGTTTTATGTAATTATACTTAGACTTTTGCCTTTCTAGTAAAGTTGGTGTTGGTTGCTTTGCTTGTATATTTGCAAGTAATATATGTAATTTACACCATTTAGTTTTATAATTTATTGGTGGTTTAATTATTTATCTTCATGGAGATTTTACGTTTAAAAAATTAATTTTGACAATTATAATAGCAAGAAATATGAACAAATTAAATTTAAGAAATGATATTTATGAGTTTCACTTCTTTTTTCCATTTATATGATTTGATTATTATAGAATAAAAGAAAAAGAAAGAAAATGTCAGCACAACAATTAATAGATCTTGGGTAGATGATTTGTGCACAAAAGTTGAATAGATATCAGTATTCATTTTTTCTTTTTCTATTATTTACAGAGTATGCAGTTTGTATTTGTGTTATCAAAATTTCAAAACATAGCTAATGGCTAAGAGCATTTAGAAGGGCAACTCTTGTCTTAACTAAACTTCTAAATAAGGTTTCCAATCCCTCTTCAATTTCTTGGATGCTCATTTCTTTTTCTTTCAACTGCTCCAAATTAGACTCTATCTCATAGTGTACTCTGCTGCTTCGACTGAATTTCGAAAGAAATGACCAACTTCCTTGTTTTGATCGTTCATTTTCCCCGGAGACGAGCATCAATATGGACTTTATGATTGCGAAACCAATGACCTCTGTTTCTTTAAGCATCATCTCAATGGTGTTAAGATCATCATTATCTTTTCGGTTTGAGCTCTTCAAATTCTTGATACATTTGTGGACCATTTTATTGATCTTCTTTCTCGAGGCCATGTAAGCATTGATGTCTCCTACTGTGGCTGTTTCACCTTTCCTTCTCCTGATGGAGGATTCCAGATCTTGAACAGATTCCTTAGTTAAATTCACAATTTCTCTAGAAATTTCGCAAAGATCCACGAGCCTAAGAGATCCCTCAACCAACTCTTCACCTTGTTCATTGGAGAGAGCTTGTTGGGTTGATGGCATCTGAACCAGATTATTGATGCTTTCATGTAAATCTTTGAGGCTAGCCAAGTTCGAACATATGGCTGATGATGATGTTGCTTCTGCAGATGATTTTAACCTGCACAAGAGATCTTGAACATCATCCACTAAAGGATGAGATTGTGATGGAAAACTGTTTGATCGAATATGGAAATTAGCCATCTTCGTTTTCTTTTTTATGAAGGCTGAAGATGCAAATTTTTGATATTGAGAGAAGATGTTGAGAATTGGTTGAGGACTTCTCTCTGGCTATAAGGTATATATTTAAGGAGATGGCTGTAGAAAACAAAAGGAATCTATTCCACCTAAAATGCCTCATCTACTGCTGGTATTGAAATGAATATGGCTGTGCACGAGCTCCGTGTCGCACGGATCGAAATTAAAAGCTCATTAACAGAGATGCTGATCTTGAAGCAAGAGGAATCTTCAAGATATTAATATGATTTAATTAACTGTTATCGTAGAGCTGACTATTAATGTGCATATGCTAAATGTCTCCCATCTGGGAAAGATTAGGGAATAAAAGAAAATTTGTGTTAGGATGGAGGTTTCCTCATCTTCAGACATTGAAATAAAATATAAAGTCGCATGCATGGACACAAATATATAATATGTTTGCTTTGTTACAGAACATTAATTACACACTGATACTCCAATTTTTAAACTAAATAAGTGAAACTTGAAATCATGATAAGAGAACAAGATCCATTTTATGAGCATCATTTGCTAGCTGGTACATGTGAAATATTATTAGTTTGTCTTCTTCTTGGCCAATATGATATATATCCAACATATCAACCCGATCGTGTGCAATTATTTATACAATAATTTATATGAAGAATGAGAGACAGGTTGAGTAGACAATATTCGTATTGTCCCTTGTGTTCCTCTACATATTTGTATTGGGATAATTACACAAACCCCAAGGTTTGCTTAAAAATCCGAAAAAACATCTAAACCCTGAAAACTTACAAATACCCCTGCTAAACTGAAACCTTATAAATACCCCCTTGAAACAAATAAATGTATACGTAACACCCCCTGAAAAATCTTACAAATACCCCCTCAGGGGTAAGTGTAAGGTGGGAAGGTTTCAGTGCTGAAATTGTAAAAGGTGCAAAACTCTAGGGGTTGGTTTTGTGTAATTGACCCTATTTATATAGCAATAGAAATCAATGTCTTCCTTTTTCATCACAGTCAAGAATGGCATTTGTGAAGGAATTTGTTGAAGAATTTGAATCCTCTCTTAGGAGGAGTAGACGTCAACTATAAAAAACACATGATATGGTGGTGGTGCTTATAAATACTGCATCAAGAAACAAATGATATGGCGGTGGTGCTTATAAATGCTGCTCTTCCACCTATTTTATTCCTGTTTCATCACCTCCAGTAGCTTCAACTCATCAAACACCTAAACAACCACCAACTTCACGGCCAAAAATCCGGCCTGGTCGCCGGAACCACCAACCATCAACGCCCGCACCTCTGTGACGGCCGCTAGCTGCTCCTCCTTCTTTCAACAAACCACTGATTTTCTACCACCATCGTGTTCCTCTCGACAAGATAATAAAAATGAACACCAAATTCATTTTATTTGGAAGAGAAACAATAGAGTTTTGCATGATTTTCTTGAAATAGATATGTGTGTTCAGTAAGGTGTTTACTGTGTGTGTCGTTTATCGTGATGAGTGTGTGAGTGGTTTTCTTTTCTGAAGTTGTGATTCAGGTGAGTGCATTCATCAAAAAAAAGATTCAGGTGAGTCATGCGTTATTTAGTGTATAGTTTGTCTTTTTTAATTACTAACAATCTTATCATTAATTCAATTTCTTGGTGGAAATTTTGTATTTAAATAATAAAAATAGAATGCAACAATTCACCCACCGCGGCTTGTTTTTCAAAATCCGACGGCCAAATCTAACTACGATACAGCCTATGTTACACGAATATGAACACGAGATACGGACACGACACGACACAGATACAAAGATACGGATTTTTTTAAAAAAATTTTAGGACACGACATGGTTGGTTAATATAAATTTTAATAAAAATATAAGCGTTCATGTATAATACATGTACAAACATTAATTAAAATTTAAATTATCACAATATAATATACTTATTAGCAAAATTAAAATATACAAATTGATTGTTATGTTAAAAGAACATTATAGTTTATAAATTATAATATTATGAGAAACAAAAAATGATGAAGAAATAAATTTATACTAATTTAATACACTGTTTCATTCATTTATAATTTTTTTTATTATTTCTCAAATAAGTTTTTACCCTTTTAGATTAAAAAAAATTGAGTTTGCCGTATATTTCTCGTATCCGCGTGTCCTAGCCATATCCTCAGTGTGTCGGAATTTATTTTTTTAATTTTCGGACACTTTTTGCCGTATCCGATACGTGTCGGAGTCGTGTCCATGTCCGACACGTGTTAGACACTATATGGACAAAAAATCAGCCGTCTCCGTATATTAGTGGATCCAGCTCTTAAGATGATCCAATTCAGGTCTTTCTATTTTCTGCAAAATAGACAAAAACATCTATTGATATAAGTACCAAAATTATCAAAATTATGAAAATTGATATAAGTTATAAATAATTGTAATAAAAGTAAAAGAATTGATTAGTGCTAGGTGTATAACAGCATAGCAGAAGGAAGGAAACAGTGCTAGAGAGAAGGAAACAGCATAGCGTTCATGTATAATACATGTACAAACATTAATTAAAATTTAAATTATCACAATATAATATACTTATTAGCAAAATTAAAATATACAAATTGATTGTTATGTTAAAAGAACATTATAGTTTATAAATTATAATATTATGAGAAACAAAAAATGATGAAGAAATAAATTTATACTAATTTAATACACTGTTTCATTCATTTATAATTTTTTTATTATTTCTCAAATAAGTTTTTACCCTTTTAGATTAAAAAAAATTGAGTTTGCCGTATATTTCTCGTATCCGCGTGTCCTAGCCATATCCTCAGTGTGTCGGAATTTATTTTTTTAATTTTCGGACACTTTTTGCCGTATCCGATACGTGTCGGAGTCGTGTCCATGTCCGACACGTGTTAGACACTATATGGACAAAAAATCAGCCGTCTCCGTATATTAGTGGATCCAGCTCTTAAGATGATCCAATTCAGGTCTTTCTATTTTCTGCAAAATAGACAAAAACATCTATTGATATAAGTACCAAAATTATCAAAATTATGAAAATTGATATAAGTTATAAATAATTGTAATAAAAGTAAAAGAATTGATTAGTGCTAGGTGTATAACAGCATAGCAGAAGGAAGGAAACAGTGCTAGAGAGAAGATGTAAAACTAAACCGATGAAGTTAACCATAGGCGAATGTAAGGCATATAGATTATCTCAATATAAAAATTTCGTGATTGGTGAATTGAAAACATCACAAAAGTGAAATTTTGGATGGTCAACAAAACCTTACATTTATTTCCAACGGTTTTCATACCCCACATCCATCCCTAGGCCCTTTGAAAAAGTACCTAACACAGGCATTTCGTCGAACAGTTATCTACAGCTGGATTTCTACCAAGGCCATTTCTTACAAGTGGAAGCAAACGTCTAGAGAGTATACCAGAGTTCACGAACAGAATATGAGGGAGAATTCAATGTTTCAATAAAGAAAACTAAAATGAAAATTCTCGATAATAACACGGTAAGAGCAAATCTTACCAAGTTCTCAACAAATTGATTTTAGGCTTTTAGCCGACGGCTGAGTTTACAATCCTTTGATATAAGAGGCTTTCTGAGATCTCTGACGGTGAAGCCAAGTCAGTCCAAGCTTCGATCATAAGAAAAGACCTCCAAAAATTGTAATTAACAAACCTATATTATTTTCCATTACTTCTTTTTATTATTATATTATGTCATTTTGAAATTATGATATTAAAAAGGCGAAAAAAATATATATAATTAATATGCACTCTAAAGTTTAACATCTATTTTAACAACTGATAGTATGTAAAACACTTTGGAAAGCTATTGGACAGGTAAATAGTTTTAACAGTTGATAGTATGTAATACGCCAAGAATTCTTGCCGGTGAACGCTGATGCTATTTGCAACATCCCGCTTGGCAGCCCACTATGCCGCGACCGTCTAATTTGGCACTTCAACAAGAATGGCAGATTTTCCGTGAAAAGCGCTTACCGAGTCGCGCGTTTCGACTTTCCTGAGGAAGCCGAGGCTGAAAGCACAAATCCATCAGATTGGAGATTCATTTGGCAAGCCCGTGTCGCCCCAAAAATGAAGGTATTTGTTTGAAAATTGTGTAAAAATGCTATCCCCACCCATCCTAATTTGAAAAAGCGCCAATCATTGGCGGAGGAATGTGTAATTGAGTGGGTACAATTGACCCCCCTCAAAAGTTTGAATTTTTTTTTTATATATATAGGTATATATATATATATATATATATATATATATATATCTTATATTGATTTTCCTTATTGATCCCCTCACCAAAGTATAAATTACTATGAGTGGGGGTCAATATAGTAAAAATAAAAGTGCACATGTTGCTTATTAATAGGTAGTAGGGACCACAAAAATATAATACATATATATAAATATACTAATGTGAACTTACCGTGTGTGTGGGGTGTGAGTTTATTCATATATATATATATATATATATATATATATATAAAATATAATATTGTAGGTGTATCTCTATGAGTTGGGACCACAGACCACTACTTTTTCTACTTTTTCACTTTATTCTTTGTCTTTCTCTTTTACTTTCTCACCATCTCAGTAATGTTGTTTTCTCTCCTCATATAAAAACCTTTTGTAAAAAACTTCCCCAAATTCCAACTATAAATGGGTCTTGAAGCAGTGAAAAATAATACAAAATTGGATTAGCAAATAAAGGTATGATAAATTTAATATCTATTAATTGTTTATTTATTTAAAATTAGTTTTATTCTTATTATCATTTGCCTACGGTTTGTTTAGTTTTCGTCAAAAGTTTCTTGGAAAAATTAAATTGTGTTAGTGGACAATTTCTTGGCAAAATTTCATCTCCAAACTCTCCAAGTTTTCTCCACTTCTGTTAATGGACAACTTTTCAACAAAGTTTGATTTCTTGGCAAATTGGGAAGGTCCTGAAATTGAATGATGTTATGACCAAATAAAGCAAAATATTGTACATTGGAATGGTCCCCAAATTGTCCATCATCCTATTTAACTATACAGCTCAATGCATCAAATTGAACTCAAAATCATTTTTAATTTTGTAACCAAGAGGGGATGTTTATGTAATTACGTTAGTTAAGGGGAGGGCAGTGTAATTACTGCAAATATTTCAAGGTGGTGGAGTGTAAATAATCTCAAATTCAGTCAATCAAAGTTTAATTCTCTTATGTTTTATTATTTTCTTTTCAGTTATCAATATGGAAAAGTTTCTCATCAGAAAGCCAAAAGATTTAAGTCAATCGGTTCGACCTCCTCAAGAAAATCAAAAAAAATAAGAGGATACGAATTGAATTGAGCGAGCTACCAAGTGATCCAGGATTAAGAAATAAAATATTCGAACATGATCCCAATCAACAAGATGAAATTAGAAGAGAGCTTATCTCCAAAGAGGACCTTGTCAACCGCGCAAGCATAAGTTTCCACAATGAAATATTGGTAATGTTATGCGTCGCTTTAATTCGGAACGGTTTAACATTCATGGTAGTTGGTTAGAGTATAGTATAAAAGAGGATGCCGCATATTGCTTGTTTTGTTATTTGTTCAAACAAGATGTTGGAAAACATGCTGGAGGTGAATCTTTTGTTGGCATCGTTTATAAAGCTTGCAATATGATAGATGGATTTAAGAAACATGCTGGAGAAACCAACAGTGCACATAATCAAGCTTGGAAAAAATGTTCTGATTTGATGAAACAAGACCAACATATTTATTTTGCTTTCAATAGGCAAAGTGATGAGTTGAAGAAGGAGTATCATATTAAGCTACTTGCATCAATTGATTGTATTAGATTTCTCTTGCGGCAAGGTCTAGCTTTCCGAGGCCATGATGAATCAGAAAATTCAAGTAACAGAGGTTCACACTATAAATCAAGAAACAACTTTGGAAAGAGCCAGTGACACTCGTTGGGGTTCACACTATGAATCAATTTTGAATTTACTTAATCTGTATTCTACAGTGTGTGATGTGCTTGAGGATATCGAAGAAGAGGGATTAATTCCAGAAAAAAGAGCTGAAGCACATGTCTTGATAGATTATTTGCAGTCTTTTGAGTTTGCTTTTAGTTTGCATTTGATGAAAGTAGTTTTGGGAGTGACAAATGAACTATCTCAACTTTTGCAAAGAAAAGACCAAGACATTGTAAATGCTATGAAGCAAGTGAAAGTGTGCAAGATAAGGTTACAAAAGATCAGAGATGAAGGGTGGGAGTCTTTATTGGATAATGTTGTTGTATTTTGTGGTGTTCATAACATTTCAATCCCCAATATGGATGATATTTTTAAGGCCCGTGGAAGATCTCGACAAAAAACTCAACAAATTACTAATACACATCGGTTTCGAGTAGAGATTTTTAATCAAGTGATTGATATGCAACTTCAAGAAATGAATAACCGTTTTACAGAGGTAAACTCAAAGTTGCTTACTTGTTTAGCTTGCTTGAGTCCTGATGATTTATTTTCCTCTCTCAACAAAGAGAGTCTAATTTAGTTGGCCAAATTTTATCCGGCAGAGTTCCCTAATATGCAAATATCAATACTTGAAAGTCAACTTGAGAACTATATTATTGATATGAGATCGGATGAAGATTTCTCTGAATTGAAAGGGATTGGTGATCTTGTTCGAAAATTGGTGGAGAAAAAGAAAAGTGACGTATATCCACTTGTATACTTACTTCTAAAATTGGCGTTAATTCTACCAGTTGCAACAGCTACAGTGGAAATAGCATTTTCTGCGATGAAATACATTAAAAATAGGTTGAGGAATAGAATGGGCAACGAATGGTTGAACGATTGTTTGGTTACATATATTGAAAAGGATATGTTTGACAGTGTTTCCAATGATTTGATGATGCACCGTTTTCAAAATCTGGGTAGCCGATGTGGACAGTTGTGAGATACAAACTTGTAAGTACTTTTAAAAAAATTAGTTGAATTTTACCTGTTATTTTTTCTTTAGTATTATGCTTTGGTTGACCCCCTGAATTAAATTATTGGCTTCGCCACTGACGCCAATGCGATGTTGATATTATTTGCCAATTTTGTGAATGGAGTCCGAAAGATAGGAGACATGTGTTTTTTGAGTGTAATTTTGCAAGGCAAATATGAGCTCTTTCATCGTTGCTATCGCGATTGATTGAGTTTTCATATGATGAGGTTGAAGAATGGGTACGACGTGTTTGTAAGAAGTTGGATGTTGAAGAAAGTTCGTTGTTCCTAACTACGCTTTGGGCTATTTGGTGGCACCGGAACAAACGTGTCATGGAAGACGAATCCTCATCCCCGGACGACGTTTCACTCTTTGCAAAGAACTTTTGTTCCTCATTCCTGGCCGGAGTTCTACACAAAGCCTCCAACGTCACGGCTACTGTCCTGTCAAGGTGGCAACCGCCCTATCCGGGTTTCCTTAAGATCAATTTTGACGAAGCCATCTTCCGGGAGTCTAACGAGTTTGGTTGGGGGATTTGCGTTCGTGATCAGTTCGGTAACTGTGTCGTGTGGAGCTCCTGTCGTCTGCCTGGGAATCCTTCGCCTAAACTAGCAGAAACCCATGTTGTATTGGCTGCAACGAACCTGATCACTCGCCGTGGCTGGAATTCAATTATTTTGGAAGGTGGCTGCAAAGTGGTATTAGATAAGTTGGGCTCTGTTGAAGATGACCTTTCTGATTATGGGAACTTAGTGCATGAAATTAAAGATAAGCTTGGTTGTATCCCTCATTGTAAGATTTATGTTATTCGTAGACAAGCCAATTGTGTGGCGCATCTGTTAGCTAGAAATTCTGGTATCTTTCAAGAATGAGAACTTAATATTCCCGATGTTGTGTATCCCGCTTTTGTATAAGACATTCCTCTTAATTGATATAAAAGTGCTTTGAGTTTCCAAAAAAAAAAAAAAACACTATCCTCTTTATAATTAAATTTTTTGGGTGAATTACATACAGTACCTGGTTTGCTTTTCCTTGATTACAAAATATCTCATATATTTTCAAAAATTACAAAATAAAAACCCTTGGAATTTCAAACAAAAGGGGTATTTTGTAATTATAACCTTATGGGTAGTGTATGTAATTTGAGGAAATAGCCATTTTGGTGTGTTTTGGTGTACGAATAGTCATTATGGTGCAAAAGTACAAGATATAGTCATTTTGGGGCAAATCGGGTAACTATTTTCCGGCTTCTTCATGTATTTATATTCTGGCAAAACCGGTTAGTTATTACCCGGTTTATATTATAAATTAAGTTCTTATGAAGTAGGTTATCTATGTTCCGGTTTTGTGACTGATTTTTTATTTTTTTATTTTCCGTAGTATTTGCATTTTTCAAAAATAATTATTTGATATTTTATGAAAATAGAAAACCTGGTATTTATTACTTAAAAACCTCACTAGGGAAATTTAAGTTTTACTTAAGCCGGTTTATAATAATTATCCGGTTTTTGTTCGAATTAATTTATTTTTCGTAATATTTGTATTTTCCGAAAATAAATATGTGATATTTTATAAAAAATTGAATCCTTGTATTTATTAAATAGGGAATCGAAAAAAAATTTACTGGCTCCTTCAGTACAACGGTTTACTAGTTACTGATTTACAACTTTTCGGTTTTGTATTCGAATAATTTTATGTTTCCATAATTTTTCCATTTATTCGAAAATATTTATGTGATATATAATTGAAACACAAATTTGTTTTTTTTTACGGAAAATAAAATAAATCGGACATGAAACCGACCAAGAAATAACCGGTTCTTTTAAGTACTAAATTTACAAAATAAACCGGTTAATAAATAACCAGTTTCGCCAAAATACAAATCATATATATATATATATATATATATATATATATATATGAAATGAGTTAGTAGAATGTTTTAATTAGGAAATATGTTTATGTGGCAATGAAGTGGATTAGTTAGAATTGATCTATTTTGCCATGTAAATTGTTTCTATAATTAATTTCATTAATTATTATTTTTATAACTTACATATGTATTTATTGATATTCCGTATTTTTATTTATATTAAAAATTTGGAACTCCCACTTAATTATAGAACTATATAACTAATTTATAAAATATTAAAATTTATTTATTAAAAATAATTTTAAATAAATTTTAATAAGCTTTAGAGTTACCTATACTGCATTGAATATTCGTTAATAAAAAAAAAGATAAAATAATATATTCCATAAATCCATTAAAAAAATTATATTTAATATTTTAATTCCTATCAAATATTTCTGACATAGTGGATTCAATTTTATTTTTTTTGGTGCATACATAGTGGATTCAAATGAAATTATCTAACTAAAATAAGGAAGAAAATATTATTATATAGGTTTAATTAAGTTTTATTATTATATTAATAATATAAAATAAATATATAAATAATTGCAATCAATACGAATAAATTAATTAAATTTGAGAAATGATCTTTATTAGTTTCACTTCTTTCCATTTATATGATTTGCTTATTAAAAGAATAAAAGAAAAGAAAGAAAATATCAGAACAACAATTCATAGATGTTGGGTAGAGGATTTGTGCACAAAAGTTGTATAGATATCAGTATTCATTCTTTTCTGTTATGTACAGAATGTACAATTTGTATTTGTGTTATCAAAATTTCAAAACTTAGCTAATGGCTAAGAACATTTAGAAGGGAAACTCTTGTCTTAACTAAACTTCTAAATAAGGTTTCCAATCCCTCTTCAATTTCTTGGATGCTCATTTCTTTTTCTTTCAACTGCTCCAAATTAGACTCTATCTCATAGTGTACTCTGCTGCTTCGACTGAATTTCGAAAGAAATGACCAACTTCCTTGTTTTGATCGTTCATTTTCCCCGGAGACGAGCATCAATATGGACTTTATGATTGCGAAACCAATGACCTCTGTTTCTTTAAGCATCATCTCAATGGTGTTAAGATCATCATTATCTTTTCGGTTTGAGCTCTTCAAATTCTTGATACATTTGTGGACCATTTTATTGATCTTCTTTCTCGAGGCCATGTAAGCATTGATGTCTCCTACTGTGGCTGTTTCACCTTTCCTTCTCCTGATGGAGGATTCCAGATCTTGAACAGATTCCTTAGTTAAATTCACAATTTCTCTAGAAATTTCGCAAAGATCCACGAGCCTAAGAGATCCCTCAACCAACTCTTCACCTTGTTCATTGGAGAGAGCTTGTTGGGTTGATGGCATCTGAACCAGATTATTGATGCTTTCATGTAAATCTTTGAGGCTAGCCAAGTTCGAACATATGGCTGATGATGATGTTGCTTCTGCAGATGATTTTAACCTGCACAAGAGATCTTGAACATCATCCACTAAAGGATGAGATTGTGATGGAAAACTGTTTGATCGAATATGGAAATTAGCCATCTTCGTTTTCTTTTTTATGAAGGCTGAAGATGCAAATTTTTGATATTGAGAGAAGATGTTGAGAATTGGTTGAGGACTTCTCTCTGGCTATAAGGTATATATTTAAGGAGATGGCTGTAGAAAACAAAAGGAATCTATTCCACCTAAAATGCCTCATCTACTGCTGGTATTGAAATGAATATGGCTGTGCACGAGCTCCGTGTCGCACGGATCGAAATTAAAAGCTCATTAACAGAGATGCTGATCTTGAAGCAAGAGGAATCTTCAAGATATTAATATGATTTAATTAACTGTTATCGTAGAGCTGACTATTAATGTGCATATGCTAAATGTCTCCCATCTGGGAAAGATTAGGGAATAAAAGAAAATTTGTGTTAGGATGGAGGTTTCCTCATCTTCAGACATTGAAATAAAATATAAAGTCGCATGCATGGACACAAATATATAATATGTTTGCTTTGTTACAGAACATTAATTACACACTGATACTCCAATTTTTAAACTAAATAAGTGAAACTTGAAATCATGATAAGAGAACAAGATCCATTTTATGAGCATCATTTGCTAGCTGGTACATGTGAAATATTATTAGTTTGTCTTCTTCTTGGCCAATATGATATATATCCAACATATCAACCCGATCGTGTGCAATTATTTATACAATAATTTATATGAAGAATGAGAGACAGGTTGAGTAGACAATATTCGTATTGTCCCTTTTGTTCCTCTACACATATTTCATTCTTAAATCTAACTTCCCAAAACAAAAAAACAAGGAAAACGCATACATGATTAATTTGATCTCTTTCCCTCCTTTTTCTTGATAACTTCATCAGTATACATGATTCCTTTGCCTTTATAAACTTCTGGAGGCTTACAACTGCGAACAGCAGCAGCAAATTGATGCACCCTTTCTTTGTCAATTCCGGTGCAGCAGTGGTTGTTCTTGAAGCAGAACACACGAACTGCTGGGGGTACAGTCAATTCAACCTCATAACTATAACCGAGTTTCAAGTACAATAGACGTCCTTCTGCTTCGGCTCTAGCTTTGAAACCGACTCCAACAATCGTGAGAAACCGAAAGAATTTGGCTTCCGTTACAGGCAGGATGTGAATCAAACTGAAATCAGGCAGGAATATAACCCCAAGTCAAAGTATGCTTAGAAGAAATATTACTTGAACTCAAATGTTTCAAAGTGTTCTACAAGATCTTTACGGAAGAAGCTCAGAAAACTCCCACAATAAGATGCTTACAGTTTTATAAGCTCCTTTAGTTTATATAAGTCCCACTAGTTTGTTTATCCAAACACTTCGACAGCTTATAGTTAAAACGATCTAACTTCTTATCATCTTCAGAAACATGTTATAATCACCAGAAGTTGTAAAATATAAGAGCTTATAAGATGCTTAATTAAGCTTTATCCAAACACAAACAAACTACCAACATCCCGTATTTGGTTAGTGATAGTTGAACTATATGCCTCCGAGACGAATGAAAAGAAACATTAAGTTTAGATGTTTCCTAAAATCTTGTTTAATCTTTTGTGATACATCCCAACAATTATATCTAAAAATATGGTTGCTGAACTTCATTTCATCTCTTCACAAGTTCCAAACAAACAGAATATAAACACCTCCAATTTCGCTAGATGTTACAGCATACCAGAACGAAGGAAACAGGGCTAGGGAGAAGATGTAAAACTAAACCGATGAAGTTTAACCATAAACAAATGTCAGGCATCTAGATTATCTCAAACAAAAATTTAGTGATTTTTGAATTGAAAACACCACAAATTTGAAATTTTGGATAGTCAAGAAAACCTTGCATTTATTTCCAACATTTTCACACCCCAGATCTGTGCCGGTGAAGCCAAGTACGTCCAAATCAATTAAATGTTGCTGATACATGTAGAGTTCCTGTGGCTACATCAATTGCTGAAAGAGAAAAAAAGAGGTCATATAACTAAAAGGTAATCATAATATACTTTAAGAAAATCATTGAGATATAGTGATTGAATATAACTACACATATTAAATATCTATTTGTGCTACTCACCTTCCTTGTTGCTGATACTTCAGTTTGGCAACTGTCATTAGCGACAAAATTATCATTCTTGTCCCTTGTTGCAGGCAGTTAAGAGCAGCAAAAACTGTAATGAAATTGTGTAGAAGTCACAGATTAGACAAAATGAAACAAGCATTTTAGGTTCAGCTTATACAACTTATGAATAATAACATTAATCTCAAAAAGAAATCTTCACACCTAGCTTCTTCTCGTATAGTCTGCTCAATGGGTTTCCTTTCCAATCAAACTCCAACCTCAGCAACTCAAAGCAACTGCATAAAGGTGATGATAAGTTCAAGAAAAAGCAAACCGAACAAATTCCCCATCCCAATCAATGAAAATAAATAACCCACAAGAAAAAATTGTCCAAATATATAATTGGGGGAAAAAAACCGAAAGAATGCATTGGAAAACGGTATTAAGTGAATAAAAATGTACCTTGGCACGCCAAGAAGGAAAGCCCTTGACCTTGGCAAGGACAAGATCGCCCAAAGTCAACTCGCTTTTCGTGTTCAACTCGTTCCCTCAACGCTTGCGTGTTGATGGAGCCATATCCCCAAGAATTCCACCCTCCTGTAATTGAGCAAAAGCAACAACTGATTTATACATATAACTTCTAACAAACGACCAAAATTAGAAGAGACAATACGTCACTGCAACAGCATAGACTCCGGCCAGTGTTTCTCCGTCAGGTTGTCCCACTGAAAAGTTTAAAGGGTAGATTACATAGGTAGGGTAACAAAAACAAAAATGAAAAAAGTGCAGTATGAAAAAATTTACCAATTCTATATAAATTACAGTCCGATTTGCATAAGCTTTATGCAAATCTTGCCAAACTTTGTGAATCGACAACCAACTCCCTGTCAATTTTTGAAAGCAAAAAATTAAAGTATAATTGAATAAAACCATTGAGATATAGAAATAGAATATAATATTTAAAAATCAGTCCGTGCCACTCACCTTCCTTGTTGCTTCATCACATTGTCAATTGTCCTTAGGAACAGATTACCATTCTCGTTCGGTGTTGCATGCAAATCAGAGGGGCAAAACGGGAACGTAGTTTAGTAGAAATCACACATTAGGTAATATGAAATAGGTATTTTAGGGTCAATTTATACAGCTTTTAAAGAGATGACTTATTCGAGTATACACACAAACGG
This sequence comes from Verbena officinalis, assembly GCA_958496215.1. Lineage (NCBI taxonomy): Eukaryota > Viridiplantae > Streptophyta > Magnoliopsida > Lamiales > Verbenaceae > Verbena > Verbena officinalis. The sequence continues at coordinate 28,860,505 of OY292390.1, read as the reverse complement.
GGTAAAGAGAAATGGCGGTGACACCCAATGGCGACAAAAATCACCAGTTGCGTGTGATTGATTGCAAGAATCTTAAATCACAGCCATCCTGGCGGCCAACCCATACAAGGATCACACAACCAATACTTACGCATACTTGCATATTTTTACACATACTTTACACAAAATTGCACACATTCACATGTACTTGAACATTTTCACACATATTTTTACACATAATTGCACACATTCACATACACTTACACAATTCTACGTATATTAACACATAAATGCACACATTTACACACTCCTCCCACATTATAGTTCAACCCATACCTGTCTGATGTTAATGAGACTCAGAAGATTCCTTGATGGTGTTGCTAGATGCTTCATTTTCATAGAACCGTACCTCCCATATCCTAGCAAGATTAGAATTGAATTCCAATAAGCTGGAAACCGTATATATGTCCTTCTCTTCATCCACACACAGCTGGAAACTTGAATGTAAGATAAGTTCTCATATTAAATCAACTTATTAACAGGACCTAAAGTATGGGTCAATGAGGCTGAGAGGCTGCCTCCAACAAACGTCCTATCTACAAGTCATCCCCAACATTCCAGAAAAGTGGCTCAAGAGTTGCAAAAAGAATTAATGTGAAATGTTTGCCTAAAGTGTACATGCATCGCCTTGGGCCTCTTAATAAGAAAAATACGAAGAACCGATTGCATTTATAATTTTACAGTTTTGTTTTTATACTTAGTTTATTGGCAAGTGCATTTACTTCAACAGTAGTTATTTTTCCAGAAATTAAGGAGAAGATATGTGAAATACAAAACATAAAGTTTATATAAGGAGAAATTATTTAGAATACAAAAAATATAAAGCTTATATGAACTGCAAGACCTATCAAATAAGAAATTGAAAAGCTACCTCATTTATCAAAGGCTCGTTGTCCAAAATTGCATGGACATTTGCAGCTTCCAAAGCTTGCAGCTCTCGCTTAAGCCGCTCAGAAAATGCCTCGGCTTCTCCAATGCCCATGACATAAATGCATGTTATGCAATACTCAGTATCTGGATGTCATAACTCTTTAAGATAATATGTCTCTGCAACAGCATAGACTCCGGCCAACGTCAGGTTGTCCCACCAAAAAGTTTAAAAGGTAGACGAATCCAGTTTTTAAAAATGAGTTTTGAGTTTCAGTTTTAAAAATTCAAAAGCTCGACTCGCTGAGTTCTTTTGAATAAGTTTTATATTGAGAATGAAAAAGGTTTCAAATGCAAAGGTGACTCAAGTCTTTTTCAATACATTAAACAAGGCCTTATTAAAATCGCAATTGGATATTCAAAAAATAACGTATTTTACCTAAGTGCTTTCGAGTAGATTTTTAGAACATCAAATTAACTGTGGCTGATACATGTAGAGTTCCTGTAGCTACATCAATTGCCGAAAGAGGGAAAAAAGAGTTCAGATAAAAGTTAAATCATAATATAGTTTAATAAAATAATTGAGATATAGAAATTTAATATAAATACAAATAATAATTATCTATTAGTGCTACTCACCTTCCTTGTTGCTTCTTTACTTTGGCATCTGTCATTAGTGACATAATTATCAGTCTTGTTCCTTGTTGCAGGCAGTTAAGAGTGGCACAAAATGTAATGTAATTGTATAGAACTCACACATTAGACAAATAAGATTTTATTTGAGAGTGGAAAAGTTTAGAACCTAGACAAGTCACGTTTTTAGAAAAAAGTTTCAAAGATTACGAGCCAACTTTCTCAAAGTAAGAGGAGAGCCAAAAAGTTTACAAGGTAGATGAACCCAGTTTTTAAAAATGAGATTTGCTTTTGAGTTTTAAAAACTCAAAAGCTCGACTCGCCGATTTTTTTAAATAATTTTGAAATTGAGAGTGATAAAGGTTTCAAAGCTAAACGAGTAAAATATTTTTGAATGCATTAAACAAGGATTGATTAAAATCACAATTGGATATCTAAATTAATGTATTTTACCTGAGTGCTTTCGAGTAGATCTTTTAGAACATCAATTAACTGTTGCTGATCCATGTAGAGTTCCTGTAGCTACATCAATTGCTGAAAGAAAAAAAAAGAGGTCATATAACTAAAAGTTATTCATAATATAGTTTAAGAAAATCATTGAGATATAGTGATTGAATATAACTACACATATTAAATATCTATTTGTGCTACTCACCTTCCTTGTTGCTGATACTTCAGTTTGGCAACTGTCATTAGCGACAAAATTATCATTCTTGTCCCATGTTGAAGGCAGTTAAGAGCAGCAAAAACTGTAATGAAATTGTGTAGAAGTCACAGATTAGACAAAACGAAACAAGCATTTTAGGTTCAGCTTATACAACTTATGAATAATAACTTTAATCTCAAAAAGAAATCTACATACCTAGCTTCTTCTCGTATAGTCTGCTCAATGGGTTTCCTTTCCAATCAAACTTCAACCTCAGCAACTCAAAACAACTGCATAAAGGTGATGATAAGTTCAAGAAAAAGCAAACCGAACAAATTCCCCATCCCAATAAATGAAAATAAATAACCCACAAGAAAAAATTGTTCAAATATATAATTGGGGGAAAAAAACCGAAAGAATGCATTGGAAAACGGTATTAAGTGAATAAAAATGTACCTTGGCACGCCAAGAAGGAAAGCCCTTGACCTTGGCAAGGACAAGATCGCCCAAAGTCAACTCGCTTTTTGTGTTCAACTCGTTCCCTCAACGCTTGCGTGTTGATGGAGCCATATCCCCAAGAATTCCACCCTTCTGTAATTGAGCAAAAGCAACGACTGATTTGTACATATAACTTCTAACAAACGACCAACATTAGAGGAGACAATACGTCACTGCAACAGCATAAACTCCAGCGAGTGTTTCTCCGTCAGGTTGTCCCACTGAAAAGTTTAAAGGGTAGAATACATAGGTAAGGTAACAAAAGCAAAAATGGAAAAAGTGCAGTATGAAAAAATTTACCAATTCTATATAAATTACAGTCCAATTTGCATAAGCTTTATGCAAATCTTGCCAAACTTTGTGAATCGACAACACCAACTCCTTGTCATTTTTTGAAAGTTAAAAATTAAAGTATAATTGAATAAAACCATTGAGATATAGAAATAGAATATAAATACAAATATTAAAAATCAGTCCGTGCCACTCACCTTCCTTGTTGCTTCACCACATTGTCAATTGTCCTTAGGAACAGATTACCATTCTCGTTCGGTGTTGCATGCAGTTCAGAGGGGCAAAACGGGAACGTAGTTTAGTAGAAATCACACATTAGGTAATATGAAACAGGTATTTTAGGGTCAATTTATACAGCTTTTAAAGAGATGACTTATTCGAGTATACACACATACGGGGTAAAGAGAAATGGCGGTGACCCCCAATGGCGACAAAAATCACCGGTTGCGTGTGATTGATTGCAAGAATCTTAAATCACAGCCATCCTGGCGGCCAGCCCATGCAAGGATCACACAACCAATACTTACACATACTTGCACATTTTTACACATAATTTACACAAAATTCCACACATTCACATATACTTGAACATTTTCACATATATTTTTACACATAATTGCACAAATTCACATACATTTACAAAATTTTACATATATTAACACATAAATGCACACATTTACACACTCCCACATTATAGTTCAAATCATACCTGTCTGATGTTAATGAGACTCAAAAGATTCCTTGATGGTGTTGCTAGATGCTTCATTTTCATAGAACCGTACCTCCCATATTCTAGCAGGATTAGAATTGAATTCCAATAAGCTGGAAACCATATATCTGTCCTTCTCTTCATCCACACACAGCTGGAAACTTCAATGTAAGATGAGTTCTCAAATTAAATCTACATATTAACAAGACCTAAAGTATGGGTCAATTATATCCTATCTACGAGTCATCCCCAGCATTCCAGAAAAGTGGCTTCAGAGTTACAAAAACAATTAATATGAAATGTTTGCCTAAAGTGTACATGCGTCTCCTTGGGCTTCTTAATAAGAAAAATACGAAGAACCAATTGCATTTATAATTTCACAGTTTTGTTTTTATACTTAGTTTATGGCAAGCGCATTTACTTCAACAATAGTTATTTTTCCAGAAATTGTAAGGAGAAGATATGTGAAATACAAAACATACAGCTTGTATAAGGAGAAATTATGTAGAATAAAAGAAATATAAAGCTTATATGAACTGCAAGACCTATCAAATAAGAAATTGAAAAGCTACCTCATTTATCAAAGGCTCGTTGTCCAAAATTGCATGGACATTTGCAGCTTCCAAAGCTTGCACCTCTCGCTTCAGCCGCTTAGAAAATGCCTCGGCTTCTCCAATGCCCATGACATAAATGCATGTTGTCCAATACTCAGTAACTGGATGTCATAACGCTTTAAGATAATACGTCACTGCAACAGCATTGACTCCGGCCAGTATTTCTCCGTCAGGTTGTCCCACCAAAAAGTTTAAAAGGTAGATGAATCCAGTTTATAAAAATGAGTTTTGAGTTTGAGTTTTAAAAATTCAAAGGCTCGACTCGCTGAGTTCTTTTAAAATAAGTTTTATATTGAGAGTGAAAAAGGTTTCAAATGCTAAGATGACTCAAGTCTTTTTCAATGCATTAAACAAGGCCTTATTAAAGTCGCAATTGGATATTCAAAAATAAAGTATTTTACCTAAGTGCTTTCGAGTAGATTTTTAGAACATCAAATTAACTGTTGTTGATACATGTAGAGTTCCTGTAGCTACATCAATTGCCGAAACAGGAAAATAAGAGTTCAGATAAAAGTTAAATCATAATATAGTTTAATAAAATAATTGTGATGTAGAAATTTAATACAAATACAAATATCACTTATCTATTCGTGCTACTCACCTTCCTTGTTGCTTCTTTACTTTGGCATCTGCCATTGGTGACATAATTATCTTTCTTGTCCCTTGTTGCGGGCAGTTAAGAGTGGCACAAACTGTAATGTAATTGTATAGAACTCACACATGAGACAAATAAGATTTTATTTGAGAGTGGAAAAGTTTAGAAACTAGACAAGTCACGTTTTTAGAAAAAGGTTTCAAAGACACGAGCCAACTTTCTCAAAGTAAGAGGAGAGCCAAAAAGTTTACAAGGTAGATGAATCCAGTTTTTAAAAATAAGTTTTGATTTTGAGTTTTAAAAACTCAAAAGCTCGACTCGCCGATTTTTTTAAATAATTTTAAACTTGAGAGTGATAAAGGTTTCAAACCTAAACGACTAAAATATTTTTCAATGCATTAAACAAGGATTGATTAAAATCGCAATTGGATATCCAAATTAATGTATTTTACCTGAGTGATTTCGAGTAGATCTTTGAGAACATCAATTAACTGTTGCTGATACATGTAGAGTTCCTGTAGCTATATCAATTGCTGAAAGAAAAAAAAAGAGGTCATATCACTAAAAGTTAATCATAATATAGTTTAAGAAAGTCATTGAGATATATAGATTGAATATAAATATAAATATTAAATATATTTTTGTGCTACTCACCTTCTTTGTTCCTGATACTTCAGTTTGGCAACTGTCATTAGCGACAAAATTATCATTCTTGGCCCTTGTTGCAGGCAGTTATAAGCCGCAAAAACTGTAATGTAATTGTGTAGAAGTCACAGATTAGAAAATATAAAACAAGCATTTTAGGTTCAGCTTATACAACTTCTGAATAAAAATATTAATCTCAAAAGAAACCTTCATACCTAGCTTCTTCTCCTGTCTGCTCAATCGGATTACTTTCCAATCAAACTCCAACCTCAGCAACTCAAAGCAACTGAATAAAAATGATGATAAGTTCAAGAAAAAGCAAACCGAACAAATTCCGCATCCCAATCAATGAAAATAAATAACCCACAAGAAAAAATTGTTCAAATATATAGTTGGGGGAAAAAACCGAAAGAATGAATTGGAAAACGGTATTAATTGAATAAAAATGTACCTTGGCACGCCAAAAACGAAAACCCTTGACCTTGGTAAGGACAAGATCGCCCAAAGTCAACTCGTTTTTTGTGTTCAACTCGTTCCCTCAACGCTTGCGTGTTGGTGGAGCCATATCCCCAAGAATTCTACCCTTCTGTAACTGAGCAAAAGCAACGACTGATTTATACATATAACTTCTAACAAACGACCAATATTAGAGGAGACAATACGTCACTGTAACAGCATAGACTCCAGCCAGTGTTTCTCCGTCAGGTTGTCGCACTGAAAAGTTTAAAGGGTAGAATACATAGGTAAGGTAACAAAAGCAAAAATGGAAAAAGTGCAGTATGAAAAAATTTACCAATTCTATATAAATTACAGTCCAATTTGCATAAGCTTTATGCAAATCTTGCCAAACTTTGTGAATCGACAACACCAACTCCTTGTCATTTTTTGAAAGTTAAAAATTAAAGTATAATTGAATAAAACCATTGAGATATAGAAATAGAATATAAATACAAATATTAAAAATCAGTCCGTGCCACTCACCTTCCTTGTTGCTTCACCACATTGTCAATTGTCCTTAGGAACAGATTACCATTCTCGTTCGGTGTTGCATGCAGTTCAGAGGGGCAAAACGGGAACGTAGTTTAGTAGAAATCACAAATTAGGTAATATGAAACAGGTATTTTAGGGTCAATTTATACAGCTTTTAAAGAGATGACTTATTCGAGTATACACACATACGGGGTAAAGAGAAATGGCGGCGACCCCCAATGGCGACAAAAATCACCGGTTGCGTGTGATTGATTGCAAGAATCTTAAATCACAGCCATCCTGGCGGCCAGCCCATGCAAGGATCACACAACCAATACTTACACATACTTGCATATTTTTACACAAAATTGCACACGTTCACATATACTTGAACATTTTCACACATATTTTTACACATAATTGCACACATTCACATAAACTTACAAAATTTTACATATATTAACACATAAATGCACACATTTACACACTCCCACATTATAGTTCAAATCATACCTGTCTGATGTTAATGAGACTCAGAAGATTCCTTGATGGTGTTGCTAGATGCTTCATTTTCATAGAACCGTACCTCCCATATCCTAGCAGGATTAGAATTGAATTCCAATAAGCTGGAAACCATATATCTGTCCTTCTCTTCATCCACACACAGCTGGAAACTTCAATGTAAGATGAGTTCTCAAATTAAATCTACATATTAACAAGACCTAAAGTATGGGTCAATGAGGCTGAGAGGTTGCCTCCAACAAACATCCTATCTACGAGTCATCCCCAGCATTCCAGAAAAGTGGCTTCAGAGTTACAAAAACAATTAATATGAAATGTTTGCCTAAAGTGTACATGCGTCTCCTTGGGCTTCTTAATAAGAAAAATACGAAGAACCGATTGCATTTATAATTTCACAGTTTTGTTTTTATACTTAGTTTATGGCAAGCGCATTTACTTCAACAATAGTTATTTTTTTCCAGAAATTGTAAGGAGAAGATATGTGAAATACAAAACATAAAGCTTGTATAAGGAGAAATTATGTAGAAAAAAAGAAATATAAAGCTTATATGAACTGCAAGACCTATCAAATAAGAAATTGAAAAGCTACCTCATTTATCAAAGGCTCGTTGTCCAAAATTGCATGGACATTTGCAGCTTCCAAAGCTTGCACCTCTCGCTTCAGCCGCTTAGAAAATGCCTCGGCTTCTCCAATGCCCATGACATAAATGCATGTTGTCCAATACTCAGTAACTGGATGTCATAACGCTTTTAAGATAATACGTCACTGCAACAGCATAGACTCCGGCCAGTATTTCTCCGTCAGGTTGTCCCACCAAAAAGTTTAAAAGGTAGATGAATCCAGTTTATAAAAATGAGTTTTGAGTTTGAGTTTTAAAAATTCAAAAGCTCGACTCGCTGAGTTCTTTTAAATAAGTTTTATATTGAGAGTGAAAAAGGTTTCAAATGCTAAGATGACTCAAGTCTTTTTCAATGCAATAAACAAGGCCTTATTAAAGTCGCAATTGGATATTCAAAAATAAAGTATTTTACCTAAGTGCTTTCGAGTAGATTTTTAGAACATCAAATTAACTGTTGTTGATACATGTAGAGTTCCTGTAGCTACATCAATTGCCGAAACAGGAAAAAAAGAGTTCAGATAAAAGTTAAATCATAATATAGTTTAATAAAATAATTGTGATGTAGAAATTTAATACAAATACAAATATCAATTATCTATTCGTGCTACTCACCTTCCTTGTTGCTTCTTTACTTTGGCATCTGCCATTGGTGACATAATTATCTTTCTTGTCCCTTGTTGCAGGCAGTTAAGAGTGGCACAAACTGTAATGTAATTGTATAGAACTCACACATGAGACAAATAAGATTTTATTTGAGAGTGGAAAATTTTAGAAACTAGACAAGTCACGTTTTTAGAAAAAGGTTACAAAGATACGAGCCAACTTTCTCAAAGTAAGAGGAGAGCCAAAAAGTTTACAAGGTAGATGAATCCAGTTTTTAAAAATAAGTTTTGCTTTTGAGTTTTAAAAACTCAAAAGCTCGACTCGCCGATTTTTTTAAATAATTTTAAACTTGAGAGTGATAAAGGTTTCAAAGCTAAACGAGTAAAATATTTTTCAATGCATTAAACAAGGATTGATTAAAATCGCAATTGGATATCCAAATTAATGTATTTTACCTGAGTGATTTCGAGTAGATCTTTTAGAACATCAATTAACTGTTGCTGATACATGTAGAGTTCCTGTAGCTACATCAATTGCTGAAAGAAAAAAAAAGAGGTCATATCACTAAAAGTTGATCATAATATAGTTTAAGAAAGTCATTGAGATACAGAGATTGAATATAAATACAAATATTAAATATCTTTTTGTGCTACTCACCTTCTTTGTTCCTGATACTTCAGTTTGGCAACTGTCATTAGCGACAAAATTATCATTCTTGTCCCTTGTTGCAGGCAGTTATAAGCCGCAAAAACTGTAATGTAATTGTGTAGAAGTCACAGATTAGAAAATATAAAACAAGCATTTTAGGTTCAGCTTATACAACTTCTGAATAAAAATATTAATCTCAAAAGAAACCTTCATACCTAGCTTCTTCTCCTGTCTGCTCTATCGGATTACTTTCCAATCAAACTCCAACCTCAGCAACTCAAAGCAACTGCATAAAGGTGATGATAAGTTAAAGAAAAAGCAAACCGAACAAATTCCCCATCCCAATCAATGAAAATAAATAACCCACAAGAAAAAATTGTTCAAATATATAGTTGGGGGAAAAAACCGAAAGAATGAATTGGAAAACGATATTAATTGAATAAAAATGTACCTTAGCACGCCAAGAAGGAAAACCCTTGACCTTGGTAAGGACAAGATCGCCCAAAGTCAACTCGTTTTTTGTGTTCAACTCGTTCCCTCAACGCTTGCGTGTTGGTGGAGCCATATCCCCAAGAATTTCTACCCTTCTGTAACTGAGCAAAAGCAACGACTGATTTATACATATAACTTCTAACAAACGACCAATATTAGAGGAGACAATACATCACTGTAACAGCATAGACTCCAGCCAGTGTTTCTCCGTCAGGTTGTCCCACTGAAAAGTTTAAACGGTAGAATACATAGGTAAGGTAACAAAAGCAAAAATGAAAAAAGTGCAGTATGAAAAAATTTACCAATTCCATATAAATTACAGTCCAATTTGCATAAGCTTTATGCAAATCTTGCCAAGCAGTCCAATTTGCATAAGCTTTATGCAAATCTTGCCAAACTTTGTGAATCGACAACACCAACTCCTTGTCATTTTTTGAAAGTTAAAAGTTAAAGCATAATTGAATAAAACCATTGAGATATAGAAATAGAATATAAATACAAATATTAAAAATCAGTCCGTGCCACTCAGCTTCCATATTGCTTCATCACATTGTCAATTGTCCTTAGGAACAGATTACCATTCTCGTTCGGTGTTGCATGCAGTTCAGAGGGGCAAAACGGGAACGTAGTTTAGTAGAAATCACACATTAGGTAATATGAAACAGGTATTTTAGGGTCAATTTATACAGCTTTTAAAGAGATGACTGATTCGAGTATACACACATACGGGGTAAAGAGAAATGCCGGCGACCCCCAATGGCGACAAAAATCACCGGTTGCGTGTGATTGATTGCAAGAATCTTAAATCACAGCCATCCTGGCGGCCAGCCCATGCAAGGATCACACAACCAATACTTACACATACTTGTACATTTTTACACATAATTTACACAAAATTGCACACATTCACAGATACTTGAACATTTTCACACATATTTTTACACATAATTGCACACATTCACATACACAAACAAAATTTTACATATATTAACACATAAATGCACACATTTACACACTCACCACATTATAGTTCAAATCATACCTGTCTGATGTTAATGAGACTCAAAAGATTCCTTGATGGTGTTGCTAGATGCTTCATTTTCATAGAACCGTACCGCCCATATCCTTGCAGGATTAGAATTGAATTCCAATAAGCTGGAAACCATATATCTGTCCTTCTCTTCATCCACACACAGCTGGAAACTTCAATGTAAGATGAGTTCTCAAATTAAATCTACATATTAACAAGACCTAAAGTATGGGTCAATGAGGCTGAGAGGTTACCTCCAACAAACATCCTATCTACGAGTCATCCCCAGCATTCCAGAAAAGTGGCTTCAGAGTTACAAAAACAACTAATATGAAATGTTTGCCTAAAGTGTACATGCATCTCCTTGGGCCTCTTAATAAGAAAAATACGAAGAACCGATTGCATTTATAATTTCACAGTTTTGTTTTTATACTTAGTTTATGGCAAGTGCATTTACTTCAACAATAGTTATTTTTCCAGAAATTGTAAGGCGAAGATATGTGAAATACAAAACATAAAGCTTGTATAAGGAGAAATTATGTAGAATAAAAGAACTATAAAGTTTATATGAACTGCAAGACCTATCAAATAAGAAATTGAAAAGCTACCTCATTTATCAAAGGCTCGTTGTCCAAAGTTGCATGGACATTTGCAGCTTCCAAAGCTTGCACCTCTCGCTTCAGCCGCTCAGAAAATGCCTCGGCTTCTCCAATGCCCATGACATAAATGCATGTTGTCCAATACTCAGTAACTGGATGTCATAACGCTTTAAGATAATACGTCACTGCAACAGCATTGACTCCGACCAGTATTTCTCCGTTAGGTTGTCCCACCAAAAAGTTTAAAAGGTAGATGAATCCAGTTTATAAAAATGAGTTTTGAGTTTGAGTTTTAAAAATTCAAAAGCTCGACTCGCTGAGTTCTTTTAAATAAGTTTTATATTGAGAGTGAAAAAGGTTTCAAATGCTAAGATGACTCAAGTCTTTCTCAATGCATTAAACAAGGCCTTATTAATGTCGCAATTGGATATTCAAAAATAACGTATTTTACCTAAGTGCTTTCGAGTAGATTTTTAGAACATCAAATTAACTGTTGTTGATACATGTAGAGTTCCTGTAGCTACATCAATTGCCGAAACAGGAAAAAAAGAGTTCAGATAAAAGTTAAATCATAATATAGTTTAATAAAATAATTGTGATATAGAAATTTAATATAAATACAAATATTAATTATCTATTCGTGCTACTCACCTTCCTTGTTGCTTCTTTACTTTGGCATCTGTCATTAGTGACATAATTATCTTTCTTGTCCCTTGTTGCAGGCAGTTAAGAGTGGCACAAACTGTAATGTAATTGTATAGAACTCACACATTAGACAAATAAGAGTTTATTTCAGAGTGGAAAAGTTTAGAAACTAGACAAGTCACGTTTTTAGAAAAAGGTTTCAAAGATACGAGCCAACTTTCTCAAAGTAAGAGGAGAGCCAAAAAGTTTACAAGGTAGATGAATCCAGTTTTTAAAAATAAGTTTTGCTTAAAACTCAAAAGCTCGACTCGCCGATTTTTTTAAATAATTTTGAAATTGAGAGTGATAAAGGTTTCAAAGCTAAACGAGTAAAATATTTTTCAATGCATTAAACAAGGATTGATTAAAATCACAATTGGATATCCAAATTAATGAATTTTACCTGAGTGATTTCGAGTAGATCTTTTAGAACAGCAATTAACTGTTGCTGATACATGTAGAGTTCTTGTAGCTACATCAATTGCTGAAAGAAAAAAAAGAGGTCATATCACTAAAAGTTGATCATAATATAGTTTAAGAAAGTCATTGAGATATAGAGATTGAATATAAATACAAATATTAAATCTCTTTTTGTGCTACTCACCTTCTTTGTTCCTGATACTTCAGTTTGGCAACTGTCATTAGCGACAAAATTATCATTCTTGTCCCTTGTTGCAGGCAGTTATAAGCCGCAAAAACTGTAATGTAATTGTGTAGAAGTCACAGATTAGAAAATATAAAACAAGCATTTTAGGTTCAGCTTATACAACTTCTGAATAAAAATATTAATCTCAAAAGAAACCTTCATACCTAGCTTCTTCTCCTGTCTGCTCAATCGGATTACTTTCCAATCAAACTCCAACCTCAGCAACTCAAAGCAACTGCATAAAGGTATTGATAAGTTAAAGAAAAAGCAAACCGAACAAATTCCCCATCCCAATCAATGAAAATAAATAACCCACAAGAAAAAATTGTTCAAATATATAGTTGGGGGAAAAAACCGAAAGAATGAATTGGAAAACGGTATTAATTGAATAAAAATGTACCTTGGCACGCCAAGAAGGAAAACCCTTGACCTTGGTAAGGACAATATCGCCCAAAGTCAACTCGTTTTTTGTGTTCAACTCGTTCCCTCAACACTTGCGTGTTGGTGGAGCCATATCCCCAAGAATTCTACCCTTCTGTAACTGAGCAAAAGCAACGACTGATTTATACATATAACTTCTAACAAACGACCAATATTAGAGGAGACAATACGTCACTGTAACAGCATAGACTCCAGCCAGTGTTTCTCCGTCAGGTTGTCCCACTGAAAAGTTTAAAGGGTAGAATACATAGGTAAGGTAACAAAAGCAAAAATGGAAAAAGTGCAGTATGAAAAAATTTACCAACTCTATATAAATTACAGTCCAATTTGCATAAGCTTTATGCAAATCTTGCCAAACTTTGTGAATCGACAACACCAACTACTTGTCATTTTTTGAAAGTTAAAAATTAAAGTATAATTGAATAAAACCATTGAGATATAGAAATAGAATATAAATACAAATATTAAAAATCAGTCCGTGCCACTCACCTTCCTTGTTGCTTCATCACATTGTCAATTGTCCTTAGGAACAGATTACCATTCTCGTTCGGTGTTGCATGCAGTTCAGAGGGGCAAAATGGGAACGTAGTTTAGTAGAAATCACACATTAGGTAATATGAAACAGGTATTTTAGGGTCAATTTATACAGCTTTTAAAGAGATGACTTATTCGAGTATACACACATACGGGGTAAAGAGAAATGGCGGCGACCCCCAATGGCGACAAAAATCACCGGTTGCGTGTGATTGATTGCAAGAATCTTAAATCACAGCCATCCTGGCGGCCAGCCCATGCAAGGATCACACAACCAATACTTACACATACTTGCACATTTTTACACATAATTTACACAAAATTGCACACATTCACATATACTTGAACATTTTCACACATATTTTTACACATAATTGCACACATTCACATACACATACAAAATTTTACATATATTAACACATAAATGCACACATTTACACACTCCCACATTATAGTTCAAATCATACCTGTCTGATGTTAATGAGACTCAGAAGATTCCTTGATGGTTTTGCCAGATGCTTCATTTTCATAGAACCGTACCTCCCATATCCTAGCAGGATTAGAATTGAATTCCAATAAGCTGGAAACCATATATCTGTCCTTCTCTTCATCCACACACAGCTGGAAACTTCAATGTAAGATGAGTTCTCAAATTAAATCTACATATTAACAAGACCTAAAGTATGGGTCAATGAGGCTGAGAGGTTGCCTCCAACAAACATCCTATCTACGAGTCATCCCCAGCATTCCAGAAAAGTGGCTTCAGAGTTACAAAAACAATTAATATGAAATGTTTGCCTAAAGTGTACATGCATCTCCTTGGGCCTCTTAATAAGAAAAATACGAAGAACCGATTGCATTTATAATTTCACAGTTTTGTTTTTATACTTAGTTTATGGCAAGTGCATTTACTTCAACAATAGTTATTTTTCCAGAAATTGTAAGGAGAAGATATGTGAAATACAAAACATAAAGCTTGTATAAGGAGAAATTATGTAGAATAAAAGAAATATAAAGCTTATATGAACTGCAAGACCTATCAAATAAGAAATTGAAAAGCTACCTCATTTATCAAAGGCTCGTTGTCCAAAATTGCATGGACATTTGCAGCTTCCAAAGCTTGCAGCTCTCGCTTCAGCCACTCAGAGAATGCCTCGGCTCCTTCAATGCCCATGACATAAATGCATGTTGTGCAATACTCAGTAACTGCATGTCATAACTCTTTTAGATAATTATACACTAAACAATCTTGCGGGTGAAAACAATTCCCATTTATATTTAAATAAAATGTGTTTTATGACAAATCTTTAAACTTTTGACTTTCTAAACTGCATTGGAAAAGTCAATGTGAGAATTTTCAATAAACTCACCATACAGGCATAAGGTTTTCAATTTCACTTCTAGAGTACGTATGTGCCATGAAGAGCCTCCATGTCCTCTTCGTCTGCTTGAGACACAAGTTCTCTTTCAACTGTCACTTTCATGTCACCTTCTACAATTGAAGTTGTATCAACCTCAAGTCCATCTTGAAAGTCTCCCTGCTGCTTAGTGATTGCTTGTGTATTTTCCTGTTGAATAAAAAAAGTTATCCAGTTTCAAATTATAGCTGAATAAATTTCTGAAAGCCAAAAAAAATGTATAGTTGAATAAAACAATTGAGATATAGAAATACAAATATTAAATATATGTCCGTGCTACTCACCTTCCTTGTTGCTTCTTCACATTGGCCATTGTCCTTAGGAACATATTACCATCTCGTCCAGTGTTGCATGCAGTTCAGAGGCGCAAAATGGGAAAGTAATTTAGTGGAACTCACACATTAGATAATATGAAACATGCATTTTAGGGTCAATTTATACAACTTTTACATGAATTCATTAATCTGAAAAACAACTCTCCGTACCTTACTTGAGATGGCTTATTCAAGTATACACACACAAACGGGGTAAAGAGAAATGGCGGCGACACACAATGGCGGCACACCGGTTGAATGTGATTGATTACAAGAATCTTAAATCACAGCCATCCTGGTGGCCACCCAACATAAGGGTCACCCAGCCAATTTTTACGCACTTGCACATTTTTACACGTAATTACACACAATTTCACACATTTCACATATACTTGCACAATTTTACACATTTTCTCACACAAATACACATACTTGCCCACATACAAATTTAAGATTCAATAATATTTCCCATTGGATTTTTTAAAGACAACTGCCCTAGGTGATCTTTAAAAATTTTGGTTTACCTCTTCATGAAGAGTAAAAATCGGGGATGAAGGCCACTGTACCATCAGGAATTTGATATCACCCAATTGAATAGGGGCCAGCCATTGATTCGCATGCCATTGTTATCTCTCTGCAGTAAAACCTAAGAATTAAGAAATAATTGTAAAAGTAAAACCCTTCTTCTTCTTCTTCTTTTTTTTTTTGGTCGGTGGTAAGTAAACCCTTATATTTATACTGAAGTAATTAACCTTTGAGAGAATTGTATATATGGAAAGCTAACGTTGGGAATTTTGCTCCAACGTTAACTTTCCATAATCCATTATCTAAGGACGCATATAGTTCGCCGTAAATTTTGCTCCAACGTTAACTTTCCATAATTTATTATCTAAGGACGCGTTTAGTTCGCTGATGGGCCTCAGGCCCAGTCCGCTTAAGTTAGACTGAGTCGATGGTTTATAGCCCAAAAATCAATGACATGCAAGCCCAATTTACCAGGCGTCTGCTAAAAAATTTATAATTCATTTAAAATGCAGGGGCAATTCTGTCCATTCAATAAGATTTCAGGTTCTCCAACCAGCTGAGACCATCAATTCCGAGCTTCTGGTAGGTGACTAGATGTGTGAACACCGAACACACAAAATTCACTTTTTTCAAGTCAATTTAACCCAATTCTCTGGAAAATAAGAATGAAGAAAAAGTCAATTGATACCTTTTGCAACTGTTCAATCCTACAATTTTGATCGATTTGAGGAAAAGTATTACTTATTTTCTCCTGAATCGGCCGCAATTGTCATTGTTCTGAAATTGGCTCACCTCCTATGTTTCTCCACTGCCTGGGGAGAGTCGCTCTGTAGGTAATATTTATTGGCGCAATCATCACGTCCAAGTAAAAATCTCTCGTTTTCAGTTAACTTCATGGTCCAAATATGTTTGAAAAGCCCATATAGCCCTTCAATTCTTTTTCAGAAAAACACAGTCATACACATACTCTTTCGTCCAACCCTAAATTCCACGCATTGATGCAATTTGGGGATCTTTCCACTCTAGCTTGATGAGAACTTCCAGAAGCAAGAAGGTTTTTAGAGCGAAAAAAAATCAAAAAATCTTGAAAGAACACTACCAAAGACCAGCATACAGTATGCATTTCAGAATTCAGATTAGCGCAAAACTTCTTCGAAGGAGCTAAATAGATGTGAAATAGATCTGCGAACACTACTTTAGATAGCTCACAAGAATGCAGTGGATGAATCTGGTGCTTCATCTCTGGATTAAAGGGAAGATTTAGGACAATGGAAGGGAAAAAAGAGGGACAAAGATTTGAGAAAATTAATAACATTAAATTTCGGATTTGTATGAGGACGTAAATAAAATTAAGTTTTGAACATAATGATCAGAATTTTTACTTACAAGTACAATGGGCTAACTACGCAGCTATTTGTGAGTAAGCTAATTTGGACGGCCTTATGCATTACAAGCAGGCCACAACAAATTTGAGGTAAATGGGCTAAACTTGTTTAGAAACTGATAATTCAAGAAATTGTTAATAGGAAAATTCTTATATGAGTTTTTTTTCCCACTTATGGACCCATGATTCAAATTCAATAATTTTGTATTTATAATTTTTTTCCTAAATGTTTCAAAGATGTGACATAATTTGAATCATTGAGGGTATGAATGGGTTCGAATTAAGTATTTTTATATTTTCTTATTATTTTTTCTTATCTTTCTTGTAAACTTATAATTGATTTGATTTTTTCCTTCAATAAAAAAAAAAAAAAGAAAACGTGATTTTGTAAAACCCGATATTTTTTAAATAATAATAAAAATATCACATATAAGGACCTAGATAAAGCTCGTAAGAAATAATAAGTTGATTGGATAATAATTATAAAAGCTTTGAGAGAGTCTTATTAAAACTAGGAATTTGAATTGATTTAGCTACTCAATTACGTAAAAGAAGAGATACATATACGTAGATAACCCTAATTAATAACAAAATGCAATTTAGAAGACCTGGAGAAACGGCAGACACTTAAGGAACCGGACTGCAAGATCTGAGATCAGGCAATTGGTTATTTGATTTAATGGGTTAATTCTTATGCTTGCGTTTAATGGATTGAACGAAAACTTAGTGGAAAAAGTAACAAAATCAATTAGCTATGCTGAGGATGGAAGCACACCATTGACCACTAATAAAAGATTTCACATAGTTTATCATTAGTGGGTACAATACGTGATTTCCCATGGTGAAGGAAAGAATGAATATTACTTTCATGTCAATATGAGTAAATATAAATCCTTCATTAATTAATATTTGAGTGTCTGCAATTACCGTGAGATGGAGTTTAGGGAATTTATTTGTGGGGTGTCACGCCCCGAATTCGGGACATGGCACGGCAATGTCTCCAAATCCAATAGACTCCGAGACATCAAACCACAAAAATCAGAACATATTAAAAATATAAATATTCTTTAAAATATTACAATTCAAAGTCTAAAGTCCAGAAAACTCCTAAGCTAAATGGTCTCATGAAATTGTTTAAATAAATACCTTTAAAATATTATAATTCAAATGCCTTGCACATCTCACTTAAAGTTGAATGAAATTCTAATGTTGCTTTTTATAGGCAAATGCGGCATCAGGGATGGCTGTGCATGATGATTGCAAGCTGAGATTCTTGGAACTGAAGGCAAAACGGCTCACCGTTTCATTGTCTTTAAGATAGAGGAGAAGCAGAAGCAGGTGATTGTCGAAAAAGTTGGTGAGCCAACTGAAAATTACGAGGACTTTACAGCTTGTCTTCCTTCCCGCTGATGAACGCCGCTACGCAGTCTATGATTTTGACTTTGTCACTGCCGAGAATTGCCAGAAAAGCCGGATTTTCTTCATTGCTTGGTATAATCAACATTAGTCCTAGATTTTAGGGATAATTGCACTCGCATACCCTGAGGTTGGTCTAATTAAGCAAACTTACCCTGAGGTTTGTTCTAATTATAGAAACATACTCTGTCTAGAGTTTTCATTCCGTTAAGTGGTTTGGCGGATTCAGGGACATCCATTGAATAAAGCTTGATTTTATCCGTTAATGTCAAAGTGTTATTTTTCATTAAGGTTCTCTAGTGGCAGTTAGAGTTCAGGGTATGTTTTTGTAATTTACCGAACCTTAAGATATGTTTGCATAATATGGCCAAATCTCAGGCATTGTGAGTTAAATTATTCATAAATTTTTTATTATATTTTATTGCATTTTCAGTTTGAAATAATTAAATTGCTAAATTTTCCATGTTAGGTCTTCGGACACTTCAAGGGTGAGAAGCAAGATGATTTATGCTAGCTCAAAGGACAGATTTAAGAGGGAGCTAGATGGAATTCAAGTGGAATTGCAAGCAACTGATCCAACTGAAATGAGGCTTGATGTTATAAAAATTCGTGCAATCTAAGTGAAAATCTGTAATCCAGGGTTTCTTTTTGCAATGACTATTACTTTGAATGATAATATTAATGTCTATACTTCAAAGTACTTCCTACACTGTTCTTTTTTTCTTGGGATTTATGTGTGTCTGGTAATATTTACCGGTGTTACTATGGTATTTACAAGCTTGTATATAAGTTGTAACAATATTTTGTTTTGGAGAGCAAACTAGCATATTTTAATGTGTTCTCTGGTTGCCAGTGAGCATCTTTTATTGGACTAAAATTACATTGTTATAATATTTGTTGAAAAGTTACATTAATTACTTATAATTTTATCAATTTTGGTACATATGGGTCTTGATTAGTAATTACTAACGAATAAATGTTAATATTCAATGATAGTGGATATTTTGAGAGACACACGTGGCATGATCTTAGGGAGTCAAATGCCACGTGTACTCAGTCAAAGTCTGCTCGCCACGTGGCCGAAGTCCAAGTCCAACGGTCGACCGTCACAATGACTTTTCAGGAAGAGCTCAAGCCTCTAGCTCGAGCGTTACGCGCTCGATGACTGTTGGTCGATCCTCAATAGGCGTCTCTAGGAGCATGCCTTGAGAGTCGAGGCGCTGAGCTTGAACCTGACTCATCCCCGCACGCTCGATCTAACTGTAGCTGCATTAAATGCGACGCACCTACTCTGATTATCCTCCGTACTATGTACAACCCGAAGTGACAGGCAATCATTCCTTTTAAGGAATGAATCTGACTCGAGGGTCAGGCATTAATTGCCCTACAGTCGAGGTATTTAATGCACCTCCAAACAGTGTAGCTAGTGTGTGTAGAGCCATCCTATAAATATCTCAGACATTTATTGTGGTTGGTAAGATTTTCTCATTAATTGCCCCGACCGCTTCCCTCTTTATTCGAATATCATATTCCTAGACTGACTTAATTCAGTGGAGGGGCTACGCCGAAGACAATCCTCTCCGGCCAAGTAACCCAGTGTTCAGTGCTTTTCAGGTCAAAGTCAGACTCCACTATACAAATTCAACTGACAGATTAGGACACGTGGTCGGCCCAGATCACTTACCAAAAAACACCTTCATCATTCAAAGCCAAAAATTAACGGATACTTGAAATCCGCCATTAGTACCAAAATTATCAAAATTTACCAAAATTGATATAATTTATAAATAATTGTAATAAAAGTAAAAGAATTGATTAGTGCTAGGTGTATAACAGCATAGCAGAAGGAAGGAAACAGTGCTAGGGAGAAGATGTAAAACTAAACCGATGAAGTTAACCATAGACGAATGTAAGGCATATAGATTATCTCAAATAAAAATTTAGTGATTGGTGAATTGAAAACATCACAAAAGTGAAATTTTGGATGGTCAACAAAACCTTACATTTATTTCCAACGGTTTTCATACCCCACACCCATCCCTAGGCCCTTTGGAAAAGTACCTAACACAGGCATTTCGTCGAACAGTTATCTATTTCTTACAAGTGGAAGCAAACGTCTAGAGAGTATACCAGAGTTCACAACCAGAATATGAGGGGGAATTCAATGTTTCAATAAAGAAAACTAAAATGAAAATTCTCGATAGTAATACGGTAAGAGCAAATCTTACCAAGTTCTCAACAAATTGATTTTAGGTTTTTAGCCGACGGCTGAGTTTACAATCCTTTGATATGAGAGGCTTTCTGAGATCTCTGACGGTGAAGCCAAGTTAATCCAAACTTCGATCATAAGAAAAGGCCTCCAAAAATTGTAATTAACAAACCTATATTATTTTCCATTACTTATTTTTATCATTATATTATGTCATTTTGAAATTATGATATTAAAAATGCGAAAAAATATATATATAATTAATATGCACTCTAAAGTTTAACACCTATTTTAACAACTGATAGTATGTAAAACACTTTGGAAAGCTATTGGACAGGTAAATAGTTTTAACAGTTGATAGTATGTAATACGCCAAGAATTCTTGCCGGTCAACGCTGATGCTATTTGCAACATCCCGCTTGGCAGCCCACTATGCCGCGACCGTCTAATTTGGCACTTCAACAAGAATGGCAGATTTTCCGTGAAAAGCGCTTATCGAGTCGCGCGTTTCGACTTGCCTGAGGATCCGAGGCTGAAAGCACAAATCCATCATATTGGAGATTCATTTGGCAGGCCCGTGTCGCCCCAAAAATGAAGATATTTGTTTGGAAATTGTGTAAAAATGCTATCCCCACCCTTCCTAATTTGAAAAAGCGTCAATCACTGGCGGAGGAGTGTGTAATTGAAGGGGTACAATTGACCCCCCTCAAAAGTTTGAATTTTTTTTTTATATATATAGGTATATAGATATATGTATATATCTTATATTGATTTTCCTTATTGATCCCCACACCAAAGTATAAATTACTATGAGTGGGGGTCAATATAGTAAAAATAAAAGTGCACATGTTGCTTATTAATAGGGAGTATGGACAACAAAAATATAATACATATATATAAATATACTAATGTGAACTTACCGTGTGTGTGTGGGGTGTGAGTTTATTCATATACATATATATATATATATATATATATATATATATATAATATAAAATATAATATTGTAGGTGTATCTATATGAGTTGGGACCACATACCACTACTTTTTCTACTTTTTCACTTTATTCTTTGTCTCTCTCTTTTACTTTCTCACCATCTCAGTAATGTTGTTTCTCTCCTCATGTAAAAAGCTTTTGTAAAAAACTTCCCTAAATTCCAAGTTTAAGTGGGTCTTGAAGCAGTGAAAAATAATACAAAATTGGATTGGCAAATAAAGGTATGATAAATTTAATATCTATTAATTGTTTATTTATTTAAAATTAGTTTTATTCTTATTATCATTTGCCTACGGTTTGTTTAGTTTTTGTCAAAAGTTTCTTGGAAAAATTAAATTGTGTTAGTGGACAATTTCTTGGCAAAATTTCATCTCCAAACTCTCCAAGTTTTCTCCACTTCTGTTAATGGACAACTTTTCAACAAAGTTTGATTTCTTGGCAAATTGGGAAGGTCCTGAAATTGAATGATGTTATGACCAAATAAAGCAAAATATTGTACAATGGAATGGTCCCCAAATTGTCCATCATCCTATTTAACTATACAGCTCAATGCATCAAATTGAACTCAAAATCATTTTTAATTTTGTAACCAAGAGGGGATGTTTATGCAATTACGTTAGTTAAGGGGAGGGCAGTGTAATTACTGCAAATATTTCAAGGTGGTGGAGTGTAAATAATCTCAAACTTAGTCAATCAAAGTTTAATTCTCTTATGTTTTATTATTTTGTTTTTCAGTTATCAATATGAAAATGTTTCTCATCAGAAAGCCAAAAGATTTAAGTCAATCGGTTCGACCTCCGGGATTGAATTGAACGAGCTACCAAGTGATCCGGGATTAAGAAATAAAATATTCGAATATGATCCCAATCAACAAGATGAAATTAGAAGAGCTTATCTCCAAAGAGGACCTTGTCAACCGCGCAAGCATAAGTTTCCACAATGAAATATTGGTAATGTTATGCGTCGCTTTAATCCAGAACGGTTTAACATTCATGGTAGTTGGTTAGAGTATAGTATAAAAGAGGATGCCGCATATTGCTTGTTTTGTTATTTGTTCAAACAAGATGTTGGAAAACAAGCTGGAGGTGAATCTTTTGTTGGCATCGGTTATAAAGCTTGCAATATGATAGATGGATTTAAGAAACATGCTGGAGAAACCAACAGTGCACATAATCAAGCTTGGAAAAAATGTTCTGATTTGATGAAACAAGACCAACATATTTATTTTGTTTTCAATAGGCAAAGTGATGAGTTGAAGAAGGAGTATCGTATTAAGCTACTTGCATCAATTGATTGAATTAGATTTCTCTTGCGGCAAGGTCTAGCTTTCCGAGGCCATGATGAATCAGAAAATTCAAGTAACAGAGATAATTTTATTGAACTCCTTAATTTTCTTGCCAAACATAATGAAATCGTAAATGAGGTTGTTGTTGGAAGGATTCAAAAGAATTTGAAATTGACATCACCTGATATTCAGAAAGATATTGTGAGTGTTGCTGCTATTGAAATAATTAATGTAATTATTAAGGAACTTGGTGATGGGTGTTTAGGTATATTAGTAGATGAATTTCGAGATTTGTCTGGTAAAGAGCAAATGGCCCTGGCTTCACGTTATGTTGATCAGAGGGGGTTTATCATGGAAAGAATACTCGGAATTGCACATGTTACAGAAACTACTGCATTATCACTTAAGGGTGCAATAGAGAATTCGCTTTCAATGTTTGGTCTTAGTTTATCAAGAGTACGTGGACAAGGATATGATAGTGCAAGTAATATGCGAGGAGAATTCAACGGTCTTAAAAGTTTGATTATAAAAGAAAATCCAGAGGCACACTACATTCATTGTTTTGCTCATTAGCTTCAATTGACTCTTGTAGCAGTTGCTAAAAATCATGTTGATATTGCTTTATTTTTTAATTTGACATCAAATATTGTTAATGTGGTTGGAGCATCTTGCAAACGTCGTGACAAGGTCCGTGAGACACAAGCTATAAAGGTTGGTCAAGCATTACAAAATGGTGAGATCGAAAGTGGTCGTGGGCTAAATCAAGAAACAACTTTGGAAAGAGCCAGTGACACTCGTTGGGGTTCACACTATGAATCAATTTTGAATTTACTTGATCTGTATTCTACAGTGTGTGATGTGCTTGAGGATATCGAAGAAGAGGGATTAATTCCAGAAAAAAGAGCTGAAGCACATGTCTTGATAGATTATTTGCAGTCTTTTGAGTTTGCTTTTAGTTTGCATTTGATGAAAGTAGTTTTGGGAGTGACAAATGAGCTATCTCAACTTTTGCAAAGAAAAGACCAAGACATTGTAAATGCTAGGAAGCAAGTGAAAGTGTGCAAGATAAGGTTACAAAAGATCAGAGATGAAGGGTGGGAGTCTTTATTGGATAATGTTGTTGTATTTTGTGGTGTTCATAACATTTCAATCCCCAATATGGATGATATTTTTAAGGCCCGTGGAAGATCTCGACAAAAAACTCAATAAATTACTAATACACATCGGTTTCGGGTAGAGATTTTTAATCAAGTGATTGATATGCAACTTCAAGAAATGAATAACCATTTTACAGAGGTAAACTCAAAGTTGCTTACTTGTTTAGCTTGCTTGAGTCCTGATGATTTATTTTCCTCTCTCAACAAAGAGAGTCTAATTTAGTTGGCCAAATTTTATCCGGCAGAGTTCCCTAATGTGCAAATATCAATACTTGAAAGTCAACTTGAGAACTATATTATTGATATGAGATCAGATGAAGATTTCTCAGAATTGAAAGGGATTGGTGATCTTGCTCGAAAATTGGTGGAGACAAAGAAAAGTGACGTATATCCACTTGTATACTTACTTCTAAAATTGGCGTTAATTCTACCAGTTGCAACAGCTACAGTGGAAATAGCATTTTCTGCGATGAAATACATTAAAAATAGGTTGAGGAATAGAATGGGCAACGAATGGTTGAACGATTGTTTGGTTACATATATTGAAAAGGATATGTTTGACAGTGTTTCCAATGATTTGATTATGCACCGTTTTCAAAATATGGGTAGCCGGTGTGGACAGTTGTGAGATACAAACTTGTAAGTACTTTTAAAAAAATTAGTTGAATTTTACTTGTTATTTTTTCTTTAGTATTATGCTTTGGTTGACCCCCTGAATTAAATTCTTGGCTTCGCCACTGGCGCCAATGCGATGTTGATATTATTTGCCAATTTTGTGAATGGAGTCCGGAAGATAGGAGACATGTGTTTTTTGAGTGTAATTTTGCAAGGCAAATATGAGCTCTTTCATCGTTGCCATCACGATTGGTTGAGTTTTCATATGAAGAGGTTGAAGAATGGATACGACGTGTTTGTAAGAAGTTGGATGTTGAAGAAAGTTTGTTGTTCCTAACTACGCTTTGGGCTATTTGGTGGCACCGGAACAAACGTGTCATGGAAGACGAATCCTCATCCCCGGACGACGTTTCACTCTTTGCAAAGAACTTTTGTTCCTCATTCCTGGCCGGAGTTCTACACAAAGCCTCCAACGACCGCTACTGTCCTGTCAAGGTGGCAACCGCCCTATCCGGGTTTCCTTAAGATCAAATTTGACGAAGCCATCTTCCGGGAGTCTAACGAGTTTGGTTGGGGGATTTGCGTTCGTGATCAGTTCGTTAACTGTGTCGTGTGGAGCTCCTGTTGTCTGCCTGGTAATCCTTCGCCTGAACTAGCAGAAACCCATGTTGTATTGGCTGCAACGAACCTGATCACTCGCCGTGGCTAGAATTCAATTATTTTGGAAGGTGGCTGCAAAGTGGTATTAGATAAGTTGGGCTCTGTTGAAGATGACCTTTCTGATTATGGGAACTTAGTGCATGAAATTAAACATAAGCTTGGTTGTATCTCTCATTGTAAGATTTATGTTATTCGTAGACAAGCCAATTGTGTGGCGCATCTGTTAGCTAGAAATTCTGGTATCTTTCAAGAATGGGAACTTAATATTCCCGATGTTGTGTATCCCGCTTTTGTATAAGACATTCCTCTTAATTGATATAAAAGTGCTTTGAGTTTCAAAAAAAAAAAAACACTATCCTCTTTATAATTAATTTTTTTGGGTGAATTACATACAGTACCTGGTTTGCTTTTCCTTGATTACAAAATATCTCATATATTTTAAAACATTACAAAATAAAAACCCTTGGAATTTCAAACAAAAGGGGTATTTTGTAATTATAACCTTATGGGTAGTGTATGTAATTTGAGGAAATAGCTATTTTGGTGTGTTTTGGTGTACGAATAGTCATTATGGTGCAAAAGTACAAGATATAGTCATTTTGGGGCAAACCGGGTAACTATTTTCCAGCTTCTTCATGTATTTATATTCTGGCAAAACCGGTTAGTTATTACCGAGTTTATATTATAAATTAAGTTCTTATGAAGTAGGTTATCTATGTTCCGGTTTTGTGACTGATTTTTTATTTTTTTATTTTCCGTAGTATTTGCATTTTTCAAAAATAATTATTTAATATTTTATGAAAATAGAAAACCTTGTATTTATTACTTAAAAACCTCACTAGGGAAATTTAAGTTTTACTTAAGCCGGTTTATAATAATTATCCGGTTTTTGTTCGAATTAATTTATTTTTCGTAATATTTGTATTTTCCAAAAATAAATATGTGATATTTTATAAAAAATTGAATCCTTGTATTTATTAAATAGGGAATCGAAAAAAAATTTACTGGCTCCTTCAGTACAACGGTTTACTAGTTACTGATTTACAACTTTTCGGTTTTGTATTCGAATAATTTTATGTTTCCATAATTTTTCCATTTATTCGAAAATATTTATGTGATATATAATTGAAACACAAATTTGTTTTTTTTTACGGGAAAAAAAATAAATCGGACATGAAACCGACCAAGAAATAACCGGTTCTTTTAAGTACTAAATTTACAAAATAAACCGGTTAATAAATAACCAGTTTCGCCAAAATACAAATCATATATATATATATATATATATATATATATATATGAAATGAGTTAGTAGAATGTTTTAATTAGGAAATATGTTTATGTGGCAATGAAGTGGATTAGTTAGAATTGATCTATTTTGCCATGTAAATTGTTTCTATAATTAATTTCATTAATTATTATTTTTATAACTTACATATGTATTTATTGATATTCCGTATTTTTATTTATATTAAAAATTTGGAACTCCCACTTAATTATAGAACTATATAACTAATTTATAAAATATTAAAATTTATTTATTAAAAATAATTTTAAATAAATTTTAATAAGCTTTAGAGTTACCTATACTGCATTGAATATTCGTTAATAAAAATAAAGATAAAATAATATATTCCATAAATCCATTAAAAAAATTATATTTAATATTTTAATTCCTATCAAATATTTCTGACATAGTGGATTCAATTTTATTTTTTTTGGTGCATACATAGTGGATTCAAATGAAATTATCTAACTAAAATAAGGAAGAAAATATTATTATATAGGTTTAATTAAGTTTTATTATTATATTAATAATATAAAATAAATATATAAATAATTGCAATCAATACGAATAAATTAATTAAATTTGAGAAATGATCTTTATTAGTTTCACTTCTTTCCATTTATATGATTTGCTTATTAAAAGAATAAAAGAAAAGAAAGAAAATATCAGAACAACAATTCATAGATGTTGGGTAGAGGATTTGTGCACAAAAGTTGTATAGATATCAGTATTCATTCTTTTCTGTTATGTACAGAATGTACAATTTGTATTTGTGTTATCAAAATTTCAAAACTTAGCTAATGGCTAAGAACATTTAGAAGGGAAACTCTTGTCTTAACTAAACTTCTAAATAAGGTTTCCAATCCCTCTTCAATTTCTTGGATGCTCATTTCTTTTTCTTTCAACTGCTCCAAATTAGACTCTATCTCATAGTGTACTCTGCTGCTTCGACTGAATTTCGAAAGAAATGACCAACTTCCTTGTTTTGATCGTTCATTTTCCCCGGAGACGAGCATCAATATGGACTTTATGATTGCGAAACCAATGACCTCTGTTTCTTTAAGCATCATCTCAATGGTGTTAAGATCATCATTATCTTTTCGGTTTGAGCTCTTCAAATTCTTGATACATTTGTGGACCATTTTATTGATCTTCTTTCTCGAGGCCATGTAAGCATTGATGTCTCCTACTGTGGCTGTTTCACCTTTCCTTCTCCTGATGGAGGATTCCAGATCTTGAACAGATTCCTTAGTTAAATTCACAATTTCTCTAGAAATTTCGCAAAGATCCACGAGCCTAAGAGATCCCTCAACCAACTCTTCACCTTGTTCATTGGAGAGAGCTTGTTGGGTTGATGGCATCTGAACCAGATTATTGATGCTTTCATGTAAATCTTTGAGGCTAGCCAAGTTCGAACATATGGCTGATGATGATGTTGCTTCTGCAGATGATTTTAACCTGCACAAGAGATCTTGAACATCATCCACTAAAGGATGAGATTGTGATGGAAAACTGTTTGATCGAATATGGAAATTAGCCATCTTCGTTTTCTTTTTTATGAAGGCTGAAGATGCAAATTTTTGATATTGAGAGAAGATGTTGAGAATTGGTTGAGGACTTCTCTCTGGCTATAAGGTATATATTTAAGGAGATGGCTGTAGAAAACAAAAGGAATCTATTCCACCTAAAATGCCTCATCTACTGCTGGTATTGAAATGAATATGGCTGTGCACGAGCTCCGTGTCGCACGGATCGAAATTAAAAGCTCATTAACAGAGATGCTGATCTTGAAGCAAGAGGAATCTTCAAGATATTAATATGATTTAATTAACTGTTATCGTAGAGCTGACTATTAATGTGCATATGCTAAATGTCTCCCATCTGGGAAAGATTAGGGAATAAAAGAAAATTTGTGTTAGGATGGAGGTTTCCTCATCTTCAGACATTGAAATAAAATATAAAGTCGCATGCATGGACACAAATATATAATATGTTTGCTTTGTTACAGAACATTAATTACACACTGATACTCCAATTTTTAAACTAAATAAGTGAAACTTGAAATCATGATAAGAGAACAAGATCCATTTTATGAGCATCATTTGCTAGCTGGTACATGTGAAATATTATTAGTTTGTCTTCTTCTTGGCCAATATGATATATATCCAACATATCAACCCGATCGTGTGCAATTATTTATACAATAATTTATATGAAGAATGAGAGACAGGTTGAGTAGACAATATTCGTATTGTCCCTTTTGTTCCTCTACACATATTTCATTCTTAAATCTAACTTCCCAAAACAAAAAAACAAGGAAAACGCATACATGATTAATTTGATCTCTTTCCCTCCTTTTTCTTGATAACTTCATCAGTATACATGATTCCTTTGCCTTTATAAACTTCTGGAGGCTTACAACTGCGAACAGCAGCAGCAAATTGATGCACCCTTTCTTTGTCAATTCCGGTGCAGCAGTGGTTGTTCTTGAAGCAGAACACACGAACTGCTGGGGGTACAGTCAATTCAACCTCATAACTATAACCGAGTTTCAAGTACAATAGACGTCCTTCTGCTTCGGCTCTAGCTTTGAAACCGACTCCAACAATCGTGAGAAACCGAAAGAATTTGG
Organism: Verbena officinalis; assembly: GCA_958496215.1. Lineage (NCBI taxonomy): Eukaryota > Viridiplantae > Streptophyta > Magnoliopsida > Lamiales > Verbenaceae > Verbena > Verbena officinalis. The sequence goes on along the minus strand of OY292390.1, from coordinate 28,831,280 downwards.
CTTCCGTTACAGGCAGGATGTGAATCAAACTGAAATCAGGCAGGAATATAACCCCAAGTCAAAGTATGCTTAGAAGAAATATTACTTGAACTCAAATGTTTCAAAGTGTTCTACAAGATCTTTACGGAAGAAGCTCAGAAAACTCCCACAATAAGATGCTTACAGTTTTATAAGCTCCTTTAGTTTATATAAGTCCCACTAGTTTGTTTATCCAAACACTTCGACAGCTTATAGTTAAAACGATCTAACTTCTTATCATCTTCAGAAACATGTTATAATCACCAGAAGTTGTAAAATATAAGAGCTTATAAGATGCTTAATTAAGCTTTATCCAAACACAAACAAACTACCAACATCCCGTATTTGGTTAGTGATAGTTGAACTATATGCCTCCGAGACGAATGAAAAGAAACATTAAGTTTAGATGTTTCCTAAAATCTTGTTTAATCTTTTGTGATACATCCCAACAATTATATCTAAAAATATGGTTGCTGAACTTCATTTCATCTCTTCACAAGTTCCAAACAAACAGAATATAAACACCTCCAATTTCGCTAGATGTTACAGCATACCAGAACGAAGGAAACAGGGCTAGGGAGAAGATGTAAAACTAAACCGATGAAGTTTAACCATAAACAAATGTCAGGCATCTAGATTATCTCAAACAAAAATTTAGTGATTTTTGAATTGAAAACACCACAAATTTGAAATTTTGGATAGTCAAGAAAACCTTGCATTTATTTCCAACATTTTCACACCCCAGATCTGTGCCGGTGAAGCCAAGTACGTCCAAATCAATTAAATGTTGCTGATACATGTAGAGTTCCTGTGGCTACATCAATTGCTGAAAGAGAAAAAAAGAGGTCATATAACTAAAAGGTAATCATAATATACTTTAAGAAAATCATTGAGATATAGTGATTGAATATAACTACACATATTAAATATCTATTTGTGCTACTCACCTTCCTTGTTGCTGATACTTCAGTTTGGCAACTGTCATTAGCGACAAAATTATCATTCTTGTCCCTTGTTGCAGGCAGTTAAGAGCAGCAAAAACTGTAATGAAATTGTGTAGAAGTCACAGATTAGACAAAATGAAACAAGCATTTTAGGTTCAGCTTATACAACTTATGAATAATAACATTAATCTCAAAAAGAAATCTTCACACCTAGCTTCTTCTCGTATAGTCTGCTCAATGGGTTTCCTTTCCAATCAAACTCCAACCTCAGCAACTCAAAGCAACTGCATAAAGGTGATGATAAGTTCAAGAAAAAGCAAACCGAACAAATTCCCCATCCCAATCAATGAAAATAAATAACCCACAAGAAAAAATTGTCCAAATATATAATTGGGGGAAAAAAACCGAAAGAATGCATTGGAAAACGGTATTAAGTGAATAAAAATGTACCTTGGCACGCCAAGAAGGAAAGCCCTTGACCTTGGCAAGGACAAGATCGCCCAAAGTCAACTCGCTTTTCGTGTTCAACTCGTTCCCTCAACGCTTGCGTGTTGATGGAGCCATATCCCCAAGAATTCCACCCTCCTGTAATTGAGCAAAAGCAACAACTGATTTATACATATAACTTCTAACAAACGACCAAAATTAGAAGAGACAATACGTCACTGCAACAGCATAGACTCCGGCCAGTGTTTCTCCGTCAGGTTGTCCCACTGAAAAGTTTAAAGGGTAGATTACATAGGTAGGGTAACAAAAACAAAAATGAAAAAAGTGCAGTATGAAAAAATTTACCAATTCTATATAAATTACAGTCCGATTTGCATAAGCTTTATGCAAATCTTGCCAAACTTTGTGAATCGACAACCAACTCCCTGTCAATTTTTGAAAGCAAAAAATTAAAGTATAATTGAATAAAACCATTGAGATATAGAAATAGAATATAATATTTAAAAATCAGTCCGTGCCACTCACCTTCCTTGTTGCTTCATCACATTGTCAATTGTCCTTAGGAACAGATTACCATTCTCGTTCGGTGTTGCATGCAAATCAGAGGGGCAAAACGGGAACGTAGTTTAGTAGAAATCACACATTAGGTAATATGAAACAGGTATTTTAGGGTCAATTTATACAGCTTTTAAAGAGATGACTTATTCGAGTATACACACAAACGGGGTAAAGAGAAATGGCGGTGACACCCAATGGCGACAAAAATCACCAGTTGCGTGTGATTGATTGCAAGAATCTTAAATCACAGCCATCCTGGCGGCCAACCCATACAAGGATCACACAACCAATACTTACGCATACTTGCATATTTTTACACATACTTTACACAAAATTGCACACATTCACATGTACTTGAACATTTTCACACATATTTTTACACATAATTGCACACATTCACATACACTTACACAATTCTACGTATATTAACACATAAATGCACACATTTACACACTCCTCCCACATTATAGTTCAACCCATACCTGTCTGATGTTAATGAGACTCAGAAGATTCCTTGATGGTGTTGCTAGATGCTTCATTTTCATAGAACCGTACCTCCCATATCCTAGCAAGATTAGAATTGAATTCCAATAAGCTGGAAACCGTATATATGTCCTTCTCTTCATCCACACACAGCTGGAAACTTGAATGTAAGATAAGTTCTCATATTAAATCAACTTATTAACAGGACCTAAAGTATGGGTCAATGAGGCTGAGAGGCTGCCTCCAACAAACGTCCTATCTACGAGTCATCCCCAACATTCCAGAAAAGTGGCTCAAGAGTTGCAAAAAGAATTAATGTGAAATGTTTGCCTAAAGTGTACATGCATCGCCTTGGGCCTCTTAATAAGAAAAATACGAAGAACCGATTGCATTTATAATTTTACAGTTTTGTTTTTATACTTAGTTTATTGGCAAGTGCATTTACTTCAACAGTAGTTATTTTTCCAGAAATTAAGGAGAAGATATGTGAAATACAAAACATAAAGTTTATATAAGGAGAAATTATTTAGAATACAAAAAATATAAAGCTTATATGAACTGCAAGACCTATCAAATAAGAAATTGAAAAGCTACCTCATTTATCAAAGGCTCGTTGTCCAAAATTGCATGGACATTTGCAGCTTCCAAAGCTTGCAGCTCTCGCTTAAGCCGCTCAGAAAATGCCTCGGCTTCTCCAATGCCCATGACATAAATGCATGTTATGCAATACTCAGTATCTGGATGTCATAACTCTTTAAGATAATATGTCTCTGCAACAGCATAGACTCCGGCCAACGTCAGGTTGTCCCACCAAAAAGTTTAAAAGGTAGACGAATCCAGTTTTTAAAAATGAGTTTTGAGTTTCAGTTTTAAAAATTCAAAAGCTCGACTCGCTGAGTTCTTTTGAATAAGTTTTATATTGAGAATGAAAAAGGTTTCAAATGCAAAGGTGACTCAAGTCTTTTTCAATACATTAAACAAGGCCTTATTAAAATCGCAATTGGATATTCAAAAAATAACGTATTTTACCTAAGTGCTTTCGAGTAGATTTTTAGAACATCAAATTAACTGTGGCTGATACATGTAGAGTTCCTGTAGCTACATCAATTGCCGAAAGAGGGAAAAAAGAGTTCAGATAAAAGTTAAATCATAATATAGTTTAATAAAATAATTGAGATATAGAAATTTAATATAAATACAAATAATAATTATCTATTAGTGCTACTCACCTTCCTTGTGGCTTCTTTACTTTGGCATCTGTCATTAGTGACATAATTATCAGTCTTGTTCCTTGTTGCAGGCAGTTAAGAGTGGCACAAAATGTAATGTAATTGTATAGAACTCACACATTAGACAAATAAGATTTTATTTGAGAGTGGAAAAGTTTAGAACCTAGACAAGTCACGTTTTTAGAAAAAAGTTTCAAAGATTACGAGCCAACTTTCTCAAAGTAAGAGGAGAGCCAAAAAGTTTACAAGGTAGATGAACCCAGTTTTTAAAAATGAGATTTGCTTTTGAGTTTTAAAAACTCAAAAGCTCGACTCGCCGATTTTTTTAAATAATTTTGAAATTGAGAGTGATAAAGGTTTCAAAGCTAAACGAGTAAAATATTTTTGAATGCATTAAACAAGGATTGATTAAAATCACAATTGGATATCTAAATTAATGTATTTTACCTGAGTGCTTTCGAGTAGATCTTTTAGAACATCAATTAACTGTTGCTGATCCATGTAGAGTTCCTGTAGCTACATCAATTGCTGAAAGAAAAAAAAAGAGGTCATATAACTAAAAGTTATTCATAATATAGTTTAAGAAAATCATTGAGATATAGTGATTGAATATAACTACACATATTAAATATCTATTTGTGCTACTCACCTTCCTTGTTGCTGATACTTCAGTTTGGCAACTGTCATTAGCGACAAAATTATCATTCTTGTCCCATGTTGAAGGCAGTTAAGAGCAGCAAAAACTGTAATGAAATTGTGTAGAAGTCACAGATTAGACAAAACGAAACAAGCATTTTAGGTTCAGCTTATACAACTTATGAATAATAACTTTAATCTCAAAAAGAAATCTACATACCTAGCTTCTTCTCGTATAGTCTGCTCAATGGGTTTCCTTTCCAATCAAACTTCAACCTCAGCAACTCAAAACAACTGCATAAAGGTGATGATAAGTTCAAGAAAAAGCAAACCGAACAAATTCCCCATCCCAATAAATGAAAATAAATAACCCACAAGAAAAAATTGTTCAAATATATAATTGGGGGAAAAAACCGAAAGAATGCATTGGAAAACGGTATTAAGTGAATAAAAATGTACCTTGGCACGCCAAGAAGGAAAGCCCTTGACCTTGGCAAGGACAAGATCGCCCAAAGTCAACTCGCTTTTTGTGTTCAACTCGTTCCCTCAACGCTTGCGTGTTGATGGAGCCATATCCCCAAGAATTCCACCCTTCTGTAATTGAGCAAAAGCAACGACTGATTTGTACATATAACTTCTAACAAACGACCAACATTAGAGGAGACAATACGTCACTGCAACAGCATAAACTCCAGCGAGTGTTTCTCCGTCAGGTTGTCCCACTGAAAAGTTTAAAGGGTAGAATACATAGGTAAGGTAACAAAAGCAAAAATGGAAAAAGTGCAGTATGAAAAAATTTACCAATTCTATATAAATTACAGTCCAATTTGCATAAGCTTTATGCAAATCTTGCCAAACTTTGTGAATCGACAACACCAACTCCTTGTCATTTTTTGAAAGTTAAAAATTAAAGTATAATTGAATAAAACCATTGAGATATAGAAATAGAATATAAATACAAATATTAAAAATCAGTCCGTGCCACTCACCTTCCTTGTTGCTTCACCACATTGTCAATTGTCCTTAGGAACAGATTACCATTCTCGTTCGGTGTTGCATGCAGTTCAGAGGGGCAAAACGGGAACGTAGTTTAGTAGAAATCACACATTAGGTAATATGAAACAGGTATTTTAGGGTCAATTTATACAGCTTTTAAAGAGATGACTTATTCGAGTATACACACATACGGGGTAAAGAGAAATGGCGGTGACCCCCAATGGCGACAAAAATCACCGGTTGCGTGTGATTGATTGCAAGAATCTTAAATCACAGCCATCCTGGCGGCCAGCCCATGCAAGGATCACACAACCAATACTTACACATACTTGCACATTTTTACACATAATTTACACAAAATTCCACACATTCACATATACTTGAACATTTTCACATATATTTTTACACATAATTGCACAAATTCACATACATTTACAAAATTTTACATATATTAACACATAAATGCACACATTTACACACTCCCACATTATAGTTCAAATCATACCTGTCTGATGTTAATGAGACTCAAAAGATTCCTTGATGGTGTTGCTAGATGCTTCATTTTCATAGAACCGTACCTCCCATATTCTAGCAGGATTAGAATTGAATTCCAATAAGCTGGAAACCATATATCTGTCCTTCTCTTCATCCACACACAGCTGGAAACTTCAATGTAAGATGAGTTCTCAAATTAAATCTACATATTAACAAGACCTAAAGTATGGGTCAATTATATCCTATCTACGAGTCATCCCCAGCATTCCAGAAAAGTGGCTTCAGAGTTACAAAAACAATTAATATGAAATGTTTGCCTAAAGTGTACATGCGTCTCCTTGGGCTTCTTAATAAGAAAAATACGAAGAACCAATTGCATTTATAATTTCACAGTTTTGTTTTTATACTTAGTTTATGGCAAGCGCATTTACTTCAACAATAGTTATTTTTCCAGAAATTGTAAGGAGAAGATATGTGAAATACAAAACATACAGCTTGTATAAGGAGAAATTATGTAGAATAAAAGAAATATAAAGCTTATATGAACTGCAAGACCTATCAAATAAGAAATTGAAAAGCTACCTCATTTATCAAAGGCTCGTTGTCCAAAATTGCATGGACATTTGCAGCTTCCAAAGCTTGCACCTCTCGCTTCAGCCGCTTACAAAATGCCTCGGCTTCTCCAATGCCCATGACATAAATGCATGTTGTCCAATACTCAGTAACTGGATGTCATAATGCTTTAAGATAATACGTCACTGCAACAGCATTGACTCCGGCCAGTATTTCTCCGTCAGGTTGTCCCACCAAAAAGTTTAAAAGGTAGATGAATCCAGTTTATAAAAATGAGTTTTGAGTTTGAGTTTTAAAAATTCAAAGGCTCGACTCGCTGAGTTCTTTTAAAATAAGTTTTATATTGAGAGTGAAAAAGGTTTCAAATGCTAAGATGACTCAAGTCTTTTTCAATGCATTAAACAAGGCCTTATTAAAGTCGCAATTGGATATTCAAAAATAAAGTATTTTACCTAAGTGCTTTCGAGTAGATTTTTAGAACATCAAATTAACTGTTGTTGATACATGTAGAGTTCCTGTAGCTACATCAATTGCCGAAACAGGAAAATAAGAGTTCAGATAAAAGTTAAATCATAATATAGTTTAATAAAATAATTGTGATGTAGAAATTTAATACAAATACAAATATCACTTATCTATTCGTGCTACTCACCTTCCTTGTTGCTTCTTTACTTTGGCATCTGCCATTGGTGACATAATTATCTTTCTTGTCCCTTGTTGCGGGCAGTTAAGAGTGGCACAAACTGTAATGTAATTGTATAGAACTCACACATGAGACAAATAAGATTTTATTTGAGAGTGGAAAAGTTTAGAAACTAGACAAGTCACGTTTTTAGAAAAAGGTTTCAAAGACACGAGCCAACTTTCTCAAAGTAAGAGGAGAGCCAAAAAGTTTACAAGGTAGATGAATCCAGTTTTTAAAAATAAGTTTTGATTTTGAGTTTTAAAAACTCAAAAGCTCGACTCGCCGATTTTTTTAAATAATTTTAAACTTGAGAGTGATAAAGGTTTCAAACCTAAACGACTAAAATATTTTTCAATGCATTAAACAAGGATTGATTAAAATCGCAATTGGATATCCAAATTAATGTATTTTACCTGAGTGATTTCGAGTAGATCTTTGAGAACATCAATTAACTGTTGCTGATACATGTAGAGTTCCTGTAGCTATATCAATTGCTGAAAGAAAAAAAAAGAGGTCATATCACTAAAAGTTAATCATAATATAGTTTAAGAAAGTCATTGAGATATATAGATTGAATATAAATATAAATATTAAATATATTTTTGTGCTACTCACCTTCTTTGTTCCTGATACTTCAGTTTGGCAACTGTCATTAGCGACAAAATTATCATTCTTGGCCCTTGTTGCAGGCAGTTATAAGCCGCAAAAACTGTAATGTAATTGTGTAGAAGTCACAGATTAGAAAATATAAAACAAGCATTTTAGGTTCAGCTTATACAACTTCTGAATAAAAATATTAATCTCAAAAGAAACCTTCATACCTAGCTTCTTCTCCTGTCTGCTCAATCGGATTACTTTCCAATCAAACTCCAACCTCAGCAACTCAAAGCAACTGAATAAAAATGATGATAAGTTCAAGAAAAAGCAAACCGAACAAATTCCGCATCCCAATCAATGAAAATAAATAACCCACAAGAAAAAATTGTTCAAATATATAGTTGGGGGAAAAAACCGAAAGAATGAATTGGAAAACGGTATTAATTGAATAAAAATGTACCTTGGCACGCCAAAAACGAAAACCCTTGACCTTGGTAAGGACAAGATCGCCCAAAGTCAACTCGTTTTTTGTGTTCAACTCATTCCCTCAACGCTTGCGTGTTGGTGGAGCCATATCCCCAAGAATTCTACCCTTCTGTAACTGAGCAAAAGCAACGACTGATTTATACATATAACTTCTAACAAACGACCAATATTAGAGGAGACAATACGTCACTGTAACAGCATAGACTCCAGCCAGTGTTTCTCCGTCAGGTTGTCGCACTGAAAAGTTTAAAGGGTAGAATACATAGGTAAGGTAACAAAAGCAAAAATGGAAAAAGTGCAGTATGAAAAAATTTACCAATTCTATATAAATTACAGTCCAATTTGCATAAGCTTTATGCAAATCTTGCCAAACTTTGTGAATCGACAACACCAACTCCTTGTCATTTTTTGAAAGTTAAAAATTAAAGTATAATTGAATAAAACCATTGAGATATAGAAATAGAATATAAATACAAATATTAAAAATCAGTCCGTGCCACTCACCTTCCTTGTTGCTTCACCACATTGTCAATTGTCCTTAGGAACAGATTACCATTCTCGTTCGGTGTTGCATGCAGTTCAGAGGGGCAAAACGGGAACGTAGTTTAGTAGAAATCACAAATTAGGTAATATGAAACAGGTATTTTAGGGTCAATTTATACAGCTTTTAAAGAGATGACTTATTCGAGTATACACACATACGGGGTAAAGAGAAATGGCGGCGACCCCCAATGGCGACAAAAATCACCGGTTGCGTGTGATTGATTGCAAGAATCTTAAATCACAGCCATCCTGGCGGCCAGCCCATGCAAGGATCACACAACCAATACTTACACATACTTGCATATTTTTACACAAAATTGCACACGTTCACATATACTTGAACATTTTCACACATATTTTTACACATAATTGCACACATTCACATAAACTTACAAAATTTTACATATATTAACACATAAATGCACACATTTACACACTCCCACATTATAGTTCAAATCATACCTGTCTGATGTTAATGAGACTCAGAAGATTCCTTGATGGTGTTGCTAGATGCTTCATTTTCATAGAACCGTACCTCCCATATCCTAGCAGGATTAGAATTGAATTCCAATAAGCTGGAAACCATATATCTGTCCTTCTCTTCATCCACACACAGCTGGAAACTTCAATGTAAGATGAGTTCTCAAATTAAATCTACATATTAACAAGACCTAAAGTATGGGTCAATGAGGCTGAGAGGTTGCCTCCAACAAACATCCTATCTACGAGTCATCCCCAGCATTCCAGAAAAGTGGCTTCAGAGTTACAAAAACAATTAATATGAAATGTTTGCCTAAAGTGTACATGCGTCTCCTTGGGCTTCTTAATAAGAAAAATACGAAGAACCGATTGCATTTATAATTTCACAGTTTTGTTTTTATACTTAGTTTATGGCAAGCGCATTTACTTCAACAATAGTTATTTTTTTCCAGAAATTGTAAGGAGAAGATATGTGAAATACAAAACATAAAGCTTGTATAAGGAGAAATTATGTAGAAAAAAAGAAATATAAAGCTTATATGAACTGCAAGACCTATCAAATAAGAAATTGAAAAGCTACCTCATTTATCAAAGGCTCGTTGTCCAAAATTGCATGGACATTTGCAGCTTCCAAAGCTTGCACCTCTCGCTTCAGCCGCTTAGAAAATGCCTCGGCTTCTCCAATGCCCATGACATAAATGCATGTTGTCCAATACTCAGTAACTGGATGTCATAACGCTTTTAAGATAATACGTCACTGCAACAGCATAGACTCCGGCCAGTATTTCTCCGTCAGGTTGTCCCACCAAAAAGTTTAAAAGGTAGATGAATCCAGTTTATAAAAATGAGTTTTGAGTTTGAGTTTTAAAAATTCAAAAGCTCGACTCGCTGAGTTCTTTTAAATAAGTTTTATATTGAGAGTGAAAAAGGTTTCAAATGCTAAGATGACTCAAGTCTTTTTCAATGCAATAAACAAGGCCTTATTAAAGTCGCAATTGGATATTCAAAAATAAAGTATTTTACCTAAGTGCTTTCGAGTAGATTTTTAGAACATCAAATTAACTGTTGTTGATACATGTAGAGTTCCTGTAGCTACATCAATTGCCGAAACAGGAAAAAAAGAGTTCAGATAAAAGTTAAATCATAATATAGTTTAATAAAATAATTGTGATGTAGAAATTTAATACAAATACAAATATCAATTATCTATTCGTGCTACTCACCTTCCTTGTTGCTTCTTTACTTTGGCATCTGCCATTGATGACATAATTATCTTTCTTGTCCCTTGTTGCAGGCAGTTAAGAGTGGCACAAACTGTAATGTAATTGTATAGAACTCACACATGAGACAAATAAGATTTTATTTGAGAGTGGAAAATTTTAGAAACTAGACAAGTCACGTTTTTAGAAAAAGGTTACAAAGATACGAGCCAACTTTCTCAAAGTAAGAGGAGAGCCAAAAAGTTTACAAGGTAGATGAATCCAGTTTTTAAAAATAAGTTTTGCTTTTGAGTTTTAAAAACTCAAAAGCTCGACTCGCTGATTTTTTTAAATAATTTTAAACTTGAGAGTGATAAAGGTTTCAAAGCTAAACGAGTAAAATATTTTTCAATGCATTAAACAAGGATTGATTAAAATCGCAATTGGATATCCAAATTAATGTATTTTACCTGAGTGATTTCGAGTAGATCTTTTAGAACATCAATTAACTGTTGCTGATACATGTAGAGTTCCTGTAGCTACATCAATTGCTGAAAGAAAAAAAAAGAGGTCATATCACTAAAAGTTGATCATAATATAGTTTAAGAAAGTCATTGAGATACAGAGATTGAATATAAATACAAATATTAAATATCTTTTTGTGCTACTCACCTTCTTTGTTCCTGATACTTCAGTTTGGCAACTGTCATTAGCGACAAAATTATCATTCTTGTCCCTTGTTGCAGGCAGTTATAAGCCGCAAAAACTGTAATGTAATTGTGTAGAAGTCACAGATTAGAAAATATAAAACAAGCATTTTAGGTTCAGCTTATACAACTTCTGAATAAAAATATTAATCTCAAAAGAAACCTTCATACCTAGCTTCTTCTCCTGTCTGCTCTATCGGATTACTTTCCAATCAAACTCCAACCTCAGCAACTCAAAGCAACTGCATAAAGGTGATGATAAGTTAAAGAAAAAGCAAACCGAACAAATTCCCCATCCCAATCAATGAAAATAAATAACCCACAAGAAAAAATTGTTCAAATATATAGTTGGGGGAAAAAACCGAAAGAATGAATTGGAAAACGATATTAATTGAATAAAAATGTACCTTAGCACGCCAAGAAGGAAAACCCTTGACCTTGGTAAGGACAAGATCGCCCAAAGTCAACTCGTTTTTTGTGTTCAACTCGTTCCCTCAACGCTTGCGTGTTGGTGGAGCCATATCCCCAAGAATTTCTACCCTTCTGTAACTGAGCAAAAGCAACGACTGATTTATACATATAACTTCTAACAAACGACCAATATTAGAGGAGACAATACATCACTGTAACAGCATAGACTCCAGCCAGTGTTTCTCCGTCAGGTTGTCCCACTGAAAAGTTTAAACGGTAGAATACATAGGTAAGGTAACAAAAGCAAAAATGAAAAAAGTGCAGTATGAAAAAATTTACCAATTCCATATAAATTACAGTCCAATTTGCATAAGCTTTATGCAAATCTTGCCAAGCAGTCCAATTTGCATAAGCTTTATGCAAATCTTGCCAAACTTTGTGAATCGACAACACCAACTCCTTGTCATTTTTTGAAAGTTAAAAGTTAAAGCATAATTGAATAAAACCATTGAGATATAGAAATAGAATATAAATACAAATATTAAAAATCAGTCCGTGCCACTCAGCTTCCATATTGCTTCATCACATTGTCAATTGTCCTTAGGAACAGATTACCATTCTCGTTCGGTGTTGCATGCAGTTCAGAGGGGCAAAACGGGAACGTAGTTTAGTAGAAATCACACATTAGGTAATATGAAACAGGTATTTTAGGGTCAATTTATACAGCTTTTAAAGAGATGACTGATTCGAGTATACACACATACGGGGTAAAGAGAAATGCCGGCGACCCCCAATGGCGACAAAAATCACCGGTTGCGTGTGATTGATTGCAAGAATCTTAAATCACAGCCATCCTGGCGGCCAGCCCATGCAAGGATCACACAACCAATACTTACACATACTTGTACATTTTTACACATAATTTACACAAAATTGCACACATTCACAGATACTTGAACATTTTCACACATATTTTTACACATAATTGCACACATTCACATACACAAACAAAATTTTACATATATTAACACATAAATGCACACATTTACACACTCACCACATTATAGTTCAAATCATACCTGTCTGATGTTAATGAGACTCAAAAGATTCCTTGATGGTGTTGCTAGATGCTTCATTTTCATAGAACCGTACCGCCCATATCCTTGCAGGATTAGAATTGAATTCCAATAAGCTGGAAACCATATATCTGTCCTTCTCTTCATCCACACACAGCTGGAAACTTCAATGTAAGATGAGTTCTCAAATTAAATCTACATATTAACAAGACCTAAAGTATGGGTCAATGAGGCTGAGAGGTTACCTCCAACAAACATCCTATCTACGAGTCATCCCCAGCATTCCAGAAAAGTGGCTTCAGAGTTACAAAAACAACTAATATGAAATGTTTGCCTAAAGTGTACATGCATCTCCTTGGGCCTCTTAATAAGAAAAATACGAAGAACCGATTGCATTTATAATTTCACAGTTTTGTTTTTATACTTAGTTTATGGCAAGTGCATTTACTTCAACAATAGTTATTTTTCCAGAAATTGTAAGGCGAAGATATGTGAAATACAAAACATAAAGCTTGTATAAGGAGAAATTATGTAGAATAAAAGAACTATAAAGTTTATATGAACTGCAAGACCTATCAAATAAGAAATTGAAAAGCTACCTCATTTATCAAAGGCTCGTTGTCCAAAGTTGCATGGACATTTGCAGCTTCCAAAGCTTGCACCTCTCGCTTCAGCCGCTCAGAAAATGCCTCGGCTTCTCCAATGCCCATGACATAAATGCATGTTGTCCAATACTCAGTAACTGGATGTCATAACGCTTTAAGATAATACGTCACTGCAACAGCATTGACTCCGGCCAGTATTTCTCCGTTAGGTTGTCCCACCAAAAAGTTTAAAAGGTAGATGAATCCAGTTTATAAAAATGAGTTTTGAGTTTGAGTTTTAAAAATTCAAAAGCTCGACTCGCTGAGTTCTTTTAAATAAGTTTTATATTGAGAGTGAAAAAGGTTTCAAATGCTAAGATGACTCAAGTCTTTCTCAATGCATTAAACAAGGCCTTATTAATGTCGCAATTGGATATTCAAAAATAACGTATTTTACCTAAGTGCTTTCGAGTAGATTTTTAGAACATCAAATTAACTGTTGTTGATACATGTAGAGTTCCTGTAGCTACATCAATTGCCGAAACAGGAAAAAAAGAGTTCAGATAAAAGTTAAATCATAATATAGTTTAATAAAATAATTGTGATATAGAAATTTAATATAAATACAAATATTAATTATCTATTCGTGCTACTCACCTTCCTTGTTGCTTCTTTACTTTGGCATCTGTCATTAGTGACATAATTATCTTTCTTGTCCCTTGTTGCAGGCAGTTAAGAGTGGCACAAACTGTAATGTAATTGTATAGAACTCACACATTAGACAAATAAGAGTTTATTTCAGAGTGGAAAAGTTTAGAAACTAGACAAGTCACGTTTTTAGAAAAAGGTTTCAAAGATACGAGCCAACTTTCTCAAAGTAAGAGGAGAGCCAAAAAGTTTACAAGGTAGATGAATCCAGTTTTTAAAAATAAGTTTTGCTTAAAACTCAAAAGCTCGACTCGCCGATTTTTTTAAATAATTTTGAAATTGAGAGTGATAAAGGTTTCAAAGCTAAACGAGTAAAATATTTTTCAATGCATTAAACAAGGATTGATTAAAATCACAATTGGATATCCAAATTAATGAATTTTACCTGAGTGATTTCGAGTAGATCTTTTAGAACAGCAATTAACTGTTGCTGATACATGTAGAGTTCTTGTAGCTACATCAATTGCTGAAAGAAAAAAAAGAGGTCATATCACTAAAAGTTGATCATAATATAGTTTAAGAAAGTCATTGAGATATAGAGATTGAATATAAATACAAATATTAAATCTCTTTTTGTGCTACTCACCTTCTTTGTTCCTGATACTTCAGTTTGGCAACTGTCATTAGCGACAAAATTATCATTCTTGTCCCTTGTTGCAGGCAGTTATAAGCCGCAAAAACTGTAATGTAATTGTGTAGAAGTCACAGATTAGAAAATATAAAACAAGCATTTTAGGTTCAGCTTATACAACTTCTGAATAAAAATATTAATCTCAAAAGAAACCTTCATACCTAGCTTCTTCTCCTGTCTGCTCAATCGGATTACTTTCCAATCAAACTCCAACCTCAGCAACTCAAAGCAACTGCATAAAGGTATTGATAAGTTAAAGAAAAAGCAAACCGAACAAATTCCCCATCCCAATCAATGAAAATAAATAACCCACAAGAAAAAATTGTTCAAATATATAGTTGGGGGAAAAAACCGAAAGAATGAATTGGAAAACGGTATTAATTGAATAAAAATGTACCTTGGCACGCCAAGAAGGAAAACCCTTGACCTTGGTAAGGACAATATCGCCCAAAGTCAACTCGTTTTTTGTGTTCAACTCGTTCCCTCAACACTTGCGTGTTGGTGGAGCCATATCCCCAAGAATTCTACCCTTCTGTAACTGAGCAAAAGCAACGACTGATTTATACATATAACTTCTAACAAACGACCAATATTAGAGGAGACAATACGTCACTGTAACAGCATAGACTCCAGCCAGTGTTTCTCCGTCAGGTTGTCCCACTGAAAAGTTTAAAGGGTAGAATACATAGGTAAGGTAACAAAAGCAAAAATGGAAAAAGTGCAGTATGAAAAAATTTACCAACTCTATATAAATTACAGTCCAATTTGCATAAGCTTTATGCAAATCTTGCCAAACTTTGTGAATCGACAACACCAACTACTTGTCATTTTTTGAAAGTTAAAAATTAAAGTATAATTGAATAAAACCATTGAGATATAGAAATAGAATATAAATACAAATATTAAAAATCAGTCCGTGCCACTCACCTTCCTTGTTGCTTCATCACATTGTCAATTGTCCTTAGGAACAGATTACCATTCTCGTTCGGTGTTGCATGCAGTTCAGAGGGGCAAAATGGGAACGTAGTTTAGTAGAAATCACACATTAGGTAATATGAAACAGGTATTTTAGGGTCAATTTATACAGCTTTTAAAGAGATGACTTATTCGAGTATACACACATACGGGGTAAAGAGAAATGGCGGCGACCCCCAATGGCGACAAAAATCACCGGTTGCGTGTGATTGATTGCAAGAATCTTAAATCACAGCCATCCTGGCGGCCAGCCCATGCAAGGATCACACAACCAATACTTACACATACTTGCACATTTTTACACATAATTTACACAAAATTGCACACATTCACATATACTTGAACATTTTCACACATATTTTTACACATAATTGCACACATTCACATACACATACAAAATTTTACATATATTAACACATAAATGCACACATTTACACACTCCCACATTATAGTTCAAATCATACCTGTCTGATGTTAATGAGACTCAGAAGATTCCTTGATGGTTTTGCCAGATGCTTCATTTTCATAGAACCGTACCTCCCATATCCTAGCAGGATTAGAATTGAATTCCAATAAGCTGGAAACCATATATCTGTCCTTCTCTTCATCCACACACAGCTGGAAACTTCAATGTAAGATGAGTTCTCAAATTAAATCTACATATTAACAAGACCTAAAGTATGGGTCAATGAGGCTGAGAGGTTGCCTCCAACAAACATCCTATCTACGAGTCATCCCCAGCATTCCAGAAAAGTGGCTTCAGAGTTACAAAAACAATTAATATGAAATGTTTGCCTAAAGTGTACATGCATCTCCTTGGGCCTCTTAATAAGAAAAATACGAAGAACCGATTGCATTTATAATTTCACAGTTTTGTTTTTATACTTAGTTTATGGCAAGTGCATTTACTTCAACAATAGTTATTTTTCCAGAAATTGTAAGGAGAAGATATGTGAAATACAAAACATAAAGCTTGTATAAGGAGAAATTATGTAGAATAAAAGAAATATAAAGCTTATATGAACTGCAAGACCTATCAAATAAGAAATTGAAAAGCTACCTCATTTATCAAAGGCTCGTTGTCCAAAATTGCATGGACATTTGCAGCTTCCAAAGCTTGCAGCTCTCGCTTCAGCCACTCAGAGAATGCCTCGGCTCCTTCAATGCCCATGACATAAATGCATGTTGTGCAATACTCAGTAACTGCATGTCATAACTCTTTTAGATAATTATACACTAAACAATCTTGCGGGTGAAAACAATTCCCATTTATATTTAAATAAAATGTGTTTTATGACAAATCTTTAAACTTTTGACTTTCTAAACTGCATTGGAAAAGTCAATGTGAGAATTTTCAATAAACTCACCATACAGGCATAAGGTTTTCAATTTCACTTCTAGAGTACGTATGTGCCATTAAGAGCCTCCATGTCCTCTTCGTCTGCTTGAGACACAAGTTCTCTTTCAACTGTCACTTTCATGTCACCTTCTACAATTGAAGTTGTATCAACCTCAAGTCCATCTTGAAAGTCTCCCTGCTGCTTAGTGATTGCTTGTGTATTTTCCTGTTGAATAAAAAAAGTTATCCAGTTTCAAATTATAGCTGAATAAATTTCTGAAAGCCAAAAAAAATGTATAGTTGAATAAAACAATTGAGATATAGAAATACAAATATTAAATATATGTCCGTGCTACTCACCTTCCTTGTTGCTTCTTCACATTGGCCATTGTCCTTAGGAACATATTACCATCTCGTCCAGTGTTGCATGCAGTTCAGAGGCGCAAAATGGGAAAGTAATTTAGTGGAACTCACACATTAGATAATATGAAACATGCATTTTAGGGTCAATTTATACAACTTTTACATGAATTCATTAATCTGAAAAACAACTCTCCGTACCTTACTTGAGATGGCTTATTCAAGTATACACACACAAACGGGGTAAAGAGAAATGGCGGCGACACACAATGGCGGCACACCGGTTGAATGTGATTGATTACAAGAATCTTAAATCACAGCCATCCTGGTGGCCACCCAACATAAGGGTCACCCAGCCAATTTTTACGCACTTGCACATTTTTACACGTAATTACACACAATTTCACACATTTCACATATACTTGCACAATTTTACACATTTTCTCACACAAATACACATACTTGCCCACATACAAATTTAAGATTCAATAATATTTCCCATTGGATTTTTTAAAGACAACTGCCCTAGGTGATCTTTAAAAATTTTGGTTTACCTCTTCATGAAGAGTAAAAATCGGGGATGAAGGCCACTGTACCATCAGGAATTTGATATCACCCAATTGAATAGGGGCCAGCCATTGATTCGCATGCCATTGTTATCTCTCTGCAGTAAAACCTAAGAATTAAGAAATAATTGTAAAAGTAAAACCCTTCTTCTTCTTCTTCTTTTTTTTTTTGGTCGGTGGTAAGTAAACCCTTATATTTATACTGAAGTAATTAACCTTTGAGAGAATTGTATATATGGAAAGCTAACGTTGGGAATTTTGCTCCAACGTTAACTTTCCATAATCCATTATCTAAGGACGCATATAGTTCGCCGTAAATTTTGCTCCAACGTTAACTTTCCATAATTTATTATCTAAGGACGCGTTTAGTTCGCTGATGGGCCTCAGGCCCAGTCCGCTTAAGTTAGACTGAGTCGATGGTTTATAGCCCAAAAATCAATGACATGCAAGCCCAATTTACCAGGCGTCTGCTAAAAAATTTATAATTCATTTAAAATGCAGGGGCAATTCTGTCCATTCAATAAGATTTCAGGTTCTCCAACCAGCTGAGACCATCAATTCCGAGCTTCTGGTAGGTGACTAGATGTGTGAACACCGAACACACAAAATTCACTTTTTTCAAGTCAATTTAACCCAATTCTCTGGAAAATAAGAATGAAGAAAAAGTCAATTGATACCTTTTGCAACTGTTCAATCCTACAATTTTGATCGATTTGAGGAAAAGTATTACTTATTTTCTCCTGAATCGGCCGCAATTGTCATTGTTCTGAAATTGGCTCACCTCCTATGTTTCTCCACTGCCTGGGGAGAGTCGCTCTGTAGGTAATATTTATTGGCGCAATCATCACGTCCAAGTAAAAATCTCTCGTTTTCAGTTAACTTCATGGTCCAAATATGTTTGAAAAGCCCATATAGCCCTTCAATTCTTTTTCAGAAAAACACAGTCATACACATACTCTTTCGTCCAACCCTAAATTCCACGCATTGATGCAATTTGGGGATCTTTCCACTCTAGCTTGATGAGAACTTCCAGAAGCAAGAAGGTTTTTAGAGCGAAAAAAAATCAAAAAATCTTGAAAGAACACTACCAAAGACCAGCATACAGTATGCATTTCAGAATTCAGATTAGCGCAAAACTTCTTCGAAGGAGCTAAATAGATGTGAAATAGATCTGCGAACACTACTTTAGATAGCTCACAAGAATGCAGTGGATGAATCTGGTGCTTCATCTCTGGATTAAAGGGAAGATTTAGGACAATGGAAGGGAAAAAAGAGGGACAAAGATTTGAGAAAATTAATAACATTAAATTTCGGATTTGTATGAGGACGTAAATAAAATTAAGTTTTGAACATAATGATCAGAATTTTTACTTACAAGTACAATGGGCTAACTACGCAGCTATTTGTGAGTAAGCTAATTTGGACGGCCTTATGCATTACAAGCAGGCCACAACAAATTTGAGGTAAATGGGCTAAACTTGTTTAGAAACTGATAATTCAAGAAATTGTTAATAGGAAAATTCTTATATGAGTTTTTTTTCCCACTTATGGACCCATGATTCAAATTCAATAATTTTGTATTTATAATTTTTTTCCTAAATGTTTCAAAGATGTGACATAATTTGAATCATTGAGGGTATGAATGGGTTCGAATTAAGTATTTTTATATTTTCTTATTATTTTTTCTTATCTTTCTTGTAAACTTATAATTGATTTGATTTTTTCCTTCAATAAAAAAAAAAAAAAGAAAACGTGATTTTGTAAAACCCGATATTTTTTAAATAATAATAAAAATATCACATATAAGGACCTAGATAAAGCTCGTAAGAAATAATAAGTTGATTGGATAATAATTATAAAAGCTTTGAGAGAGTCTTATTAAAACTAGGAATTTGAATTGATTTAGCTACTCAATTACGTAAAAGAAGAGATACATATACGTAGATAACCCTAATTAATAACAAAATGCAATTTAGAAGACCTGGAGAAACGGCAGACACTTAAGGAACCGGACTGCAAGATCTGAGATCAGGCAATTGGTTATTTGATTTAATGGGTTAATTCTTATGCTTGCGTTTAATGGATTGAACGAAAACTTAGTGGAAAAAGTAACAAAATCAATTAGCTATGCTGAGGATGGAAGCACACCATTGACCACTAATAAAAGATTTCACATAGTTTATCATTAGTGGGTACAATACGTGATTTCCCATGGTGAAGGAAAGAATGAATATTACTTTCATGTCAATATGAGTAAATATAAATCCTTCATTAATTAATATTTGAGTGTCTGCAATTACCGTGAGATGGAGTTTAGGGAATTTATTTGTGGGGTGTCACGCCCCGAATTCGGGACATGGCACGGCAATGTCTCCAAATCCAATAGACTCCGAGACATCAAACCACAAAAATCAGAACATATTAAAAATATAAATATTCTTTAAAATATTACAATTCAAAGTCTAAAGTCCAGAAAACTCCTAAGCTAAATGGTCTCATGAAATTGTTTAAATAAATACCTTTAAAATATTATAATTCAAATGCCTTGCACATCTCACTTAAAGTTGAATGAAATTCTAATGTTGCTTTTTATAGGCAAATGCGGCATCAGGGATGGCTGTGCATGATGATTGCAAGCTGAGATTCTTGGAACTGAAGGCAAAACGGCTCACCGTTTCATTGTCTTTAAGATAGAGGAGAAGCAGAAGCAGGTGATTGTCGAAAAAGTTGGTGAGCCAACTGAAAATTACGAGGACTTTACAGCTTGTCTTCCTTCCCGCTGATGAACGCCGCTACGCAGTCTATGATTTTGACTTTGTCACTGCCGAGAATTGCCAGAAAAGCCGGATTTTCTTCATTGCTTGGTATAATCAACATTAGTCCTAGATTTTAGGGATAATTGCACTCGCATACCCTGAGGTTGGTCTAATTAAGCAAACTTACCCTGAGGTTTGTTCTAATTATAGAAACATACTCTGTCTAGAGTTTTCATTCCGTTAAGTGGTTTGGCGGATTCAGGGACATCCATTGAATAAAGCTTGATTTTATCCGTTAATGTCAAAGTGTTATTTTTCATTAAGGTTCTCTAGTGGCAGTTAGAGTTCAGGGTATGTTTTTGTAATTTACCGAACCTTAAGATATGTTTGCATAATATGGCCAAATCTCAGGCATTGTGAGTTAAATTATTCATAAATTTTTTATTATATTTTATTGCATTTTCAGTTTGAAATAATTAAATTGCTAAATTTTCCATGTTAGGTCTTCGGACACTTCAAGGGTGAGAAGCAAGATGATTTATGCTAGCTCAAAGGACAGATTTAAGAGGGAGCTAGATGGAATTCAAGTGGAATTGCAAGCAACTGATCCAACTGAAATGAGGCTTGATGTTATAAAAATTCGTGCAATCTAAGTGAAAATCTGTAATCCAGGGTTTCTTTTTGCAATGACTATTACTTTGAATGATAATATTAATGTCTATACTTCAAAGTACTTCCTACACTGTTCTTTTTTTCTTGGGATTTATGTGTGTCTGGTAATATTTACCGGTGTTACTATGGTATTTACAAGCTTGTATATAAGTTGTAACAATATTTTGTTTTGGAGAGCAAACTAGCATATTTTAATGTGTTCTCTGGTTGCCAGTGAGCATCTTTTATTGGACTAAAATTACATTGTTATATTATTTGTTGAAAAGTTACATTAATTACTTATAATTTTATCAATTTTGGTACATATGGGTCTTGATTAGTAATTACTAACGAATAAATGTTAATATTCAATGATAGTGGATATTTTGAGAGACACACGTGGCATGATCTTAGGGAGTCAAATGCCACGTGTACTCAGTCAAAGTCTGCTCGCCACGTGGCCGAAGTCCAAGTCCAACGGTCGACCGTCACAATGACTTTTCAGGAAGAGCTCAAGCCTCTAGCTCGAGCGTTACGCGCTCGATGACTGTTGGTCGATCCTCAATAGGCGTCTCTAGGAGCATGCCTTGAGAGTCGAGGCGCTGAGCTTGAACCTGACTCATCCCCGCACGCTCGATCTAACTGTAGCTGCATTAAATGCGACGCACCTACTCTGATTATCCTCCGTACTATGTACAACCCGAAGTGACAGGCAATCATTCCTTTTAAGGAATGAATCTGACTCGAGGGTCAGGCATTAATTGCCCTACAGTCGAGGTATTTAATGCACCTCCAAACAGTGTAGCTAGTGTGTGTAGAGCCATCCTATAAATATCTCAGACATTTATTGTGGTTGGTAAGATTTTCTCATTAATTGCCCCGACCGCTTCCCTCTTTATTCGAATATCATATTCCTAGACTGACTTAATTCAGTGGAGGGGCTACGCCGAAGACAATCCTCTCCGGCCAAGTAACCCAGTGTTCAGTGCTTTTCAGGTCAAAGTCAGACTCCACTATACAAATTCAACTGACAGATTAGGACACGTGGTCGGCCCAGATCACTTACCAAAAAACACCTTCATCATTCAAAGCCAAAAATTAACGGATACTTGAAATCCGCCATTAGTACCAAAATTATCAAAATTTACCAAAATTGATATAATTTATAAATAATTGTAATAAAAGTAAAAGAATTGATTAGTGCTAGGTGTATAACAGCATAGCAGAAGGAAGGAAACAGTGCTAGGGAGAAGATGTAAAACTAAACCGATGAAGTTAACCATAGACGAATGTAAGGCATATAGATTATCTCAAATAAAAATTTAGTGATTGGTGAATTGAAAACATCACAAAAGTGAAATTTTGGATGGTCAACAAAACCTTACATTTATTTCCAACGGTTTTCATACCCCACACCCATCCCTAGGCCCTTTGGAAAAGTACCTAACACAGGCATTTCGTCGAACAGTTATCTATTTCTTACAAGTGGAAGCAAACGTCTAGAGAGTATACCAGAGTTCACAACCAGAATATGAGGGGGAATTCAATGTTTCAATAAAGAAAACTAAAATGAAAATTCTCGATAGTAATACGGTAAGAGCAAATCTTACCAAGTTCTCAACAAATTGATTTTAGGTTTTTAGCCGACGGCTGAGTTTACAATCCTTTGATATGAGAGGCTTTCTGAGATCTCTGACGGTGAAGCCAAGTTAATCCAAACTTCGATCATAAGAAAAGGCCTCCAAAAATTGTAATTAACAAACCTATATTATTTTCCATTACTTATTTTTATTATTATATTATGTCATTTTGAAATTATGATATTAAAAATGCGAAAAAATATATATATAATTAATATGCACTCTAAAGTTTAACACCTATTTTAACAACTGATAGTATGTAAAACACTTTGGAAAGCTATTGGACAGGTAAATAGTTTTAACAGTTGATAGTATGTAATACGCCAAGAATTCTTGCCGGTCAACGCTGATGCTATTTGCAACATCCCGCTTGGCAGCCCACTATGCCGCGACCGTCTAATTTGGCACTTCAACAAGAATGGCAGATTTTCCGTGAAAAGCGCTTATCGAGTCGCGCGTTTCGACTTGCCTGAGGATCCGAGGCTGAAAGCACAAATCCATCATATTGGAGATTCATTTGGCAGGCCCGTGTCGCCCCAAAAATGAAGATATTTGTTTGGAAATTGTGTAAAAATGCTATCCCCACCCTTCCTAATTTGAAAAAGCGTCAATCACTGGCGGAGGAGTGTGTAATTGAAGGGGTACAATTGACCCCCCTCAAAAGTTTGAATTTTTTTTTTATATATATAGGTATATAGATATATGTATATATCTTATATTGATTTTCCTTATTGATCCCCACACCAAAGTATAAATTACTATGAGTGGGGGTCAATATAGTAAAAATAAAAGTGCACATGTTGCTTATTAATAGGGAGTATGGACAACAAAAATATAATACATATATATAAATATACTAATGTGAACTTACCGTGTGTGTGTGGGGTGTGAGTTTATTCATATACATATATATATATATATATATATATATATATATATATATATATATATATATATATATATATAATATAAAATATAATATTGTAGGTGTATCTATATGAGTTGGGACCACATACCACTACTTTTTCTACTTTTTCACTTTATTCTTTGTCTCTCTCTTTTACTTTCTCACCATCTCAGTAATGTTGTTTCTCTCCTCATGTAAAAAGCTTTTGTAAAAAACTTCCCTAAATTCCAAGTTTAAGTGGGTCTTGAAGCAGTGAAAAATAATACAAAATTGGATTGGCAAATAAAGGTATGATAAATTTAATATCTATTAATTGTTTATTTATTTAAAATTAGTTTTATTCTTATTATCATTTGCCTACGGTTTGTTTAGTTTTTGTCAAAAGTTTCTTGGAAAAATTAAATTGTGTTAGTGGACAATTTCTTGGCAAAATTTCATCTCCAAACTCTCCAAGTTTTCTCCACTTCTGTTAATGGACAACTTTTCAACAAAGTTTGATTTCTTGGCAAATTGGGAAGGTCCTGAAATTGAATGATGTTATGACCAAATAAAGCAAAATATTGTACAATGGAATGGTCCCCAAATTGTCCATCATCCTATTTAACTATACAGCTCAATGCATCAAATTGAACTCAAAATCATTTTTAATTTTGTAACCAAGAGGGGATGTTTATGCAATTACGTTAGTTAAGGGGAGGGCAGTGTAATTACTGCAAATATTTCAAGGTGGTGGAGTGTAAATAATCTCAAACTTAGTCAATCAAAGTTTAATTCTCTTATGTTTTATTATTTTGTTTTTCAGTTATCAATATGAAAATGTTTCTCATCAGAAAGCCAAAAGATTTAAGTCAATCGGTTCGACCTCCGGGATTGAATTGAACGAGCTACCAAGTGATCCGGGATTAAGAAATAAAATATTCGAATATGATCCCAATCAACAAGATGAAATTAGAAGAGCTTATCTCCAAAGAGGACCTTGTCAACCGCGCAAGCATAAGTTTCCACAATGAAATATTGGTAATGTTATGCGTCGCTTTAATCCAGAACGGTTTAACATTCATGGTAGTTGGTTAGAGTATAGTATAAAAGAGGATGCCGCATATTGCTTGTTTTGTTATTTGTTCAAACAAGATGTTGGAAAACAAGCTGGAGGTGAATCTTTTGTTGGCATCGGTTATAAAGCTTGCAATATGATAGATGGATTTAAGAAACATGCTGGAGAAACCAACAGTGCACATAATCAAGCTTGGAAAAAATGTTCTGATTTGATGAAACAAGACCAACATATTTATTTTGTTTTCAATAGGCAAAGTGATGAGTTGAAGAAGGAGTATCGTATTAAGCTACTTGCATCAATTGATTGAATTAGATTTCTCTTGCGGCAAGGTCTAGCTTTCCGAGGCCATGATGAATCAGAAAATTCAAGTAACAGAGATAATTTTATTGAACTCCTTAATTTTCTTGCCAAACATAATGAAATCGTAAATGAGGTTGTTGTTGGAAGGATTCAAAAGAATTTGAAATTGACATCACCTGATATTCAGAAAGATATTGTGAGTGTTGCTGCTATTGAAATAATTAATGTAATTATTAAGGAACTTGGTGATGGGTGTTTAGGTATATTAGTAGATGAATTTCGAGATTTGTCTGGTAAAGAGCAAATGGCCCTGGCTTCACGTTATGTTGATCAGAGGGGGTTTATCATGGAAAGAATACTCGGAATTGCACATGTTACAGAAACTACTGCATTATCACTTAAGGGTGCAATAGAGAATTCGCTTTCAATGTTTGGTCTTAGTTTATCAAGAGTACGTGGACAAGGATATGATAGTGCAAGTAATATGCGAGGAGAATTCAACGGTCTTAAAAGTTTGATTATAAAAGAAAATCCAGAGGCACACTACATTCATTGTTTTGCTCATTAGCTTCAATTGACTCTTGTAGCAGTTGCTAAAAATCATGTTGATATTGCTTTATTTTTTAATTTGACATCAAATATTGTTAATGTGGTTGGAGCATCTTGCAAACGTCGTGACAAGGTCCGTGAGACACAAGCTATAAAGGTTGGTCAAGCATTACAAAATGGTGAGATCGAAAGTGGTCGTGGGCTAAATCAAGAAACAACTTTGGAAAGAGCCAGTGACACTCGTTGGGGTTCACACTATGAATCAATTTTGAATTTACTTGATCTGTATTCTACAGTGTGTGATGTGCTTGAGGATATCGAAGAAGAGGGATTAATTCCAGAAAAAAGAGCTGAAGCACATGTCTTGATAGATTATTTGCAGTCTTTTGAGTTTGCTTTTAGTTTGCATTTGATGAAAGTAGTTTTGGGAGTGACAAATGAGCTATCTCAACTT
Source organism: Verbena officinalis (assembly GCA_958496215.1). NCBI lineage: Eukaryota > Viridiplantae > Streptophyta > Magnoliopsida > Lamiales > Verbenaceae > Verbena > Verbena officinalis. The sequence continues at coordinate 28,805,240 of OY292390.1, read as the reverse complement.
TTGCAAAGAAAAGACCAAGACATTGTAAATGCTAGGAAGCAAGTGAAAGTGTGCAAGATAAGGTTACAAAAGATCAGAGATGAAGGGTGGGAGTCTTTATTGGATAATGTTGTTGTATTTTGTGGTGTTCATAACATTTCAATCCCCAATATGGATGATATTTTTAAGGCCCGTGGAAGATCTCGACAAAAAACTCAATAAATTACTAATACACATCGGTTTCGGGTAGAGATTTTTAATCAAGTGATTGATATGCAACTTCAAGAAATGAATAACCATTTTACAGAGGTAAACTCAAAGTTGCTTACTTGTTTAGCTTGCTTGAGTCCTGATGATTTATTTTCCTCTCTCAACAAAGAGAGTCTAATTTAGTTGGCCAAATTTTATCCGGCAGAGTTCCCTAATGTGCAAATATCAATACTTGAAAGTCAACTTGAGAACTATATTATTGATATGAGATCAGATGAAGATTTCTCAGAATTGAAAGGGATTGGTGATCTTGCTCGAAAATTGGTGGAGACAAAGAAAAGTGACGTATATCCACTTGTATACTTACTTCTAAAATTGGCGTTAATTCTACCAGTTGCAACAGCTACAGTGGAAATAGCATTTTCTGCGATGAAATACATTAAAAATAGGTTGAGGAATAGAATGGGCAACGAATGGTTGAACGATTGTTTGGTTACATATATTGAAAAGGATATGTTTGACAGTGTTTCCAATGATTTGATTATGCACCGTTTTCAAAATATGGGTAGCCGGTGTGGACAGTTGTGAGATACAAACTTGTAAGTACTTTTAAAAAAATTAGTTGAATTTTACTTGTTATTTTTTCTTTAGTATTATGCTTTGGTTGACCCCCTGAATTAAATTCTTGGCTTCGCCACTGGCGCCAATGCGATGTTGATATTATTTGCCAATTTTGTGAATGGAGTCCGGAAGATAGGAGACATGTGTTTTTTGAGTGTAATTTTGCAAGGCAAATATGAGCTCTTTCATCGTTGCCATCACGATTGGTTGAGTTTTCATATGAAGAGGTTGAAGAATGGATACGACGTGTTTGTAAGAAGTTGGATGTTGAAGAAAGTTTGTTGTTCCTAACTACGCTTTGGGCTATTTGGTGGCACCGGAACAAACGTGTCATGGAAGACGAATCCTCATCCCCGGACGACGTTTCACTCTTTGCAAAGAACTTTTGTTCCTCATTCCTGGCCGGAGTTCTACACAAAGCCTCCAACGACCGCTACTGTCCTGTCAAGGTGGCAACCGCCCTATCCGGGTTTCCTTAAGATCAAATTTGACGAAGCCATCTTCCGGGAGTCTAACGAGTTTGGTTGGGGGATTTGCGTTCGTGATCAGTTCGTTAACTGTGTCGTGTGGAGCTCCTGTTGTCTGCCTGGTAATCCTTCGCCTGAACTAGCAGAAACCCATGTTGTATTGGCTGCAACGAACCTGATCACTCGCCGTGGCTAGAATTCAATTATTTTGGAAGGTGGCTGCAAAGTGGTATTAGATAAGTTGGGCTCTGTTGAAGATGACCTTTCTGATTATGGGAACTTAGTGCATGAAATTAAACATAAGCTTGGTTGTATCTCTCATTGTAAGATTTATGTTATTCGTAGACAAGCCAATTGTGTGGCGCATCTGTTAGCTAGAAATTCTGGTATCTTTCAAGAATGGGAACTTAATATTCCCGATGTTGTGTATCCCGCTTTTGTATAAGACATTCCTCTTAATTGATATAAAAGTGCTTTGAGTTTCAAAAAAAAAAAAACACTATCCTCTTTATAATTAATTTTTTTGGGTGAATTACATACAGTACCTGGTTTGCTTTTCCTTGATTACAAAATATCTCATATATTTTAAAACATTACAAAATAAAAACCCTTGGAATTTCAAACAAAAGGGGTATTTTGTAATTATAACCTTATGGGTAGTGTATGTAATTTGAGGAAATAGCTATTTTGGTGTGTTTTGGTGTACGAATAGTCATTATGGTGCAAAAGTACAAGATATAGTCATTTTGGGGCAAACCGGGTAACTATTTTCCAGCTTCTTCATGTATTTATATTCTGGCAAAACCGGTTAGTTATTACCTAGTTTATATTATAAATTAAGTTCTTATGAAGTAGGTTATCTATGTTCCGGTTTTGTGACTGATTTTTTATTTTTTTATTTTCCGTAGTATTTGCATTTTTCAAAAATAATTATTTAATATTTTATGAAAATAGAAAACCTTGTATTTATTACTTAAAAACCTCACTAGGGAAATTTAAGTTTTACTTAAGCCGGTTTATAATAATTATCCGGTTTTTGTTCGAATTAATTTATTTTTCGTAATATTTGTATTTTCCGAAAATAAATATGTGATATTTTATAAAAAATTGAATCCTTGTATTTATTAAATAGGGAATCGAAAAAAAATTTACTGGCTCCTTCAGTACAACGGTTTACTAGTTACTGATTTACAACTTTTCGGTTTTGTATTCGAATAATTTTATGTTTCCATAATTTTTCCATTTATTCGAAAATATTTATGTGATATATAATTGAAACACAAATTTGTTTTTTTTTACGGGAAAAAAAATAAATCGGACATGAAACCGACCAAGAAATAACCGGTTCTTTTAAGTACTAAATTTACAAAATAAACCGGTTAATAAATAACCAGTTTCGCCAAAATACAAATCATATATATATATATATATATATATATATATATGAAATGAGTTAGTAGAATGTTTTAATTAGGAAATATGTTTATGTGGCAATGAAGTGGATTAGTTAGAATTGATCTATTTTGCCATGTAAATTGTTTCTATAATTAATTTCATTAATTATTATTTTTATAACTTACATATGTATTTATTGATATTCCGTATTTTTATTTATATTAAAAATTTGGAACTCCCACTTAATTATAGAACTATATAACTAATTTATAAAATATTAAAATTTATTTATTAAAAATAATTTTAAATAAATTTTAATAAGCTTTAGAGTTACCTATACTGCATTGAATATTCGTTAATAAAAATAAAGATAAAATAATATATTCCATAAATCCATTAAAAAAATTATATTTAATATTTTAATTCCTATCAAATATTTCTGACATAGTGGATTCAATTTTATTTTTTTTGGTGCATACATAGTGGATTCAAATGAAATTATCTAACTAAAATAAGGAAGAAAATATTATTATATAGGTTTAATTAAGTTTTATTATTATATTAATAATATAAAATAAATATATAAATAATTGCAATCAATACGAATAAATTAATTAAATTTGAGAAATGATCTTTATTAGTTTCACTTCTTTCCATTTATATGATTTGCTTATTAAAAGAATAAAAGAAAAGAAAGAAAATATCAGAACAACAATTCATAGATGTTGGGTAGAGGATTTGTGCACAAAAGTTGTATAGATATCAGTATTCATTCTTTTCTGTTATGTACAGAATGTACAATTTGTATTTGTGTTATCAAAATTTCAAAACTTAGCTAATGGCTAAGAACATTTAGAAGGGAAACTCTTGTCTTAACTAAACTTCTAAATAAGGTTTCCAATCCCTCTTCAATTTCTTGGATGCTCATTTCTTTTTCTTTCAACTGCTCCAAATTAGACTCTATCTCATAGTGTACTCTGCTGCTTCGACTGAATTTCGAAAGAAATGACCAACTTCCTTGTTTTGATCGTTCATTTTCCCCGGAGACGAGCATCAATATGGACTTTATGATTGCGAAACCAATGACCTCTGTTTCTTTAAGCATCATCTCAATGGTGTTAAGATCATCATTATCTTTTCGGTTTGAGCTCTTCAAATTCTTGATACATTTGTGGACCATTTTATTGATCTTCTTTCTCGAGGCCATGTAAGCATTGATGTCTCCTACTGTGGCTGTTTCACCTTTCCTTCTCCTGATGGAGGATTCCAGATCTTGAACAGATTCCTTAGTTAAATTCACAATTTCTCTAGAAATTTCGCAAAGATCCACGAGCCTAAGAGATCCCTCAACCAACTCTTCACCTTGTTCATTGGAGAGAGCTTGTTGGGTTGATGGCATCTGAACCAGATTATTGATGCTTTCATGTAAATCTTTGAGGCTAGCCAAGTTCGAACATATGGCTGATGATGATGTTGCTTCTGCAGATGATTTTAACCTGCACAAGAGATCTTGAACATCATCCACTAAAGGATGAGATTGTGATGGAAAACTGTTTGATCGAATATGGAAATTAGCCATCTTCGTTTTCTTTTTTATGAAGGCTGAAGATGCAAATTTTTGATATTGAGAGAAGATGTTGAGAATTGGTTGAGGACTTCTCTCTGGCTATAAGGTATATATTTAAGGAGATGGCTGTAGAAAACAAAAGGAATCTATTCCACCTAAAATGCCTCATCTACTGCTGGTATTGAAATGAATATGGCTGTGCACGAGCTCCGTGTCGCACGGATCGAAATTAAAAGCTCATTAACAGAGATGCTGATCTTGAAGCAAGAGGAATCTTCAAGATATTAATATGATTTAATTAACTGTTATCGTAGAGCTGACTATTAATGTGCATATGCTAAATGTCTCCCATCTGGGAAAGATTAGGGAATAAAAGAAAATTTGTGTTAGGATGGAGGTTTCCTCATCTTCAGACATTGAAATAAAATATAAAGTCGCATGCATGGACACAAATATATAATATGTTTGCTTTGTTACAGAACATTAATTACACACTGATACTCCAATTTTTAAACTAAATAAGTGAAACTTGAAATCATGATAAGAGAACAAGATCCATTTTATGAGCATCATTTGCTAGCTGGTACATGTGAAATATTATTAGTTTGTCTTCTTCTTGGCCAATATGATATATATCCAACATATCAACCCGATCGTGTGCAATTATTTATACAATAATTTATATGAAGAATGAGAGACAGGTTGAGTAGACAATATTCGTATTGTCCCTTGTGTTCCTCTACATATTTGTATTGGGATAATTACACAAACCCCCCTAAGGTTTGCTTAAAAATCCGAAAAACCATATAAACCTTGAAAACTTACAAATACCCCCCTGGTGAACTGAAACCTTATAAATACCCCCTTGAAACAAAAAAAATGTATACATAACACCCCCAGAAATACCTTACAAATACCCCCTCAGGGGGGTAAGTGTAAGGTTGCAAGGTTTTGGTGCTGAAATTGTAAAAGGTGCAAACCTCAGGGGTTTTGTGTAATTGACATTATTTACGTAGCAGTAGAAACCAATTTCTTCCCATTTTCATCACAGTCAAGAATGGCGTCTGTGAAGGATTTTGTTGAAGAATTTGCATCCTCTATTAGGAGGATCGAGTAGACGTCAACTGTAAAAAACACATGATATGGTGGTGGTGCTTATAAATACTGCATCAAGAAACAAAGTTCATGTGATGATATTCAAGAAGTGCATGACTTTAATTTTAAATTTCAGTTCTATTTGTAATTTTCAGGTCATTTTGTTTATCTATCACAACAATCACATTTCACTAGATTTACAGTTGATACTTACTTAGATTTACAGTTGATGCTTACTTTTGGTTGGTGGAGTGGAAGAACTGGCATGGGAATGCTCATTACATTTGCCACAAAAAAGAATCGATCAGAAAGTGAAAGAATTAGGAAACTTTAAAATTGCTTTTCACCAATTGATGCAAGTTTGCCTGGCAAGTGCTTCATAACTTCGTTATATTTGCTGATAATTGATAATGCTTATTGTTGAGGAGTTATCCAAAAGTAAAAATTATAAGAATTATATATCCACAGTATAAGAGTTATGGATAATTTTTACTTTTGGATAACTCCTCAATAGTTATGTTCTGTATAAAAGTGTTTAAAGCCTACCCGACACTTTGTCAAAGCCCCTTTTGCCTCAATCTACACGACTTTATATGAATTATAATGAAACTCCACGTTTTGTTTTTATAATAAATGAAAACATGAGGGAGTTTTCTGTAATTTCAAATAAATAAAGGGGTAATAAAATGTAATTCGCCCTATTATAATATAATGTGAAAATACGGTGTTTTAGATACTATTCTTATAAAATGATCTGACTCGTTATTTTCCATTTCTTTTTACTTTCATCTTTAAAATTTTAACATATATAGTTCTCTCGTCGGATTTATTTTCCTTACACGCCGAATATTTTCGTCAGTTGCTTAAACCTGTTACGTAGTTTTGCTTGGTCAACTTCTACTTAATTTGAAATTAAAGGGTAAATCTTTCACATAAAATCATTAATCTAAAATCTAAACCATGACAATGATGCATAGATTAGTGACCAGCCATACTTTCCATTCAATCCAATACAATCTTTCTCCAACCAATGAACGAAGATTCCCTTGAATTGAAGTTAGAAGTTGAATTTGGAGCTATCTTCAATTTGGTGAATGATGTTGAGATCCACATTATCCTCTCAAATGGATCATTCTTGACCGCAGACGTTTCCTACATATGTTGTGGGACTTCAAGTGTGCTCATGCGAGGTGTGAAAAGAATAAGGTGGCGGATATGCTTGCTAAGATGGGACACGAGTTACTTGAAAACTTTGGGACTTTCATTTGAAAGCATCCTCCAGATGAGTTTTCTACTTTAGAGGATTAGTTTTTTTTCGAGTGTGTTTGCCCCTGTCTCTTTTTTTGACAAAAAAAAAAACTAATAAGCATGGTGTTGCAAGAAAAGGTCCTCCAGAATTAATTTTAGTTCAAAACTTCCTTCTAACATTCCTTTTCTTGAGAAAACTAGTCTAGTTCCGGTTTTTCAATTTTTACTTTATATAAGGAAGTTCATGAACGTGTTTAACTAAGACAGTTTGGCCGAGTGGTCTAAGGCGCCAGATTTAGGCTCTGGTCCGAAAGGGCGTGGGTTCAAATCCCACAGCTGTCAATATTTTTTAATTTTTTAAATAATATATATTTTTCCTTATTTATGTCTTTTCCATAACATCTTTTAATTTTTCTTTTTTTCCAATGAATCTTGTTCATATTCTACTTTTTTTTTGTTTCCTCTGTCAATTATTTGTTCCTTCATTATGTTTATTTTAATTTATGAATTCTTATTTACATATTATTTCCTTTTTATTTCTGTTACATGAACTCTTATTATTTCCTTTTTCCCATGAATTCATATTCATATTTTTTTTTAGGTTTTTCATCAATTAGTTTGTCCTTTGTGTTTATCTTGATTTATTTTCCATGAATTCCCTTTTTTTTTCTTTTATGTTTTCTCTGTCAATTAGTTTTCCTTCATTATGTATAATGTGATATTTATTTTTCTATGAGTTAATTTAATTTCTTTTTCTCTGTGAAACATTAACAAATTAAGCATAAATTTGAAAAAGTTTACTAGAATATGATGAAAATGAAAAGGACATGTAAATAATAAATTACAACATTAAATTATTAATCAATTTTGTTAATTTCTATCCTGCGGTATTATTTCTAACCCTAAACAAATTGAGCGATTTAGAAGGAGATATCGCTATTGCTTACGGAGCAAGGCTGGTATGATATTTCGGTAGAGAGAAAGTCGGTTTGTCACAACTAACCTCTATATAAACACGCCTTTCGCCTTCTCTAATTCCTCAATTCTATTCTCCAATCGATCTCTCCTCTTTTATTCATCTTCAAAACTTCTTCAAGGATTGCAGCTCAACAAACACTCTCTCCCTCGAGGTAAATTAATCTCTCCTTTCCTATTTATTCTTTAATTCTTTCTGTGTTATAGGTTAGATCAATGCTATTATATTGTGAATGTTCCCCGCCGGCCACGTTCGTGTTAAGTGGAGAGATTTGGGTTAGTAATTATGTGGTTTTGAATTGGATCTTTGATAAGAGGATAAAGTATTAATTATTAAGATTTGTTTATTTGTTGATCTCGTTTCTGGTTCGAGTTGATTTTTCCATAGTGGTAAAGAGAACAGAATTTAGGGTTTAAATCGATATTTGGAGAAATTGAGATTATTACGAGGCTTCTTATTTGCGAATTTTTATTCAGTAATGATTTTTGGTGTGCTAACAAACCGGATTTTGATTCCTAGTCAAATATTAGGGCTTCTTAATTTGTTGATTGTTTTGTATGGTCAAAGTTATTCGTCTTGACTGATCAGGATCACAATGTTTTGAAATTAAATTGGCCTTAGGAGTTCTGAATTTCTATCTGATTGTGCATATTGGATAACCAGACTGTGCTTTACCAATGAAGATTCTTGTTTTGAGATTGAAGATCTTTTATGAATTAGGACTATTGCAAACATGTTGAATCGCCTGAATGGTTTTGCATCTTTCAACCATATCTTCCCGAGTATTGCGCTATTTATTGTTAACTCTTATTTGTATAACTAATCCATATTGGCCATAATCACTAATACGCTACTGTTTTTGTTCAAATTTCAGATGCAGATCTTTGTCAAGACTCTTACAGGTAAGACCATTACTCTCGAGGTCGAGAGTTCTGATACCATCGACAATGTCAAGGCTAAAATTCAAGATAAGGAAGGAATTCCTCCAGATCAGCAGAGACTAATCTTTGCCGGAAAACAACTTGAAGACGGTAGAACTCTTGCAGATTACAATATCCAAAAGGAATCTACACTTCACCTTGTTCTCCGCCTTCGTGGTGGCATGCAAATCTTTGTGAAAACTCTTACTGGAAAAACTATCACACTTGAGGTTGAGAGCTCAGATACCATCGACAATGTCAAGTCTAAAATCCAGGATAAGGAAGGTATCCCTCCAGACCAACAGAGATTGATCTTTGCTGGAAAACAATTAGAGGATGGAAGAACCCTAGCAGATTACAATATCCAGAAGGAATCGACCCTTCATCTTGTCCTCCGACTTCGGGGTGGGATGCAAATCTTTGTTAAAACCCTTACTGGGAAAACCATTACTCTTGAGGTTGAAAGCTCAGATACCATTGACAATGTTAAGGCCAAAATCCAGGACAAGGAAGGCATTCCTCCAGACCAGCAGAGATTGATCTTTGCTGGAAAACAACTCGAGGATGGACGAACTCTAGCAGATTACAATATCCAGAAAGAATCGACCCTTCATCTCGTCCTCCGCCTTCGTGGTGGCATGCAAATTTTCGTCAAGACTTTAACTGGAAAGACAATCACTTTGGAGGTTGAGAGTTCAGACACGATTGACAATGTGAAAGCTAAGATTCAGGATAAGGAAGGCATTCCTCCAGACCAGCAGCGTTTGATCTTTGCTGGTAAGCAGCTTGAAGATGGCAGGACTCTAGCTGATTACAACATTCAGAAAGAGTCGACACTCCATCTGGTGTTGAGGTTGAGAGGTGGGATGCAAATCTTTGTGAAGACATTAACAGGGAAGACGATCACTTTGGAGGTGGAGAGCTCTGATACTATTGATAATGTGAAAGCTAAGATTCAGGACAAGGAAGGGATCCCACCGGATCAGCAGCGACTCATCTTTGCCGGGAAGCAGCTTGAAGATGGGCGTACACTTGCAGACTATAATATCCAGAAGGAGTCCACTCTTCACCTTGTGCTTCGTCTCCGTGGTGGTCGGTTCTGAGTAATAGAATACTTTTTTCAGTTTGTTTTTTTTGTGGAATAGTAGTTATGTGCTTATGAGAATGATGTGTTAGTTTGGTGTTTTTCTGTGTTTATATTTCTTATTCTGTTTTAGACATTGTTTGGTGGATTTTGTGTGTAAGTATGCTACTTTGATAAATCAAAGTTTTATGTTGAAGTATAGTTTATGTGATATCTTGGCCAGTTTTATCATTTTGGCATTTTCGAATTCTCTTGAGTTGTCTTTAGGGCATTTGTGATGAACAATGCCCAGTAGAGGAAGAAGTTGAACTCTCAAACGAAAGCATTACCTGGCCCTTGGGCCTATGAAACTGGACCTTGCTTGGTTCCAAATGGATCCGATTAATCAAAGTTGATTTTGATATTTATAAAGTTAGTTTGAAGTTTGAACAATCTTTTTCTCTAATAGGGCTCAAATAAATAAAATTAAATCAAGATATTAAATCAACCAATTGTAACACAAATTATTAAGTCAATTGTACAAAATCAAAAGCTATAAAGAAGTAAATAAATCACTACACAATAATCTCATGTCCACCCACATTCATACATTCATGAGAAGTTGTGAACTGATCAAATAAGTGACCAAAGTCAATAATCAAATAGTGGGCTTCAGTAAGATTGGTCTCGACTCTCGAGTAAAACTTAAGACTGAATTTAATATAAATTCAAATGTATATAGAAATGAAATTAAACCAGAATCTGATTTCAATTGGATTCCTAACTTTATCGATATCTGGCCTACCTAGTACGACATATAGAAAATTATAATTTATTTCTTCTGTTGTAGAAACAAGAATAATTCTATTGTGTGAAAATATACAAAAGGAACTGCCCACTTGCTCCTTGTTGGTTCCTCCACTGAAAAATAAATGAATAAGATAGAATTTGATATTATCGATCGTAGAATTACAGATTCCATTAGTGATCTACCAAGAAAAACAAAAGATTCCATTAGGAAATTATTGCATTAAAATAAACACCATTTGCCTAATTAACAACCAAAATTTATCACCGGTATCTATCATTCATCACCAAAAAGAAACAATGCAGATAAAAGGATTTGCATACTTTGCAGCTATAAACAGAAGAGTAATACTGTAATATAATATCAATAGCGATCTTGAATATTAAGGAAATCTTGAACAAAGTTTTGTGTTTCTCTTGAGAAGTGGTGCCTCAAATCCAGGAAGAAGCTGTTTAATATGGCTCATGAGTTGAGTTGTCCATAATCATATAAGATTAGAATATTAATATGCGTGATAAATTAATGACTGATGAGATCATGAATGATGTTAATCTCCATACATTTTTAATAAAAATATATAATTAATTATATATATCCAGAATTAATTAGTCCGATGGTAGGGTTCTGGTAACTACCTGCACAAAGTTAAAAACAAAAGCTGGCTAGCTAGCTGATCTTATCTGATGTGGATTGCAAATCTATTGAAATTTTGAAACAAAAATGAAAATAGGGAAAAAAAATTCTGAATCCCACTAGGTAACACCCCCACTTTGAGGTATTGTTGGCTTCTGACACGTGTCATACTCCATTAACATTATATTGTTCTTAAACGGATTACATTTAAGTACCTCATATTACTAAAGAATACTATTTTAATTTTGAAGTTTTAATAGATGACTAGATTTTTCAAATATACAAACGAATGTAACCACAGATGTATAGTATCCCACATTGCTTGGGAAGGAAAATGAAATCTTATTTATAAGGGGTGGGTATCTTTATAAAACCGTGAGGTGCATTTCCTGAGAAGTCTCCCAAATCGAACAATATCTGCAAGCGGATTTCCAATCATTTACAAAATGAAACTCTAATTTTCGGGTATTTTCAAAATATTTACATATTTATTAATAATTTAGGAACTATATGGTAATATCTCACGGAAACTGGTTGTTTGGTTTCTCGATGAGTTTGGGAAGGAATACTATTACAGTAGTGGAGTTACTTGGGACTTGGGTTACAAGAAAGCCTCGAATTGAAATTGAAGTTGATTCGGAGGTCATCTTTAAGATGGTTAATAAGGCAGATGCGCGAGAGCACCCACTTGAATTGCTTGTTCTTGATTTGTCGTGGGAGACTAAGTTTGGTCACGTTCGAAGAGAGAAAAACAAAGCAGCAGACAATCTGGTTTGGTCATGTTTGAAGAGAGAAAAACAAAGCAGCAGACAATTTGGCTATAGGAAGGATCACGAGTTGCTTGAAGATGCTACCATCATCCTCTGGGAGCACCCACTTGATGAGTTAACTAAAGATTGGGTGTTTATTGTAATTTGTAACTTCCATGGGGTATATAAATGTAATATTTGACTAAGTAGGTCACAACTTATAATTTAACAAACTCCTTTAGTTAAAAATGTAATCAACCCTTTTTTATATAATTATTCATTACATGATACAAAGTTTAGAATAGAGTTTACCAGAAAAAAGAGGTATTTTGGGTCCCCACAGTACTAAAGAGTGTTGCTGATGCATGTTAAATTCGTGAGTGGGTTTGGGTGCAGAAATATATTGCTAGTACTTTTTAAGGCACTTTTGCAAAAGTTGTAATTGCATGGTGAATGCGGAATTGATTAATGATCTTTTTTTGGTAGGCAACAACGTCCTTTTATGATTCACTAATTTGGATAACTTCACTTTAAAGTGATTTCAAGAGGATACCAAGCAACTTTAATTTGCAGAAAAGATATATAAGAGGCAAATTAAAATCAGTAGGAAAATAAGAAGAAAGTAGCATAAAAAGAATTTGAGTTGAAAAGTTTTTGGAGAAGTTGCATGGATAATTGTACTTTTATCCACACAGGCACACATAGCTGATTTAGGGTTTGGTCTAAAGTAGTCCCCTCAAATCTAAAAAGATTACCTATAGATTGTTGTCGCCTCCTCAAATCGATTTTCTTGTGTATAAAGTTCTAATTATTGAAAGACGATGAATAAATTGATTTTTTTTTAAATTCATTTTCAGGATACCCTATGAAATATGAATGCAGATACTATGATACGGATACGACACAACATAGATATGGCAACACGAATTTTTAATAGTATCTGATATTCTTTTTCTTCTTTGAGGAAAAAAAATCATTATTAGAGCTAGGGCCATAAATTATTGATGAGCACTATGAATTTTGCACCCATAGATTGCATCATGAGCACATGCATTTATTTATCTCAAAGAAATGCTCTTTTTTCTTTTTCAATAAAATGTTTCTAATATTCAAAGCATACCCTAAATGTAATAATTAATGTCGAATAATATTTAGTAGGTGGTACACTTGTGTCCTGGTGGCATTTTCTGTAGTGTACTTGAGATATATATATGCGAATTGCGTGCAGTGACACATACATGGACAATTCTTGAATCTTCCAAAATGATTTACTTGTGGAAAGAAATTACGTAGGAATTATGTATGCATAAATCTAATCAAATCAACAATTGTAATAATTGTATCAAATAAAACGTGTTCAAACAAATTAACATACGGTTGAGATCTGGTGTTGATTAGTCTACTTAAAGAAACCAGGCCCGTCTCATTCAATTGAATCCAAAGGATAAACCTAACAAAGATGGGACAAAAGTAAAGCTCAAGAAATTATGATGATCTGTCGCAAACAAATGATGACTAACAGGGACAATCATCCTACATTATGGCCTACATAGCTTTACACCCAACTTTATGTGCATAATCACATTTTTTTGTTTAGTGGCGATACAAATTTGTTTAATTATATTTGGAACCTTAACGAGTTTGCTATATTATAAGGGAAAATTGCAAAATCGGGATGCCAACTCCACCCCATAAGTAATTTCGAGATTGCAAAATGTGCACTGGCAATGTTAGGATGGAATGACAAAAAAGTAGCAATTTCATGAATCCGGCCATTGAAGTGCCAAAACAATAACGTTATTTGTCACGTGAGTCTCACATGTTACCTGGAAACTATTTTTATCATTTTTAGCTGACATGACGATACCACTAGGTCCACTACTGCCACATGTATTAATTATTCAATAAATAAATGGTAAAATAAAAAAAAATACCTCCACCCACCGCCAAACCCTACATTTGCTTTCACCCCCACGCCTCCATCGCCGCCGCAGCTACCGCCGTCATCACCACCACCGCTACTTCATACACACACAAAAATGCACGCACTTACACATACATATGTACACAAGAAAAGAAGAAGAAACGAAGAGTAGGGGAGGGACAGCAACCTTGTGTGGACTATTTGGAGGCGGCCAATTAAACAGGTGGACGGGCGGTGGTGGGTAGATCTAGGTCGTTGCCCCCGGAGGGGTAGATCTGGCGGCTATTCCCCTCTGTGTGCGGGTGTGTGTTTTATGGTGGCCGTACGGTGGTTGGGGTGGTGGACTGGAACGCACGGTAGTGGATACATCAAGGTCCGCCGCACCCATCTGTGTTATGGTGGTGGAGATGGTGCGATGGTTGTGGTGGTCGGCGACAGAGTGGTAGATCTGGGCTGTGTGCGGGAGATGGTAGATCTGGTGATGTGGTTGTTGTGGTGGGGGAAGATGAAGAAGACAGTGGTTGGTGGTGGAGGAAGATGAAGAAGACGGTGGAGAAGATGACTGGATTTGTGTTTTTCTTTTCTTTTTTTCTTTTTCTAATTTTTTTAATTTCGACTGGAATTTGAGATTGCTTCAATCTAGCCCTATCTCGCCTATGAACATTCATGTGACCTCTCAAAGCTTGAGCTGACCTAAATTCTCTCCTGCAAAAGCTGCAAGAATAAGATCTGGGCAAACGCAGCCTCCAAGTGTACCAGCTGCATCTTCTGCAAAAGCTTGTTCTTCCCATGAATCTCCATAAGAACTCATGGCGGCTGCTGATGATGGTGTAATAGGTGGAGGAAGATGAAGAAGACGATGGAGGAAGATGATTGGGTATTTAGTTTTTTTTTTTTCCTTTTTAATTTTTTTGAGGGAATTTTTAATTGTATAATCTCATATTTTATTTTTTTTAAATTATACACGTGTAACCACGTGTCTAATTTTATCCAACTGTTCTGTGTTACGTGGCGTCCAGCAAAGACAACCTAAATGACATGGGCAACAATAGCGGTTTCAGGGAATACGTGCACCACGCGTGCGGTTTTTCAGCCGGTTTTAGAGTTTCAGTGGTCGGATTCACGAAATTGCTAATTTTTTTGTTATTCCATCTTGACATTACCAGTGCACATTTTGCAATCCCGAAATTGCTTATGGGGTGGAGTTGGCATCCCAATTTTACAATTTTTTCTATATTATAAATTGTGCCTTCTTAGTTAAAAATATATTATATTTACAGCCCACAAAAATTAAATAACTACAAAAAAAATACTCAATTTTTAGAAGAAATGACATTAAGTATACGATATGCATGATATAGTTAAGAAGTAAAACTTATGTTTTGTGTATGCCATGTTTGGCAAGATTTATGAATCATGAGTTTTTGCTATTTATGTTTATGCAATCATCTTCCAAATGTACTTATGATGCATCGATGACACACGCAAGGAAATGGCAACACAACTTTAATTTCATCGAGTGGAAATTAAAAGATATATTCTTTTTTTTTTTTTTTGTAAAGAATGGAAAAAAATATATATATTCTACCACATAAAAGTTGTCATGACGCAGTCGTATGCTGTAGCAGCTAGCTAATTGAGTTATTAGCTTCCCAAATTCTTTTATTGGGCAAATCTATTAGAAGATTCCAATTCGCCCTTTGAAAAATTCAATAGATTTGTTGTAGATCACATAATATTCCTACCACTCTCAACGCTCTCGCGCTTAGTCTTCGAACTGGAGAATTGAGTGCTCAGTTTTCGCTTTAAGACGAACTAAAATTTCTTAATTGATCTCGCACTAATTTTAATTTACTAAATCTTTTACGGTAAATAAATTTGTAGAATTATTTTCTAATTAAAAATTTTAAAGACTTAATGTATAATTCAATTATTTTGTTGAGCATGTGTTCATTGTGAAACTATAAAATGAGAAAACTCAGTTATTTATTTCAAAGATATTGAAAAAAATTGAGTTTTTGCATATAAACTGCATTTATTGATGAAAATATTTTTTAGATATTAACAAAATGGGCATACTTAGATAATGATTGTAATATAAATTCAAGTATAGTGTTTAACAAAATTATTTTAAATAGATTCTCTATTAAATTTATTTGATATTGAATATAATTAAATTTTTATTACATATAAAATTATTTAAATTATTTTTTTATTCGACGCTTTAAGGTGTTCTCGCATTCAATTTTTTTTAATTTTCGCGCTCTCACGAACTTCCATTCACATCCGCACTCGCTCTATGTGATCTAGGTTGTAAGTAAAAAATCTTATAGAAATGTTCGATACGAGTATCATAAATTAAAATAAAATTTTTTTATCATTTCAAAAATAAATAAAATGCGAGCTTTTTGAAATATAATAAAAATTTGATATACAGCCGTGAAAAAGATCATGATTGCCCCTGTTGCTTGTGACATACTTCCAATATGTATCTGCGTATTTTGTCATCAATATTTGGTGCAATCGTGTCGGTTTCAGCGTTTCATATAATAAAAATTGACCTAGTTAAAAGTAAAATTGCAACATGCCTTCATGGAGTATGCTCGCGACCCGATTTAATTAATCAAATCAAGAGAACTTATATACTAACCAATGAGGTGATTAATTAATTAGATTCCCTCTAAGTAAGATAGAGCTATTGGTAGAGTACAAATATCGATGGTCATGTGTTGTGAATTGTGCTAGTAAAACTTATCTTTATGTCTATATTTAGCAGTGTTTTCCGACCAATGTAATGATGTATAATATAAATATAGATGGAAAAAAAAATAGAACAAATTCTGTAATTAAACTAATTATATACTTACTTTTGATATATATCCAGAAAGATTACCAAAAATATATGTACGTATATCCAACAAAAGTTAATTATTCAAATGATTGTGGTTTTTGACACTTGTCCCTTGTATTTTTTTTTAATTTACTTTACAAGTAATTGCATTTTTAGTCCTATAACTACTGACTTATAGCATTTTGGGTCCAAAGGTTTTTTTACTTGTAATTTTAATCCTATAATTTCGTAATTATAGCAGATTTAGTCCTTCAGTTACCGGAACCCTATCTTCCCGCCGGAAATTGGCGCGTGGCATGTTGGAGATACACGTAAGTTTTAGTTTTCTCATTGTCTACAATAGCATATTCAGTGTGGTAGATATTGTTATTTGCATGTACGGTGTACCCCAACTGATATTGTTATACCTAGATCTGAGGTGGAACTTGCGTATATCTCCGACATGCCACGTGCCAATTTCCGACGAGAATGTTGGATTTCGGCGACTGAAGGATTAAAATTGCTATAATTTTGAAATTATAAGATTAAAATTATAAATGAAAAAATCTTAGAACCCAAAATGTTACAATACGATAGTTAAAGCACTAAAGATGCAATTTGGCCTCACAAGTATTCCATTCTTTTTTCCTTTTTTGGTTTTTATGAATGCAAGTATCCCTTTTGTTTCTCTTTTCTATTTGAGTAGTAATTGAGAATGAGCAGATCAGAAAGCAACAAATGCTCTAAAGTTGCACAAAAATAAAAATTTCGAAGGAGAAAAGACAGAATATTTTAAACTATTATTTAAGCACAACTTGCATGAAAATCACACCTCATTGGTCAGATTCCTTGTGGAGTTCTCAATATACATACGCCTTTCTTGGTCTCTCTCTCTCTCTCTCTTCTCTCTCTCCGGCTGCTGTTCGAAATTCTGCAGACAGGTTTGGTGGTTGTTTTCCTTGTTGAGAGTACTGCTGCTGCTTTCTTTTTCATCTTCTTGTTAATTTTCCACACACACTTTGGGAAAAATAGGACTTTTTAGGAAATATAGTAATCACTTTTTGTTCTCTGCTATATATTGTTGCTGATCTCTCTTTCTCTTATTTTTATTTCTTGTATATATAGTAGGGACAAATTCTTACTTCATTTTTTCTGCAAAAAATTGAAAACATCAAAGTATATTTTTCTGTATATTCCACAATTAGGTGTATTAATTTGATCTAGTACTGTATAATTATTTCTCTTCACATGTAATCTAAAAATCTATATATATATATAATATCTCTATGGAAATATATGGAAGCTATCTTATTAGGGTTTGTAGCTACATCAAATTGATTGAAGATAGAATTATTGCCTGCCTGCAGGTATATTCTCTTGAAACTCATAAAAATGACGATGAACACAGTGTTTTTCAAAGAATATGAAGGGATTGTCCCAAATCCCATTAATGGGGCACTCTCAGAAGTGCCTAGCTGGAATGGGCTGGGATCTCAGCCGCCGCCGGCGGATGCGCCGGCTTACGGCGGCAGTGCTTTTGTGCAACCAAAGCTTGCGTCACTGGAACTGTTAGCCGGAGGTAATCAAATCAAAGAATCTGAAGATCAGCAAACTCTGGGAAAGCTAAATATCACCCACTTCACTCTTTTCTCTGGTAATTACTAATTAATAATTTCTCAAACTGTATATATATGTTAGCAATTCTTTCTTTTCTTTTTAATTTCCCTTTTTTATTTCTTTAAAATAAAATGATATGTTGAATATATTATATTGCAAATATACACAATTTATATATATCTATATTTAATATATTTTATATAATTTACTAAATTCTCAATGTGTTTATTAGCATTTATTTTGTATTTATAGAAATAATAGTACAATATGTATTTAATAAATTGTGATTATAATTTTTTTAAATTGTAACTGGCCACGCCTTAGAGTTTTTACCGAGAATTACACCTCTTATATATACACAAAAAAATAACATTCCAATCGAAAAAGTATGAGGCCATGAACATAACTAAATTTAATCCATGTTCGTGGCTAACAATCTTACTAAGTAAAATACATAAGAAAACACTAAAGAAAGTATAAGAATCTGAAGCACTAAGAGCCGAGAAGGGATTACGGTCAAGATCGAACATAAGTTATTCTTGTTGTTACAAATTGTCAACTTTGGGTTTCTAACCTCGATCAAATTTTGTTGTGTTTTGACAATATTCTGTGTTCGATCACAACGTCTTCTAAAAATATTTAGACTTCCAGTCATATTCGAACATGAGCCATTCATGTTGACACAAACATCCCACCATCAACCTTGAGTTTTTGTCCTAGCTCGATCAAATTTTGTTGTGTTGTGACAATATTCTATGTTCGAACACAACGTATTTCAAATGCATTTTGGACTTCCAGTCATGTTCGAACATAAGCCATTCATGTTCAGACACTTACATCCCACCATCTTCAAAGTTCCCACATTAAGCATATCACGCTGAAGTCCGTCGTTGTGGGACCAAAGAATATGTAATTACCCTGGGTCTTCTCAAGGGAAGTTTTAAGACCTTTAAGCCTTAAATCTCCCCAATGTCGTTGTACCCATTGCCTCCTTCGCGATCTGCAGCCATCAAAAAAACTGCTCAAGATATTCGAATTAAAAAACCTGCAAGAATCTAAAATTAGACCCGCAAGTGATGAGCAGAACTCTTCTAATGTCTGTGGCGCTAAGTATTTATAGTGAGGGTTAAAGAGTGTTTGGGTGCACTCATTTTTTCTCTCAACTCTATTGTACCTCACCACTTTCACTCTCTCACCAATATCAATATCACAAGTATTGTACCAATAACCTGAACGGTGTGTTGATCAGAAACATTAACCTCCAAATTGTGATGTAACGTACCTGCAAGAAAATAAAATTAGTCACATATTTAATGAGTCAAACTCCTCTAATTTATGTGTCTCTAAACATATATAGTGAGGATTATAGAGTGTTTGGGTACACTCATTTTTTCTCACCATGTTTACTCTGATCTCACAAATAAAATGGTCATTACCATACAAAATGGCTTTGTGGTAAAGGTGAACGTCAAAAGTTTCTCCCGTCAAGTTCATATACCTAACATAATAATCCATGACGAGAAAAATGTCAATTTGGTCTTATAAAGTAGCACATTTATTAATTTGGTCTCAATATGTTTACAATTTGTTAATTTCGTCCTATAAAGTGTATTTTTTAGTCAATTTCATCCAAAATGGCATTTTTCGTTAGTTTTGGACATAAAATCCCAATAATTTTATTATCTCTCCAAAATTCAGGGAAATTTTACACTTGAAGTTCGATTAATACCACCAAAAATAATTTCTAAACCCTAGCTTTTTATTTCTCCTGAAATCAACCAAAAATCATTTCCTTTTTTTGTTATCGCTGAACCAAAAAATGTGTTGAAAATCATCAACATTCATGAGATAAATAAGAAGAAGTTCCAATAATCAAGCAATGTCACTTACAAGATGCATCCCGAAATAATGAACCTACATGATATTATCGGAAGTGAAGAAATTAGTTTTTTAATTTGTCTTTTTTTATTTGTGGTCCCGAAATCTTAATTTATTTGTATGCAAATTTACCCTCAATTTTGGAGAAATAACGAAAAATTGATATTTTCCGTCCAAAACTAACGGAAAAGTCATTTAGGACGAAATTAGATAAAAAATACACTTTATGGGACAAAATCGGCGAATTGTGAACATGTTGGGACTAAATTGACAAATGAGCCACTTTATGAGAAGAAATCACGAAATCAACATTTTTCTCAATCCATGACCATGGGTACAAAGAAATTTATGCCCATCAATTTCTAAAGTGGGCGAATTACATATGGGTCCCTCACGTTTTTTATATTTATAGTTAAGTTCATTTAGATGCGTTTATTACATTTAGGTTCTTGACTGGTCTATATTTGATCAAATTTAACGTAAAAAGTGTGTCCGCATATATATAAGCGATACCCAAGATCATATAGTTTTAACTCATATTGTATATACGGATATTGATTTTTTCCCCTCCAAACTATCAGCGTTTTTTGAGTTTGTCATCTAAATTTCGTACACTTTACCATCTGTACTACACAAAATTTATACTTTACCATCTCTATTCAACTTTAGGGTCAATATTCCGTCCAGTTTCTCTCAAATGCCACACACTTGACTGTCGTAAAATACGAAAATGCCCTTAAAAAAATCACATGAGTGGCATGTGTGAGAATCTAGATGTAATATTTCACTTAAAATTGGACGGAGATTGTAACATGTTAATCAGTTTCATGTAGTTCAGATTGTAAAGTATATGAAAAATTAGTTTAGATTGCAAACTAAAAAAATCTGATAGTTTGGATGCGGAAAAATCAATATACCTTGTATATATTTAGATCCCACCACCGATTTAGAAGCGAATGTTGACCAATTTATGGATTTATATATAATAAACGCATTTAAGTAGACCTATATAAATATAGCAAACATGAGGGGCTCAAATATAATTTGTTCTTTCCAAAATCTCTCCATTTTCGATTTCTCAATTCTAATCCCCAAAACCAGCTTGGTCCTATAAAAAAGGCAAGAGTAATTGTGATTATAATATAAAAGAGATAGTTTAATTATTTTTAAAAAGTTGGGAATAACTAAACACTTAAGTCACTAAACAGATTATGATTTAGGTGATTGCAGAAGTACTGCTGAAACTGGGGCGAAAACTGATCTGCAAACCATGGATTATCAAGGGCATTTCAAGCTTGGATTTGGCCAACCAATGGTAAACTCCACATCCACTCGCACATATATATGTATATATATACAGTACTTTATGAAGAATAAATATGATAGTATAATTAATGAACTAAACCATGTGTAATCTGTTTGTTAAAATGACATAGGTTTGCGCACAATATCCATATCTGGAGCAGTGCTATGGGGTATATTCAACTTATGGACCTCAAATTGCGGTTGGTCGTCTAAACAATTATAAATTATAATAAATAAATCACGTACGTGTTTAACTAATTAATTGTAACCAAACCGAAACATAATTAAATAATCTTGCTATACATGTCTTCAGGGGCGTATGATGTTACCATTGAGCATGGCTAGTGATGGAGGTCCCATTTTTGTCAATGCAAAGCAGTACAATGGCATCATGAGGCGTAGAAGGTCGCGCGCTAAGGCTGAGCTGGAGAATAAAGCGCGCAAACTTCGCAAGGTAAAATTAATTATCCCTCTTTTGCATTCTTAATTAAGGTTGAAAGTCAGGGATTTTGCATTGTGAAACTTTTAATTGCATGTACATTGTCATCATATTTTATTAACACAACGAACGTAATTTATATCACGATATCGTGTGAGTGTTGCATCCTTGGAGTGATTGTTGTTCTGTTTAGAATCATACGTTGGTTTGCTGAGATTGATCGGATCTTGGTTATGAAAATGTCATTTCACGTTATGATTTGCTCTAATTAACTCATTTCTACTCTACGATTTACAGCCATTTCTGCACTTGTCCCGCCATCTCCATGCAAAGCGTCGTCCGAGAGGCAACGGCGGCCGTTTCCTCAATACCAAAACCTCAGACATCAGCAATGAAAAAACCCAAATGAAAAAGACTGTTAATTATAAGCTGGACGAAAAGCATATTGAATCTCATGAGATATCTGAAGATGGAGGAGGGATCATTAATTCAAAGGGAAATACTAGTCCTACATGCAACTCTGAGGTCACCACTGATGTTGATCACCTGTTTTCCAGGTCCATCACAAGTACTCTTCATCATCCCTATCAGATGAATCATCTCCACCCTCCATTTCAGGCCTTTCAGAACATAGCGATGGCTACAGCCGTCAATTACAAGCTCAAAGTTTGATCGATCATGGGGTTGCTACTGTACGGCGCCAACCCTATTCGGTGACTTTGTTCGCTTGGGCAACTCATTCTTGGCTAATCATCTCCATCTTTGGAGATGAACATCAAAAAAAAAAAAAAAAAAAAGGAAAGAAGATGATTAATAAATCGTTGTTTGGAGCGTTTGGGATTGGATAATCCCGGGATCGTGTGCAGACGCCTTCTTGTGAAAAGTTTCTCTAGTGACTTGTTAATGGTGTGTTTCTGTTTGTGATAATAAGAGCCGGAGAAAAACCTGGATTTCCAGTCGTTTCTGATACATATATGGAATGATGGTGATGAACATCTCCAACTATCCATATTATGTATTTAATTCACTATTGGTATCTTATATATATATATGTACTAAGACTAAGTGATGTTGTGTGAGTGATAGTTCTAAAACCATACAATACGCATCAAATTAGAGGATTTTCTTAGTAGAAAATATGGATATAAGATGAGTCGAGCCTGTTGCGAAAACGTGGTGGAAAAAATGTAAGAATATGAAGACGAGCACTTTAGGAAGAGGAGGAAGTGGAGAGGAGGACACTCACAATATTTTTTCTCTACTCAAAATCAACACTTCTATAAACTCAAAATACTTTTAACAACTCAACTCTTCTTTCTTTCAACTTGTTGTACTCACATTTTTCAAAACAAATAACATAGCATCTATATATACTAATCTCTAGACAAATGTAAAGACATAAAATAAATACCATAATAAAACTAGATTAATGCCAAATGACTTTTGGCTTCACCACTACACCACTACTCCACTAACATATAATTAAAACACACTTTTAATTATATTTATTCTCTAGCAACTCTTCACTTAACCCATGATAGCTTAATTACCACATTCAACACGCCCCCCTAAGCTTCACTCATCATGCCAAGTAGACTCCTCAACTTCTCAAAAACTTCACGTTTGAGGGGCTTCGTGAAAATATCTGCAATTTGATTTCCGGTTTTCACGTACTTCACTTGAACTTGTTTCTTCGCGATACTCTCTCGAATGAAATGAAATCGAGTATCGATATGCTTACTCCGATCATGAAATACGGGATTTTTTGCCAATGAAATTGCTGACTTGTTATCGACATAAATCACCGTTGGTTCAGTTTGCTTAATGTTCATCTCGTTAAGCAAATTCCTTAGCCATAATGCATGACAAACATTTGATGTTGCAGCCACATACTCAGCTTCACAAGTTGACAATGTCACTATTGGTTGCTTCTTCGATGACCAAGTAAAAGCGGTTTTTCCATAGAAAAACACAAATCCACTAGTGCTTTTACGATCATCAATATCTCCTGCTCAATCGCTGTCACAATATCCCACTAATTTCACCTCATTAGTAGTAGGATAAAATAAACCAAAATTGATTGTACCTTTGAGGTATCGAAGTATCCTCTTTGCCACATTAAAATGATAAATTGTTGGGTTCTCCATGTATCGACTAACCATCCCAACGGAATAAAGAATATCCGGCCTCGTACACGTCAAGTACCTCAGACTCCCAATTAAACTTTTGAACAATGTGGAGTCAACTCGTTCTCCACCAGTAAAACTTGACAGATTTTCTCCAACTTCAATTGGGGTGTTGATTGCCTTGCAATCCTCCATCTTGAATTTCTTTAACACCTCTTTTGCATAGCCTTCTTGAGAGATGAAAATTCCATCTTCTCTTTGTTTCACCTCAATTCCAAGGTAATATGACATTAGGCCAATGTCAGTCATCTCGAACTCCTTGGACATTTCTTTCTTGAAATTCTCTAACATTTGCATATTGTTACCTATAAAGATCAAATCATCAACATATAAACATATTAGCAATATGTTTTCTTTTTCTTTCTTTACATAAAGAGCATGTTCGTGAGGGCATTTTTCAAATCCCTTCTCTTGAAAATATTTATCAATCCGACTATTCCATGCTCTCGGGGCCTGCTTCAAACCATACAATGCTTTCCTTAATTTCAACACCTTGTTTGTTTGACCTCGAACAATATAACCTTCCGGCTGTTCGATGTACACCTCCTCTTCAAGGTAACCATTCAAGAAAGCGGACTTTACGTCCATTTGATGAATTTTCCATTTGTTTTGTGCTGCCATCGAAATCAAAAGTCTGATTGTCTCCAATCTTACAACTGGGGCGAAGATTTCATCATAGTCAATTCCAGCCCGTTGCTTGTAACCTTTCACTACAAGTCTCGCCTTGTAGCGCTCAACTTCACCTTGTGAATTTCTTTTGATTTTGTAAGCCCATTTCACTCCAATGGGCTTGTGTCCTGCTGGCAACGTGGTTAGTTCCCACGTATCATTTCTTTTGATGGCATCAGTCTCCTCATTCATGGCTTTTCTCCATTTTTGACTTCTCGATGCCTGATCGAAGTCAATTGGCTCTGTATCTGCAAATAAACAAAATAAAGTATTGTTTTCATTCATTTGTTCAAATATATCGATCAAGGGTCTCTTCCCTTGAGGACCAATACTAGAATCGGATTCTGACGAGGTTGGACTAGTTGGTGATTGTGGTGTTGGGGTGACTGGCTCCTCTAACTCTTCTTCGTTTTCATCTCGATCCGACTCCATCTCGACAGGATAGAAATTATACTGTTTCTTTTCATCAGAACTCCAATCCCACGAACTCTTTTCATCAAAGTGAACATCACGACTCACTTTGATTCTGTTGTTGACAGGATCATACAACCGGTAACCTTTAGAATGTTGATCATATCCAACAAAAATGTACCTTTCACTTTTGTCATCGAGCTTGCTCCTTTGTTGATCGGGAACATGCATATGTGCAATGCTTCCAAAAACTTTCAAATGGGATACACTAGGCTTGTATCCACTCCATGCTTCTTGTGGAGTTTAATTCCACACACTTCTTGTTGGGCTTCGATTTGACAGGTACACGGCACACTCCACAGCTTCTGCCCACAACTCTTTGGGCAAATCTTTACTTTTCAACATGCTTCGAGCCATATTTAAAATGGATCGATTCTTTCTTTCTGCTACTCCATTCTGTTGGGGCGAGTACGGATTGGTCATGGGACGTCGAATCCCATTTTCATCACAGAATTTCTTGAACTCCGTCGAGGTAAACTCTCCTCCTCGATCTGATCGAAGTGACTAAAATTGTTAGCCACTTTGCTTCTCCACCATTGCTTTGAATTTTTTAAAGGCTGAGAATGCTTCGGATTTCTCCTTGAGGAAGTACACCCACGTCTTCCTGCTATAATCATCAATGAACAGGATAAAGTACTTGCTCTTTCCCAACGAGTTTGGATTGATAGGGCCACACGCATCGGTGTGAACCAACTCCAACGGCTCATTTGCTCTCGTTTCTGACTCCTTCGGGAAACTCTGACGATGTTGTTTTCCAACAAGACAACCCTCACACAATTGTTCGGGGTGGTCTATGGAAGGGAGTCCATTAACCATTCTCTTCGTTGACATCAACTTTAGGCCTCCAAAATTAAGATGTCCGAGCCTCAAATGCCATAACCAAGATTTGTCTTCAGTACATGCTTTCAAGCATCTCGCCACATCATTCTTGATATTCATCAAGAACATTCGGTTACTCGTCATCGGCACACGAGATATAAGGCTGCCTTTCTCGTCTCGAATATAGAGATTTCTATCTTTCATGTGGATATCGTATCCTTTCTCCAACAACTGGTCCATACTCAGAATATTTGCCTTCATCCCGGGAACATAGTATACGTTCGAGATAAATTGGTGATCTCCGTTCTTTAAACGAATAAGAATATTACCTCATCCTTTAATTTGTATTTTTGATGAGTCTCTAAAAGAGATATCACCGGCCACTGAGTTGTCCATCTCTACAAACATGTGTTTGTGTCCACACATGTGATTGCTGGCACCAGTATCGAGATACCAAGTGCTCTCATTTCCTCCGGGTTGTTGTTTGTGGGCTAACAAGAGGGCGTCACCATTAACTTTTTGTTCTTCAGCAAGGTGGGTTTTCTCCTTGCCATCATTTGTTTCATTTTGACACTCATAGGCAGAGTGTCCAAATTGATGACAATTGTAGCACTCAACATCTTTTCTGCTTTGCCACCTCGGTTGGCCTCCTCGTCCTCGAAATCGACCTCGAGAATCGACTTTAGTTTCTTCACTTTGATTGAAATTTTGGGCACCTCGACCTCTGCCTCTGCCACGACCTCGACCGCGGCCACGTCCACGTTGACGGCTGCTTCCATCGGCATCGTTTCTTTTCTCACCGATATGCATCTTTGCCTGAAGAGCCTGTTCGATTGGCTCTTTGGCTCTCTTTCTCATTTTCTCCTCGTATACTTGCAATTTTCCGACTAGCTCGTCAACTTTCATAGTCTCCAGGTCGTTGGACTCTTCTATGGCTACGACGATATGATCGAACCTCTGATTTAGAGATCGAAGTATCTTCTCTACAACTCGGGTGTCTTCTATCTTTTCGCCATTACTTTCAAGTTGATTTACAATTGAAAGTATTCTTGACATATAGTCAAAAACAGCTTCAGATTCCTTCATTTGCAACGACTCAAATTCTCCTCGAAGAGCCTGCAACCTCACTTTCTTCACTTTGTTAATACCTTTGAAAGTATTAGCAAGAGTATCCCAAGCCTTTTTTGCGGTGTCGGCTTGTGCAATTTTCTCAAAAATATTGTCATCCACAGCGAGTTGGATGAACGAGAGAGCCTTTTGTTCTCTCATTTTTGTTTCTCGTGCAGTTTGTTTAACTGCATTACTAGCACCTGCTAGATTTTCTGGTTCTACATATTCTTCTTCGACATTTTCCCAAACTCCTTGTCCACCAAGGAATGCCTTCATTTGGATGCTCCATCTTTCATAATTTTCTTTTGTAAGTTTGGGAAAAGGGATAGCACTTATCGTTGCCATTTTGACGTGGCTCTGATGCCACTTTGTTGCGAAAACGTGGTGGAAAAAATGTAAGAATATGAAGACGAGCACTTTAGGAAGAGGAGGAAGTGGAGAGGAGGACACTCACAATATTTTTTCTCTACTCAAAATCAACACTTCTATAAACTCAAAATACTTTTAACAACTCAACTCTTCTTTCTTTCAACTTGTTGTACTCACATTTTTCAAAACAAATAACATAGCATCTATATATACTAATCTCTAGACAAATGTAAAGACATAAAATAAATACCATAATAAAACTAGATTAATGCCAAATGACTTTTGGCTTCACCACTACACCACTACTCCACTAACATATAATTAAAACACACTTTTAATTATATTTATTCTCTAGCAACTCTTCACTTTAACCCATGATCTCAAGCTTAATTACCACATTCAACAGAGCCTACAAGCACACTTAGCTAACTCTAAGTGATGGGATGTAACTCAAGCTCGCGCGAGTTCGATGAATTAGAGATTTCGCAAGCCGAATTTGAGCTAAGAAATATAATTTCACGAGTTTTTGAGCTAGAATTCTTTGCGAGTTGAGCTTAAGCCTAGAAATATCTTTGCACAAGCTATCTAGTGACCTAGCGCAAGAGTGTTTTTTTTTTTTTTTGGTCTAATTGTAGATCATAATGATATAATAGCTTTTTAAGAAGCATTATAGATGAAATATGAAAGTTAAAAATTTATATTACACTTAATCTCTGAAACATGGACACGGATACAACATGACACGGATACGGCGACACGGATTTTTGTCAACATTTTACACTAGAAAAGTGTCCGACACGGATATCCGACACGGGTGTCCGACACGGTATCGGACACGACACGACACAGCCGGATAGGATTTTTAGAAGTGTCCGTGAAACATAGCACTTAATGCTAATTTAAAGAATCAAATTTTTTTTTATTATTCTTAAGTTCAAAATTTAAACTCAAGATCTACGTTCCACCCATTTACGCCTAGAATGAAGTATTTGGTTATTTTAGACAGTTGCTATTGGGCTTCTGGTTTTTTGACAGAATAAGGCTATTTTAAATTGGGCCTTAAAATGCAAAATATGGGTTTTAAAACTTGCGTTTCTTTTCTATGAAGACCTATGTCATTTGTGAATTTGTATATATGGATTGCTTTATTAATCTTAACAGCATCTTTTAAGGAACATTATTAGTTATTACAACGCAACGCGTACGGGACAATGACTTATATTAGAAAAATGTCCAACTATTAAATTAATAATTAATGTGAAAGTATTACTTATATTAGCATCAATGTTATATTAAAGTGTAAGTGATTCGTATCCAAGTGTATATTTATGATTCTTTGAATATTTTTCATAAACACGTCTAACGTAAAATAAGGGTAAAAGCATTTTGTGAACCTTAATTTTTGTCTCTATTTCTATATAACTTGTTAAATCCAAAGAAAAGTTGCAACCTAAATTTGAATTGAACCATGATGTACACGGTTTGCAGTTAATAATATCAACATATATATCTTGTAGAGAAAAAATAAAAATCAAATAATTATGAAAACCGAATCTTCCTAAAGGTTACTCAAAATCTTCTCAGAAATAACTGAAAAAAATCAAAATTTAGTTCTAACAAATAGTTGACTTTTTCCCTTGTTTTTCTTTCCACAGAAAATAGTTGGTTCCTGGCAACTGCAAAGCGACTCATTTGACTAGTCCTTACGTACCCATTCAGCCCGCCCCCGCCTGCCTCTGCATCAGCCTCTTATCAGATATAATTTATACTACAAAAATCCCATCTCATCTCATCTTCTCCACTTCTTCACTGCTTTCATCTTCTTCAACAGGTTACAGGCCCATAAAAGTATTCAGTTGAGCTACCCACGTCTCATCATAATTACAATCATAAAGTCTTCCATCTGTTAATTCAAGCAAATAAATCTACAAATTCAAGATGAACGATCTATTCTCAGGATCCTTCTCTCGTTTCCGTGGGGAACAAGACCAGTCTCCGCCGCGCAACTCCCACAGCATCGAGATGACCAGCGCCGCCGCAACCACCGGGGGCGTAAACCTCGACAGATTCTTCGAAGATGTTGAAGGAGTCAAAGACGAGCTTGGGGATCTAGAATCCCTCTACAGCCAGCTCCAATCCGCCCACGAGCAGAGCAAAACCCTCCACAACGCCAAATCCGTGAAAGACCTCCGATCGCGGATGGATGGCGACGTTGCTGCCTCCCTTAAAAAGGCGAAAGTCATCAAAGTACGCCTCGAAGCCCTAGATCGAGCCAACGCCGCCAATCGGAGCGTCCCCGGCTGCGGCCCGGGGAGCTCCTCCGATCGGACGCGCACTTCCGTCGTCAACGGCCTTCGGAAAAAGCTACAGGACACCATGAATAGATTCAACGATCTTCGACAGAAGATGGGATCCGAGTACAGGGAAACCGTACAGCGGCGGTACTACACGGTGACGGGAGAAAACCCCGACGAGAAGGTTCTGGATAATTTGATAGAAACAGGGGAGAGCGAGACGTTTCTACAGAAGGCGATCCAGGAACAGGGAAGGGGGCAAGTGATGGATACGATTATGGAGATTCAAGAGAGGCATGACGCGGTGAAGGATATGGAGAAGAATCTGATGGAATTGCATCAGGTTTTCCTGGATATGGCGGTTCTGGTGCAGAGTCAGGGCGAGCAGCTTGATGATATTGAGAGCCAGGTTAATAGGGCGAATTCGTTTGTTAGAGGCGGAACTCAACAGCTTGAGGTTGCCAGGAAACATCAGAAGAGTACCAGAAAATGGACTTGCATTGCGATTATCATCTTGCTCATTGTTGTGCTCATCATCGTCCTCTCGCTCCGGCCATGGGAGAATAATAATAATAATAATAATAGTAACAACAATAACAGTAATCCTCCTCCTAGTAACACTACTCCTCCGGCTAATACCACTCCTCCTCAGAGATAAAACTTCATCATTTTCATCTTTTTGTTGTTGAATCTTCTTGAATTTTTTTTGTTTTTGTTTCTGTTTTAATCTTTTATTTGCAGGAGAATTATCGGATTTTTTTATTTTTAGGTTCTTTCTTATTGTTTTGAA
Source organism: Verbena officinalis (assembly GCA_958496215.1). Taxonomy (NCBI): domain Eukaryota; kingdom Viridiplantae; phylum Streptophyta; class Magnoliopsida; order Lamiales; family Verbenaceae; genus Verbena; species Verbena officinalis. Next base: position 28,774,808 of record OY292390.1, on the reverse strand, counting down.
TACATATATTTTCATTTTTTTTTTTATGGGATTATTGAGATTGGGAGACTGGTCTAGTTGACCAACCCTTTCAATTTCTTTACATTTGTTCATACTTTCTGAGTTGGAGGCTAGCTATTTGTTTTGTAGTTGGTGGAATGGTTGTTTATTTGGCTTAGATTCCTGCATTCTTGAGAATCATTATTTGTTGCATTTTCTTTATTCAAGAAACAGAGCATAGACAAATTGAGTTGATGCAGCTAAATGAATGTTTAGTTTCATTATAATCTTTCTTTAATCGGAATCAAATTTTATTTAATTTTATGACTTCAATTTAATTGTAAAAGTAGGTTTTTAACCCATGCGTTACATCGGATAATTTACTTATAAAATATATATTATTAAATAAATTATATTATATTTTTATATGATTATTAATAATATGTCAAAATTTATTAATTCAAAATTTGAAGCTTACACACCAAAGTAATTCATTTTATAAAATAATTAGAAATTTTGTATATAAAAAACTCATTTTAAATATATAAAAATAGTAATATAATATTTTTATGACAAAATACTAATTTTATATTTATAATAGAAAGAATATATATTTATACATATATAGAGAAGAAATATTATGACGGTTATAGAAATATTAAAATGATAATTAAAATACTAAAAAAATATTTAATAATAAACCATGCATATAAATAATGATTGTAATCTCTGTCTCTTTGGTTGAAAAAATAGTTGTTTATTATAGTTTGTATTATTTTTTTATTAAATAATTTGTTATTGTTTTGTTATTGAGTCATAATAATATTCATTTCATTATTGAAATTTCTTTTATATTATGAAAAATATTAATACTCAAATATAATAATTTAAGAAATTTATTTACATTGAAATAAATATAACTTTTCTATCACAAAATGAACATGAGACACGTGTATTTGGAAAAAAAAATTCAAGAAAATTAATTATTTATTTATTTTATATTATTAAAATAATAATAAAATTTATTTAAACTTATATTTAAAAAAAAATTCCTTACTTTAGTTAGATAAATTTTCATTTGAATTTGCTATATCAAAAATATTTGTTAGAAATTAAAATATTAAATATAATTTTTAATGGATATATTGAATATATTATTTTATCATTATTTTCATTAACGAACATTCAATACCGTATGGATAACTCTAAAGCATGTTAAAATTTACTTAAAACTATATTTTGAAAAAAAAAATCAATTTTAATATTATATAAAGTAGTTATATAGTTCTATAATTAAATAGGAGGTACAAATTTTTTGATAATTGATATAAACAAAAGTATGGAAAGTCAATAAATACATATGTAAGTTATAAAAATAATAATTAATTAAATTAATTATAGAAACAATCTACATGACAAAATTGATTAAATCTAACTTATTCACTTCATTGCCATATAAACATGTTTCCTAAAATATTTTAGTCATTCATTTTCATATATATATATATATATATATATATATATACGATAAGTAGAGCTCGAACAAGTTGTGAAAGCGCGTTATTGCATCTTGACCATTATTCATTATAGTATGGGAGTCATCCACGGCAAGTTGGATGTTTAATGTTTATTGATTAATGATTATTAAATACTTTTGGACCTACTTGTAAAACGACCCAACGATGGCAAAAATATCTTTGCTATGTAAAAGCTGAATATAATCAGACGAAAAGGTCTTGACGAAGACTTGCCTATTCTACTTGCACACCAATCATTAACTATTATTTTGAATGTAATATACTAGCTTAACTAGAGGTTTCAGTTCGAATTTCTGGAACACATCTGTTATTAGCAAAGAGAGTTTTACATCTACGTGATTTGACGGGACTCCATCCATATAAATGGACTTGTGAACCAAAAAAAATAATATTACATTTTGCATGTGCATATCTTTGTTTTATTTCTATTGAGAGGACAAAATAAATGTCGAAAAGTTAACCAGGCCCGTAGATGGCATCTCATGGGCTAACCAAGGCCCAATAGTGAAACCATATAATATATAATGGGCTGAACTTCTAAGAAAGTTAATCAGGACCAACTATTTTGTTGGGCTTTATCTTCTCTAAAGCGCAGAAAATAAAATAAATATTAAGTAGCAACTATTGAGTCCTAGTACTCTTTTGGGACGTCACGTAGTCACGTAGACTGACTAACCCAAAGTCGCGCTTTTAAATGTCGAACTGTCTATTTCGCAACCCCTTCCGCCATTACTGTTTCTTCCCACTGGTTAAGTATCGCCAGCCGCTCTTTTCCGCCGTGCGCCTGCAATTTATCTGCAACCGTAAATACTCTGAGAACAATTCTAGTCGGATCTCTACCTCAACTTCCATGTCTCACCGCCCGAACTTTCAAGGAGGGCGTCGCGGCGGAGGAGGCCGCGGCCGTGGTCGGGGCGGTGGCGGCAGAGGTGGAGGTCGTGGAGGCGGAGGTGAGCAGCGCTGGTGGGATCCTGTGTGGCGAGCTGAGCGTCTGCGCCAGAAAGCCGCCGAGGTACTATTTCCATTTTCTCGTTTATGTGATTATTCGACTTGGTTGCAAGTGGAACAGAGAGGTTAAGACTGCAGAGGCGGAGCTAGGATTTTAGAAGGGGAGAAATTAAAATATTTTAGTGGGGGCGAGAGTACACGTAAAATGTAGAATTGTTTTTTTATAAGTGCGGGCAAAATCACAACTTTTGAATAAGTAGGAGGATAAATTTTAAATTAGTGAGGGGGACAAAATCACAAATTTTCTAAATTTTGTATATAGAAATCTCCAAAAATCTAGGGGCAGCCCCCCGGCCCGGGTATTGGCTCCACCTCTGGTTAAGAGAAAGGTGTGATTTTTGGTTCTATAAAACAAAGACTACTAGCTCAAGAATTAACTGAGTCTCCTTATAAGGAGCTGAAATAGTTTAGGCAGGACATCTTAGGAGGAATATGGCAAAGGGGGGAAAGGGAGAGAGTGAATAACAGTTGAGTTAGTTTTGTTAGAGCAATATACTCCATCTGATGCTTGAAGTTGCATCCTCATATGTAATATGGAAAGAAGTAATCTTGAATAATGACAAGTCACAAAAGATGTTTGGAACAAAATAGAATCACTGGAAATACTCAGAAACACTTTTTTTTAATCTATGTACTATAAATCTGACAAAAAATTATCCAGTCTCATTTGTCATAAAATGTATTTGCGTGTCTGTAGATGGAGGTGATGGATCAGAATGAATGGTGGGGGAAAATAGAACAAATGAAGAAAGGAGGAGAGCAGGAGATGATAATAAGGCGAAACTTCAGTAGAGACGATCAGCATATCTTGGGTGATATGGCTTATCAGTTGGGGCTTTACTTGTAAGTTGTTTAGTGTTAGTAATTTTATAACATACTTAATTTTGATAAAGCTTTGTGGCACGTAGAAAGTGGTTTAAGGAGAGCGCTTCGCATTACATCAGTCTTGCCCCTGGGCTCTGGTGGTTACCTCAATGGTTGTTCATCACCCGTTAGGGATTCCTCAAGATAGGTGCCACATTTATGGAGGACGAAACATTAGGGGATTGGGGGATAAGCACGGAGGGATCTAGAAAATGGAGTATTCTAGTTGGAGCTCCTAACTACCGTGCAATCAATATATTATGTCTTATCACTCTGTGATCGGACCATTGCGTTGTAAAATTTATTACTATGTAACACTTTGTAAGCTAACTAGTCTTTTGGCTTTGGTTAAGAGGTTTTGGACAAGGAATTGTTGAAGGAAACTCGTGTAGGAATCTGTTTCAAATGAAGAAATTTAGTTCAGTGGCTTATGTAAGTTTGATAATTAAAGTCGTTTTTACCTGACAGTGTGATCTTTTGTTTTTGTAATTGTGGGAAGAAAGCCATGCATATAATAAAGGGAAGGCTCTTGTTGTGAGCAAAGTTCCATTACCTGACTACCGGGCGGATCTTGATGAACACCATGGATCCACTAAGAAAGAGGTACTTGGTGCAACTAGAGAAGAAAATTTTTAAGTATGCTTTCTTGCTTATGGAATTATGTTATTTCAGATACTAATGTCCACAGAGGTCGAGAAAAGACTTGGAAGGTTATTAAACAGCTCCAATGGCTCAACATCAGTCGAGAACAGTTCTCCTTCATCCTCTGGGACTGCAACGTTACAATCAAAACCGGTTGAAATGCTCAGAGAAGCATCAGTTTTGAGGAATGATACTGCTTCTGAGGGACTTAGTATTGAACTGAAAGAGAAACAGGAAAAAATGAGGGTATGTGACCTGATTCTTGAGTTTCTTCTGTTTGTTTTTTTGAAACTAGATTCTGAATGCTGAAATTCATTATTACGTTTAGGGAAGTGGCAGTGTAAAGGCAATGCTGGCGTTTAGAGAAAAACTGCCAGCATCTAAAGTGAAATCAGAATTCTTGAAAGCTGTTGCAGATAATCAGGTGAGCATTTTTCCTTTTTAGCCGTTATTTTATTCATTTTGTATTTCATAGAGGTATGATTAACTTTGTTTTATATCAATGGAAACAGGTTCTTGTAGTTTCCGGAGAGACTGGTTGTGGAAAAACTACCCAGCTTCCACAGTTTATCCTGGAAGAGGAGATATCATCTCTAAGAGGTGCTAAGTGTAGTATAATATGCACTCAACCTCGTAGAATATCAGCAATATCAGTTGCAGCTCGAATCTCCTCTGAGAGAGGAGAGCAGCTTGGTGAAACTGTTGGTTATCAGATTCGTCTGGAATCAAAACGTTCTACTCAAACAAGATTGCTGTTTTGCACAACGGGAGTGCTACTTCGCCAGCTGGTATTTACCATGATAATGCTGATAATAGTCTGTTAAACTTCAGATTGTTGATCTTCTTTTTGACATTGAGGATGTTGATTTTCTTCTCCCGTGATGATTACAGGTGCAGGACCCAGATTTAACAGGAATTACTCATTTTCTGGTGGATGAAATTCATGAAAGAGGGATGAATGAGGACTTTTTGTTAATAATATTGAGGGATATACTTCCTCGCCGTCCTGACCTTCGTCTTATCCTTATGAGTGCCACCATCAATGCTGACTTATTTTCCAAATATTTTGGAAATGCGCCCACTATTCATATTCCTGTATGCACAAAAATCTTATCTTTCATGCCACTTGTTTTCAGATAGAGATCTCATTTGTAATAGTTTTTTCGGGACTGTTTTTGCAGGGATTGACCTATCCAGTGAAAGAATTTTACTTAGAAGATGTGTTGGAGAAAACACGCTACAGAATCCAATCAGAGCCTGACAATTATCCTGGAAATTCAAGAAGAGGTCGGAGACAACAGGAGTATAAGAAAGATCATTTAACAGAATTATTTGAGGTGTGGTTTTTGGCAACCCTAGTTTCCCAAATAATTTCCTATATGATTTTCTGGTTAATTTTTTCTGAATTGACTATTAGTCTAGTCATTATGCATAGAGGTATTTAAATTGTTCTATTCTTTTTGGTTCTGATCTAACACTAACTAGTTTCTTTAATTCAAGCTGTGTGAGCTCTTCTTGAACTTCTATATTCTACCTGATAATAGTTCCTTTCTTCTCTTCAGGATGCAGACATCGATGCTCTTTACAAAGGATACAGCAGAAACACCAGGAAATCTCTTGAGGCCTGGTCCGGCTCTGAGCTTGATTTGGGCCTTGTATGTATCTTTAGAATTATATAATTACCTTTTTCACATTTATTACGAAAAACAGCTTCTCAGAAAGCTTATTCTCCAATTTAATTACTACTTTTACAGGTGGAAGCAACTATTGAGCATATATGTTGCCACGAAGGTAGTGGCGCAATTCTTGTTTTCCTTACTGGTTGGGATGATATTTCAAAGCTCAATGATAAACTCAAAGCACACAATATTCTTGGTGACCCAAATAAGTTCTTAATTATTCCTCTTCACGGTTCTATGCCAACTATCAGTCAGCGTGAAATTTTTGACCGTCCACCACCAAATGTTAGGTATTCTTTTTATCACTTCTCACATTTCCCTGTAAATACATTTCTGAAAAATCTTATAACAGTTGACCTTTGGTGTTATACGGCAGAAAGATTGTACTAGCAACCAATATTGCTGAGAGCAGCATCACCATAGATGATGTGGTGTATGTTGTAGACTGTGGAAAGGCAAAGGAGACTAGCTATGATGCTCTTAATAAGCTGGCTTGCCTTTTACCATCTTGGATTTCTAAGGCATCAGCACACCAGGTATTATTTGATTAATATCTCTCCATTTATTTATTTTTGATAATTATTTGATTTAATTTTTTTAATTAATATTTGTAGAGGCGCGGCCGTGCGGGGCGTGTGCAACCAGGAGTCTGCTTCAGATTATATCCTAAAATGATCCACGACGCTATGCCCCAATACCAACTGCCTGAAATGCTAAGGACACCTCTGCAAGAACTATGCCTGCATATTAAGAGTTTGCAGTTTGGAGTAATTAGTACCTTTTTAGCTAAAGCACTTCAGCCACCTGATGCACTTTCTGTAGAAAATGCTATTGAGCTTCTCAAAACAATTGGCGCTCTTGATGACAGAGAAGAGCTCACTCCCCTTGGTACGTTTTTGGCTTATTATAAATTAATAAATATATGTAAATATTTTTAGTATATATATATTTACCCCGCTAAAAGATTTAATAATTATGTAATTATATTACTAAAAATTAAATGCATCATTAAATTATATCTCTCATCATTATTAACAGGACGGCATCTCTGCACTTTGCCATTGGACCCAAATATTGGAAAGATGCTTCTGATGGGTTCCATCTTCCAGTGCCTTAACCCTGCCCTGACAATAGCTGCTGCTCTTGCACATCGAAACCCATTTATCCTTCCAGTAAATAGGAAAGAAGAGGCAGATGACGCAAAAAGATCCTTTGCTGGTGACTCGTGCAGGTTAACAAAATTCAGAATTATTTTCTGCAGTTGAATCTCGAGTTCTATCCTAATTTTCTTGTTTCCGAAACAGTGATCATATTGCCCTTGTTAAAGCATTTGAAGGTTGGCGTGATGCTAAACGTAGTAGAAATGAAAGATCTTTCTGCAGGGAAAATTTTCTGTCACCAGTAACCATGCAAATGATGGGAGATATGAGATTTCAGTTCCTAGATCTATTATCAAACATTGGCTTTGTAGATAAATCCAGAAGCGCCGAAGTAAGTTTATCGTTACTGCTCTCATTATTAACTAAAGTTAGAAACAATAAGAGAAAATGTTTGAGAAATTTCCAAAATTTCGTATCTGGTTCGTTCAGGTGTATAATCAGTGCAGTGATGATTTGGAGATGGTATGTGCAATACTGTGTGCTGGACTGTACCCAAATGTTGTGCAGTGCAAACGAAGAGGAAAACGAACAGCACTGTACACTAAAGAAGTTGGGAAAGTTGACATTCATCCAGGATCAGTCAATGCTGGGGTTCATTTATTCCCTCTTCCTTACATGGTTTACAGTGAAAAAGTCAAAACCAGCAGCATTTACATAAGAGATTCAACCAATATATCAGATTATTCTCTGCTCATGTTTGGTGGGAATCTTATTCCAAACAGAAACGGAGATGGTATTGAAATGCTCGGTGGATACCTTCACTTTTCTGCATCAAAGAATGTATTGGACTTGATTCGGGTATTACTGAAATCTCCTCCCCCTCTCTATATATACGTGTATATATATAATTACATCTAAATATATTTACACCCATGTAGTTTGAAAAATGACACATAGACCCCCTCAACGTAGGAAACCTATCAAGCGTAGTATAAGTACCATATTACCAAATGTCAGTTGGTTACAGTAATGAAGAAAAAAGAATAAATTACTTGTAGACCCCTGAGATTTGATGTAATTATGAAAAGACCCTTGTAAATTTTATTGGATTGCTGTTGCAGACACTGCGTGGGGAACTTGACAAGCTTCTAATGAGGAAGATAGAGGAGCCTGGACTAGATGTCACAGTAGAGGGAAGGGGTGTTGTCACAGCTGTAATTGAATTGCTGCATAGTCAAAATGTCAGGTATACGTGAATTGGGATTATTATCAGTTTGTCCCTACATTTTTCACTAATTAGAACGGATGCATATTATTCACCTTTTAATTTATCTGAGACTAATACTTGATTAATGTAGACGGAAATGTAAAAATTAAGACTTCTATATATGCTACCGACGTAATAGTCATCAGAATTCAAGGCTCGCTGTTGAACAATGAATGCATGATTCAAGTTGATGTAGAGTTTAGGAACCATTATTCGCAGGCATTATTTGGACAGGTCAAGCAAGTTGATCGTATTCATTACGGAAGTTGAGTCATAAAAGAGGACAATCAATAGAACCATATATAACTGAAAAAGAGAAAAACAAAAAGAAATGTATGTATTGAAGTATAAAAATTTATTATTTCTGTAACATATATACTGATGAGTGACTGAGCTAGCTACAGATACCAGCCAGCCAGTTTGAATTCCATTTGAAGAAATCTGCAGAGAGAGCCAACATCAAATGTTAAGACTTAATTGTTGTTCAAATTTGGACGTCCAAGTCCAGACAATAGACATGTTTGGTTATAACTTGTCAGCCGGTTTTATTCATAAGATGAGACTTTTACCACCTCCAACTAAACAAGAGGCATGCAATACATCTTCCTGAGTGACTAATTCAATTTTTGCATGAAAGAAATAGTTAATGAAATTCACTCAATCTGTTTATCAACGGTCAAGCTCTTCTTCTTCTTCTTCTTCTTCTTCTAGTTTTAACTCATATTTACTTTAACACTCCATTAATCAACATAAAAGCTCAACATAAAATATGGGTTTGTTACAGACTTCGTAACGTTAGTAAATTGACCAATGAGTCCTTTTCAGTTTCTTGTTTCACGTAGTTGTTACTTGATAGTCTTCGGTTGCCCCCCAAAAATATAAATTTGTTAGTTTGTAATGAAAATTTTATGTCGATTTAGAGACGAAGCCATTCTATGAAGTCAAGTTTATTTTTATTATATAATTTATTTTTTAGCGCCGTTAATCTATATTATTGGTGGTGAAGTTAAATTTATGATGCATTCTTGTTTGCTCCCTAAATTTTGTGGCATTTGAATTTTTCCTGAGTTACTTCTATAATCTTTAATTATTTTTTGAAAAACTGAATTATTAAACAAGAAAAGAAGAAGATAAGTTTTGCCCCCACTAGATCCCCCCAAAAATGATATTTTGTCCCCTTTTTCAATCTCTTCTCCCTACTCCAAATCCTGACTCCGTTATTTGTTATGTCGTTGTTGTGATGTGTGATTTAATTTGTGACTATTAATATTTGTACACTACAACATATTTTCTTTTTTACCAAAAAAATGAAATTTTCTTTGGTTTTTTCCTGGTCCGACGTTTTGAGCAAAATGCGTCTAGATATTTAATGGCAACAAAAAACTCCAGACATATATTATTATAATTAGCTGGGCTGGGATTTGTTCAAACTTCAACTTCCATCAACCAGAATCGTACTTGTTTGTCAATTTTTTTAAAAAAAGAATAATAAATAATAAAAGTATCACATATAATAATTAAAGGTTTGACAGCGTCGGGGAAGTGGGGAAGGCCGAAACGACTCCTGCATGCAATAAAATTAAAAAGGATAAAACTGAGACATTGGTTAGGTTACTTAAAATTGAGGTTATGCAATATCCAAATTTGAATAAAACGATTTGTATTCAACAAAAGCGGCAATATTATATTCAGAAATATTTCCTAGCTACCTCAATTATTATAGTTATTTAATTCATTAACTTTTCTCGTTAATGGTATTCTGATATGTTAGGTATAGTTCGTACTTTAAGTTTGATATGTTTTTGCCTTAGTGGCCGATGGATGCCCCAAACTTTTTATATTGTGCAGATTAAATATTTTAGGTTGAATGACTAATCACCACGGTTTCTAGCGAGCGTCACAAACCGCCCTCTTCTGTTATCGTCAATTGACCCTCTCAACTCATATTTCTCACGTAGTTCGTCGGACTTGGTATCAAGGATAGAAGCGATTGTTAGACAGTTTCTCCTGCAATCTTTGATTCCTGTTGCACTCGAACTCCTAGTGGTCAAATATTTTATCTGGGAGGAGCTCCGTCAATCCGCTGCTCATCGATAAACGAAGCTTTGATTATCCTTTTGACGCTCTTACTACCTAAGAGACTGGTATTTACCTAGAGCTTCTCCTTCCAGGCTTTCTTCCCTTTTCTGCTGGGGTTGGGGTAGAAAGCCGTAAGCGCGCGGTGGGGGTGATAATTAGTATATTACATTTACTATATGCATATAATTGGGCGGATCTGGCTTAATTAGCCAAGTTTGGGCTAGCTAGCTAGGTTCTTTTGATTAAATAACTAATACGTAATAATGTAACCAAAAAGGATTAATAAATAAATATAAATTACATTTGAAACCATTTTTTTTTCCATCTCAGATCAACTATTAAGAATTAATAAATCTAAAGTTAATAAATAATAATTAATGATCATTTATTTAGTTATTTTAACCTAAAGTGATAGTGGTAGCAACTGCACGTTATTTTATCCTATATTTACTTTCTAAACTTATGGTAATTAAGCTTAAACGATATACAATACGCAATTGAAAAAATATATACATTTTTGTATGTATATTTGTCCGGATTGGAAATCAAAAGCAGTAGGAAAATAAGAAATTTAAAAACAACAAGACATGAATAAAATTGATCAATCTTATCAATCTAAATTCATTCAAAATTTCAAATTCCAACAAAAAATTTCTTTTTTTTTCTTTTTCCTATTTGGGCAATTCGCCCCATTTTTCTAACACCTTCTAACTGAATTAAATATTCACAATTGCAAAAAAAAAAGGAAAATGTATACAATATTCATCATCAATCTGTATATTTTTAACTAGCTATATATCATGATCATCATCCATATATCTCAAGACGGATATGAGGAAATCAAATTGGTGGGTATGCAAGAAGAATTTCTCCAGGCCCTGGAATGTAACCTAAGCAGTTCCCTGGCCCTTTCCTTTAACTTCGATCCACAATCAACTTGAAGAACCAAGCACAACTTCGCAGCAACGCCAATCTGCATCATTTCCTGGATAATTCCAGGAGTTGCAGAAAACTTTGAAATCGAATGTAAAATCCTGACAGCTCTTTCGCTGGCAACATGAGAAACCCTCAAAATCTTCTTTGAAACAACAGCTAATCCAGCGCCGTGCTTAAGCAGTTCGGCTCTACCATCAGCGCACTGGCAAAGCAAATCCAGGATAATTAATATCATTTCGCAGACCCTTTTCTCTGATGAATCGAGTAGAAGATCTATTAAGACTGGCACGGCTCCAGCTTCAACTGCTTTGATCCTGTTACTTCCCCAGGGGCACGAATTTATCAGAATTTTGAGAGTTGCCTTTGAGGATTTTTGCGAAACTTGATCTTTCAAAATCTGAGATAATTCTGAAAAAAAATCGCGTTTTAAACTATTCAATAGAGACGGTTCGGCTACGTCCACCATTGATTTGAGCAGCATGATGGCGTATGCCCGTGATTCGTAGCTCCCGTACTGCATGATCCGAGTTAAAGAGCCAACGAACTCGGCATTGTTGAGTGAGTTCAGGCCCGATTCAGATAACTGGAGCGAGTACAGAATGCTTAAGGCCTCATCAGTGGCTTTCTGCGAATCCGATAAATCTTCCGAAACTTCTGCTGCGGAAGCTTCTAGTGTCTTCTTCACGATCAACGAAGACAGAACCCCAGCTGCGCCGGCTGCTTCCATGGATCTTTTATTGGTCTGATTTTGAGAAGCTATGGATTTCAGGGTTTGCAGGGATTTCATTTGAGTATGTGTGGAGGTGGCGTCGTTGAGAAGCTTCAACAGCTGAGATTTGCTGACGGGGGCTTTAGGCGTCGGCAGCCTTTCGATTCCTTGGGCGGCGTGGAGAGTGCACCAGGATTGAATCAGACGGCGGAGAATGATGTTTGGGGTTAATAATTCCTGGTCTGATGAGACAAGAAGCTGTTTCGTGACCGGGCAGGTGTTGTTTTTCAGGGAAAAGATCCATTCTTCGATGCTATCTCTGTCGTAGGTTATGCCTGTTGGAACTGTTACCGGATCTTTCATGATTTCTAGACTAATCGGACAGATGAAATATGGGGGGACTTCGATTTCCGCCATTGATGGAGAATGAATTGAAGATGAAGGTTGCGATAAAAAACTTGGCAGGAGAAGAAGTGGATAACTAATCAGAGGATTTGAAGAAGATGAGGTTGTCTTGTATTGAATTGAAGAGGTTAGAGTTGAGGGTTTGGTTTTATATGGAGGAGAGAGCAGCAAAGAGAGATTCAAAATTGTGAAAGTCAAAACACGGAAAAATATTGTGTGCAATGTGTGTGTGTGTGAGAGAGAGAGAGAGAGTCTAAAGTGTGTAAGACAAATTATTATTTGACTTTCTATTTTTTAATAAAACACGTGGAGGTTTATTGCTAGCTCGTGCTTAATTTATTGAAGATGGTCAAAGCCATTCATATTTTATTCATGTCCAATGGAATTGGTAGTGACATTTTTATTACGTCAATTTACTTATTTGGATGACTCGGGATCCATCCATCATCCCCAACTGCAATTCTTAACCTAATTACCTTATAACTTAGGTCAAATGTCATTTTTATCCCTAAAGTTCACCTTTATCTCGCATTAGCCCCTTAAATTTTATAAGTGATACCATCATTCACCCAACTCTACAATTTGTATCACATTGTTCTCTCAACTCATTTTTCGATGTAATTCTTAATGATGCCCTCGAAAATAATTCCTCAATATTTTTACGTAATTTCAACTGAGTGTATGAGACTTTTCGTGTATTTTCGGTGGTCCTTTATGGTGGGGGTTCCGATCCCTGCCCTTTATATAAACGTGTTCGTAGTCCAAATCGTATTAGGGTTAAGAGTTCTTATTACCTTAAATTTCGGTTATTAGAGTTTTTAGTCAGATTAGGACTCCGTTTTAACTGGGCCTTTATATAATGCGATTATTAATCCTTATTAGAGCTTAGTCCAAATATCTTTTAATAATTATTGGACTTTTTGTTATATTGGATTGGACCCAAAATATCGAATCCCATCACTTACCGGAGAAAAATGCACATCTTTTATGCCTGAGAAATTTAAGCGCATATTCATAATTTCTATTTCCAACATTAGGGTTAAAAAGATTCAGATAAAATTTAGTTTATAGGTTGAGACTGAATTAATGGAGTTAAATACATGTCTTCCTCTTGATCATATGTTTACGTCATATAATAATAATAATAATAATAAACTCCTAAGCTTATGACATTATAAAAAAATAAAATTAGTCAATTAATGAACTTGTGGCATGACTCAATTTTGAAGTGATCTCCAAAATATTTGAACTGAAGAAAAAATTAAAAGTCGTCGCTTAAATATTTATGCCCATCATGATACACGTATTTGGCTGCCGACAGTAAGTGGTGGATGTAAAATGGTATAAAATAAGTTTAAATTATTCTTGAATACAAGTTTTAATTTGTTTTATGCAGTTTTATAAATAAATACTTAATTCGTAGTTGGCTGCTGGACATTCGCTGTCTGAGGCCGTGCTGGACCAACCTGGCCCAATTGCTATTGACCAAGCCCAGCTGGCATCGATATTAATTCAACTCAATATGTATTTTATATATTCAAAAAATAAATAAGAAAAAAAACAATATTAGCTATAGTCTCCCGTATTTGTTTTATGAAGTAAAATGGGGGGAAAAAATCATAAAGTCAGCCCTGTCGATTTCCTTAGTAAGAAGCTAGGTATATTATTGAGGGTGATTTATTACTTGGAAAGAAGAAATAATGAAATTAAAATTTTGTCTTCCATTAATAACAGCCATAGAATAATTATACCACTGAATTATAGTTGCAAACTAGGAATTGGCAATATATATCCTCAAAACAAATCAATAGGGGAAGTAAACGCAAGTTGCGTCGGTGGCCACATATCTGGTCCATATCCTTAGGAACAGCAGACTTTTTATTTTTATTGCTAGCTTCATTTTCCAATTTTCTTTTCCTTTGTGATTGATTATCATCTTATGAATTTATAAGAGTTGATTAATTTGTGGCACATGCACGTAGTCTTTGTGTTTTAAAGCAACCATGCCAAGTCAATTATGTTGGAAAACAAAATTAAAGCAAAAAAAAATAAATTAAAATAACAATTTTTAATTTCTTAGAAACATCGAATTTAAAGTATTTAGAACTCTCAATGCTAAATAAAAAAGAGACACTAGCTATAAGTGAGCCACTAACTAATAACAATTAAAAATGACTATTTTATATGTACAATTAATAAATTTATATTTATATAATTGATTGAGTTTGTGAGTAGCGAAAACGTATGTAATTTCAACATACATGGCCGAACTAACTTATTCACACCCACGTAAAGTAAATAAGTTTAAACTGTGGTTATGGCTGCTTGAATTTGAAACACGTGAAAACTTAATTATTTTAGTAATTAAAAGGCTGAAAGTAGTGTTGGAGATAAGCACTGCCTTAGAACTGGACAAATTACAATCAATTCTGGAACAGTATAACACGTGAAAATAGTGATTCGGATCTAACCAAATTTACTTAAACGTTGGGATCAATTTGTAATCGTAACTTAGTGTTTTGGTGCTATATTAATTTAATCAAAAGACCTGTGTTCAAGTTCCCCGAAAATATAGTCTCCATTAATAGAGAGGATTTTATACTTAAATAATTCAACCAGTTCGAAATGGACTTGCGAAACAACGAGAAGTAAAACAAATATACTTAACTGTTTGCTACTTAGCCGGATGACGATCGCCACAATTTTTGTTTTTCCACTTTGTGGTGGTACACACTAATTACACTGTGGGTTCCTCTCTCATGGCTAGATCTCTGTATCTCTCTCATGTAATAAAGTAATTAATTCTATTCTTAAGATTTGGTGTAACTGAGAGTCTGAGACATAAACCCTCATGTTTAAATTACAATCTCCCCCGAGGTAATGAGGTTGCCATAATATTCAGGTAAAAAATAAAAATAAACAAAACTTATAAAAATTATATGGCACACAAAGGCTTTTACGTACATGAGATTTCAAATCACTGTCTGCTAAATTTTGGACACTCAGGGTATTTGAAACGCAAAACTCCAGATTTACCCAAATCTTTGATAATCTCTTATCTTTGTTTGTTCCAACTTATCCGTTGTATTGTATGCAAAAAAAAAAAAAAAAAACAAAAACAAAAACAAAAACAAAAACTTATCCGTTGTATTTAGACCTTTTATCCATTTTGGGCCATTTGTTGGACTATAATCTCGACAACCCAAGTAAAACCTGTCGCGAATATCTTTTTCTTGGGCCACGTTTTTTGCTTCAAAGCCCAATAGTTATATTGGTCTTAGTCTGATGAATTTCAGTGTTATTGGACTCTTAGATTTGTCTATATCTGGATTCAAATCCTTTAAACTTGTCTATTTAATGGTCTTAAAATTTGCAAATCCATTCTTTACATACATCTTTAATTAAAATATAATTATCCCAAATTATTAATTGAAAATGTATTATACCCAACCAAGCAACCGTTTTGCCTCTAGAATTTGACAACATTTACCAAGAGCTAAATTTAAGAAAAAGTAATATACATGTAGGAGCCGACCAGAATGAGTCGGCGACTTGGTTAAAAAAATCCACCGAAATCATAGCGAAAGCGAGTCCATAACATTTCAGATAAAGATAACATATCCTCTTCCTTTGATCCGGCTGCAAATGGAAATTCAGAGTGGGTTGGGGTTGCTTATTGCCCCGAATAAAGAGGTCTCCAATGTTGGGAGTTTCAAAGTGGTTAAAAGTCTAAGCCTACGCAATGCACCGGTGGCTGTCAGACATTCTTCTATCAAAAGTATCGGAGTATTGTTGGAGATTCAATTCGATAGTTTGTTGGAAAACAATTCCAAGATTGTACGTGCATGCCTGTCCCTGAGAAGCAGCTTGGAATTTCCTACATAAGTCTGGTTCCCAAGGGTAGTAAAGCCTAAAGTAATATTTTGAAAGTTAATTAGGACACGCATTTGCCCAACCTCTTTAATTTATATTGAATGTAGGTTTATCACTAGTTAAGTGGAAATTTTTTCAGTTTAATAGCACTGTAAATCGATATTTATTTATAATGCGCGAAACCCACTTAAATATCTTCGACTCTTTTCAAAACGTCAATTAACTTTAAATTTTCTCTTCTATTCAAATTATAAAAACTATCTTTTAATTTAACATATTTAACCTATTTGTAAAAATTATAAATAACAATATAATTCAAAAAATATGCACATGTCGAGTGTGTATATCGCTTTCCAAATTATGTCACCATTACTATTGAATTAATTGACCTTAACCTAACTCAACTCCCAAAAGCTAGCTCAAGAGGGGAGGTTTGCCAAGTCATTATATAGTGAACTCCACATCTTTGATTATTTGATGTGGGATGGTTTAATACACCCCTGTCACGCCCAGGGCCGCGGAATATGCGGGACAAACTGGAGCGTAAAATGATTTGCAGGAATATCTGCGATGAGCAGGGGTGGAGAGACAGACCGAGAATCGAACCCGCTCTGATATCATATTGAATTAATGGAGCTTGACCTAACTCAACCCGCAAAAGCTAGCTCAAGAGGGGAGGTTTGCCAAGCCATTATATAGTTAACTCCACATCTTTGATTATTCGATGTTGGATGGTTTAATAATTACTTTTTCATTTCTTTTCTTAGAGAGTGCACCGAGTATCACACATCTTCTATTTCCAAGAATCAGATGACGAGGTTGAACGACATTCTTTCCCGAGATTCTGACCATCTATGGTGAATGTGTGTTTGTTGATGAAGAATGGAGACTCTCAGTTGAGAGAGAGAAGTCTTTCATTCGAAAGAGTAATTTTCTTATGGAATAACACTTATACTCCCTCGACCTAAGGATAAATATAACTAGACCCTCTATACTATTGAAAATTACAGAAACATTCCCTCGACTATGGCTCTATCTAACACTTGGGTCGTACCGTTAGTTATTTTCTTATTTCATGTAGATTCTAACGTCCTACTAACTCGACAAAAACTTACTTACTTCGCTCATTTCATGTATAACAAATACTATAATAAAAATGTTATGGATAATTTAGTCATTTCACAACTTTTCGTTAAGTTTTTAAGGTTTTCGTTAGGGTTAGAGGATCTATCTGTAATTTCCAATAATACAGGGAATCTAGCTGTATTTACCTATAAGTCGAGGGGGTGTTAGTGTAATTATCCCTTTTCTTATTCCAAAAGACGACTCAAAACTCGATTATACCAAAATTGATCATTACTTTGTCATTTTTTTTTCTTAGAGAGTGCACCGAGTATCACACATCTTCTATTTGCAGACGACATGCTGATCTATGGTAGGGCTGACCCAGAAGCTATGAATTCGATCAACGATGTCATCAACACTTATGCTGCGGTCTTTGGTCAAGTCATAAATAAAGAAAAGTCCTCTATTTGCTTTAGCAAAAAGTGAGTTCAGGTGCAAAAGGTGCTATGTTAGGACAATTGGGTGTAAACCTGGTTGACAAGTTTGACTTATATCTTGGTCTTCCTTCAATAGTGGGAGCGAATAAAGTTGCTCTCTTTTCATTCATCAGAACTCGTATCTTCGACAAGATCAAAGGCTACTCGGAAAAATTCTTATCTATGGCGGGCAAGGAAGTTCTCATCAAGGCTGTCCTTCAATCTATGCCGACATACGCGATGGGTTGTTTTAAACTCCCTAACTCATTTATAGGAGAGCTTGAAGCCCTTATTCGTAATTTCTGGTGGCATAACGGAGACAAGAAACAAATTCACTGGCTTTCTTGGAACCGACTGTGCGATACGAAGAAGTCGGGTGGACTGGGGTTCAGGGATCTTAAGAGCTTTAATACAGCTATGTTAGCGAAACATGCATGGAGAATCATGACAAACCCGGACTGTCTGCTGTCAAAAATCTTGAAGGCCCGATATTTTCCCAATGTGGATTTTGAGCAAGCAACAACAGGAAGGAACCCTTTTTTTAACTTGGGAAGCATCGTGGGCACTAAAGAGCTTATTCTTGAAGGCATGAGCTGGAGAGTTGGGAATGGTTCGAGAATTCGTGTATGGAATGATAGATGGCTGCCGAACTGCACTCCGGCACTCCCGGCATCCCACAATACAACCCGGCTGCAAATTATTACCCCGTAGTGGTGTCTGAACTGATTGAGCAAAATCCGATAAGATGGAACCGTGAGCTTGTGAACGACACTTTCTTGAGAAACGACGCCGACATTATTCTGGGGATTCCCCTTGCACAGATCCAATATCCTGACCGAATGACTTGGAAATTCAACAAAAATGGTAAGTTTACATTAAAATCTGCTTATCATTTGTCTATGGAGATTAATTCTCGGGAATCCCCTGCTGTTTCTGGTGTTCGGGATAATGGTATTTGGAGTAAAATCTGAAAATTGAAAACTTTGCCAAAAATTAAGATTTTCTTGTGGCGTATTTGCCACAAAGCTATTCCTACGTGTAGTAACTTAATTTTTTGGCATTGTTACATGGATGACAAATGCCCGTTATGTCAACACAAAGGGGAGAACTCACTCCACGCCTTGATTAAATGTGATTTTGCTAGACAAGTTTGGGCTATTTCGATTCTACCATGGAGAATTATTTGTTCCCTTGAATCTGGGATTAGAAGTGGATTAGCTATCATTATGGGACGCCTGAATGTTGATTATGGTTCTTTGTTTTGCCATATTCTTTATTTACTGTGGTCTAACAGGAATAATGCAAGAGCGGGTGAAAAGTTTTGGGATCCTTCTAAATTGGTTCAAATAGCTTTTTCACAGGCTTCTTCTTTTCGGGAATCATTCTCTTGTAATGCTGATCAGATGGTTAACAGGTCTCAGGCAAAATGGGAGAAACCACAGCTGGACTACATAAAATTGAATTTTGATGCAGCTTTGTTCAGTCAACCGAACAGAGTTGGGATAGGCGTGGTAGCTAGGAATTCGGATGGCCATGTTATTCGATGGGAAAGTCAACAAACCTTAAACGAGATTGCTTTGACCCGGAGATAGCTGAAGCATTCGCTGCTATATCGGCATTGAAGGTGGCGAGAGATTTTAGATGGAGAAAAGTCATCTCGAAGGTGATTGCATCAACCTGATTCGCAAGATTCAAGCTCAAGATGATGACTCTTCTAGTATAGGCAATTTAATTTCTGATATTCATAACTTGTTTAGACATTTTGATGCTATTTCTTTTTCTTTCGTTCATCGAGAGGCTAATTCTATTGCCGATTCCCTTGCTCGAAATGCAGTTTCGACTTGCATTGGTTCCACGGATATTCCCAACTCTACTTGGGACTTGTTTGTTGCTGATTCTTATTAATGCATTTTATATTTTACCTTCAAAAAAACAATTATGTAACCATTATGAAATAATATTCCTCTCATTATTGTGACATATACTCAAACTTGATCGTCGCCATCGATATATACACTTATGTATTAAAGTTAAACCATACACCAGCCGCCGATCGAGGCATTACAGTTTCAAAAGAATTTATATCTAACCTTACAATCATGAAACAAAAGTTTCTTATCGACTTTTTTTAATCAAATAGGAAGAATCTGTTTATCTTAACCTTAAGTAAAATCAAACTAGAAACACCAAATAATCAACTTTTACCTTCTAGATTTATTAATTCTGGAACACTGGTCGCTCTTATAATCACTTCAATTTTTTGTCAGAAAAAAGCGTTTGCGCCAAAACATTCTAGTATATTTATTAGATATATATAGGGTGAATTACATCAGGGTCCCTGAAGAAGGCCATATTCACATTTTAGTCCAGTTAGATCCGGATATTATACATAAATCCCTTGATCACGTTGACCGTTAGTCATCCGTATGTTCAACCGTATGTTCAACCGTTAAATATTTATGAATTAAATTCTTTTTTTACTTTTTTAAATGGGCGGGAATTTTTAAATAGGCACATAAGTATTTGACCTATTTGTATTTCTTGAGAAATATAGCGGTTATGTAGTTATTTCTCGTCTCAATAAAGAAAAGGAAGGAAAAACATTAATATTAAGAAAAATGAAAATTAAGAACATCAATTTATGTTAAAAATTAAATATTTATTACTTAATAAGAATAAAACTAAATCTTATCTCATTAAAAAGATAAATGAAAAATAATCAGACTCTCTCACTTTTACCACCGCCGCCGTCGGTAGCACCACCACTGCCGCCATTGCCGCCGCCTAGTGAGTTCTTCCCTTCTTCTTCTTCTTCTTCTTCTTTCTCTTTCTCTTTCTCTTTCTCTTTCTTTCTTTCTTTCTTTCTTCTTTCTTCTTTCCGCCACCACCAAAATCGCCCCCACTCCCTCACCCCCAAATCGAGATCTGACACTACCATCACCGCCAAAGCCATCACTCATCCCTACCCCGAAAATCAGATCTGCCACCACCATCAACGCCAAGGCCACCACCATCCTACCCCAAAATCAGATCTGCCAAGGCTTTGAATAATAGAACTGATTTGAGCTTCATCATATTTTTCGAAGGGGAAGTTTCTCTATCTTTCTTATAGAACTTTATTCTGCTACTTGGATTAATTTGGGTGTTGGAGACAACTTCTGCTTTCGGATCTCTTGAATTCTTGGGGTCCTCCTTTTTTTTCCCCATGTTTTATATGCTAAAACTGATTGGAGTTTGTAATGCAATTATGTCACAGCGGTTCAAAAAAATTGATTCAAACAGATGGGAATTCGCCAACGAAGGATTTCAGCAAGGGAAGAAGCATTTCCTGAATCACATCAAGAGGAGAAAGCAAAATCCTCAAAAAGGATTTTCCCTTGGCACTAATTACATCGAAGTCCATAAAGTATAATATAATAACATTACAGTTCCGGGGTAATGCAGTCAATAAAAAAAGTGTAACTCCCACTATTAGAAAGTAAAAAAAAAAATTAATTTATAAATACTTAACAGTTAAACAGACGGATGACTAACGGTCAACGTAGTCAAGGAACCTATATGTAATATCCGGATCTAATTGGACTAAAATGTAAATATAGCCTTCTGCAGGGACTCTGATGTAATTTGCCCATATATATAACACATGAAGTTCGGGGGTTATAAATAAATAAATTTTTTTTTGGTGCAATATAAATAAATAAATAAACATTATGAATTATGATGATTAATCAATCACCTAATATGCCTAGTTAAGGTAGCAACTTCAACGCAAGGCGAATCTTTCCAAACATCAGAATGCATTCTCAAAATCTCTCGCGCTTTATGCTTCAGATGCGACGCGCTATGCGCCTGCATCACCATGCAAAGCTTCGCCACCGTACCCACCCTCAACATCTCCTGAAGAACCCCATTCGTCCCTGAATATTTCGAAATCTGCCATATTATCAGCATCGCTCTATCATCCGCCGTCGCTGAAACCTTCAAGATCCGCCGCGTCACCACCGCGATACCGGCGGCGTGACCCAGAAGCTGAGCTCTTCCGTCTGCGCACGTACACAAATGATACAGAACTCCCAGAACAAGCTCCGTAGTTTTCTTTTCCGGGTTTCTCAGTTCCACCTCAACCAGATCGAAAATCGTGCCCGATTCCACCATCATGATCCGGTTTCTCCCCCAAGGACAGGTTTCCAACAACACGTATAAAAGCGCATTTATTCCCTGCTGGGAAATGACGTTTTCACGTAAATGACACGCAATACTTTTGAAGAACTCGGGTTTTAGTCGCTCGAGGAATCCTGGAATATTTGCCTTCTTCACCACCGCTTTCAACGCGTACGCTGCGTGTGATTTCACCGTGCTTTTCTTATCGCTCAACCCGAAAACCCACTTTAGAGAATCGAATATCTCGTCGTTTTCGGTAAGGGGTCCTGATTGACTGGTTAACGGAGCCCGAACTATGTAAAGAATACTAAGAGCTTCTTCCAGGCCATCAGTTACCCTTTTTTTGTAACACAAAATGATAAATTTTATTAACTCCTTACCCAATCCAGCTTCCACCATATAAACCCTGTTTCTATCACTCTCCAGCGCGAGAGCTTCCAATTTCTGGAGCGTCTTCATCTGCGAACCGGGGCAGCCCAGATCAGGAATCAAATTAATAACGTAGAATTTGCTGAGCGGCGGCTTTGGAGTGGGGATCCTGTGGATGCCGTAGGCTGCATTTACGGTGCACCAGCCCTGGATCAGACGGCGGAGCGTGTGGTTGGGCGTTAACTCCGAGTCTTTTGGCAGGTCCTGTTTGGTGACGGGACAAATCGTGTGGTGATTCTTGAATAGCCATTTTTCGATGCTGTCCCTGTCGTAGGTGATCCCTGTGACGGCGGTGACGGGATCTTTCATGATTTGGAGTGAAATCGGGCAGACGAAATACTCGGGAATTTCTATATTTGGAATATTTTCCATTGCTGTGATACATGCGAATCGAAGCTGGGAAATTTAGTTGAAAGATATATATATATGGGTGGACTAAAATAGTTTTGGTAAGAGAATGCGGCTATGGGTTTTAACTTATACCTGCCCTTGGAATTTGGAAACAAATCGAGGAAAATAAAAAGGGGAGAAATCAAGAAATGATCATATGAAGTCGTATATTCTCACGGGGCAATTTTCGGTGGTCAAAATGGCGGAAAAATTGTGTGGAACGGCCAAGATTTTGGAGACTTGGCCTGGAAACAGCATTGAATATATATTCACAATAATATACAGTTCAGTTGCTATACTTGCTAGGTGCAATTAATGCTATGAAATAAAAATAAAAGTATTTGCAGTACTCTGGAAATTTTAATAGTATTTTGAAAATTTGACTTTCTTCGTTGAATGAAAAGTATGGTTATATATGTAATAATGGAATGTAATGTAAGTGTGTGTTAATTTTGTATTTCTTTGGCTATGTAAATTTATACTAAATTTTGATGAGAAAAGTATTAAGTCATATCTATTGTTTTTTTCGTTTTCACGATTTTCATTTTGAACTAGTTAGCTAGGAAAATGAGTTTTAATATTTTTAATTCTGACAAAACTGCTTAATTACTTCTGAAAATACTCAACGTTAAGGCAAATGGTGAATGGCTGTTTTTTCTATCTTTTTTATTTTCCCGTAGATTCTTTCATCGTGAAAAAGCTAGCTAGCTTAACAATTTTGAGAAATAAATGTCAAAGGAAAAATTAATAGCAACATCAAATTAAAAAGGCAGAAAAAGGTTAAAGATTGGAAAAACTGGAAAAGCCATCTGATTGACTTGCTTGTAAAAGTTATGTATAGGACTGGGTTTAGCCATCTTAAACCTAACTTAAGTTTGTGTGCTTATGCATATATGACATAATAATAATTAATGAATTTTATATATGTTGTATTTTATGTTTGGTTGACCAAGATTTATTCAAGTACACTAAAAATAAAATATATAATTTGAAAATTATTAATGGTTCTGATGGAGTAGTAATAATCAAAATTGATTAATGATGTCCGGCGCCAAGTCAACGGTCAAATAGGCAAAGTCTTTAGCCAATTGACTCAACTACGATCCAACTGACTGTTGAAATTTCTGAATGGATCTGTGCTGTGCGACTCCACAGTTCACACACACACCACAGACCACACTCCCCTTCAATCCCGCCTAACTAATTCTCAAATCTAAAAGAAGAGAAATGTAAAAATTCAGAAGAGACTAAAAACAAATTTTATTTAATTATATGGATTTCTCATCTTATTAAATAGAATATAGATGATTATTATCCCCAAAAGTTTTGGGATACTTGTTTTTACGAGTTATAATACAAGGAAATATAATTAGTCAAACGAATTTTGACAATGGTCTATGATGAAATGAGATCTATGATGAACGGATACTTTTAAAAATTTATATCGTCGTATCTATATCGTGTCGTATATGTATCGCCGTCTCGTATCTGTATTTCATTTGATGAGACCGATGTGGGTATCGTCCCAACTTGTGTATCAAATTTTGTAAAATTAAATTTCATGTCATAAAAAAGTAAAAATATTCCAAGACACTAACGAGTAACCTGAACAATAGCCCATGTTAACCCAAAAAACGAAACCCAATTCATACGGTCCAGACTAGCTTAGGCCACAAGCCCAATACCCAGAAATCCCTGATGATTCCCAAATCACCACTCCAGCTCTCCTGCTCGGTAACCTAACCATGGAAAGAAGACGAAATACCACGCCACTACTGATAGAATCAAGGTGCGCAAATATGAATTTTCACTTTCGCGTGCTTGTGTTCTGATAGTTATTGTGCAAATTCATCACCGTTCGTTGTGTATGTGTGAAATTGTATCATGCCGCAGCATCCTTATGCTCTCTCATGAACCAAGAAGGAAAAGCTCAATCCTGGAATTATTTGAATTTCTAGTACAAATAGGGCAATAATTACCACTTCCTTTTTGAGTTAAGTTGTTTAACTGTCCCTTTTCTATTCTACATTCGACGCCCACCAGTTTTGAAACACCCTGTGATGGGAGTGCGGGTCCGTGAAAATAGAGGGTACAGGTTCTAAGTGTAGGTTAGTTTGAAGGACTTGGTCTTGCCTACACTGTGTTTATGTTTCTGTTCAGATTCGGTCTTCGTGTTTTCTTTGATGCATTTAGTTTGTCAATGTTGCTAGGAAATGTTTTATTCTTTGGTTGCTTGTTGTTCGATAACATAATAGACTTATCTTGTTGTTCTTTTCTTTATTTTCTTAATATGGTGTTCCTGAAATTATGCTGATATGAATTGTTCAATGGAGTGATATTCCATAAGCTGATGGCTATGAAACATTTTTTTGTTGGTGTTTTTGTTTTTCGTAATTCCATGTAATAGATTAATCAGCCATGCCTTATTTATCTATTATTCGCGTGCTTTATTTTTGTGCCTAAGATTTTTTGTTTATCCGAAATATGCGGTTTGGATTGTGATTGTAATAAAAAATAAGTTGTTGCTAACTGCTTATTTATTGTTGAATTGCCTCGCTGCTATTCTAAAAATTTGTTAAGTTGGTTCTTATCATCGACTTGAAAACTTCCGTTTAGAGTATAGCATGGATATTCCCAATTATTACTTCCACAAGTTTGGTAATATGAAGTGCAATTAGACCCTCTTTTTTCTAATCAAATTGAAAATAAATTCACTATTGATCACCGATCATTCCTATCTGCTGCGCAGGTGCAACAATGGTTAAAGGCTATTATAGTTAGTGCTACTACACACTAGTAGATGGAATTATCTGTGAGTTCTCTTCCTTAGTTAATTAGATTTAAACATAATTCTGCTAAAAATTTCTTGACATTCTTTTTTCCTTTTCTTTTTTACTTTTTTAGCATGATGAGTCGGGCACGCCAAG
This sequence comes from Verbena officinalis, assembly GCA_958496215.1. NCBI lineage: Eukaryota > Viridiplantae > Streptophyta > Magnoliopsida > Lamiales > Verbenaceae > Verbena > Verbena officinalis. The sequence continues at coordinate 28,749,281 of OY292390.1, read as the reverse complement.
CAGGATTGGTGACAGGACTACTAGTGATGTTGTTGTACGCATTAGAACACAAGAGGGCCGTGATGATTGGATTTACTGCCATTCAGACATTCTTGTAAATAAAAGCAAGTATTTTGCCGATCGCCTATCTGATAATTGGCCGACATGCCAAATTCTTGATTCCCGTAACTGTGTTGAGGTTTACTGTGAAGAATCCGACTTTGACCATCACATTACAGTTCTTAGACTATTCTATGCCACATCAGATGTCACAGCAGCCGACTTATCTAGTGTAAAAAACACACTCGGCATACTCAGAGTATCTGTTGATTTAGGATGCCCTCAAATCATTTCCACTTGTGTAGGCTATTTGGAAGCCGTCCCTTGGGAAGAATCTGAAGAAGAGGAAATCTTGAAATTTATACCGGGAATGGGATCTCAAGCCGAACCTATACTTGCTCGTCTCCAGCCCGTTAATCCAACGGCTGTAGTTAAGATTTTTACATCAGCCATCCGATTTGCCACGTCATCACCCCCTTCCTTGATGAATGATCTGAAGGTCTCTGCTCAGGAACAGCTCGAGTACATGCTGACTGAGGACGATGATTCTCCTCTGTTAAGTCCAGATGATGAAATGAAATCTGAAGCAAGGCAATGTGTGAACAGATTACTAGCAAGATTCGTGAATCTTGTTGATTCTTTGCTTGGAGATCTCCAAGAATCGCTTCCTGATGCAGGAAAAATGGAGTATTTCCAGGCTTATTTAGCTGATTTATCATGGGCTTCTCAAATTTTGACGAAATTGGAAACTTCCAGTGATTTAGGTCACATATGGGTTGAGATATCTGTAAAAATATTGAAAATTGCTGAAAATAGTGAAGTGGGTTCGTTAACTGCGTTGAAGTTGAAAATTGTTGAGGTGAGTGGTAAAGTGTTGGAAGCTATAAGTTATGGAACTGTTATATTGCCTAGTGCAAAACGGCTTCACATGGTTAAAATCTGGCTTCCTTTTGTGAGATCCGTGAAGTGTTGTGTTGATTCTGTTACTTCTGATGAAGATAATGATCTGGTGGTGAAATCTGATGGTGAGATGTGGCAATCCTTGGAATCTGCATTTGTATCCATGATTCTTACATTGCCGTCTTCAGACCAAGCAGAAATTTTGACTGAGTGGTTAGAAAGTAAAGAAATTAGGTATCCGGATCTTACTGAGGCGTTTGAGGTTTGGTGTTATAGGTCCAAAGTTGCCAAACGAAGGCTGGCTTTGATCGATGGGAATAATCACCCTACTAACAAAGTATGATTTCTGAACTATTATTTTTGCGGAAATCTGTAAGCAAATTAATGTATCACCCTAGATTAGAGCGTTGAAAAATGTTTGTATGTGGTGTAATATTTCAATTGTCATAGCTTCAATGCCTAAGTTCTTTGTATTATAAGTTCATTCGGGCGTTATTTTGCTGGTGTGAAAATATAGCGGTTGCAGTCTTGCAGAATAGCTGCAGAATGTTGCGCTCTGCTTGAACTGCAGCTTGAAACTTGTTGATGTAATCTGACTCAGTAATGTGAAATTGTTTGAAATTTCTGTGAAGTTTAATTTTCTACCCCTAATGACAATGGTTAAGAATTCACATGTAGCTTGTTTTTCCTCCGTTTAACAACAATGTTTAAAAGATGGAATTTCATTGACCTTAGAAAAAACATTTCTTGCTAATCTTCTTGGCAGGTCTTAGATAGAGAAAGATGTTTATCTCAACTTAAATTGTAAATATATGTGAGAAAATAAAGTAACATCCTTGACCTATAAACTCTTATGTTTTTTTTTTTTTTTCTCAAATTATTTTCGTTCTTCAATCATTGTATCAACAAAACACTCTCATCCCAAACTCGGTGCTTAACATTAAGAAAAATAATAAAGCAAAACATGAAGGAAAAGCGAAAAAGCTGCCAAAAGGTTAAGAAAATAGAATGGTGCATCTATTATCAGTTATGGTATTGACCTACTGGTAAGTGGAAAGCACCAAGCAGCTTGATTTTGACAAAATTAAAAACTAGTCTACAAAGTCTCGCTTGCCTTGAAGAAAGGTATAATTAAAGTTATTAATACATACAAAAACATACATAGTTTCATGCATTTATCATTCTATATTGGCAAAAAACGCAGAGCCAAGAATACCAAATCATAGGATTGAAATTCACTGTTTATTCTTCTATACCACCCAAAATATCAGCTTTTCCACATTCATTCTGTCTACAGCTACAATCTCGATATACAAGTACAACATCCAATTAATATACTATGTTATATCTATAAGAATACAAATGGTTCTCCTGAAATGTACGTATATATATACTATCTAAGGCTTCTTCCTTTCTACACCTGTCCTATCATGCTACCGAAACCATTTGGTTCCCTAATTTCAACCCCTTTTCCTAATTGCATGCTTTCATTCGGCATAAAAGTTTGGTGCCCGCCCGACATGGAGAGGTCGCTTTCACCGTGTGGGAGTCCAAGTGTGAGAGAAACACCATTTCCTGAATATGGAGCTCCGAATTCATGACCCGGCCCGAACTCCCCAACCGGGTAGGAGCTGAACCCTCCAATGAAATTTGTGGGTGCACCCATTAGTGTGAATCCATCTCCACTCTGCCTCTCCGTGCCAAATTTCATCAACATGGTCGGCTCGTTGTTCACATTATTTGGCGTTTCTTCAAAATTACACAATTTCTTGGGACTCCTTTGAGTAATTGTTTCCATTTCTGGAACTTGGCTGGGTTCGGTTTTGGTGGGATTATCCTCTGCTTCGTTCCTTTCGTGTTCCTTCATCTCTTCAGCATACATCTCCTCCACCATTGGCTTCCAGAGTCGGACTCGAGCATTGATGAACCAATTAGACACCTGGCCTCTTGTAAGCCCTGCCTGTTTCGCGAGCATGATCTTATCCGAATCCTTGGGATAACTGCAAAATTTTCAACAAATTATGCTCCTTAAAGAATTCAAAAACTCAAATCATGTGATTGGTGAGATTATATTTGCAAAACTCTTAAAGAAGGTGTTTTATGCTTTAAGCTTAAAAAGGTAAGAAATGGAGCGTTTTGTTTTACTGCTATTGCTTAAAACGAGGGAGAAACTAGAAGCACTTCTAGGAGTGTTCTTTTTCAGCTTCTAGTTTTCATTCCTATTATTGAAAGGTGTCTATACATTTTTTTCTCCAAACACTCCACTTTTTACAACTTATACTTCTCCAAAAGCTGAAGTTGTTGAAAATACCCCTATAATGTGTAAGAACTTACGGGTGGAGGAAATGTTCGAAAAGCCAAGCGCGAAGAACAGAAACAGATCGCTCAGGCAACCCTCGTTGGGGTCTCCAAGCATTTTGCTGGATCATTCCCAGTTGCTGTAAAGCTCTCTGTTGACGAATCTGATTATCGACATATTTCAGCCTTGAACCGTGATCTTCTTCACCTAAGCTTTTTGTTGCAGCTCTGATTTGGGCCACAATTGAATCTTTGAGGCATCGGAATTGCTTTGAGATTGTTTTCAATGCTAGATCTGTGTATGTTTTGGCAGAGCCAATTCCTGCCATTTGTTCGAACAAAGTGATTACAATCTGTATCTGGTTGTTGTACTGCTTGTACCTCTGCTCAACCTGCAGAGCGTTGATTTAGAAATTAATTAAGCAAATAATTGTGATTTGGAAGGTTTCAGCAGTACCATCAATACGTAATTGAGTTTGTCATTTTTTCAAACACATAGGCTGCGAAAATGATAGGATTACCTCATCGAGTATGTTGACGAGCTTTGCTTTCTTCATCTGAATTTCGTGTTTCTCCGCCGTGGTTAGCTCCGCCCCACGTTTAGCAATTGACTCTCCGCCGCTTTGTCCATCTCCGGCGGCGGAGGACTCTCCAATATTGTTGGGCTGCTCAGTTCCCCCCTTATTTATTTTTTCATTAGCATTATTTGCTTCTCTGCCGACATGAACAACTTCTTCTAGAAGCTCCTGTGTTGCCTTCAGATACTTAGAACCCAACACCACACTCTGCACGCCGTTCATGCTATTTGAAACCCTAATATCTTCCCTGCCAGGCAGCGGAGCAGCCATCACTAGAGGCGGCGCCTCCCTCTCCGGCGGCCTGAAAGACCCATACCCTGTGGGTTGCTGCGAGGAGGAAAGGCTCAAGGAGAGTCCCTGCTGTGAGCGCGTGAAGTCACGCGCCTCCCCAATTTCGACCGACGGATTGTGGAGATTGAAGTGGACACCGGGAAGGAAGCCGTGGAATTCTGAAACATCCTGGTGGTGGGAGTCTCGAGGTGAGGCGACGGACGCTGATGTGGGGACGCCGGTGAAATTATGGGCTTGTGAGAAGTTGATTGTGTTTCCTGCGGAGTTGGGGCCGAGGAATACGAAATTGCCGCCGCCAGGCGGCGGTAGTTGATGTTGTTGGGTGTCTGTATATCCAGCATAGGCGGGGTTCATGAGTATCAGGGTTTGTAAACCATCGCCGCCTCCCTGAATTTCTGAGTTTCCATGAAAATACGTCGCCATCGATCTGATATATATTGTGTTACTATTCCTGTAAATTATCAAATTCACTTTTATATTAATTCTGTTCAATCAATCATTCTATGCAATCTTCTCTTGAAGCTGATGATCAATTATATATACATGTTTCAAGCCACAAACAGAAAGACATGATATATATATCGTCAGGATATATATTATTAAGAAACGAGTGATTGATTGGGGAAGAAAGGGGTTGTTTGGGCTAATATTATTGGTCCACGTGCTCAGCTCCATCATCAACCTCATCACAGAATTTCCATGAACAGCGACAACAAAAATACCATCAACACTGATCATGTCGCTTTGTTTCTTGTATGCAACTTCAATTCAGGCAACCAAACATCAATATTCAACACACACAGACAGACCAAATGGGGTCAATTTTCAGTTGCTACAGATATTAATTCCAGACAGAGAGAGAGAGAGATGTGAATTGATATCATGTATGAGATCGATCAGTTTTATTTATCTTTCTGAATTATAAATGTTCTTGCTAATTATTCTCTTTTTATTTTTGTGAAGTACCTGCAGATAGCGAATTGATAGAACGTACGACGACTTAATTCCACTGATCACTGATTTGACTCTCGTTTTCGAATGATTGATGCAGCTGCAAAAAAAAAATAAAAATTCCACTTTTTCAGAGTGAGAAAGATGTGTTAGAATAACTTAGATCATGTATGAAAATGGCATTATCAAAGTGTGTCAGAAGATCATGCATACTTACAAACTGCTGAAAATAAAACGAGGAAACGTCCACTTCCAATCCAACTAAAGATTACTACCCTATAATATTAGCAAGAGATCATATATAATAATTAATATATAAGAAGAAGAAGACTGAAGAAGAGATTATGATATTATTGTTGATGAATGATGATGATGATGATTATCTATGCCGTGGGGTTTCATAGTTTTCTCCTTTTTCTAAAATGCTGTGGGGATGCCTTCTTTCATTATTGATTTCTCTTTTGTCTTTTTATTCTTTTTTTCTTTTTCCATATTCTTTTTTGGGTAATTAATTAGACTTTGGTTTATATTTTTTTTTTGTGGTGGATGGTAGAGTTTGAAGATAAAGCAATTTAAATGCTAAGGAAAGAGGGACCAACTGCCATAAATCCTACTTAATGCCCGAAAAGCTGTTGAAATATTGTTATCTCCAAACTTTTTATTTATGCATAAAAATGTGTGTTACCTAAGAAATAAAAATATGTCTTTGGTTTCATATATTTTGGTACAGAATTTCAAGTTGCGCCATCACTGTGCATGTGTGTCAAACGATTGAAATTATGTAATGATTTTTTTTATTAAGGTATATTTATGTAATTTCCAAACCCCTCTCGCGTGATTAGGTCGAACCTTAGAATACGATAGTGTGATTATCCCGAAAATATTCTTAGTTGAAAAAGAATATAAATGTCAGAGTAGTTGTTGATGCTAAATCTATTTATCACCTAATATGCTAACTCATCAAATGAAGAAGCTTATCCATTTCAAGTGTTAGATTAATTATTTAATTTGATTTTGGCACAGATAAATTAAGTTTAATTTAAAATAATTGCAGTTATGGGATTTTTAGTATGATCACCCTGCATCTTAATTGATGAATAGCTGGAACTGGAAAACCCCATCTGCATGTTCATTGCTCAATGACTTTAAACATGGAAGCACTAGCCTTTGAAAATTATTCAGCTTTTTCTCTGTGATATTTTCCACTACATTTATCTTGATTCAGAAATATCTCATTACTAGAAAAAAGGAATATTAGTGAGGATTTGTCAGAATGCAAAAATTGTGACTTTTTTTTTCCTATCTAGTTTTTTTCCGGGGCTTGGTTGCTGCAATTATCCAATGGGAGACAATCCTAATTCCAACCCAATAGCAACCCTAGATTTTGCCTGAGTGATTTATCCCACTAAATCAATTGATATTTGATTAAAAATTGTGAGAAATTATATATTATTACTGAATTTTCCAACTAAATTTTTTGGTGGAGGAGGCTATATATTGAATATATATGAGTGGCTGGCTTTATCAAACTGTCACTCTCCGATCATATCAATAATATCTAATATACTTTTATTTATTTCCTAACAAATCCCTCACTTCCTAAGATTCTCCCCTAAAGGCCTACAGTGCATGTTGTATTATATACTTTGATTTCTTTATTAATTATTTCAAAAAAAAAAAAAAAAACATCAACACGAGCACATCTATATCTCCATTAAGCAAACATCAGCTTGTTCTGCTACATACTTTTGGAAGCATAAATACCTATATATTGTTGCTTTTGTACCTATAATTAAGTACCGTATAACTAAATTATCTAAAAAAATAAAAGTACCATATAATTACTTAGAGCAGTATTCTTTAAATGTTTCACAGGTGTAAAAAAGTTAACAAGAACAATTCCACTTTTCATTATAGCATGCATGGATGGATATATATATATATATATATATATATCTACAATCATTTTGATGTTTACAGGTAAAGTAATTAATTAATAATGTTACATCGGTCGGAGCAACTTATGTAGGATACTTCAATAGGAAACATTAAATATACGCTTCATAAAGCATGTCATCTAGATATATTAATTTAAGTTTTCACTTATATAATAATAAAATGCACGAACTATATATAATGCATATTCTTCAATTTACACTTAATTTGCCATCTAAATTTATTTGTTTTACAATTGATCATCATCCAAATAGTATAAAATTATTTTATAAGTTGCGATCCGGCCGCACAAGTCCATCCACTAAAATATTATGTCAGGAAATTATATTGTATAACAAGAAAAATATAGGTCCACGTTTTATTAATCAGCCTAACCGGCCCCATAAAAAAATTCACAATCAATTTTATTAAAACCAACAAGGTTTTCGGGGTCACCATAGAACATATATATATGTCCATGCAAATGATATATGATATATCCACGTATGAATATAACAAGTTCCAGCATGCATTATAATAATTAATACATATATAGCACTCTGAAACTTACGAAAAGAAACCATCAAAAGGGTGACAAAAGAAATTAAAAAAAAAGTATAATCATTAATTTGTTCAAAGTGGAGTCTATATGTATTATCAATTTAGGTTAATATAATATTAATATTTAACAATACATAGATAGTAATGTGGAAAGATATATATACAAGTTTTGGACCCACGAGTTGGTGAACAATTTAATTATCATTAATTGGTACTACTTGTCAACATTTGAGATTGCTCCGTCTCCGATATATGATGAGTATCTAAACCTACTTTAATGTTTCTTAATTTTAAAATATATGGATTTGGTGGGATTATTTCGACAGAGGTTAGATTTATAAAATTACTTAAAGATATGAAATGATGTAACAATCCACACCATGCAAGCTGTACTTAACTAAATATCTTTGTTACGTAGTTAAATTTGTCTTATTAATTATAAAGTAGAAACCATACGATAACCAAGAAGATAATATATAATTTATGAATTTGATTTTGTTTTGAGACTCTATACAAGAAATTCTGAAAAAAACAAAACATTTATATTAATTAATTAATTAGGAAACCTTAAGTTAAAATATGATACGATAACCATTCAGGTTTGACCCAATAACCACCTGATATTACTTTCAACGTGAAAGTTTTGGTTCAATTACTTACAATGACAAATCTCGAATTGTATGCTTGTGTTAAAGAAAACACGATAATTGTATTAAACAACTTTTGAAATTTATCATCCACATATTAAAGATCCTCCAATAGGCCCGATCCAAGTAGAACTATACACATGTCGGCACGTGTATAGTAAAAAAAAATCGGGGATCATTGCACCCGAAGTAGAGAAACAGAAAAAATATCAGAAGCATAGTGAAAGTCAAGTGAATAGCCAATAGGATTGCAGACTTGTGGCAATCATCCAGTGCTTTACAGATTGTTATCTCCGAATCCCGTGACACGCGCCTTCCTTTGATTCGTTGCCGTTGAGTTGTCCTGTTCTAACTTCTAACGATGCTGTCTTTATGTCATCGTCGCGTCACTTGGCTTATACATTCTCAAAGATTCTTTTGTCATCAAAATTATGATGTTTTCGGCTTTTCGCACACTATATAATTTAAATTTTGCAAAATATCAATTTCAGTTGAATAATTCGGCAAAAACATGAAGGTGTTTGACAAATTTCGATAAAATAAGAGTTTTTTTAATTAAAATATTGAATGAAAAATGATATTCTTGAAGAAAATAAATTATTAATATTTAGTGATGGTGGTGGAATTCAAATAGCGCTGATGCAAGAAGGAAGTTTGAGCTTGATGCAAATGGGTAAATCTTATATGATTATCAATCAATTAAAAAGTTATTTTTTGTATCAATCATTACATCTCCTACTACTGGTGGGGTAAGAGCAAGCTTTGGTATATTGGGAGATATTATTATTATTGCCGAACCCAGTGCCTACATTGTATTTGCGGGTAAAAGAATAATTGAAGAAATATTGAAAATTGAGGTATCCGAAGGTGTCTGCGAGACTGAATTTTTATTCGAGAATAGCTCATTTGACCTAATCTTACCACGTTTGCTTTTAAAAAGTGTTCTAAGTCGGTTATTTAAATTCCACGCCTTGGTTCCTTTCAATTACAATTCAATGGATAGAAAAGATAGATATAAGGAATTTTTCGATGATTTGAACGAATGAAATTTGAAAACAAGAATGATTTTAATACATGCATTATTTATATATATGAATTGCTGAAACTGTGGTGGGAATAATAAGCAAGTCTAAATATTTATATGGACCCAACAAATGGGTCATTATTTCAACTGTTTACGAATTTTCAAAATGAAATTAAATGCACAATTGACCCAGGCATGTAAAAGTAATTGCTCCAATAATTTAACGTACTCTAGTCAAATATTCTTTGATGACTCTTACATTCTAAAGTTTTTCCGTATTTTTAACTCATCATTTTTTTTTAACTCATCATTGTGAGAAGCCAACTTCAGTATCAATTGTCAACTGCTGCATTAGTTAATTCGAGCACAGTATTTAAACTTTCTTCAAGGATTAATTATCTTAATTTGGTACAAATTAGACTAAAAATCATGAATTGGTGGCATATATTAATAGTAAGAAAGATTTTCAATTATTTCTGCTACTGGGTCCTGGGTTTGAACATTGGTTTGACGTTTTCTACTAATCTCAATTATTAATTACAACATAGATTAAAGTTTGCATTTTAAAAAAATATATTAAAGTCCATTGATTATATATCTTGACCATGACCAAAACCCTCTAATTAACCTGTAACTAGGCACGGCATTGTAATACTCGATATTATACTAGAACAAAGGCAATATAAAATCTATAATAAAGTTGAAAATTTGTACCCACTCTTTTAGTAAACGTGGCTTATATATATATACTTTTTTTTTTGTTTTTCATTCGTTTTTTTCGAACTCGATTAGAGGTCTAATTGGAGTCAAACTTTCCATCTCAATTATTTCATAAACTAACTAGAATTTGAATCCTATATATACGTTGCTTGAGGGATCTAGTGCTTATCTCGATGGACCAACTGATTTTTGGTTAAATGTGGCTTATATTCATCCTAGCTAACATTTTCGAAATATGAATTATACACGCGAATGCACATATATAAAAATAATAAAATTATTTGAAAGATTTAATGATGGGACCATTTGGCAAAACTATTAAAGAAGACTGCACTATCAATTCGAACTTGAAAAGAAATGGATTGTGACCTTATAGATGTTATCCAATACAAATTATCATGTCATGAAAAGATGGAAAGCAATAACATTATAGTAAAGGAAGAACACTCCATTTAATGGATATTGAAATTTTCAATTATATATCTCAATTTAATTAACCAAAAGAAAAAGGAGGATCTAATTAAAAGTCCGATTTAAATATTAAGTATAACTATTTATTTGGCTAATGAGATGACATTATCTCCATCTCTTAATTTCTTTTTAAGAGTAGTTATTATGGCTTTTCATCATTAATAATGGTGGTTAGTCGGTAACTTATTGAGTTATTGGTCGTGGAACACATGCTTAGTGGGGGTTATAAGGGGCTTTTGTGCCTCATAAAGCATGGACAAATTAATTGGATATCTTATAACCAAAATCATTTTAAATTATAGCTAATAATAATATTTATCATTGTCGACATTATGCTAAGCTTGCATGTAGATATATTTCAAATAAATCATTTTAAATTTAAGAACGTGGTAAAATTAAAATTGTATCTAAGTTTTATTTTTCAATCATATGATCAGTATACCCAACTGGCTAATTAACTAATTAATGTGGGGCAATTGGCGAAGCTTGTGACAATCTTTATTTTTATTAAATTTTTTTTATGGCCCGGATAAATCATTATACATTGCTAATTTATTCCTAACTGGTCTATTAATTAATGAAGTATTTCCAAATATTGCTCTAGCTTTTCTTCAATTTATTGCTCATCCTCCTCCGATTATACTCTTTCAACCAAAGCTTCTTCAATCTTTCGCCGGGCATAATATTCTGGAGTTTCTGTTTGTCATCCTCCGATCATACTCTTAGCTTCTTCAATCTTTCGCCGTGAAGAATCTTCAGGCCCACATGCAGAATCTTCAAGTCCATCTATTTCCATAACCCTCATTCATTAAGTCGAAAGAATTAATATCCCATGACTTCAAGTCCACATGTAGAATCTTCAAGTCCATCTATTTCCATAACCCTCACTTATTAAGTCGAAAGAATTAATATCCCATAATTTCAAACGCATAAGAAAAAACCGTATAAACTTTATAATCACCACTAATTTCAGTACAAAATATTGTAATTGTTTGGTATAATCACACTTTGACAAATTGTATATTGTAATTGCCATCCTAGGAAGACTACAATACTTTTTCTATCACACTATTTTTCCTATCTTTTGTTAAGATTTAATTTTTGGATAGTCATAAATAAACTTGATATCTATTTATAATTTTAATTTCTTTAAATCGACAATGTCTAGAATTATTGAGCAGTACTACAATAATGTAAAACATTCAAAAAAACTTCTAGAATTATGTTGATTTTTGGTTACTCAATGGTGTAATTTTCAGGGAATTTTCTCCCGAAAATTGTTGATGATTCTTCTCAAGTTGCTTTCGTTGTCCATTTGTTTTGGTGTTAGGGTTTGTTTAGATTAAGGCAAGAAGTGATTAAGTGAAAGCCAATCTATTATATAAGAGTACTACCAGTACGAAATTTTGAATATATTTTAGTCAGATATAAAATATATATATATATATATATATATATATATATATATATATATATATATATATATATATATATATATTTCTTTATAAAATAGCACCAATACCCGTGTTACATATCAAAAGATTGGAATCCTCTATAAAGAAGAAATCAAAGGAAAAAATATATGTACATAGAGCGCAAATGGAACGACCACATGAAAGAAGGGAAAAAAATAGAACAATCTAAAGGAATAATAGTGAAGATGATAAAATTTATATTTATATAATGAATTTATGGTATTTTAAATTTCTAATTTGAATGTGTATCTATTTTGAAGGGAAGTTATTACATAGAATACATCGATAATATTAATTGAGCTTCCTTATTTCAATACAACAATTAGGAATTATTTTTAAATAGATTTCAATTTACCATAAATAATTTTTAGCTAATTGTGAGGTTTATTATATTTGTTTTTATAACAAAAGAGGATTGAAATCATTGGGGTTTGGCCCAATGGCCACCAGATATTACTCCAATGTGGGGGTCTGAGTTCGATTCCTTGCAATGACAAGGGTCGGATTGTGTGCGTGTGTAAAAACAATACAAAAAAGGATTGATGATTTTCCTACAGAAAGGCCCAATTCAGATGTTTATATAAGTTAGCGGGCCATAAGTCCAAATTCTGGAAGGCCCATAAATATAATTATGGGACTGAAAGTATAAAAAGTCCCGCAAATAAGTGAACAAGCCCATATAGAATTTTCACCAAAATCCCATGCTTCTTTAATATGTCAACAACTTCTACCACTTTTGTCCAACACAAGCATAAGTGGAGTACAGACTCTAAAAAATCATAATTTTTCTTTGATACAAAACGTAATAACTACAATCAAGGTTTCTTGGCGATTGGCATCTTGAAATTTTCAGCAATATTTAGGTCATTATTGATCATCTAAGCTTTTAAACGAAAATACAATTTTCAAATGGCGATTTTCGAGCGGATCGGATCGATTCGGTTCCAACTATTTGTACGGATTAAATGGTTTTATGAACAACCCTACTTTACACCATTTCTACCCACATCTTAAAAGATCGTTAATCGAGTAACAATTATTTAAAATAATGAAATTTCGTGGAAACTTCAGGATATATACCAACTTTAATTAACATAGGAGTTGAATTCGTAGTGGAATTTGATGGCACCAAATTCCAATACTATTTTATGAGTTACGTTGCCATAAATCAAAAGTGTGACATCATAATTGAAGAAGCGTTATTCCACTAATTCATCGTTTCCGTACCCGGCCGGTCTTCAATGGAAATTAAACCGTACTTTTTAGAGACTCAAGTCCACTTATCATAAATTTAACTTTGACAATCCCTCTCATATCCCACTTAAAAAACATATATATATAAGCAACATTAATTATAACAATCCATAGCTTATAATTCATTTTTGTTTTACACTATTTATTGCAAAGTCAACAGGAAACCTTACCACGCAATCTCGTAGCTTTAATTCGTAGGTTTCGTGTCGAATATGTTTTTTGTCATAAAATTTTGATTTTTACAGTAGATCGATGCATGGAAATTGGAAATAAAATTCTCTTTGCTTATGCATAAATAGAATAACTTATTACAACTTGCGGTAGTGTGTTAATTGGTGGGTGTGTTGTGTTAAAATGATCTGAAAAACCATAATTAGTGGAAAACAGCCTTTTTTTTTTTTTCCTCAAAACTTTTTACACCGTCCATTTATGTGTATTTTAAGTGGGATTTACAATGGAATTTTATCTGCTTTTAAGTAAATTAATTAATTAATAAATAGTCTTGAGATTCATGAAGGAAAAAAAGTCCCAGTGACCCACCATCGCCGACGAACTTTTTCCTAGTATGATGATTGTGATGGAGCTACTTTTGTCGTCACTGCAAAAACATATGAAGAGAAAGACATATACGAATGTAAATATCAATAGTCTATAGTTCATATCAATTGCACACCACCAATTTTCAAACTTGTATAGATTTTGGAATTGAAGGTGACTTAGCATTAAATGGCATAATTACTCACTTGTCTCACAAAATTCACACTTTTTTCCATCCGATGTAATTTTTCCGAACTCGAGTACTATAATTTTTTTAGTTTTACTTTGCAATGATTTTTTGTCCACAACAAATTTTAGGTAAATAAATCTCTATTATGTACAGACACTTCTAAAAATTTATGCTGTGTCGTGTTCGATTCTAATGTAAAATATCCGAAAAAATTTGTGTCGTGTTGCGTTCGTGTCCGTGCTTCCTAAATAAATCTAGAAGAATTAGACGTTGCATATTTAATTTTGAAAATTAATTAAATCTTTAAGACAGCTTTAGAATAAAGAATAATATAAAATCAATTTTATGAATTAATATTTTATATGACCAAAGGTACCTGACTAGTGTTTGCCCAAAATCACTAATAATTAAATTAATTACCCGATTAATATATGCCAAAATTCATATTAATTAATATATATATTTTATTAGTGTCACACTCCAAAGTTTTTCTATATAAATTGCAAGTCCACCCACAAAAGTCTAACATCCAATCTTCAAGATTCTCCATTTTCAGTACACTTTTGAGCTAGCGCCTTCTTCTTTCATGGTTGCTAGCTTTGCAAACTCTCTACCCATGGATAACGTGATGACTTCACAAAACCAAGAGATCAAAACAACCCGATCCATCAATACCGGGTCTGCATGTGGTTTCATTAAGTCCATGCCCGAAAAGCTCAAGTCCAGTGTGGTGGAGACTGTGAAAAAGACCAAGAAAATCGCAAAAGATGATCCAAGAAGAATTGTGCACGCCATGAAAGTTGGATTGGCTCTCACATTAGTGTCTTTATTCTACTATTTCAGGCCCCTTTATGATGGCTTCGGACAGGCAGGAATGTGGGCAATCTTAACAGTTGTCGTGGTGTTTGAATTCACCGTTGGTAAGAACATATACATATATACCAAAAAAAAAGAAATTGCAAATTCATTAATTTTTGTGCATGATATATACATATTGCTTATATTCCTTTTGGTATATACAATTATCAATTTCCTTAAATAATTATATTATTTTTCTTCTCCCTTTTCTTCTGTTTGCAACTTCTAATATTTTTTTACTATTTTAGGTGGAACCCTCTCAAAATGCATAAATAGAGGTTGTGCAACGTTGATAGCTGGTGCTTTAGGTGTTGGAGCAGAATATTTGGCCAACCTCTGTGGACAGAAAGGAGAACCTATTGTTCTTGGACTTATGGTCTTTTTTCTAGGTAAATAATTATAATAATAAATAAACAAAAGTAGAAAAAGAAAGATCAGTAAATATCAAATTCAACATATATACTCAAACTACATAATATTTAAAAAGAATTCTAGGTAAAATTTATAATCAGATTATAGGTTATTTTTACCGCTTATTATTCATTCAATTCCTTACATTTTTTCTTTTTTTTTTTTTTTGCAAATGCAGCTGCGGCGTCAACGTTCACTCGATTTTTCCCACATATTAAGAGGAGATACGATTACGGGGTGCTGATATTTATTCTAACGTTCAGCCTGGTGGCCGTTTCGGGTTTTCGAGTCACCCAAATCGTAGAGCTGGCTCATCAGAGGCTTTCCACCATTATCATAGGCGGGGCAACTTGTATGATGATATCCATGTTCATTTGCCCTGTTTGGGCTGGTCAAGATTTGCATAATCAGGTTGCTGGAAATATAGAAAAGCTTGCTGACTTCTTACAAGGTACAAAATATTTATGTTGCAATACTGTTTACTTTCTAATAAAGTTTGACGACAGGAGACAGTGGAAACGTAACCCCGGCCCATTAATCTTGAATTAGAATATAGAATTGGCTACTTTAGTAGTACTTTTTTTTTATGTACGATCTGTACTCACTAAGAGAACTAATCTTTTGGTTTGACAGGTTTTGGAGGTGAATTTTTTAACTCTGAAGGGGATGAAAGTAGTGATGATGAGGCTAATTCCTCCAAGATTAAGGATGACAAGTCATTTCTCAAAGCCTACAAAAGTGTGCTTAATTCAAAGGCCACCGAGGAATCTTTGGTGATTACAAATGCTCTTAATCTGATCGAGTATTATAACAAAAAATATTACGGAAAAAATTGTTAAAGTTTCCACCAAAAAAATATAGAAGTAGTATAAAGTAATTTTATTATTAATTTGCAATATTACGGAAAGCTAAAATTTTATTAAATTAACGAAATATTTTATTACCACACAACATCTTGCTACTATAATATATATTTAATAATATTCTTTTCCTTTGATTGTACGTAATGAAATTAACACAAGCAATTAATTAATGTTTCCAGGCAAATTTTGCTTGGTGGGAGCCTGGTCATGGTCGTTTTAGGTTCCGTCATCCATGGAAACAATACTTGAAGATTGGAGCTCTAGCCAGGGAATGTGCATGTCTTGTTGAAGCACTTAATGGATGTCTAAATTCTCAATCGCAACAAAGAGTACTACGACCATCAGAATTCGAGATGAAAATCCAAGAACCGTGCATGAAAATGAGCTCCGAATCAGGCAAGGCCCTTAAAGAATTCTCCGTCGCGATGAAAAAAATGAACTTTCCGTCGCCAGAAGCTGAAAGCCACTCGAAAAATTACAAAGTGGCGACAGATGAGCTGAAAAGCATACTCGAAAGTTCCACGCTTTCCCCGAAAGCAGATCTTCAGGAAATCATGCCACTGCTCGTCATTTCATCGGTACTTATGGACATCATGAATTGTGTCGAGAAGATATCGTTGTCAATTCAAGAACTTTCTCAAATTGCACATTTCAAAAAAGCAAAGTCAAATGATAAGCAACAGCATTTGCTTCACCGTGGAATTGTGAAGCCCGTTGATGTTGACGTTGTCGACGGCCAGGATCACGTCACGGTCGAGATTGACGATCATGGGACAATATGTGAGAACTCGCCGGAGAAGGAGAAGAAGAATATTGATCCCCGTCAGACTTAATAATTAGAATGCTTTTGTTAATATTTTGTTTAGAAATTAATATATAAAAATATATATATATATATGGTGGCACCGTACTTATATATGAGACTTTATGTATTATAGTGGTAATTACATGAGTCAATGATGTATCCGTGACGGTGATATGTTATAGTGCTGATATAATATATAAAAATGCATGTATAATATTATAGACTATAGTACTAGTATTAGTCTTACCATGAGGATAGGAAGTGGTTCGAGAATGTAAGAAGCTTTCGGTGATGTTTCTCTCAATGTCGTAACCAAGATCGATGGTGGCGATCCCGCGAGGGTGAGCTAATCCCAAAAACTCGTCCTCTACTGAATTTTTCTGTTCTAATACTCTATTCAAGAGTTATCAGTATTTAATTTGGGAGTCGATAAATTATATGTCCTCTGGTTGCTAGGCGTATTCCTCTCTACAATATTTGGCTTTACTTTTATGATATATATTCTCTAATTAAATAAAAATAAGGCATAATAATTATAATTAACCATATATATATAACTCCAAATGGTTGCATATGAGTACATACATTGATATTGATGGGTTTCTTCTATGATGCACGGACATGACTTTCCTAAAAATCCTACCCTATCGTGTAATGTCGTGTTTGATACCGTGTCAGACACTTCTCTAGTATAAAATATCAAAAAATAAATGGTGTTCCTGTAACCGTATCATATCGTGTACATACGTCTCTGTTTCATAGGATTTCTTTAGCTTGAGTCTAGCTAATTGAGTACATGAACAATATTTAATTTCGTTCATGTCTTTTTACCTAACATATGTAACACTTCATAATCCAAATACATGTAACAAAATGATTTTTGCATACTTCTCTTATTCTAAAATTAAAATTATAAATTACTAGCTAGTTTCTATGCGTGTGATGAGCAAAAACAGCCACTTGATTAGGGTACGTGCTTCAAAGAAATATCCACTTAATTTTGTTCATGCGCCTCTATTTTCGGTGTGTATGATCAAAACGTACAATGAATTTGTCCTAATTAAATTAATCCAATCATCGAATTTGGTTGAGAATTGAAACTATTGGTGGTGTGGCATGACGATGTTAATTGTGATCGATTCATAGCACTAATTACAAGAAGTGCTGTCAATGATCGATTTGGATCAAATTAGGGTAAAATTTTCTTGAATTTCATCCAAATTCTTATAGGATCTTTACTGCTCATTGAACCAAATTTTGATCCGTCATTTAAAACCTGGTAAAAAGAATTCGATCCGATCCAATCAACAAAATAAAAACCAATGTTGAAACTAAAGACTAGCACATAAAAATTAATTTATTTAATTTAAACCATACATATTATGCATTTAAACATCACATATTTTAATTACATACTATAGTCTATAATATGCACGGACACTTCTAAAAATCATACACTCCCGTGTCGTGTCGTTTCCGTCGACACTGTGTCGGATACTTCTCTAATGTAAAATATCGAAAAAAATCCGTGTCGCCATATCCATGTTTTATAGACTATTGTTAATGACTATAAGTTACGGTTCGGTCATCCTATATATAATAGTTCTTTATCTGAATTTAACTGACTTATTGATCAATGACTCAACCTTTCATGTCACTTTAATTTCCACCAAGAAATTTTAAACAATTAGCTCGTAAGTAGCTAGCATAAGTACTTAAGTGGAGAATCGAAAAAATATATGAATTATGAGCTCACAACAATAAGCATTCAAGTTTCCTTTTACTTTCCGTGCATGCATTTTTTCATAGTTTATCAACAATTTGATTTTAAGTGCTTCCCAATTAACAATTCAATAAAAAGTTTGATTATTAGCAGGAAAAAGCGGTTATTAGAGATCAAAATTACTTAATAAAATCAAACTGAACGAATCATTTGCCTACCACTAATACTAACTTTTTGAGAAAGATTGAAAAATATTGATGGGAAGGTTAACAAAGTTTTTGCTCGGTACCACTAAATTGTACCTTTGCATACCAAGTTTGAAAATTGCACCATAGACAGTTAATATATATTATGCCTACAAAAAGTTTGCAAGTACAGAAATTATTTGTAAATATGCACCAACTTGGCTTAGATATATATTAATTTTATCTAGCTAGTTAATAAGTAGCAAGTACATCCTATATAGTACATTTGAGATTCGGTGCCCATCATTTTTATGAATTTACAAACTTCAAATCAAGGCCATCTTATCAAATACATTTTAGCCCAATTTCTTGTATTAATTATGATTGTTCAACTAATCAATTGAATAAGAAATAAGGGTAGAAATTAAAAGAAATAATCTACAAATATTAAATCTTCGAATTTATTTCTTAATTTCACCCATACATATCTCACTAGATGAATTAATGATAGAGTTTCACGTCATCTTTTATTTCCAACATTTGTCATGTCACTATCGGGAAAAAAATAAAAAGATAAAAAGCAAATTGCCAAGTGAAAATGAGGCGGAACTAACTTAATAATTTGATTAAGCGAAAACCTTCTATTTTGCAACTAACCAAACCTATTTGGGTAAATTGCAATTTTAGTATTTTAACTTGGATAAAATTGCGCGCTAATAATGAGATATGAAATGTGAATGTGTGCCAAAAGTTAAAGGACTAAATTTTAGTCGCAATGTTTTTAACATTTTCATTTTATATGTTGTAACTAATTTTGTTTTTTCTTGAAATTAAAAATAATACACATAGTAAATAAAGATCGAAGCTGCGAGCTCTGATTGGTTAAAAATGGGCATTTGAAGTAAAAACGAAATATGCGTTGTATTTTTACAATATATATATATAGGAAGTTAGGTTTTAATATTGGTTCCTCCTTTATTTGGTTCATACAGAAATTGACTGCCGGCCGGCCAGATTAAATTAATTCCCAATTGTTCAATTACATGATTGAGTACTAGATTTGATTAATTACTACAAATTAGTTCCATGGCCCAATTAGACCTGATGAATAATGTCCGTAGAGGATTAACATTTTTGTGCCTTTGGAGTTTAATTGAAAAGTCTCCAATTCGATCTAATATGCATGCTTTTTATGGTATATTCTAACAGAATATTTCTTGGTCGCCATCATATTTTAATAGATCTGGTCTGAACTGTACCCTTTTGCTTTGTTAATGTGACTAATAACTTAGTGACTAAAACTGAATACGATGATAAAATCATTGCGTTCGATATGTATGTTACTCCAAAGTCCAAGACGATCTTATATATAAAACTGATTTCTGATCAAGTTGTTTTCTTTATTCAAGAATCACTTAATTATTTGTGCAACATATATATTTCTATAATATTGGACCAGCTGTAGGTCCTGTTTGTCTTGCAGACGAAGCTCCACCACCCAAACCCTAGCTTCTTTTTTCCATTAGTTAATTCTAGACTCAAGTAAATATATATATATGCGCTAATTATTAATTAATCCTTCAAAAGTATGATTATACCATGTGATTAAGGGAATTGTGGCTTGACGTGGATTATCTTTTTCGAGTACTCCTAACAGTACATGTAATTAATTAATTGTAGAGTTTGACTGTTGTATTGTTAGGTAAAAAGCTCCAGATGGTTGGCCAGAATGACAGTAATTCAATTTGTTTTTAATTTGTTTGGTAGAAATAAAGGTTAAATGCTTTATATACCACCGCAAATGTAAACATATAAATATATCGAAAAAATTAGGTGGAAAACAAAAACAAATATATCAGTTTATTAACATGACTACACAAGACATCATTCAACCCATCACTAACGGAAAAATCTGTCACACAAACTTAATAAAATTCATCCCAAAACTTATTTTGTAGCGGATTTTACCCTCACAAATATATCACTATATAATTTGTCACTGATTTATTTTGTAACGGGTATAAAGTCATCACTAGTCTAATTAAAATTTTACAAAAGATAAGCTAATTATTCCTAATAAATTTTCTAATTAATCCATCAACATTCCGTCACAAATCTATCACCAATTTATAAAAATTTGTGATAAATTTTCTATATCATTAATAATCCGTCATGGAAGGGTGTGTTAGAGGATGTTTGGCTAAGCTTATAAGCTCCTTAAAACATTTTATAAGACGTTCAAGAGCTTATAAGATGTTGCAAAGTATTTTGGTAAATATTTTTTAAAAGGAGCTTATAAGCTCTTAAAATAAAATGTTAGGAGCTTATAAGCTCCTTAAAAATAAGTCAGAAATATTCCCAACTTATTTTAAGATCTTAACATACTCCCCTATATTTTGATCGTGTTAATTAATTACATAATTGGACATCTTATAAGCACATGATTTTATTTTTTATCCAAACACTTTTAGATCTTATTCTCAAAATAAAATTTAATATCTTATAAGCTCTAAAAATATCTTATAAGATGTGAAAGCTTATAAATTCTTTAAAATAAACTTAGCCAAACACCCAGTCTTATGTAATCATATATATAGTTGGAAGATTTTGATACTTGAATAAAATGATAACAAAGAATAAAATTATAAAACTACACTTCAAAATTAAGACGAGAAATTAACCAACAATAACATACAAATTGACAATCGAAAAGTTGTCACAAATTATGTTTATTTAATAATAGAAAGATTGATTTTGTCCAGGAACGTCTGCATCCAGTATATGATAGTGATAAGATTGAGTTTAAATCATTGCTGGAGACAAGTCTTATATATCACTCTTATCACAAAAATCACAGTAACAAGTCTAAAATGTGACTACAAGGATGTCACTAATCATCAATATTGAGACAGTAATTAAAAAGGAAAAATGCAAAATCGATTTATCAACTCTACCACACAAGCATTTTCAGAATACCAAAATGTGCACTGTTTTTTTTGGGACGAAATAACAAAAAAAATTGCACTTTGATGATTCCGATCATCAAAACCCTAAAACGACGTTGTTTTAACTCACGTTGAATGTCACGTGATTTCTGAAAACCAAAAATTTAAAAATTTCAGTGACGTGGCAAAACCAGGCGTGCCACTTGTGTAAATACATGCCATGTGTTATTTTTTTTTTATTTTAATTAAATATGTGGAAAACTTCCAAAATTATTTTTCTAATTAATATTAATTAATATATATTATATTATCTAACAAAAAAAAAATTCCTTCATAAAAAAAAAAAAAAAAATTCCAAAGATCTAATTTCATTTACCAACAAATTTCTCCCCAAATTAGAAACCCTAAAAAACTTCCATGGATTCTTCCCCTTCCAGTTCGAGCTTTCAACGTACGAAGAAGAAGGTGAAGCCCCTCCCCCCACCCCGCCACAGCCAATCTGCTTTCATCCCCTACACCTCCGCCGCCGCAACCATGGCTGCTGCTTTCCACGGCTCCCGTCTCCGCCCCACTCCACCACCACCAATCGACGCCCCGCCTCCACCATCACCATCGGACTGACTTGTGCACAGGCGCGGCCGCGCAACTTCTTTCGCCGTCCATCCGCCGCCGGATCTGTTGAGATTCGGGAGAAGGGGAAACGACATTGATAGAGGTTGGACAGAGAGAGAGAGAGACGGCGGATCTGGTCGTTGAACCCGAATCTGGGCTGTGGAGATGGCGCCGCCCCCGGTGCCCCGTCTGTGTTAAATTCGTGGAGATGGCGCGGTGGTTGTGGTGGTCGGCGATGTAGTGGTAGATCTGGGCTGCGTGCGGGAGATGGCGGAGATGGTAGATCTGGTAATGTTGTGGTGGTTGTGGTGGTGGAAGAAGATGAAGAAGACGGCGGTTGGGGGTGGAGGAAGATGAAGAAGAGAAGATGACGGTGGTTAAACAACGTGGGTTGTGTTCTTTTTTTTTTTTTTTTTTTTAACTCTTTAATGTGTATATGAATAACTTTTTTTACTATTTTTTTCTTATCTTTTAATTATTAAATAAAATTTTATAAACATAAATAATAATTAATTTTTATAAGTGCTTAAATATATATATATATATATATATATATATATATATATATATATTAGTGAATTGAACATGTCATTATTTATGAGGAAAATTTCAACTTTTTCTAATCCATGTGTAGCCTCAATATTTACATGTGTATCATACATGGCCGCCAACTGTATCTCAGTCCATGACATGTCGTCCAACAGTGGTTTCAATCGGCACGTGCGGAGCACGTGGTGGTTTCCCGGTCAGTTTTACGATTCCGGTGGCCGGTTTCATGAAATTGCCAATTTTTTGGTTATATCATCCCGAAAAAATCAATGCACATCTTGGTATCCCGAAAATGCTTATGGGGTGGAATTGGTATCCCGATTTTGCATTTTTCCCGTAATTAAAACATTAACTCGATGATTATGGAAAGTAAAATTTGTAATTTGTTTTACTATATATAGAGTATATCAATCCTGATAAAGTAAAGTTACTGTCATCACTCACCACATATATAATTAACTAATAATAAAGTCAAATGTATATATATTTTCACTTAACATACATGCATCTTAGTACAAGCATTTCTACTTCATTTTTAATCTCTAATAATTTTTATTTTTTTTGTAGTGATATATTAAAATGCAAAATTTCAAAATTATTAATTAATTATGCGAATCAAGAATAATAAATTCAAAGAGTTAGCAAAAAGGGTGATTGATGCATCAAAATTTTAATAAGGAAAACAAATTAATATTGCAAATAGGAGTTAATTAGTAGATCACATCTGTTTTTAATTACATTTCTCTAAATATAAACTATATATTTTCCACCATTTTGTTTTTGTTCCTTTGCATACTAAAGTTCTTATACCAAAAATAGTACGACCAAGTAAAATATATATACCTCTTAGGCATTTATATTAAAGAAATATATATAGTACAATAATTTCCAGCAAGGATCGGAGAACATGATGCATATTATACGTAGAAAATCAGACGTTGACATATCCATTCATCAAGCACGAGAAAGAGGCGTCACAATGTACTTTTTAGAACATATATATATCAGAAATTAGATCAGTTGTCTGTTGTTATGATCCCACAGCAATACAGATCGATCAAAAAGGCTGTGAATTAATTAATATATTTAAATTTTAATTAATTATGATATCCCTTGACCCAGCTTCGACAATGCATTACTGCAGGAGACTAGCTAAAAAAGAAAATACAGATCATTCATGCACACACCTTAGCTTCTATATACGTATGTCATCATAAAAAGGATCATATTCTTGTTTAATTAATTGAGATGATCAGGCAATCGATCATACATGCATGTGAAATGCAACAAATTAAAGTCCATTAAAATAATGATCGAGTCGTTTTAACTATGATAATCCTACGAAAAGACTGTATGTCATCACGCATGCACGTAAGATATACGTGCTAAAAACAGTTAATCCATATATACATACAACTGAATTATATGTATGATGTCCCTTTTTACTTTTTAATTATTGTTTTAATTAATATCTTAATTTGCAGTGGCTTAAAGATTAAGAAAGACGATTCCAGTTAATTAAAATAATTAATTTTAATTCTTACAGGAAAATGGAGCACACATGCTAATTAATAAATCCCTTTAATTCACAGTGTGTAATGTGTATGGTGGAAATCTTAGCATGACAGCTCGATCAATTAATTCAGACATATTGTAAAATCGAGTGCGATTCATCATATGTTTAATATTTTGCATGCATATGATCGTCATCTTGTCGTATAATTCACCTTCATTTACATGCATCCCCATATTTGTATGCTTAATTTTTTGGTATATATATAACTATTACTCATACGTACTAATCGCGATTAGTTTTTCTGTCCAAAAAAAAAATCAGTTCCAGTTGATGCACCTACAAAATCAACTAATCTATACTATTATATAAAGCGCCTTCACCCTCTCTTCACTCACTCTATTTTGAACTGTCCATTAACAATTAATTAATTTAAATATTTTTCTCTCTCTTCCCCCATTTTCTCATGTTCTTTTTTTCCCTTCTTTCTTTTCTCTCTCATCTTTCTCTCTCTCTTTCTATTTAAACTACTCAACAATTTAAATTTTTATTTATTTAGTTATAAAAATTACTTTTTAACTTGTTATAATTTTTTTGAATATTTATTGAAAATAATTAATATTATTATAAATAAAAATTTAATTAGTATTTATAAATTTATGCTATCTAAATATATTTATATATTATTAATACACGAAATATATATACATATCGAATAACAATTATTTTTATGTTGCACACGCATCGAGTGTGCCATATTTACTAGTATTAATTCATAAGCTTGGACCGAAAAAGTTGGAGCTCAAGTTGTTTCAGACGTGCCTTAAGACTTTTAAAATTTTAATTAATTCATTTACAATTCTATTAATTACTGATTTTATCTATTTTTAAGATGTGTATATCCTTTTCAGAAATACTTTTACTTATAAACTATTTAATTCAAACTCTTATGATACGTATAAATTAATTAGTTCAATGATAATGTACTTTGTTTCAATTATGTTCCATGGTGTAATATTGCCACTAAATTAGAAAAGGCTGCATTCCGTAAACCTTATGATGACCTTGGGCCTTTAGTTGAATGACATCCCAGCCCAATGTCCAAAACTCAAATCATGAAAACATAAAAAGCCCATAAGAAAAATTATATATATTTCCTAAAATTTGTTTTGGGCTTTAATACAAACAAATCACATTGTGGGAGAAAATTGACATTTTCTCTTTTTTATTTTCAATCCCACACATTTTCACTTTAGTTAATTTATTCCCATAAAGTACAAAATTTCTTCAATTACGTCCCAAGAGTTACTTTCCGTCAAATGTTAACAAAGAAATGCACGTTGATAAACACGTGTTCGTTAAATATCACGGTTGGAAGGAAAATTCAACATCTTTTGAACATATGGAGGGAAAAAAGGATTTAGAGTTGATTTCTCCACATATATTGACAAATTAGAATTCTTGAAGTCCCCAAAAAAAATCCACGAGTGCCTAAATTATCATTAACCAAAAGCAGTTTCAAGAAACCAAAAAATGAAAATTTACTTGAAACTG
This sequence comes from Verbena officinalis, assembly GCA_958496215.1. Classification (NCBI taxonomy): domain Eukaryota; kingdom Viridiplantae; phylum Streptophyta; class Magnoliopsida; order Lamiales; family Verbenaceae; genus Verbena; species Verbena officinalis. Next base: position 28,723,392 of record OY292390.1, on the reverse strand, counting down.
CTTTTGGATAATGATAAGTGGAAATATGAGGAACGAAAATAGAAAAAAATATAATTTATGGAACGAAAATGGCAATTTCCTCCCCATTGTGGGAACCAATTGTCGCAAATTAAGTTCTAACAGAGACCATGTGTATTGACATTTGAAAGGTTTATTCATCTGCTGTAAACTAACCAATTCAACAATAATATGTGTGGTGTACAATATATGTGGTCAAGTATGCTATTGGCGAGGAAGGTAATGTGAAGTTAATCCACAAAACAAAAAGGGAAGGTGATGAGAAGATTCACAAGAGGTTGATACGAAATTAAGAATTATATCAAGATATCCGGAAAAGATTTTTTTTTATTCAAACTATACGTGTTTTTATATTTTATTATTAAATTTTTATTTTTTAACAAATTATTATATCGAGTATGCGTTTACTACACTTGAATCATTTCCGGGTGGTTTTGGCTAAAAAAACAATTATAGGCAACTTATGTAAATAACTAATTAATAGCAATAATTTTGTGCAATTCATAAGTATAAATTGATAAATTTTGTACACCTACAAAGACATTTAGGTTTTCAATTGCACAGAATTATCCTTAAATCATTCACGTGCTTTGAATATGAGCGATTATCCGGTGACCAAAACTATCTGAAATTAGTTCCACATGACAAAGTGCGAAAAAATACATAATTAATTTGTTAAGAGAAAATATTCAATCATCTCGGAGGACTAATAAGGAAAAATACCTTCTAAATACCTTCACGAAAGGATAAACAAAGTATCGCGGGGAAGCTGAGATGGCCGTGGGGAGGGAGCTCATGTCAAGCAGGGGTTTCTACGCCCGCCCAGTCTTGGCCTGAGAAGCTGAGTTGTCGGTTCAACGATCCACTAAACCGGTTTAAATCGGACTCGCGGCCTCTCTTGCACTAAAGCAACCACATCTCGTTTGACTAATATTCAAATGAAAAAATATTAAACGCGTATATTCCCGATGATAATTTGTTTTCATCTAAATGTTATGTTTGATTCAAAGAATTCAATAAGAAAAGGGAAAGAAAATACAAGAAAGTTAAATTTTGATTGTTTGGTTGTCAAGGAAATTACTGAGCGAGGAAATGAAAGTGGTAGGAAAAGTTAAAAGTACATAGTGAGAAAAATGCGAGAAAACTTATTTTGTTTCGCATTCGCTAATGCATCAATGCTATTTCTTCTCACAATTTATTTCTCAACAAAATCTTTCAAAGTATTATATTTTCTTACTTCACTTTTCCATGTCCTCAACAATCAAACAAGTCGAAAATTATAAAATTTTTAATTCTTCTTTTATTTTCCTTGATAATTTCTGGAATCAAACTTCGATGATTGCCACCAAATTTCAGCAAACATAAGTTTGAGACTATGTTACACCTTTTTGGTTTACAAAGAATTTTAAAAAAGGAATTCAAATTGTGGAGTCCACGTTCATGATCCAATTGACCAATTTTTTCCAATGCAATCCATATGATTCGTCTACAAAACACGACCTATTTCCACATCCATGAAACTCATTAATTAAATTAGTAAAATTGGAAATCGGATCGTGATATATTCCAAGAAAATCAAGATTAACAAGCAACTTCTTTTCCTTTGCACATGCATTGATACAACACATGATATGTCCAATTTTAATTGCCTAAAATGATGATTTCCTTTACACATTATTCTACAAAGTACAACCTTTTATGATCTCCTTTCTCATCTATCACAAAACTTTTCCCATATTTGTGGAAAACAAAATTGAACTACTCCTTCTATTATGGTGCAAAGGTAAGTTTTTTATAGTAATTCATTGACTAATGCTTTCTTCTCAAATTTCAAACTAGACCCTTAAATTAAAAACCCCAAACCAAAAGCCACATTTTTGTAAGAAATATGAAAGGAAAATTCTTATATTTTGTTGTCTTTAATACAGTTTTTAATTACAAAATATATATTAAAGATAAAAAGATGGGAAAAGATCATCACCAAAGGCTACAAATTTATGTAGATGTATCGATTGTAGACCCAGTACTCAGAACTATATATTCGACTTTCTTCAACTTAAAATTGATTTTATGAAAGCATTTATTTGCTGCTTTTTTTTGTCAATTGATTGATGGATGTGTCCATTTTTCATTGATGACCATAAATGGCATTTATTTCTTTATTCTTCTTTTTCTTTTTTATACTTGGTGTACTTTACTAGTTTTTCCATAATCTTGAATGCCAAAGAGCGACAATTCAAGTCATTTGAGAAAAGAATTTAGACCTTATACAGTCAAAACTTTAAAAATAAAAAGCAATTTATTTTCCTAAAACTATTAACAAAATTGCATTACAATTAAAACATTAAAAAATATTGTCACCACTAAAAGGTGGAATTTAAAATGAGCGTAGACACGCTGTACCTGACAGTCTGATATATATGGCAACGCTTTTTGCTTGGACTCCAAGAAACTACCAAAAGCGTTTTCTCGAAGCTACTCAGCAACCCCACATAATCCGCTCAAAATAATGTGTATTTCCCAAACTACCCTCACCGCCATATTTTAATTCCGTCTGTATCCCCTATAAACCCCACCTCTACCTTCCTCTATAAAAACGTCTGTATCCCACCAGCGACCAAGACTCCTTCTTCTTCTTCTGCTCTTCTTTGCGTGTCTCATTTCTCCTTTCTGACTAGGAAATAGCGTGAATCTGACGCGGTTGGACGGGAAACTGACGTCATGGTGGAATGCGGAGGCGGCCCGGCGTTTCCGGTGGTCTTCTTCGACGGCGAGAGGGAGATGAACATAGGTGATGTAAGAATTAATCCGTCGTTGGAGTACAAGCCCTTTCAGTTAATGCTTAGCCAGAAGATCGGGATCTCACCGAATCAGATTTCGATATACCTCGTCGATCGGAGAAAGAACCCCAAGGCGCCGTTCTCGGAGGATCGACGGAGAATTCCGATTACCGGAAAGGTCAACTTTGCCGCAATATGTCGCCAGAAGGAGTGTGGATTCCTCGTCGTCTTGAAAAGGTCGCGGAAGTCGAGAAATCGCAAGGAGAGGACGCTCAACGGCTTCGAGTTCGCCGATTTCTTGCCTGAGAACGAGTTTTCTCGGGCTAGAGTGCATCCGGTGCCGGAGAATCTGATTCTTCTCCGGAGGAATCAACCGTCCCCGTTTTACGACCAACTTACGCAATCAGAGCTTGATGATTTGAATGGTCGGTTGCAGCTGGATGATTTGAACGGTCGGTTACAGAGCTTGAGGCTGCAAACGGAGAAATATCAGATGGCAATGGCCAAAGGAACTCCAGATTTTGGTTGGGATACGAATCCGAACCTGGATTCATTTCCGGAAATAGCTGATGATATCTATGATGTTAATCCATCTTGGCTGATGGTGACGAACAATGAAACTAAGAAGGCTTTCTGTGAAGAGTGCTGGAACGCGGAGAAGAATGGAGGGACGACGTCGTTCCATCCCTGTGTTAACGACGCGGTAATTACTCGGTTCACCACAACGCGCTTAGGGCCAATTAACCGTCCTAGTAAATCCCTTTTCTAAAAGGTTTTTGGTTTTTCTCTAAATGGAAATAGAATTAATTGCGTATGATCTGAGGTACAAAACTCTGAAAATCTGTTTTGGAGCCATGGTTTCTTTGTGAATGGGGCGAAAATCTGCTGTTACCTAGGCTCATGATAAGACCCGTGGAGATAGATATAGGTACAATTTTTCGTTTATATCCTTTTTTTTTTTTATTCGTACAAGCAACTTCATCCGCGTGATGATATGACGTTTGACCACTATGCCCTTGTCAGTAGAAAGTGTGTGCTGCCAGTATATTCGGCACCATTTGTTTTGCAGAGCCGCTCTGATCTGATTTTGAGTTTGTTACGTTTGATTGGTTGGTTTAGGTGATCTCTATAGGGGTGAATTTGTAAATTTGGCTTCGGCGTTTGTCCCCCTTGTAAAGGCGTGGTGGAAATTATATGGTGAATTTTCACATTGCATAATGTTTTCAATTCTCTTATTCCCCTCAATTTGTCTTTTTATTATTAAATATTTGTTATCTCTTGACAATCCTGTTTCTTGTTTGTTTAATAATTATCAGTATTAGTTGTGAATATTTTTTGGGCATGGACATGGTAGTTGATGTTGGTTCTTTAGTCAATTCGAAACAGGACTATTTTATTCGTTTATGGCAATTGAATCACCTTCTTCATTTTTTTAAAACTACTTTTGGTCCTAATTTCCAAGGAAAATAAAAATGAGGAAAATGGTTTCTTCAGACAAACACGAGAAAAAAAAATAAAAAAAAATCACTATAGTTGAAGTATTTTCACTATTGTAGAGATTATACCGCCAAAATATAAGAAAAAATAATAAATGCGTTTTTCTTGATTTCTTTTCCTTTCTTTTCACCAGTATCTGCATTTAATGAGGAAATTTATTTTTCTTCCCTAATGCTGTATTTTCAGTCCAGTTTCCCGCTTTTTTCCCGAATGATGTATGAATACTTGAATTTCTTTCTAAGAACCTTTTATTTTGTTTTCTAATTGATTCCTTCCTTTCTATGTACGTGAATTATAGAGGCTTATTATTATACATTGATTTTCTAGAATTTTCTTTCATTGTAATGAAATTTATTAATTTTTCATCTATGTCTTTGTGTAATCTTGTTGAGATTCTTCTTGTTTTCCCTTTCAATTTGCTATAGTACTATGAAAAACTTTAATGCTGTCATGGGCTGGTTTTTTGGATAGCTATAAATTAAATGCCCATATATGAATTTCTGGGTTATGTTGATTGCCTATCTATATATTTATATATGTAACTATACTATGGTATATAAAATAAAATTTTGAACTAATTAGTTCGATTTTGACCCAAAGTGTTAGTTGTAATTTACATAACTTCACTAATTTCTCAACATTAATCACAAATATCTTATTTTTTAAAGAATCATTATAAGTTATCTTTCTTTATTAAAACTTAATGACCTTTTTGTTATATGTTTAAATTCACTCAAACAAATATAAATTAGAAAAGGATTCTACCAAAATTTATGTAACTCCACACCACATAAATATTTTTTACTATTGCATGTCAAATGTTTCTGTTATATGACGCACAAATAAAATATAATAAATAATTTTTAATAGCTTACAATGTTAACAAAAATATATACTTTAATAAAATAGACGCAACAAGTTTAGATGCATAGAAAATTGTTGAATATATATTCTTTACTTATCCGTGTGTAGTACGGTTATCATGCTAGTTAGGTAAAAAATAACTTATTATAAAAATTTTGACAATAAAATAATAAACCTTTTATTTTAACAGCTAATTTTTAATTTATTAATTAACTATTTTAGAGTTGCCACTGTTTTATCCATTTCGTTATAAATAATTTTCTGTTTTAACTAATGGAAAATATTGTGTTTTAGGTGAAGAATTAACTTTCAACATTATTTTAATCGAGGTCACGCATCACGCACGTGGCAACAAAAAGAATAATAAAAAAAAGTGGCTGAGTCTGACAGAAAACTATATATAAGCTTTCTCATTTCTATTCAAGTATTGATAGCCAGAGCTCCAAATTTTTCGTTTTTCGTTTTGCAATTGCGCACAATGAGCAGAAGAAAACCCTAAGCCAGTTCAGAATAATGCTCTGATACATACTGTAAAATACGACGAGAAAAAAAATTAGTACAAAAATGGCGGCCTACACCGCGGCTATGGAAATCCTAACCGAGCGTGCGGCATTGATGAGGGATTCACTGCAGAAAACACAGGGCATTACGGATAACATGGTGGCCATTCTCGGTTCATTCGACCACCGCCTCTCCGCCCTCGAGACCGCCATGCGCCCCACACAGGCACTTCTCTTTCCTTTTCCCTCTCCACTTTTTGGCGGTGCGATTTGTAGTAATTAATTACTAGTATATATTGCAGAGATATAATTAAATGCATTGTAATTATTAACTCAATTCTACGAGTTGCCGTTCAATTTGTCTTGATTTTCCGGTTTGGATTTCGTTTAGTTGAGAACGCACTCTATACGGAGGGCACATGAAAATATCGACAAGACGCTCAAGGCTGCCGAGGCTATTCTGGTTCAATTTGATCTCTCACGCCAGGTCACATCCTATCCTTTTCTTTTCCTCGTTCAAATTTAGGATTTTGATAAACTTTATTCCGCCTGTATAGATTCTTCGTTATTGTATTTCCTTTTGGTTTTGGCCTGAGATGTCATAGATTATATATGTTTGGATTTGAATGAACATGCTACTCTAATAGTCTCTAGAAAGCTCATGAGCTAGGTGGTCCAGTGGACTTGTTTGCATCTCTAGTTCAGGCTTGAAATCGATAATTGTGGGTTGGTCTCGATTATAAGCATTCTTGTGATCAGAAACATATGGAATGTTAATTGATTGAGGACGAAATTTTTATTAGCATTGCATGGAATCTTTATAAACAATTATGGCGTGAACGAATATTTGAACTAAGAATTGCATCAATTTTGCTTACTATCTCAATTGTGGCATGGAATTCTACATTAACTTTCAGGCAGAGGCAAAAATATTGAGGGGCCCTCATGAGGATTTGGAAAGTTATCTACAAGCAGTTGATCAGCTAAAGAGTATTGTCCAGTTTTTTAGTGGAAACAAGGGCATTAAGAGTAGTATTGGAGTGATTAACCAAGCTAATAATTTAATTGGAAAGGCAATCCTCAAACTAGAAGAGGAATTTCGACAGCTACTCACCTCATACAGGTTTGCCCATCCACAGCAATCATTTACAACTCGTTGTGTACTAGAAAAAAAAATGGGGAGCTCAATATTGGTGTTTTTTCTGGGTGTTATGTTTTGTGATCCTAACACGATTATCAAGGTTACATCTAGGTAAAAACTTAAATAGCCTATTTGGTAATTTATGTTTCTATGCATTTTCAGCAAACCTGTTGAACCTGATCGACTATTTGACTGCCTACCAAGCTCTATGAGGCCATCAACTGGATCACCCAATGACGGTGAATCAAATGCAAAGACACCAGCATCTGAGCATCCAACTAAAAGTATAGAACCTGTAGTCTATAAACTTCCAACTCTGATTCCACCTAGACTTCTGCCACTACTACACGAGATGGCCCTGCAATTGATGCAAGCCGGCCATCTACTGCAGGTCTGCACTATATACAGGTACTCTTGTACATTTGCATTTGATTTTGATGTAGTTTTCTTGGACTATTTGATGGCTATTGATTTGGGAAAGCTATCTGTATTTCGTTGTGGTTAAGTTTTAACTAATGTAAAGGATGATTCTTTTTGTTTTGTTTTGTCCTCATCTTAGATCACGTGCTCTTTCCATCCCATAAGCGAATTCCTCAGTATAATTTGAAGTTATCAGGAACGTGGCAATGATTAGCCTATTGAATTTTTGGTTAAGTGGAACTCTTGGATGGTATTGTTTAATGATTATCATTATAAATATGTATACGATGGGAAATGAAGTACCTTTCATTTAGAAGTAACAGCAAATAGAATTTTTTTACCAGTCAACCATAACAGTTTAGCTTTTAAAGGAAAATTATCCTATATAGTAAAGGTTCAGTTAACTTCTTAATGAGGATCGATATTTGGGGTGGGCGTGGGTGTTAATTAATATCCTCTGCCATAATATAAGATCAAGAACATTTGGAATGGTGATATCTTCTGAAGTCACTTTTTGCTTCTGTGGAGTTACTTCTTATCCAATTATATAGTGCCGATACTTTATACCGAATTTGTTGTGTTTATGACTTATGACGTCATCAGAGCCAAACCTCAGTAGGTATACATTCCACTTTACTATAGTCGGACATATCCTGATGTTGTTTTGTCACATCGTTCTATTTAGAGAAGCTCGGTCTACAGCAGTAGAACAAACTCTCAGGAAATTAGGTGTTGAAAGACTTGGTAAAGATGATGTACAAAAGATGCAATGGGAAGTTCTGGAGGCAAAGATCGGAAATTGGATTCATTTTATGCGTATTGCTGTAAGGTTTCACTCACATTCTAGAATGCATTTCCCTGTCCTTCTAATTTCTTCTTTTACTGGAACTTCAAATTGTCTATGGAACAGGTCAAGCTTTTGTTTGCTGGTGAAAAGAAAGTCTGTGATGAGGTTTTTGAGGGTAATGAGAACCTTAGGGATCAATGTTTTGCTGAAGTTACAGGGAATAGTGTAGCAGTGTTACTCAGTTTTGGAGAAGCTATCGCTAAGAGCAAAAGATCGCCTGAAAAGCTGTTTGTCCTCCTGGATATGTACGAGATAATGCGAGAACTTCAGTCAGATGTATGATGAAGTTAACTTTCTGTAGATATCATTATGCCCTTATTCCTTTAGTTGTGATGTTTACCTTTTTGCTTATGAATTTGGCTTCCTTTAATTCACTTGTTTGGAATTAATTATATCTAACAGAAAATGGAAACACTTGTCATAATGATTACCTTGCCAGAACTTCCCCTGATATTTTATATATCCATTAAACACTTATTTCATGTACACCAATATTACCTTGTCATTGTAGAACTAATAATTAGATTCAAAATACTGCTTTTAGACTATTATGTGTATTTTGTGGCGTGTGGATTTTGCTTATTACTGATTTTGGCAGGTTGATATTATATTTGAAAGTAAATATTGTGCTGAAATGCGAGAAGCTTCTCTGGCTCTCACAAAACGACTGGCTCAGACATCTCAGGAAACTTTTGGTGATTTTGAGGAAGCAGTTGAAAAAGATGCCACAAAAACTGCAGTTCTTGATGGAACAGTCCATCCTTTGACCAGCTATGTCATTAACTATGTCAAATTTCTGTTTGAGTAAGTTATCATATACCTTATACTAACATACACCAAGTTATACTATATCTTATTTTTGCTATTGATTCTTTCAGCTATCACTCTACTCTACGGCAACTCTTCAAAGAGTTTGATGATGGTGATGCAGAAGCCCAGTTGGCATCTATAACCACACGGATAATGCAGGCTCTTCAGAGTAACCTTGATGGAAAATCCAAGCAGTATAAAGATCCTGCTTTAACTCAACTATTTATGATGAACAATATTCACTATATTGTAAGATCCGTGCGTAGGTATGTGATGCTTACAACTATTAATTTTATCTTCCTTACACATTTTGGGATAACAATTAAATTCGTTGAAAATTTTCATCTAGGTCAGAGGCAAAGGATCTATTAGGTGATGACTGGGTTCAAATACATAGAAGAGTCGTTCAGCAGCATGCTAATCAGTACAAGAGGATTGCTTGGTCTAAGGTGTACTACAAATTATCCCAAAAAATATTTGCTTACCTAAAACTTTAATAATTAAATTTTGTTAGTTAATCCCATTTGCAGTATCATAACTTTGCATTTTTTGGATTTGGTACTGTTTTTTTCACTTTTTTCTCGGATTTGATACCATAAGTTTCGATAAATTTGTTGCAAATTCAACCACCAAGATGTAAATCATATACAAATTGAATCTTATGTATCAAATTTCAAACAAGTGAAAAGCATTATGATACAAAGAGTGAAATTATACTAATTATTTCTGTTGCTGAGAAATTGTGTTTGTGCAGATTCTTCAATGCCTCACCATTCAAGGCCAATCGGGCGGTGGTGGTTCATTTGGAGATGGCGGCAGCACAGCTGGCGTTTCTAGAGCAATGGTGAAAGACAGGTTCAAAACATTCAACCTTCTATTTGAGGAGATTCATCAGAGGCAATCTCAATGGACGGTTCCTGATAGTGAATTACGAGAGTCTTTGAGGCTCGCGGTCGCTGAGGTCCTACTGCCTGCATATAGGTCTTTCATTAGACGTTTCGGGTATGTTATTTTTGATTCTTTTACTTTATTCTTGGAAATGAGATTGCTTAAAATGTTGTTATTTTGTCAGGCCTATGATTGAGGGTGGAAAAAATCCACAAAAGTACATCAGGTATAGTCCGGAAGATCTTGAAAGAATGCTGGCTGAGTTTTTCGAAGGAAAGACCTGGAATGAAAATAGGCGATAGATTTATATAACTTATGAATTCATCTACTGTACATTTTCACGTAATAAAATCCTCTTCAATCCTGTAACATTTACTGATGGCATTGTACGGTACAAATAATTGTTAGTGTGACTGTAATTATCTCATGCTTTCTTACATATGCCTGAATTGATACTTTATTAACAGTTCTTATTTGTGTGTCAAGGGAGGAAAAGAGAGTTAAAAGAATTGAAGTTGCCATCATTTTCAAGATCACATGGCAATGTCTTTTGAATTTTAAATGAGGCCATGACAATTTTGGACTTGGATTTGTTACAAGTGTTGTGAGTCCGTGACTCTATAGCCTCAACTTGTCAGGGACTCGCGCGGGGCTTTCCTGCACAATTTTGGCAAAATTGCTACGAGTCTATGACAAATGTACTATTAAAAAAAAAGATCTTGAGCATTTCAAATTAATTAAAAATTGGACTTAAAAATATATGACAGATATTGCTACCTGTGCACCATTACATATTCTTGATTAAACATTTGTGTATCTCTTCCTCTTAATTTACATAAAAACTTCCAGTTGTTCCATAAGCTCTTCAATAGCTAAAATTTGCAAAGAAAAGCCGAAAAAATGTCTAGTTGGTACATGAAATGTCTCCATTATATATTTGTTCGACTAAAAGTTAACAAAAATTTATAAAAAATTATGCAACCAAATGATAATTACATAGACTTAGAGAAATTTTGTAGCCCAAGTAATCTAATTGTGTTGTTTCTGAGTTGGAAGTTGGTCCCACTAGGATTTGTAGCTTTCGATACCGGTATATCCTTTCCACCACTCATTCATTACTTTTATCTTTCTTTGTAAGAAATTCTCCATTTCATTAAAGACATTATCACATTGCTTTATGGCCCTTTTCAATTCTTGGCATTTCGTCTCTTTCAATATTTCAATTCAACCATCAGATATATATTTACTAGCATAATCCCGTGTTACACACGGAAAGTGATAATTAATAAATGTTTGTTTTAAATAATAGTTTCAATTTAAATTTAATAATTAACCATATGTATATATAGATATAGAAATATATATGTAAGAAAATAATTTTTTTATTTATATATGCCTATAATAAAATGACATAAACTATGTGTGATAGTGAACGTGCTGGACATAAAAGTAAGAAAAAAGAAGCAATAAGGATAGGTTCTGTAATCTTCTTTTAGCTAGGGTTTGTTCTTTTACGTTTCTTTTCTTTTTGTATTTAGCTAGCTTTGATAGCATAGAATTTTAGATAGAATTTATGATCTGATTATGTTTTTTTATGATCCCTTTGTAAGTTCTTTCAATTATATCTATTATCTAAGGGGAATCCCACGAAAATTCTATGGAGTTTCCCAATTTTTAAGAAAAAATGAAAGAAACTAAGATAATTTAAGAAAGTAATTAAGAAACAAAATAAAATATGTGGTGAATCAATCTAAAAAAAATTAGAACCTAAGAAAAAAAATAAAAAAATTATTTAAATTAATATAAAGAAACTAAAAAGTTATAGGAAAAAAAGGCAAAAATATAAAATATATTGACTTAAAGTACAAAAAATATACAAATAAAAGAAAATATTAAATATATAAAGAAAAAAATATATTGTAATGTTGACTCTAAAGATAAGCATGAAATTCATTTATATAGTTGAAGAAAATTCATCCATCTAAAGAAAGATAAAAAATGGAAATATAGAATTTTGTCTTCTGAAATTTTAAATAACTCAATGAATAAGTAACTAAGGAAATAATAAATACCAAAGATTAAAGTAAACTTTGAAAATGGAATATATTGAAAATGAGAAAAGCAACTTGTGAAAGTGATGCAAAGGAAATTGTGAGTTCAATGTACATGTTCAGGGATATAGTGAGACTGAGGGTGGAAGACTGAGAGAAAACTGAGAGTAAAACATAACAGGCCAGGAGAGAGGGATGGAGAAGGCAGGCTAAATTAAAAATATATCCCATGACCCATGCATCCCGTTTATTAGGCAAGAAAATGTTTTTTAATTATGGGAATATATATTACCATATATAAAATCATTGAGCATTAACTTCTAATTTTAATTTTTAAATTTGCTAATTATGGCTATAAATTAGGGATTGATAGGTATCTTAATCCCTTAACCGTATCTTAATGAGTTGGAATTTTGAAAACTTTTAAAATTTTAGTAAATCATAATTAAAAATTAGGTAATTATGGCTATAAATTAGGGATTGATAGGCTATAAATTATATTCCTGAGTTGGAATTTTAAAAGCTTTAAATATTTTAGTAAATATTTCTTTTTTTAAAAGCTTTAAATATTTTAGTAAATATTTCTTTTTTTAAAAGCTTTAAATATTTTAATAAATATTACTAAACCAATTAACACATTTTTTATAATTAAAATAATTCAAAATTACCACAAAATAGTATTCATTCTAATGAATCTCAATTGAGGGTTCTAACAACCCTCAAATATAATATAATATAGATATCGATTTTTACAGTTGGTTGTCAAAATTTTCAAGTCAATTCGATCACAAAAGATTTGGGCCGGTGATCTGAGTAGTAGTAAATAGGAAATTTTATATTTACTAATTAGTGCAAAAATTAAATGATGTAAATGATCATGCGACTCTAGCACAATATGATTTCATGTTCATGCAATTTATTATTAATTATACTCTGAATTTCTGATTATTAATTCATATCAACTAGCAAACGACCTATGGGGATATATCCTACTGGGATTTGGGACCTAGCTACCTCATAGTCAGAAAAGAAAAAAAATGTTAAAATAAGCTGGAAATTGGGAATCTACCTAAGAAAACAAACGGATTGAGATAAGAAGATGCCCTCTCGGTTCAGAATGCCAGCTGAAGGAAAAAACAAGAAAAAACAAAGGAAAAAAAGAAATTTTCACCGTCAACACTATAATGTAATTCATTATAACAAAAATATAACAACTAACATACATATACAAGATTTGGAAATAGAAGGATTATACCATTCAAAACCGCAGTTGATTATTAATTTTCATGTGTTTTTTATGTTTATTTGCATGCCCACAGACAAAATATGAATAAATTTTGGGGTATTTCTTACAAATATTACAATGTTATGAAACACGGATATAGACACGACACGATCACGACAACATGGATTTTTTTCGACATTTTACACTAGAGAAGTGTCCGACATGACATGACAAGACAAAATAAATTTTTTATCATAATTTCAATGTAACATACCCGAGATAGTAAAGTAGAACAATTCATGGAATTAAGGGGATATTGTAAAAGAAATATAGATTGAATTATATTTTACATCGTACTCACATTCTGTGGACGTGCAACAAAGAAAAGATCATGCATCTTAATTTCTCAAAGTTCAAGGATGATACTCTAGGAATTGAACTTTTTCAGATACAAACTGTAATCTTAGAATCAGTTTTCATGTCAGAGAAAAAGTTTGGGTACTATTTGGGATCTGAGGCAGGCCATGTCTGTTTTTTGACTTAGTGGGATATCCTTGGCCGCAATTTTTCTGTCCCAAGATGCCTTATTTTATTTCCCTATTAGTACCAATTTTTTGTAATGAAAAACGATTGAAAACAATTCTCAAAAAGTCATAATATTTTAACACGAGATCTTATAATTGAGAGCACAGAAAAATTCCAATCTTTTATTATTACAATACAACTACTAAATTAAAGCAATCAATAATTTCATAAAATTAATTCCACTACTAGCTATTTGATAGACTTTTTTGTCCTAAAAGTTTAAGTCGGTTGGTTGAGGTGGAAGTTGGAGCGTTGGCTTCTTTTCTTTTCTATTGATCATGTGTATGGGCCCCTTTATAGCCCATAACGTGTCAATCCCTATCACCAACTATTCTCTTGGCCTCATTCTTTCGTGTTTTTTTTTCATTATTTATTACATAAAATGATTCACTTAGTTCGTTTACTTTGGAAATTATCTGTGGATGATTTCGATTTTTGGTAGATGGCTTGTTGATTTCGATTTGATAGTTGAATTTGTATATGGGAATTGAGTTGGATCTGAAATAATAAATGAGGGGTTACTTGTTCGAAGATAGTTGGCTCTAACGTTGCACCTCTGATACTTAAATTAGTAAACTTACACTGATAATTAAGGGTATAGAAAAAGAAATATTTGCCTCAACATCTAAATAAATAAAGGGTGAAATAAAAATCGGATAGGATAGATGGATGGATCTATCTTTTTATTCATATATATTACTAGATAAAATGGATTACGTTTGAGAATATTATATGTGTTTACCAACTATAATAAATAAGGAGGGTATTTATGATGGTGCTTAACACACACACTAAGTACACTGTTCTGAGGTGTAGATTAAATGCATCGACCTTAGATTTGATACCTAACCTTAATCAGGTACGGTGTTGTCAGACAAGTACTGTTTTGCATTTAATGTGTAGGCAGCTGGGGATGATTCGTTATGCGTCGGGTCGGACCCTGACAGTCGGGTGACCCTAGGTCAACCATCCCAACCTTGCCATTTGCTCGTCCTTAGAATTGATTCCACTTCGGTCGATTGATCAAGGCTCTCGATCGGAGGCTTACCTTGGGTCTCAGGTCGATAGTTTGGTCCGATACACGTGGAAGCCGACCCCTAAGGTCGTGCCACGTATACGTTCATAAATATGCAACACCATCTGTGATATACGGATACAGATAGAACGCTATGAATACGAAATTGACATAATGATATGAATTTTTTCAGTATTTATTATTAAATAAATATCCCATACAAATATTCATATATGAAATAATGATATTATATAATGGTTCTTTTAGGAGTCTCTGTACATCACGAGACTAATGACGCTTTTTCTTTTGGTCGAGTAATAATAATATCTGATGAATTAGTATCAAATCAATTAAAATTAGTTCCAAATGATATCCTTAATTTGGAAATTTTAATATAAGCATTAATTAATTACTTCCTAAGATAATCTTAACTAGGTTATCTCTTGATACAGGTTTCATCGGTTTGTTTATTATTTATACCAAAAGGGAAATAGCCACACGTTAAGTACGTGGGCGATCCACATAATATTCTCGATTCAATTATTTACATGCCAACTCTTTTGTATTATCAGGTTAATGGTGAGTTCAATTGGAGTATGAGAAATTAAGGCCATACATGGTTAATTAATCTTACTTTAAGGATTCAATTGTATAAATTAATATTAAGACATTATTACAATAATAAATTAATTAATAAAGGTTGTATAACATTTTATGGTTTATTGAAAATGTGTGACTGCCTTTGAACTTTCTTTTTTGAAATAAACTATACATAGACCATCTAATTAGACTATAGTGGAGACAATAATCTTAGCAATAAACTATATTCTTTGTCTTTTGGCTTTGTTGGTGAATTTTTGGAGCCTTTTTGGGTGGTAAAGTTTAAGATGCTTCTCGTTTCCCTTTTGCTGTCTTTTACCCTTAAAACGATATAAAGTTTTGCATGGATCACATATACTCGCATAAAGAATGAGCTCCAAATTTATTAATTAAGTACTAATTAACACTAAATTCAACTATAAAATAACCATGTTCAAAGTGAAAATTACGTAAAGTGGTTTTTAGCAAAAGAAATAGCGATTTTAATCTACACTAATTCACGCATTAATAAAAGTCGTACAAATTACAAAACACCCCCACCGACCTCCACCCCACCCCCACCGACCCTAACCCCCTCATCCCAATTCTAATGCCTATATTAGTTGACACCCAAGCCACTCCCACTCCAGCAATATTTTCCACTCAACAAAACCAAACCTCCTCAGCCCCTCCCCCGCCCCAGCCGCCGTCGTCGTCAGCCATGTCGGAGAAAGTCTGCAGCAGCCACGACAGCGACCGGAGAAAAATCGCACGGCGGTGCTGCGCCGGTCTCCTCATCTTCAACTTCATCTTACTCCTAATAATCCTCCTCGTATGGTCCATTCTCCAACCCAGAAAGCCCCGCTTCACTCTCCAAGACGCCACCATCTTCAACCTCAACGTCTCCTCCCCTAACGTCATCTCCACCACCATCCAAGTCACCGTTAACTCCCGAAACCCCAACTCCAAAATCGGCATTTACTACGACAAAATGGACGTCTACGCCACCTACCACAGCCAGCAAATCACCTACTACACCGTCATACCGCCGGTTTATCAGGGCCACAAGGACAATAACGTCTGGTCGCCGTTTCTCTACGGCAACAACGTCCCCGTCGCGCCGTACAACAGCGTCTCGCTCACCCAGGACAAATCTGACGGCTCCATCGCGTTCATCGTCAAAATTAACGGCCGCGTTAAATGGAAAGTGGGCTCGTTCGTCTCCGGCCGTTACCATCTCCATATCAGCTGCCCGGTTTTTATTCCGATCGGAAATAACAAAAATCCCGGAATTATCATCGGAAACGCAGTTAAGTATCAGCTTTCACAGAGTTGTAGCGTCAATGTCTGATTATAGACGACAATAAAATCGAAAACGGAGGCCATATTTTCAATAGGATAAATCAAAATGCTTAACTGATTGGGATTATTCTGTTGTCCCAACAGCTTTTTATTTTAATT
Source organism: Verbena officinalis (assembly GCA_958496215.1). Taxonomy (NCBI): domain Eukaryota; kingdom Viridiplantae; phylum Streptophyta; class Magnoliopsida; order Lamiales; family Verbenaceae; genus Verbena; species Verbena officinalis. The sequence continues at coordinate 28,706,711 of OY292390.1, read as the reverse complement.
TTCCAGGTTTTTGGGAATTAATATTTATTTTGCTGATGAAGAATTGTAAATTTTGCTCGAAAATAAATAAGTTATTATAAGTGGGAAAAGTGGGGAGAAAGCTAAAAGTAGCAGAAAACTGCTTATCTTTGTGTAACACTTGTTTGATTAATTAATGATAATGAAAATTTTATGCAATAATAATTGTTTCTTTAATTATCTTTGTTTATTATTGCTTCTTCTTCACTCAATTTTTTTATTTTTGTAATATTCATAATTAATATTTACTTTACGTAGTGGCCAGGTTTAACATTAATTTTTAATCATATTAATGAGTGTTATGGTCCATGTGAGTGGATATATCTGGTTGAGGATTGCTCTACCAAACTAGATATACCGTCCCCAATTTTCTTTTCCTTTTCATTAATATATATATATATGCACTTAGGAAATATATTCAATATTCTGTCGTCTTTAAGTCAAATTAGTACTTGGGAAATTGAGGAATTTGCCGTAACGTGAAAGACTCTAAAGTCATGTTTGGCAGTGACAAATTAACACACTACTTTTCGGTGCCGACTGGTCTCATTCCAGTGTACGGATGACCAATTTGTTTTTTCTTTGACTAATTTTTAGTGGAATAGACAATTTGTAGACCACCTGTTTTTAGGAAGAGAAGATCATACATCATATATGTATGTAAAAGCTTTTCTTTCAAACCATGAATTAAAGCATGTTTCATGTAGGAAATATCAATTTGAACTGCAAACAAATAACATGCATGACAACAAGTACAGACAATTTCTTACGCAATTAATCACTCTCAAGAAAACTACCAATCAAATATTATGAATATGATTTACTTACTAGTCATGGTTTTTAAATGTAAGTTGATTAGTCACTTAGATTTTTAAGGTCTTGCAATCAAATCTTAGCTTGTAAATAGAGTAATTAGATTGGCCGGGAGAATCGCTCCCAATTTAAAACAATATACAGTAACGTATTCGGAAAAAAATAACTACATAATTAAAGTGATTTAATCAAAATCCAATTTGGACTAAAATTCCCCGATTGATGAAAAGTTGAAACGAAATTATGTCCAATTTCCAGATTTATGAGTTTCCGCACAAAAGTGAAGATCACGAAATCCACTTTCGCATTACCCAAATACAAGGGAAAAATAAGAACTAACGCGTGCACATCATCACATCACTAGAAGGGCTAGAAAAGGTGGCGGATTCCAACTAATTAATGATATATATATCACCCAAAATGTGGTATTAATTATTCTATCATAATTCCAAATTGCACATGTTCTTCACTTGTAACAATTATTTTCTTATGAGATTGGAGTCTAGCAGCTGGATTCAAGTCTACTACACTCTTTATTCTCTATTTGAATTTTATATTATCTTACATTTTCGTTTTATAAGTTTTTTTAAACTATTACTATACCCAAAAGTATATTTAAAAGAATATTTTTTGTATAAGATGTCATGAGAAAGAAAATAAAACATCTGATTTAGAATTAATTTATGGTTTTGGACTTTGGTTGAAGTTAGATACTGGGCCTAGAGTTTTCTGTCATTATGGGCTTATAGCTAAAGCCTTTGAATGTACTAAAAACTATGTCATACAAATGAAAGTTAATCGGGTTGGAAAAGGCCCGATAAGTCTGAGTAGTGAAGAAGCAAAGCTAATGGTATGTTGGTTTCATGGTATCAATCGGGCGAAACATTTCATTTCTCCCCAAACAGAAAACGTGTGTGGCAGTAACGTTTTTAGGAAAGAGATTTTATTTTATTTCCAAAAGGTACAACTCTATAGGAAATTAAAAATTTCCAAATATAGACAAACTCTTTTTTTAGTTTTTAATTTTTTATATAACTTGTTTTTCTTTTTTTATTCCACGGAAATCTACCGATTCTCCCTACATTTACCTCACGCATTCTCCACCTCCGCCATCTCCGACTTCTTCGGCTTGCTTTCAGGTTCTCCGTCATATATATCTTCCCAGTTCTCCCCATAACCAGAAACCTGAAAGATCTGCAGTTCATATAGTCATTCCACAGCCCCCGAAACTGGTACCAATCTTGTACCGCTCTCCTATAATTCCAACGAAGCTAAGAGAGCGTACCGTACCGTACCATTAACCAGTCCCCGAGATGACCGAGACCTCCGCCCCGAAACCCGCCAGCAACTCTGGCTGCGGCTGCTGCGCTTTCTTCAAGTGCCTATGCAAACCCTTCACCTGCCTCCTCGGCTGTCTTTGCAGCTGCCTGTTCAAAATCATCTGCGTCATTGTCGTAATCATAATAATAATCTTCGTCATCTTGTACTTCGTATTCAAACCAAAAAACCTGAAATTCGAAGCCACCGACGCGATGATCACCGATTTCAACCTTGACGGGAACAATTTGCACTACGACATGAATGTGAAACTGAACGCGATAAACCCGAACACACAGTTGTCGGTTAAGTACGAGAAGGTGGAGGTTACAGGGTCTTATGGGGGGGAGAGATTCGCCGCGGTGGAATTGGAGGCGTTTAAGCAGACGAAGAAGGCGACCGATCAGCTCAACGCCCAAATGAAAGGGCAGAACGCGATTAAGCTTCACCATAAGACGAGTTCCACTTGGCAAGAAGAAAAGGATAACGGAATGTTTTCTGTTAGTATAAAAGTTCTTCTGAAAGTTAAGTTCAGAGTCGTGTTCTTCGACACGGCGACGATAAAGCCCAGGTTTATTTGCGATTTGAAGGTTCCGACGGCAAATTCGAACCACAAGTTTCAAGCCACGGACTGTAAATACTCTTTAATCTGATTATCTTCATCGCCGGACGCCCTGCACCATCTCATCTTTCTTTTTTTACATTTTTTTTCTTTTATTTTAATGGTTATGATACAGTATACAGTATACACATTATTGTTATGTTTTAGGGGCTGATTCTATTGGTATTTTATGTGTTGCTATATAGGATATTCTGATGGCTATATGGTCTGACGATCATTTGTTTCTAGGAAGGATTTTTAGTTCAATAAATTAAATAGACTATTATATATGTTGATTTTTAATATTCTTCTTCTGATTTTCAATTTATCACCAAAATTCAGAAGTCCAAACATTGCATATAGATATAACGTTTTACTTTAGCATCCAATTCCTGGGGACCTCTATATGAAAATCGCATTCACTCGAATAAACTTTATCGAGTATATTTATCTCATCTAGCTAAGATGGTGAGCACCAGATATGCAAAGTAACGCCTTCCAAAACTCTTTGACTTTCCAAACCAACACTAACAACATTACATTTCTGACAAAAATCTACAAAGTTTCAACAGAAACAAAATTACGTTTCCCACAAAAATCTAATAAATTTCTCAAAAATTTAAAAAGAATCTCACTCCATTATGTTGAAACAGAGCTTAGCCTCATCCCAAGGACCATTGATCTCAAACTTGTACTCATGAATTCTAATCAGCCAATAGGGGCACACCAAATTAACGAAAACCAATATACTCAACAACAAGATAAAGAGCAACCGGTGCAACTGATAAACGAAAAACAAAGTGACAACCATTAACCCTATGGAGAAACAGAGATACAACCGGAAAGAGTATTTCTTTATACAATAACTAACAAATGGAGCAAACAAGAAAACTTGCAAGGAGAATAGCACAATGGCAAAAACATGAAGCCTTGATGGAAGTCGAGAAGCAATCAGAAGTGAAGCAACTATGGAAGCATTAAGAGAAATGTTGCTGGTGAAGGTCGAATATTCAAGAGCTCCAGGAGTTTTGACAGTGGAGGCAGAATAGTTGTGAAGAAAGAGATGGAATATGACAAGAGAAGCTGTTAGTGCCCAAATGGAGTCTGAGCTTATGGATCGGGTTAGTGTGTGATAAATAGGAGATAAAACGTATAACCCAGCTATGAAAAAGGAGAGTTTGAGAACATAATTGAGCAGAAGATCGAATGTTAGCATTTCAGCTGTTAAAAGAACAACAAAGAAACCTGCCCCAAGAAGGATAATGTCTAGTAAAAGGAGAGACTTTTCACTAAAGATGGATCTAAGGGTATAAGTCCAGACTAATACCACAAGAGCAACAATGCATAAGTAGTGTGAGATTGAAACTGAGTCCAGCATCACCTTAACGAAGTCTCTTTTGACAACATTAGCATTCATAATCATGTCTTCTAGGAAAGACTCATCTGTGTGATTGTCATCAAAACCAGGTTGCATGCCTCCATAAGCAACTTTTCTCCACCTGGGATAGGTAGGAGAACCGCTCCTACGCATTCTGGATTCCATTTGTAAAAGCTGTAAATATATGTAAAAGACAATTAGCACCAAATGACTATTTTTTCCCTGCAAGCATAGCACCTAGCTTTTGCGCATGAGCTGTTATTCAACAATCTAAGAATGGAAGTAGGTGGCAAACATGGGGTGTTAATAACACAGGTATGTAGAAATATACCAACCTACCTTGTGGCTTAGTGACCTACATAGCTAAATGAGACCCAAAAACCATCCATATACCAATTTTACGCCATGAGAGGCAAGATGGGATAATCATAATGGATAGAGATGAAGGCTCTTGTTAAAAGTTAGTTCTAATGCATAGTCGCAATGCAACTTTCTTGTGATGCTTTAAGATATAGCCTCCCTATCATCACAATGCATTAAGTTTTCTCCAACATGATATCTGACTAAGATTTCGTGAACTGCCCGTCTATTTGAAGCTTTACCTAGGCTTCCTCATTAAACACTATATTAATAACTAATAATCAGTGACAATTGACAAAGCTACAGAGCACTCAGCAGCAAAATCAAAAGCATAACATAACGAAATTCTTCCGCTAACAGATTCATATTATCTGCTGGTTAACATATAAATTGACTGAAAATGCAAATGTCGGCAGACTGTATCTGCAAATGAATAAACGAAAATTTCATGACTGACACAAAACCATTTCTTCACCAATTACTTTCCTGAATTAACAAATTGTATAACGATAAATAATTTCAGAACTCCAAATGATGAAACGCCTGAAGCCGGATATCGAATTCTAATTTTGATTCACCTGCTGAAACGAAGGCCAGTTGGAGGACGATACAACAGTTACTACAGCACTGACAGAGGAAATCCTAGGGACAGAGAAGGACTGATGCCAACCATCTTTCGCACGGAAAGTGATGATTTCGCGGCGGATCTTGTTGCTGCGGCAGCGGCGATAATCGACCGGCAGGACAGCTTTTTAATTTCTAATCGGATGTGTTTTGATCCTGAATTTTTTAAGAGGCTAATTATGACAATTCAACCCAATAATCCACTTATCTCCAGCACATCGGCCCAATACAGCACTTATGGACCAAACTTCTTAGGCCATTATTTTGGGCCTAGTTTCAAAGTCCTCAATCAAACCTAAAACAGTATTTCTTTTGTTACTTCCTCTATAAAATCCCTGCCAGTCCGACTCCAAAACCTTTTACGAATGTTAAATCATTATGAGTAATGGAACTCAAACAATTTGGTATTTCACATATACGTTAAAAGAATAAGAAGGTGTTTGCTTGTGTTTTTATTTCTTTAATTTTGTGTTGGATCAAAAGAGCAATTGTTTTCTTATCTTTAATAAAAGAACATCACTCTCTTTATTTTCAAGGTGGGTATGCAATATTCAATAGTCCACAAAATCAAACTTAATACATAGATATAAAATTATAAACAATACAATAGTAATAATAACTGTTACACCATGAAATTATTTTTTTAACTGCCTTGTTGAGTAGCTTGTCTTTTTTTTTTTTTTTATTTACAAAAGAGCAGTTGAGATTTGCTGACAAACAAGGCACTAACTGAAAACAATACCAAAATGTAGTAATTAGATGCTTAATACCACTCATAAACAAAAAGGAAAAATAAAAGAAAATTAAAAATTGCTACTTTCAGACTTCTGACACGCCGCCGCCTTTTGAAGCACGCAAGACTGCTTCAGGTGACCGGCCGTTAACCACCTCATGAACTGGGGAAGCCGAGGGAGTGAAATACACAGGCGAAGCGCAAGGTGTTGAGAACGGCGTTGTATCAAATTCGCTGGGGCCACCATCATCAATCCCCACCACCACCGCCGAGTCTTCCCCCGCCTGAAAATGCTCCTTCAAGTAATTCAGATTGCTTCTATTGTCATCTCCGTCGCCGATCCTCTGATTCTCTCCTTTTCCAGTTGAAGCAGCATACAGAGATTTATCGGTTGAGGATTCCTGGTTACCTTTCTCCTCTTCTTTGAGGGTAAACAAAAACCTCGGAGGTCCAAATACTCCCTGAATCTTCAACAAGTCAATATCAATGGCTTCCTTTGGCGATAGTTGACTCGAATAGTGATCACTAGTTATGGTGTTATCAGTAGAGTTTCCGTCGAGGCGAAATTGATCAGGTCTTACGCAGAAAAAATAGAGAAGCTGCTCTTTGGAGGCGGAGAAAGTGGAATCTGATGAGGAATATTGGGAGAGTTCATCTCCAATATCACCACGACCATTAACTGTATTGGTTTGGCGGCGGAAGACACGGTGGCGCCAGAAGACATAGAAGAGTTGGGCGATTAGCGCCACCACTAAGACCGCAAAAATTATAATGAGTGCAGCTCCTAGCTTGCTTAATCCGCTACCCATTCTACTGATTACTGAATGACGATGATCTAGCGATCGAAACAACTTGCAAATTGAAGTGAAAACGGAATAAGGGGTACCGGAGAAAGCAGTAACCTGATGAGGAGAAGAGGGAAAAAAATTGGCGAAGTTGGGACTTGATTTAGCCGGTTGTGGGTCACGGTGACTAATTAGTCGTTAATTAGTTGCCTGGAAATTTTCGGAGTGACGTGGACTGCATGCAGGAGTTTTAAGTAAACTTTATTTTAATGTGCTCAACTAAACTGGAGTCCTTCATTTAAATTTATTAATATTTAAAGTAATTAAGAACTTACCTAAATGTCAAATTTTAAATTTTAATGGTTATCAGTTGGTAAAAATTAATTAATAGTATAATTACGTGTAGTTTATCAGAAAATCTTACGATTACCCTACTAAATATATGGAAAAAAATAGTTTTAAAAGTTAGAAAGATAGCCAACCACGACCTAACGTTATCTAAATCTCACGAGTTCAGGGATGACATGTATAACACCAGGTCAACAAGTCTACGGTCCATATATTCAATATTCCGTCACAATTTATACGTTTTTTTTAGCATTATTAATATATTTCAATTCTGGTTTCTTTAAGTTTTAGAAAAAAATCGTTTTCTAATGCTTGTAATAATTAAACTTTAACCGAAGAAATTCAGACAAAAAAGAAACAATATTTCAAAAGAAAGAAACCTGGAATTGTATTTGGAATTTTACTGTATATCTTGAATACAAATCATATTCAAATTAAATAAACAAATTTCATTCATCTTTCTCTCTATAAGTATAGGAATTCAAGAAACTCAATCGTATACTTTTATGAAAAATAATGTTCATATCCTTTATGTTAAATTTAAAATATGATGCAAACACATGATAGTACTGTATAACTTCATTCAAGAAACTCAAACTTGTAATACTTTTTGGTCAGAAGATTGTAGACTATTTATATTGATTATGCATTTTGGCGACTTTTGTGTAAGCCACAATTATCGACCCGTTACCGAGATATAGCCATTGTCTGGCCCATTTTTGTGTAAGTAAATTAACAGAAATCTTATTAAAAAAAAAAAACAGTCTAATCAGGTCCATGGATCCCATATCCAAAATCACTACTGTAAAAAAATGTAAACAAAACATTGGCCCACCGCCAGAAAGACTAAGGATAAATTTGGGAATTATTTTGGAGGCCACCCAAGGAGCAAAACCTAGTTCTTAATTCTGGCACTTCATGACATTGTCGTCGTCCATATACAGCTTATGCTCGTAATCCTTACAAAATATTAATGGGGTGAAACCCAAGTGGTATAAAATTCTCAAAAATTAATGTTCCAAATATCTTAGCTAGTATATATTCATATATTTTTTTTTAAAAAAAGAAAGAATGTTTGAATGAATAAGAAGACTTCCTTTGCTTATCTAAAATAAAGGGAAAATCGATCTCCACAGAATGACCATCTACTCGATCGGATCATTATTAATTTTTAGAAATTAGCTATAGATAAGGTGGTGGGCATGTGTCTGATTTGTTTAACGATTAAGCATCAAAAATATAATTAGTCACCTTTTCTCCTCCATGCAAAATATATATTATTCTTAGCTTAATTATTATATAACAAGATGACAGCTTTTTACCAAAATATAGAAAAAGGCGAATGCATTTAAAGGTACAAAAAGTTGCATGGATTAAAGTAGCTTTTTAATTATAATGCACGAGGTGTGTAAAAAGTAGTTTGTGTTAAAAGGGCTGTCCACTTTCTACAAACATTTTTAATCAGTCATCATGGAGTATCTTCCTTCCTGCTTTTGAGGGAAAATTAGATTCCCATATTCCTTCACACTTCTGTTAATTTATTTTATGGGAAATATATATTCGTCATAATTCGCCAACTTAAATAATTTATATAGCTAGCTAGCTAGTTTATCTCACACGTTAGCTAATAGCTAGCTAGCTTAAGTTTGTGTTCACAAAGGTGAAAAGCAGTAGCAGCTGACAGTCTCAGTTATCGAGCACTTAAATATCTGCTGACATCCAAATTAGTGTTTTGCAGAATATAATCTACCAACCTGCAGATCAATTGATGAATAATGTATATGAAGATATACACTAATAATAAATTAAATTAATTAATGCATGCATCTAAATGAAATTTATATATAATATAGGGAATGTTTGCAAGTTAACACTGTGCGATCGCGAAAGATCTTCTATAATAAAGGAAAAACTCAATGAAAACTGATCTATAAAAGTACTTAAAATCTATCTATCATCCAAAAATTTCAATAACGAAGGGGTTTTGAAATAATTTTTTGTAAAAAATACAGGGTTTGTTATGCATTTATAAAGAAAGGTAAAAGTTCAAAGTTCAGGGGATGGTGAGCAAATTTTCAATAATACAAGGAGTTTTAAATGATTTTTCCTAACATATGTTTTCTTTGCTACTTAGTTATATATGAAAAATAATACAGGAATATTATCAGCTCTTCAGAATATTAACAACATATTTAGTAATAAACAATTATGTAAGTGGATTATCCTTATCCTAAATGGCTAAATGTTTTTTTTATTACTTTTAGAATTATCACTAACGAGGCATACGAGAGCTTCGAGGCTTTCAGTTGGGAGTCGACTGGTACTGTATGTTGCTATTTATTTTCATGATTTTGATCATTACCTTTTTATTAGTTTTGGTATGTGACATAATTGAGAAATTTTCTTTTGATTCTCTTCCCCAGCCCCTCCAACGAAAGTTATAGAACTCTGCAGCTGAACTTTACTACTTGGAGAATATCTAGAGCAAAATTTAACAGGTTAAAATGTAAATTTCTTACTAAAAGTTAATCACTTTAATTCGAACTTTAGTACGTACTCTCTCTAAGTTTGCTTTTTAATGAAAATGGTTAATCTCATTTTTGGTACCATAACTGTATTCTACTATAATTTTGGTATCAAATTAATGGATTTTCTCAATTTACATACAATATATAACTAAATATTTATTACATTGTTCATAGTAATGGACCTAATCTGTCAAATACTAACTGAAAACGTCACGTATGACTCAAGTGGATGTTAAATTTTTGTTTGGGAGGAAAACTAACATTATCATATTTTTTAGGGAATATTATTGTTTCCGATGACTTATAAAATTTTTCTAATCAAAATCAGACTAAATTTGCACAAAATGAAAAATTACATGATGAATATCAAAAAAAAAAATTGGATGGAATTAAAGTCCGAAAGTGGTCATAAACTTACGGGGCGAAATTTGCAATTTTGCCAAACTTAAGGTAGAGGTCCATAAGCTTTAAATATTTAATTGAACTATACTTGGACGCATAACGAGTCTATATAGAGCAATTGCCAATTGGTATGATTAATTAATATCATGTAAAAGTGTTGATTTATTTTACAATAAATATAAAAAATAATGTCATATGATCACATATCTTATAAGATCTGTTAATCGGCAACCCGATATTACTCTCATTGTGAAGATCTGGGTTTGATTGCTTATAATGACAATAATAGAATTGTGTGTGAATTAAAAAAAAAATTCTTATAAGATCCGTTACGATTATAAACGAATGTAATAAAACTCATCTTGTTAGGGGCCTCTTTACACCTTAATCCAGAAGTATTTGGGAAAAGTTACAAAAGAATGTCAGACAAGAATATATATGTAATGATGAAAATTCTTTTTCCTAGTGAACCTTTACAAACTGCACTAATGAATAATTCCAGGAACTCATAACCGACAAATTCCCTACTTATGCTTAGAGCTTTCATGATCAGTTTTAATTTAAAGTCACTAATATAATCATCTTTAGGTGTGATATTCCAAAGTAACATCATATATCTTTTTTTCATGGTTTAAAAGATAGATTCTTATCTTAATTTCCCACCCCCCCAAAAAAAGAAATTACTTTTCACTTTTCTTTAATCTCCAAACTAACCCTTATTCTCCAACTTTAATGCTTGCTTTGTACATGTTGATAAGAATGTTGGGTTACCAAAATTAAAAGAAGAAAAAAGTGATTCTTTTGCAAAACAAATCACAAAGCATGAAAAGTAGTGCTTTCTTTTGATTTTTCTTACGGAAGATTTTGCTTTTTTTTCTTTAACCTTCTAAAGCAGAAAAGTTTATCTTCCTTTTGCGCAATTGTTACGTTATGGATTGTTCTCAGTTCTCACCATATTTTTTTTAATAGTAGATTATATATATATTTTTTTAATTTTTTTTGTGGCAATAATGCAGCAATTATTCCTCTCTTTTTCTTTTAAAACATGTAAATATTAACGTCTCACTTTTCTAGTTATAGATTATGTTTGTTAGGACAGAAACAATATATATAAACGAGAAACTATAGGAAATTTGTGTTTGAAGAAGTCACTTTCTTTCATCCCAGTCTTGAGAAGAATTCAAACTTTGAGTTTTTGACCAATATAAATTGAGTTACTACATATGTTGTACTCAGAAACAAAAAGGGCAAATTACATTTTAATCTAATCCAAAATTTTCAATATATTATAAAAAAAAACAAAAAACGTATGGACGGAACCCTAACAGACTACTAACCGAGATTAAAATCTCATGTTTAGCAAATATATAGGACAAGGCCTTATATAGTATGTATATATATATATATATATATATTAGCCAACGGAATTGTGTTCTATAGTTTCAATTTGGCTGTAACTTAATTCCAGGCGAAATATGATACTCATAACCACACTTTAAGAAAAGGGTACATACATAAACTATATATGTCTGGTCTCTTTAGTATATTTCGTAATGCATTGAGCTGTTAGATTCCTCAGACAACATAATTGATGATGAAGTAAGTCTATAAGGAACTTAATAAGCAATCCTATTAAGTTTTTAATTATTTTCGAGCTAGTTTACTCGATCATATAATGTCTTTTTTCGAATTCCATTCGAAATACACTTGCAGTACAATTAAAAATTAAAGTAACTAATTAAATTGAGTTAAATAAAGGATATATATATCATATAACCAAACCTAGTATTGTCCTATTGTGGGACAAAATCCATTTCAAGTTTAATTAGGTATTATTATTGCGGAGACAGTACTGATGATCATTTGCGGCAGTTATCGGCGGGAATGAAAATTGTCGGGGACTATTTCACATTAATTATTTTTTGTGGTGGGACTTAATTGTTACAATTAATCATAACCCATAGGAAAATTTATAATAAAATTATCTTTAATCTTTTGAATAATAAAATTTTTGGGCCCAGCCTAATTCACATTACAAAGTACAAACACGTTATCATTGAGTGGCTTAAAACATAAGTTGTTCAACATCGTATTAAATTTATTGAGTTATTTTACAATTTTTTGTTAAATTTTTTATGTTTTCGTTAAAGGTTAGAAGATTTATCTATAATTTTTAATTGTTGAGAAGTATTTTAGTTTGTATTTATTTCTAAATCCAGAGAACGTAAATTATATAATTATCCCTAGTCATATTTACCTTTTTTGTGAAGTGAAAGAACAAACTTCTCATTGAAACTTAATATTTTGGAGTTATCGAATTAGTTAGTCCGAATGACTTTTTCCTTTTTCTTTCTGACCTCGTAAAAATTAAAAGATGTATAAAGCAAGTTATTTTCAACCTTTAACTTGCTTTTTCCTTCGTTATTTGTGTTTTCTTTGCCTCTGTTCCTATGCTACTTCTCTTTTCATTTTTCAAAGTCATGTTTTTCTGATAAACATGACTTTGAAAAGAGCTAACAACAGATTTAAACTCTAGACGTTTAAGTCCAAATTTAATTATCCAGTTCAAATCCCCAAAATAAAAACCCATAATAGGATTAGATGAAAATTGAAATCTTAATTGATCTATATATGACGACCCTTTACAAGTAATTCTGATTGATCCAAATTTAAAAAACAATTTGAATTTGTTTATAACCACCACGTTCCCTTTCAAATACTATTACTTTAGTCTTCTTATTAGTCTTTTGAGAAATAAACTTTTGTCTAATTGGAATGCATGCCTAGTTTAATTAATTCCTGGATAATCTAAAACAATTTTTTTGCTAACCAATTAATACATGGCTAAATCGAAAATGGGTAAAAAACATTGCCAAAGACCAAGATGAACCGACTTACCTAAAAAAGGAATTCAATTTTCATTCTTTTCTTTCTACAACGAACCAAAAAAAGAAAAAAAAAAAAAAGACGGGGGATCTAAAGTTACAAATCCTGAAATCTGAAGACCACGCGCCTATCAACATTTTCCAGTATCCGTAAACAGTCAACGGGTTGATCCTCAACACTACTGTCATGATGAAACGAAATATTCAAATCCAACGAAACACAATTCCTCGCCTCCTCGTCTCCCGCGGCGGCGTCCGCCACTCCATCTTCCGATGTTCGTTTCGGAGAAGGTGAACAGTCCCTCGACCTGAAACTGAAGCTCTCACAACACAATATAATAATAGCATCAAAAAGACCAACTTCTTCACCATTTTGGTTCCTTATTCTTCCCTTTTCAATTGCCTTTTTTATACCCAATTGCGAGCAATAATCCGCTTCCTCCAAATCCTCCACCATGAAAACCCGGTGAGGATTCGCCGCCACCGCCTGAGTAAACCTGTCAATATAACTCATACTACTTTCTTCATCTCTCCCTCTTTTACTCCGCGGGCAATCCTCCGACGAAACGAAGCTGCTTAATCCAATTGACGCAAAGCTTGAATAAGAGCCAAACACGACTTTAGCCAATTCTCGTGAGATTTTCTCTTTGCCTCGTGTATCCGGACCGAGGAAGAACAACCACGTTTCTTCTTTAATATCAGTAATGTTTTCTTTTCTTCTGATCATTCCGGATCTGCATTGGAGTATTGTTCCAGAAACTTCCGGAATGATCTCTCTCTGCCATGGAACCTTCTTCTCTAGTGCCTGACATAGGATATTGAGGTTTTCAGCGTTGAATTGTTTCAACTTCGGAGTGTACTCCATTTCCATGATATCGCTTGACGATGTAGAGTTTGGTGTGGAGCTGGGATTAGAAGATAATGGGTTTATTAAGGAATAATCTCCATGCTGATCATTCTCTTGTACGTGGAATAGATTAGGGTTTTGTTGGTCAAATGAAAAGCAAGAAGTAGACGGAAAAGACAATGCTAGGGTTCCTTCGTCTAAGCGTCTGTGAGCTGAACTACAGAATGAGTTCCATTTGTGGCGTAGTTTCTTCACTGCATCACAGTTCTGAAATCAACATGGATATGGAAATTAGTAATTTAAGCTAAAGTACAAGCTAGATAATTAAGATTATAATTAAATTAATTAAGATATAAAATAATAATTACCTGATCATTGTTACTTGGTTTTCTACTTTCATTCTTTAGCCACGAAGGCATGATTGACAATGTGGGCTCATTTTTGCCATAAACTTCACTTTTCAACTTTTCAACTTCCGCTTCAAATTTGACTGAACAATCAGCACACCATTGATTTTCCAATCTTCTGTCTTTCGCTTCAATTCCTTCATCCCTAATACATATAGTAAAATTCAAAGTAATCAGTTAGAATTTTTTATTTAAATTATTCAGTATTATATCATTCTTTTTCATACTAGAGATCATGCATGTCCACACTAAGAAAATATTCAACAATTCTGTAAAAACAAAAGTGTATAGATGGAGAGAATTGGAAAGTACCTTTCAGAAACAAGACTTAAGCCCAAACTATTAGCAGGAATCGTAACAGGATGCAAACCCCAAAGAGTTTCAAGGGAATGAATAAAATGATTCCCTGTTCTGCATCTCATATAAGTCTGAAATGTAGCAATTCCCATGAGCCAAAATTTGCCAATATTCTCTCCATTAATTCCCCAAATCAATCTGGCAATCTCCATCATCATGTGCTCCACAGAACAGTAATACCCTCTTTCTCTCTCCAAACTAACCTTATAATCACTAATCCACTTAAGATCACCTAAGTACAAAACTACCCCTTTACCGACAAGACTCTTAACAAGGCAAGTTAACTCTCCTATCTTCTGCTCAACTTCTTCTCTATGAAGATTGCAGAAAGAATAAAGAGGCGGAATACTTATCAGCTTTATTTCCTTCAGACCATCAGGAACTGTTCCTTTGTCAACTCTATCCATTAAACCTTTAACTGTACTTTCTAAGTTGGAAATGGATTCACCTACTACGACAAGACTCTTCCTTTTCTTGCTATTTACTAACGTTTCGATTATGAAGTTGATATCCTCGTTTCTGATTGGTTGATCATCTGGTTCTGTAACGCATTTGTTGAGTTTGATATCATCTTGTGTTTGGGGAGGAGATGAGGGTTTTAAGGTTAGAAGGCTGTTTTCTTTGGAAACTGCTTTTTCAACATTGGTTTTGACTTGTGAGCTTAAAAAACCGGCTTCCCTCATGACTCGGCTTACACTGGGATCGTCCAAGATGGAAATTATGAGCTGCTCGAGCTCGATTTTGACGGCTAGGATCGGCTGCTGCTGGTTCTCGACGGAGCCGCGCCGCTGGTGGGCTTGGGCGCGCTTGAACGTGGCTACGAGCGCGTTCGAGATGGAAGGGTACTGCTGGGAACTATGATGAGGGGCTAACATGGGGTTTGACGAGGAAGCTGGAAGCCGGTTTAGAGCCACGTTGAAGCAAAGCTCGAGTGCTTTACACTGCAGAGGGTGCGAGTGGGACTCGAGGCAGGCGACTCGGAACAAGCCGCTTGAAGCCGCCAACATGGTGTTGGCTACGTGTAGCGGTGTCACCTGAGCATGGCCGCGCCGCTTCGCCAGAACCACCGCCTGTTTCACAACGGCGGCTGCGTCGGGCGTGAGAGCTTGTTGCACCGCACAACTAGCACCTGTTCTCATGATTCTCTGATAATTAGTTTTTCTTTTCTTTTGTTTTCTTTGTCTTTTTTATAGGGTTGATTTGATTGTTGGACGATATGAGTAACTAAAGGGGGGTTGGAAAAGGTGGAAACATGAAGTGAGAAGGATACAGAAAACCTTGATTTCTCCGAGCGAGATTAGAGAATACGTATTGATCGAATTGAAGATATAAGAGGAGGGGTTCTTTTCTTGTAGATGAGGTAAAATGTTGGGGTCCAAAGTGGATTTAATTTGCAGTAGTACTACTGTGGAAAGTGGAATGCATGTGCTGACAAGGAGGACGAATTAATGCACCAGTACCAAAGGCAATTCAGCTTTATACTCCTCTCTATTTCATTAGTCTTTTTGATATTTTATATGTAAATATATATATATATATATATATGTATTTTGACTCAAAAAGATTGTGGTTATGTGGTATGTGGTATGTGGTGGTAGTGGGCCTTTCATGCTACTAACATTTATTAATTAAATGCAATTAATTATAAAGTAATTAAATGTGTTGCATATTGAATTATTGATCATCAAGATATATATTGTTTTTAGTAAGGTTATTTTCATTTTTAATATTGCATAATAGTCAAAATTGGTGATAGTTTTATATTTTGAAAAATATAATTACTTTTTCTTGTATTGGTTTGTTTCTTTATTAATTAATTCCACCTTTAGCTTATAATAGAAGAAGTTTTAGTTAAAACACAAACTCTCCCTTTTCCCACTTTACTATTTTAATTTCTTTTCTTTGTGAAAAAAAAGGAATATAAAGAAAAAGTATGCCTCTTTAAGTGTAATGATCTCCTTAACTACATAACATGAAAGAAAAAGCAATGACCAGTTTTGATGTATATATGTAGTTGTAGTTTCTAGATATAGCTTTAAACTTTTATATATTGTATACGTCACAGTTAGAATTGCTTTACAGTGTTAAGAATTGGAGCTAGGGGAGAAGAATTAATTAGTATAGAGAATTAAAGAAGCAAATCAGGTACAGAAAACGAGGCCCTGAAAAGTGAATTAAGCAAGGAGTGGGCCGGACTGGAGCTGTCTGTTTGAAGGAATCGGGAACTGTGTTCGATTTTCTTCCAAACTCAAAACACAAAGAGTAAAGCTAGCTCCCTCTCTATTTTAGTTAAAGTTTAAAGCTAATTTGCATGAATCCCTTTTTCAACTGATGCATGGGGATTATGAACTTCACAAAACATTCTCTCCCTTTCACACACAGTACGTACTACTGTTTGCTGATGATATTCTTACCACAATAATATATTTTAGGGATTATTACACAAATTCGAAGATTTGTTTAAAAATTTGAAAAACCAACAAACTTTAAGACCTTACAAATGTCATTCTAGTAAAACTGAAACCTACAAATAGTTCCCCCGTGAAGTATAAACATGTAAACATAATTGATAATACTCTCTAAAAAAGCTTACAAATTAATATATCCCCTCTGGGGTACTGATATATATGTATTGCAGGTTCTAATGATGATGAAATTGTAAAAAACGCAAACTTTAGGGTTCTTTGGTAATTTACCTTGTACTTTGTGTAATTTAATCCTTGTTATATACGTGGTAATTAAATAGTAATATTTGTTGTCGATCTGTTGCATGCATAGTTCTATTAAAACTAGAATTATTTACTGTGATAAGATAACTAGCTAGTTTATGTAAATTACTATAATCACAAATGATCAGTAAGAACTCGTCCTATTTCTCTTGTAAATTATAACTGGTCTGACCAACTCTAATATTTACCTTACGGTAAAGTATAACATGCATGCAGATGAATATATACCAATATTATTGCAGTAGTAGTGGAATGCTTGTAATACTTTGTACCTGGCCAATCCCATGTTAGAGAGGAGTGGTCTCATTTTTAATCAGCGTGCATATAGATATATATCCCATCTATGCATGGAAAGAAGAGCAAAAAACCCATTCAATTCAATTCAATTTTTTTCAGAACATGTATCCATACATGTATAGCAAATTATAGCTTTTTATTTCTTTTTTTTGGGTACAATTTAAAGCAAATTATAGAGTATTTCCGATCAAATGTTCCATGTCCTTCCGGATCAATCAACTAGTTCTCTTTATGTGATTCATTTGAGGACTTAATTCTTTTCTTTTCCAAAATTTTTCTTCCTAGCTAGCAGCTTCTTCGTCATAAGGACCCTCCGTGACAGGTCGATGTTTTACGAAAGTATTTTGGACCTAATTCTTTCTTGAACCAAAAGAAATGGGAGTACACTTGGCAAAAACAATATTATTCCCATGAAGAAAATATATAAACAACTATAAAATATTTATAGATTCAGTGAGTAATCCAATGGATATGCATGACATTACCTCTCTTCTATTTATTTGTTAGTTTCATTTCATCCTACTCATATGGGTATATACCCAAGTAGATTATGAGTTATTGAATCATAATTTGATGATATCGTAAAATGTAATAAAATAAAATGATGATATCATCAAGTATAATATAACGGCTCAGGATATATATAGTTGGGTAGGTACTCAACTGGTAGGATCAGGTAAGCCTATTTGTTGCTGCTATAAGTCTTTTTCCTCTGCGAAAAACAGCGCAGCTGGTGACAGATTGATTGTAATGGCTTGAAATAGAAGTTCTGCTTCCTATTAAATTGAATCATTATGGAAATTTTTCACTGACAGAAAAAGGACTGAATTTTTGTCTACATTTTTTTACCTTAGGTACGTACTATATAGATGGACAACTTAAAAGTACGAGTAATTATATATACTTCTACTTTATATTAATACGATTCGAAATGGTCCAGAAATACAAGTATTTATATATATATTTTCATCGAAAGGATAGATCGAGCTGGCTTGCTAGTATTCTGAGTCTCAGTCAAAAAGCTTCTCCCATCTCTTTGATGGTCTAAAAAGACATACCACCAAATAAATGGTATCAAAAGTTCTCTGCAACACCACAAAAAAGCAGTGTTTCAACAAAAGGAGACGCATTTAGACTTCACCTTCTTTATCTTAACTTACATTTAAATTTTAACCCATACTTTCTTCCCACATAACGACAATTAAATAATATACACATTGATTAAACTAATAGGTTTAATTGTGCAAAATTAAGGGAATACCAAAACTGATTGCGACGGGCTACCCCCACGTAATTTCTATCTTAGCTAATTTCTCTTCTTTCACTATCAGCACTTGATCTCAGTCTATATATAGAGTTTAACAATGTTTACATTTTTATATGAGGTGAATCGTGACATTATATAGACCCAAACCTTTTGGTCTATATATATTACCTATGTGAAATTACACTTACCCCCCTGTATTTTCATTCTATCTTATAACCTGTCTATTCATCTGCTTTGCTAATTATAAGGGTTACGTTTCTAATATTTTCGGTGATTTAATTATTGATCAATAAACTATTCAAATACGTACCCTTCTTTAGGCAGGAAATTAAACTTTGTTCCCAATTTAGTAGATTTTTATGCAACTCGAAGCGCGCGAGCAGTTTACTCAACACAAATCATACAGAAATTAATGTTAGAAACCCACATCAAAGCAGACGCTTATAAGGTTAATTTGCATTGTAAGACAAATTAGATGGAGTCTAAGTGTAATTTTCTATAATACAACGGATCTAATTAGACCAAATAAATATCAGGGGTGTCGATGTAATTCACCCTTATAATATATAATAATGTATAATATAAATTAAAATGTAATATTTCTTTTCTTTTTTGTGACATGAGACGTACATGAATGTGGGTTTCAGGAGATAGATAATACAGGATTAGAACCCCACTAATTATCTTTTCTCTTGGTTAAAGTAAAGCACTCTATCGTAAAGCACCATATTAAAAAGTAATATTATATATGTGGTATTATCTACTCAAAAGGGCTGCTCTATTTATGCTTTTTTAGCATCAAATACGCATCTTTGCTCCCATGTGATCAAACTATATACAGATTATACACATCTTGAGAGAATATATACAAGCAATGAGTACAATAATTAATACTATAGATTATTTATATATGGATATATAAATAATTAGATAGATATATATATATATATATATATATATAACAAGGGATCGGAAAAAGTTGGTCTAATTTTGAGATGACAGCCTTCTTACTGCAAAGTTGATGGGAATTACGTACCTCACACTCTTTTTTTCTCAAAAGTTGCTAACTAATTTATTCATTTCTTGCTGCATCAGCATCATTCTTTCTCTATTGATCACCCAATTAACTAAATACAGTATCAATTATCATCATGCTAACTAGAAAGTAGAAACCCACTGCATGTATTATCACTACAAAATAAGATGAACTGGTAACTAACATTGTTTCCCCATTCAAACTGGGTAGCTAGCATGTTCAAGATTCGCCCTTTTCTAGCTACAATTGCTAATTATGGGGAAATTTTTCTCACTACCTAGATAAATTCAGTATGAATTTAGTGATAAATGTATTAAACATATCATATAGATTGTGCATATTTTAGGGACAACCTTTGATTGTATTTTTTTCGGGGCTCGGGTACTGCAGAATATCCTACCAATCCAGTTGCTTCATGCATAAGATAGGTTTGAAGTTTGAATCCTAAAGAAAAACTCACCCACACAATGGATTCTTGTCATTGTAAGAAGACAAACCCCAAACTTTTATGTTTGGAGTAATATCTGGTGGCCAACTAATCATTGGGCCAAACCCTAATGGTCACCTCACTTAAGAAAGATAAGGGCTTTATGGTTTTCATTTATGTTTTCTTGTTTTAAAAAAAAAAATCACTTAATTACAATTGTTTTTCGATTTCCAAATAGCCACAAATTAATTTATTGTTAGCATCATAATAAAATGGGTAATAATATAACATTATTCATTTAACACCATTTAGTTGATGTGGCCTTTAAAATGATCAATAGGAAACGTTCAATCATAAATTAGTTTTTTCACATATAAAATTAATTAGTTTTCGAATGTTTTTTAATTTTCGATAACATTGTTCAAGAAAACCCCGCTCAACCTTGGGATTTTCAAAAATATCCACACATGTTCACTAATTTCTACTCATTTGTAAATTGGAATATACAAGTTGGGCTGCAATAGCCACAGTTTTATTGGAACCTATGTTTTATTCAAACCAGTCCTAAACTGAACCAGTGTGAACCGGTCAAAAATCGGTTTAATCAGGACAAGTTCGACCAACTTGGACCACTGGTTCAATATATTTCTTTTTTTTTTTTTTGTGAATCCCAAAATATTTTCTCAAAATTGGGACAATGAAGGTTTGGACTTGTGACCTCCAAGTTACATAGAGGCACATGAACCAATTGGGCTAGATGAGATATTGTATTTTTCTTGTGAATAATGGAGTCATTTATAAAAAAATAAAACAATTGGTCCAGTCTATGAAAATTGAGAAATTGAACAAAATCTTGAAGAAACTTGCTTGATCCCCAAACCCTTAAATTAAACTACAATTTAAAAAAAAATTGTATTATTCTTGACTAATATTATTTTAAAAAAGTATCTTTTACTTCACATTATACACATTTTTTTTAATATTATCAATTATTTTGGTTTAACTAATAATTTTAAAATATTTATATAATTAAATATAATTATTATGTAATTATGACGTCATATCAGTTCGACCGGTGGTCAAACCGCTGACCAGTAGGGCCTTCGATTCGATGTCGGGTCCGAGTTTTAAAACATAGATTGGAACTTTACAACATGGAACCTTATTGTGCTAAGTTGCCAACTTTGATATTGGAATACACTGAGCCCATATTTTTATGACAGTTGCCTATTAACTATTAGGAAAAGGGCTATATCGATCATTTCTTCATAAACTCATTGGACCAAGTGTGAATCTATGACACTGGGCCAGATATTGGGCCACAAGGTTTCACCAATGGGCTGTCCAAATCGGTATTCTAACTGTATTCGAGCATTAGACGACTTCTAAATTGTTCGTAACGTTATTTTTAGTAATTAAAGTAAAATATATATTTACTTTAATTTTCTTTTTGCGATTTTATATTAACACGAGCAGATATTTGCATTTAATTTTATCGGGTTCATTATCATAATTTCATAGGCTAGTTTTTGTATTTGTCAGGCCAATCAGCCAATGTCCATTTGTAGTAGGGTATTGTTAACTACTTTAACTATCACTAATAGAATAAATACTAAATTACTTATAATTCTATAAGATTTAAATAACCCTCACATCACTAGCTAGATTAAATCATATATATATTTCTTAACAATATCAACTAACCTATCTTGTTGCCTCGCACACTATGTTTCATACATGTAATAATTTATATATGGTATACGGATATTTTTAAAAATTTTATTCTATCATATCGTGTCATGTCCGATATTTATTCGAACACTTCTCTTGTATAAAATATCAAAAAAAAAATGTGCCGCCGTGTCCGTATCATGTCATGTCTATATCATTATATATCCATGTCCGAATTTCACAGAAATACTTATTAATATCTCATATTGAATTTAAAAATATATATTGTCTTTTTTCAAAATAACTTAGACAATTATTCTTTCTT
This sequence comes from Verbena officinalis, assembly GCA_958496215.1. Classification (NCBI taxonomy): domain Eukaryota; kingdom Viridiplantae; phylum Streptophyta; class Magnoliopsida; order Lamiales; family Verbenaceae; genus Verbena; species Verbena officinalis. Next base: position 28,684,556 of record OY292390.1, on the reverse strand, counting down.
AATCTAGTTTTTGAATTGAATTAGAATTAAATTAATTTTGACAACTGTACATATAAGGAAATAGATAATACAATTTTGTATGGTAGTTGATCCTACCCTATAATGATATTGGACCACACCCATATGTCGAAAGCCCACTTATAGGACCCCAACCCAACTGGAAGCCCAACTCGGAAATCTGGGTGGCCAGAGATCCATCACTAAAGCCTAGTTGCAGGTAAGGTTTTGACTTGGTTTGAGGTTGTTGAGAATATAAAGCCCACTAATTCGAATTAATTGACCTCGTCCATCTCCAACAACTCTATCTCCTATTTTCACTCCATCCTCCCAACTATTATGGGAATCCCAGAGATTGAAGATTTCATGCGTGATTTTACCTTATAAATAGAGGGTTTTAAAGTCATTTGAGGATTACATTCTTCTCACTATTCAATTACTATTATATTATTTTATTCTTCTCTCTACTTATATTTTTTCTGCAGGTTTTATTATTTATTATTGTTTTACTTTTCATATTTTTTCTACGATCATTTTCTCTTACGAACGGATTAATTCTTTTAATTTAGTGAAATGCTAACCATTATTTGGCAGATTTTCTCCCAAAGTTTATCTAATTTACGGCGTATTGTACATCTTATTTCCGAACATAAACAGGTACGATTAAGTAGCAATTAATTAATAGGCATGTATTGAAATGATGTATTTGCAAGTTCCCGAAAAAACAATGATGACATGAGATCGAATTAGCTAGCATTTAATTATGTAGTGAGCCAGAATTACAGTTACCCGACAATAATAGAAATTGAAGTGACAATGAGGTTGGAAAATGTGGAGATAACTTATGGATGAATATTTCGATGCAGTTTATACTGACATAGTAATCATTACACTTTTTGCTTGATTTATGCTCTTTGACTGATTGATTATATCTTCTCATTTTCTTCACATTTCTTTCTCTGCCCTTTCATTGATTTGTACATTAAAATTGCATGCATCATTTTTATTTATTTTTTTTCGGTTTGCAGCATGAATCATTAAAGACATTGAAAATTAATCTAAGTTCTGTTACTTCTAATTAGATCCACAAATAAAGTTCTTTTCATATACATATATATATATATATTTTAACAAAAATTAGAGTTTGAATCATAAATTTTAATTAAAGACTTAATTTCTCATCTAAGTACTAAACCAACAAAATTTTGTTATTAAAATATAACATAATACTATAATAGTGGCAATTGACTAGTGAACTATAATGCAATGAAAGTATAACTAGTAAATGATATACATACATAATTTTTTTTGATATTTAATAAGTGTTCAACACGAGAAAAAATAAACACAACATAATAGTTTTTTTTATAGTGTCCTGCGTGCATCAGATAATGTAATATATTGAGTTTACATTCAAGTTATTTGCTGTTTAGTTGCAAATGTTATTTTAATTAGTTTATTTGCTAGATAGAAAAAGTTTTATATGTAAATAAAATACTTGAACTCTTATCTACCACGGTAAATGAGTATAATTAAATTAAATGTTAGGTTTATTCACCTAAAATCCATAATTTCCGAAACTTACCCACCTTGAATAATGTACAGTATAACCTCGATAAATTAATACTGTTGGGACCGTTAAATTTTATTAATTTAGCGAGGTATTAATTAATCGTATAAATTAATAATTATTAATTTATAAATTATATACTTTTTGGGTCCATATTATGAATGTACCTAGGAGTACATGAAAACTAATTTCTACATTGACTATTAATTATGCATACTTAACCAAATTCATGTATTTTGCTGATACATTTTCAATATTCTATGTATATCTTAATAAAATATATAAATCTACTTAGTTATTAATGTAGTTACATGTACCTACATTCATTAAAATGTATAAATCCACTCAATTATTAATATAGTTACACGTACATACATTAACTAAGTTACTATATAAATAGATGTATTATGCAAGTCTTCAAATCAAAAAACAAAAAAAATGGCTTCTCATCTCAAAGGTGTTAAAAAATCAACCATGACTGATGGTATGCGTAGAGAACTGTGTAAGTATAAACAACAAAATCCAGCATGCACTCAAAAGCAATTGCAACAATGGGTGTTAGAGAAGTTTAATTTGCAAGTGAGTCAAGCCACTTGCAATTGTCACCAAGTTTAATTTACTTATGTATTATGTATGAAATATTTTGATACAGATGAATTATTAATTTATATATCAAATGAGACCTATATGAATTTTTTTTTTTGTATTATCTTATAAATTTAGCGAATTATTAATTTACCACGTTGATCCCTACTCGGGACCGAAGAAAATTATTATTTAGTGAGGTTATTAATTTATCGAGTATTAATTTATCGAGGTTATAATTTACTGGTATCTTTTTAATTTCTTGTCAATGGCATTTAAGTTTTAACTCTTCTCTTAACATTTACAGAAGACAATTTAAGTGACTTTGACCAAAAAAAAGAAGACAAATTACGTTATCATATTCGGACCTCATTTATATATTCAGTCGTATAGTCATATATAGATTCTTCAAACATATAGCTAGAAAGAAAGTATTAATACAGATCGAATATAATAACTTCTAAATAATTTAATTTATATTAATGAGCCAATCAACAAATTCATATAAACAAAAAATTCCATTTTAAGCCATCAAAAATTTCAATTTTTGGTAATTTTTGTCGCACTTTTATCCGCTCTTGTCTCCTTGTATATCACGAGTCAAGAAGCAATTAACCCTTTGACTAAACCCAAGGGGCCATAGCCCGTAAGTCAAATCGAAATGGGCTTCTTGTGACAATTTCTATTATATATTTATTTTGTTATTGTTTTTTTTTTTTTAAATACATCCTTATTATTGTAAGAAAATAAACCCAAATTATCATTATATTTAGTGGCCATTAGATTAAATCAAATATTTTTTTTGTTATTACTTACTGTTAACTAGAAACTTTATTATTAAGTATTTTCATAAGAATTAGTTTGATTATTTGAATATTCATTAACTCTTAATATTTAAACCCATTTCTAACTATTAAATTAAGCACCTAATCAAGCTTATACGTACTACTGTACATCATGCGTATGACAAATTGCAAATAAGAGAGAGAGAGAGAGGAAGAGAGAGAAAATTGCGGTCCTTATAAAACTAAAACTAGAACATGCGGTATAGAGATATGTAAAGAGAGTGATGGCTCCTGATTCCTAAATGTGTGGGTATATAAACTAAAAAAACAAGCGTAGTTTGAAACACATCATTATTTTGCAGAGAGAGGACGAAGAACAGAAAAAGACCAATGGAGGAAGACAAAAGATCAAAGTTCAAAAGAATCTGTGTCTTTTGTGGGAGCAGTTCTGGTAAGAAACCCAGCTATCAACAAGCTGCTGTTGATCTCGGCAGAGAACTGGTAATTACATTATACATCACAATCTCTGTTTCGAAATATCCCTCTATATGTGTCTCTGTGTGAGTGTTCTTTAAATAAGAAAATTTCATCTTTTTCATCACAAAGGAGCAATCTTGTTTGAGCCCTTTTGGAGAATCATCTACCGTTTTCATATTTTCCTGGTTTTCAGTTGATCATTTTGGACCCTCCCAAAAAAGATTACCGTTTTATATATTCATCGTATTCAGACAAAGTTTATTCCTCAGGCTGTCAGGCATCATCCCCATTGTTTTCCTGTCATTGCTTCCAGTTTTAATTAGTCTGGGTCGAGCTTTTTGTTTTCTGTTCTTGTCTCCCTCAAGAATGTCTTTATATATACAAATATTGTATGTATTCATATGCATAGCTAGCTATGTAGTCCTTTTCTTGAAATTTCGTCTATTGATTTTCTTTGTCTGGTCTCCGAAGTGGTATTGCTTTTCAAAAACAACGGCAAAATGGGTAGATGATTGTTGTGAAAAATCCGAGTCGGAAGGTTTAGGGTTTATGTTCTGTTTGGCGTGAGTTAGAGAGAGAGAGAAATTGAAGAAGATTGCTAGCTGGAACTTGGCTGTCAGTCGGGAGCAGCCTTCTTGCATGATCTTAGTTTATGTGTGCTGTGTAATAAAAAAATTCCTGCCTTACAATGGGGAACCAAACGTGCCCTATAGATATCATGACCCTTTTAAGCGTGTTCAATTTCACCCCCTTCCATTACCAAACCTTCATCATTTTTCTTTATGGGCTTCTCTGCAAATTTCTCTATATTATATTTTCATGCACGTATAATCATATCCTCACCCCCCATCAATTGTTTTTTAATCTTTTGAAAGTTTCGCTGAATGGGCTGCCTTGAAATAAATTCTTTTGAGTTGTTCTATGAAAAAAAATGTAATCTTGAACATTTTTGATGATTAAAATGTTTGTCTTTGTGACGCGTGTATTTAAGTTTTAATTTTCGATGTGATTGAAGGTGGAGAAAAGGATTGATTTGGTCTATGGAGGTGGAAGCGTGGGTCTGATGGGTCTTGTTTCTCAGGCAGTTCATGATGGTGGGCGCCATGTTCTAGGGTATGATGAGACCTCTCTTTCTCTCTCTTCCTGTCTCGCCCTTTCTCTCTCTATAAACATATAATACACACAGACACGCAACAAAGAGCCTCAATATGTGTGCCAAGCAAAGATGGGGAGTATTAAAGACAACCATCATTTTTACTTGATGAAATTCTCATTTTTTGTTTGGTTCTAAGTAAAATTTGATCTCCCAGAACTTTTAATCGACATCTCGAAGTTTTTCTCAAAAGTGTCCATTTTTTTTACCACCCAAAGGCGGACATCGTGGGATCAAATGCTGGTTTCTAATCATTAAAGTTTTTAGCCTCTATATATATATTTGTTTGTGTTTCTTTCTGATGCAGTAAAAGGTAGTGCGCAGTGTACTTGTAACTCACAGAAAAAGTGTTACTGATCATGGTTTTATCATCAGAAACCTTCACTAATATGGGAAAGTTCCTAGGCAATGTTTGTATCAGAACATAAAGTGAACTGATCTTTTGTGACTGCAACTTCTTGTTAGGAACTTAAAAGGGAAATGTAAGATAAGGCCAATTGAAATTTTTTGGGACACAAATGAGATTTTATTTTATTGAAAATTGTGTTAAAATCATCATGAACAGGGCTGAAAGATTTGAAATTTTATATGTTATTTTCCCAAATTTTGAAATTTGACCCTTAATTTATATATATATTTTTATAGATTTTTAGTCTCATGTCCCGAAAAAAAAATTAAAAAAAATCTGACTCGGTCCTGAATATAACGTATATAATCTCGAACTTAATCAAAACTTTGAAATAGGTGCTTATTATGCATTTATTAACAATTGTCGTGAGCTACATATGAATTTAATTTACTGCTTATGTTGATCCTTTTGCTTTGTTTGGTGAAAGAAGCCTAGCTTGTTTATCTAATTATTTTTTTTTTGCAGGGTTATACCAAGAACCCTAATGCCTCGAGAGGTATGATATGAATCAATTTCTTTTAGTATCACCCTCTCTTAAGAAGAAGTTATAATAAGTTTAGACAAAATTGTTGCAATGTGTAACATGGTGTTCCCTTAGGCAACAAAGGCTGCATGATTAAAGAAATTGGGATGTCTTGCCATAATATGTTTGAAATTATTCACTCTATTTCCTCAAATTTCATCATATAGTATGAGCACTTTTGTTGCCTTTTCCCATTGCCATGTAGAAATTTAAGTTACATACATCATTGACGCAACGGATTGCTAATCAACTTCCCAAATATCTCTTTTAATCATGATCTTGAATCACACATTGTCCAAAACTAGAGTATTAGTTTATGTATAGTACGTACAGTTGAAATCTATTTGAGTTCATAATTTCCAATTACTGTTCCCATAGTTAACTGGACAAACTATTGGAGAAGTGCGCGCTGTATCTGATATGCACCAAAGAAAAGCCGAGATGGCCCGACAAGCTGATGCCTTTATTGCCCTTCCTGGTACACACGGCGTTCGTTAATTATTACAACATTTATGTATATGTATATGTATATTATACATATTCATCATGTATAATCTTTTTGTCGATTAATTTCAGGTGGTTATGGCACTCTTGAGGAGTTGCTTGAAGTTATTACATGGGCTCAGCTAGGAATTCATCGTAAACCAGTAAGCTACTCCCAAGTCCTTTTACACCTAGTAATTTTGTAGTAAGTATGTAAAGAAAGTAAAATCACAATTAGGTTCTTACTAATATGATGTAATTTTTTTCAAATTTTGATCTCGACCGATGGGTCCCAGATGGGGGAATGATCAAATGTCTTATCTGGGATTTAAAAACATTGGTTTGACGACCCTTTAAAAACCTCATCAGCTTTTGTTTTTCATCCTTAGTACATATTCACAATTATGGCTTACAAGACCAGAATGACAAGAAAAAAAAAAGCTATGCGTCTTGACTTTGACAACTTGTTGTGTGTCTCTTTCAGTTAATTCTATATACCTTAAAAGCTTGTATTTTTACCAGGATTTTGGTCAACAATCCTTATCAACAAAATGAAATTTAGGAAACAATAATTATCTATCTATCTTTTCCCATGTGGAGCTTGTTCTTAGTTCACATGGAAATTAAGATAGTACAAGATTTGGTATATGCAATCATGATTCGAGTTTCACATTATATTGGAGAATCTCCGCTTGAATTGGGAAATTAAGTAAAAGAATAAAGTTGTTGCTATTATTAGAAAAATGGATTAGTGTCGGTCAAAAAGGAGTTTAGTACGTCTAGATGACATAATTAATGTGCTTTTCTTATTGTTAGCTATTCACTAATTATTCTAATCAATTATGCAATTAAAAACTACAGGTGGGGCTTTTGAATGTTGAGGGCTTCTATAATTCGTTGCTGTCTTTTATCGATAAGGCCGTCGATGAAGGCTTTATATCTCCAACTGCACGTCGAATTATCGTCTCTGCCCCAACAGCCAAACAGTTAGTCAGGGAGCTTGAGGTATATATATATATAACATTCAAAGATGATTTGAAGTAAACTGTGCATTCCCATAAAGGGAAAAAAGGAAAGTGATCTTTTTGTAATTCTAAGTAGCCAAGAAACTGGAGAATTATGCATGAACCAGGTTTCACCCTACATATGCAGCTAACTGTTAAAATTACAAAATCATACCCTGTCAAAGAATTTATTTTTACTACATCCGTCATCACCGTCAAAAATATATCCATTTCAGCATATCCATGCATGCTAGCTTCTTTTGTAATTAGTTTATGTGTATTAACTTGAAATTGTTTTTTTATAGGAACATATTCCAGAAACTGATGAAATAACGTCGAAACTGAACTGGGAAGAAGTTGGATCGAGACTAAATTATATTCCTGATCAACCCAATGTTCCCACATAACATGCTGATGAAAGTATTATCAAATTTTTGGCTTCAAATTAGAACTACTCAAGTCTCCAAGTATATATATATTTCGCCACTTACAGGCGCTGCTGCTGCACAGTAACTTTTTGATTTTTTGGAAACAAACTCCGATTCCTATATGGTCTGTAGTATTGGGAGCTGCCAAAAACAGTACTACTCGTCTAGCTTAATTTCTGCATGCAGTTGCATGGGTATGTATATTGGTATATAACTATATATGTTCCATGTAATTCATTATATCTGTATTTTGGCTTACAAATTAAATACTAACACAGTACTGCATGCTTCTCTCTCTATATATATAAGTCGGTTAATTTGTTTTTATTCCTTAAGAATTAATTATAAAAATACTCTTAAGATTTTATTATTCATTTAAAATCTGTGTTACGATTCTGACTATGTCCACACACTGTCTTCTTGGCATTGGTGAAATCCTTTTTTTGATGCGTCTTATTTAACAAGCACAAAGCACGTGCATTGCACGTAAACATATAATTTATATGAAATAATAAGAGACAATATGTTTAGATTAAAAAGGTCTTTTAATTATAAATTATAATAAAAAATTCAAATTATAATGATTTAAATTTTCAATAACATAACAATTAATAAATTATAGGTAGGTTTCAAATAAATATATATAATAGGGAACTAAAAGAAATTAATCAATTGGGGATCAAATTGTACCAGAGTTTTTTTAATAAATTATTAATGAAATCTTTCAATATTTTTTCTCAAGCCAAACTAAAAGAAACACTCAATGATGTAAAATAATAAAAAAAGAAATATAAATATATTGAATTCAAATGTAATTTTTTAACACTTTTAAAAGAAATAAAACAAGTCCAATTTATTACATAACATAAATTCTCTTTACAAGAACAAAAAATAGAAAAAATAATGTCATTCTTTCATGAGTTTCTAGTACAATGGAAAAGAGGGGTCAAATTTATTAGTTAATTTTTTTCTTACCAATGGTCAACATTACAAGGAACAAAAACAAAAATAGCCTAATTACATCAAATTGATTATATTACTTTTCAAAGCAAGTGACCCTAGCGCCATACTAATGTTAACATCGTCTAAAACTTCTTAGAAAAAGAGAGGTGTGTATTAAAAAAGAAAAGAGAAAGTACTCATGAATTAATTTTACCTTCATTTTTTTTTATCTTAGTTGTATTTCACACTTAAATGTACCCGAAAAATTAGAATGAGATAGAATTCCTAGTTCATTATGATTCTATTAGAGTGCACAACTTTATATATTTGGTCATGAAATTTAAATATAAAATAGAAAACTTAATTTGTACTTAATGAAATAGAAGAGAAAGAGTTGGGAGAAGTGACAGAGTTAGGACAATTACAAGAGTTCAAGAGACTATAATTAATTGACAATTAAGTAAATTAACTTAGTCTGAATATTATTTTTACTTTAATATTAATTTATCATTTATTTACTAATTATTAAGAATATTTAAGTCAATTCGCAATGGGAAAAAACACCAAAGTTTATCCACACTAGTTTTATAATAGTATAGATTTGCAATGATGAATAATGAAATATTAGAGAATGAAACAAAAATTAATTTGTACAATTAATCTTGTGAACATGGCTATCATTGTTGTACCAAACATTAGATGAATTTTATTATTCCCCGGCGGCGGTACTGGTGGTGGTCTGGTGGTTAAGGAGCCGGGTATTTTTGAATTAAACTTTAGTTTATTTTTAATGATATGCATGAAACAAATTAAAAGATGTTAGCTCCCAACAAAATCTTGCTCCATATTTATCGGAGTTTTATGGGTCTTAAGGCCATCCATTTATTGGCTTCTTGCGATGGTCAGTGAGTATTATTATAAGTGACAGATTATTAAATTATAGACTGATAATTATCGATGACTATAAAATGCCACTTTAGTAGTAGCAAACTGCGCAGAATACTTTTATCTCCAAAATGAGTTAGGCAAAAACCGTAGCAACATAGCAGTCCCAGTGTCAGATAAAATTCGGCCGGATAACCCAAATTAGATGGAAGTAAAAGTAAATATGTCATTCCCACTAATTAAGGCAGTTAAATGGCATTACACCTAAAAGTAAACGTTTTCTTTGTTTTTTCTTTCTAAGACTTATCAAATATAATGGCCTCGATCCATTTTTATCTTTGTTCACCAACCTGCTTCCAATCGAATTTTAATTATGAAACACATCGATCTTCATGAATTAAATTCATGTGGGGACTTTTTCAAATGACTAATTTCTAAGACTTATTCTGCCTTTCTTCCCATGGACTTTATTTAGTTCTTGACGAGGAGGGTGCCACATTATATTTTCAGTTGACAAATTAAATAGGTTTTCATGTCCATTTCTGGTGTAGAACTGCATGCAAATTAGTCCAAATTTCCCACTTTCAATTTAAAAGTAGTCCATGTTACTAATTACCATTTGAATTTTTCACCCAGGACATGTATATATATATATATATATATATATATGCGCTTCATGCCGTTCACTTTGGAGCTAATTTCAATCATGATTTTAGCAGATCTAGATTTGGCTAAATCATCTTGTCAAATCTTAATTACACATCAGTTAACCTAGCAACTAATTAATTTCATGAGATCATGAAATTTTTCAACAGCCCTTTTCTAATTAGTTTTCTTAGAAAAACCAAATATACTTGAAATTTTAAGTATTTTTATTTATTTAATTACTCTCTTAATATATTTTCGTAATTCAAAATTTGCGTAATTATATTAACAAGAAAAGGCCGGGTGCGTTGAATTGCGTGTCTGATTGTTTGGTGCTGGGTATCTTTTCCTAATTATCCAATGTAGAGAAGTTAATATCAAAATCCTTCAAGTTAGCTAGTCTTCTTTTGTATGTTGAAATAATAATAATAATTATTATTATTATTCACAAAACTGGTCGCTAGCTCACGCTGCTGCTAAGTAATTAAGAGCCAATTAGAGGATTTGGTGGGTCACATGACGATATGTATATATGCCGCATCGCATGTGAACAAATCAAATCGATCATCAATTGGTACTTCATAAGAGAATCATTATTAATTCTTGTGATCCACGTGAGATCATCAGCTTCCACAAAAATATATATATGTAGTCTACTGACTTCAAGGATCTCTCCTAAACATTAAAATGAAGAAAGAAAAAAAAAATTAGATTTATACACTCGAGAAACACAAAAAATAATTGGTTTTCTTTCTTACACGACATTCGAATTCGGTATTGAGAAAGATCAGATTTTGGGCCTGCTGTTCCACCGTTATGTCAGCCTTACTCATAAAACAATAAGAAGTAGGATACGATCTAGTAGAAAACCATCATGGTTATGTAACCTACAAAACCTAATTGAATAATTAGTAGCAAGACAGATAGATAGGGGTAATAAGGGAATATTTATTGCAGCACCCAAACACTTGATAAATCATATCCCAGTCAATTACTTATACAACAGGTTATTCCCAACAAGAGTAGTCAAAAGTCAATAATATATAAAGTGAACAAAATATGCTACATTATATAGTAACAAAACTTGCTAAAGCCTCTTTAACTGGTAGATGCGATGACAATTGACAATGGCAGTCCTGTCCAGCTTAGATAGCAGCAAAGTATTCCTTGCTAAGCTTTGGGTCTGGCTTCATTGACTTCTCCCCAGGCTTCCATCCAGCTGGGCATACTTCATCTGGGTTCTCTTGCACATATTGCAACGCCTGCACAACACAACACATTTTATGAGTCAAAATCCATCACTATCAGATATATATATATGAAGTTAAATACAAAGTACAAACAAGAGATTTTATATATTTAGGAATAATTACGAAAATCATCCTGAGGTTTGAAGCCTTGAAAATTACAAAAAGAACACACCCTGAGTCCGTGATGTTCTGTTAGTTTGAAGGTGTTTTCGTTATCCTCGGCCATAACTCGGGGTGCTTTCAGTAATTTTCAAGGTTTGAGGGTGTTTTTATGTAAACGGCACAAATCTCAGGGGGTTATTTGTAATGACCCTATATTATTATACAGTACCTGGAGAGTTCTGAGAGTTTCATCAACACTTCGTCCAATTGCAAGATTGTTGATGGTGGAGTGTTGAATAACTCCCTCTTTGTCTATTATAAATAGTCCTCTTAATGCAATTCCCTGACATTGCACATATGATAAGAAGGCTTATGATCATTGTCTTATCTTAATCTTTAAATCTTTGGACTCTATAGTATGTACCTGATCGGAAATCAGCACTCCATATGATTTTGAGACTGATTTGGTCACATCAGAAACTAATGGATACTTCAAATCTCCTAAACCACCTGATTTTCTGTCTGTTTGGACCCATGCAAGGTGGGAAAACTACGCAAACATTGAGAAAAATATATTAAGCTAAGAAGATACAGAAATTATGGTTCATAAGTTGTGAACATGAAAATTTCCACCAGTTAACAAGTGAACTATAAGACTTACCACACTGTCAATGGACACACCCAACACTTCTGTGTTCAACTTCTCAAATTCGTCATATCGGTCACTGAAAGCGGTAATCTCTATAGAAGAAATAGTGGAAGGATATTTAAATGGCACTATCAAGCAAACAGCAGTTCAAATATACAATGGGCAGTATATTTAGTTAGTATCCAGTTTCAGACTCACCAGTGGGGCAAACGAAGGTGAAGTCGAGTGGGTAGAAGAAGAGAATAACGTATTTCTTTCCTATGTACTCAGAGAGTTTAACCTGCAGAAATAAAATAACTCAGATCAGCTGAAACACTCCACTGAAAAAGTAGAGAAAACTTTGAGGGGAATTATAAAGGTCACAGAAGAAAAAAAATGAATTTACTAAGGGAACCACCTAGGACATGCAACAACTAAATGATTCACACTTTTTAAATCCCTTATTCGCATAAGAGGAGGTGCAAGTGCAATGGAATGTACCACAGAATCATTATCTGATCGAAACCATTTATAAAGAGCGGTGATAAAAATAAGTTATTGTAACCAGAAATCATTTAATGTTTACATAATGATTTTCAGAAAAGGAACATCGTTTAGGCCAAATGCTTATTATATAGCATCAATCATAAGTTACATTAATGAATTCCTGATCGAAAACAGCCTCTGCCTCAAAGTCAGGAGCTGTATTTCCAACCAATGGAGGTTCACCCTGTCAAAAAATACAAATGTCACAACAAGAACAGGGTCAAAATAATTTATGGAATGCATGCAGTCACTCAGACAGTAAAATTTAATCAATATAAAACTGCCAACTAAGTTACTAGTTAATCATTCTGTCTTGCAAGAGAAAATGAGTAGAAAGAAGAAATGGAGGACTTAAAACGAAACACTCTCTTTTGTCTTCATTTCAAGAAGAAAGCAAGTTATTTTAACAAAATTCTGCAAATAATAATGTTGGCAAACTACACTAAAGCTCAAGCTGAAATAAAGAAAGCCAAAGTTTATACATTACCATGAGTTTTATCACATTTGATAGTCACAGAATTTTTCACAACCCCGTCAATCAAAAATTAACTAGTGAACACAACAAATTCATCTGAGAATCTGACTTTTGCAAACCACTAAAACCTGAGATGGTGAGAATGGACATTGGAAAATGGTTCACAAATCACAAACCTGAATTAAAGTTCACACCCAGACAGAAAATGCAACCGAATACCAAATTGGGGAAAAAAATGAGATCAAGTAATTAAAGCATACAACGCCACGGGTTACAATCACATTTTGAGAATTAACGAAAACTGAGAAAATAAACAACCAGCAGAATATCTTCTTATTCAAGTACCAATTATAACATAATAACACATTCAAACATTTTCCATCATAGTGTCCCCAGTAAAAGGGGAAGTGAAAGTGGAGATGGCATAACAATAACTTACAGCACGGACGACAAGACTGCGTCGTTGGGAGGTAGAAGCGCGGGCTGAGAGGGAGCAAGGAACACGGGATGCGAAGGGTTTGCCCGAGAATGAGGAAGCAACGGAAATGGAGTGAGAAGAGAGGGGAATTGCGGAAGAAATGCGAGCTTTGGGATTGGAAGAGACAAGAGTAGCCATTGAAGAAGCGGCTGAGCAAGCCATTGCTTGTCGAATCGAAAAGGAATGCTCTCGAATCTATTGATAGCTGCCTCCCTCCCTCTCTCTCTCTGTTTCACTGGATTGATAGTCTATACTCTGATACTCCACCTATGGTTTGGGGCCTTAAGGTGGAGGATAGAGGTTGGTTAGGAGATAAGTGCTACAACGACGTCGTCCTGGGGGGTTGGATATTTTTCCTCTGTTGTTTTGAATTTATTCTCTCTTTTAGAAATCATTTATATTTAAAAATAACGGAATTTAAAATCCAAAATAACTAAATTAATCAGTTTACATCGTTTGAGCCATTAAAGTGGGTTCTCAATTGAGCCCGCCATTAAATTGAATTTGGGCAGTTTATATAACAATTTCTATTTTGAGATATTGAGTCCAGATTGATTTAAAGGTCCATTAACCACTGTCTAACTCAAATTAACTACCGTTAAACCTCAAATAAATAACAAATGTAAAATGGTAGCCCAAAATAAGACTGCTTAGATTTTTTTTTTTCAGGAAATGTAAACCGCCTAAACCGTCGAGGGCCCACCACTTAATCAGCTCATAAACTAAACTAACTATGGATTAATTTTTTTGAATGTAAACAATTTCTTATTTTCTAACAAAGCAAGGTCCAAGGATAACGGAAAAACATACTTTATGCTATGAATTTAAATATTATTGTCTTAATTAGCAACAAAATATCTAATTAGTATTTATATAAATTATTAAAAAAAGATCAATCACTGCATTGAAGATTCTTTTCTATCTCTACTTCGTACTTCAAATTTGATTGTTCTTCAATAGTCGGAAACTTATGAGTTTAAAAAATTGAATCCAAAGTGACTCAAAATTCTTTTATAGGGATTAAATTAAAATTTTTTTAGTCATTTTTAACAATTTATGCCCCTAAAATATAAAGTATAAACCATTCAAGATACAGTATCCAGTTAAATCAATACAAATCATGCTCTAAAGTCTAAACACTGAAGGAAGAAAACAAAAATATGGGCTTTTCAGATGAACCATCATCCCATAAAGTGAAGATTTGAGGATAACACACGCTCTCTCTGCACCTCATCTTCTTCCCGCTTCACCATCTTCTCTTAAATTAGTTTTCCTTATCCTCACCTCTGCCAAAATATGCCAAACTAACCCCACCTCCCCAAACCCTCCTTTTCCTTTCCATTATAGGATTTGATTTTATATCCTCCAAAATGTACCCACATAAAACGGACAGTCAAATCAGGGAAAGTTTATTTAAGCACTGAAATACATGAAAAATTATTCAATTATACAAGTCTAAACTCAAATGTTTTTTTAAGTTGGGCAAAATATGTTACATTTTAACAAAACTTGGTAAAGCCTCCTCTTTTATCTGGTAATAATAAATGAAACCACCATTGTAGTTTTTGAACAAATCCGGGTTAAATAGCAGCAAAGTATTCCTTGCTAAGTTTAGGGTCAGGTTTCATTGACTTCTCCCCAGGCTTCCATCCAGCTGGGCATACTTCATCTGGGTTCTCTTGCACATATTGCAATGCCTGGAGTGTTCTGAGTGTTTCATCAACACTGCGCCCAATTGCAAGATTGTTGATGGTGGAGTGTTGAATAACTCCCTCCTTGTCTATTATAAATAGTCCTCTTAATGCAACTCCCTGAAACGGTGGGCGGCGCATATGATAAAGAAGCCTTATAATCATTGTCTTACCATAATCTTTAGAGTCTATAATACATACCTGATCGGGAATCAGCACACCATATGATTCCGAGACTGATTTGGTCACATCAGAAACTAATGGATAGTTCAAATCACCCAAACCACCTGACTTTCTGTCTGTTTGGACCCAGGCAAGGTGGGAAAACTACACAAACGTTAAGATATCACATCAGTAGAAAATCACTCGATTCCACAGAAAACAATTTTAATGCAAGATGCTATTTCAGAGTTGTAAATGCAGACCAGCATAAGTCAAGATAATAAATACAACAAGCTTTACAAGTAAAAGATAATACTTACCACACTGTCTATGGATACACCCAACACTTCCGTGTTCAACTTCTCAAATTCTTGGTATCTGTCACTGAAGGCAGTGATCTCTGCAAATGATATAATGAAACGAGATGAGCCATCAGAAAAAAGCAATTCAAAGACGAGGTAGTCAAACAGGCTACTATGTGACTCACCAGTGGGGCAAACAAAGGTGAAGTCAAGTGGGTAGAAGAAGAGAATAACGTATTTCTTTCCTATGTACTCAGACAGTTTAACCTGCACAAGAAAAATAACTCGATAGGTCATAACTTACCACTCAAAAAGTAAATCAGGTCTTGCATAAAATGGACCCACATTACAGAAAGGAAATAATGGAGGAGGGAAGACTAAATGTCAATAAAGAGCTTGCCAAGTAGTGCTACTGGAAGTATCCTTAATAAAACAACTCCAAGATTCTCTTTCTTCAAAGCCACTTTTTACATAGGAGAGAAGATACAGAGAGTGTGTACCACAGAATCATGATCCCATCAAAAACAGTTGCTGAATATAATAGCTTTGCCATTATCCAAAAAAGTTGCCCATCATAGATATAAGAATCTCTCAGAGAATAAGTAAAGGGTAACCCTTGTAAATAGTAATAAGGGAGATTATAAAATTCAAGCAAACCCAAGGAACAAAAAATGACGAGAAATATACAAGAAAGTAACAATCTTCTAACTACATAAATTCGATAAAAAGAAAAGTAACTGGCCACAACAGCAAGCCATTTCCGATTTTGAGAAAAGTGCAAAATATAAGCTGAATATACATGCAGCATCAGTTAACAGTTACCTTAATGGGCACCCAAAAAAAAGTTACAGTTACCTTAATAAACTCCTGATCAAAAACAGCTTCAGCCTCGAAGTCGGGAGCTATATTTCCAACCAATGGAAGTTCACTCTGTCAAAAATCATAAATATCACAAGATGGACAGTGTCCCAACGTTGTACATTCATAAGATTCTTTCAAAATCTCCCCATGCCAAATTTTCTTCAGACAAAGAATAATGTGGTCACGTTATTCTAAGCCCCAACTTTATACATGAGCATCAACTTTGCCACGTTTGGTAGATTATGGTATTCTCAACCCATTTCATTCAAACTTAAGTTCGAAAAACAACAGATTTTTCATCTGAAAATCCAACGTTTGCGAATACTACAATCAGTAATCAGAAAGTTTCCTGAGCTAATGAAATTGACCGCGACAAACGCTTCATGACCAGTTGCAAGTCATGTACGGAAAATAATAAACAAAGAAAATGAAAACAAATCAAGATAGAAAAGTGCTACCAAGTACCAATTGAGTAAAGGAATCATAAACAAAACAAAAGCTCAACTAATCTATCCACAATTTATAAAACACCATAAGTAAATAAACAAAACCCATTTCGAGAATATAACAGAAATTTGAAGAGTAAAGAACCAAACATTTATCTTCTAAGTCAAATACTACTGCTGACAGTGACAGAATTAACACATATAATAAACATTGTTCCACCACATTGGCCGGAGTAAACGAGATAGCCAAAGTGGATATGCAACAGCAAGACTTACAGCACGGACGACAAAATTGCGCCGTGTGGTGGTAGCGGAGCGGGATGAGAGGGAGCGTGTAACACGGGATACGAGGGGTTTGCAGGAGAATGAGGAAGGAACGGAAATGGCTTGAGAAGATAGGGAAATTTGGGAAGAAATGCGAGCTTTCGGATTGGAAGAGACAAGAGCGGCAATTGGAGTAGCAGCTGAGCAAGCCATTGTTCGTCGATTCCAATTGGAAGGCTCTGGAAAGTGGAAACTATTGATAGCTGGCGCTCTCTCTCTTTTAGTGGCTTGATAAGGGGCCTTAAGGTGGAGAAGTCGTTGGTGAGAAGATAAGTTACAAAACGACGCCGTTATCTTGTGACTTGTAGTATATTTCATAACGGTCCTAGAGAAAAATCAAAATACAAAAAAGCCCCTCGAAAGTATAAAGCTGTAAAACATCATCACCAATATCCTCCAAAGGGGAGATTTCCAGATAACACACGCCCCTTCCACCTTATCTTCTTCCACTTCATCGTCTTCTAATTTTCCTTTTCCTCTCTCTCATCTCTGTCTGAAACATGTAACAACCATGCAAGATACTCTCCATTTCTCCTCCTCATCGTCCGCGGCCCCCATCCCTAGTTGCCCCTCCATTCCTCGCCCCAAACATCTCCATTTCCCTACCCAATCCTCCTCCAAGCCGCCGGCGATTTCCCTCCCCCCAATACCCAAACCGCCGCCGCTCAAATTGCCGGATAATGAATTTGGTCCTATCATTTCTCCTCCCCCTTCTGAAAGCTCACAGCTTCAAGAAATGCTCCTCTACTTGGATTCACTCGGTGTAGACTCCTTTTACTGCCTCCACAACCATCCGCCGTTAATTTCCACCCCCGTTTCCCAAATTAAATCCACCGTCGACTTCCTATTTTCATTGGGCCTGACTACACAGGATTTCCGCCGCATTTTCCCGATGTGCCCGGAGCTGTTGACCTCGTCGACCTCGGGGACTATAATTCCAGCCACGACTTTCCTTCTCCGCGAGGCGCTCGTGGAAGCCGCCGATCTCCGACACGCCATCCACCGCCGTCCCCGCCTCCTCATTTGCAGCGTCGAACAACAGCTTCGCCCCACACTGTACTTCCTCCAGGGTACAATTGGCATAGACAACGCCGGCAAGTGGGCCCCGCTTTTATCCTGCTCCGTCGAATCTAAGTTCGTTCCCAGGATTGAGTACTTGCAGAAAATCGGGTTTTCGTACAGGGACACCATTACGATGTTTCGGAGGTTCCCGTCGCTGTTCTGTTACAGCATCAAGGAGAATTTTGAGCTGAAGTTTGATTATTTCGTGGTCGAAATGGGGAGGGACTTGAAGGAATTGGTAGCATTCCCCCAGTATTTCTCTTTTAGCTTGGAGAATAGGATAAAACCGAGGCACAGAGTGTGCGTGGAAAAGGGCGTCTGCTTGGCATTGCCTACTATGTTGAAGTTGTCAGAGGCACGATTCCGGGAGAGGTTGGAGGTGTGTTGTAGTTCTTCCCCGCCGGTGAGAACGTCTCCCTTGTGGTGCACAAATATAAATACTTATGGTGATAATGTAACATAGACAAATTGATTGCATTCACAAAATTTATACCAATCTGTGTATATTTAATTCAACTCTGTGAATCATTTGCAAGTTAATTCTGATCTTCATCCTGTTATAATTGCAGAAAGAGTGATGCCACCAAGTGTTTGTGAATATGTCTGTGCCAGCTGCTAATCATATTGTTGTGTATGCGTCTGTTCTTTCTTTGTGCAATGCTAGATTTGCAAATCACAAAGCTATAATTTTTTGTATAGACTATGGGAAAATATAAATACCACTCTTATATAAGCATCTATTTGCATTTGTTAGTGCTATTATATAAATTATGTGCAACTGTTGTCAGGGTGGGTAGATGAATTTGTTTCAAGTGGTAATGTGGGATGATTCGTCCCGTTTGGTTAAATTACATTATGATGAGACTTGAATGTCTTGAACACAGATGCAAGTTATTGTAGAATAAGTTTTTTGTGCTTTTCCATGCCAATGCACTTGTATATTTATGGCGTGCTTTGTGTTGTGTGGTTTTGACTAAATTAATCGTGTATGTGATGGGTATTTTTTCTTGTGTGAAAATGATGGCTTGTTTAATTGCATAATAATCACAGGATAGAAATTCGTTGCGGTTAATTATATCAAAGTAGCCAACGTTTGAGCTATTTTGCACTTTGGTACCCCACCGTTGCGACTGCGAACACGCGATATCTAATCATTTTTAAGTGAGTGTTTTTTGTTGTCGTGGTGACTAAATCTTACTATACCTCCTAGTTGGCCTTGCCTTTACGAATCCAACTACACAAATTTGACCATGTTTGTCGCTAATTCAAGTCCGTATTCGCTAGGGCTTTGCAATATATAAAGACGAGAATATGAGACCTAAATAAGTTCTAATCACAGTAAGATTTGTGTGGTTGGGTGTGTGGGGACTGGGGACGGAGTGCAGTATGAGTTATATTCAGCTCCCAATAGTCACAACGGGGACATCCAAACTTTATACTTTAATTGGTGCAAAAATCCATCAAAAATTTCTTCAAGATGACATTAAAATGTGCATTTTGGATTCCTGATTCTCACTTGATGAAGATAGGCTATCACGGTCATTGGTCGATCGGTCACAATAATTAACACCATTCCTTATTATAGGGTTGTTTGCAATGGAGTGATGGATTCCTAGTTGTCTTTTGGTCATATTTATGATACATAGTGGCGAGTTTGCTAAAAGCCTATAACTTGCATTGGTGCATCACATAATTTCTATATCATAAATTATATTACCAAACATGATTGGTGGATAATTAATAAATCAATGTTCATTTTCTTAGTTTGTTAGGTAATTAGTTGGTTAACCCCATACCTTAGTTAGAAGTATGGCTTTGGCCTGCGTAGGCTCATCTGATATTCCTATTTTTGTTCGGGATATGATTGTTTTTTATTCCAGTTAATATATCTTTCGTTTGGAGCTTAAAAAGATATATATATATATATATATATTCCGTCAAGCTGAATTCATATAAAAAATTGATCATAAAATCACGGCCTAAAAGAGTTTAACCGATTCCGTGCCTCTCTTTTAGTTAAAGTAAGATTAAAAGAAATTCATTGTTCCTGCTTTATTCTTAGACACTCCAAAGGCCACATTCCAAAAGCAAAAAGAAATCAGATCTCATGGTTATCTGAATGAGAGTTCAATTTGACTTTGAAGAATTATTACACTTACAACATTCTCACTTAGAAAAAAATACAATAAATTCTTTCGACTATTGGTAATTACAGACACATTTCCTAATCCTAACAATAGAAATTTAATAACTTAACATAAAGTTATAAAATTACCCATTTTACTCTTAATAAACGTTAACTTAAAAAAAATGAATAATTACACTTATACCTCATTGATTTAGGAATTTTTTTTGCTGATATAAACCCTAACTGGAAAACTTAAGTATTAGACGGTGTCATAATTGAAAAAATATTTTTATAATTTTCAATAGAAGAGAATATATTACTATATTTACCATAGATGATGTAGATGTAATTATACAAAAAATTATCGTTTGCTCAGAAGCAAAAAGGCAAAGGCCAAAAACTATACAAAGAAGGCACATAGTAAACCATTAGGGTTTTGAGCTAATGACCATCAAATATTATTTCCAATGTGGAAGTATGACATTGGACACATACTAAAAGAGAAGATTAAATAAAAAATTGTAACGGTTTAACAACTTTATTTATGCGGCGTTATGACTTACCTAGTCTATGGAATCATGTTATAGACAATTTTATTTTTCGAATTGAATTAAACTTTTCCTTTTTTGGTTCTAAAATTAATAAAGTTAATAAGTACAGTATAATATGAGCAAGTAGTAACATATGCAGCAAACTAAATACGATTGCATAAAAATAGAACAATAATTTTTTTTTAAAAACAGTAACAAAGCGCGTGACCTGAAAAACCGGCACGGTTACTGTTTGTATATATAGCACACTAAAAGGCGCGCATTTTTCTGATTCCACCACTTTCTTTATTTTACCCTCCGTGTCTTTTTTGCAACTCAGTCCACATGTTCAGCTAAATATTAAAAACTCCTCATTGACTTTTCACAAGAAATTAATATTTTTTTTTTGGTTGGGACAAGAAATTAATATGCTTCACATTCATAGTACTCTTGCCTAATTTTATTTTATTTTTTAAATATGACATAGAGTTATGTATAGATCATTTATTAAACGCATCAATACGATAATAGGGTAATACCACATTTTACATTTATGTGTTAATTTTTTTTATATATACAAATTTCAGTTTTAACGATAATTTCTATTTTTTTTTTAAATTAAAAACTAGTGCGATAATAGGATCTTAACGCATTTATGTTTGTCAAAAACAAAAAGGAAGTAATGTTGTTCTCAATAATAATAATAATAATAACAACATAATATTCATTTAAAGAAAATAAATAAAACTACCCTACAATAGACATGGTTAGCTACTTAGCTTATAAATTTTGTGCGTGTAGAATTCTAGACTTAATTCTTTAGTTTTGATATACAAACATGAACACAACAGGAACATGATAATTTAGATTTTTTTTTAATATTTTTATACTAGAAAAATGTGTCAGGCACGATATGATACGACAATATAGAATTTTAGTAGCCCTATGCTAAGAGAAAAATGATTAAAAAGTTAAATTATTAAGAAATTTAATTAGAAAGAGAGGGGAAGATGAAGAGTGAAAAAAGAATATTTGAAATTAATTTAATTAAGGGGAAGGGGAATTATTAAATAATAATAGTATATTGGAGTGTGGCCAAACAAAAAATAAAAAGAGTGATAGCATATACAATAACTGTAAAACTGAGGACCTTATTGCAAAAACTAATGGAATAATTGATTTCATTTTCTTCGCATTTTCTCTCTCACTCACCACTTCCCTCCACATCTATCCGAACCAAAATTCCCTCCCTTCCCTCCTCGTCTTCTACTGCCCTACCAAACACCAAACTTTTTCTCCATCAAAACTATCAAAACCCTCATCTTCCCTCAAAATCTAAAACCCAGACTAACATATTTATTCTAAAACAAATATATAATGGCTGGGACTGGAGCTCTGACCTGTGACGCAGGAGCGACTCCTCCGGCGAATGGTCAGATCCTCCTCCAGCAGCAGACTCCGCCGACGATGATCATGCGCCACCTCGCCTTCGCGTCTATGAAGCCGCCTTTCGTTGCTCCTGATAACTACCACCGCTTCTCCAATCCTGGATGCGCAGTCGTTGATCAGCCGCCCGAAGCTATTGTCGTCAAATCTCCTGTGCGTCCAATTCTATTAGTATATGCGTTTGTTTTTTCTAATTTGGCTGATTCTTGTTTGCAGTTTATTGTTCTTCTGTCGAATTTTGGACTTTGTCTGAACTATTAATTTCTGCTATGAATTTGACAATTTACGTTTTTTAGCGGGTCTTTATGGAATGACCGCTTGTTAAGTGCCATTCATTCACCTCTAAGCACTAAGATCGCTAGAATTATCATCCGATATTTGTAGGTAGATCTATATATATTAATGAAATAGGATGAAATTTCCAATTGTCAACCCATGGAACTTGCAAGTGCTTATATTTTCTAGATATGATACTTAAATGTAGTCACTAATCAATTGGATCTCTTTCATGTTTTATTTGTAATACGTTAAGTGAATAACGGTTGAATTTGTTGCGATAGTTAGAAGTTGCTCGCCAAGATCATTTCTCATGTAGGATGGTAACATGAACTCATGAAAGTCATTTCGTTAACATGTGTAACACATATATAGACTATAGAGTGAACCCACATGACTTTTAGCAATCCGAGGAAACTAAAAGATTATAAACCAGAAACAGTTCGTTTAGGTCTGGACTCTGGAGTTCCATAATTTGGTATATTTACCTTACACTAACAGTATATGGCAAGTATATATAGTTGTGTTATCTTTTGGTGACTAATGCATTTGCTGGCTTCAAACCAATGGTGTATCTCAGCCTTTGAAGCGGAAGAATGGTTATGAAAACAATGAAGTTGAGTCCGGTGATTGGACAAAAAGTCCAGGATACAATCAAATGGTTAACAGCCCCGTCCGTACACCTGTATCTTCTAAAGGAGGAAGAACACAGGGCCGTTCAAAATCCTCCAAGAACAATAGATCTGTACCTTCAACCCCGCTCTCTAGTGTTGGTGAGACATTTCTCCTGGATATATCCTTTATCCTTATTGGATTAAAAACTCCCTACAAACAAATCTCTGATAGTATAGAAACCAAATAACAGTATCATGTCTATATTTGCAGATGCTCCATCTCCTAGTACTCCCGCTGGAAGCTGCCGCTATGATAGCTCCTTGAGTAATTTAGTCACATTGCATTTTAAGGTTAATGTTCAAATTGTAATTGGTGAGTGTATACTGATTAGTATCTGGCCATACATCTCAGGTCTTTTGACAAAAAAGTTCATCGCCTTAATAAAGCATGCAGAAGATGGTGAACTTGATCTGAACAAAGCAGCTGATACGTTGCAGGTGATCAATTTGTTAAATAAGTACGGGTTTTTGATATACGTTTTAGAAAAATTAAATGGAGATGTGCAGGTACAAAAGAGAAGGATATATGACATAACTAATGTGCTTGAAGGGATTGGTCTTATCGAAAAGAAGCTTAAGAACAGAATCCGCTGGAAGTAAGTCCGCTTTGCACCTCAAAAGTACTAGGGTATTTGCTTTTATACTGCATATCATATTCGACATCTGCTGCTCTTGGAACTTAATGGAAATCCATTTTATTACTTGATAGGGGAGTTGATCCTTCACGACCAGGAGAAGTAGACAATGACGCCACCCTTTTGCAGGTGATCATGAGACATGCTTATTTCTGCTTTGGTGGTCTTTGAGCCTACATTCATTCTTTAATTTGTCTGTGAAGTTCATCAGTGGGCCTGTCTAAACATACATGATATGGTTTTCTGGTTTTTGTTATTTGCTTAGACTTTTAGTTGTGATGAATCATGTAGAAGCTTGTCTCATATGACTCATCAGCAATGTGGTTCTGTCTTGATTCCTTCTGCAGGCAGAAATTGAGAACCTGTCCATGGAAGAGAGAAGTTTGGATGAACGAATAAGGTAATAATTCTTCCTTGTCAGGCAATCAACTGCTGCTATCACATTATTGTTTTAATATGCTAATTCTTCCATCTCAGGCAAATGCAGGAAAAATTGAGAGATCTTAGTGAAGATGAAAACAATCAAAAGTAATTCTTCGCTATTACCAATCACATTACTTGAATATATGCGAATAATTTTGGTATGTGCTAATGACTGTGTTTCACTTTGGCTGTTCCAGATATGTTTTTGTAACAGAAGATGACATTAAAAGTTTACCCTGCTTCCAGGTTCGTTTGTTGTCCTTATAGTGTGTTTATACCTAACATATTTATGTAATAAGAGTATAGGTAGAGAAATTAAGATGAAATTCTCTGAGTAGGCAGTCTAAGAATAGACTTCAGTCCTTGATGTGTTTCAACATCTTATTGTTAACTCTGACAGAATGAAACCCTCATAGCAGTCAAAGCTCCCCATGGTACCACGCTTGAAGTCCCAGATCCCGATGAGGTATACCTTGTGTAACTCAGCATTCATGAACTGTAAAAAGGGTGCTTTTGATCATTTTAAGTAATTTCAATTATCTATATATTTAGGCTGTTGACTATCCACAGAGGAGATATAGGATTATACTCCGAAGTACAATGGGCCCTATTGATGTTTACCTTGTCAGGTATCATTTTGATTCTTTGACACCTCTCTTGGTTAACCTCTTCATTACCCGCAAATTTCTAAATTTTTTCCATTTTGACCCAGCCAATTTGAGGAGAAGTTTGAGGAGATGAATGGAGTTGAACAATCAGGAAGCCTGCCCGTTGTCTCAAGTGTTGATTCTAATGAGGATTCAGCAATTGAAAGAGCCTCTTATGCACACAGTGCTGAACAGATTGAAGCTCAGACACAAGAGAGTCATGGTCTTAACTCTACTTGTGTGGCTTCACAAGAATCTAGTGCAGGAATCACAAGGATCGTCCCTTCAAATATTGATGTAAGCCTCAATAAATATATATTTAACCAAATTTTATTTTAGACTAAGAACAAATAAAAAGATTTTTGGTGGATGTGTATCTGCCACATAATCTGTGATTAAGCTTCTATCTGGTGCAACTTAGACTTTTAATAAGCATATTTGTGACTGATAATCTCGAATGCTTTTTGTTTTTGCAGAACGATGCGGACTACTGGCTTTTGTCAGATGCATGTGTGAGCATCACCGACATGTGGAACACGGATTGTAAGCAATTACTCTTTTTACTAACCAAGTTTCCTTGTTTTAATGATTAAACAATCCTTTTCTTGTTCTGCTACAGCTGGTCTGGACTGGAATGGGGTAGATATGCTTGCTGAGGAATTGGAAATGTCTGCTAGTGGTGTAACACCACAAACTCCACCCTCTGATTTACCTCCTGTTGTGGACTTACCTCACAGGTGATTGATTGATTGATTGGTTTTGCATAATTTTATTGTAGTAGAATCAACCTCGGATGGTGAAAATATTATTGTTGTTGGCTCTCTATGCCTTGCTGATTAGGATCTGACGTTTCCATTAAGAATATGAATATATTTGCAGGCAGTTAGCCTAGTTTGCTGCAGAAGAGGTCGTTGGTGAACAAATAAAGATATTGTCGAAAAAAAGGAAAAAAGGACCGGCCAACTGGGAGCTGTAGCTCCAATGTACAGTAAATTCAAGTTTTCCATGTACTGTGGTGGATTGCAAGAGATGAAATGAGTGTCGTATGGTCTAACCATAACTTATGAAACTGACACTCAACTTACTGGGATCCTTTGCTGTATAAGGACTTCACTTGAAGGGAATCCAGTTAAAACATAAGGAAATGTTTTCAAAAAAAGGATTAAACGTCTTTATAAGTCTCTCTTTTTTTTTTTTTTTTGCACAACTGATATGGATAGCTCATCCAAGTTTGTGTGTTTCAATCTAGACATTTACACTAACGAAAAATGATTTTAAGGATTGCCTAAAAAATATATTTTCATTGTCGTGGGAAAAAAAGAGTAAGAAAGTACATTGAAAATTTTAAATTCTAAGGACCATATTTCAGAATCTATTGGAACAAATCATTTCATTTTTCTCTCATTGTGTCTCTAATCTCCACTTCCTTATACATATGTGATAAACGGGCATGGCAATACAATTTTTAAAAAATTTTAGAACAGTAGAAACAAAAAAAATACCATATTTTTTTGAAAATTTAGACATAATAAGTGTCTTTAACACTGAGTCGGACATAACACCGAGCCTAAGAGATTCAATATAGAAAAAATAAAGAAATTAAGTGAAAATCAATCTTCATTAATAATCTGTCTAGGAGATTATTGTTGTTGGTTCCCCCAATTATCTCTAAAAGCAGGTACAGATGCCTACCACCAAGATATTTGTTTGTTGTGTCTTCATCTTCAATATCATATTTTATATAGTTCACCCTAGCCTTTTGACTACGTATTTTAACATCCGAAATACATCAAAGACATATGTGAATATTAAACCAATTTATTATATAAGATTATTGTTCTCTATAATAATCAAACTTTTAAGCATAGATTGATCTTGTAACAACATTGTTTTGGATATGATATCCTCAAAGAAGACATTTATTCAATTGAAACTAATTGTTGTTGACATATATCTGCATCTGCAAAGTCCATGTTAATTGTTATTGAGCTACACAAGTAATCAGATGTGCGAATCTAATGAGCTAGCAATAACCTTTCTAGAATTATTATTTCAAAGGAAATCATAATAAAATAATAAATTAAAATACTTAATATCAATCAAAATTAAATAAAAAAATTAATGTTTTTTTGAGCTGTTTTTTAGAAACAGGACCGAACCTAATTGATAAGAACCAACCCAATAGAATAGAATAGAACCCAACCCAATCGAAATTGGACCCATACCATACATACGGTTTTGAAACATATTGCCGGCACTAAAAATTCCCTCCCTTCCCTCGTCTTCTTTTCTTTCTACTCGCGTTTCACCACAAATTATCAAAGCTCTCATTTTCCCTCTCTACATTGAAAACCTAAAACCCGTAAAAGCTCCTCTAACATTTTAATTAATTGTAACACCATAAACAATGGCGGGACCTGGAGCTCCGACCTGTGACGCGGGGGCGACACCTCCAGCAAATGGCCAGATCCTCCGCCAGCAGCAGACTCCGCCGGCGATGATCAGACGTCACCTCCCTTTCGCTTCCATGAAGCCGCCTTTTGTTCCTCCTAATGACTACCACCACTTCTCCACTCCTCCACGCGCTGCCGCCGATAACCTGTCCGAAGCTATCGTCGTTAAATCTCCTGTGCGTTGAATTCTATTAGTATTATGTGTTTGTCTTTTTGCTATATTGACTGATCTTCTTTGCTATCTGTGGTTATTGTTCTGTTTTAGTTTATTTCTCAAATTTGGACTTCCGCGGAGCTATTAATTTCTGCTTCAATTGTAACCTATTTTCGTTGTTTGGTGATTGTGTTAATTGAATTATCGTTTGTTAAATGCTGTTCATTCAACTTCTAAGCACTAAGATTGCTATATTTATCATCATATATTGTAGATAGATCTATATGTTGATAAAGGAAAAAAAAAAGAAAAGAAACGAAGATTCTCAATCCATGAAAGGGAAGTGCTTATATTTTGTAGATTCGATATCTAAACGTGCTCACAGATTGAATCGCTCTCATGTTATGTTTGTGCTTCTCACTCAGCTTAAGCAACCACCCTTGAATTTGTCATCCAATAGTATATTGTAAGTGTATTTGTCTTTTCGGTTAGGTGTCTTAACGTGTTTGCTAACTTCAATGTTCAATGGTGTTTCTCAGCCTTTGAAGCGGAAGAATGGGTATGGAAAAAATGAAATTGAGTCTAGTGAGCACACAGCAAGTCCAGGGTACAGCGCTATGGTTGACAGCCCCTTCCGAACACCTGTATCTGCAAAAGGAGGACGGAATCAGGGTCGTTCAAAATCCACCAGGAACAATAGATCTGTACCTTCAACTCCTCTGTCTAATGTTGGTGAGACATTTTGCCCTTTATTGGATTAGGAGCTTCAGATGAACAATTCTGTCAGATATACAGAAACCAAATAACATTATCATGTCCAAATTTACAGATGCTCAATCTCCTAGTACTCCTGCTGGAAGCTGCCGCTACGATAGCTCCTTAAGTAATAAAGTCATTGTCATTTTGGGGTTAAAGTTCTAAGCTGTAGTTGCGTGAGTGTAATACTGATCAGTATCTGCCATACTTCTCAGGTCTTTTGACAAAAAAGTTTATCGCATTAATAAAGCATGCAGAAGATGGTGATCTTGATCTAAACAAAGCAGCTGATACATTGCAGGTGATTGATTTGTTACACAACTATTAACTATGCATCTTTTGCATATGTTTTCAGAAACTTTAATTGAATTTCTGCTGTACAGGTACAAAAGAGACGGATATATGACATAACCAATGTGCTTGAAGGGATTGGTCTAATAGAAAAGAAGCTTAAGAACAGAATCCACTGGAAGTAAGCCTGCTTGCATGACAAAAATACTAGGATCTTATTCTTTTCTATCACACATCTTAATCAACATTGAAAGTGCCCCTTTTGGAACTTAACGGGAATCCATATCATTACTTGCTAGGGGGCTTGACCCTTCAAGACCTGGAGAAGTGGATAATGATGCCACTCTTTTCCAAGTAAGGAGGAGACATTGCTTATTTCATTGTTGATGATTTTTTGATTTACCTACTCTTGTTCTTTATTTTTTCTGTGACTTTATTGTTGGACCTGCCCAAACATACATGCTATTGGTATTCTTGTTTCTGTCATTTGGTTAGACTTTTGATTGTAAGGAATCATGTCGTAGATTGGTGAAATTTGATTCCTCGGCGACCTGTCTTTGTGTTGTTTCCTCTGCAGGCAGAAATTGAAAACTTGTCCATGGAAGAGAGGACTTTGGATGAGCGAATAAGGTAAGAGTTCTTCTGTGTCGGGCAATAGACTGCTGCTGTTGTAGTGTTTTTTACCTGCTGATCCTTCAGAGCATTGCAGGCAAATGCAGGAAAAATTGAGAGATTTGAGTGAAGATGAAAACAATCAAAAGTAATTCCTAACTGTACTCGTACACATTGCTTGAATATATTCAAAGTATTTTTCTATGTTGGTAACAACTTTGTTTCACTTTGGCTGTTCCAGATATGTTTTTGTAACAGAAGACGACATAAAAAGTTTACCCGGCTTTCAGGTTAATTCTTGTCCTTCTAGAGTGTCTTCTCCTGACAACAGTGTATGTATTAATAAGAGGCAGATAGAGAAAGATGAATGTAAATTTCATTGATTAATGATATTGTTTTAACTTTTTCACTTGTATTTAGCAGAATGAAACCCTTATAGCTGTCAAAGCTCCCCATGGAACCACTCTTGAAGTCCCTGATCCTGATGAGGTATACCCTGAGTAACTAAAAGCATTCATCCACTGCAAAATTTGATTGTTTTGAGTAATTATTTCTATTATCTATATAGGCTGTTGACTATCCACAAAGGAGATATAGGATTATACTCAGAAGTACAATGGGCCCTATTGATGTTTACCTTGTCAGGTATCATCTCGATACTCTGACACCTCTCTTTCTTGTTAACCTTTTCATGTCCCACAAAATATCCTTTATTCATTTTGCCATTTCTTATACTTTTCCATTTGGCCCAGCCAATTTGAGGAGAAATTTGATGAGATGAATGGAGTTGAACAATCAAGAAGCTTGCCTGTTGCCTCAAGTGCTGGTTCTAATGAGAATCCAGCAATTGAAAGAGCTTCTTCCTTTGCTCACAGTGCCGATCAAATTGAAGTTCAGCCACAAGAACTTATTTCTAGTTTTGGTGATTCACAAGAAAGTACTGGAGGAATGACAAAGATCCTTCCTTCTAACGTTGATGTAAGTCTGCTCCTTCTGAATCTATATATTATTTGATTGGTGTTAGTTTTGACTTATATTGGGTAGAACAATTTGTTTTGAATCTTATGCGTGATTTTGGGTGTTGCAGAACGATGCGGACTATTGGCTTTTATCAGATGCATGTGTCAGCATTACGGATATGTGGAATTCAGATTGTATGAATTCTTCTTCAAATTCATTTACTGTCCAAGTTTTCCTTTCAACGCTTCTTTCTGAATGATTAATTAATTCTTCCATTTCTTCTTCTATTACAGCTGGTCCTGAATGGAACGGGGTTGATATGCTCGATGAAGGGTTAGAATTGTCTGCTATTGGTGTACCAATTCCACATACTCCACCTTCTGATTTACCTCCTGTTATGGACTTACCACCTAGGTGAGTTTGGTCTTTGTATAATTTGTCGAACCAGCCGATTCGTGTCAACTTAGCATCTGAAGTTTTTTCGAAGAACCAACATTGAGTTATGTTGGCGATGACCTTAATTCATTGCAGAAAAGGTAAGAATGGCGAGGTAGTGGGAGCAATAGCTATAATTAATGTATAGTTGGCAATTTGCCTGATCTTTAATCCAGGAAATTAAAGTATAAGGAGAAAAACATGTATAATTTATTCATCTAAAACTTATCCTGTGGTGATCTTACAGTTTCTGTAAGATGTTAAGTTTTACACTTGACAACATCAAAGTGAAGTTTAAATTAATTACTCGGAATGTTCAAATATGAAGTCTTTGATGACTCGAATCACGTCCTTGGCCTCTTCTGTGTAGGAGTAGGAAGTGAAGAAACCATGTTGCTTTCCTTGAAATGCGACATACTTGATCTTCTTGTTTAACTCTTTTAGTCTCCTTGCATAGTCTTCTATTCTGTCTTTTAAAATTTCATCACCGCCTACAAGAACCAAGATTG
Organism: Verbena officinalis; assembly: GCA_958496215.1. Lineage (NCBI taxonomy): Eukaryota > Viridiplantae > Streptophyta > Magnoliopsida > Lamiales > Verbenaceae > Verbena > Verbena officinalis. The sequence continues at coordinate 28,653,414 of OY292390.1, read as the reverse complement.
GATCAAGACTCACTGCCTCAAGGCTTGGGCTCGCAGGCCCAAAAGGATTGGCAAATGGATGGTCAGCATCAGATCCAATTGGAACAGCTAACCTCCAGAATCTGTAATGGATGGGAAATAGTACAATATTGAGATTTAGTAACCTCACGAATATATTCAAGCAACTTATTTGATACTTGGATATCAGGAAGAGCATACACCAAAAAAGAAAAAAATGGCATCAGGAAGAGCCAAATTGGATTTCTTGTTATATGATTCGTTACACTCTTAAATACGCACTTCACTATCATAATATTTTATCTTAATTTCAATTGGATGAAACATATAAAAATCCGAATTGATAATAGTATTATAACCTAATAGTATCATACACAATTGTATGTAACATATAAAGATCCTAATTGATAATATTAATGTAAATTATAACCTAATAGCATAGCATAGTTTGATATCATGCTTTGTGCTTCATCGACTCGTACTCTCATAGTATCGTGATCATCATGCACAATTAAGAGCAAACTGTAGAAGTAGCAATAGAGAACGTATCATGGTGACAAATTGTCAAAATTCTTAGTAGAAATAAATTCTTTATGTGTTTCTTGAAGTTGAGAATTTTTAGAACCAGATGAATTGGCAAAAGTTGAACTGTTGAAGACTTGGAAGTACAAGAACGTTTTAAAAATACGTACCACGTGGTTTCACATGTAAATCTACCGACAATTAGGTTAATTACGTCGTCAAGAACTTCAAAGCATTTAATGTCAAACTCTATAATCTTAAGTTTTTCTAAAGTTTAGGCTTTTAGAGTTGATTTTCACTTATTTATCTCCACAATTAATTCCATGCACTGATGCACATCAGTCATCATACAATAAGAAAAGTAGACGACGAATTTGTGACCTGTCATATATCTCCTGACTCCAGAATTCTTCACAAGGGATCTCTTCCTCAGACCTGGTTCTCTCCGTCCCTCCAAAAAACGGCGACAGAAGAATATAACCCCTTATTCTCACCGGCGAAATCTCCGGCGAACCCACCCCAAACTCCACCGCCAAATGATGAGCCATATTACCTCCAGACGAATCACCAAATACAAACACTCTCTCAAAGTCAACCCCATCACTCAACCAGTACTCATCATTATCGCGATTTTCAGAAACAGCCTGATCCCGCAACCACCTCAACGCCCCCCGCCCGTCTTCCAGGGCAGCCGGAAGTCTATTTTCCGGCGCATGACGGTAGTCGGGCGAGACGACGACTGCTGGAATGGCCGAACAAAGGCTCAAGCAACTGTTGTGGGTATTCGGGTACATACGCGACCCGAAACAGAAACCGCCGGCCTGAAAATAACAAATGACGGGCAGTTTATTATCGCCGGAAAAAGAATGGGTTTTGGGTTTGTAGATTCGTAGATAGAGTTTGTGATTGGTGTCGAAGAGACAATCTTTCCATGTGGCGGAGCCGTCGTCGTGGATATACGGGTTTCGGGGCTTAATATCTGGGTCTCGGAAAATGGAGCCGTCGCTGTAGAGTTTAAGCAAGCCGAAGCAGTCCTCTACTACTTCTGGATCGGTGTTTGACGCCATGTTTGATCTATTTGATCTGTTCTATACTTCTTTGTGTGATTATATATAGAATTCAATACTTGCTCTAAGTAACAATAATTTTTTAAATTTTTTTAGACTAATCAATAATATTCAAATGTGATGCAAAAATAAGAGTGAGAGGGAAGTGTGTGGACTGTGGACCATTTGAAATCTTTCTTCTACAATCCAATTCAAGTACAAAAATGAAATATCTCCTAAAAAGCAATTACTAATACATCACACATGTTAGGTGCATTGAAGAATAAAGATAAAATATTTAAATTTTTCGTGTAGAAGATATTGCACAGTTATGTTGCAAGAAAATTTAATTAAAATATATGTCTATCTTCTTACTTAATTTAGGTGTCCTATTAATTGAATTGTATAAAAATGTTATGCAGTACTTTAGTTATATACATATCAGCAATAAAAGATTAATTCGAATATAACTTATGATCTAGAGAAAATATTCGAACACATTGATTAAAAGAAGTAATTTGTTCGAAATAGTTGCAATATTTTAAACAATAATGTAAGACAGCTATTTTTATTACAAAATAATATAGTTAGTAGTTGATCAATAATAAATAGGGATAATTACACTTACATACCTTGACTTAGGGTTAAATACAACACCATCCCCTCAATTATTGAAAATTACAGATAGATCCTCTAACTCTAATGAAAACCTAAAAAACTTAACGGAAAGTTATAAAATGACTAAATTACTCATAATATTTTTGTTATAGTATTTGTTATATATACATTTAATGAGCGAAGTGATTAAGTTGTTGTTCAGTTAATAAAACGTTAGCATCCATCTACTTAGAAACAAGAAAATGACTAACTGCATGACCTAAGTGTTAATTAGACAGAGCCATAGTCGAGGGAGTATCTCTATAATTTTCAATAGTAGAAGGGATCTTGCTGTATTTTCTCTTAAGTCGAGGAGTGTAAATGTAATTATCTCTAATAAATATCCATTTTTTTAACTAGGGTGAGCGCGAGTTAAATAGTTAAAATTTAATTCTTTGAACTCTAAAAACTCGTTTACTTGTACCTATTAAGGCAGTTAATTGTCTTAATTAGTAGTCATGTAGAACTTGTTTATAACTCGTATACGTATATGACCCGATTTTATTCGTCTAACCCGCATTTTTATCTTTCACTTCGTCCCTTATACTATTGCTCATTTTTTGTCCGGTTATATATGTTATCCGCCATTACTATATTTAGTAGGTAAAAGTAAACATCATTTTAACTTACAATTTTACTACATATTTTGCCCTAATCTTATCCCCACTTTGACTACCATATCTATAAACGATATCTAACTTTAACTGCGACGTACACATGTAGATACATGTGCTTCGCTTCTTTTATGACCACAATTTATATATATATATATATTTTAGTGAATATATCCTCTGGAATAAAAATGGTAATCCAGCAATCATAAAATTCTAACTTTGTTTAATTAATAACACTTATTTGATCTATAAGACTATAACCGGCCATCTAGTCCATATATAATCCATTCAGGACTTCAGGTTTTGTATTTTCTATTATTATTCATTTGAATTGCAACATGAAATATAAGTCTGTATTAATTTTTTATTATTTATCATTATCAACATGGATTGCATAATTTGCAAGCATTAGTTGAATTGTGAGGTATCAGTAAATAACATTTTTAAATTAGATATGAATCCCACTTTATATATATATATATATATGCCTCATGCACGACTCACGAGTTTATCAACAGCCATTTAAATATACTATTTTAGCAGCCCTCACGTCACCGGGAATGGGATTCTAATTTGCGAATGGGTTAACCTAATCCATTATTAAATGAGTGATTTGACACTGCATTAACAAAAGTAATTACAAATTAATTACAGAAGAATTGATCTTTATGTTTCAACTTTAATTAAAATAAGAATAAGAAGGCGACTTGTCGCAACTTGCACACTTAGTACTAAAATCAAATATTATAAGGTTAAATGGGCTTCCATTGGTATATGGTACAGTGAGCCCAAAAGCCCACACTATCAGAACTAGGCCCAGGGGGGATCCAGATTATTTAAACGCTAATTTTTACTTGATTTTTAGAGGGAACTGTGAAGTGAAAACAAAATCAACGGAGTTTTTCTCCGATAAATCCGCCAGCGATTTCCGTCCGACCGCCGCCATCTCTCACCGTCAACACCTCCAACTTCTCCCCTCCCCGGTACTAACTCTGTCTGCACATTTTCACTGCAACAATGAGTATTTGAGATACATTCCTCTAATTTGTACTTTCCTGTTTTAGTTTCCAATATATTGCTTCATTACTTCTTGCAGTTTCTGATATTGCTTCAAAGCCTTTATAAGTTTATGGTTGTTCAAATCTGTGAACACTGTGCCATTTTACCGCAATATTAAATAGATTCAAATTAATAAAAAGAAAATTATTTCCCTCATTCAAATGATTGTACTCTGCGCATTAATGGATGGTTGATCCTTTTCATTTTTCCTCATCAAACACGGAAAAGTGTAATATTTCTAAACATGGCTGTTGTATTTATACAGAATTTACCCGTATTGAATTCAAAAATATGTTTACAATCAAGCGAATCACTTCAAATTTCTTCTGGGATCTCTGATCTTGATCTTCCAATGTCCATCAGGAAAACTAGCTTTCTTCGCCTTTTCTCTATACTTCTGAATCCGTGCATCCATCTTAGGAGTCAGAGAGCAATATCTTTGCAGCTTCTCTGGCATTGTCTCATAAACCTTCCACCATTTCTCATTAGCCGAATCACTAGCAAATATTCGTGTTTCTATCTTATCCCAGTTACAATCATAGTCTCTATAACACAACCACGGCTTCAAACCAAGGTAATGTATAGTATACGTATCTTCCACTATTTGATGAGTATAATCATGCATCGAGCTGAAAAACTTGAGATGATTTGTCTTAGCCGGAAGGCGGTGCCACCAAGGAAACATTTCATTAAGAAATCCTTGATCACCACCATTATACGATCCCACAGCCCACCTTTTCTTCATTAATGTCCTGAATGTACACTTAGATGGCTCTACTAACATCAAACCCGAATTGAAAATGTGCTTATCATTTCCGGCAGCTGAGATTTGTGGGTAAATGAAGAACTTATCCAAGTTTCTAGTCACAATGAGGTCAGCATCTATGAACATGACTTTATCATATTCAGTGAGCTGCCAAATTCTTAGCTTGCTGTAGTTCCACTCGTTGTAGGCATCTTTCTTGGAATGAGGGCTTCGTATTCTTTCAATTTTCTTTATTTTCCACCCAGATGATTGGAGGGCGTTTAGGGAATTTGGAGATATGTGGTTGTCGGCTAGCAAGACTAGGTCTTTTGTTGAGTTTGATAGGATGATGCTTTGGGCTAGAGCCATTGCACCACATACATAGGCTTCTGAAGAATGTAGTACAGTGACATAAGCCTCTCTTGGCTGCTGGATGAAGTAATTGTGGCTTCTGTCACTTTCTCTTCTCCATAATTCTTCACCTGAAATAGGAAACCATGAGTAATTAAATGTCCAATACAGTTTACCAAAAAAAAAAAAAATGTCCAATACAAAACTTGGTGCAGATATGTAGCATTTATGAAGAGATGCCGGTAATAATAGGCATAATTACCAACTATACCCCTGAGGCATGACCTAAATACAAGATAATCCGTGAGCTTATAGAAATTACTAACTCCCCCTGAAGTTTTAAGCCTAACGGAAAAACTAACGGCGGTTAAAATTACCATGTTGCGCTTGACGGAAAGAGCTGAGAAAAAAGAAAAAAAATTGATTTTTGAAAAACCTACATTACCCTTTATTTTAAATGAATGCTTGTTACTAATGCAGGGTGATGTTTGTAAGAGAGAGCAAAATCTTAGCGAGGGCATTGGTTATTTTTGAAACCTCACGAGTTTTTTTGTATTTAGGCTGTGATGCATGGAAGCAGCGACACGGAATTTTTCAACATTTACCACTAGACACGTCACTGCACAGTGGGTTTTGAAGGGAACAAAAGAGAGGCAAGGCATAGCAACTCACCAGCTTGTGCAAATGGAGAGGCAAGTTGACAACTTCCAACAGGCATAAGCACCTTCTGTTTAATCCTCCTCAATTCAGGTTTATAAACCCAAGAATTGTCATCTTCCCACAAAAGGTCATCACATCTAAAAATCTCCCACATCGGACCACACGAACCTATAAACACAGCAAAAACTGGCATATTAACCCCATTTTTCCTCCTTCCACTTCTCACTAACAAGTTAGCCACCACCAAATTCACTTGCAACCTCAAAACACTCCTTAAACCATCACCCTCTTCACACTCTCTACAAGGAACCCTAGCAACCACCACATCAAGCTCTCGATAATCTTCAAATTTCGGCATCGGAAGGTCGGGACATTTTGATGGCGAATTCTCATCAATCCACTCTGGAAACAACTGAGACCACCGAACCCTACCCGTCTGTGTTGGGTCAATGCGTACTTTTACCATCTTACCCAGTGTCTGAAACGTTGCGATTTCATCCACGTTCACCAATCCTAAGTTGATGTTTTTGTCTCCTATTTCTCGGGTAATGATCTCAAACCATTTGGGATTCTTCACTAACTTGGGATAGATGGCAACTGTTTGGAACTCATTGTGAAGTAATCTTAGGTAGTATATGGTGAATAGTAGGATTGTAAGCAAGAAAATCATGAAAGAATAGGTGAAACGCTTTTGATTGCTGGAGGGCTTGAAAGCAGCCATTTTGATTGCTCATGTAAGAAAAAAAGCTTGAGTTTGAATGTGTTATATGTAGGTAAAGAAAACCAAGAGATTTTATGTGCATGGATGCACGTTTAGTTTTTTCTGTTTGATATTGTGTTTATAGTATTGCTTGAGTTTTCCACAACGCGGGTGGCATGTCAGAGATTTGAATATTCTCATACCAACCAAGCTTTGGAAACACTTAGAGGCCTGTAAATCATTATTAGGTGATTGTTTGAATATGATCAATTAGTGATTTAGTGTATAATAGTAATTAATTCATGTTGAGTTGCTTGATGCATTAATTAAGCGATATATAATTAAAGTAAAAAAGGACAACAAAGGCCTTAATTAGCAAAGATGTTGGGCCTCGGCATTTGATAGGTCTGGCCACATATAGAGTTAACTTATGCGTGTAAACTGATCCAATTCCGAACTTAATCATTCGGCCCATGCACAAAATGAATCGATACCGTTGATTTCAGAGATGAGGAACGAGCTCGATCTTTTATTTGAAGCTATGATGTACGAAGTACGAATACTTCTAAAATTTCTATCTTGTTGTGTTTGACACTTTTCTAGTGTAAAATATCGAAAAAAAATTGTGTCGTTGTATCTGTGTTGTGTCCATGTCGCCGTGTCCGTGTCCGTGATTAAGAGATTTGATGTAAGATGTTGAAATATGGATTTTATAAGTAGTGATGTTCTATATTTAACTACCGGATTTTTGTTGTATATTCTTTTTAGGTAAAGAATGTCAAAAATGACATGTAATGAACTATATATACCAAAGATAGCATGCTTTGTAACTTAACCAACTAACAATTCATCTTTTAATAGAATTTAGTTGTAACTTACATCTATAGACTATAAAGTTGGTAAACCTCACATGATTTCTCCAAGATAAATTGTTAGACCAAATTATAAATTCAATTGGTCAAACTTTACATTTTTAATTTAATATTCTTCTTGAAAAGTTCTACTAAAATATTTTATAATGCTTAAATATATTTAATAGATATTTAAAAATTGACGTACCGATTAAAATGTATATAACCGATGTCGCCGGGATGAATAAAATTTATTGATGGATATTTGGAGAGGGTATGCAAATTTCATTCCCAAAATTTAAGTATGTGACTAACCATAAAAAAATGAATATTTTACTTAAGCAATTAACAAATATCCAAACAATTTTCTAGGGCTATCTAGTTTAACGGATCTAATGTTTCATCTCACAAAATCAATTTAATATGGATGGTAGTGTTCTTGCTAGGAATAATTCGGCAGCTGCCAGGAGTTCCTACGAGATCACCATGGCGCTTGGAACTTTGGATTTTCTAGAAAGTTGGGAAACCACACTATTAACGTGCGGATCTATTAGGCTTTCGGGAGGGTCTTTCGTTAGCTTGGGATCGAAGCATTGGGAAGCTCGAAATTGAGATCGACTTAGAAGTGGTTTTTAATTTGGAGAAATTAGTTGATAGTTGATACGTCCTGCCATCCTCTCAGAAATCTTATAAATGACTGCAGAGAATTCTTACATCTCCCCTGGGATATTCGTTTCAAGCACGTTCGAAGATGCTGTAACAATAGTGCTGATATTTTAGTTAAGCTTGGGCATAGTCTAACGTCGGATTTTGATTTTTGACTTAAACCTCCTATTGAGATTGTTGATTGTGTAAACTTTGAAGCTATTTCGTAATAATATAATAAACTTAAAAAACTCACAAAACCAACTGATATTTGGCGACTTGCTTATATTTATATCCCTGTGAAAATATAAACTAAGAGCTAAAAAACAAGAAAATAGTAATCAACTACTAACTTAAAACTAAAAAGCATGATACTCAGATCTTCTTCTGGGTCTCTAGTCCAAATCCATAGGGAAAAAGCGGATCATAATGTTCATCACCAACATTCATGGGAAGTTGATCTACCGTCTTGAACCACGTTCTTGGCGATTTCCCAGTAAAACCATAATCACCAAACAACACATCAGCAACTCCTTGTCCTTCACTACCAGGCAGCCAAGCAGCCACAAGAGCATCAATAAAAGAGAGATAAGGCTCAATCACCAATGGCCTTCCAGCAACCAAAACCACCACACACTTTACACTTTTACAAACATTTTGCATTGTGCTCAACCCTGGCTCCGGAATAGTCAGGTTCGTGTTGTCGCCCGCTGTCTCTGTAAACGGTGGCTCGCCCATCACTACTATGGCATACGAAAAGCTGTTCGATTTCACGAATTCTGAGTCGGGGTTTTCACTGTACACTATTTCTGTGGTCGGGTTCACTGCGTTCGAGATCCCATTAAGGATTGACGTTCCTAATTAAGTGTAAAACAAGTTTGTTTTAGTTAGTGAAAGAAGATCAAAGGGACTAGATTGATAATGTAATAAAAATAAGTTTATATATATACATACCAGCAGTGAGATTCTTGCTGTCCTCTCCTTGCCATTCAATTGTCCAACCACCGCATTGCAATCCGAGGTTGTTGGCATGTTTACCAGCAACTAAGATTTTCGATGTCTTTTTAGGGAGCGGAATTACTGGAGTATCAGCATTAGCTCCATTCTTTAATAGTACAAGTGATTTTCTAACTGCTTCTCTTGCCAAATCTCTGTGAGACTGTGAAATAAACGTACATGACAATGTCCCTAATTAAGATAAACTTTATGGTCCAATTTAGCTTTAAGTTAGCTTACCTGACTTCCTAATTTATCAACGAAACTATAATCAGCAATAGGATTCTCGAAAAGTCCCATAGTAAATTTAATCCTCAAGATCCTCTTAACTGCATCATTAATCCTGCTCATTGGGATTAACTTGTTCTTCACATGTGAAGTTACAATGGTGCTGAATTCAGTGTGGTTGTAGGGGATCATCACCTGAATTTCCAGATAAGATTTCGAATGTGAGAATTCATATAATAAAAATTTAACTTTAAAGCAAATATTGAATAAGTTTTGTGTGGTTTTCTTGGACTTTTATGTAACTAATTACCATATCAATACCGGCATTAATTGCAATTCGAAGAGCGTCGGAATAGTTAGCGTGCTTTGGATAAAAGATTTTGTCTACCCCTTGCCAGTCTGAGATGACGAATCCCTGTAAATTTAAAACAAAATAAATTACAAGGAACCCCCCTCTGGCTTTAGAAAAATACAGATTAGCCCTATTGAAAGAGATCTTACTCTGAATCTAAGCGTGCCCTTGAGGAAACCGGTGATGAGATTCTTGTTAGAGTGCATTTTGAGTCCATTTAGACTTGAATAAGAAGCCATGATCGTAGAGACACCATTGATGATGGATCGATAGTATCCAGGCATATGAATGCTCAGCAATGTATGCCAATCTGCTACTGTGTTGTTCTCGTTGATTCCATTTGTCGTTCCACCATCACCAACAAAGTGTTTTGCACAGGCCACAACCTTGTCCCTTTCATTTTAACAAAAATAAAGATTAAATTACAGATAGTACCCCTCTTGTATGGAAAATTAGATTTAAACCCCTGCAGTCTATGCCCTTAATTATTACAACAGATAAATTTCTAAACAGAATTTGGTGACGTGATCATAAATATTTGTAACTTACTTTCCAGAAATATATGGGACACCCTTTTGTGAATTGGGAGGGATTTCTCCTTGAAGACCTTTGATAATTTCTGTCATTTCATCAACAACATTTGGGTCTTCACTATAACTCTCATAGCACCTACCCCATCTTGGATCTCTGCAAACCTATATATTTTCAACGCATAACATTAAAATATATTTATTGGAGTACGTATATAATAAATTGTATGCAGCATTTTATACAGGAACTTATGTATACCGCAATGCATGGAGCAAAGGCATAAGGAATGCCAGTAGCTCTAATTTCAAGAGCTGTAGCAGCACCAATCCTCCTCACAAGCTCTGGATCTCTGTAACATGAGAATTGTACAATGTACATTCAAGTAAGATTAATTTGTATTTTACCAGAATCTTTTGTGCTCAGAAGATAATATTCGCCGGAAAATACTACTAACCTGGTTGCACCGAGGCCCACATTATGAGGAAAAATAGTGGCTCTATAAACATTATTATGTCCATGCACAGCATCAACCCCGTAAATCATAGGAATCCCAAGTCTACTCGACAAAGACTCATTCTGAAAATTATTGACCATATCCACCCATTCCTCCGGCGTCGCCTGTGGGCGGGGCACACTTCCGCCGCCGCTCAAGAGGCTGCCGATTGAGAAATCCCTCATGATCTCCGGCGTGGCCGCCACCCTATCAATTTGCGACATCTGCCCAATTTTCTCCTGGAGTGTCATCTGATCAATCAGGATCTTGATTCGCTTGTTCATGGGCAGGGTCGGATCCTTGTATCGGGTGTCGATTTTCAGGCTCGGGTCTTGGGCTACGACCCGCGATGCAAGTAGGAGGAGTATAAGGCCTAAACTGGTGATGACTTTTGACTTCATGGCTTCTGAATAAGTTGTAAGCTGCTGTAAAAAATTTAGAAAAAAAGATGATCAATTGTTAGTGAAGAAAACATGCATAAATTTCATTCAAAAAACTGCTGAAACATGAATTCGATTTTAAAAGGAATGTATACTGTTCAGTTTTTGGTTCTAATAGAAAGAATAAATTAATGTCTTTAAAATGTGTGTTTTTGAGGGAGAGAAAATGTGGGGGGATTAAAGAGTGTGTTTGAGTGAGAAAAGTTGGGAGAAGATTAAAGATTATGAGTGTGTTTGAGAAAGTATCAAATCATAAATTGGCTTAATTTCTATTGGAACCCCTCTGAAATATCAAATTTGCATGTTGAGTCCCTCTTATTTCCAAAATTACAACTCAATCATGATACAATTAAAATATTACAAAAGTACCCTACTATCGATCATAAATGATTAAGTCACTAAAATCGATCAAGGATTTCAAAATTCAAGCGCCTCCTATATATATCCTGATTCCTAATCTATACAATCTCAGAACAAAGCTACAAACATCATTTTTTCATTATTACTATTCTAATCCGATATTTATATAGAAAAAAAAAATATATCCTTATCGAACCAAACTTTAAAGTTGGGGCCCTTAGCTATTTCTAATATCTTTATTTCACGATTTCATCATGAAAACTTAATTAATAATCAATGTCACCAACTTTTACACTTACCCAAAATGAAAAATAAAAAATCATCAACTTTGACGATTTTAATTAGTCCCATTATCCGTTGTATTACGTCTAACCAGTTCTGGCTCATGATGGTTACTCATTACTCGGAACTTTATGAGAAAAATTAAATCCCATCAATTTTTATAAGGTTGGTTGGTTGGATAAGATTCAGCCCACTGGAAAGAAAAAGCGAAGAATCTTAAAAGGTGTGCTTCATCTCTTCTATTCAAAATTCTATGAGTTGGTTTTCTTTGCCCTTTTCAACATATTTATTGACACTATTAATATGCGTATCCGTACGATTTTATTTTTCAAAAATTTGAATTAAATTCAGATAAAAACTTATGAAAGATAAATTAAAGAAATTAATTTAAAATGAATATTGTAATTTTAGTATTATGAAAAGATAAGAATAAAGAAAAACTCAATCCCTGAAATTTAGATAGGGTAGTGGTGGGCTGCAGTTTTGCTGATTTTTTGGTTATTACCCGAAAAAAGGAAAAAAAAGGAAAAAAAAAAACGATTAGTTGTCCGTTGATCTTACATAAGTCAACAGACAACCAATGTGAAATTCCAAATATACCCCTCGCCCTCTCTTCTCCTCTCCTCAGATAAACGAACAAAAAAGAAAAAACAATCCCCCCATTTCTCTCTCTCTAAAAAAACAGGAAGAAGTAGCAGGTTATCACGAAACACGAAGCAAATCATCAAAACAAAAACGAAGATAATTCCAAAAAACAAATACACAGAAAAGAACACACAACACAAAAAATCTAGGGTTTCAATTACCTCCTTCCACCCCCCTCCAATTATATTTTCCTATCCCTATTCCTTTTCCTCGCTTTTCCCCAAATCTCCATTTTTGCAGGGAGAATGATGTCCCCTTCAGATCAGAAATAGCAGAGGAAAACCTCCTCGAATTTTCCCCGTCGGAATTATTCGCAGAATTCAAGGCTGGAAAGCATTTTCCCGGGAAAAATTCAGGTCAGTTTTGCAGCTCCCATTTTTGCCGGCCAGCCTAAGGTTAACCAAAATACACTTGCACTCTTGCGCGCACACACAATATGCACGGAAACACATCGTATTATGCCTTCTCTTGATCCATTTCTTTTCATTTTCTTAATGTTTTCTTTGTAGGGAATTTGTGAAGGTAAAAATTTGATCTGAAAACCATTGGTTTTGTTGAATTGAAATTGAGGAAAGAGGGAAAATTTTATACATAACGTGGAAGGAAAAATTATCAATATATACAGGCGGAGGTGTTGGAGCTTTTAATTTCTAAAATCTTGTTGAAGGTTCTTTGGTCTTCGTGTAAAATTTGATAATTGCGTTGGAATTGCAATTGGTAGGGTTGAGGTTGTATTGGATGTGCATTGGTCCATGGAGTCTGACAATTCTTCTCCCCCATCTACGAGCCTGTTCAAATGTTGCAACTGCGGGTGCAGCTGTTCTGTGATGAACAGGTCCCTATCTGGGACGTACATTCGGGCTGTCAAGCGTAAATTTGATGAATTTGAGGAAGAAGAAGAAAAGCCGTTCTCCATCCCGGGATTCATTGTACAGCAAAATGCCCGTGTCGAGATAGGAAATGAATGTCAGGCATTGAGGGAAACAGTCAGCAGCCAGCAGCAAACCATTCAAGAACTCATTGTTGAATTGGACGAGGAGAGGAATGCTTCCTCTTCGGCTGCCAATGAGGCCATGTCTATGATTCTAAGGCTCCAAAGGGAGAAGGCAGAGGTACAAATGGAGGCAAGGCAGTTTAAGAGGTTTGCAGAGGAGAAAATGGCCCATGATCAGCAGGAGACTTTAGCGCTCGAGGATTTGTTGTATAAGAGAGAGCAGGCTATTCAGTCCTTAACTTGTGAAGTGCAGGCCTATAAACACAGGTTGATGAGTTATGGGTTCACAGAGGGTGATGTTGAGGGAACTGATGGTGAAAAGGGCATGAGCAGGAACACCAGCATGACTGATCATAACCATGAGGGGCAATTTGATTTCCCTCCTTATGAGATTTACCCTCCTCTCAAGTGCAATATAAATGAATCCCAGGTCTATCAAGATGGTGATGCTGATGATGAGGCTGCTGATATTGAGAAATATGCATTTGGGGAAACTCCACGCTCTCGGGATCAGTTAAAGGACTTGGAGTATAGAATCAATCAATTGGAGAAAAGTCCTAGGACCATTCAACCCGTTGGGGAATATGTTGGCACAAAAAATGTTCTTGAAAATGTAAGAGTTGGTCATTCTCCGAGCCGGTCCAGGCATGCCAGAAATGACAGCCTAAATTCACCATTTGCCATGGTTAAAGAAATGGGCCCAGACGTCGCCACTGATTCTCCAAAGTATGCAAGCAGCTTTAAGAAGCACGAATTTTCCCATTCGGATGTGAATTCTAATTCGAGGAAAGTGGATAGTGCATCGGAAGGTGGAGATGATATGAGTGATAGAGTTTACACCATTGACTCAATTCATCAAGGACCTTCAGTCAACGGTGTGATGGATAGAAAGTCTTCCTTTGGCATCAGTGGTGATGACTATATGACGACTCCGAGGGATTCTGTTATTCATTCTGATGTTAGAGACCTTGAGGTTCAGAAGCTATATGCAAGGCTTCAAGCACTTGAAGCTGACAGAGAATCAATGAGGCAGGCAATTATTTCTATTGGAACTGATAAAGCACAACTGGTTTTGTTGAAGGAGATAGCTCAGAACTTGTGCAAAGATATGTCGCCATCGATGGAAATGCCATTGCAGAAGCAATCAGCAGTTAGGAGTTTCTCCTTCGTCACATTATTCAAGGTAATGATGATGTCAATACTCCAATTATAATTGATCTTTGTGTTGGTGTCATTCTCTTTTAAGTTTATATGTTTCTTTGGGTTGTGCTTCATTGACTAAACAAACCCTTTTACTTTTATAATAATGTCATTGATGCTCTGGGTCAAGTCAATCCAATTTTTATGTGTCCCATCCATATATGACTGCCACTGTCCAAAAAGCCTCATACACAGTTTACTTTAAAATGTTGTAACTCTATTTTCCTTTTTGGGATGAAGTGGGAAATAAGGATAGATGGAATTTGATTCATTGTAGTGCCAGTTCGGACTAGTGATAGAACAACTAATAATCCCCTAGGTTTGCTCGTGAAATAAATTATATTTGAAGAGCAATGAGGATTCTGAGCTTTTCTCATCGACATACTATTTAGCAGTCGAGCCATTGCAAAATATAGCTTTTACATAGTGTGATGGTATATGATTCCTGGCAGTATACCCTCTCCCTAGTGGAATCTAGCCCATTGCTTGCTTATTTACTCATTAATGTATGGTTGGAATTATAACTGTAAGGAGTCTGCTTGTAATTCCCAATTACCTCTTTAGTCTCGTTTTGTGCCAAGCCTCTTCCTGTTGAGGTCATGCTTTTATGTTTCTCTTTTTTCCTGTATTAACTATCTCATATCATTTTGCTTCCTCATTACAAAAGTTTTTAAGTCGGTTCTTGTCCTGTTTCTTCGTACATTATTCCAATTGATGTAATGGTTCTCCACAAAATTGCTCTCTCTGAAGTCTTTCTAAGTATAAAGAACTCCATAAATTCGTGTGAAATAATTTTATCTTAATGCTTTTATCCTGATCCTTTGTCATTTTCCAACACATTCTGTAATCTGCCTCTTTCTTTCTCATCTGTATATCGTTGAAACCTAGTTATCCGTTTGATTTTAAAATGTGAACACAAAATTTAGGTACTTCTACTTATATTTAAAAAGTTAAAACTAGATCATGCGCTTTCTTAGCTGCTAATTGTATATTTTTTCCTTCGGTTCAGTGGATCGTTTCTTTCGTTTTCTGGAGAAGAAGAGCACGCAGATGCAAGTGAGTACATTTTTATTTAAATTTCTTAAGTCACTAATAAGTGCATCTTTTCATATAGTATCTTTACTTGTTTTTGCTTTTTTATGGTACTTTACCTTTATGCCCGTTGAATCGATCTGTTTACCTTTATTCTCATTTTTTCTTAATGTTTAGGTACATGTTTGGTTTATCAGCCAATAATGCTGGCTTGCTAACAATTTTAGATCGAGGGCCTCGTGTGGGACAATGGAGACGTGTATCAACAACAACCATGTAAAACTGGAACCCTATGCTCCATATGCATCGGTGAAGAAGTGGTTTCAAGCGTGTTTCTCTTCTTTGGATTGGCATTGTCCTTTCTTTCTTCTTATTCTTTTTTTTTTCTGGATTTTTTGTTGGATTTGGTATTCAATATCTTGTGCAGTGTTCTTTTTCTTCCATTTGTTGGTGTAGGATATATTTTAGTAGAAGTCCATTTGTTGGTATAGGATACATTTTCGGGTTGATTTGGCAAATTTGTGGATATTGTGTATGTATCCTTTGTTGGCTTTGTGGAAATTTAGTGAAGATATATATATGCCTTAGTTAGTAGCCATGTTCTATTGGCAAACCTTGTGCTTAATTCACTGCTCCAGGGACTTTTCATGATCATTTACTTTGTTTTCTTATATCCATATATATTCTTCTTTAATTTAACAATTGATTGTTCTGCACCGGTACAGTAATGCAAATACAGAGTAGTTTCAACTTTCAAGCAATTCATTTTTCTCTACATTTTCTTGCCTATGCTATAGGCAATGGCTCCCTTTAACCAATAAAACATATAACTTTTCATTACTACTAAGTACTAACTTCTAATTCACATATTACCATATTGTTTGGCCTCTTTTGGTTGCCGTATATAAAATTGAGAAAATGTAAACTAATTGTATCCAAAAGTATTTCAAGATAATTTTTAGTAAATTGCATAGTTATTTTTTCTCTTTTCAAGTGAGCCACCAAATATAAATTTAATAAGCAATTTAACCATCAATAAATTATGTAATAATTGAGTAAATGAAAATAGAAAGAAGGCTAGTAGTATAAATTGAAAAATAAGGAAAAAGAAAAATAGAAAAGAAAAGAGGCCTATTCATTTGAAAGGGTTCACCTTGTAGAAAACTTAAAACCCTCGGTCGGGGGTCATCAGCTGTTTTTTTAGTTCCACTCTGACAGAACATCCCGCAAAAATATCCTCCGGCGGCTGAAACCTCCTCCGGCGTCCTCCGCACTGTTGTTGTTGTGCCACTCCTAACAATGCTTAGCTCCAAAAATTTGTTGCTCAAGACGAAAATTCGAAAAAGGAAACAATCTCGGAGAGCCTATTCCAGAAAGCCAGATATAACTACGAAAAAACCGAAATTTGGCTCCAGATATTCAGAATCAGTTTTACCATCAGTACCCCAGTTGCCGGAGGATGATGAAGAACACGAACAAGTTGAAGGAGAAGGAGAGGATGGTAATTTCAGCTTGAAAGGCTCAGCTCGTTCTCACTCACACGGCGTCCAGCCTCTGGGAAATCTTTACTTCAACACTTCATCCCTTAATTCCCGAAACACAGGCCTAGGTAATTTGGAAACCCTTACGGACGAGCTCGTTCTTGAGATTCTCGGACTTCTGAGCGGGACCCATTTGGGTGTTTTATCAACTGTAAGCAAATCCTTCTACGTTTTCTGCAATCACGAACCCCTTTGGAAGAACCTTGTCTTGGAGACAAGTGAAAATGGATTCTTGTTCAATGGTACTTGGAAAAATACTTTTATTATTGCCCATAAGCATTCATTTAAAATTTACAATTCTGGTATTAAAGTGAGGGACTTTTACTCTGATTACTTGTTCCAGAGCTGGCTCTGTGCAAATCTCGAAATGAAACCTGAGTGGCTTGAGAGAGATAACATAGTTAGGAAAAAGGGAATTTCTATTGATGAATTTGTGTCGAAATTTGAGGAACCGAATAAGCCTGTTTTGTTAGAAGGTTGTCTTGATAATTGGCCTGCTATTGACAAATGGGATAGAGAATATTTAATTGAAACTTGTGGTGGTGCTCAATTTTCAATTGGCCCAGTTCAGATGAATCTTGAAGACTACTTTAAGTACTCAGATCAAGTGAGAGAAGAAAGACCATTATATCTTTTTGATCCAAAATTTGCTGAGAAAGTTCCACAGTTAGGTTTAGACTATAAAGTGCCTGAATATTTCAATGAGGATCTCTTCAGTGTTTTGGGCAACGAGAGGCCCGATTACAGATGGATTATAATTGGACCAGCAGGCTCAGGATCGTCATTTCACATTGATCCTAATTCGACCTCTGCTTGGAATGCAGTTATTAGAGGTTCCAAGAAATGGGTTTTGTTCCCTCCTGATGTAGTGCCACCTGGTGTGTATCCAAGTCCGGATGGTGCAGAAGTTGCTTGTCCTGTTTCTATAATTGAGTGGTTTATGAACTTCTATAATGCTACCAAATATTGGAAAAAAAGGCCTGTTGAATGTGTTTGCAAGGCTGGAGAAGTTATCTTTGTGCCTAATGGATGGTGGCATCTGGTTATTAATCTTGAAGATTCTGTGGCCATTACACAAAATTTTGTTAGCAGGTATAATTCTGTCTTCTTTTACTCCATACAAGTGATCGTGATCTTAATTGCCACTGATTTTTGTCTTTAATATTGATCATCTGGTTTTGGATTGGACAACAAGCCAATAAGACTTCTTTATGAATAGTCCTACGAGAGTATTTTCTGAGCCTTCATATTTCCATTTCAACTGAATCACCGAGCATAAGATTATCTGTAGGAAGTAGAAATTATTATCAACCAATAACCATTGAAAATAAAGTTTCATAATTTTTTTTTAAATAATCCCAAAAAATGCAGAAAAAGAATGCATCTGGTATTTTCATTTTTTGATTTTAGTCCACATTGCACAAGACCATAAACAAACTCCCAGTTCTCAGTTCTGCAGCACTCGTGTTATGTTTCTTTTTTTGAATGTTGGATTTTTGCTAAATCTACATTAATAATTTGAAAACATCCAGCGTGTTCTTGACTTGAATATGTATTACTCACAAGAAATAAATTAGCAAAATATGAACGTGGATGAAACAGAAGTACAAGGTAATGGCGGATCTGCCATTTTCTTCGTTTAGCTTCACAAATCAACAACTTAATTAGCTTATTATTATTGTATTGCAGGAGGAACATATTGAATGTTTTGGATTTCCTAAAGAGGCCTAACGCAAGCACACTTGTCTCGGGTACAAGAGATAGAGTGAATTTGCACGATAAATTTAAGAATGCGATTGAGGCGTCTCTTCCAGGAACCTTGGACAAGTTGATACTGAAAGCAGAGGAGAAAGAGCAGCAGCAGAAAAAACCTTCCTTCTGGGAATCTGCAACCGATTCAAAGGTGGGTGCCTTCAGGTTCTCATTTTAGGACAGAACAGGGACCAGAAAATAGAGCTAAAATTAGTCTTCAATTTATATTTTTACATTTCTTACAAGCATAAGAGAAAATTTTGAGATTGGAGTAGGGATCTCACCCTTGCAGAACAGTTTTTGGCGCAGAGAGATTTAGTTTATTGTATTGTCTATTCCTAGCATGAAGTTAATTATATCTTGTATTAAGTCATTACTTTGATGAAAAACTAAGTATTTGATTGCGATATTTGTTCGTGTCGTGTCCTGTACATAATACTTAAATTAATTGAACTATCACTTATTTGTTAAATAATAATAGTTCCTCACGAAGTTTAAGGGGCAAACTTCTTTTCATCCACATCACAACTTTCTATTATTAACATGTCTTATATAATAATAGAAAATATGTTAAGAAACAAGTGTCAAAATTTCCTATTTGTCAAAAAAAGAAAGTGTCAAAATTACCCTTGCATGCGTTGCATTGCATGGACTTTTTACGTTACAGCCTAAAAGCGTTACGAAACGACGACACTTATCTCTGCCAGCCCACCCACCACCCTGGTGTGCTCGTAATCAAGTCGCCTCGCCTGTGTTTGGATTAGTTCGAACCAAATCAATTGATGTGAATTTGCATGCTCACGTTCCACAAATTTCTCATCGCTTTTTCATTTTCTCTATCCCCTTGATCATCTTTCTGTATATTCCCTTTTCACAAATAAGCCTGAAATTTCCTTCTGTTTTCTCTTCGAATCTTAATTTCACGGATACTGGGGTGTTCATAACTATTGATTGTCCAGCATTGTTAATTTTTCTTTCATCTTCCTATTGTCGGGCTTCTATACGAACGATTTCAAGTTATTGTTAGCCCGAGATTGGATCTTTTGGGATTTGTTGGTTGATTCATCGACAAGATATATTGTCACTGTTGTAGAGGCAAAATCGATGGTTCCTTATTGCTGGGTATCGATCTGATCTTAAATCTCAAATCCCATTGCTGCTAATGGGATCAATACGTGCGTTCTACTTTTACATTGTAAATTCGATAGGGTTAATGGTTTTACAAAATTAGATTAAGGCGTTTATGGGGAATAACTGCGTAGGCCCTAATATAGGGAACAAGGGTTTCTTACAGTCGGTGACCGCCGCGATCTGGAAAACTAAGCAGCCGGAGACCCTCCAAGGCCCAAATGAGCAGGAATCTAGGGCCACTGATAATAAGAAGGATAGCAGCAAAAATCATGAAACCTCTTCGAAATCAGGTAGTAAAAGCTCCAATTCTAGTCCGTCAGGTGTGCAGAGTACTCCGCCTACACCAATCAAAATGGCCGAAAATGAATATAAACCCTCCCAGGCCCAGCCGCCGGCAGCCCCAAAACCAGAAGTGAAGGCAGAAAATCATCACAGCAACAATACTAACAGTAACGCCAACAATAATAATAAGCCTGAAGCAACAGATGGGTCAACGGCAAAAAATAATAAGCCTTCTCCTCATATGAAGAGAGTATCAAGTGTAGGATTACAACTCGAGTCAGTTCTACAGAGAAAAACTGAAAATATTAAGGATGTATATACTTTAGGAAGGAAATTAGGACAAGGGCAATTCGGGACGACGTATTTATGTGTAGAGAAGAAAACTAACAAAGAATTTGCCTGCAAAACAATTGCAAAGAGGAAGCTAGTGACTGAGGATGATGTAGAGGATGTTAGGAAAGAAATCCAGATATTGCACCATATGGCAGGGCATCCCAATTTTATATCCATTGTAGGAGCTTTTGAGGATGCCGTTGCTGTTCATGTTGTGATGGAGCTTTGTGCAGGAGGGGAGCTTTTTGAAAGGATTATACAGAGAGGCCATTATACAGAAAAAAAAGCTGCTGAGCTTGCTAGGGTAATAGTTGGTGTTGTTCAAGCCTGTCATTCTTTAGGAGTTATGCACAGAGATCTGAAACCCGAAAATTTTCTTTTCGTCAGTGACCAAGAAGAGTCGCCACTTAAGACCATTGACTTTGGCCTCTCCGTATTCTTCACACCGGGTAATCATACAGGAATTAAAAAATGTCCTGTGCAAATAAATTTGATTTACGCTTTATAGAAGTTTATATATCTAGTTTACAGAGAATTATGAAGCAGAGGAGCAAATTTGTTGCTTGCTTCCCTTTAACGCATTCGTACAATTAGTTGCAGAGCATTGATAGCAGCTTTTGATGTAAGAAATGTTGCTGTTTATTTGCAAAATGGAAAGATCTCAATGATAGTTGATAGTTTCCATGTCATGGCATTTAGATGTCTTTATTTGGTGTCGATTATTGATTTGATCATATCGGAATTAGATTCAGAATCCCTTTGATCAAAATTATAACCTTATATTTGAATATTTCTTGTCTTTCATTTGCCCCTTTCTCTGATCAATGCTGATATTATATACTCTCAGGTGAGACATTTTCGGATGTTGTTGGAAGCCCTTATTATGTGGCGCCAGAAGTTTTAAGGAAGCATTATGGCCAAGAATGTGATATTTGGAGTGCTGGAGTTATCATATACATTTTGCTATGTGGGGTCCCACCATTTTGGGATGGTAAAAAAATTTAGTCTCTTATATCATAATTTTTGATTCATTTATAATTTCCTGTTTATCTAGTGGTACTTAATCTAATTTTCTTGTATCAGAGTCGGAGCAGGGGATCTTTGAGCAGGTTTTGAGAGGGCAACTTGATTTTGTCTCCGAACCTTGGCCCAGTGTATCTGACAGTGCAAAAGATCTTCTTACAAATATGCTACAAAAAGATCCCAAGAAACGGCTCACAGCTCATCAAGTTCTTAGTGAGTATATACTATATTGTGCATGTATTATTAGGTCTAATAAGAAAATCTGTAGTATCCTATGGAATAACATTGTAATTTGTTATTATCATCTTATGCAGCCCATCCATGGATACAAATTGGTGGTGCAGCTCCAGATAAGCCACTTGACTCTGCTGTTCTATCTCGTCTAAAGCAATTTTCTGCCATGAACAAGCTCAAAAAGATAGCCATCAGAGTAAGACGGAAAATTAACAAAAGGGTGGTTTTGTTGCATAATCATTGTCTCATCACCATTATGGCTTACAGGTCACAAACTATTTTTATCTGTAGGTTATTGCTGAAAGTCTTTCCGAGGAGGAAATAGCTGGATTAAAGCAAATGTTTAAATCGATAGATGTTGATAATAGTGGACATATCACACCAGAGGAACTGAGAAAAGGTTTAGAAAAAGCTGGCGCCAATCTCAATGACTCAGAAATAGTTTCTCTCATGCAAGCTGTAAGTTTAGAATAATTTGATTTTGTTTCTTAATCATTGAAAAACTATTTTGAAATTTGCATGTTTTAAGTTTTTGGGGGATAATGCTGCAGGCTGATTTTGACAATAGTGGAACCATAGACTACAGAGAATTTGTGGCAGCAATGCTTCATTTAAATAAAGTCCAGAGAGAGGATCATATGTATGCAGCATTTTCATATTTTGACAAAGACGGTAGTGGCTACATCACACCAGACGAGCTTCAACTGGCTTGTGAACAATTTGGCCTCGGAAATGCTCATCTAGATGAAATTATTCGCGAAGTTGATCAGGATAATGTACATTTATCCTTCTTTTCTCAATAATATACATATATATATAAATAGATATATGTTTTTTTCTTTCTGGAGGAGATTTTACGGTTGCTATATTTAATTTCAGGATGGGCGAATAGACTACAGCGAATTTGTGGCTATGATGCAAGATACTGATTTTGGGAAGGGACTCAAGTCCAAAGGCTTATCATAAATCTGGTAAATCAATGATTAAGTATATATCTCATTTCTACTTGTGTAAATTTCACAGGATGAAATTAAATATGTGAGATCATTCTGTTGTAAAGATTAGTCAGGATCTACGGCAGGATACCAAGGCTTCAACTTTTTTTTTTTTAATCTTTTTTGTAATTTCATTTTAGTCTGTCCATTTTGTATCCTCTGTTGTTCATTGTTAGGGTTGTTCTTGTTTTGGAAATTAATTATTCTTTCTTTGATCTACAATGTGTTTCATGATCAATTTCGACTAAACCATTTGTATATACAGATTTCACCATCTACATTGATCTTTTGGTTTCAAAGAAGTTTGTATGACAAATTAAAGAGTAAAAACTTTGATATTTAGTTTGGAGGAAATTAAGTTTATTACAGATGAGTAGGAGGCCACCACACCACATTGCTTGTGCTCAAATTCAAATAAATTGGCATTGTGCATGATTTGTCCCTATAATTGCATATGCATAACATACGTGAAGACGAGGATCAGTTATACGTGAGAGGTCAGCTTCAGCTTCAGCTTTGATTTGATTTGATTTGATTTGATCTATGATAATTAATCTATGGACACGGTTTGTGTACCTTTTTTTTGTTCTTAACATACATAACAAAAACTCATTACTACTTAATCCACATGACTTCTCTCACATCGTTGCTATTGCTATGCTAACCCTTTAAAATCTTTTGTATTTATCCCCAATCACTATATACGTACTACCGGACATTTTCCAGCTTTTTCATTTTCTTTTTGCAATCTACTTAACTAAAAAGACCTTGCAATTTTGTAACCTTACACTTACTTCCTATTTATTTCCCATTTAGATAAATTTTATGCAAAAGAAGCTAATTTTTGCCTTGCAATCTTGCTTATTTGACCTTGAATTCGGTAAACGTATTTAATTTGTGCGTGTGCTTTGATTTAGCTTTAATCAGGAAAAATAAATAATAAATAGTGATGATGTTAATAAGGTAAGTACGTACAGTAGTACAGAAAGTATTGAGTACTTGCATCAAGTGACAATTGATTGGTTCGGTGATATGTACTGTACGTGAATATATAGTCAATGAATATTGGGAAAATTCCACTTTTAGTCTCATTTTATTAGGACGATGTCAAACTTAGCCTCATGATGTTCAAAAATTTAAATATAGTCCTATAAGATACAAAATATTGCCAGTTTTAGTCCTACTGTTAGTTTTTGGACGGAAACTAACGGAAATTGCACACGTGGCAGTAGTATGTTATTTTGTAATATTTTTTTCTTATGTTTTATAAATAAAATGTTTGGCTTAATTGTATTTTAGGTCCTATAACTATAGTTCTATAGCAATTTTGATCCTTAGATTTTGCAATTTTATCATATAACTCATAATGACGTAATTTAATAATATTTTAAAAAATTCCTATATTTAATAACCATTTAAAATTATATTATTTATATAATAAATTATTTTAATTATACATATATATTTATATATATTGATATGTTATCTTTACTTTCAATTTAAATAAATCTGAATATTATTATTATATGTATTTAACTACTACATTTAAATTTCAAATACTCATAAATTATTTTATATTCAAATTGTTAAATACTAACTAATAATTATTAATATATATATAAATTACTTCCCCATAACCAACCCCCATCCGAACGCCACCCCCAACGGCCCAATCCACCCACCGCCACTCAAATCATCACCACCGTTCCGCACGAATAGCACCACCATCGGCGCATTCACACACCACAACCGCCTGCGCGCGCACGCACCACCACTGCCTGCACATATGCCACCACCACCGCCCCGCACAAACACCACAACCTCTGATCTGCACCACACCACACCACCACAATCGGCGCACGCTCACACACACACACACACACACACACACACACACACCCCGCCACCTCTACTCAAATATCCAAACACACATATTAGATCTGGGTAAAAAATGTTAAAAAATAAAATACTAACTGCCTGTTTTTCATTTTTAGTCCTTCCGTTAGTTTTTAGTCCCATTATATTTTCCTTTTTGTTATTTATATATTTTTGATTAAGAAGTCTCAGACGATTTGAACTGCACAGAACCAACCCGTTAACCACATTCAAACTTTTTAGGGTTTTGCTAACTTTTTCTTTTAGTTGGTAAGAGGAGAAAATTTTGCCTTTCTCTTGCAAGATTTGTATAGAAAGAAGATATCCAATAGACCAATAGGATATGAAGATTCTTTTTTTTTTTTTTTTTTACAGGGAATTGAACCTGCTATGAATATTGGAAAATTTGGCAAAAGATTAATAACTATATAGTTTCAAAATTAGTCCAGATTCAAATGCAACTCAACTCCCTGAATTAAGAGACGAAGCAAATTAAAGTTTTAAGTACTTTGATGAAACTAAATTAGGGATAATTAAGAAAAACCCTCTGATATTTGGTCTTTTTACGAAAATATCCTAAAATCTTGAAACATTGCAAATATACTTAGTCAACTAAAATCTTACAAATATGCCCTCGAAATATAAAACTGTATATATAATATTCTCAAAAAATTAATCTTACAAATATCCCCTCTAAAAATAAGTATAAGATTACAAGATTTGAAAGTATTTTTTCATAATCGGCATAAAAATTTCAGACAGTTGATATCTAATTTTTAAATTGTACGTGATAAGTTTGGAAACATTAATAAGGTCCCGAAAGTGGAAACGGGGCTAGCTTATAAAACAATAATTAAAAGCGAAAGTGAAAAGTAATTAATGTGAGGCTGGCTACTGCTAGTGATGGATGAAGAATGTAAAGTTTGATGATAATAATGTTGTAATCATCAAAGAATCGTGATTGTCGAGTATACGTGGAAGCAGTGAAGAGAAGGTAATTGATTTAATTTGAGGAAGCTGCATGCACGTGTGTGGACGAAACTGTAAAGTATGTAATTAAGTTGTATCCAGCATGCAGCCACTGCATGACCACCGTCCCCACACCATCCCTCTTACCTTCTTTGGCCGGCACCGCCACCCCCCAACCCCACCAATTTACTCTTCTAATTTTCAATCTAACTTTCTTCTTTCAATAAGTAAAAAACTATTGATTTTTGAAAATCTGAGAAATCCTCTTGAGATTTCAAATAATTATAGAAATGTATATACCTTGCACTTCATATAAAATCTTATTACAAAAAAAACCCCTATGATATGTAACTGTTTGAAATTTTATGTAATTTATCCACACCATGCATCCCTAATGTTCAATCCGGCCTCTTGAACCTAGTCGTTCATTGTACCTTGACCAAAGAAAATATATATCAATTCATGAATTCATATTATCCTAGTACTAAACTAGGTAAGAAATTAAATGTGACCTTTAGGACTAGTGATTAGTGAAAAGCAATGAAGTACTATTATAATTATCAATTATTTCTTTATGATTTATAATATCCAATCCACCCATCGATTTTTTCTATGGTCGGTCCTGAATTTTGCCAGTTTGCATGCTTTCCGAAACATGTACAGGGATATATATTAGGTGGCCGAATCAAAATATAATGATCGAATTAAGTGCAAATAATTAATAAAATATCACTACTAAATCATTGGTGGCTTAGTCTTTGGTCGCGCTGCATAATTTCCTAATCCAATGCGAAAGATGGATTAATGTCATCCAGGAATTAAAAGGTATTAAGACACGCCGACATGAACATGTCTAATCAAACCCACCAACAATGTCCTTTAATTTATCGGACTCATTAACATTGTCCAAAATCAAATCCCACTAACGGCCAATTTTATTTAAATAATTAATATATACATGCAGGTTATTATGTCAATGACCATTGTACCCTCAGTCCACCAAAAAAAAAAAAATTCAACAGAGCCACCCACATTATGCATGGTGTTAAATCGTCTCTAACTTTTCCAATTCTGACCTCATAAATAAGACTTGGATGTAATGCAGACTGCAGTACTCATAGGAACCTAATTAGGAAGAAATATATATTCGATCGGAATTTATAACCGCATTTTGAATCCGTATCATATATTAATTAATTTTCTGGAAAACAAAATCTGATCAGAATATCATATATTTCCCACATTAATTGCAAGTTGTAAGATATATATAGGTTTTTTATTTATATCACCGTGAATTTGAATATCAAGATTAACATTAATACCATGCATGCATGCATGCATAAAAGACTTAGCTAGCCATGGAGATCGTCTAGTTCTTGATGTGATTACAGATTTACAGTATAATAAGCTAATTTATCTTTAAAAGTCAAGCAAATTACTACTAATTTCTATTAGTACTCTCTGTCATGCACTAATAGTTAGGCAGACTTGTATATTAATTGGTCATGGCTGACAAGTTAGGCAACGACAAATTAATCTGAAAAGACGTTGATGGAAAAAAATTAAATTAATCTGTGCATGATTGGTCCAGTACTGACTGAGCTTGGCAAATTTGAACTTACAAACCCTCAAGTTTAGGTATACGTAAATAGTTTGCATAGATTTATATAGAGAAGTAATAAGGAGATGCAAAACCCTGAAGTTTCACTAGAGCGGTATGATAATAACAATAATATATATTGTAGTTATATTATACACATAATTAATCAAGAAAATATGACGACGATAATGATGTAACCGTGACAAATTAATGAAAATAAATATATAGAAATACTTGCGTGTATGTTTAAATCGATCGTACGTCTGGATCTTCAAGGACTTGCAATTTTACCAAAAATTTTGACATGAGAAATTAACAAAAATGAGCACATTATCATTAAATACATATATACCGAAAATCCACATCAAAAAAAGGTTGTATACGTACGTACATGATGAATTATATAAGAACGATCCAAAATGGTGCCCTAGCAAAGAGGCAACCAGCTGAGACCAAACAATAGCCTCAAACGTACGTTGTGAAGACGAAACCCTAGCTAGCTCTCTCCATATACATCTTGCATTTCCATGTCGCTATTCGACCCATAACTTCATAAGCCGGCACGCATATATACAACTGCCTAATGAGGTTAAAAAACATTAATAACAAAAGTTTGATAAATTATATAATAGAAAGATACATATATATCCTGATTTATATTTACCTTTTTTAATTTTTCACCAAGTTTTTTCTGGAATTGGGTATTGCATAGGTCCAATTAGCTAGCTAGGGGCAACCCTCTCAATCTAGTTGTTCCGATCCATGCACAAGCTAGCTAGGATTTGATTTTTCCCACTAGACCTTGCTTAAGAGATATAATATCTCATTTCACTAGACCAACTGAACTTTGCTAATATATATCCTAATTAATTTAATTAATTGTGATCATCTCATAATTGTCAAATTTTCAGGAAAATTGTCTGAGTACGTGTACGGTAGAGATTGTTGGACTGAACAAGATATATCATGGAGATGAAGAAGATGATTGATGTGTTTCATTTCACGAAGATTAATGAATGACTTGTGCGTGCATTTGATTTATTCATGTATCATTATGTATTTTCAATTCAAAGCTCTTGAGTCTACGTTAAACATGCATGGGACGACTTGTCTCCAGATCGAGTTGACTAGGCTTAGCTTAGTTTGTGTCAAGGAAAATTTCTTCAAATTATAATATATGCTTAGGACCTATCCCATTAATAATATATGCTTTCCTTTTCAATATTCTTGTAATTAAAAATTATAAATAAATAAAGTTTATTTGAAAACGAATTGAAGAACAAATTAACATGCATGGCCTTAATTAATTAGCAGTTCTACGTCATAATAAATCAGTCACCTAATAAGCTCTAACTCCGATCTCATTTTTTAATGTGTCTGTTATAACGACTAACACTCTTTATTAACACCATAAGTGTTGTTAGGCATATAAACGAATCAAGCCAAACTGAACTAGGCTTTGGAGTACTCTTCTTTTCTTGGCTCGAGCTTGAGCTCGAATCAATCATGAAAATAATCAAAGAGTTTGATCAGCTAATTATTATAAGTTCTAATGCTTCTCCCACTTAATTATTGAGGTGTTCTTTGCTATAAGAATAAAATTTCAACACTGTACGTACTTTAATTTGTAAAAATAAAATACTTTATGAAACAATTAATTAATATTGTTAAATGGGAAATTAAGTCTCTCTTAATCACTGGATCCCCACTTGGACCGACAAGCTGCCGCAGGCCCAACACTTGGTTCTATCACAACTTTTTATCCTATCTTCTTTACATTTATGTCAAGTATTTTTCAACAAGTGTGGAATTTTGTGGTGTTTGTTAATAATCAAAAAGTTAGGGGCACTCATGTAACTTTCCCTTTTCAGTTGGCCCTTTATAAAAGAAATTAAAGTCTGCACATTTCATCATTTATTGTT
Organism: Verbena officinalis; assembly: GCA_958496215.1. Classification (NCBI taxonomy): domain Eukaryota; kingdom Viridiplantae; phylum Streptophyta; class Magnoliopsida; order Lamiales; family Verbenaceae; genus Verbena; species Verbena officinalis. The sequence continues at coordinate 28,624,357 of OY292390.1, read as the reverse complement.
CTAGTTAATATCCCCTAGCTCCCTTCAAAAACTTAATTCCTGTCCAGTTTGTTTAATTTGGCAATATAAGTGGTAATATAACTTTAACTCTCTCTCTCTCTCATCTTCTTCTCTCTTTTTTGTCAATATTCAAAACTCAAAATACTAACTTGGAATGAAAATATCGTTTCTATATGCCCCTTATGGCTAATTAGGATTACCAAACATGGTATAACTATATATTATTGCATAAAATAATAATCTTGTGTTTGATTTGTAGCATACTTTTACTAACTTGGTATGCTTTCAATATGACAGCAGCAAGAAACTGATGGAGAAGGCAACGAATTCGACGAGCAGTCTCATACGGACGAAATCCGACCAACTGGTGGAGACAATGGCGGCTGCTTTTGCCGCAATGAAGTCTCCGGTTTCATCAAGCGGCGAGGCGGCGGCCACGGCCAGCCTGGAGGGAAGCGGCAACCTGTCGCGGAAGACAAGCAGGAGGCTGGCGGCGGCGTCACCTGGGAGAAGCAGCGGCAGTATCAGCAAGAACACTCACATTCGCAAGTCCAGAAGTGCCCAGATGAAATTTGACGTCGATGATTTGAACAGCAGCGCCGCCTTGAGCCGAGCTTCCTCCGCCAGCTTGGGCTTCTCGTTCTCCTTCACCGGCTTCACTGTCCCGCCGGATGAAATCGCTGATTTTAAGCCGTTTAGTGATGATGAATTAAACCGTAAGTTGTTCAACTTTGTTTATATTTCATTTTCTGCAGTAACATATATAGCTTTCAAGAGATCTATTTTGAGTACTAATTAATTAATTACTACAATTCGTCCCATGATTAATCAACAACTTAATTAGTTACTGAACAGAAATTTATTCGATTTATAAATTCCAACAGTTAATTAAGTTTCTGAGCTGAGGATGCCAAATGCTTCCTCCACCACTAGAATAAAATATATATATATTCCCCAATAATCCCAAATATAGCTAGGTTTCCCTGTTTCAAACGCAAGTCATCATAAAATATTAAAAAACAATTAAAACTCTGTAGTCTGTACAACAAATTATTCAGTTTGACAGTAGTCTGAATTAATAGTTTTAGTTGTACAAAAAGGTGTTGAACTTTTTTTCTTGTGAACTTGTAGTTATGCATGAATGTGATATATATACAAAAGAAACAAGTAGCAACACATGCATGAATATATCTGAACCAGTCACGTAAAACTTTTTCCAGAAACTGATAATAGAAAACAGATGAGAAAATGGGCCCCTAACCCCTTTCACAAAAAAGTGCAACTATGTTTTTCTTTTTTTTTCACCAAGCAAAAACTAACATGATAATGAAAGAATTTTGTGTCGCACCTCTTTTACATGGATGGAGCAAGTAATATTTGGAAGAGGGAACGAGATTAAAATATGTACATAGTATGAAAGTTTTTGATTAGCTAGGATAGCAAAATTGCAATTTTTGAACAAATGAGGGATACAGAATCATAATTTTTCTAAATATAAAGATAGAATTTTCAAAAAATTTAGATGGGGTCGACGCTCTCTTGGCCCGAGTATTTTGGCTCAGTCCCTGCTTTCACTACCATTTCCGTAATCATAAGAATCTGAACTTTTTAACTAAGATTATAAAAATTCAAAAGAAAAAAGATTATAAAAATAAATCAGAATCTTCAAAAATTTTTAAAAAGAGAGTTTTACTATGTCCCCCCTGGAAATAGTTGTATGACAAATTATTAATTATCTGCGTAATCCTTTTTTATTTATTAAATTATAATTAATTATATGTTAAATTTTAAGTATCTATAAAATTATTGGATATACTTTATGAAGTTCTCCGCCACCAAATGTAATTATGTAAGTGAGAGCCACATAAGAAGTCACATTCTCACAACTGTCATAAGACACATGTCCACTACTATTCTAAGATTGTGACAGAGTTTGGTCACAAAAGGGTCCCCTTTTCATCAACTAACCCAGATCCAGAACTATTGGACACATGTCCTACCTCACAAATTATATGGACGGCATCTATGCTTGGATTTAGTTTCAATATATGTTACAATTTATTTAAATAATTAAACTCCAAATAAGCAATAATTATTTTTCACCGAAGTTCAGTTGGTCTATTCGGACGAGGCACTAGATCCCTTAAGCAAGGTTTAGTAGTTCGAATCTTAGCTTGTGTATTGAGCAACTGAGTTAAGAGGATCACCCCAAATTGAGTTTTTGCAATACCCGAATCCGGAAAAATATTATTTTCTAAAAAGTATTTTGGAAAATTGTAAACAACAGTATTTACTTGGTCATCACAAATCAAAATGCATCCAAAATGTATTTATCTATTTATTTGTGCTTAGCAGATGAAGATCTTGAGGCAGGAAGGAATCACAAGAAACTTCAAACAGAACCCACGTTACCAATTTACCTCAAGGTATAACACAAAACCATCTCCAACTGCTAATTATACTTAATTAGTTTCCTTCATCTTAATTAAGACAAAAATGTAAAGCTGCTCATGTCGAGCCACGTGTCACCACGATTGATCTGATACCGTCTATTTGGACAGGGAATTAAAGGGATATGGAGGTTTTTCTAGCTAAGAGATCAATGCAACACATTGAAAACATGCATGGCTAGCTATTTTGTCAGGTTCAGTCTTGTACAGGATTTCATTTTACATGGCATTTTTGTACAAGACTCTTCCTAATTAAAACCAACATTAACATACAAACCATAAGTATAGTAAAAAAGGATAGAAATTAAACAATAATCAATGCATATACAATACAATATGTCCCCTGGAATGAGGAATGTTACTGGGGTAATTTCCATGTAATTATTATATCATTGTGGTGTGGTACCTGAGCATAGACAATTGTAAACATACCTGAATTTCAACTCAACCCACCTTATTACATCATATTTCTCCTAAATATGCAGTTCACGGATCTGAGTTACAAGGTTGTTCTGAAAGGCTTAACATCAACAGTGGAAAAGGAAATTTTAAATGGAATTAATGGTTCCGTTGAACCAGGAGAAGTTTTAGCCCTAATGGGACCCTCAGGAAGTGGAAAGACTTCATTACTGAGTCTACTCGGAGGCCGAGTTAGAAATCCAACTCATTCTGGCTCAATAACTTATAATGATCAACCATATTCAAAAACCCTCAAATGCAGGTAACTATATGCATGTCTTCAATAAACCTTTTATCAAATCTATAAAGATTTTTTTAGCAAAATTGTGACATGAAATATTTTTCCAGGATAGGATTTGTGACTCAAGACGACGTTCTATTTCCTCATCTTACGGTGAAAGAAACATTAACATATGCAGCTCGTCTACGGCTTCCAAGGAGGTTGACAAAAGAGGAAAAGGACCAAAGAGCCATAGACGTTATATATGAGCTTGGACTAGAGAGGTAACAATATATGATCCTAAAACAGATATTCATATTCAGGAAATTGTTTTGATACTAACAAGAATAGACCAATGTATTTTTGCAGGTGTCAGGACACCATGATAGGTGGTTCCTTTGTTCGTGGAGTTTCAGGTGGAGAGAGAAAGCGTGTCAGTATTGGCAATGAGATCATTCTGAACCCATCCCTCTTGTTTCTAGATGAACCGACTTCTGGCCTTGATTCTACAACTGCTTTGAGGATAATAGATACATTACACGACATAGCTGACGTAAGGCTTTGCTATCTATCTTCAGACAAGATTTTTAAAGACTTAATTACATCTACATCCCTTTGGAGATTGTCATATTACAGTTGGTGTCCTCAAGTTTGAAAAAACTACAGACTATGCCCGAAAAAAGTTTAAAACTACAAACAGCACCCTGTTTCAGGGAGTTGTTTGTGTAATTTTTCCAAACTCTCAGGCGTGGTTTGTGTAATTTAAAAAAAAATAGAGAAAGATTTATAGTTTCTTCAAACTTGAATGTGTCAATTGTAATATTTCAGCCTCGGAGGGACGACTGTGTGTATTTAATGAAATTACAGTCGCCCCCTGACACTTACGGACAGAAGGATTCTTTTGTAATTGAAACTACCAACACACTAGTGTTATTTGTAAGACAGAAGCAACCCTCAAGGGTGGTAATTGTAATTTCAATTAAGATAAGGGTTTCTTTTGTAACTGCCAAAACCTCAGGGGATTTTTGGTAATTATCCCTTTTAATAAATACCTTGTGATTAACATGGTGAAATATCATGGCAGGCTGGAAAAACAGTGATCACCACAATCCACCAGCCATCAAGCAGACTCTTCTTAAAGTTTGACAAGCTGATTCTTCTGGGGAAAGGAAATCTGCTTTATTTTGGAAAAGCATCAGAAGCAATGGTATATTTTTCATCAATAGGATGTGCCCCTCTTATTGCGATGAATCCAGCAGAATTCATGCTCGACCTCGCAAATGGAAACGTGACCGACATCTCTGTCCCATCAGAATTGGAAGACAAAGTACAAATGGAAAACTCAGAAGCAGAAACAAAGGGTGGAAAACCAGCTCCAGCACTCGTGCATGATGTAAGATAGTATTGAGAAAACACACACACACACACACACACTTTCTCGATTCATCAAGAAATTATCAGCATTATTTGTTTTTGTAATATGCTACTATTTTAAAAACAGTACCTTGTGGAGGCTTACGAGACGAGGGTTGCTGAAAATGAGAAAAGGAAACTTATGATACCACTCCCAATTGATGAAGAAATTAAGTCTAAAGTATGTTCTGCTAAAAGAGAATGGGGAGCAAGCTGGTGTGAACAATATTCGATATTATTTTGTAGAGGACTTAAAGAACGAAGACACGATTATTTCAGCTGGTTGAGGATCACTCAAGTGCTTGCAACTGCTACTATTTTGGGATTGCTTTGGTGGCAATCTGGCAGCAATAATCCGAATGAACTGCAAGATCAGGTAAATAATTAACTAAAATATTTAAAAATAATTCCATAAAAAATCATTAATTAAATAAAAAATATTACCTTGTATTGCAGGCAGGATTATTGTTCTTCATTGCTGTGTTCTGGGGTTTTTTCCCAGTTTTCACTGCAATCTTCACATTTCCACAAGAACGAGCAATGCTGAGCAAGGAAAGAGCAGCTGACATGTACAGATTAAGTGCATATTTTGTGGCAAGAACCACAAGCGATCTCCCACTTGATCTTATACTGCCAGTACTTTTTCTTGTAGTTGTGTACTTTATGGCAGGCTTAAGAATGGAAGTTGCTTCATTTTTTCTCACAATAGTCACTGTGTTTCTCTGCATTATAGCTGCTCAGGTTGGAGTGGACCCTTTCCCCATTTATGTCGCTTATTGTAGTAATTATTTAATAAAAGTTCCATTAATTTATTTTAAAATATGTGGTTATATGGCAGGGGCTAGGGCTAGCTATTGGTGCCACATTGATGGATTTGAAGAAGGCGACGACTCTGGCATCAGTCACAGTCATGACCTTCATGCTGGCTGGAGGATACTTCGTAAAGGTAAGTAAAATTACCTTAATACTCCTCTTGCTCTAATCATTAAACAACTTTCTAATAGATGATCTTTGTATAGTCCTAAAAAATGTCATATTTACTAGTCCAGCAGACATTGTTTTTCCTTCAAAAACATTACAATTTGCCCCCTGTATGTTTATATATATCAAAAAAAGTACCATTATCAATTTCATACATTACGGAAAAACCAAAAATTTCCAAAGTCAGGTCAAGGGTAAAATAGAAACATCAGTGCAAAATGGGTCGGGTCAGGGTTGTATAGGGGGGTAAATGTAATTTAGAAACTCATGACGGTAGTTACTTGTAATTTTTATCTAAGAGGGGTACAACCTGTAAAATTCGAAAGACACTATTAAATATTTAACATCTCTAACAACAACTGTATTATGATATTTGCAGGATGTACCAGTGTTCATATCATGGCTTCGTTACCTGTCCTTTAACTATCACACCTACAAACTTCTCCTGAAAGTGCAGTATGAACACATAAGTAGCACAATCAATGGGGTTCACATAGACGATGGTTATAAGGAAATTGGAGTGCTTGTAGCCATGGTGTTTGGCTACAGACTTCTGGCATACATATCTTTGAGAAGGATGAAGCTCTAGCCAGGTGCTTAAGCAATCAAGCTTCAGCTTACACGACTTTTCACATATATGGAAACCACCTTTGCCTCTAAGAGAGGCTGTTATTAGCATAAAGATTATCTCATGGAGTTATGTAAAGCGTTTTTGCATGATTAACTGAAAATCGTGTTTGAAGCAACCAGGCAATGTGATGAACATCAAGTTTTTTTCTTTTCATCCTCTTGTTAGGCTATATTTTTAGCACTTGTATTGACAAAACTCTACGTGAATATGTTTTCCTAATTGAAATGATAGTAACTTGTACTAAATCTTTTGATACTTTCACTTTTTCTCACTGGAATTCAAGATCAGCACTAAGATCTTTGCCTTAGGCAGAAAGTTTCATTACAAGTGTTCCCTTGTCAAAATATTTCATTCAGAAAAATTTACACTATGTAAAGTCACTTTGACATGGACTGTAAAATGAAGTCAAATTGTTATGAAGCAGCTCAATGTGGTTTCTGCACATTATATCAACATAAGAAAAAAATATAACTAACAGTATCTGATGGGCTCTTATTGATCTTCCAAAAATTTAATTCTCATGCTAGTGTCCTTAACCAACCAAGTAGCTGAAGAAGAGCAGTGTCGAGCACTGGATTTTTATTCTCAAATCCTGCATCAAGTGACAGCCGAAAAGTACGTCAGAAATAGTGAAATAGCAAAAGCAGCTATATTTATACATCCAATCATAAATAATAAATTTTGAAATTAATTCTTTTGACAGAAAAACTATTTAGAACCATTTTTACCTAAATCAGCTGCCACTCGATGTGCACACATAACTCCCGAAAAGGCTACAGCTATTACACCTTGCCCAGGAAAGCAGCTATCCCCCACACAATACAGACCATTTATACCCTGCAAACACAAAATTAATATAAATAAATTTCAATATACTGATTAAGTAGGAAAAAAGAAACAGAAGAAGAAATATACTTACAGTTGTGTTGAATGGCATTCCTAATAAGCCTTTTGGGATATTGCGTGGCATTGGACCATATGTACCACTATCACGAGCCAGGTATCTTCTGTGTGTTTTTGGTGTCCCCACCTATAATATTTAAAAATTACGAATCAATCCATCATTTACACACAAATTTCAATTTATAACTTTAAGCATACCTCCTTAAATACTATAGATGACTTGAGTCCTGGAAATAATTTCTTCTCAAGCCTGTCTATTATTTTCTCAGCCACAACGTCCTTCTTTGCCTCATAATCTTTGCGTGATAGGCCCTAAAGCATAATACAGATCTAAATTAAAGTTCTTGAAAAACTTCAAAGAAGAAATCTTGACTACAAGAAATATACCTCCCAATCCTCAATAGAAGAAGTTGTGAAAATGTGAAGAATGTGATTCCCCTCTGGAGCTAATGATGCATCAAGAACTGTTGGAATGCTCAAGAATATACTTCCATAAGGGTCTTCTAGATTCTTCCAATCATCCTCGAGGACGAAATGGTGGCAATCAGTATCTTTAGGCAAAACCTCAGCTTTAACTCCCATGTGAATAGAAAGAAAAGACGGTGCTTTTACATACGCCTTCTGGAATCTTTTTTCTTCTTCAGGCATTTTCTCCTTTTTCAACAGCTTCCCTATAAAATATTTTTCAAAGCCCAGTAAGAGAAGGAATCCAGCGGAAGCAGTCCACACAAGATAATAAAAACCGAGTTTCTGGAACTAACCAAATGTATCCCATCTAGTAGCATTTGAAATTATGGTTTTAGCATAGAATTGCCTTCCATCTGATAGCTTTACCCCAACCTACAAAAATTGATATCTATCTTTTCATACTTTGTGAATTTAGGGAAAACCATGGAGAAATAAATCCAAGTCAAACTCACAGCATTGCCATCTTCAACAATAATGGTGGTTGCATTTGCTTTATATAGTATTTCGCTCCCCTGATTAACCAAACCCTTTGCTAATGATTTTGCAATTTCTCCAACTCCACCAACAGGATAGTTGATTCCACCAAAATGCCTATCACACAAAACCTTCACGAAAGAGAAGGGTCAAAATACACGATATGATGACAATAAATATAGATGAGAACTAATAAACTAGATTACCATGCTTGCATTGATCATAGGTGTCTGCTTGGCATTAACTGTGCTCACTATAAAACACTGATATAAAACAAAACACAAAAAGAGAAAGAAGATATAAATTAAATAACTGATCCACAATTTAATAGACTGAGAATTCTGACCTAGTAAAAGGACAGCAGATCACACCTCAGCATCAATAAAAGACAACAACTCAGGATCCTTAATGTACTTTCGAGCTATGTCACCAGCATTCTGGGGAAGATAGTAGGCTGAGATGAACACAAAAAAGTCTAATTATGTACAATTTCTTGCAACAATAAAGAAATGTCAAAAAATATTACTTTCAAATTCATGTTGCGGTTATAAACCAATAGTTACCAAGGGTCAAGCATTCAAGAGGCTTCTTAAAAAACTGTCCAAACAAGTAAATCGGCTCCTCCAGAGATTTCAGTTCAAGCGAGTTCAATGCATTGAAGATCTAAACATGCATCCAAGTGATCAATGTGAGTTGAATTCAAACAATAAAAATAGAACAAAGCGGAGATCACCTTGATCAAAACAAACCTTCCAGCAGACGCCATAGAATTGGAGAATACCTTCTTTCTCGTGAGGAAATTTACTGACAAGTTCGGAAATGAATTCATCGTATTCTCTATGCACTTGGACAGAGAGGCTATTAGGTAAATGAAAATGAACGGTGGTTGGATCAGGTATCACTTCCATCTTACATCCAACAGCTGCTAATGCTTGAGTTATCAAATTCAAATTCCCCTGTAAGAAAAACAACATATTTATATGTATCGTATTTGCAATCCCATCTATTAGAAATGACACACATTCACATTCATAATGCAAAAGATCAAGAATATAAATGAATGAAGTAAAATGCATCACATAACCAATTTCAGCCTAATAGAAGACTAAATTAGCTGAGAAAATCAACAAATGATACAAAACTGAAAACCAACTAACCTTGTCGCTGAAACCAAACATGACTGATGATCCAACATCAAATTTAAATCCATCCCTCTCATAAAACCCGGAGCTTCCTCCAGGAATGACGTACTTCTCCAAAACCAAGACCTTGGCGCCTTTAACTGCCAGCTGGGTGGCCGCCACCAACCCACCCATACCAGAGCCTATAACAATGGCATCATACAACAAACTATTCCTATCACTTGCGGTAGAGCTAACCACTAGTTCGCCAACGTCAACAGCTGATTTCAAATTATAAAGATTGCTTCTTTTCCTAGGATTAGCCCAGCTGACGCCGTAACTAAATTCTCGGGATTTCAAATGGTCAAACCCGTAAATTATCTGGCATGGGTTTATTGGTCTTTGATTGCTCAAAGGTTTAGTCTTCCAGGTACTTGTAATTGACTGAGGAGAGCAAAGCCCAGGACTCAAGATGTTCATTTTCTGAATTATTGGCGGAATAACAATCTAGAATCAGGAATTTCGGCTAGTAAGCGTAACGTACACCATCCAAGTTTCGATTTTGAATTCTGGGTTTGCCAAGAAAATGGTTTTTGAAAGACCCAAATTGAATTATAGTGAAATCAGCGGAAGAATGAGACTTTGAGCAATAGGGCAGGTTTGTTTTGAGTGGAGGACTGGGGAGAGTTTGGAGGATGTTAACGAGAGAGAGATATTTGGGTAGCCATTTAGTGTTGAATATCGTTGGAATTTTTCTGGGTTTGGAGTATTTGGAGGGAAGTGGGAGCGTGGGAATCAATGGATTGGATTAGCATCGTTGTGAATGATGATTCCTGTCTTAGACCAGACAAACCAACTCTATTACTCTATTATAATAATTAAGCGCATTGTTAAAAGCAGCAAAATTTTAATGCGCTTTAGTAGCTAGTGCTCCGCCCATGATAGTATTTGCAAACACGAAAAAAAAGCACTTTTGCTTAGTGTTTTTTTCCTACTATTTTGGGAGTGTTTGGGAGATTAATTTCTACTTACATTAAGCTAATATAGAATAGAACCTAGAAAGTAGAAACATGTAAAATACACGTTTTACTTCAATTTCTACTATTTAGATTGTTTCGTAATAGATGAAAATTTAAGAATAGTAAAAGTCATTCTCAACTTTATTTTTTAAATATTCATTTATTTTTTATTTAAATTTTCACTAGTTCGATTTGACTATTTACTTTAATTTTATCAAAAATAGTAAAATTTACAAACATTCACTAAATATGATTCAATTCAATTGGGAGCGTGGAGTGTGATGTTAATTAAGTGGAGGAAATAAACTTTGTTTATGGGAGTAAAATTTGAGTTTTCTCTTAGGTTGGAACTAATCATCCAAACCCAAACACTAACACAGTGTCATAAAAGAAAAGAAAAGAAAAGAAAGAAAAAAGGCAGTTATCAAAAAAAAAAAAAGATTAATTTGAACATTAAATGGATTATCAAAAGTAAAAAAGAAATTAGTTAGATTTTTATTCACTTGTCTGAAGAGAAAATAATTGGAATTATCAAAAGAAAAAAGAAGATTGAAAATGATTAAATTGGAATAAAGAATGAAATAACTGGATTTAATTTTAAAAATGAATAATAAAAATGTTAATTGGAATTATCTATAGAAGAAAGAGGGTTAAGGAAGTTAGGACTTAGGACTTAATAATTATCAACAATTAATCGTTTAATTAATTATTAATTGCATTATAAAGAAAGAAGTAAGTGTTATTATCTGAGGAAAAATGAAGAAAAAAATTAATAAAAACATAATAAATTTAGGGCCCAACCGGGTTCGAACCGGTGACCTCTTGATCTGCAGTCAAATGCTCTACCACTGAGCTATGGACCCCAATTGATGTAATATTACTGTAATTTTAGAGCAAATCAATTTATCATCAACATAAGCTTAAAACTAAGTTGATGGCTTGGTGCCTAGCTATACGGGCCCCATTGCCGGCCGTCTCAACCCCACAGACCATGTTATTTAATAAATGCAGAAAAACTAACTCTTTATAGAACCATATAATTATAATAATAAAAAGAAAAGAAAAAAAAAATAGTGGTGGTAGTTGAAACTTGAATTGAAAGTAGGCCGTTCTACGGTTAGTTCCAATTGTACATAACTAATATTAGTCACCCATCATCTGATCATTAGATTTAAAATATATAATCCTAACCGTCCAATTTTTTTTATAATTTAGATAAAATTGTTATTAACTTAACTGGGGTTAGAGATTAGTTAATTTTTTTAAAATATTATTAAAATACTTATTGTTATCATAATTATAATATCAAAATTCGATTTAAAAAATGTGGATCACTACACCAGCCTGGTTTCTCTTCTGTATCTCTGGGTTGGGGAGGGCGGCGCCGTTTGGGGTGTGGGTTGGCGGAGAATAAGAACTGAAAATCTACAATTGACAACCCATAAAAAATTGAATTATTAAAATCCCGGAATGCCAAAAACCAATAGAAATGAGAATTTGCGACCAATTCGATTCTCGATCGTACGAAAAAGCGTCGAGTCATTGTTGGATTTTGGAGAAAGTATGGACAATGCTGAACCAGATGGAAGATTTGCATTTACTTATCGGAGAGTTGGGAGAAACTTGCTAGGGTTTCGTTGAAGTGAAAAGGAGTTCAAAGACAGAGAGTAGGGTCGGAGCGTTGAAGTGAACTTACCAACCATAATAAATGTCAGGGGTATTTATAGGATGGCTCCACACGCACTAAGTACACTGTTTGGGCGTGTATTAAATGCCTTGACTGCAGGGCATTTAATGTCTGAGCCTCGAGTCAGACTTATTCCTTAAAAAGAAATGATTGGCTGTCACTTCAGATTGACCTCCGTACGGAGGGTAGGCAGGACAGGTGCGGCGCATTTAATGCAACTACAGTCGGGACGAGCGTGCGGGGATGAGACAGGTTCGAGCTAGGCTCGACCCGCTAGTCCTACTCTTAAAGTTGGACATGAGGATCGACCAGCTACGGTCGAGTGTATGGTGCTTGAGCTCGAAGCTTGAGCTCTTCCTGTAGGATCATCATGACAACTGAAACGCTCAATTGCGGGGCTCTCTAACCCGGCCAACCGCTGGACTTTGATTATAGCCACGTGGCGAACGGATTTTGACTAGGCCCACGTGGCATGTGACTCTCTAAAATCGTGTCATGTGGATCCCCCAAAATATCAACCATCACTTATAAAATTAATGTGTTTTATGAATAATATTTTAAGAAAAATAAAAATAATCTCTAACTCTGGTGAATTAACCAAACTGTATTATCTAAATTATAAAAAATATAAACGGCTAGGATTATATATATCAAATCTAACAGTTAGGATGACGGGTGATTAATATTAGTCAGGTACAATTTGGAACTAACCATAGAATTTCCCTTGAAAGTATACCAAAATTATTAAAAAATTGTGATAACAGTTGAGTTGCTGGGCTGATTTAATCTAAAAGTTGACACGAGTACTCAAAGTTGATGCCTCTATTATTCTTTATTTTCTGAAAAGGAGAAAAAAGAAAAGAACCCTTATCCAATTCGGTGTTAATTCAAAATTCAAACGTTATCTATCGACGACTTCTTCCACTATTTTGCTGTCCCCATTTGCCCCTCAAAAATCAAAATGTTTCGTCTCAATCACTCCACATAACCCTATATATAAAACCAGAAATCTGATTCCCATTTTCACACACTAGTCCTCGAATCAAATGGCTCTCAGGCTCCTCTATGGTGTGGTGTTTCTCTCCTTCTCCACCGCCTGTTTCCTCTGCCTCCACCTCGTTCTCCAGCCCGTCTTTTACTTCACCGCCTGAATCGCCGCCGCCGTCTCAAATGGGTTAGCCAGTTTGCCACATTAGATTAGTGTATATATCAAAAAAAAAAAAAAATATATATATATATATATATATATATATATATATATATGTAATATCTGCCTGTGTGTGTGGTAGTACACAGTTATGTTTTACTGGTCTGCGTTTGGATAAATTTGTTTTTTGTGTAATGCAATGTAAAAGACCGTTGGCTTTGAATACTGTTTGTAATTCAACTGGATCAAGAGCCGTTGATCTAACTTCCAATCTCTTCCCCTTCTTCTTCTTTTTCTTTAATTTAGCTGCTATTATTGTTCTTAATTTTAATTTATCAGTGATATTTATTGCTAATTTAGTAATTTTGTTTGAGACAATTAAATATTGGGATAATGATTTTTTTCCGAACTATGATGACTTTTGCATATTAACATCTAAACTTTTTTTCTTTGACTATAAGAATTTTTGTAATTTGCCATCTCCGATAAAAATATTATACCGGAAAATTACATCATATTATATAAAAAATATACATCCACATTGTATTACTCTTCTTAACGTATCGAAAATAAATCCTCAATCAATTTTAGAAAATTTAGAGTTCTTATTACCCAATTGAATATTTAAAAATAATTTATCAAAGTCGTCGTTATTTTAATTAGGTGATAAAAACTTTATATCTTCTAAAATTAATTGAGGGGTTTTTTTTAGATACTAAGGGGAGCAATATAACGTAAAACTATATTTCTTATATGACACGATGCAATTTTTCGGTGAAATATTTTTATCAGATATGATAAATTGTGAAAATTCTTATAATTCATGAGACAAACTGCAGAGAAAAAAAATTTAAATGATAAAATACAAAACTCATTATTTGGATGGAAAAAGATGTTTATCCTTAATTATATATAACCGCCTCAGCTGGATGGTGATAATTAATTATGGGATTTTATTATAAGGTCTGAAAAAGAGAATCAAATGTTGGCCAATGCCAATTCAAGACTTGGTGCTGCCGTAAAGTTAAGTCATTATGTCTTTTAAGAACGTGTGAAAAGTATAAAGTATTCAGGATCTCCCCTGTGCTCATTTTCCTTTTTTCTTCTTCTTTAGGTCCAAATAAAAATAAGGTTTTATGATGTCCCGATAATGTATAACGAATGTAATAAAAAAAAATTAATTAAGTATATTTCTGTAATATTTCAATTAACTTCAACGTATATTTATGTAATTAATTATCTCAAGTATTTAATTTGCAGGAGGTATGCACTATGCAATATGCATGCCATTTTTCATTGGCAAACTGTTTTTGACCAAAAATAGCTAGGCACCTCAGATATAATATAATGTTTTTCCCCTAATTTTTCCAAATTCCATCACCCTAAGAAAACTCATTGTGGGAATTTGATTAATCAATCATGACCTGCAATCGAATGCCGTTGTCTCTAACTTACCCGCACTTTTCTCATTTTCCAACCCTTTAATTTTTCAAGATGAAACAGAATAATAATAACAAAATAGAAAACTGCTGACCCTATAAATTCTGAAAAGAAAATGTATTCGCAGGGAAAAACATGTCTTTTCACATTCTAGAAAGAGAGCTGGTTCTAAACCAAAAAACTTGAGGAAAAGGCAGAAAAATGCACATATATATAACCTCAAAAACATAGAACAAAAAAAAAAAGTTGCAGTCTACTAGATCAACAAAAAAAAAAAAAGAAGTCAATTGCCATGTTCTATTGATGGCATTTGACAGAAACTACATAGGAAAAAACATTAAAAAAAATCTGCCAAATCCTCCAACCAATATTCATTTTTTATATTTTTCCAACGACCAATTGATCAGTTTATAACTTTGTTCCTATCGTCAATGCAACCTCCTTTTGTCTTCAACAGAATAATCTTCAAATCCAGGAATGGTTTTTCTCGTAGCCTTCAATGTCCCAAGAATCATCATTTGATCATTCAAACATCAAATACGTAGTACTTGTATTATAGATCCAAAAAAAGAAAAACAAAAAGAAAAAATGGATAATTCTTTAGGAACCGGTTTTATGGCAGTTTTTGCAGTTTCCGGTAGCGTGGTTATCCTCGCCATGCAAGTTCACAAGCGCCTTCTTTCCAATTTCATGAAGAAGATGGAATTCGAAATCAAGAATTCAACAGGTTTCATTAATTCCATTTTATTTCATAAAAAGTTAATTAATTTCAGTACCCTTTTTCTTATTATTTTATATGATATTCAAAGGGCTTTTGTTTTTAGAGTTTATATAATCATATTTTGAATATATTAGGGTCTTCCATGAAAGATGAGGCGAAGAAGAAGGTGAGATTCGCCGATGATGTGATGGAATCAACGGCTGATGATGAGAAACCGTGTGGCTGCAGGAAATACAAAGGGATTAACAGCTATGATGAAAACTTGGAGGCTATGCCGGAGAATTGGCAAGCTATGTACAAAGGGATCTTACAATACAGGAACCTTAAGGGGTGTGACTAACTTTTCAATTTTACCATTAATTTTTATGGTGTCGCCGCCGGGAGTGGCGGCGGATCAGATGGCGGTCGGATGTGTTAACTTCCATTCCATGTATAGATGTTGATCGGATTATAATAGTTAATATTTTCTATTGGCGTGCAATATTGTTGTTTTTTAAACAATTAATTTGTATATATCAAATCTTTGGGTTTCGTTTTTTCTTTTTTTTCGTCTTTTATTATGTTTAAAATTTTAAGCTCTTTTTGGAATGTACATAACAAATTAGTGCTTAAGAAATTAGACAATAGCTGATTGGGACTCCTAATTCGGCAGAGGAGTTGGCATTTGGCAATATGTGATTATTAAGCTGCAATGCTTCCTTCCTCTTTTTTCTTTTTCTTATTCAATTCTTTTTTTGATATTAATATTATTATATGATAATTTTTCAACTCCACCGCAGAAAATATGCCACATTGAACTTAAAGAAAAAATAAAGATTTTCAGTGAACTCAACTTGTTTCACCAAAAAAAAACATTGAACCTAAGTTCGAATCTCTTTAATCATGATCCTTCGTTGATAGGTTATTTGTAATTTTCGAAACTTTTACAATGATTAATACCAAATAAGGGCTCCGTAATTCCTGAAGGATCGACGGCATGGTCCGACCTTAGAGATAATATAACTATCCCTGTTCCTAAATCTTTTTAGCTAAAAAAGAAAAAGAAAATACAGAATCAAACTTCTCATCCTTATAGTGAATCCTTTAAATGTCTTGAAAGAGAGAGAAGATCTACTTCCTACTCAGTTTGGACTTTGGAGTTTGGACCACATGCATATACACAAGTGGAGCGCAGTAATTTGGGCTGGGCGTGCTTTTGGGCTTTTTATAGGCAAGTCAATGAGGTGCATTTCATTTTTAGTACGAACCTGATTAGAAGCATTTTTGTGATTAAAAAACCCATATATCAGGTCTCATATATAATAAATATTTCAAATTTATAATTCAAACCAACTGGATCGAATATGAAATTAAGCAGTTCTGATTAAAGATTCTAAACCAAATTTTAATAATAATTTGATTTTATTATAACCTTATATATAAAAAATATTAAATGAAGACACTACGAAACAATCAAACAATATTAGCTAGTAATAGACCTTTTATTACTTTTTGAAAAAGAAAAAAAATAGCTTATGTACTTTTTGGTATACAAATCTTAAGATTATCATATTTTAAATATATAACAAAGTATATATATTACCCATTACATGGTAATTTTTTGGTAAGTGTTTTTATTCACATTTTACTTTGTGACAGGATCAGTACTCTGGTTTATGTGGACTGATTTCAGTTTTTAATGATCTATCTGTTTCTTTTATAAAAAGAAAAAAAAATCAAGGTGCATTTTGGATGACAAGGTAAAATCAAATGAAAATGATATAGGGTATCTATATGGTTTTTACTTTTTTTTTTTTAAAAACGCACCCACACAATTCGACCCTTATCATGGCAAGGAATCGAAAACCCGGACCCCTATATGGTTTTTACTTTATATGCTTGGTTCAGAATTTTACAAACAACATAGAAAAAGGAAAAGCAATTAAAATTTTTTATGCACAATTACCAATTAGAAGCAGAAACGTACAGCAGCTATTTAAGTTATTTGTCCTAATAATTTGAACGACAATCTTCCTGTCAAACTCTAATTCCACGACAGAAGGTTGTAATAATATCTATCTAAAATTAGTGTTCAATATTGTTTTTTTTTTTTTTAAACAAATCTTTTTTTTATCAGGATTTTTTATATTAGTGGCGAAAAAGATACCTCGATAGGATCATGGATTCGAATTTCATGATTAAAAATATTAATTTTCTGTATAGAAGTTTGTTGGTTAATTTATTGATTAACATATCTAGTTATATGATGAGTTATTAAGCACATGTATTATGATTGAGTTATTATTATTATTATTTTCTTAAGAAAAAGTATTTAAAATAAAAGATCGTGTTTTAATTTTTAAGAACAGGGATAATTACAGTTAGACCCCAAAAGAGTTTGTTAAATTACAACTCGTGACCCTCTTAATTAAATAATTACAATTATACTCCACACGAGATTGCATAATTACAAAAAATACCCACGAATCAGGGTTCTGCTAGGGTTTCGATATCCATTGGGTGACGTCATAAAAAATGAACAGTGAATACCGAAAATATCCTTATTTTTTCTTATATAATGGATTGTCCCAAATTTTACTTAGTTGTTATTTGTAATATTATATTTTACTTTGGTGTTATTTGTAATATCATAAATATCTTTGGTGCTTATATTTAATTTTTTCAAATTAAAATTGAAATCGAATCTTTTATTTCATATCAAAAAGGGACTATTCTGTAATTATGGTCGAGATCCTAATATTTCCTAACAGAAACATAATTAGTGGATATTTTTTATAATTATCTAATTTTGTATGGGGTATAACTGTAATTATTTGACTAAGAGAGTCATGAGTTGTAATGTAGCAAACTTATTTGGGGTGTAAGTGTAATTACCCCTTAAAGAAAATGTTTCCCTCACGGCGACTAAAACGTCAAATCAGCATTCATAAGAATCCAAACTCTTTCGTGCCAGCTCATCTATTCATGACTCGCCACGATAGCGCGTGAAAGTGACCTTTTTTTGGGGTTGGCACTTTACAAAAAATTAATCCTAACACGTCATCCTAACACGCGTTTGGTTTGATAATTTTTTAATCAATTATCTTGATTTCATTGGTAGGCCTTTAAGTCAAGGGATTAAGGGAACAAAAATATTGAAGCCAAATAGGGAAATACTAATTCGAACGTAATTAATTAAATTAGTGCTAATTTTATATTCAGCATAGTACTTAATACTTATGAAAATTAGACATGTATGTATTATTACAACTTATAAGACGAGACAATATAGGTATATCAAAGTATATATAATAGAGCTGACAGTATTCTGGTTTGTCGAAGAGTGAATGTACAAATCTAGCTAAACTTTTACAGTGAAAATTGATGAATCATAATTGCAAAGGGAGCATATGTTGTTTATCGATGGAGATGAAATGAGTCCATCGACGTACATATAAACATTATTATTGCTTGTCTTGTCTTGCCAAGAAAAACACCATTTAATTTTCTTGTAATTTATTTCTTCAATTGGCAAATTCTTCAGACCTACGGAGGTGTTGCAGGTACACAATATCAATACTTGTACAATCCCACTTTATCAACTAGTTTTGAAGGTGAATTAGACCAAATAAATATTTAGGTCTTATGCTTTAGATTATTTTTCGATTGTTCAGATATGGGTGTGCGAAAATGTGCTAATCGTCCTACATGGATTAACTAAATTACTTATTACTTTATAATGCTTCGGTAATACCAAACTGCTTACTTTATTATAATTCAGTAACACTCCATCATCAACTAGCTTTTGTATGAGTTAGATCAAACAAATATTACTTAATCACTATTTTGATATAAAATATATATTTTTAAATATATTTGGCAAGTTTATATTATCTAAAATACTGTTGAATTTTGACAAAATTGTGTCTAATTTATAAATTAGTTTTGCTGATTTTCTATAACTTAAAAAAGTCCATCTTGATGATCCCGTATTTTTTAAAAATAAATAATTAAACCACATATTTAAATTTACTGGTGGTCTGCTGCGGCAGTGTGGCTTAATTACGAACATTTCTACTGAGAAGCACAGAGAGTTAAAGAAAGTTGTTGTACACTTTGTCCTTTTCCTTTTAAGAAAAATTAAGATGTTTATTTATTTGGTGTTATACGTTATAAGTATACGACTTTTTTTGTATGTTAAAATAAGCAACCAAAATGATCCGCTATCGATTCATTTAACTAACAAACGCAGACGCTGCTTTCACGTCTGCTTCTGCTTCTGCTTCTGCTCTCTCCAATTTCCCTCTCACTCTATAAATATCAACGGTTCTCCCGATTTCCCGTTTCTAATTCCCATCACTCATATATTCGTCGCTATTAATCACAAAACTATTGTCGTCTCTATCTGTCCACAAAAGTTTGGTCACCATAAATTAATTACGGAAAAGGAAAACCAAGAAATGCAAAGCTAATTAGCAGGAGAAACCATTGAATTGAATTTGAAAAAACCGCCGGCGGCGGAGAGTCAGAGCTGGAAATTCATAATTTTTCCTACAATTTCGTTGGGCTTCTTATAATTTTATCTGTTCCAAAGAAAACAGAGGAAACCACCATCTCCCATCGCGCATTCGTCGTGGTTACTCCGTAGCCCGCCGTCCGCCTCTTTCTTCCACCGTTCATGTCACTCCGAGAATGGCATCTTCAATTTCGTTCTTCACATCTTTAATCCGATTTCTCTGACTCTCTCGAGGTAATCATTTCAGACAATCGGTGTTTCTCCAATTGTTAGAAGCTTGATCGTGAAGGGAGGGAAAAATTAGGGCGAGGTAATTTTTTGATTGAAAAATTGCTTGATTGATAAGCGAAATGACAAGGCCAATCGTGCTGAGTCAGCCGCGTTCGTTGGTGGAACGGCGGCAGCCGCTTTTGCAGAACTCGTCGCACTATTCTTCACGGGGAGGCGGCATGAAGATGGCGGAGGTAGCCGGCGGGACGACGGCAGAGTGTGCGGCGGTGTGTTGCTGCTGCCCTTGCGGTCTAGTCAACCTCCTCGTGCTGGCCGTGTACAAGTTGCCGGCCGGGCTGTGCCGGAAGGCTCTGAGGAGGAATCGCCGCCGCAAGCTCCTGAAAAAGGGAATGATGGTGAAATCGCAGAATTGCAGCTGTGACGAACTGGAGGTCCAAATCCACCCGGTAACGGCCCCGATTTCAATGCTGGATGGACTCGAATCGGGCCCTGAAAATAAGGAAATTATGGAGCTGGAGAAGGAAATGATCGAAAAGTTTTACGCCGGCGGTTTCTGGAGGAGCGCCTCCCGGAATAGCGAATGCTGATTAATTATTACTGCGTGTCACTAGCTGTGAATTCAGAATTATTTTATAAAAAGATCAATTTTTTACAACTGCTTTCACTATTGTGCTATGATTGCTATTTTATTTCGTCAAAATCGGGGTAAATTAAGTATGGTGGGTGAATTCGTTCTGCAATCAGGCAGGCTGCAGCTAGCTCAAGAATAGCTTAATTATATTTTCTCCCATTTCAGGTGTATATATATATAATAATTTTCATGATATATCTTGGTAAAATCTGATGCTAGAATCAGTTTTATCCGGGATGATTATATATATTTTTTGTTCATAACTAGGAACAATCACATTGACAACGACTTGTATGCTGTTGAATGTGATAATACATGGCGTAAGAAATTTGTATATAATCATTACCCAATCTTATCTTGTGCAGTTCCCATAACCTCCTCATAACCTAAAATTTTCAACTGTGGGATTGAAAAATGTGAGTTCTTGTATGTGTGTTTTTCAATTAGATATATCGATCAGGTGGTCCATTTACCTAGCTACATATAGTTCAAATCTCACAAGTCACATTATCTTGTGAAGTGTGACGATGACATGTAAATAGTTGGTTATGGACTTATGGGTAGAAAAGTGAGTGGGTATTTTGGTGTCGTGGAGCTGAATAGGGTAAGGAGTTTCAGGTGGTTCCCAACAGAGTGAGCTACACTCGGAAATGGTCCCTGCTGCTGTAGTAATACTAGCTAGTCTCAGTGTCTTGCAGTTGCAGTTACTCGTACATAATTTCACATGGAAAAAACGGACTTGAAATGACATTCCAATGCCCGCCCACCACTTAGTCCATTTGTTTCAACCCAACCACACTCACAAGTGCTTTTTTTTTTATTTTTTTCTTGAAACGACACTCACAAGTGCTATGAATATGAAATGTTAAATTTTGAACAGTATCTCTGGCCTTTTTGCTCATGATGATCCAGGAGAGACGAGATTAATTAATGTATCGAACTACGTACAGACAATTTTTTTGGCTGGAAAATTTATATAGCTACAGGGTAAACTGGAATTCCTTGGAATCATTAATTAATGATTAAAATATAAAAATCCACTATAATGTCCATCAAGAATTTAGTATAAACTTTTCATTTTTTGCACCCCAAATTCTAAGAATTAATATGTATCTCTTTCTTGTTTTTGTATATACACATACACGTACCTATTAATATTTAATTGTTTTGATTTTTCCTTCTCTTCACGTGATGGTTGGGAAGTGGTTTCCGATAATAATTTTTTGTTAAGTTTTTTGATTTAACTAAAAATTATTACGTATAAAATAAATCAGAAAATCACTTCCCGATCATCACGTGATTGACACAAGCCATATTCCAGACAAAAATTAAAATTAAATCCACCAGAGTCCCAAAATTGCTATAAAACACAGTGTTACAGAATATTTACGCAAATTTCAGATCTTGTATCTAAAAAATACAACTCGGTGATAAAAAGGGTCCCGATTTTGCAATTTTCCCTTTGTTTCCACACATAGAAACCAATTATATTTTTAATCATCGTGCATATTTATTAAATTAGTTTTTTTGTTTGATTATAAATTAATTTTATTTATATATTAATTTATAAAATAAAAATAATTTATGAAGATTTTAATTTGTTTTGTTTTATTTAATTTTAAAAAATTACATTATCTCAATTAATTATATTGTAAATAAAATTTAAGAAAATATTTTCACACACACATATATAAAATATGAATATATAGTACTGATTTTTTTTTCCAAAAATATTTAATATATTAAAATTTTTATTTATAAAATTCATAGTAAAAACATAAGGATAAAAAAATTATAAAAACTAATAATTATGTTTTAGATCTAAAATGTATTTGGGGTAGTTTAGTCTAAAAATTAAATTTTGGGCTTTTTAGAATGAAAAATTTGTAGAATCGGTATTTTAGACAAACAAAAATAATAATAATTTTTTTGGATATAAAAATTTATTTCAGGATTTTTTGTAATTTTTTCTAATAAAATTCAAAAAGAAAAAACTTAAAAAAATAAAAACACAACACTCACGCACACACGCAAAATCCTGCTGGAAGAGGATCACTCCGCTAGGCGCTAATTGAGGCTGTTGTACATTTTTTTACAAAAAATAAATAAATAAACAAGAGCTTATATAAAACAAAAAAAAGTATATATAAGGAAGAGAGTAAAAAATAAACATAATTTTAAGTTAGGAATACAATTCCCTTACCCAAAAACAAAAAAAAAAAACAAAAGGGAATTCAATTCGCACATAAAATTAAGTCTCAACCGTAGATTCAACAAAAAGTGAAATCTCAACCGTTGTTTTATCCTCGTGTATACGTGCAGATTCTAGGTTTTTAAGCTGCCTCCCGGTGATTCCAACAGCCTTTCGCAACTCTTCCTCTCTCTCTCTCTAAAATCACTTTGCCACAGCAGTTCAGGGATTTGAGAGAGAGAGAGAGAGTGGAGAGAAGATTTAGTTATGGCGTCGCCCGAAGCTCCTCTCCGGTACGTCGGAGTTGACCGAAGTTCCGCCGCTTTCCGCCTCATGAAACAAATGGTAATGCTCAACTGCTTCCCAATCATTCATTTCTTTGTATGTCTGTAATTACGCATTTCGATCGGCGTAAATTTATTCAAAATTCTCTCAAGCCTTCCTGCTAGCTTGAGATTAGCGAATTAGGAGCCTCAATGTAGAATTAGAAAAATCAAACCAAAAAAGTGTAACATGTCTAGTTCTGCTTCCAAGTTATGTGCTTTTGGGGCAGCTAATAAGATTTTATAGATTTAGGCAAATAATGCTGCCTGCTTGATCATCGATTAGACCTGTTTTGTATACTCTGTGCAATTGCAGTTTGTATTCAATGTTCTCTTTTACGGCTTCTGATTTTAGCAATCATTCCTGTGTGAAAATTGGAACCATGCAGTTTGATTTATACGCTTTTTGACTCTTTATTGTCCGATTTAATGTTTGTTCAGGGATGGGAAGAAGGCGAAGGGCTTGGTAAAGAAAAGCAAGGTATCAAAGGATATGTCAGAGTGAAGAACAAACAAGATACTTTAGGTTGCCTTCTTATTTACCCGCTCACTTTGTTTAAGATCATAGTGATTGTTTACACTCTGTAACTTAATAGAGATTATTTGACTGAAGGGTAGATATTTAGGTAACGATTTATTTGTTTGGTCAATATAGGTATAGGAACAGAAAAGCCAAATGCATGGGCTTTTGATACCACTCAATTTGATAGTATTCTCAAGAAGTTGAAAGTGGTAAGCTCAACTTCTTTACATGTTTTAAGTTACATACTATCTGCACTTTCATCAAAATCTCCTGTTTAATTGAATATGCTTCATTCTCTAATTCGGCAGCAAGCGGTTGATATCAACAAGGACGAAGGTACAATTCGTGTAAAAAGGAAATCTTATTTGATTTTTAGGTCCGTACAGTAGTGTGTTCAGTGTTCACTACTTGACGTTTTGTTTCCGATGCATGTAACAGCCGAGGAAAAAGATGAAAAAGAAGTATCCACAAAATCCAGCCCTTCTAAGGACAATCAAGCTACAGTTTCCAAGGTTACTCGACCTCAAGGAAGGTCAGTCAATTTCTTCCCCGACACATGTAAAAGAAACTATCTTGGATGTTTCAAAAATCTTTTCGAATTTTTAGGCCAGATGAATTTTAATGAATATATATGTCCAGGTATAAGAGAAGAGAGAAGGGGAAGCTTGTAAATGGATATTCTTCTAAGGATCTTGAAGGAATTCTTGTAAGTACAGCTTGGATTATCTTATTATGTCGGAGTAAAGGCACAATAACGGCATGCTTAAATAACAATTATAAAAGCAAATAATAAAGTAAATTAATATTACTGAACATTGGAGAAAAATAGAACGTAAAGAATTTCTTCGCGATACCCGGTAGACCTTTTTCATAATAACTTTGGTAGAACCCTCCAAATATTTTCTCTAAAATATTGTAAAATAGAAAATATTTAGTTTTGAAAAGTTAATATAACTTTCAAACTTTTTATAAAAACTAATTTTCTAAACTATAGAAAACTATATATATATATATTGTTATATATTAATTATATATATAAACTATATATATATATATGAAAGAGAGAGAGAGAGAGAGAGAGAGAGAGAGAGAGAGAGAGAGAGAGAGAGAGAGAGAGACACAGCCTATTATAGAACGAATTAAGCTGAAAATTCGAATGATTAAATGAGCAAAAATTCCTGCTATTTATGGGCCAAATTATTGGGCACAAAACGCAAATAAACAAACTTGAGGGACATGAATAAATATTAATTGCTTCAGCAATTAACATAATAACTATCCTAGCTCAGCTGGTTTGACCATGGGCGCTTGAGCAGAGGGATAAAGGTTCGAACCCTTTCTCCCTCCGCCCATGGTATTTATTTTTTTGTTTGCTGAAACCTGGGGCACGACGTGTCAGCATATATTATTAAATATAAAGTGTTTTAGCATCTAACACAATAGTTGTCCTGAGCGGTTCGAACCCTTTCTCCCTTACGACCATGATTTTTATTTTCTGTTTGCTGAAAAACCTGGGGCGCCACAACAGCAATAAAAACATGGGCATAAGAGGGAGAAAAGGTTTGAATATTTGTCCCGCTATATGTTTGCCCATGGTCAAACCAGTTGAGCTAAGACAGCTGTTGTGTTAGATGCTAAAATAATTTATATTTAATAATATACGTTGACACATCGCGCCCTAGGTTTCAGCCATCAGAAAAATAAATACCATGGGCAGAGGGAGAAAGGGTTCAAATCTTTGTCCCTCTGCTCAAGCGCCCTTGGTCAAACCAGCTGAGCTAGGACAACTGTTATGTTAATTGTTGAAACAATTAATATTTATTCATATGTCCCTCAAGTTTGTTTATTTGCGCTTTGGCCCCAGTTTTTAGCTGGGTTTTTGCTCATTTTATCATTCGAATTTCAGCTTAATTTCTTCTATAATAGGCTGATTTCTCTCTCTCTCTCTTTCACAACACACACATACTTCGTGTTTGGATCTGTGCATGTCAAATTCTTGATTTAAAACCAAATTGTTGACATGCATCATCTTGTGAAGTTATGTGTGGTCTATGACTCTGTACTAACAAAGTTGTCCTGGACTCATTTATGTTTTATGAATTTGGTGCTAAATCTCTGCAGTAAGTTTAATAGACTACATATTCCATCAATGGACGCTTCATCCTGTGTCCTATTTACTAATTTGGTTGTCCAATCTGCGTGATTAACTAGAAAGCTTTGTCCATTGCTTTTCTCACTATCTTTTGCACTCCTAATGGGATGATTTCTACAGGTAAACCGAGCTAAGTCTCCTGAGATTGATCATGCTCAGGAAGTCGCAGAGGAAGAGAAATCAATAGTAATCCATTTTCCTGATATGGAAGGTAACATTTTGATCTCAGTTCAAATTTAATGCGCAAAATCCATGTAGACTTTTTTCTAATTCTGATATTGTATGTGCCGCTCCCCTTATATCATGTATTGCAGATGTCTATTCTTTTACCAACACATACTTCATGAAACTTCAATTTGGGTTTCATTACTTGTAATTTTCAAGTTTCAACATAAAAAATAGACTTTTTGGCTGAAAGTATTTAGTTCCCGTCACAGCTTTATCAACAGGTAAATATTGCTATGTGCTTTGGTGATTGCAGTACTCATTAGACACCTATTATGGGCTTTAGGATTCTCAATTAGGTATTACAAGTTACTTCTGGTCGATTGAGTTGGGCCCGACATTTGCCCAACCAAGACACAAAAATAGAACAAAATTCCCAAGCCCATACCCAAGTTTTTTATCCAGACCGAATATAATTTTTTCTATGGGTATGGGTATAGGTATAGGTGTAGGCATGGACCCAAATTTCACCCAATATCCAAGACCCAAAATTTTCTTTCTCTCGATCTTTCTCACATTCTCTATCTCCGCTCACATAATTAGTTGCTCTTTTGCCTATCACAAATTTTCTCACCGTCACCCGTCGAGATAGTGGAGGATTTTTAGGGGTTGCTTGAGAATAAGAAGGGTGGAATCTAGTAAAAAATGTGGGATATGGCTGAAATGAGGTGGTTAGGATCATATAAGGTGTTTTGACTCGGTCTAATCTTATCTAAAAGATGATTTTCCGTCATCCTGCCCAACAACAGGATGCCTTTCTGGAATGTCTTTATCAGGGTGTCTCTTCCAGGGAACAAACTGCAATTGCTTCTTAACACAATCATTAAGTAATTCAAAATGTTGGTTGGTCCAATGATTTGAGCCCAACTTACCTCTATTTATTCAACAGGCCTACTTCGAATATGGGCATTAGTCCAAGTGATATGACATATCAGCATTGTTGGTACATATATCTCACAATGATTTTCGTGCCATGTCGTTTTATAATTTGGGTTTCACATCCTTGCTTCGCAAACTACACCATGTTTGACGGGCCATAAATTACTAAAATTAGTATATGATATTCAATGTTCCAGAAACAATTCAAGAAGTTCCAGCAGATTGGTGGGGCCACAAATTAGGTTTTGTCACTGGAGGTTTGCTTGGTGCTGAAGCTCGAAGAAAGAAGTCCCTCCTTTCAGAGGTTGATCAAGACCCCAATAAAAGGACTACATTCAATGAGGATGACCAAGAAAATCTTTACAAACTTGTTCAGGTATGATTTTTTGATGTTTACTTTGTTAAAAATTTTGTTATGTTAATTGTTTGACCATCCATGTTTTTCAGAGTTCCATTTGTTTGGTTGAAAATCAGGGGACTCTTAAGATATTCAACATAGTATACTTAAGGAAACTTCAGCTTTATTGCTTTCTTAGGATGTATTATAATAAGGGATAATTACCAAGTGCCCCCTGAGTTTGGCTCAATTACAGAAATTTCCATGTGGTTACACCCTGAAGTATCAATGTCTCTCTCACAAACTACCCCAACCGTTACTAACAGACTTAAAAAAGGATGAACTTTTTTGAATATCCCTATTTTACTCTTATTTTATTGTTCATCAATAGTTCAAGGACATTATACCCTTAACATTATAGCAAATATCCCCTGTAAATAGAAAACTATAGCAAACACACCAACAAGTTTTGAACTGAATAATTAACAATACTTGAACAAGCTTAACATTCACGTAAATAGTACATAAAAGTTATGTTTTCCCCTTGAAATGAAGAATGATATCCTTCATCATCACATCAGCCATATCCCTTGCACCACAACATACAGATACAGCAATTACAAATTACACCCTGAATTTCAAATGATATAACAATAAATCCCCTGATCTATGAAAGATCTTACGATTTCCCCTAACTGGTATAACATGCTTAACAAATAAGTCCTAAATCAATGGCGGAAATGGAAAAAAAAGAAACAAACAAAAACACTGACCTCGTGTCCATGAAATGAGGTGCCTTTTTCTCCCCTCAAACTTCCATGGAGGAAAAAAACCTTGGAGAGAGAAAATATAGCTAAAATAACAAAGGAAGCTTTATGACAAGATGTTTTAGTATCAAACTTTTCAAAAGATATAGTAGCTGGAAATAAATATTTCCGATCTGCATTTTCAGGACAAGGCCACAACTGGAAAACAAGGGCTTGGTATCAAGGACCGTCCAAAGAAAGTTGCAGGCTGTTTCTTTGAGGGGAAGAAGACCACTTTTGGTGATAGTGATGGAGAGGATTCCTCTGATTCACCTCCTTCAGTGAAAAGGAAACGTAAAGAAAATATGGTGACAGAGGAAAGTGTCGAACTGAAGCCAAAACTTAAGAAGTTGTGTAGGCAGCTTCTTCAGCAGGTCGTCTTCCTGATACTTTGAAAAAAAAATTGGGTTTAGTCTGCTACTTTATTTTTGCTGAGTTGTTTATAGCTACAGGTACCTGGGGTGTCATTAAAGCTGAAGCAGCTCAAAGTACTTGTTGATGAACAATCACCTTCTACATTCTCCAACTTTTCTTCAGAGGAGGCACTTACATTATTAAAGAACAAGGTACGGTGCTTCATTCTTTTGTTTGTTGCCATACTGAGTTCGTAATATTGTCTTAAGAGTTTTTTGAGTCTGTTTTGTTAGAATGACTTGTGATTTCCCTTGCAGCTTGAAAACAGTGATAGGTTCTCCGTGAAGGGGAAGAAAGTTTCACTGTCAAAAAGAAGCTGATTGAAATTTGTTGTCATACTCTTAAGTGTAACGATGTGTACATTGCCATTGAGAGTAAATGGCAGAAATAGTTGTGAGTTATCAGACAGCAAGGGTACCTGTCGTGAAAGTTGTCAGTATATTTATTTCGGTCTGGCGGGTCGGAGATTTTTTTTCTCTCTTTTCTTTTTCTTTTATTCATGTTTGACTTCCTGATGAGAGTTATAGGTGTAGTGTATTAAAGAAAAGTTGGAAGGTTTTTAATTTCTTGAGTAGAATCTAAGCTATAAGCTGAATTATGTACTCTACTGAAATTTAAAAAACGTGGCTTACATCAGCCGTTACTATATTTGTAAGAATTTTTGTGAGATGACTCAATTATTTTCAAATAGAATGATATATATATATATATATATATATATATATATATATATATATATATATATATCTGTACTTTTTACTATTGAGCAACTGATTACTACTGTTACATATCATGTTCATATGCAGATCTTGTTGGAGGTTTTTGTTTATTGTCACTTAAACGAGTGACCTTGTCTAGTTGTCTTTGATTAGGTCCCTAATGGATCTGTGTTTTGTTTGGCGATTAACTACGTATATTACAAGTACAGTTACAGAAATCAATGGCCATTTACTCATTTATATATACCAGTCAACCATTCTAAGAATCGGCAATTGTGGAAACTCTCGACTCATTCTATGAAGAAAAGCCTGTACGTATAGTGTTTCAGAGCTTCACGACATAATTTATAATAGGAAGAGCAGTTAATGTTATGATGCATGTGTCTATTTGAACTTCCAATTACCTGGTGCCAATATCTGGATTCAGATCCAGACATCCAGTCCAATTCAAAGTTCAATGCTCTGGAAATTTAGATTTATACTTGTGCGGATGTATATAAGTGACGTATATCATATATTATATTTGATACAAAAATATTTTGATAAAGTTTATTATCTTACTACCATTTGATTTTACTTCCCAAAAGTATAATTATACATTGAAATCATTTTTTTTTTTAACGCTGTTGAGATATCTTATTAATCGTTAATATGGACTATAGACCGAATATAATATAATAATAAAATCTCAACCCAGTTGTCACGGAAAATAAACCATATTCTTTTTTCTTTCCTTTAAAAAGAAAGTCCCCCACAAAATGTGGACAAAGCGACATAAAGTGGGTCAGCAATCGATATTAGATTTGTCAAATTTTGGCACGTTTTCATAAGTCATTCAAATATAAAAATCTGAATTATTCTATTCTAAGAGAGAAATAATCAAAGATTGGACTCAGATTTCAGCCCAATTATTGTTAGCGGACCACTTCTGTTTGATTATATGTTTTATAAAATGAAATGAATATCTTCTAAGTACCATAAAAATAGACAAATACGTGACCTCCATATCCATCTCTCCTTTTTATATACACTTCTCTCTCCTCTCTCTCTCTCTGTCCGGCGTGCAAGGTTTTCGTGAATGTGACCTCTGCGTTAATTTTTATCGTTAGAGGGAAACTTTTTTTGCCAGATTCGTTGAATTCTGTGGGGATTCTTGTCCCGTTCTTGACCCATTCATTTTCTCTTGAAATTTTCTATCCTTTAATGGAGGTAATGGTTTAATTTCTCGAGTTATTTTTGTTTTTTTTGGTCAGAATTTCTGGAGTTACGATAATCGAGAGATCATGTTTTGTGCCGATCTGATTCTATGCATTTGGTGTCCGATTGTTGAAATTCGTCTTCACCTATCTGTTATTCGGCTTTATTCTTTCGATTGGTTTCATTAAAAATTGCGGGTAGTTTTGCGTGTAATAAATGTGTAAGTATATACAAGGAATTTTGATTGTTTGATTGTGAGGGGTATGATGCTGATTGTTGAATAAATTCGGTTGGTTTATGTTTTAGATTCTTTTTTAAAATTATTGTTTGATTTTTGAATTCATTCTCTGATGTCTTGTTATGCAATTGATGGTATCCTAGAGCTCCACCCCGAATTTCCTTGTTTCATGATTTTGATATTTTTAAAAGCAGATATCTATAGATAAATATGCCAGAGAGATGAAGTTTTGCTTTCTGTTTAAAAACTTGGTCATAACAAGGAATTTTATATGTGGGTTTATTGAAATTATACTTGAGACAACTATGAACTAGACTTCTTTCTCCTTTTGTTTGCGTTGGGTGATTATAGGTTTCAGGAATGGATGAGGGCAAGAAGGCAGAAACTCACATGACATCAGCTGCAGCTTTTGTGGAAGGGGGAATTCAAGAGGCATGTGATGATTCTTGTAGTATATGCCTTGAGGGGTTTTCTGATAGTGATCCTTCCACAGTAAGTGCCAAAATAGTGTTTTATTTGCATGGAATATATTTTGGTACTATCAGTGAAATCCTTTTAATCATGTCTTGTAGGTGACAAACTGCAAGCATGAGTTCCACCTCCAGTGCGTTCTGGAATGGTATGTGTATGTGCATTCGAATATTAGAATTATGGTTTTACTATTTCCTACGTTGTACGTATTCTTTCTCCTCAATTATCAGCTAGGATTGATTTGTCATATTTCTTGTGTCCTAGGTCATAGTTCGTTTCCGAGTGTTTTTTTGTATGAGATTTATCTATCATTTTTCAAGTATGAGAGTGCCAGCTAAATTCTCGTTTCTCATATTACCCATGTGTAAGGTTTCTATTACAAAGGGTTAGTTGGAAAATGATATTAAAGATTGATGGTCAAGATACAGGCTGCTTATTTTGTTTGGAAGTTGTGTGTAATTGCAATCTAATTCATGTAAGCTTTGACTACATTTGTTGGCTAGTTTTGTTATAGGTCTAAGTATTAGCATGTGAGGCTTTCTGTTATGAAAGATACAAATAAAATTAATGTAGAAGTAAGCTTTAAGGTAAAAGGGTGGAAGAGAAACTTATTTTTCAGTTTATGAGACAGGTGCCAAAGAAGCTCTAATTGTCCAATGTGTTGGCAAAATATCAGCCTGAAAGATTCTACAGGGTTTGTCTCTGATGTTCATCTTCTCTTTTAGTTTACTTTCGGTCTTCTCAATTCAATCGCTTTGTTTCTTAGATCAATTTTTGTTTTCTGTAATTGTGGCAGTCAAGAATTGCTTGAGGCTGTAGAACGGGAGAGAAGTATTAGACTCACCCCAACAAGGAACACAACCGTATTCCGTCATCCCGCCTTTGGGGATTTTGAATTGCAGCATGTCTGTTCTAAATCTTTGCCATTTAACTTTTGTTTTGTCTATTGTTGCTAGTCAGCCTTTTCATTTTCATGTCTTGTCTCATAAATGCAGTTACCAATGGGAGTAGATGATGCTGAACTTGAGGACCGTATTATTCAGCATTTGGCAGCTGCTGCTGCTATGGGTAGAACTCACCGCATTGCAAGGAGGGAAGGTTCTAGAAGCCGCCCATCTGCTCATGCTCATGCCCGCCCACAGTTTGTTCTATATTCACCTCAACCTAATAATGGATCTTCTACTGCTGGAGAAGATACTGATAATAATCAAATTAATAATGAAGGCAGACAAAATACGCCATCCCCTGTTCAGAGCAATCAAATTTCAGCTTCATCATCTGGATCTTTGGTCATGCCGATTGCTGGAAGAGGGTTATCTAATGATAATAGGTAGTGTTTGTGTTATAAATCAATCAATAAATATATATATAGCCAATCGAATTCAAAATAAAACTTACTTTTAATATGTGTCTATTTTCAGGGACCTCATGAGTCAGTCTTCGTTGCCAAATCAGGACAGAGCGGGACCCTCAGAGGACTCTTGGAAATCTCGATTCAGTTCTATTTCAATGAAGTATGAGTTGGTTAATGAAATGTTTTTTTTTTCCTCAAACTTGTTTTCCATGAGATGTAGGTTTTAGCAGTTACTGAATGTTTGCATGTTAATTATGTTGAAGATACAAAGAGTCGATTTCGAAGAGTACAAAAGAATGGAAGGATAAGTTTTTCTCTCGAAGCCCTTCAATGGCAGATATTGGTTCGGAAGTTAGGAGAGAAGTAACTGCTGGAATTGCTACTGTGTCCAGAATGATGGAGCGCCTTGAAACTAGAGATGATGATAATAATAATAATAATAATAACAATAATAATAGTAGCACAGCAAATTCTTCAGTCACAGAACGAAGCAACAATAATAGGGATACTCATACTCCAGATGATATGCCACTTAATGGCAATAACAATTCTGCTTCTTTTGCTGCAAGGTCGATTTCAAGTTAAGGTTTATAATATTATTGTTCAACATGGTGCATCCTTCCTCAGCATTTCATCTTTGAAGGTCAGTTATGTTTATCAACCTAGACATTGATGCATTTCTATCTTATTTCTCAATCTCCGTTTCTTAATACTTTGTCGAGCTTGCTTGGCATGTATAGTTGACTTGTGTTACTTGTAGTTTCACGTATCCAACATAATCTTCACAATCAGTATACCTATTTCTGACTAGATTACTCTTTGCATGGGAAAATTGTAATTGTCTATTTCAATAAGAAATAGTACATAATTGAAGGAGCACAACAACATTTGGAAAGTTTGTGAGAATGTGCATGTAGTACCATATAATATGGAATTAGGCAAAAGTCAAAAGTTTTGAGTGTAATTAGGTTTAGACATGTGAAGTATATAACACAAATGACAAAAGGGATTTAGTTCGTAAATCTTGAAGTCGTGTTTATGAATGGAATGAGGATTCAATGCAAACAGCTCCAATTGATTTTTTGTGAAAAGGGAAAATTACGGCCAATAGGGTAATGTTTTTGGTAAACCTTTACCCCAAAAGACAAAGGCTGGTAATCGGTTGCCTTTGGATAAAAAATGTATAGGATAGTTCTGTGACCTCGGAAATAAGATTCTTTTAGTAATCGTGTGCATTTCAACTGGTAATCTTGTTTGTAGTCTTACATGTATTATGCATTTTTTTATCATACATCGTTGCTGCTTTGTGTTTATAAAGTTTTCTGAGAATAGTGTTTTTACGCTCAAACTTGGGGCGAGTTTTGCCTTCCAATTTCCGTCTGTTTGTTTGATTATCAAGTTTGGCTGCTATTGAGATGTATATAATGATTAAGTTGACCAGGGATTGATTGGAATTTCAGGTCTATGTTTCTTTACTCCAAATATGACATGCTGAGGAAGAGACTTAAGGCGAGAGAGTTTTTGACTGTTCTTTAATCCCAATGATGGAGAGCAACTTTTAGCGGAAGAACATTTAGAAAACTTGCATATTCTCATATATAACTTTATCTATTATCTACCTGTAAATTAAATTGCAAACATGGATCTGCCACTGAAATTTTCAGAGGTAGATTTTGCCAGAAATAGCACGCTGGAATACTTTCTCTTTCATTTTCATTTTCTTTTTGTTTTTCTGAATCGATGCCTGAAACTTATGAAGCATTTGATTCTTCTTCTGCCTGGAGACGGTTTCATATGCCAACGTCCTCGGCTTATTATAATATGTCTAATACATTAGTGAATATTTGGTCCAAAAATTCTGAGCTGGAGAAGATGAATGGAACCAGAATTATTGGATTTGTATTATCTCTGTTTACTTTTTATTCGTAAACTTTCATTGCTTGATTTAAAGTTTATAAGACAAATCGAATCTGAGATTCTAGTGGATTGGGGATGGAGAGATGTGGGTTCGAGCATCATCTGATTTTGATGGCACTGGTGTCGAAAATAATGAATTTACGTCAATAATTCAGAAAGAAAAGCAGAAATATATGTAAGAAGGAAACAAGTCTTAGATGCAATGCAACACCAGTTGAACTATCCGACAACTAAATCATCACTTCAAGACATTAAGACAACTAAGCTCTCGTGTTGTGTTGGCATCAGACAAAATAACTGTCTATATGTTTTCTTTTTTTTTTTTTTGGGAATAATTGTCTCGTTTTTATATGGATTTGGGCCTGACCTTTTGGGCTTCATTTTTCGAGTTTGGAAATAGTAATCACTTGGGCCTCACTATTCACTTAATTGCTTGTGAATTCTTTTAATAAACCGCTATTAAAGCATCAATATCTTAACATTGGTCTAATATTTATTACTACTAATAAAACATATTTATTAATTTATTTAGGCTTGACGACGAAGATTGGCGAATTTTTCATCTAAATTAAACTAAGAAGGGCTCGTGATAAATGAGATCCAAATTGAAACTAGTGGCAAAATAAAGGGAATGGGACAGGAATAATTAGATGGACCACATGCCCTAATTTAATTCCCCATTTATTCCCACTTTCCCTATATATTAAATGCAAATTATTTTAATTAACATTCGGCACCGACAGCCCTCGCCCCGTACTTTCTACGAAGTATGCGTCCATCAAATTCTAAAATTTTATATACTACTATACTATACTAGCGGACACATTACAATCTTTGATTAATCTATGAGATTCACTAATAAGATCAAATAAATATATAATAAAGTATGAAGGGACTTCTGTGGTTATTGATCGAATATCTTTATCAATTATTCAATTATAATGTTTTTATTTTGGGAGTTTAATTTCTTAATTTAATGACAAATAATTGTAAAATATTAAATCTCTTCTCATTAGAAAAGATTTGCATATCGTACATGCATCTCTTTCATATATGGCATAAAAATTCAACTCGATCAATGTGTGATCCATAATGAACTTGACTAGTATGAGAATTTTGAGTACATAAAATTTCGAATATATAAATATAATTCCACATGTAAGTCTCGAATTGCTTTTAAGCAATTTGAAGAAGCTGTCTGTCACAATAAAGTTTTATAAGCACAAATTTGTGTTCATATTACCCATTTCCCCACCCTTTTAGGTTATATGTTATTTTCTTCCATAAGATACAATAATTTAAATATTAAATAAACGAAAAATTTACTATTTACTAAGTAACTTTGAAATTATTGAAACCGGCAAAAATTAGAATGAAAACTAACACACCAACAAGGTAGAAGCTGTTGCTGTGTCCGTATCTTCGCATCTATGTATAACAGTATTAATGAATATTAAATCTGAAGCTTGGCCACAGGACAAAAACTTCATTCACGTTAAAAATGCATCTCTCGTAGTAAAACATTATTAAATGATTAGATGTCCAAATTTATGACCAACTACCAACCTTTACATGATTTGACCCATAAAAATAAAATCGATCAGTTCTTGAAAATATATATTGCAATCCCCATAATTATCATTGCTAGCTATTATTTTTTGTTTTTGTATATGGAAGCATCTCTATGGCACAAACGCCACTTAGATACACGATACATGAACCAAGCTTGTAATTTGATTTTTTAATTATTCGATAAATTGTTAATTTACAGTATAATATATGATGCAATGATTTGAGTTTAATATATATTCTGATTGAATTACAGTGACGCATTCCACACTTCGATAGTGATAATAGTTTGAGGAATTATATTTAGTTACTCTGAAGTTTATTATAATTACAAATTGATCCATATATTTTGATAAATTATTATATAGTTTATTCAAATTGAATATTCAACAATAATAGTTATGCCTATAGTCAAATTCTATGTTTGTCCTTTCTCTAATTTTTATCATTATATGTGGAAAATAAAGATGCTTTTTAACTTAAAATTAAATACAAAATTAAGGCAAATGCATAAAAATTTGTCATAATGTGATATGACTGTAAAGATGTTCCATTTAGGAGAGCTGTCGTTAGTGAGATGTGAACATCGGACGGTACCAAACGCCGTGATATTCACGCGCTCACATATGAGCGTGGGTTTATAGCCAACTTAGAGTAGAAAAGATGGCACATATTTATTGTCCGACATTGACAGCTTGGCTGCCGCTTGCCGGTTTGCTGACGCCATAAAACTCGACTCGGCTTCGTTGCCGGAGCCAATGCTTTTAACCAGCAATTGGCTTGGCTTGGCTTGGCTTGGCGTAGCCGTGATAGCGAATTGAGTTTGGATCTGATGGGAGCAGGTGTATCGTAACTTGGCAGTTTCTCAACCATTATGCATTACTATTTACGTTTTATTTTTATCACCTACACCTGCACGACGGGCACCTTTTTTAGGTATTACTACTTTCAGGTTAATGTCAACATTGACTCTTTGTAATTTTGCTACTTACTATTTGTTGGGCCAAAAACAAATTACCTTAACGGTCCCTAACGTTTCGGTTTTATATTACTTTAGTCCTTCATGTTCCAAAATATTGTAATTTAGTCCTCAAGTTCTTATATTACCTCACTTTGGTACGCCTTATTTTGTGTAAAATAAATAAAAAGTACACATGTCCTTATTTTTTGCAAACCTAAAACATGTGACAACTTCTTAGAAAAGCAATTCTCCTGAAACCCGTCGGAGTAGGGACCAAAGTGAGACAATATAATAACTTGATGGACTAAACTACGACATTTGAAACGTGAGGTACTAAAGTGATACAAGAAATGAAACATTAGGGGTCATTACGGTAATTTTCCCTATTTATTGTGTTTATGAATGATTAGGTGTTTTGTACTACACAAGCATCCATGTCAATTTAACTTACTTTTATTGGTATTAATTATTGTGGTACAATTCTTTGATAAATTCTGTGAAATTGAGTAAACTTATTTGTTGAATTGAAATTAGTACTCTGCTGAAAATGATTTATCAGGGCTTTCAGTATCATTGCACATAAAATTTGCACTAGATGAAAGATATAAATCGAAAATGACTCATGGTTTTTGAAATAATAGCATGTTAGCCTGTCATTAGTCTTTTCTAAATTTGTATTTATAATTTGAGTTATACTCTATAATTTGGCTTGACATTTTACTGGATACTAGTAAGCTTTTAAAATGAAAATTTGGTATGCGTTTTATAAATCGATAGATATATTATTTTATGGATCTTTCAATATAAAAAATATTACACTTACACTCTCTCGATTTAGGGATAAATAACAACAAGACTCCATCAACTATTGAAAATTACGAACAATTCCTCTAACCCAAACGAAAACCTAATAAATTCAATGGAAAGTTACAAAATGACTAAATTACCCATAATATTTTTCTTATAGTATTTGTTATACGTGGAATGAGCGAAGTAATTGAGTTGTACTCCAATTAATAAAACGTTAGCTTCTATTTGAAAACAAGAGAATGACTCACGGCAAGATCTAAGCGTTAGAAAGAACTATAGTCAATAGAGTGTCTTTATAATTTCTAATAGTCGAGAGAATCTTGTTATATTTTTTTCAAAGTCGATGATGTTTTCATATAATTATCTCAAAATGTAATTCTATCAAAATAATGTAAAACAAATATAAATAGTAAAAGGGAAAAAGAGAAATTGAGCAAAAGCCAAGAGACAGTTGGCAGTGGCTCAGCCAGCGCGCCACCGCTAACTCTCCACCTGCCGCAGAGTCCGTGTGGTCCCTCCCTCTTCCAGCCTGTGCCATGCCATTTCCCAATTTACCCTTCTTTAAGAATTTCTTAAACTAATTATACAAAAGAAAATACCTAAAATAAAATCTGATTAATCAACTTATAATTATGGTTTTACTTTGTTGGGGGTTTCGGCCCCCAGCTTTCCATTTTCCATTTCCCTCCTCCTTCTTCACCTCTACTTTACTCCCTCGCCTTTTTGATTCCCAAGCAATCTCTAATTTTATTCTCTTTTTCAGCTAAGATGTGTCTTTCGCACCATTATTTTCCTTAATTCTTTAATAAAAATTAGTACATAAGTTTCACTCGGAAACAAAAATATATTGAATTAAATATCTCCTAAGTCCAAAAGTAATAATTAATTTACCCAAAGTTCCAAACTCATGTCCCACAACCCAACTTTCGCTACAAAACACACGCATACACAGAGAGAGAGAGTAATCGAAAAACGACAGCGTATCATCTCTTTCCTCTGCTTTAATATTCCACCAAACAACATAACCCACTACCCAAAGCAAAGCTAAGTCAGTGCACATTCTCCTCTCTCAGAGAACCCAAAAACCTATTCTTCTAAAGAGAGAGAAAGGAACTCAACTCCATTAATATATACTTCTAGAGTGAGAAACTCAATTTTCATCACAGCGTCATGGATTCTCAGATCTATGGCGTCCCTAATCGCCTATTCCTCGTGTTTTTCACTTTTCTTGCCGTCACCGCTTCTGCATTGCCTGAAAATTCGACGGCGAAGGCATCAAACTCCGGCGGACAGATCAATTCCAACTCCGTTCTTGTCGCGCTTTTGGATTCACACTATACTGAGCTTTCGGAGTTGGTGGAGAAAGCCCTCCTGTTGCAGACGCTTGAAGAAGCTGTGTCAAAGCACAATATTACCGTTTTTGCCCCCAGGAATGAGGCCCTCGAGAGGGATTTAGACCCTGAGTTTAAGCGATTTTTGCTCGAGCCTGGGAATCTGAAATCCCTTCAAAATCTGCTGTTGTTTCACATGATTCCTTCTCGCATTGAGTCGAAACACTGGCCTGTTGGGTCAAACAAGAAGAAGCCAGTTCATCACACTAGCCTTTGCCCCGATGCCCACGATGAGAAGATTCAACTCCGTGAGAAAAATGGGCAGAAAATCGTAGGTATGGCCAAGGTTATTAAATCGGACGATATTATTCGCCCCGACGGAATCATCCACGGCATTGAGAGGTTACTGGTTCCCAAATCCGTACAACAAGAGTTCAACGCCCGGCGGAGCTTGAGAACCACCTCCGCCGTTATACCGGAGGGCGCGCCAGAAATTGACCCCAGAACCCACAGGCTGAAGAAACCCGCACCACCGGTCCCAGTCGGCGCGCCACCGGTTCTGCCCATCTACGACGCCATGGCACCCGGTCCATCCCTAGCTCCGGCGCCGGCTCCAGGACCCGGCGGACACCACCACCACTTCGACGGTGAAAGTCAGGTGAAGGATTTCATCCAAACACTCCTGCATTATGGTGGGTACAATGAAATGGCTGATATTTTGGTGAATCTGACCTCACTCGCCACTGAGATGGGAAGACTAGTTTCTGAAGGATATGTGCTAACAGTTCTTGCACCAAACGATGAGGCCATGGCGAAATTAACGACAGACCAGCTGAGTGAACCCGGAGCGCCAGAGCAAATCATGTATTATCATCTGATTCCGGAGTACCAAACGGAGGAGAGTATGTACAATGCCGTGAGGAGATTCGGGAAGGTGAAATATGATACTCTGAGATTGCCGCATAAGGTGGCGGCGGAGGAAGCTGATGGGTCGGTCAAATTCGGGCAGGGTGAAGGGTCCGCCTATCTGTTTGACCCGGATATTTACACCGACGGACGAATCTCCGTTCAGGGAATTGACGGTGTTCTCTTCCCCCTGGAGGAAACCAAGGCTCCTAAAGCTGTTACTGTTGCCAAAATTGTTTCTAAGCCAAGAAGAGGTATACCTTTTTTTCCTCTAATTTTTTAATTTATTGGTCGATAAATTCTTTACACTGTTCTTGTTTGTTCTGGGTTCTTTTTTAATTTTTGTTTATGTTATGATGATATAATTTCCTTTAATCAATTGATTGGTAAAAATTGGACATTTAGAGTTTGAATATAAGGGTTTTATGCTAGTCGCCGGAACTCATGATAATAGTTAAAGTTCTCGCCGGAATCTGTCATTCCGGTGTGAATTAGGTAGTTTCCGGCGGATATGATTTGGCTGTTTGCGTAGTTTTAGGTAATTTTATATGGCACTGAGATTAAATTCACCATAATCCATAATTTCATGTTTTAATTAGTTGACATTTTCTCCATCATGAGCTTGCGGAAATGACAATTTGATTCACACATTAATTAAACTACTAAGTTGCATATATACTAAAATATTCAATTAAATGCATTATTGTGGAATTTGTATTTCTATTTTGTCTCTTCTATGGTTTGCTCTAACTTGGGCAAGCTGTTACAGAAAGTCACAGTTCACTTTATTTCATTAATAAGGAAATGATAAACTGACCCATTCACTAATTTAACACAAGGTTTTAGTTTTCTGTCGGTGCAACATAAAATAAAATAGGATATTATCCTGTAGTGTCGGTTACACAGAAAGGAACCTTATGATTGAGTCAACATGTGGGTTTGGTAAACACAACTGGTTGATTGTATTAGGGTTGTATGATAAGTCTCATGGGGTAGAGCCCATGGTATCGGAACCAGTTTCCAGCCTAGCCCAGCTGTGGTTTTCATAATAATTATTGATCTTAAAGCTTCAATTGTTGAAACCAGCCTGTACAATTGACTTCTACTAGTGCCCACTTTATTTAATTTTGTGACTCTAAAAATTTGATAATTTATCATTTTATTATAACTATTGCAGAATAAAATTGACTAACAAGTGGGTTTTTTTTTTCTTTTTCTTTATCTTATATTCTGCAGGAAAGTTGCTGGAAATGGCATGTACCATGCTAGGGGGTGTGTTCTCTACCTGCGATTAATTTCATACTCTGGAAAAATATCAAAAAAATTTAAAAAAAAAAAACGAAGGAAAGACAAAGATGCAGAAAGGGTGAGTAAAATTTATAAATGTATTGCTATTTTATTGGAAAATATTGTAATTTTTATTTGCTAATTAATAATGTCTTTTTTCTCTTATTTCTTCAGTTTTTTAGGACAAGATAAATAGTGGAGTTGGTTGCATTGAAGATGTTACACAGCACCACGGACAGGAGAGAGCGTTTTTTACTTTGTTACTTTGCTATAAATACTGTAATACTGTAATTACATACCCATTTTTTAATTTGTATTTAAGTTTGGTCTCTTTTCCTTTTTTAGTTCTTTTTCTTTCAAGGGTACATATATAAAGTCCATATTTTGTTAGTGTTGATCACGGGTGGGCTTGTTTGCCTTTGTTCTTCTTCTGTTTTTGTCTTTTTATTTTTAGGACAGCTTGAATCTTGTGACACTTGTTTCCACTTTTCCTATTCTTTTAATAATCGACTTTGTTGTCGTTGTGTGAATAGGAATAAACCTCAGTTGTTCATGCATCAAGCTCCTTAATTTGTTTTCAACACAACCAAACACTACATTGTACACTTAAATAAATAACAATATTAATATAATTGTTATAATTGAAATTGATTATTTTACCTTCTGGGTTGAGTTAAATACTATGATATACACAAGATTAGCGATAAATGTTCACAAAGTGATTCATATCATGATTGTATTGACGTGTTTATATCCGTGTGTCATAGGTTAAATCCAAATTCATATTATTCAGTATGGCTTCAAGCAAATTGTATCCTGCATGTGTTTATATCCGTGTGTCATAGGTTAA
The DNA here is from genome assembly GCA_958496215.1 of Verbena officinalis. NCBI lineage: Eukaryota > Viridiplantae > Streptophyta > Magnoliopsida > Lamiales > Verbenaceae > Verbena > Verbena officinalis. The sequence goes on along the minus strand of OY292390.1, from coordinate 28,582,406 downwards.
ATCCAAATTCATATTATTCAGTATGGCTTCAAGCAAATTGTATCCTGCATTTCGATTAGAGTCAGAAAATAGGGCAATGGTGGCAGGTAGATTTTAATTTACTGCACATACATTACAACCGACGCTGCTAAGATATCATAATCATTAGTGGTTGTTACATGCATTTTAATAATAAACACAAGAAAGCGACACCCAATTTGTGCTAAGATGATGCATGGTTTACTTTATTTTAATTTTTACGTAAGCTGCCCTCCCTGTATGAATGTATGGTTTATATGTATGCCCTAAAAGTTGAAAAAAAAAAAAAAACAAAGTTGACAACTACATTACAACAAATGAATGTTCTATTTACATTTTGCTTTAATTACTTTCTATTAGCTAGCTAATACAATAAACATTATTATATATATTTATTTACAAATAAAATATTATTTTGTTTTCATTATGTAATTCAAATACTCTTTGAAATATCACTTAATTTAAATAAAAACAATAATTTATAAGAGATAGATTACTGATAATATCATTATCCGGTACCCAACTACCATTTTGCTGGGAAATATGATAAATTATCCCCCTGTAAAGTTTCCTTATTACATGAATACCTAATGATATATATTAAAGGAACACTTTACACTCTTACAAGATTTCATCATTTCATGTAATGTAATATAAAACCTCGAAATGGGTGCAAATGTAATTTATTACATGATTTGTTTAGTAGCTAGGTGAGGTTATGATTATTGAGATGAGAAGAGAGAAGTGAGCTGGATCACATGTAATTATTATAAGTTGGTGGGGAATGGGGATAATTGAATACTTCTCTTAGTAATATAATACAGTGATATATAATGGAAACTCACTCTTCTATCATTGACTTTATTCTTTGATTAAGCATTGGACAAAGTCACAAAACTGTAGACTTCGTTAACAAGGCATGAGCGACGCAGGTTTTTGCACCTCCAAATTCTTCCATGTGCATGCCTCTAATTGCTCTCATATATGCCTTAAGTTAACATCTTAAGTCTGAATATACCAAAATTGATACAAATTATTAGATATAATACCAAAATTGAGAATAATGAAATTATATTAAAGTATAGTTACAGTTATAAAAATGATACCATTCCCTCCATTTATATGTCACACAATAAGAATATATTCTACCGAACAAGTGGCATGATCATGAAAAGCTCTGGAGTTTAGCGAATACAAAACTATATATAAACTAACTAATGAGCCGCAAATTTGTCTCGTTTAATTTGAGGAATAAGTTATTGTTAATTGTTAATTATACCGCTGAAATATATAATTAAATGAAATAATTACAATCAGATCCTTCGTACTTTTGTCTAAGTTCAAGAACTGCCCTTAAATTTTGGATAATCACAAAACAAATTGTTGAATTCAATAAATGTGGGTCTTGTATTAATCTAGACTATGATCATTTTATCTTATAACTCAAAAATGGAGTTATTATATATTTAACCTACTCATCGTAAAATATTAAAATAATATCAAACATATTTAAATAACAAAAAAATAATAAATTCATAACATTATCTAATTGGATTATTCTCTATGGATAACTAGTCCTAGAAAGTCTGTAACAAATTATTGAAATGCCCATTATACTCCATCTAATTTTAAAACAAAAAAATTATCCCTTGACCAAATTGACCCTCAACTACAACATTATAGTAATAAAAATGAAATATTCATTTTTTTTTTGTTAGTGTATTGAATTTATTTATATGTCATCAATGCGAAAAAGATATTTAGTCCAGTCCACCATACTCTTTGTTTGTGCACTACTCTACTACCTATCAATCTCATCATCAATGCAAACAAAGTGGGTGAGATATATTTTTCTTCTCCCGCTTTCAAATTAAAGCCTAAGCTCAAACTTACGGTTGGTAACTTCAGCCCTATTGGGCCTTTTCAGATAAATAGATAGATTTGATGGATAATAAAAGCTATGTAATGGGCCTTAGAGATAGACCTTTAAGACTCCAGAATCGTAACGGGTCCGGTTCTGGACCCGTGAGAACCGGCCCATTTCCATGACCCTAGAAGCTGGTACTTGATGGGCTCAGTATTACTGGGCCATGATCTACAAGGGCCTGCTAAAGTTATCTTCCCAATGTTATAGCCTATAGTGGATCCGTTGTCTTGCACACAGTCTGTTGGAACCAATGTTTTCAAAATCAGGACCGGAGGTCGAACCGGCAGCTTCATTGGTCGCCGGTTCGACCGGTTCAACAACTGATTCAACCGGTGTGATGTCATAAACAAATAATAATTATTTAAATATATAAATTTTAATAAATATAATATATAATACAATTTTATAATTTATTTCAGTTTATTTTAAATATATCATTATCTTATAACTTCTTTAAGCTATGTTGTATATTTCAAAAGGAATAAGCTACCAAATTGGGCAAATCATATCTTCAATTGGGCCCAAATAAGTTTGATTTAATAATCCACTAAGTATTCATAATGGACTTATAAGATGTCTTTTAGTAGCAGTCCACCAAAACCCATAAGTTGAATAGGGAATGGAGTCTCTTAGTTCCCTCAAAAAGTCTTGAATCAAATAAGGAAAGAGAATCCTTATGGAGTAGGTTTCTAGGCCCACGCGACCTTCAAGCGTGATCATGTCTAAGCTCCTATTCGAAAATAACACTAAATTGATAGCTTCTAGCTTCTTTTCTAACAACTTCTCCAATCATATACCAAAAGAGGTAAAGTAGTTCAATTCTCAACAAATATGACAAAATAAAAGAAAGAATGGGGAAAAATGTAATATTAAAATATACAATTTTACCACTTAACAGTTCACTAATATTGACTTGAGTGTTGGAGGTACTATGCCGGAGACAACCCCCTCCAGCCAAGTAACCCCTGTGTTCGTGTGTTTCAGGTCGAAGTCGTTCCTACCTCTACAAATTCAACCGTTGAGCTCGACTCTGTAGACGACCACGATCCATTACCAAAAACCAACTTCATCACGGATAAAGGTAGATTTTTTTTACTTAAAACTAAAACTATCATAATCAAATGCACTTATCGCCAAGAAAAAATGTTATGACTGTATCTACGTTTTTTTTTTGTTTGTTTGTGAGTAGACTGGAAGAATTTTCCAAAATAATATTTATCACAGATCGGGTTAACAAAATAGTACTGGTTTGTGGAGGGCTTCATATTTTAATATAATTCGAGGACCTGGTGTTCGAATTTGAAGAAATTCGAACACCAGGTATTCGAACTTTAATTTTGTTTTGTTTTTTTTTTTTTTGAAATATAATTCGAGGACTCGGTGTTCGAATTTACAGAAATTCGAACACCAGGTATGCGAACTTTATTTTATTATTATTATTTTTTTAAGTTCGAAGGCTGAGTCTTCGAATTTGGTCAGCCTCGTAGATTGCGCCAACGAATTCAAAATACAAACCCTACCTAATTTCTTTTCACTCTCACTTGCTCCTCTCAATTTATTTTCTCTCCGCACAGAAGAAGCTCTCTCTCTTAACCTGAGAACGGCGACGGTGGTGGCCGACGGCGATGGGCCGGTGGCAACGGCAGTGGAGCAGCGGCATTTTCTATACGTAAGTTCCCTTGCTCAATTTAGTTCTTTCTCAATTAGGGAGGAATTATGCTTGAAGAACCCCCTGTTGATTTAATTAACATCCTGATGGATGATGCCAGTTGTTTAGAGTAGCTTTTGTTGTTCTTTTCTTTGGCAAATTAATTGAGACCTATCAGTTTAATATTCCTTTATAAACAAACATGTTGATTAATTAAAAACTCATATTTAATCTACTTAATTTGTTAGTCACATAACATGACAATACATATGATATTTGATTTCCTGATAATTAAGTGATAAATCATGTTATATCCGACCTGTAAGATACAGTTACGAGTATCAAGTAAAGGATTGCATCAAAAAGAAAATTAATAGGCTCTTAAAACCTCTAAATTAGTTTGCATCGTAATATGATCAATATGATCCATGACTGAATTATAGTGAAAAAGAAAATTAGAATTCCTGGGAAAAATTTAAGCATCATGCAAGTTGATTGTTAAATAAGAGAATTTATATTTGTTCATGCAATTGATTTGGCAATTGGCAAATTCGAAGTATGTTATATTGATTGTTTAATTATGGTGTAATGGTAGATTAAATGGCCGGAGGAAATGTAGAAATGATGTCACACGGTCTGGAAGAGGATGATGTATTGTATTTACAAAAACTTCACCGTTTCCACCTTGTTTGTATGGGCGCTATTGATGAAGCTGTGACTCAAAGACATAGACCTACTGGGTTTTTTTATGATGAAGCGGATGGAAGATTAATAAATATACATGATAGGGTTTTGGAGTACTTACACGCCATGGGTTTTTATGGTGTTTATTGTTGCGGCAATAGAGATGTTGACACACACCTAATCACTGCACTTATAGAAAGATGGCGTCCGGAAACACATACGTTTCACTTTCCAATAGGGGAAGCCACAGTCATTTTAGAGGATGTTGCAGTGATATGGGGGCTCCATATACGTGGGGACCCAATAATTGGAACCGATACATATCCCGCTAAGTATAATTCGTGGAAAGAAAATTGTTTTGTAATGTTGGGATTTGTTCTAGTTGGTCGTGAACTAGATTGTTCTCGTCTTAAAATGTTAGCCATAAAAGCCCACATACAAAATACCGATATTGACGACCTGACCCCTAATGATATTGTACTACAACAAGCTCGATGTGCAACTTTACTCTTACTTGGTAGCTTGATGTGTCCTGATACTAGTGGAAATCAGGTTAGCCTTATATATCTCCATCATATGGAAACAGTTGAGCAGTGTCGTAATTGTAGTTGGGGAAGTGCTGTTTTGTCTTTCTTATATCGTGAATTATGTTGTGCCAGTCGTGCTGGCAAAACGAATAAGATACTTAGTGGTGCTTTGCAACTCCTGCAGGTACTATTTATTATTTATTTATTTAAATTGAATATTATTTATATTGTTATATTTATCAATTATACTCATGTAGATTTGGGCATGGATACGAATTAGTCCTACTTCGTCAATACGCCTATCCGAACGGTTCCAGACGGGACCGACCACACTTGCAAACGGGCGAATTTTGCCAACTCCTCTGCTTGGTGTCAGGTCTTACAACGTGCTCCCTTAAATTATTGAGGAACCAACCCCACGAGTTGGTTGATTCCTCATCAACCAAGGCAAATGCAAGAGGAAGGATTTGTTGGTTCCCGTCCATGCAGACTGCGATCATCAATTTGTGCTTGTATTTCGTGTACAAGTGGGTAGCATCTACACAAATAACTGGCCGACAATGTCGAAATCCATCTATGCAAGGTTTGAATGCCTAGAAGAAAAGATCTATCTTCTCTAATCCTCGCCGGCCACCTCCATCTTTATGATGTTTCCACTGAACAACTGTGCCTGTAAAAAAAGATTGAACAAGAGTGATTACACTACAATTCGATACTCTACATGATTATTACAAAAGATTTGACGAAAATAAACTATTACCAGGATTCCACTTTTGAAGTGCAGCCATGTATTGTGGCAGGTTACTGATAGAACTTTCCTAAGAACCATATAAATGTTCTTTAGCATGCCTTAAACCATGATATGCCTTTGAATATTCAATTTCATATCCGTATTGATCATTCACAGTTTGTTTGGCATTTTTCGCCGCGTAAGTATAATCGGTCCTAACATGACCCAATAATAGCCCTGCGATGAAATTGGTGTCAAGATTTGCATGGTCTCTAAGCATATAGTCGGTGTAACGACCCGAAAATTCCATAATTAATTCTTGGAATAATTATTCGACATTTAGTTGAATTTTATATGAAAAGATTTAACTTTGTTAGTTAATCTTAATTTATTATAATTATTTCAATATCTTTAACCTTTTATAATTATATTTTCTACCCTCGAATTATTCTAATATATTTAAACGAACCTACAATCTTCTAAAATACCCTTGCACTACCTTGAACACACCCACACTATCTTGAACACACTCACACCCTCTTGAACACACCTCTTGCACCCTCTTGGTTACATATTCAATCGAGAGAGAGAGAGAGAGAGAGAGAGAGAGAGAGAGAGAGAGAGAAGAGAGAAGAGAAGGAGAAAAGAGAGAAATTCCATTCCGAATTCGTTTCTCGACCAATTTAAATTCCGAGACCAGATTTATGATCCTCATTCGATTCTTTATCGGTAACCTTCTTTCTCCAATTCGTTTCATCCATTAAATCTTTCAATTTTTATAGTTTTTATATTGAATAAATATTTGATGAATTTCTTGATTCGTAGGTTATAGTTTATCATTTTTAGTGTAGTTTGGATCAAATGATAGATACTAATGTGTACGATGCATGAGTGTGAATTTTACATGTTAATTTTAGCCTTAGAATTCCCCATATTTGATTTTTGCATGAAACTTTCGAGAAAACCTTAAAAATCGCGTTTCTGCACCTAGGTGTGGGAACCACACGGTCCAACGCACGGTCTTGCTCAAGACCGTGCGCCAGACCGTGCACAACCCTTTAACCTTGCACCGGCTTGCGCACGCCGGTGCACTAGGCTGTGTGCCTTTGTTTCAGCCTGCACGGTCTTGGTTGCATGCTCAAGACCGTGCACAAGGCCGTGCGTTAGCCCGTGTGAATGCCTTAGCCAATTTTCCAGCCTTTTTCCTTAGTTGCTCACGGTAATTGGGTCAAATGATCAAAAATAAAAGTTGACTTTTTGCATACGACCCCCTAAAATCGAGACGTTTTCGCCTATAGCTTCCTTATGATTCAAGGATGAATATTTGGTAAAGTTTTCAAAATTCCGATCTCGTTCGGACCTTGAATCGAACCTTTTTCGTTTAGGGCTTTTCCCCCAATTTTTGAATGTTGTCCGAAAAATCCGAAAATCGCATGAGTGCTTCTTTATAATATTATATGCATGAATATGCAATTAGAATTTCAATTGAGCATGTTTATCATTGTTAATTTCGTATTTTTAGTTTAATTGATTTAATTGTATTTTAATTGTATATTCATTTGATACATGTTTATTGGTTTTAATTGCAATGTAGTCTTTGTGAGTCGTTGTCGTGTTTTGTCTTATGTGGTTTTGTCGTTTGTTAGTTTCAGGCTGTCTTGTCAGGACATTGCTTGGAGTGTCTTGTCGTTCCGTGTTTCCAAGTGAGGGTTTTAAAATATTTCAAACGGAGTAAGAATTCTTTTTATTTATTGTGAACTCCCCTTATGTGCTCATATTGCTTTGTTTTCCTTTCTCGTATAATTATTAGATATTTAATTTATATTTTAAGGTTGATCTCAAATGTCTTAATATTAAATTGTACTTATGAGTATCCCTAAATCATTTTATTTTCATAAGGTAGGTAAAATTCTTTCTTTTAAACGTGACGGTTTGACTTAGGATTCAACCCCTTTGTCGTCACTCAAACTTGCCCAAATTCAATTTATGTATGTTTTTCAAAGCGAGCAAATTCGTAACATTTCAAAATGGGGCCCGGGAAAGTATCCAGAGGTTATACCTGGGGACGAGCGTCTAGGGGTAATCCGAGGTGCTTCTCCCAAAACTAAGCGTCAATCGTGGCCCGTCAGGAGTTGATAGCCACGGTTGGGAGCGATGGTGGACGTTGCATTCGTTGCACGTTTTCCTAAAATTCACAGTCTCCCGAAATAGCGATTCGGGGTCAGAGACCGGTGATGGAGTTACCAGAACTTGAAGGGGTTATAAGGAGGAACAGACCCATTTCTCGCTGGGATATTAATTGCGTGCATGTTACTGCTTTAATTATTTATTATCATTATTTAATGTCATGTATGTAAGTCGAAGCACGATCCGGATTTTCTTCAATTATGCAAATGTATTTTCATATATATATATAATTAAAACCCGGACACGTGGCTCGTACTTGTTCCCTCTTGACCTTCACTGAGTGTTTTTACTCACCCCCACTATTTTAATTCTTACTTCAGGTCGACAGGTGGCGTTGTCACCTATCATGTCAGTCGGCAGCAGCAGGTCTAGGTTGGCTCGTGTGTCTTGTCTTGTCAGTGTCCCAACAACAGTCGTGTCCTTATTATGAACTTATTTAATTATGTATCCCGAATTATGCTTTATAATTACGTACTTACGTGCCCCTGATGTGGGATAGATTAGACTGGCCATGAATGGCAATTATTATATTATGATTGAGAATGATGTATGAATTACGTGGCCGTGGATGGCTTATATGTTATTTATATAATTGTTTATCTTCCGCAACTCTGATTTATTTAATTATTTATTGCTGTTGTTGTTGGGCTGTCGTTTGCTGTTGCTAGTTTTGCTTGATTGATTGCCGTTCGCCGGGATGGATTTTTAAATGGGGTACTTATACCTCGTTTGAGGGTTTGTCTCGGTGCGGATGTGGTGTCCTTTCTCCGGCCAAGGAAAGGGGCGCTACAGTCGGAGTTGCATGTGTGATCTCCATCGTAGACAGTGATCACCCAAGTACCCAACTTTTTCTTGAGATGTGCACGAAGTGCCCACGGACATCCCGTCTCTTCTTTGTTTTTACAGACAACTTTCCAAAATTGTTGTGAGCTAAGTTTAACAGAAAATTATTGCTTAGCCCATCGAATATAGTTGTCATTTACGACAGCTTGAACGTATTTTTTTTATTTAAACGTCATTCCCACTAACAAATCCCCAGTGATAGAATCATAAAACTTACACCATTTACCTGGTGGCAAATCCATGGAGTCACCGTACATTTCCAATCCAGTGGTATGATAGTATGGATATACATGATGGAGATGTGGATCTGTGCTACCATATGGCATACTTGATATCCCGTAGTTTTGTTCGTTGGTGTTGTGATACGCTAACACCTCTTCGACAACTGAAATCTCATCGTTGTGGTCAGCAACTACCTGATCGGGCTCTTGCTCATCATCATCGTTTGTCTCCAAATCAGACATAGCACCTTCTGGTTGTGGGAAAACATCGGTCTCGTGACCTTCTTCAATTGGCTCATTAGGATTCTCTCCTGGTTCAAGTTGCTCTTCAATAGGAATGTTGTGTTGTTGACTAGAATGGTAATTATTGACTCCCAATGATTCGAAACCTCGGCTAATTGAAGGCATGTCTTGGGTGAGCAATTCGGTATAGTCTCTCATATCAGCACTCCATGTTGCATCGACGGATTGATGCGAAAAAATTGGGTCGGCTACAACAAACACCTTGAAAGACACCAGGTGAGCTTCTGAACTGGTGTAGCAAGCAAGAAGACTATCAACAGTTATTTGGACGATAGTTTCTAAAGGTGGAAATTTGGCCAAGAACCATGTTGAGAAAAGCTTGATATTATATTAGTCACGATCCAAACCAATTATACTGCATATTTCTTGGACAAGATCTGAGAATGATATTGAACGTGGAATTCTTGTTATACTTGTTGGTGGTTGATCGTAAGAAACTGAGTGGTTTGATTCAGTGAAATTTCCTCCATAATACACTAATAACCCAATGGGATCCATTTGAAATTAGTGAAAATAAAAGAGTTGTATTTTTTTTTCAGAGAAGTATCTCAATTGCTTTGTTGCAAATATTTGAGAAGGGATATCACATTGGCTGAATAATGGTTGCTTAAATAAACTTCAGGGCATGGCACACCTATCACCCACATTAAAGTCTGAGTTGACTACTCACACCAATCTTCTTATCTCACAACACAAAAAACGAGAAGCAATAATGTTACAACATTATTTGAACACACCCATCACATACATTAAAATCTAATTTGACTACTCATACCTGCCTTCTTATCTCACACCCAAAAATTGAGAAGCAATAATGTTACAGCATTATTTGAACACACCCATCACACACATTAAAGTCTGATTTGACTACTCAAACCAACCTTCTTATCTCACAACACAAAAAACGAGAAGCAATAATTTTACAACATTATTTGAACATGCACACCCATTACACATATTAAAGTCTGATTTGACTACTCACACCAACCTTCTTATCTCACAACACAAAAAATGAGAAGCAATAATGTTACAACATTATTTGAACAATACCCATTACACACATTAAAGTCTGATTTGACTACTCAAACCAACCTTCTTATCTCACAACACAAAAAACGAGAAGCAATAATGTTACAACATTATTTGAACACACCCATCATACACATTAAAGTCTGATTTGACTACTCACACCAACCTTCTTATCTTACAACACAAAAACTGAGAAGCAATAATGTTACAGCATTATTTGAACACACTCATCACACACATTAAAGTGTGATTTGATTACTTACACCAGCTTTCTTATCTCATAACCCCAAAAACGAGAAGTAATAATGTTACAACATTATTTGAGCACACTTACATCCAAATTCAGACTTGATTTGACAACTCATACCTCTCCTTTATATCAATATATAAAAAACAAGATGTAATAATATTGCAGCAGCATTGTACAACTATGTTTCAGCCTTTGAAAATGTATAAGCATGCTATTTCAGTCTGATTTGACTACACATTTACATCAGTGTACAACTCTATTTCAATTTTTGAAAATATATGAACAACCATTCTTGTCTTCCCCTTCTTCCTCAGGAAATTCAAAACCTTCTTGCCCGAACTATCTGTCTTTTATCCCCGAACCCCCCTCTCGCACAGAGAAACAAAAACAAGCAAAAGATGAGGAATGGCCGAGAGCGGATCTTTTTGGATATATAATCCAAGTCGAGAGTAGAGTTACGGGAACAACCGTCTGATGGAAAGCTGTCCATTCCATAGAGGAGAGACTCGCTGACCCACTAGTGGTTTTAGTTGGTAAAAAACAACAGGTTCAAGACAAAGGTATGTCACGGGAGATGGAGCGAAAGCACAAGGCTAGTTCTCATCAACTGAGAGCTCCACTCCAAGAGAGGGAAAGCAGCACAAGTTGAATTCAATCATGCTATTTCAGTCGCATTAAAGCTACATTGTCACTTCAAACATTATTGAAGTTAGAAAATACTGATCATTTTTAAATTTATTTATTTATGAATATCTATAATTACATAAATAATTTAATTTTTATAATATTAGGAGACAATAATTCAAGATTTAAAATAAAGAATTAAATTCACATAAAATAAATTTATTTAAAAACAATAATATGAAACCATGTTGAAACATTATAAACCCCAATTTATTTACAGTCAACTACCGGTGGAACCCTAATTTAACCCTAATTTAAATTCGAGTTCTAGGTGCTCGAGTTTCTGGCTCAAATTTAAAAATTTATTAAAAAAAATAAAATAATGAAAGGTTCGTAGATGTGGTATTCGAATTTCTAGAAATTCGAATACCTCATCCTCGAATTTTAAAATTAATTTTTTAAAAAAAAATTAATTGTAGCTTCGTGGATTGAGCATTCGAATTTCTTCAAATTCGAACACCCTAGAAATTCGAATACCTCATCCTCGAATTTTAAAATTAATTAAAAAAAAAATTTAATTGTAGCTTCGTGGATTGGGTATTCGAATTTCTTCAAATTCGAACACCCGGTCCTCGAATTATATTAAAATATGAACCCTCCACAAACCAGTGCTATTTTATTAACCCGAACTGTGATAAATATTATTTTGGAAAATTCTTCGAGTAGACTGTATCTACTATGTTCTGTTATGTTTTAACATTTGCAACAAGACAAAAGCTGACAAAGTCTTTAGCTTTCTTGCATCTTTTGAAGTTCAAATTAGCAATTGTACTTGTTTGTGCTTGAAAAAGTTTGTCAAACCTGCAATTAGAAAGTGTATGATGAACTATGAACATGATCAGGTGAGCTTATTACCGTTAATAGTAGAATACTAATATTCAAGTAAACAAACAGCCCACGAATTCGAATTGTCAGTTCATGTCATGACTTAATACCAAGTCAGTATATACATATACATATCCATTTAATTTATGGATCACTACTTCATATCCAATCAATTTATGAATCGTTACATCATACCAATTAAGTCTCTTTATTAGTCAATAATTTACTTCATTCTCAAATGATATGAAATTTTCCATCTACGCAGACAATCAATATATATGAAAAGAATTACAAGAAAAAAGAAGTAAAATGAGTGATAAAGTTGTAATTTATGTAGAAACTTGATGGACTTAACAAAGAATGTAACAAACTTCATATAACCAACAATTATATAAACTCAAACTTTAACATACAACAACAACAGTATTCACAAAAGAAAATAACAAAAAAGAAAAGGGGAGAGTTTCATGTTTGAATTCCTTGAAGAACAAAACACAATTGGAGAAGATGATTTTGTATCCTTCAACCTTCAACAGTGACCTGAGCAAGACTCAATCCATTATTGCAAGAAGAATTATTTTCAGGTCCTTCTTGTATACGATCCTCAATATCCGGCGTGCAACGGGGCCTATCTGTAATTTGCTTATCTTGGCCCTCAGTTTCTCCATGCTGCTTCACTTTTCTAGCAGTATTAGCAGGCTTCGATAGCGAGCTTTTGGCAGATTTCTTTAAACCAGAGCTGGCTTTGTCACCATTTGCTAATGGACTTTTTGGAGAGCTGCAATTGTTTTTAGTACTTACTCGTGGACTAACACATGAGCCACCATTTTCAAGGGAATTGCCCTTGTTCCTTCCAAGCTTCGGAGATTTTGGACGCGTAGTTGGTATCTAAAAATTTATTCGACAGAAGCAATCTCAAATTTAGATGACACCCGTTTGACTATGTTTGTAGCAGTTATATAAGATTATCTAGTTCAATATACCTTCTTGAGTTCAACTTTCGGGAGAGGTTCTTTGTAGAAAGTTGGCATAGGTGTAGCTTTAAATGCCAATGTCTTCCTAAGTTGCTTTATTTCTGCCTCCTGACTTTCCTAAACACCAGAATCCAACAACATATACAGGAAAGCAAATAAATAAATAAATAAATCCAAAGTTTTAAAATTTATTAAAAAATTGTGCGAGTGGATATTCTCGAGAACCTTTGATTTGGCCTGCAAATTAATAATTTCCTCTTCCTTGGCGTGTACTTTCTGCTCTATCTTCGAGAAGAACTGGTGATCAAGAGTCAAGAAAGATATATGTTATAGTTATTTAAAAATGCATTTATTTTTATGAAATTAGGTAAGATAAATCAATACAATATTGAATTTATAGTGTGTAGTGTACCTCTTTTCGTTTCTCTGCACGTTCTTCCAATCTGAAGGAGAAGGCTGCAACATTAATCCTCTGCTGTGTCCTGGGAGTAATATTTCTGGTTAAAGTACAAATTCATCAAGATTTCCTTCCAACAAATTCGAAATAAATGAATAAAAAGATGATCAAAATTAAATTTGTTGTCAGATATGAACAGTACGATGAAGTAGTGGAACGAGCATCGTCCTCCTTCACAGACGATCCATTGATGCTCGGCTCGGAATCTTTTTCGACGGATCTGCAATTGGAAGTAAATGTTTCATCAAACAGTGGAACAAATTAAGAGAATGATCTTACGTAATACAAATTGTTCATTGGTAACAGAAAATTGACAAAGATCCATGCTACTACTTACAGATCAGGTCCAGGCTTGGGGACAGTTCCATTAGCAGTTATATGCTTTCCAGACTGTAATTCGACACATAAACCAGAAATATCAGAGGGAAAGTATCATCAATGACAGAAATATACAAGGAGAAAAAGAGAAAGGGATATTATGGAAGGAAGAGAAAATTTCACCGTAGAATGACCAAGGTTCGGCAGAGATCGTCTGGTGACTGGCTTTCCTGCACCGGCGGCAGAATTTACTCCAGGAAACGGCTTCTTAACCGTTCGATTGATCCTGGGAGTAGAAGTAGCATTCCCGTTTGAAACCTGAGACTCAACTTTTGAACTATTTCTCTGAGATTGCTTGATGTCCGATTTAGACGGGTAAACTTCGATGCTTCTTTTCATGACATCAGAATGGCGGCCTTTTGCTGGGAATGATAAACTCTGGCTCAGGCTTGGTTTTGTACTGCGCCCAAACACAACTGATATCGAATTCGACTGACTTTTGCTCAATTTATTGTTTTTGGGGCCGTTTTTGGTCTTTGAAGATGAAATTATTTCCGGCTCAGATGAATTAGGGCTCAGTTTTTGTGTTTTGTCATCTCTACAGATTTCATTTTCACCACTGGTTTCACCGTGGGATTTCTCTACAATTACTTCCTTTTTGTCTTCAATTGCAACCCCATTTTCAGACTCCATTTTCGCAGAAACAAGTTCCTAAACAAATTACAGAGAAGAAGAAGAAGTGTAAGTACAATTTTCTGGCTTCCACAATTATACTTCCTGGAAAAGCAACCAGAGCATAAGAAGAAGCGATCAAGGAAGATGATAAACAGTGATGAATTATTGTTACACTATTGAAGAAAACACGCAAAAGGGATGAATGTGGGGATGAGGAAATAGAAAGATTACCTTGTTTAAGGTTTGTCTTGGTGGTGGGATTGATGGTGCCAGCCAAGTTTATGTTGTGGGAATTTGAATGGTGCTTTCTATAAGAGGTGATGTCTGTGATGAGAGAGAGAGAGAGAAGTTCATCTGTGTACTGTGTGTTTGATGGAGAAAATTGATTTTTTAAAAGGAGAAAAACGGAACGGATAGATTTGTAAGAATGGAAGGACAAAACTGCCACTGCCACTACATATTAACTTCTTCATAACTACCAGGCCCCGGTCTTATCAGAATTTAATTATTTACACTTACATTCCTTCGACTAAGGGATAAATACAGCAACACCCCCTTAATTATTCAAAATTACAAACAGATCCTCTACTGTAAAATCATGACTAAATTATCCATAACATTTTTGTTATAGTGTTTGCTATACGTGGAATGAGCGAAGTATTTGAGTTGTTGTTTAGTTAATAAAACATTAGCATTTACTTGAAACAAGAAAATGACTCACGACAGGAATCATAGTCGATGAAATATCTCTGTTATTTCCAATAATAGAGAGTGTCTTGCTGTATCATCTCCTAAGTCGAGGGAATGTAATAAATACTGCACCAAAAGATAGTGAATAAATTCCAATGTCGTTATTTGGGTGGGAAGATTAAAATGTATAATCAACTATGGCTAAAAGAAGGCAGCTTCATAATAACGGGATATTCCTACCGAAATCCAAATATTAGAGAATATTAATTATTGGAAAATATTAGCAGTCTTTCTGAATCAAATCTTCCGGTTTGTCGCCAATTATTGCCACTTGAACGGCAGCAGAATTGATGCTATCAGTTATCACATTAATTCACTGGTAAAATTATTTATTGACAATCTTATGATATCTTACCGAATTTAACAAAAAGTTAAAAGAACAAGATTAATAAATCGAAAGAGTACTCATTTCAATTTTCATGAAATCGTGATACTCAATATATGCCCAATTAGATTTCTAGCTTGGCCTGGCTTGAATAACATAAAATTTTAATACAAGAATACTACTTAGTTCCTGCAGTAAATTTTTTAATGAAGAATCGATGGCAAAGGGAAAATATTAGATCATGTTGAGCTTATTAAATGACATTGATTTCTATGTAGAATATGTACATGTGGAGCACGCAGGCCATTTTTTTCAACTTCCAGCAGTAATGGCGATAGAATTACATGGTCAAGTGACATGATCATTCTCTTTGATTCATTTAAGGTACTATATATTTTTATTTTATTTTCTAAAATTTAGTTTCGTTCGTTGATATTATAATTAGTCAATTGATGTACTACTTATTATTAAGTTTTATTGTTGAAAGAGACACATATCAATACTTTCATTGTCGGGATAGAAACGTAACCAAGGTTATAAACCTAACCACAAGCTAGCTAAGATAAATTAATTAGAATAGTCTAAGTCAAAACTTATCGAATTGACTAATCGATCGATGAAATAGTCACAACATACTCGTCATTAAACCCTCTCAAGCAATAATCCTTTTCATCAATTAATTTTTCACTTTGTTCAAAGATTTTGGTGTAGACCGACTCTTAATTACTTTATTTGGATTTCAATTTCATTAAGACACATCGATCAAAGAAAATATTCTTCCAATGCTTAAAGTAATTAAGTTGTCCCACATCGTTAATTGGGAGGATGAAAATAGTTTCAATTTATAAGTCAGATTTCAATTATAGTTATTAAATATCTTTTTTAGTTAATAATTTAGATCTAATTCCAAGTCTCGTTTATTGGGCTTGAAGTTTATTCTCGCGTAGCTTACCTAAACTCAACCAAACAAAGTTTGAAACTCTCATGCTTCAGTCGTTTCTGGTATGTTTTGTATGTAATTATGCCAAGAGTTGGAAAAAATGTTTGGCTAGCCACTTGCCATGGATTACTAAGAATTCATGAAAAAAAAAGAGTCCATAATTTTAGGACATGAAATATGTCTTGTAGTCAAGATAAGGGTAAGTCCTGGAGACATTGCACATGTACGTGCAGCTCAGCTATGCCTTGATTCTGTCTTCACACAGGTTTGCTCTTATTAATCAGTTTTTTCTGTATGTGCCAAAGAAAGGAAATATGGTCACTATTCTAATTCAAAGTTTCTTTCTGTTTTGTCACATATAAGGTATTCTTTAAATAAGAATTTATGAATTTAAGTTCAGAACTTTTTCTGGAAAAAACAAAAAGAAGTCGAAAGAATAGAAGAGATAAAGCCACTATGGCCCAAAGTTGGCTTGTTACTTGTTTGGGTTAATTACATTTCCATCCAAAGAAATTTGCTAAACTACAAATTATGATCTTTTTAGTTAAAATATCACACTTATAACCTACAAAAAACATCCAATTTTTAGAGTTTCGTTAGAGTTCTGTCAAAATTTTAACGGAATATTCCTAACGAAACCCTAAAAGTTAGGTATTTCTTGTAGTTATGAAACTCTTATATGATGTAAGTGTAATATTTTACCTAAAAATACAATTAACCCTTACTTGTTTTACTCCGTAATAATTTCACCGACAAATAAAGAATAAGGGAGAAAAGTTAAATCCTCCATTGAACCGAAAAAGAGATAGAAGGGCAGAAAGGTCATTTACTGTTACCCAAAATGATTGAGAGTAGCGTAACTGTAGCAGAACGTGGGGGACGACAAGTTTGGGGCGTCGGGGTTTGTCGTTGATTATTCCGACGTGGCACCAATTAACAACGTGATTGGTCCCACCCTGGACGTGTTACCACCAACCGTTGATCGTGAGTTGTCAGAACATGCTGGCCTGGCGAAAATATGATCTGACGGTGTACATTCCCTCTACCGAGAAATCTCATCCGTCAATTCCAAGTCAAATCATTTTCCACGTTCGAGAATGAGCCGAGATTATAATTGTGGGTTACGAGGATTTTGTGGGTGTTACGTTGTATTCAAGCCTGGCAAAGGCATATGTATGAGTTATGACAAGTCCTTCATTTAGCTACCTATTACTAATGTTTTGGCTCAGCTGACAACAAATGTTGAGTTTATGAGAAAAGTTTCAAGTTTGATTTCTCACTAAACATATTCGCTGGGAGGGGTGAGGAGTCTAACTGTGATTAAGTCCCGAACTGAATTAAGGGTCTTTAATGTAGGATTTTCCAAACCGATAACTAACAGAAAAAAGCTACTTATTACAATTATACGCAATTCTTCCATATTTACCACCTTTTTGACAAAATTGTACTTTTAATCCTGTAATTGTTGACTTGTAACAATTTTAGTCCTGTTACTATTACATATTCATTATTCAACTTTAATCTTGTAACTTTTTAAGTACCGCGATTTTAAGTCTTATAATGAAAAAGTACACATTAAGAGTTTTTAATCTAAGTATGATCGCATAAGTGATCAGTGATCAGTAAAAGGTTTACTCGAAGTTGATCTGGATTTGGACAAAGAAATCCGAGAAAACTTAATGATTGTCCTAAACAATTAATGGCTTGCAAAGACTGAAGTTTTAATTAATTCTTGGAAGAAATAGCACATGTAATGTTATAGTATTACATTTGATGCAGCTTTGTCTTGTTTCTCCTCAAGAGAGTATCCTAGGCATGCATGCCAATCAAAACTGATCTTGATCTTGTCTTTCTAATTTGTATTTTTGCTTTTTGTATTTTTTAATATAGACTATAGTTACTCTATCTAGCCACATGGTATTTTTGTAATAACTATTGGACATATTCAATGCACGTATATAAAATATCTAAATATTTATCATGTTACTTTAAAGAATATGTTGTTTTTCTTTTCTTATATTCCTAACAAGTTAAGAATATAATGTGCCTTTAAACTGTCGATATGCCAATTTACAATTAAGTACATTTGGTAAGAGGGCTCTACTTACTTGATTATATAGTAGTTCACAAGGTTGAATTTGTAATTTTCATACATCTTTCTTGAACTCTGATGCATGCATTCACAAGATAGGACACGGATGCGGTGACATACAACTTACCACCGCAAAAATGTCCAATATCACGACATTATATATAGTCGTTTTTTAGAAGTACTAGTGAATGATAACACATAAAAACTTCCTATTATTTAGGTTGGCATATAATTGTTTATACATAATTCAACTAAGTGTGCAGTGTATAATAGTTGATTAAAACTTTTAATTTAAAATGATAATTTATGGTCTTTCAAAAGAAAAAGACATTGACAAGGAATAGAAAAGAAGGCTTAGAGCCAGGAGGGGAGCAAGGTTGGCGGCCCCCTCCCCTCACCCTCTTCAATTTTTTCAAATCTTGTTTGCACTCCTATATATTTAGGAAAATTAAAAATGTGCACCCCTAAATTATAAATATTACCAAAGTACAATAAGAATCCCTTCCCCTCTCCCCTAAATTATATTTGTAATTTTTAGTACAGTAACTTAGCTTTTTTCATATTTGCTACAGAGAAACATGAACACAAACTACTGATTATTTTTAAATTTCAATCTGATTATTAAGTATACACAACATCAAGTGTCAATGGAAATATTATGCTAATAGATTAATAGACAGATCCAGATTACCAGGAAAATTCAAGAAGTAATTATGAAGCATCTGGATTTCATAATTATTTAAATGCTGATTACAATCAAGTATTCTAATTTGTTAATCTTTTACTATAAATCAGTGTCCTTTCTTCTAATCCAACCCTACAATAATGGAAATGGACCCATGTTTATCATCAAATTAGTATAGAGTATTTATTATTCATTATGAAATGCAATAGTGGGACCAATTTATAGCAATTCCAGGTTGAAATCTCACATAAGGTCGATTTCAACACCCCACAAAGATTGCATATTAAGGATATATACTATATTATTATTATTATTATTTTCCACATGATATTACCCTTCTTGGGATGAGCTTTAATGGCTGAAAACATGAAGTCAACAAACTATTTTGACTTTTAAGTACACAAACAAGGTCCACAAATAAATCTTATCAAGTTACGTTCGATGTTATGTTAGTTCAACCAAAATTATGAGTTTGGAGAGTAAAGAATCAATTTCAAATGAAGTTTCAACTCTTTGAAAGTTTAATATATTACAGAATTTGAAAGGCAACATTGTTTTTTAAGTCAACAAACCGGCGTTGGCTCTCTAAATCCAACGTTAAAATTGTTCTGAAACCTCTTCTTAACAAAATCTGCATTTCCCTTTTGCATCATGCTCACAAACTCATTATAGTCTATCTGACCATCCTGCAATAAATCAAAATAAATATCAATGCAAGATTTTTCTCAATTTCAATGCAAAGTATAGCGAATAAATCAGAAACTATGCCACACTTACATTGTTTTGATCAACTTCATGCATCATGTCTTCCAGTTGAACATCAAGTATGCCAAACTCTTCGCAAGCTTTTTGAAGCTCATCTAGTGTAATAAAACCACTTCCATCCTTATCAAAGTATGAAAAAGCTCTAAACAGATGATCTTCCTTCTCGATTTTGTTCATGTGCAATGTCGCTGCGATGAATTCTCCGTAGTCAATAGCACCATTATTATCAACATCTGCCTGTATTCCAGAAAAACATTAGAATCTGTATTGTATTGTTTTTTAAACTGGGATTGGAAGAAATACTCACAGCCTTCATTAAATCATAGATTTCAGATTCTTTTAGATTAGCTCCAAATCTCTTAAGGCCAATCTTGAGCTCTTCGAACGTGATATAGCCGCTATTATCTGTGTCTATCATTTTGAACATTTCTTTAAGCCCAGCAATTTCTTCTTCAGATAGACTTTCTGCAATCACCTGTAGGCAGGATACTCATTTCAAGATTTTGCAGTAGTTTAAAAGAAGATAAAGTATATAAACAAATATAGAAATAAGCCACAATTAAAGACAGAAATGTACTCTTTTCCTAGATAATAATCACTGTATTGACAATTAGTCATACATTTTTTATTTGAGTGAATTTTACATACCCTGAGAGCCATTTTCTTAAGTTTGTCCATAGCTGAGAACTGTTTCAAACGACTTAAAACTGCAGAATCGAGAGGCTTATCAAGAGCTACCCCATCAACCTGCACCCAAGGATGACCTGCAAAAGAAAGAAAAAAAAATCAGACTTTTGAATTAATCGAAAAATCTGTATTTATTGATCATCTCAGTTATTCGTTTTTGAGAAACGAAAAATATCTATTACTAAGTAAATTTTAATACTGCAATGACTCACATAGAACTTGATGAGCTGTTATTAATCGAAAAATCTGTATTTATTGATCATCTCAGTTATTCGTTTTTGAGAAACGAAAAATATCTATTACTAAGTAAATTTTAATACTGCAATGACTCACATAGAACTTGATGAGCTGTTATCCGTTTTCTTGGATCCCTTATAAGCATTCTCTTGACAAGATCCTTAGCACCTTCAGAGATTTTAGGCCAAGGATCTGAAGTGAAGTCAATTTTACCATGCAAAACCTCTTCAAATATTTCTTGTTCACTCTCTACATCAAATGAAATTAAATAAATAACTGAATAGATATATGTAAATGTATATGAAATATTGTTGAATGACTATCTTACCACCCCAAAATGGAGGCACCCCACATAAAAGAATATAAATAATAACACCAGCACTCCACACATCAGCCTCAGGTCCATAAATCTTACAAAGCACTTCAGGTGCAACATAATAAGGGCTTCCAACAACATCACCAAAGATTTCACCTATATAGCATAAGCATCAAAATGAACCAACTAAAGCAAGAACTTATGAAATAAGAGTGAAAAAACCATCAAGACAACATTTTTTCGACTATACCTGGCTTAAAAAACACAGACAATCCAAAATCAATAGCTTTTATAGGCGAATCCTCCTCATCATTAACAAACAGAAAGTTCTCAGGCTTAAGATCCCTATGCATTACACCCAAAGAATGACAAGTTTCAATCACACCAACAATCACTCTAGTTAACTCAGCAGCCTTTTTCTCAGAATAATGACCCCTTTTAACAATTCTATCGAAAAGCTCACCGCCTCCACAAAGCTCCATCACAACATGAACAGCAACAGAATCTTCATAAGCCCCCTTAATAGAAATCACATTAGGATTACCAGATAAATGATGCATGATCTCAATCTCTCTCCTCACATCATCCACATCATCTTGAGTTAATAATTTTCTCTTAGCAATCGATTTGCAAGCATATTCCTTTCCTGTTTTCCTCTCCACACAGAGAAAAGTGGTCCCAAATTGACCTGACCCGAGTTTATGACCCAAATTGAAGTTCTCTTTCAAGTGTCCTGTTTTGGTTCTTAGCACTGAATCCACTTGAAGGCCTACACTCATCATTCTCTTCACATTGTGAGGTTTCCTGGGTCTTGGAGGTTCGGGTTTTTCGTTTACTGTCTTGATGATAACTTGGTGAGGTCTAGGAATTTGACTGGGATGTGTTTCTTGTTTCTTGATGGGCTCGTCACGTTTTGGTACTTCCACTGGTGTTATGATGATGAGAGGCTCTATTTTTATGGGCTGTGATGGTTTTGTTTCCTCCTTCTCGATCTTGGCTGCTTCTGGGGGCTTAAGCTCAATAGCATCAGAAGCTTCTACAGCTTTTACAGAAGGTATGACGGTTTTTTCTTGGTTATTGTTGTAAGAAATCATGTCTGGTGATTTGGACCACCATAATGAATGTGAAATTGTGTAGAAGAAACCATCTTTGGCAGTCTTGCTGTTAACACAATTATTTCCCATCTGTATGTTGAACTGATTTCCTTCACTACGAAATTTCAAAATTGAGCACTATATGCATGCTATGTTTAATCCCAATATACCAACAAGAACAAATTGAAATAGAAGAGAAGGCAAGCCAGAAATTCTATATGTCTTGTACAATACAGTATATGAGCAAAGAATAGAAGGTAGTGTAAGTTAACCAGACGTATAAATTCTGAAAGAAATAATACAAATCACACTGTCAAGAAGCAGTGTTTCTGAATTCAGGATTTCAGATATTGAAAAACCATTAAAAGCCCAGAAAAGAAAGAATATTATTTTAGAAACCCGATTTCTCTATATGGACAATAGTCGAACAATATGTATACGTATGCAGAGCAAAGAGACCTTCAAAGGGAAAACTGCGACAAGCCCAGAAAATCCACAAATAACAACCCCACAAGAAAGAAAAAACAAGCTATATTTCAGACCCTTGTGCTATAATATTTTATATAGGCAATTGTCAAATTACATGTCCACAATACTAATTACTAAGTAGTAAGTAGGGGAAAGAAAGTTTCAAAGGAAAAACTGGCATAAGCCTGGAAAATCCCACATTATATTGGGAAATTGGACGAGTAAAAGGAAGAGTCAATCAGAAAAGAACAGAGGACTTGAGAAATTATATAATGAGAAATTGAAAAAGGAAACAACGTGGCGATTGGAAAAATGGAAGGGGTTTAGTGCTAGCTAGTTGTGAACAACTTTTTGTTTACCAAGTCATCCGGTTAATACTTCGTATGTATATGGTTTAGGGTTTTGTTCTGTTGAATTAAACGAGAATTGGAGAGAGACAGAGAGAACAGGGACAGGAGAAGGTGGCGGGTTTTTCTGTTGGAACCTTGGAATGTTTCCAAAGTGCATACGCGTTTTAATTAGTAAACTATAATTAAGATGTTCTTTATTATAATTTCAAGCAATAAATATGTCATTAATTATCCAACATTTTCAACGCAAATTTTCTGGATAATCCATACCATCATACTTCATTTTTCTCTTTTACTTTCTACAAATACAAATATGTATATGATAGTATTTTAGAGAAATCATACATACGCGTGTCGTTAAGTATGATAGTAAGTAGTTAATGCAAATTTCCCCAATAAATCAGCTTGTTTATTCTCATCACCCACATGCAAAGGAAATATAAGGAAGGATACGTCCTAATGACTAATGAGCAGATTGTAAATATATATATTAAAGCTATAATAAGATTAATTTTGGATATGGTTTTGATTATTTCAAGCCCAAGGTATCAAAGGCGTTGACTGCAAAAGTGGCAGGCCACTAAGCATAAGATGATAAGTATTTGCATATTTCCTTATCCAACTCACATAATTTGAATATTTGAACACAAATATATCTATGTAAGGTTTTCACGTAAGCCTGCAGCCGGCGGGAGCCGGGCTAAATACTTCTGCTACTTAAAAGTTAAAGCTACGTTATTTAGTTTCGGTTTCTACAACAACTTAAGTTAAATATATGATAATTAATATATAAAATCATGTAACGAATATATAATATGAATATAACTATCCAGTCATCAGACTCATCTTGGAGGTTTATATGGTTGGCAAACAAGTCCTTAATAAAGTCTAGCAGAACGCAACGTGCAACCACGTACGCCATCTAACCATAGAGGCCAGAGCACAAGTCAATATATTTGATCATATTTAAACGGGAGGAAACTATTTACTAGTTATATCATTCATAATCGTCTTGATCTCGAAACGTTCTTAGAACCAATTATAGACTTTGTTCAGATAGGTTAGTAGAATAAAAAACTTAAAACTTCTCAATCTCCGATTCAATCTTCTCTAAAATGAAAAAATTGAATATAAATCAAATTTACAAAAAAAATAAATAAATAAATAAATTCCTAAAGCTCTTCTTTGTGGAGTGGTCACAAGACCAAAATCTTAAGGAATAAAAAAGGAAACCTCGACCTTCGGTAATAATACAAAATCTCAATTGTCTTTATGTTGATCTTAAGGGCTATGAAAACTTTTTTTAAAACCCATTTCTCTAATTTGTTTTTCTCGCCTCTAGTATGCCTTTTCCCTTATTCAAAGGGTAGAAAATTCATTTATTAATATGACATTTTCCTTTCTTTATTTCTTTATCCTTGAATTGATAGGATTCTCCTATTGACTTTATCCTTTTTCCTTAGGATTAGCTTTTAGGACAGTTTTACTTTAGCAATTTTCCATGAATACATCCAGCCACAAGAAGAATCATCAATACTCAAGAAGCTAAAAAGAGCATTATATCCCCTAGTTAAGCTCAACTTATAGCTTCTATCATCATTATTAAGGAATCAGCACCAGTACACATGCAGTAAAGAATCAAAATGAACAGGGCAAAAACAACACCAGTCACTGCAATTACAAATAAGCTTCGAAATTAGGTCAAAATATATCATATAACCATAAACTTGTAAATCTCAAGATAGATTGCTTCAAACATCTCTTGCCATCCCAGAAAGATCAAAATCCCCATCAGAATTTTTCTTCGGAACAGCTTCTTCCTGAGGGGCACCTTCAACGGGAATTCCACGCTTAAAAGGCGATGGGAAGTCTTTATCAAGTATATGTGGAACCCCAACTGCATTGAAGAATTCATTCTTCATCTCTTCAGCTGCTTCAAAAAATCGGTTAATGCCACCAAAAAAGTCACGTTCGATGGCTTCAATGTCACTACGTAAACCAGGGAAGTTGTAAGTGGATCTAGGATCTGAAGACTCTAAGGAGAATGATCCTTTAACCATTTGGTCTGTCACATCTTCCTCAGTGTACTCTTTGTTAGATTGAACCATCTCACTTGGCCTAAAAAATAATTTTAAAAAAAAAGCCACATTATAAACAAATCATTGTAAGGCAAGATGTAGTATAACTCAAAAGTCTCGAATACATATATAGTAGATCTTATACAGAAAGCGCATATGTAACTATATTCAAGTGAATATTGCAAACATATTTCAAAATTTGAATACAATTGAACAGGAGACTTAAAAAGCAGACCATAAATTTACAGATCAACATACAACACTCATAAGAATCTTCAAACCAAAAATAACCAGTTGAGTAAATTAATTCCCGACCAGTAGATATAATTTAGATTGCAAGTATAGTTTACTATTGCAGGAGTATAAGCTTAAACCTACAGGATCAAGTCCTCAAAAAAACATTGTGAAAACAACAATATCTCTGGTTACTATTCTATTTCATTAATTTCCATAAGCAGGGCTTATGTGACAAGGCAAACTTTCTAGGGAAAAATTGAATATATGAAGGTGGGCAAGAAGCAATATGCCAAAGGAAAACAATGAACAATTAAGTATCAGTCTGCAACCACATAACCTTCATATTTGTATTTGTTCCATCCAAATTGATTATTTTGACAGACTGATACTTAATTGTTCATTGTTTTCCTTTGGCATATTGCTTCTTGCCCACCTTCATATATTCAATTTTTCCCTAGAAAGTTTGCCTTGTCACATAAGCCCTGCTTATGGAAATTAATGAAATAGAATAGTAACCAAAGATATTGTTGTTTTCACAATGTTTTTTTGAGGACTTGATCCTGTAGGTTTAAGCTTATGTGACAAGGCAAACTTTCTAGGGAAAAATTGAATATATGAAGGTGGGCAAGAAGCAATATGCCAAAGGAAAACAATGAACAATTAATTAAATTACTTTTTCAGAATAAAATGCATGCCAGTATTGGTACTATAGCTAAAAAGAGCTTCATGGAGCAGATCTTTAACATAATTTGCTCCTGAATTCTCCAATTGATATACAAGTTAAAAGTTCTGACTTCCAGAGTTTCTTGTAAATTATATTTGCTGTCAACTTCTCAAACATTCTTATCACCTTTGACTACTTTTCCAAGTTGCTCATGATTCCACTCATCTTTCCTGTCATCTCCTTCTGGCATTTTAACTTCTTTTATCTGTCTTTTTTTCTTCTTTCCAGTCTTTCTCTTATCTATTGGAGTGAAGCATTTGTAAACCAAGGCTACTTAAGAAGAAATCACAGGGGCCCCACTTATCTTTCGAAAGCTAATCCCATCTCCAGTTCCCAAGTTCCCCACCCGAGATTTACTAGTATAATTGGCCTGGAAAAGTAGTAACAGTGCAGGTGCCTTCCATTACAATCTTTCTTCAACATTACCTTTTTTTTTTAAGCAGCCCCTTCGTTACAAAATTACTCGTATTTTCTCAATCACGTAGACTATGAGGTTTTGTTCCCAGTTACGTAGAATTTCTCATAGAATATTCCTAAAGCTTTCGGATACAGAACAGAGGTACTAATGGGTACTCCTCTAACATGTTCAGAACAGAGGCAAATCTTCCACTTGTTTATCTGCTTTCCTCAATTTCGATAAAAGCATTCTCCATCTTCTCAACAGTTTCATGTGTTTTCCTTACAACAAAGGATCTATCTGTTTCATAACTATGAGAACACACGAAAACCTTGATCACAGCTAATTCATTTAGGATTCAATTTAACTGCCCGTTGTGCACAAGAAATACCCGTACAAAGAAAATTATTCTTCGGATTAATCAGACATAAAACATCGATACGCACGTCTACAACATACCAACAAAATAGAGTTACATGAAAGGAAAAGAAAGAGGTAAGCACAGTTAATCAAATTAACACAATATTTCTAAAAAAACATCAGTCCTTCCCTTAACTATCCGCATCATAAGTTCCTCAAGTAATTGAACCGATGAAACATATCAACATTCAATAACCTAGATTTTTTTACACACTAAAAAGATACCGTATGGGGTTCCAGTATTTCAGATACAATACTCGTATTTAATTTACCTTCCAAAGCAGTCTTTGAAAACCTGCTCAGTTTTCTGGCACCTACGAATGAATTTGCCTGGTTCCACTTCCTCTGTGCGGCAGTTCGACGTCACCACCTTCCGTGTGCCGCAGCGTTCGCCGTTAGCGTCTGAGGCGACGGGAAACTCGCTGCCGTCACCGGAGGAAGAGGAAAAGTAATCGGAATCATTATTCTTCGACGACCAACCCATCGATGCTTCTTGCAATTTCTCTGATGATTTAGGTGAATTATGTGTGAATTTGGATTCGCGGACAATCTGGAAACCGCTTTAACTTGCACAGAGGGGAAGGTCGGTCATTTTATAATGGAGGGCATTTACGGTAATTAAGTATGTGAATTTTGTGGGAATAAATAATAAAAAAAAAATTATTTGCAACTTAAACTTTTTAATTTTTTTTTTTAATTTGCAATCTAAACTATTTCGGGTTTTTAATTGCAGCATGAACTATTTAACTTTTTTGAATTTGCAACCTAAATTTTTCGTTTTTTTTTAATCTGCAACCTAAAACTATTTCTTTTGAAAGTCCACCAAGTTGTAAATGTTGATATATTTAGTTAGTATAGGTTGCAATTAAAACCAGGTTGCAAATGTTGATATATTTAGTTAGTACTAGCAAGAGCCACGTGCGTCGCACGTGGTCGTTCCATTTTTTAGTTAATGTCTTGCCTCTTATTTTTTCACTTTAAATCAAAATATTTTCTCACAATTTTAATCCTTATTTTCCAATTTTCTCTCCATTTATCAGTGATTTATTTTTCAATCAAAACTTAAGTATAGTACAAAAGAGTATTAATAACATAGAAGATGAATAGTTGAGTTGAGTTAGAGACTCAAATTAATAACTCAATTGAATTGGAAGAAGAAGAGTTGTGTAGAGTTAAAAACTAATTAGTTGAGAATCATTAATTCACTTTTTAAAAATAACTAATTAAATTCAGTAATAACCTATTAATATTATTAATTGAAGTGAATGAATTGTTAGCTAATGGCACTTTAGTCCATTCACAACAGGGAAAAAACACCTTGAAAAATCCACACTTTTATAATAGTATAGATAGATAGGTTGTAATTAAAAGGCGGAATAGTTTAGGTTGCAAATTCAAAAAAATAGAAAAGTTTATATTGCAATTTAAGCCCGAAATAGTTTAGTTTGCAAATTCAAAAAAATTGAAAAGTTAGGTTAGCAAATAATATTTTTCTCAAGTAATAAATTCCTCTTAATATGTAAATTTTTATTTCTTTAAAAAAAACATGTAAATTGTTACGTATCCAAAAAAAAATTATTTGTTAATTATTTCTAGATGTTAATAACAAGCTCCTTTGAATAAATAGTGAGTGAATATAATGAATAAATAACGAATAAATATATATTTTTTAAAAAAAAGAATGAATATACACCACTTACTAAAAACTTACAATTAATTAATTATGTATCATATTTCCTTATATACATTTTAAAGAAGATAATTTGAAAATGACATACTTATTTTTCACAAAATAATGATTAGTGGATCTAATATAAATGTTGTTGAATATATCGAATTTTGTTTAAAAGTTTTTATTAATAAATCAAATATAAGATCATTATTTTAATAATAGAATATATTTAAAAAAGCAAAACAACTATGTTCTTATTGTACTTAGTGGCCACCAGATATTACTTTAGATGTGGAGGTCTGAAGTTCGACTCTTTGCAATGATAAGGATCGAATATTTTAAATAAAAAAAAGAAAAATCTCTGTTCTTATTGTACATTGAAATGATTCCCAAATGAACAGTAATGGAGTACAATCCAGAATCACCCCATGAATTTAACCCTGAGAAAGAAAAGACCATAACATCTTCAAATGCAAGAGCTGTAATATCAGCTTCTCAAACTCTGCACTTGTTTTTCACTATGTAACAATCATATATGTAAAATACAGTATAAATGCACACTATTCCAAAATCCAAATGTACAAAGTTTAACTCAATTAACAGAGGCCCTTAAGCAGCAAAACCTTGACCTTTTGTTTTTCGTTTTCGTTGCTCCATTTCCGTTGGGATTGTTATCATCAGGAATTGGGAAATAGTTTTTTTCCAGTATTTTATGATTGATGGAAGAATGCAAAGCAATGTGGTTAGAGTTAGATGGACTGGTTGGTTGTTCTTGATCATCTGGTACAATCTTGCTTTGGTTTGTTTCCTTCGTGTGAGAATTCAACCCTTTATGCCTGAAAAAAGTAGGAATATAATCATTTATCAATCAAATTAATCAGAGGAAATTAGTGGCATTTATTGTTTCTCATGGCTGAAATATTCAACTTGGAATACAGTTTAATTTTTCAGATAAGCAAACAAGATACCTGGAAGCAAGATCCCCGTGATCATGCGAATTCGATTCTTCTGAACATAACTTTGAAGGATCATAATTTTGATAAGCTTCTGAGGACATTGATTCTTCCACAGCTTCCTTATGTAAGCTGGCTGAATTTATATTACTTCCTTTTTCAAAATTACCATTATGGCCCCGGAAAACGGAAATAACCCTGTCCAATGTTTTCAGAGCTTGTTCTACATCTGAACTAATAACTCCCTTATTCCTAATTTCAGATCTATACTTCTCTGTGTTCCCATTGGTCGGTCTCGGAGCTTCATTTCCCTCGGTGCTAATATCATATTCCTCCTTTTGATCATCCCTAAAGTTTCCCATAATCGAATTATCTAATGACACACTTTCTTTGGCACCCTTTTCTTGAATTTCCTCAATTTCATTTGGCTCATTTCTGTCTCTAACCATTTCTTCCTTAGCTTCTGTATCGATTATTTCAACACCTTCTTTTCTTTCATCTTCAAGAACAAGTGATGTGCTTTTTTGAGAATTTTCAGTATAAAGAGCCTCGCGTATACGAGTGTAAAGAGGGTCCTTTAGAGCCTCTTTAAACTCTTTATCCCCTTTAGACACAGAAGCAACTTCCTGTAATTTTTTCCAAGAACATCATGCATAAGAGGGCAAAGAATAGAATGAACATGAAAAATTAAGCAACTTTTGTCAAAAGGTTTTAGGGATAATTACCCAAACCCCCTTGAGATTTGCTTAAATATCAGAAACACCATCCAAACCTCAAAACCTTACATTACCCCCTGAAAAACCTTAAAAATACCCCTGAGAGAGGAGGAGGAGGAGGAGGAGGTCAGCAAACCTCAGGGGGTTCTATGTAATTGACCCAAAGTTTTATTTACCTTTTTATAGAGCTTGAAACCGCTACCTATGAGCTGCCTCGAGACAAAATTGATGAATGCTGGAGGAACAAAATCTAATTTAATATCCATGTTTGCTATTGTCCTGTAAAAAGAATATGTTAACAGCTTCAAAAATTCTCGTACAAATTGCAATGCAATTATTGAACTTTTGATAAAAAATATGAAAACTTGATATGGCTTACCTGAAGTAACTCCTATCTGCAGAAACCTTTTGTATAGCAAACCCTCCAACTACATCTATTCTTACTACATCCTCTGCATCCGGTATCCCGTCCCTCGTGAATCCATGACTACTTCTATCAATATTCTCCGAGTTGGATATCTGAATATTGATCAATCTTTTTAGTTTATTTTCTACAACTGAAAAGCTGCATGTTAATGTAAATCGAAGAAGCTATTCTAGTTTACCGTGTTAAGGAGCACGACTACAAGATCATCTTGGAAGTATTCAAATGCAAAATAATGTGTTAGGGCCTCTCTGCTTGATAATGGCCATGAAACCTTCATCCTTTCTTCCAAATAAT
Source organism: Verbena officinalis (assembly GCA_958496215.1). Taxonomy (NCBI): domain Eukaryota; kingdom Viridiplantae; phylum Streptophyta; class Magnoliopsida; order Lamiales; family Verbenaceae; genus Verbena; species Verbena officinalis. The sequence goes on along the minus strand of OY292390.1, from coordinate 28,551,479 downwards.
CACCATATAAATATCAGCATCCTAAAAATTAACTATTGCTAGCTAGCACCTCAAACAATAATTTCATGATGTTTTGCATACCTTAATAAAGATATTTGTTCACCAGTTCTAATTACTTTTATACACCGCGACGAGGCAACTTTGAAGCTCGGAATAGCACTCTGAGGCCACCATTTTTGGTAAAGGCCCGACTCCCACGAAACACAGAGACCTATACAAGTCATGAAAACAGATAAACTTGATAAATTATTTAACAGAAGATCAAAATATGAATTTTTTTTCGCAATTTTAATTCAGCTTACAAACATCGAGAGGCCCATCGATATAGCCTTCAGCAAGTAATGTGTGAAATGGGGTGCCCTCCAGTCCTTCGCGATACATAACTCGGAATTCTTCAGTGTCTTGTTTTAACTAGAAGAATAAGAAAAAGATCAGAAATTCAAAATTTAAAATCATATGAATTTTTCTTAAAATTCAATATTTGCCCCTAGATATAGCTTACTTTCCAGGCACCGGGCGACAGTTGGCCGGATTTTGACCCGTCGACATCATTGGCTGAAGCACTCCTCAACATACTAAGAGTATTGGACAACTCCTTAGTTCTTCTTTCCACCACATTCGCAGTACCCCCTACAAAGAACATATAACATAGTTTTATACTTAAGAATTACTGCTGATATCATAACTTTCAAAAAAATATCAAAATTAATTATAACCTTCAAGTTGCAAACCCGATTGCAAAATTTGTTTCTTGACAAGGGTCTGAAGTATTTCATCGTTTGTCAAATCTGGAGATGCAAGAGTCTTATCCAGCTTTCTTCTGTAATCAGAGATATTGCCTTTTCCTTCCATATTTGCATATCCAGGAAAGGGAGATGACCTCTGAATCTAAATCCTAGCTAAAAGAAGCAAATTTAAATAATAAAATTAATGGATTTACTCATACACAATCACACAGAAAACGTATCGGAATTTTTGGATATATGCACATGTTAAAATACGTAATATTAAAGTAAATTGATTTTTTTAGGTTAATTATAGCTTGATTACATGTTATATGAAACAAATAAACAGGGAAAACTGCGTGGAAACTGGAAACAGGTTTTGCCGTTCTGGCATACCAAGCGCATAAAAGGGAAAGAATATAACTTTTCTGCACACGTATAAAACCAGCATTCCAGTGAAAGTACTGAAATATATTATTATTATTACTATAATAGAAGATAGACAAACAGAATTACGGAAGTCGAATGCAGAGGTTGAGATTGGCTATAAGCAGGAATTTCCAATTAATTACGAATTAAATGCCAACAAAAATCTTGCCAAAGATCAAATCTTTCTTTCATCATACCTTTAAAACAGGAGATCGAAGTCAAAATCAACATAATCTACATAAACACACACAAATACACACTAACATATATATATATATATATATAACCATGTCAAGGATATTCATGTATTAAAAAGTTAAAAGCCAAACATGCATCAAAGAAAGTTGCAGTAAAAAGTTGGTAGAAAGTAAAAACTGACCTGCAGCTGTTTTCGAGAACCCAGTTCGAGAATTAAGAAAAGAACTCGGAATTTTATGCAGCAGAATTGCAGATCTCAAAACAAGATTTAGTTAAGTAATCGAAAGTAGGCAGCTTCAGCTGATGTGAGACCACCGAGGCGGACACCTATAGCATGGATTTTTCTTGACCACAAGAATTTTCAGACACGAGGCGGGGAATAAAACGATGTTGCCTTAACTTTTTGCTTTATAAATAGAGGTAAATAAATAGAAACAAAACAAAAGAACACCCCATGAATGAATTGATTGACATAAGAATTATCTGAAATATGTTTTTGTCTTTTTGTTTGGATATTGAGTGGGATTTCTTTAATGTTGTTATTTGCAGGTTAATTGGCTGTTCTTGTTACCATGTGGAGCATAGTAATTAGTTGACCAATAATGATGACTGGTATGTGGTTCAAAATCTCATTATTAAAGGTCCAACATAATTAAAGATCCAACTAGGCACAAAAGAATAAGTTGATTTTTCCCCAGAAAAGATTTAATACCCCACATCAAGATTTTTAAAATTATATAATCTCACTTTATTGAACCATTTTGCATTTCTTTTCATAATTAATGGTGGTTAATTATTTTACAATTAAAGCTTTGTTTTCCCCTTACATTATTGCACAATTAAGTGATCATTTGCAGACTCTAAAGACACTTTTTTCCCTTTAATTAAGGAGTGAATCATATAAAGCTTCTCCAAAACAAATAATCTAAAAAATAAGTTTAAAATATATATTAAATTGAAACCTGAAAAGGTGACTGTCTAAAAATAAATGATTTTTTTCTCTCAAAATATGAACAAATTAAGTAATTATTTCCAAGAGAAAAAACAACCACCAGCAGAGCAAATTGTTTGTCTAGTCAAACTAATTTTCATTACGACCATGTCCCGGTGGGCATTACTTGTTTTTTTTTTCTTCTGAAATTTGGCATTACATATTGAATGACGATGATATTACAGAATCTGCCCCCTTAAATAAAAATCTTGTGGAAAAAGAGTTGTCCTAATTAATCCCAACTCCCAAGTACCCTAGAGTCATTATCACTTTAAATACAGTACAAATAAATAGACGGAGATTTTTATGAGTTAGGTGTGTTTGGTTTTCCATTTTCAAATTGAATTTTTTTTCTATTTATATGACCAATTCTTCATTTAAGAATTAATATTATGTAGATTTATTGTCAAATATGTCCGATCGATCGGGCTAGCTAGAGCTATTATCGCAAATAATTAGTTTTTGATATTACTGAAAAGTCATTAAAATATAAATATGTTTCTAAAAAAGTACATTAATTTTATCACGTAAAATTATTACGATTAAACTAATAAGGGCAGACAGAGGTACAAGATACGTACCAAACAACCATAATAGCTTAAAAAAAAATAAAAAAACAGAGACGGATGGTATATTGGTATTATTAGGTGAAGGAATAGAGTTAGAGGCAGTTATGTTTGATGAAATGAAGTAAACGTGACCCTCATTAATCACGTTCAAGTTTCAACCATATTGCCAACCCCATTTTCTGACTTATTATATAGCCAGATAAGATACTGAAGGAACTATCCAAATCCAACCCACCATTTTCTATACCTAATATATAGATTCTATTTAAATCCATTATCTTAAATCACGACTTTATTCTATATTTCAGTGGGTTGGAAATTGGAATCATCAGAGGGAAATTTGCAAAATCGTGCTATAAACCATATATCTCCAAATTGATATTTCGAAACATAATAATCAAAATTTCTTTCTCTTTCTCCTTTGTGCTAATTTTGGAACTCCAAAAATGGCATGGACAAGTCACGTTGCTCACCCAAAAATTAAGAGTTTTCAAAATGAATGGTGGAAGTGTGGAACTCGTACCAACTTTATTTGGTATAATTAAGGGAATTATGGACATTTGAAGTTGAAAAGTGGCAAAAACAAAAAAACTCACCAATAAATAAAGCGTGTGTTCCACAAAAATTGGACGAGGTATCATTTTGTTACAACAATAAATTTTTTTTTTTTTTTAAGAAAAGTCGACTTATCATAGATCAAAAATCATCAATTACATAGTCATGTATAAACTCAGGGATATCAACTTACGCAGGCATAAGCTGCATTACGAGCTAGAATGTGAGCTACAATATTGACTTCACAATTTACAAATTCCATCCTAATACTATTAAAATGAATGAAAAAAATTCTTACATTTCTCTATAATATTTCCTAAATAAGAGAAAATTTCAGTGTGCACTAAAATCATCCAGATAATATTTAGGGAATCATCTTCCATCACGATATTTGGCCAACAAAAGTCCCTGGCCAATCTCAAAGCTGAAAAAGCTACAAATGCCTCAGCGAATTCCAGATTAGATGTCCCTTGATTCTGTTAGTTTCCCGGCCAACTACCATACCATCTTCATTCTTGGCAAACGCTCCAACTCCAATCTCACCAAAGTTAGTAAAGACGACTCCATCGAAGTTGATTTTGATCTTACCACTTAGTGGGGGTTCCAACGAATTTGGTTTATAGGGAGAACGACATCATGATCGAGGAGACATGACCTTTGGTCGACCACATCCTCTACTGCCACTTTCATAAGATTTATTTTTCTATGTGATATATTTTTTCATAAGATTTTTTTTGCCACTTTCGTATTACTCAAGATCTCCATCCGAATACCCAAATATTTTTTTATGAAAATGTGGGAGCTTACATAATTTAATAGCTTTAACATTGAAGGTTAGAATTGCTTGGGCCTGACAAAAACCCCAAGATAGGCTTTCCTTCTTCTGGAAAAGCCCAAATAGAACACATATGGCCCAACTTGACTATTGGAAAATATTTTTTATCATCTGATTATGAGTTTTTTGCCATTATGTTCAATACGTAGTTGGATGAATGCCATCTCATAAAAAATTTAAATTTATTGGTAGAGATTATCTTTTCTTGACTATAAAACTAACTTAAGTTAATTTTAATCTTTTAAGTTTTTATTTAATTTAATTAAAAAAAATCGAATTATCCGAAAAATCTCTGCTCTCTATTAACGTGACAAGATGGGTGGAAATAATACTTCAGTAACACACATTATTTTTCAGAAAAAAGATGAAGAAATTAAGCAAATAACCGAAGAATGAATTCCTAAGTATCCAAACAATTATTAAGAAACAACAGTTTAGGAAAAATGAAACAACCTTAATAGGGGTAATTTTGTATTCAAACAAATCCCTGGGGACTAGTTTTGACACTTACTAAAAATCCAGGGGGCATAGGAATTTATTTCAAAATTCTAGTTTCTGGTACCGGTTCGGTTTGATTTTAAAGAGTTTCGGTTTATTATTTCTGTTTGGGTGTTCACAAAAACGAAATTTCTATTTTCGGTTTGGTATCTACCGAATGAACACCACCGATTTACCCAGTTTTTGACCCCTCCGAAATCATATTTGTGTTTCAGTTCCCAAATCCCGTAAGCGTCTGTCAAAGCCCATTTTACTTCTCTTTCTGGTAATCCCTCAACTTAGGAGTCTCTAATTCGTTAGCTGGTTTGTATATATGCTGTAAGCCTAGTTTGTTTTGGTAAAAATTCACCCTTTTGTTCATGGACAACTTGATCAAGAAATTGATAGTTTGGAAATACAAAAGTCCGAAAACCCATTTTTTCTTCCTGAACTAATGCAGAAATAGAATGAGATAGCAATTCATAATGTATGCTAACCTTACTTGCTTTGAAGGTTGAGAAGGGATTATACACTCCCTGTTTATTTAATGATTTCGGATTTAGTGTTTCCAAGTTTAATTATGTTTAGGCAATTGGGGTAGCTGTAGCTGAAAAGGGCGGTGATTATTGCGAGTGTTTTGAGGCGGGTTTGGCATAAATGTCATGTGCATTTTATATGTTCGACGAAATGACAGTTGTTGCAAATGGTTCGTCTTAAGTGGATTTAACGATTTTCTGTAGTGGAAAGATAAAACATAATTTTGCTTTAATGCAAAACAAATTCAACAGTTCAGGTTTTAGTGCAATCTCATGGCTCCATGCTGTGAATCATATTGAAGAAAGTGATAGTTGAATTCAGTTTCCCAATTTCCGTAGGTTTTTGCTTTAGGATCTAGGTGGGGTCTGTTATCTCTACAAAATGTGAAATGCTTGCTTTCTGTTTGTAGATAATTTGAAGAAGTCCCTCATCAAGATAATCTCTTGTACTTTAGATCATGGTGGGCTGGCAGCGGCATTTGCAATCATTGGTGCATCAGGTTTCTAAGAGATATGAATGCAGTCGCAATGCTTCATTCAGTACTTTTAGTCATGCAAAGGCTTCTCTGGTGTCAGGTAAAGTGATATTTGAGTTATAATGAGAACTGGTGGTTCATTATACTGTAAAAACACTTTAGTTACTTATGTTTATTCTGTCGATACATGGTTATAGAAATTGGTCGGCAAAACAATATTCTCTATTCCTCCTATTGTGCATGGATCTGTTTCTTACATTAAGTATCTTGAACATTTGCGTTCCAGCTTATCTAATTTATTGATACTGTTAGAACCTTTTGCAGCTGAGGCGCCTTGTTTGTCAAACCTAAGGAATTCGCTAAGTCCTACCATTTCAAGGCCACTATACTCATACCTACAGAAATTGGTAACTCCGTAAACTTCCCTGTTTTTGTTTAAAAATTGTTATAAGCAACTCCGTTTTAACGAGATCTTGTTCAAATTGAATAAAATGTAAGAAAAATGTGCACTTCTGTTTCTGGCATAGTCGTCATCTCTTTTAAACTAAGAAGCATCCTATGCGTGTCAATAGTAATATTTTCTAATGTGGTGATAGACGGCAAATCTTATCCTGTTGATAATATTAAAGCTTGCAATTGCTAGTTTTACCATGACTGATTTCATATGCTCCATGGTGTTGAGCCTTTGATTGACTAATTAAAAACCAAATTTATTTCTGAAGCTGTTTATTTTGACAGGAGTTCACCAGCTCAAGGGGCTTACTTGCAAACTCATCTGAAGCAACTCCAATATCTTCACCATTAATACCAGCTTTAACCTCTGGTACTGGGAAAACTGAAACTCAAAAGACCATTTCTAAGCCTTCAATAGTTCAGGCTGTTCTAAAGGGAATAAAACAGGTAAATCAAACTTGAGATCAAATATCCTTCATCATTTCATTAGTTGTTCTGTTAATTAGGATATAGTTTTCTCTATGAATTTCCATTTTCCGATTTGTCATACTTATAGTTTGTTTCAGAGTCCTAAGAAGGTGAACTTGGTTGCTGCATTGGTGCGTGGCATGCGTGTTGAAGATGCATTATTGCAGTTGCAAGTGAGAGTGAAAAGAGCTGCTAAAACTGTTTACCAGGTCATTTTCTATTTTACTGCTTCAGGCAAATCAAATTCAGGGAATTTCATATTTATGAGGTAATGGAATGAAAAATCTTGTGCAGGTTATACATTCAGCTCGTGCCAATGCAACTCACAATCATGGGCTCGATCCTGACCGTCTTCTTGTTGGTACTTGTTTCCTATTCCCTTAATCTTTATCACATTAAGGTAGCGTTTGCAAACTCTAAAAAAGCACTTTTGTGCTTTCTGCTTTTTAAGCTAGAAGCTGAAAGCACTCAAGGATTTCCAAACTCTCCTCACTTTCAGTAATCCAACTTTTTGCATCTTTAAAAGCTTCTACTTTAGTCTCTCCAAAAGTGAAAGCTCTTGGAAACACCGACTAACAGGTACTTATTATCTGTCATTGTGTAGCTGAGGCATTTGTTGGGAAGGGACTGTTTAAGAAAAGGTTAAATTACCATGCTAAGGGTAGATGTGGAATAAAAGTGAGAGCAGAGTGTAGACTGACAGTGGTGGTAAGGGAGATAACTGCAGAGGAGGAAGCTGAGATAGCTAAGTTGAAGGTCCACAATTTCAAAAAGATGACTAAAAGAGAAACACGACTTGTGCCACATAAACTTATTGAAAACACTCCAATATGGGATCGCAAAAGCAGAAGTAGAAATCGTGAGTCGCGTGCTGTGGCAGCTTGAGCTTTTTCGCAGTAAAAAGACTAAGATAATAATATCATGTTTTGTGTCACCATTCTGCTGCTTTCGTTTCCTTTTTACTGTGCCTGATAATTGATCAGCAAATTTGTACTTCAAGTTCTTGGCACAATGTTCCTGTTTCTGGTAGCATTTTTGTACTGGATCATTGAAGTATCTGGGAGTCATTGACTTTTGAAGTTTTGACTTGAGATGGAATTCTCCACATTTACTTATAGGCATGTGAAAGCTAAGCTAGAGTTACGTTACTTTTCACTACTTACAAAAGAATTCCAACAGCATATTCAATTTATACACAAAAAGCTCAATTATATGTATTATTTAATGATCTTAAAAACCTACTTCATTTTATGCATTAATAATTTTAAAAGACTAAACAAAAGAATAAGAGTTTATTTACATTCCATGATATTTGCAAACTCAAAAGAAAAACATTTTTATGCCTTTTGGCTTTTGCATATATTAATTTAGTTAGAAATAAGTTAGAAGTTAAAACACGGTCATTAGGTTCTGCTTTTACCTTCTGGTATGCTTCTTAGCTTTCTTTGCAAATGCTCAACTACATTTTTTTATAATTTTCATTTTTTTTTTCAAAACATCCCCAATTTTACTATAATATTTTACAACTTTTAACTTCTATTGTAACTTTTTATGTTTAGTCAGTTCAAGTTCTTCACAGCCACACTTGTAATGAGCAAAGAGCATGTGGACAATGCCCAAGTGACCGAAAAGGCGAAAATTATACGCTTGAGTTAGATCAACGGTGACAAATAGTAACAAATCAAAAGGAGAAGTGCACCAAAACACAAGTAAGGAAACGAAACATTACAAACATTTTACAATTTAAAGTAAATGAGTGCCTTCAGGGTGAAAACTGAAAAGCTTTAGGGTTGTTGACGCTGTCTAAAAATCTCAACACCCAAGTAGTCAACAGAGCCAAGAACTGCGACATGTGGCTTTCCCACCTGCACTCGCACACCAGAAACCTGAGAATATTTGCTCAACACCGTAGATGCAATCACTTCAGCTACAGATTCCAGAAGATTGTGTGGATTGCCTTCCATTACTTCTTTAACTATGCTGCAATTTGCACGCCAAAACTTCCACATGAACAAATCGAGTCCGTAGACAATATATGCAAATAAAATGACTTAAGAAAAAAAAAAGAGAAAAAGCATGAAGAAAGATATATACATGTGAAAGTAAAAAAGTTGCTATAAAATCCAAGGACATAATAGAACAGAGGAAGAAGTCCCGAAAGGATACAGCAACTATCCACAGTCTTTCTCTTCTACATACAAGTTAGGAACTTTACCGTTTTCCACTAAATTAGGAGATCAAGCTCGACTTCTTTCTGAACAGAATAATCTTTAATTACAACAAAGTAAAAGAAGCCATTTTCAACCTCCATCTCCAAAACATTACTTTTTTGCATATTACTTATTCATCCACATTTAACCTCAAAGATAAATAACACACAGTTACTTAGGATAACTACCAACTTTCTAGAACACCAAAATTTCCAGTAATAAGCTTTATGCAATCCCGAATCTCAAATCCACGCAATAAATATGAAGATAACTCAGAATTATCGAGTTACCTATATATAGCAGTATAACTGATGGTGTCTGATAGGTAGTCAGATTTACCAGCAGGTTGAAGATTCATCCATGCATCTACATCAACCATGAATTTCTGACCTAATTTCCTTTCTTCTGGCTTCACCCCATGATACCCATGGAACTTTAAACCTCGTAATACAAGCTTGTCTCCCTGAAATGCAGCTGAACACAAATACACAGACATTTCAACTCCACTCTGTGTGAATTTAGATCGGCAGGGAGTTTTTTGCATATGTACCTACTTTTGTATTTTCATTTTATTTGCAATATCGAAGTATATTGGAGCAATCATCAGTATCAGAGCTCTTAATTGAATTTGTAAGAAACAAACTTCGAAGCAATAATTTTCTCTACTACGAACCCGTTTGTTCACCATAATCAGAGCTCTTAGATGTGCATATTGTGCTGGTGTGTGGAAGAGGTTCTCACCTGCGCCGGAAGAAGCCATGACCGGTGCCCCTAACAAATTCCCTTCACACAGAGTGTTAGGGTTTCTATCTATGTTTTAAAACCCGGACGACCGGTCGAACCGGTTCGACTGGTGACCGGAAGCCTTTCCGGTCCGAATCAACCTCCAAAACCGCTCTTCAATTGGACCAGTTGGAACCGGAGTGAGCCGGACAAAAACCGGTCAAACCGCCTAAAAACCGGTACTGGTTTTAGTTATTGAACCGTCCGGTCCACTTCCTTCTGTCTTTGTTTTTCTTTTTCTTTTCTGAATCTCTTTCTTCTATCTTGTTCTCGACTTCTCGGCCTTCTTCTTTATCTTCCTATACTATTCTTCCTTTTGTTACACAGATTAGTTTCTACTTTGCAGTATCAAAATCTAAAATTTGGAACGATTTTGTAAAAATTGGCTGCGGCGCCCATTGCACAGAAATGAGAGAATTCAATCTAGGTCTAAATATTTATAAGTTCTTTTATTATTTAAGTTTTTGGGCTTTACGTAATTGGGCTCATATTTTCTTAATTATTTACTTATTTTTTTTATATAACCATGCAATATAACATGGCAATTATTTGTAATTACTCTTTAATTGTTTCTATTTATAGAAAAATAGAAAAATTTACATAGGGATCGAGATGTTTCACAATATATTAATTATGTATTGAATATTTTAAATAATAATAATTAACTGAAAATATTATTTGATATAATTTTTCAATATTATTATATATTTCTTCTTTATTTTAATATAAATATATAATTATGATGTAATTATGACGTCACACCGGTTGAACCGGTAGTCGAACCGGTCAAACCAGTAACCAATAGGACTTCCGATTCGATGTCCGGTCCGGATTTTAAAACATAGATCTGAATGCATGATTTTCTAATTATTTAAAAAATATAGATATGAAATAAAACTGCGAGTATATTGATAATATTTATTTTTTAAGTTTTCATTGAGAAAAAAATATTATACTTCTCGTTCAAATTTTACCCATTAAGTAATATTTCTTTGATTTTAGTAATTAGGATTTTGTCTTTATTTGTAAGAAAAATTAAAAGTGAAGACGTGATTTGTTAATTGTTAATTAGTTGAGGGCTGAAATGTAATATTTTACTCAATTTTTTGGCCCTTTTCATTTTATTCTTCATTTAAGGTTATTTAAGTATTTTTTTCTCATCTATTAGATCTTATGGTTAGATTCATAAAGTTAGGGAGTTCGTTATAATTTCCCTAAGGTTGAGAATATAATTATCCCTTATTAATAAGCTACTCTAATTCGCGTCGATCCTTTTCAACATCTAAAGTCTAAACTTGAACAATAATCTACACGCATATTATCATATATATATATATATATATATATATATATATATATATATAAAATATAAAATTCCTTAAGTATCTGAGCAAGATCATTTAATTTGATAATCTGCAGTAGTATTATAATGAGAAAGGCAAGTTATGTTGCGAATAATTAAGGTTTCCAAGAAAGAAGAGAGAGCAATATATTATATAAAAAAGGGGGATTTTGCTATAAAAGTCCATGTGTTATGAAAAATAAGTCAAAAAAATCCTATCATATACAAAGTAGCTATAAAAATCTTGTGTTTTGAAATAATTTGCTGAAAAAACCCTACGAACTTTGTTGTAACTACACGCGTGTTGACTGAAAATAAGATAGTGAATTTAGTTATTAAATGTCTAAAATGCCCTTAATTGGCTAAAAATATACTAGCATGCATTATTTTTCATTCCAACCTCAATTTTTGCCCAAAATTATGGCCAGAAACTATCATATTAGGCATAAAATCAATTAAATAGAGGTTTACAGTATATTATATGAATTGCCTAATTTTTTTATAAAGTTAAAAAAATAAATGGAGAGAGAATCTGTACAAAAATGCATAAAAGTAGGGGTATAATGGTCATTTCAAATGCTTTTGTGGACTAGATTATCATAGGGGATAGTGAGCAAATATTTACCAAACAAAAGGTTTTTTTAACTACTTTTTATATGAAGGATTTTTTGACTACTTTTAATTAACACAGGGTTTTAGAGCATTTAATTCTATATAAAAGGAATTATTGATCTTTGCCGTCCCTACTCCCTACAACCATAGATTTTGGAGCAACCCCTGCTGTAGCGATTTGACGGCGGAGGAAGGCAGCCACTGCTACCACCCTGATAACCCCTGCCTTCAACGCCGCCTTTGCATACAGCCTGGTCCTTACTCAGAGTCGTAAATGTGATATATTTCTTCTGTTCATCAAGAAACCTTCTGCTTATTTCAGACTCCATCAGCATCGTCTCCAGGTCGTCGTCTAGGAAATTGCACTCTGATATTGAGCCGTTGCATACTGATGGGGCTGCTGCAGCAGTATAGATGATCAAATATTTGAGCGTAAGGAGAAGGAACAAGGTCTGAACAAGATAGTTTGTGCCGTTTCTTTCCATTAATTTTCTTGAGTGGATATATTGATCTTTCTTCTGACATTGCAGGCACCATTGGAGCCCAATATTTATAATGTCAATGAAACCTCAGGTAGTGCAAGCCACACTATAAGCAGGGACCGCACTTAAACTAAAAACATCATTTGCTATCCGACCGATTTACTTGAAGGAAAGATATATAATAGGAAATCAAAGTGGAAGAATTGATTTGAGAGATGAATAGTAAGGAAGAAATGATAAGTGGAAGGGTTTAAGTTGGAAAACTATTGTTTATACAATACAAGGGATAGTTACCAAACTATTCTCTGGTTTGATTCAAATACACAAAGATTTTCTAAGATTTTATAAATTACCACCCCTAAAGTTTATTATCTATTTCACGAACTATCCCCTGAAAGTTACTGTCTTCTGTTAATTTTCTATTATCCTCAAAATTTTAGAAGAAATTGGTAATTTTTGAAATTTCAGAGTTTCCATTATTTGAGTCAAACTCCAAATTTAGTTGGTAATTATATCCCTTTATGCAATTATTATTGATGGTGGTTATTATGCACTCTTTTATTTTTTTTCTACTGGTTCATTTGATATTTTAAAATTCACACTTAGTCCCAATTCCAACCTTGGGCTTCATCTAGTTGGGCCAAAAAGTTGGGATTAGTTTTATTAATGGGTCATATTAATATCACAATGGGTTAATTCGAATTTGTACATGATAGCAATTCACTGGAAATAGCAACAAACATTCATAAATGTTTAAAAACTAAATTATTTACAATAAACTTAATATCATAAAATTTGAAATAATGAAAAAGGATATTATCATATAAAGGTAATTGCAATCAACTGCCTAATATACGACGCGATATATGCGCATTTCGCCGCCCAACTTTTAAATTTGGACAATTAACCCGACTCTTTGTTATGCTTTATACTTAACTCCTTTAAACCCCTTTAAGAGAATATTCCGTCTAACATTGGAATTATTGCAGTCAACCCCCAATCGTCATAATTTGTGCAATTAATTCCCTAAATGTATTTTCGGTAGAATTAAACGAATATTTTATCCAAATTATTTTATATACAAACTTATTTTTTCAATTAGCAATGATGGCCTCCTCTATACTTAAATTCTTTGAATGAGCTAACTAAACATAATACCACGCGTGCAACTCCACGCTATTAGCTATGTAGTCTAACCTAACTAAGTTATACTAACTGTAGTTAACTAACTAACTAACTATTGATGCTGAGTCATCATCCACTTATAACTTATAATAAGCTAACTAAGTTTACCTTACCACAAGCTAACCATAATATTGCCATTGATCATCTCATCCAATTGGATTTCCATATCTGAGCTGAGCTCGTCTTTAATTAAAAAGCTAGCTGGTTTGTCAAATTAAAATTCCACCTAACAACATCTTCCAATAGAGTCCAACGTTGAAAGATTGTGTAATTATTAGACGGCCATATTTAATTTACATTCGTTGTCCAAACGCGCGGGTTATTTATATGGGGCCGGCCCACACATGTCAAGGAGACTAAAACTAATTTGTCTCGATATATTATCAACCTATGTTTGGACGCCAACAAGTACTTTACTTGTATGGAATGGAGGTCAAGAGAATCAAGAGTGGAGTAAACTGTCGGCTATCTTTAATGTGGTCATCAAACTGCACATTGCGAATTCTAACCCCCATACAAGGAATTGAAGATTCATGTGCAAAACTAACTCATTAATTATTTGGGATTAACATATATATATATATATATATATATATATATATATATATATATATATATATGTATATAAAATTGATCCAAAAAGTTACACCAAATAGTAAAAAATCTCAAAATAAACAATATTTGTGACACAAATCCTTTTTTCCTATTTATCAAATCATAAAATCTTTTATAATCAAAATTAAAGAATCCAATAATATATAAAAACTATATATATATAGATTCTATCTTTCATGACTTGCATGTTCCCAACTTTCGATCATCAACACCAACATATATAATTAGAAATTAAGACGTGATCGATTATGTCCAAACCCTGCAAAATATTCACTTCTAATTTTTCGCTGATCATGCAGACTCTATTAACCTTCAGATCAGAACAATCATGTGGCCCTGCTTCATTTGTGACTCTTGTACGTCCAAGGAGCCATCAAGCGCAGAATCTTTTCGTCCCTCTATACCATATTAAAGAAGGCTTTCAAATATTGCTTCGACATTTGGTTATGTCGTCGTCGTAATTGATCTGACCTCAAATGCCCTTAAATTCGTCGGCGGTGAAATTTTATTCCGATTCCCTGATCATAAACTTGACTACTTGGTTTTTCCGGCCGGGTTGGGTCCCATGTTTCGCGAGCCCGGAAACTCATATATGTTTATGCCTTCTGATTCGATGTTTGGTACGTTGATCTTCTTTTGGTCTGATCGAGCTAGGTTGTCTTTTGACTTAATTTGTATCATTGTGTCATGGGTACTGTTAATTTCGTACGATCATGTACCGTTACGCTAGCTCTTCATTCCAGATTAATTTGCAGCTTGTACTCTGTTTTGTCCTTCATTTTTGATAATAAATATTTGTTTGTTCATAAATTAAGTTTCCATAGACATGGTCTACTCTTAATTATAAACCTAAACAAAGTAAAATTTAGTTTGATTTCCCTAGCTGCTTTTGAACATGAAGTCAGCTTGCATAGCACAAGAACTCGATCATGTTAATTAATTACCACAATTAATCCAAATTTTCTGTAACTCAATCTAATTAACGAACAATTGATGAGATAATGGGAGAGAAGAAATAAATTTTTTCCCTAAGGACTAAACATCTGATCAATTGTCAATTAATAATATTACGTACTGGTGATTACTATTGAAAATATTGGATAATAGCTAGGTAGGCTTATATATGCATGGCTATTTATCGTAATATATATTGTAATTAATTTCCCTTTATTTGAGAAAATTCAGGCAGTATGCTAGTCTTGGGTACAAGTATATTATGCTGAAAAGGATGTTTATAATTAGTATTTTAATTCTTTATTAATTTACTTCAAGAATCAAGATAATGTCTTATAAAAGATTAAGTCAAATCACTACCGTAGTAAGTTGAATTAAGTGGGAAATAGACGACCAAAAGTCAAAGTATAAGCCAGATTAATAAAATCTGAATGGGGTACGACAGACCCCACAATTTGTAATTAAAATTCAATTCTTATAGGTATGAATTAAGTACTTCTAAAATCATGTGACAATCATGAACTTATAAATGTTTAATTTGGGAAAGTCTATGTAGAGATAAATAAACCTATTAACCTAAACAAACAAAAAGTAAGCATCTCAAGTATATATTACTTATAAAAGAATTCTAATTAATTAGATGTTTCAGCAACTCAGGAAACACAATCCATCCATAATATTATTCCATTGAGTTCCATACTACATTGGGTATACCATGTTATTCGACCGACCGTACGTATTCAAAAATTCATGCTCGTTATGGCCCAAATATATATAAAATAAATATGATATCCAAAATATAATTAATTTTACAAACATTTAAATGTTTATAAAATATAAAAGATAAAAATAAAATAACTAAAGAAAATTAAGTGCATATGCGGAACACAATATCTGATTTATTTATATACATAAAAATCGGTTTTCGTTGCCGAAGAAATTGAAAAACCACATATTATTAGGCAAAAGCAAGATATTACAAAACTATGAGGCCCGCCAAGCTTCAGTTTGCTATGTTTAGATATATGTTTAGATTAATGCATTATGAATTGATGTAAAAAGAAAAAATGTATCAATTTAGTCTATTTTTTGCCATGTAATAAATAAAAGATATAAAAATATCCGGTTAACTTAAAATCAGGGTAATACTAATTAATACACCTCGTGGCATAATTTATTTCCAACTAATAATTAACTTCTGCCAACATGACATTAATAGACGTGGTCATGATAAAAGTAATGGAATGACAAATATTTTTTTGATGAGTAATAGTTTGAGAATTATTTCTTTGAATAGTAATATTTTGGAAAAAAACTCTTGAAAGGTTCTTATATATATTATTTAATTTCTTATATATAGCAAGTTCGAAATTTCAACTCTTATAAAATACTTCAAAATATACATGTCGGGTGGGGGCACAAATAGAAGATTATGATTTTTTACATGTTTTTTTTTTTTTTATTTCTGGTACAAGATTTTTTACGTGTTTATCAATGGATTGAAGCTACTTTCGTAACATAAGTACAAAGATAATGTTATATAGATAATAGTTTAGTCGTTATTCAATGTGTACGGTTAATACCTGTCCTTCACAATTAGAGTAGTACTACAAGTACCAGTGGGAAGGCCACTGCCCCTAATTTATAAAGAAAAAAAATTGTGTCAATCATTTAATTACAAAATTATTTATATAAAAAAGTTTCAATTCTCATTAAAAATAATATTTTGCCCCCTCCAAAATATTCTTTTTTATCTTTTGCTTCCAGCCCTTTCAAGATTTTCTTTTCTTGTACCGCCCCTGCTGATGACTATGTCCGAACAATTAGAAATCAACTTGGAGAGTGAAACTTAGATATAGGAGATAGTCTATTTAAAATTATTAAATGCGAAATATAATATGTTCTAATACCAAATTAAGATAGATAATAATTTAGTAATTATATATCCGATGTGGTGGGACGGGTTAACATATACAAACAAAATGAATACCATAAAATCACTTTGGTTTTAGGCTTTTAGCCGTCGTCGTCCCTTCAAAATCTGAGTCATCATTTTTAATTTTTATGTTATTGGAACTTACTAAGAAACAAACGGCGTAGTCGCTTAGGACCAGTCGACAATTAATTTCAAAAAAATAAAAAATAAAAATGTCGACAATTAATCGATCCTTAGTTTATAAAAGCCCCTCTCTGTCTCTCTCTCTCTCTGTCTCTCATACAATACTCTGTTTCTCAGTACTCTTCTGGGCTTCAACCTATCCTCAAGTCTACTTCTCTTACAAAAGTCTGCCTACCTACAATGGGTTCTGCCATCAAGACCGTGCCAATACTTTCCGACAAATCAACCACAAGCAAACTCCATGTGAAATCGTTCGCGCTACCACTCCGAGGATCCATCAAGCGCAGAATCTTATTGTGCCTTTTCCATCTACTTCGAGGGAATTAACATTAAACAAAGGAAAAAGGAAATTAAGAACGGATCGGAGGTAAAAAGTTCCCCGTCGTCACGAATCACGATATATCGATCTCCGTCGATATTGGTGTTCTGTTTTCTGGTACTCCTTTTCGTTAGCTGCATATATATATATATATATATATATATGTATGTGATATGGCGTCTGCTTTATTTAATCCCTACTATTTTTCGATCGTCAGCTGCTTATGTAATATGGCTTTTTGCGGCTCTGTCTGTGATTGTTTGTCCCTTTATAATTGACAAAAAGACAATAATGTGAAAATTAAGTGATGTTTATTTGATCAGTTTTGTTGTTGGTGATAATGCAGTAGTATTCCCTTTTTCATAGTGTCGGTTAGTTGATATTCAGAACAGGGGACCCCTCAAACCAACAAAGTTCCATTCCAAAAGGGAACATAAAGAAATACTCAACTCTTTTTATTTTATATTGGCGCCTCAATCTTCTAGTTAATTAATATCTCGTTTGGTAGTACCAATCTGTAATTATATATGTAGGTCATGAAATCTATATATAGATATATCAAGTGATCAACACAGGGATTTTTGATGTTGCTGAAGTCAAACAAAAATTTGTAATTAGGTGAAATCTACACAGGGATGAAATGACACAAATCAACAACGAATCATAAGTAATCAAAGGAATCGTGTTTTATTAATTCTCCCATGAGTTTGCACTTGAAGTACAACAAGTTTCCAAATTTATTTATTTTTAATTGTACCCAATTCCTTCTTCAAACAGTTAGGAGAAATAATTAATTAATTAAAATGTTCCGCCGTTTATTAAAGTAGGACAACGTAACCGAAATCATGTTTTAGTGGATTATTAAATTGAGAAAGAAAGGATCTTCCTTAAATTGGGCGGCAGACTAACTACCTTTACACAACTAAAGAAGACTGACTTAAACATGTAACACACGAGTTTCAAAAGAAATTAGGGTTGACATCAGTATTTTCCGTAACTTAACGGATAGAAATTAACAGTGTAATGTTACCTTTTGAGCAAAACTCAAAAATTTAATTAAAAGGTTTTTGGTAAACATAATTCTTCCTTTCTATTAATTCTTTTGTTTTTGCTTTACTCTTATTAAATGTACATATATAATTTGTGGAAGGCCTTTTGATGCTGATTGCTACTCCAGTTTCCTTCAAACCACAATATATATATATAATAGATAAAGCTGGTCAAAGTAATACGTTCCGGCCACCAAATTAATGCATGATCACATCAGAAATAAGTCCATTAAAAAAAGGAATTAACCACATGCATAAACAATAAATAAGATTAGTTTTACGACCATCATATTATCCTAGAAAAAGTCAACAAAAGACATAACGAGCATAAAACTTATTTCTTCTCTGTAGCTATCATTAGTTGCAAAAAAGAAAAAGAACATTCTGATGTTGAAAATAGTTGTTAATATTGTAATTTTTAAGATTAAAAGGTTTGAAGAATTATTTACTATATGTGTTTGGATTATGATTTATGAGATGGTATATATATATATATACATTAGAAAAAAGGGAGAATTATGTACTAGGTTATAATATTCATTTTTTTTACTAGGTTATACTCATGATAGAGAAATCTTATAAATACTTAATATATTATATTAAAACCGCTTGCCTCTCTATGATTTTATATATAAAAGATTTAAATGATTTTTTTCATCGGTCTAATTAAATAGTGCAATATTTTCGTACTAAATCTTATTTTAAGCGAGTGAAATTCACACAACTCTGAAAACAAGGAATTCAGGCGGTATTTTTCTTTTTCTTTTTTTATTAATTGAAACTGGCGAACGTTGTAGGATTTTCGCAAGATTTCTATTTTCTCATAAATCAAACAAATAAAAAATATATAAAAGTCTGAATCAACTACCAAAAATACAAGAAACAAACAAAGAATATCCAAATACTAATAGTTCCTAAATCACAAAACATGAGCCTTCCCGAAAAAACTGTCGTTTCAAGTTGTATTTTTCTTAAAATCATAGAGAGCTAGAATGAAATAAAATTCTTTTAACAATATGAAATTACTTTGAAATATTAACGAGTTGACAAGGATCGAATATACCCGCAAGTTATCCCAAGGAAAAGCCCTTTCCTATTCAACCATGATAGGACCTACTTGAATACAATAGGTGCAATTAAAAACAATTCACATATTGCGGCAGCCGGCTTTGTAGTTTTAAATTATTATATTCCTAAAATACCCTTATGTCGGTACTTTTTCCAGTTTCAGACGGCGTCGTCCGCCTATTTCCGAACATTTCCCCTCTCCCACCACAAATAATCCACGCAATCATCCGCCGCCTCCACTAAGAAACTTCAATGAAACTTCGTCCCAGATCAAAGCTAGGCAGATAATTAAATATTAATTCTTCTAATTACTAGATAAAAGCTCATATCTTCACTTCAATTTAATTCCATTTTAAATCATCATCATATATCTCTGGCAGTCCGATCGAGGAGCCATAAAGCGTCGGATTTTCTCGTCCCTCTATAGAATGTTAAAGAATGCTTTGGTCTTTTTTCCATACAATGAGTTTTTCCATGTTTATGTCAAATGTATGCAGTACTGTGCTTTCTTCTTGTTTTGGTACTGTACTGTTTGAGGTTGTGACCTTCTATCATTCTCTATGGATGTCTTTGAATAACGTCTAGCTATTTTCTCCTTATTACAGCTTCTTATATATATTATATAATATATAAATTATACTAATTATATATACCCACATCCGTGTTTGTCTATGTATTAGTACAGTACCACAAACAAAATGTCACCCACAAAATGATCACTTTTTTTAAGCAACGGACGTACGCCCCGTCCAAATCCGAGTCATGCATCGATCATTTTTAATTTTTATGTTATTGGAAGTTGCTAAGAAACAAATATAATGGCATATATAGACCAGACTGATCGAGTCGAGAATCCTTATAGTTTCCCTGTTTGGTTCTGTATGAAACATGCATGTTAATTGAGCCCACTGCTCATGATGTAATATCGATTCGATTATATGTATCGATGGTGTTCTGTTTTCATCTACTCTTTTTTCCTATCTGCGTATGTGATATGGCTTAATTAATTTCAGCTTTTTTTTCTACTCTTTCTCGTCAGCTGCTTATGTTATATGGCTTTCTGCAGCTTTGTTAATTGTAATTATTTAACTGTCATGACCTTATAAGTGACAAAATTAAAGACAATAATTAATGTGAATTAATATATAGTGATATATGTTTAATTATCCAGTTTGTTGCCCATGTTCATTCCCATCAATGCAGCAGTATTTCCTTTTTCAAGTGTTAATTGGTTAGTTCATATTCAGAACAGGGGACTCTCAAACCAACACATGCAACTCTCCCCTGCTCTGCCTCGAGTGATCGAGTGATGAAACAAAAAATAAAAAAAAATAAAATATATATATATATATATATATATATATATATATATATATAAGTCAGAAAGCAATTTCGTCAGGTGTTAACCCTGTGCGTTGCACCGGTAATTAATTTAGACATATATAATTTATCTTAAGTTCAATTATAATATATATCACTAATTTGAATAAATATCACAAACTAACAACAAATATTTAATATATAAAATATCAGAGAAAAGCTACTCAATTTGGTGCAATTATTTAATTATGAGAACAAAATATTTTTTGACAATATTTCATAGAAGTATCAAGCTAGCAGCATCATGCGCTCTTATCATCAAACCATTCTTTTGAAATCTTCATATTTTCCTACAAAATAAATATAATTTAGAAAAAGAAAAGAAAAAAAAAAGATCTATAGTTATATTTCTACGCATCTTATAAGTTTAACAATAGATCATATATCTTGTAAGTTCTTTACTCGTCAATTTCATATTTTTCAATCACTTTTTGATCAATACCCCTGTAAAACTGAACAATATTTTTAATCACTTTTGAATCTAATTACTTAGCATTCCAACAGTTGGCATTACATCTCTAATAAACACATTATATCTACAATCGTAAAAAAGCACCAGTGGTATAACAACAAATAAGAACCATGAATAATGAATTAAAAAACTAATAAGAAATTATAGAAAACCTCGATGAAAAAGATGAAAGTAAGAAACTGTTTCAATAAGAAAAAATCATATCTCAATTAAAAAAATAATCATTTAATCTAAAGAATATGAGTATATTAGAAAAAAAAAAGCATAACCTGGCCAGCGAAACTGAAAAAGCTCTCAATCAAAATTTTCATAGAATTTAGGTTATCAACTAAACCTCAAACTTTGCAATCTTCTATTACAGGTAACATGGCTTGATTAATGGATTTAATTATGGCATAAGTTAGAATTGATTTGAAGCAATTTTCCCATGATTATAGAAGAATTCCTAAATTACTTTGGTTGTACATAAAGAAATATGATTTTTTGAGCTCATTTATTTAAATTATTTTAGTTATAATTAAAATGATTTTCTAAAAATATATGTGTTTATTTTTGGCCTATTATCTTATTTGAAACATTTAATATTTCTACTTTATAAAATAATTCTCATTATTGAGAAATTAATTTTCTCAATATAATTCATGTATTTATTTTTATTTTTGTATGAATTTGTGGATGAGTGGAGGAAACATAGACCGTGAGTTGTGGATTTTAAATCAATCCAATTTAATATTTCTACTTTATAAAATAAATCTCAATATTGAGTAATTAATTTTCTTAATATAATTCATGTATTTATTTTCATTTTTGGATGAATTTGCAGATAAGTGGAGGAAACATAGACCGTGAGTTGTGGAGTTCAAATCAATCCAATAAATTTTCTATAATCTATTCATAACGGAGTCTCTATTACTAATTATTATTAAATAAAAATATTAAAACTTTTCGATGTTGTTAAATGAATATTATTAAAAAATTAACTATTAAAATTGGTGATAAAATGCAACAATTTAATACATGACTTTTAGATATTGTTAAATGAATATTATAAAAAATGTAATTATTAAAATTGGTGATAAAATGCAATAATTAATTGAATTAATTTAATATTTTTTAGTAACAAATTAAATGAATACAAAAATAGGAAAAATAGTTACAATATTTATATTTAATAGTCAATTTTTCATTTAATTAATTCTATTAATATTAATTGTAGTTAAAATCATATAAAGAAATATGTTGACATGGACAAAATGAATAAAAATAACATGTTCATGTCATAGACACATATACATCTTTCCTAAAACAATAGACTCACTAATTTTCATATATATATATATATATATATATATATATATATATATATATATATATATGTGATTATGTGCAACTGAATTCATTTAGTGGCCGGAAATTTTGATTATCAGTTTATCACATATAATCGGCAATATTGCAATTTATTACCTTGTATTTTATCAAATCAGTAAAAAGAACCTTCTGTACGTAAGTTTAATTAACTTTAAGACCCTTTCTTTTTTTTTTTTTTCCCAATTTAGAACTCCACCTACCTTGTATTTGTCAAAAAATACCTATAGACGTACTGTCTCTTTTACCCTAGCTTGTTTTACTATATAAATAAAGTATAAAAATTTATTAAAACTTAGAATTTCTTCCAAGCATCCCAAAGCCCCAAAAAATACACCACTCAGCCGCCAGGTTTCCTTTAACACGTACTTTTTATTTAAAACTCATTTAATTTGTATGAGTATAGAGTCGGATCCGATCATATACCAACACTAATAACTTTTCCCGATCAAAAAAGGAAATTAATTATAATTATGTGAAAAGGTAACTTATACATAGATCAATAAAAAAAACACATTATTATGTATGGCATACAGCTGAGTCTGCAATAAGTTTCATTTTCGTTACGTACGTTGATTACTTGTGTGTATTCGTAAAACGAATTAGTAAGTATAAAATTATGACATACAGAAAACCAAACATGGTATATATCACAGAAAATCTAATTTTATTGTTTGCATGTTTATAAATAGAGTGGACAATGCAAGGAATGACATCATGCATGTCGTTTCCATAGGGAATCACAGTCCGTATGTTATGTTAACATATTTCAGTCAGCCGTCTTTAGTTGTATGAAAGTCCTTGGACGCCCGACAATTTAAGAAACAATTTTCTAATTTCTCAATTTAGTAGTACTCCACAATCAGAGATTGCTTTATTGTGAACTTACTCTATTTAATTTGTAGATATATATATATATATATATATATATATATATATATATATATATCCAGTACTACTCCTCACTTAATCTACACTATTTTATTATAAAATATATAAATAATAATTTATGCTAATTGAAATTCGAAGTGCTAATTATATATAAATTTTACCAGGACGTGAAAGAAATTTTCCGTTAATTACCTCACTTGTTGAAAAACAGTTAGCTAGGTGCATTCGATCTGGACATGATGATCATCAACTAATGCATTCTATCTGGACATGATCAACTAATTTAAATGTACATATATAGTTTGTGGAACGCTTTTGATACTGATTGATTGTTACTCCAGTTGCCTAGCTTCAAATCACAATACAATTAATAATAGATAAAGTCAAAATAATACATAATTAATATTCACATCAGTAATTGACCACATAAATAAATCAGCTTAGTTTTAAAACTATAACATGTCCAAGAAACAGTGAACTAAAGACACAACTAAAATTACGACTCCCTAGCTATTTGATTTTTCTTAATTAGTGGAACTGTTTGAACGAGATCAACAATAATATTAATGATTCTAGCTATTTTTTTCTTGTTAGACCTAAAAGGTTAATTTATTTGTTAGTATTCTAAGAATACAAACCTTGAAGCTATTAACTCACCAAATACTATTTAATTTCATAATAATAAATTAAAGATGCTAAAAGAAAAGACTTCGAATTATATTTTCACACTTTGCGGCTTTGTAATTTTATAATTATATTCCTAAATTAAATACCCTTGTCGTGTCGGGCCTTTTCCAGTTTCAAACGGCGGAGTCCGCCTATTTCCAAACATTTTCCCTCGACGAACAACAATTCCTGTATTGATCACGCGGTCCACAAATCCACGCAATCATCCGCCTCCCTCCGCCACGAAACTTCAATGAAATTTCGTCCCAGAAAGGCGGAAAAGTAATTCTTCTCTCCCTCTTATATAAAAGCTCATGTCTTCACTTCAAAATTTCCCATTTTTAATCAGAATCTCTGTGAAGGAAAACACCTGACACACTCACACACCTGGCCTGCATAATGGCCGTAATTGGAAAAGTATTTGATTCGTATTCATTGAATCAGACGCCATTTCCAGAAAAAGTTATGGCATCATCATTTGTTACTCCAGTCCGAGGAGCCATCAAACGTCGGATTTTGTCGTCCCTCTATCGAATGTTAAAGAATGCTTTCAAGTCATGTTGCTTTCGCTAGCAGCTGTTTCAATATTGCCAATAATTGACAGCGAATACCAAGTCTTGTCATGTTTATGTCAAATGTGCAGTCAAGTGCTTTTTTGTATGGATGTCTTTGCATAAGGTATACTTTCTCCTTATTACAGCTTGTTTTCTGTTAATATTTCATTGTTTCAGAGCGTTTGCAAAAAAAAAAAAAAAAAAAAAAAAGAAAAGAAAGAAAGAAACCTAACCTAAGGGTTTTATTTGTAATTATATATCCCATTTGTTTGGACAAAACGTTTGTGTTATTCTCGGATTTTCTGGTTACTATAAGAGCTAGCTAGCGTGTGTGACTGTATGTGAGAACTATCTTATCTTTGAATTTCAATGTATAGAGAAACAAAGACGGTTGTTTGTTTGTGAGGTAAGTGTCTCGTCGCGTGATTCTTTAATTAGTTATGGTAATAAATCAAATAAAGAAACAAGGGAATACGAAATATAGCTAGGATAATATTTTATTTTACTCCAAAGTATATAGCTAGGTCAACTCATGAACTCATTTGATGGTAAGTCTTACTTAATGGTAATTCAATTCTACCTAACAATCCATGTACGTATTTGGCTCTGAAACAAAGCAATCCAAATATATTTGCACTATATATGGGGGGTCAAATTATTAAATCATCTTGAGGTGACCGAAATGCAATTTGTTATATTTGTATCGCTTTCCGTAGTCCCAACACTTATGGTCGCTAACGTTAGACTAATTCATTAACATGCATTCCATGTTCAGTGTTCATTCCCCCACCGCAATATTTAATTTCCACTTTCAAGGCCTTGAAAATTCTAAATTATCTTCAATACATTTGGACTCTATGTTTTGAAACTTGGACCGATTCGACCGGTGACCAACAGTAGAATCCGGTTCGAATCGACCTCCGAAACCGGTGCTCAATCGAACCAGTTAGAACCGGTGCATAACTGGTGAAAATCGGTACCAGTTTAACCAATGAACCGGTAACTCTTCTTCTTTTTGTGTCTTGTATGAGTGTTATTTATAAGTATTTTTTTAATGAGTATTCGTAGAAAAATTTACATAGTCATTCCGATATTTAACAACATATAAATTGTGTATTGAGATTTTTAAGATAATAATAATTAATAAAAAACTAAAAAGTAAAAAAATATATTTGATATATATTTTTCTATACTAGTAAAGAGTACGAGCGATGTGCGTATAGAATAATTATTTATTTATTTTTTAATTTATTGTTATTCTTGCAAATATATTTATAAATTACAAAAATTCATAATTAAGTTCGCTGTATTTGAAATGTAATTTGGAGTGAAATTCACTCCAAAACCTAGTCATTTCACATCCACCCTCCTCTTTCATTCTCCACTCATCCACCTCTATCACACACAAATTTAATTTTATTTTTCTCCTTCAACACGTTTTCTCTCTTGACTGTCTTGAATTTTTTTATCACTCTCCTCTCTCTCCTTCCTGTTTTTCATCACTCTATTTACTCTCTCTCTCTCTCAATTTTACTCGTGATTTTGGATTATCAATTTTTTTATATACCTTTACTCTATCTAATTCTTATCTTTATTTTTTCCTTTCATTTATTTTATTTTCTTTTTTATTCCCCCACTTACTTTCTTAACTTATTCTTATCTGATTTTTTCTCTTTTATATACAATTATCTTTCACCTAATCCATTAAAATTTAAGTCATTCTCGATATAGTTTTAGCAAACCAACTTAACATGCATATTAACTCTATTTAGCAAAACTTCATAAAAATATATGTATTTAAATTCAATAATAAAAGTATCATATTAGTTAATAAAATTGAAAACCATGAAGAATTCCATTGTCAATTCTTTATAGTTTTGCAACTTCTTTCATGTTCAGATGAGGACTTTTGTTGCTTTTGTGTTTGTTTTGCTGATGTATTTTATTTACTTCCCTTTATGCATGTATTTATTAATATACGAGGTGGGGTCCTCTTTAATTCTACGGTCCTTTTAGACCCATTCGTTTTAAAAAAAATTGAAGACCTTATTTTACCCAACTTTAATATGCTAACCATTTTTTTCTTATTTATTTATTCTCTAAATTTTTATTTATTATCTTTTCTTCCCTTTTTATTCTTCCGAACTAATTTCAACATGTTATTATATTTTACCTTTTGTTTCTTCTTTCTTCTAACTGTTCTCTCATTTTTACTTTCAAAATATAATTCTCATCAAATAAAATAATAAAAATATACCCACATAAAAATAAATCACAAACTCTTGGTTATAATAATAATAAAATATAAATTAATAATATACTATATAATTATTAATAATAATATATAATAGCTAGATATACAAATATCACTTTTATTTTTTATATTGAATCTCTAATTGTGTGATTAGAGACCTTATTGTTCTATTATTTTAGCCAAAAAAACTATTAATTATTATAAATGTATTAATTCTAATAATTTTATTGAATTACTTTATCGCCTTTTCACATAACTTTACTACAATTTTTTATTTGTAGAATTTTATTATATAATTAAATTATTATTATTTTACATACATTTGTTTGTATTGTGTATTAGGTCTTTTATTAATTAATAAATAGAGTCTTTTTAGTTTATAGAATAATAATTACTATTATTTTATTTTTTAGATGTAATAAAATATTTCAGTTGCATACATTTTTTTAAATATTGAATATACATAAAATAAAATATAAATAAATATAGTAAGTACTATAACAATATTAAATTAAAAGAATCCTTATTATAAAAGACTTAGGTATGTGTTTTAGATATAGTATTAGATATATTATGACATTATTTCTAATTTATAAAAGAATTTTATTTTAACTTAACTAAATATTTTTTCAAAATTAATACAGAATTACATAATTATGCTTTAGATGATGATTATTGAAAATATTATCCCAATGTTTATCTTAGGCGATTAATAAGTTTCAAGCTGAAATTCGAAAACTATACATACTTTTATGATAAAAAAATAAAATAAATAAATAATAAATATAGATATACAATATGTGTTATTATGGTTTTATATTAATCAAATCAGAGTAGGATTTAATTAAAATTTTTATTTACTTTTATCTCCTTTATATATATCAACTTATTTATTTGTTCATTTTTCCATAGAATATCATGTGTTTATCTTTTTGCCCTAGGTACTATATGATATATAACAGTAAATGATTGGAAAAGAAAATAATGGGAACAATTTCTAATGTTATTTACCATTTATTACTTTAAAGGTCGGCAAGATTTTTCCAAATCATTTTAAATAACAAATTCAATGCTATTATTTTATTAGTTTACGTAATAGCATTATTTTTAGGAAACTTCAATAATTGATATACATATATGAAAAGAATTTTTTATTTAAAATTTCTAGAATCCTATCCCTATTAGAATTCTAGTATTATTAATTAATTTATTATTATTATTTAGTTTATTATTATTATTTATTAAAATTTCTAGAATCTTATTCCTATTAGAATTCTAGTATTATTAATTAATTTATTATTATTATTTATATAATTATATATTTACCTATTTGTACGTTTTCTTAATAAGAATATGTGTTATTGAAGGGGTATTTTAGTCCTCACAAAAAAGTGACAAACTACTCATACTTTTATAATATACATAGATTATTACATAATTTTTCTTTATTTATAATAAATATTATTATTAGCTACCAAACCAAAGCTGCAGAAGCCATTTTCACTTAATTTTCAGACCAAAAAAATTCAGAATCATGAAATCATTTCCGACTCCAGTACGAGGAGAAATCAAGCGGAGAATCTTTTCGTCCCTCTTTCGCATGCATTCAAAGATCAAGATCAACGCATTTCGACGTTTCTTCAGATAGATTTGAAATCAAAATCTCAGTTTTTCAGTTCAAATTAAGTAGTCATGTTTGTATGTGTGTTAGATCAGTGATTAATTTTTGTGTGTATATATATATGGTGAAGTACTGTTTGCATGTATGTTTACTCTCTCCTATATATTTGTAGCTTCTTTTTGATTGATCATTTATGATATATACACAACTAATAAATTAATTAATAATACCCTGTCTGTCTGTTCTTTCGAGTTTGGGAAGCCATAATCTCTTTTATAAATTTTATTTTATTTTTATTGGGTTTTCACTGTATAGTAGTTTAGAAAATTTTACTGTAGAAAACCAAATTATCGATCGGTTCTCAGTAGAGCAATAAGCACAGGAATTAAATATTAGAGGCTCATGAAAGCAACATGTAAATAATGGTGCATGTATATTTCTTATTACATAAGCTAAAACTGATTAAGGGACCAAGTGCTAATCAGCTTTTATGTACAGTTATAGGCTTATAGCTAGCGTATAGGTAAGAGATGGGATCCTGTGTGTGCAAGTCTACTATAAGCTATCTTATGAAGTTATCTTTCTATGTGTTAATTTATTATTAATTTTTGTGATTTGATGGTTTAGGATTTTGAAAAATTAAATTAAATATCTAAAATAAATTATCCTCGATTAATGTGTATAAAAACCAACTTAAATTTATTCACTACATCGATCCCAATTCAATTGGGCTTTAATTATACAATCTTTCTTGTTGGAAAATATATTTTTGGGCCTTGGCCCAGTTAAAGACTTGCCACAACTGTACTCATTTTTAGACTTTAATTGATGGTTAAAATTTTTTTTTTTTTTTGAGGGACTGTATATGTTTATTAATTATCTGACTAATTTGAATTTGATGAAAACATATTAATTTAACGTGGACTTTCGTATTAATGATAGATCCTTTTAGTGTATTTACATTTCGTTTTGATTTTCCACTTAATTTTTTCAGCTTTGGGTACTGTATGGCTTTCAATTAGGAGCGATTCTCCAACTCCATTTACGGGTTTGCACATTAGAACTTGTTTACGAAATCTAGTTTATCCCAAAATGAAATTTGATTTTAATGTATGTACTTGCCCATTAATTAATGAAATAAAGAATGAATTTGTCTGAGTTGGGACAGAGTAACAAAATTCTTCATCCACTGCCCCACACGTCCATGGTGCACACTTTCTTCCCCTTATCATTATTTTCCACCCTTAATTATAATCTCAATTGGAAAGACAAATTACAGACGTCATTCAAATATTTCTCTTTTTTGCTCTTTAAACTTTCTATATTCGTCTCTCATTAACTTAAGTTGGAGAAGGTTTTCACTTTTCAACAAGTTAGACCAGTATAATCCAATTGTTTTCGAGCTTTAAGACATAAATTTATTCTAGAAAACTAACAAAATCCATCCAAGAATTAATTGATCATAATAGTTCTCTTTTGAATGCTGAAAAAGGTATCCTTTCTATGAAAAAACAAGATATTGTCGGCCATCGACATGGGCCGGCCTCTTCCACCTAGTCCATAGCAGACATTAAATACAATAAAGTTCCTTTTGTATTAACTGATTCCTCATTTGTTTAAATTGTTAACTAATTAATGAAATTTACAGTCTAACTCAATCTAATAACTAAACCTTTTTCTTTTTTATGTTTTAGGAAAATGAAAGGCGAAGCTATCCTCATATGGGATACCGTAAATCAATCAAAAAGATAGTCAAAATTAGTCATTAAAAAACAAAAAGACTAATAATTTATAAGGTGAAATTGTACAAACACTTATAAAGTAGATAGACCCAAACAATTTGTTTTTGATCCAATCAAATTTAACCTAGAATTTGACACTAATTGGATATCCGTTGCATTGTAATACACGATTATAGATTTTTTTCGATATTTTATACTAGAGAAATGTCCAACACTAACATATCAAAATATGTATTTTTGTCTTTTAGAAATATCTGTGACTACGCAGAAAGAAATTTATTCTCGTACGTGGTGGACCAGACGAGGTTTCAATTTCATGCATGATGCACTTTGGGTTTATGGGCTACTAGTTTACCACACTTTCTCATCATCGGGGCCGTCTTCAATGTTACATTGAAATTCTATGGAAAACTCCCTTTTAGCAACAGTACTTGATCTCACTAAGACTTAACTACCTAATAAAGAAATATATATCCAGGGTCTTCATTTGTGACCCTACAAAGAAGTTTCCTTATCTCTGCTGTAGCAAAAAAGTTTGTCCTATAAATAAGTTGAATTTAGTTTCCATTTTTAAACCATCATCATATATCTTCAACTCATTTGATCTCTTCTAAAGCATAAGCCATTTTCTAAGGAAAAGGATCATGAAATCATTTGGGATCCCTGTACGAGGAGATATAAAGCGGAGAATCTTTTCATCCCTGATTCTCATGTTAAAGAATATTGCACTCAAACCGCGTGGTTTTCCCTCCAACTGAAATCTTCAAAATTTCAGTTTCTGATCAGTTCAAATATATGTTTATCAGTTTACGTTTATGCTTCTTGTGAGTTGATTTGCTCGTATGTTTACTCCCTCTCTCCTAATTGTAGCTTCTATGTGATTCATTTAACTAATAATACTCTGCTTTAGTTATGTTCATTTAATTATCGTACTATTGTGGCTACACTTAAGTTCTGAATTTATTCTGACGCTCTTTTGAGATTATACTCAAGAATGAATGAGTTCTCGAAAGCAGATAAATCTATCGAGTGCACTTCTATGTTAAAAGCAGACCTTCAAAAATGTTGTTAATAGAGGGAAAATATATCAATAATCACTATGTCTCCAACCAAGGAATAAGAATAAGTCTATCCAAACCTAGAAACCTTACAAACAATGACGGCACGAAAGGGGGGCTGGTAGGGGCCCCTGCCCCCCTCAATTTTTTTAGAACCCTATTATGCTCCCTAAAATTTACAATATTTACAAATTTTGCCCCCCTAATATTTAGTAAATATAGTAGAAAAAAATTTCAATCCCCTATTTCAAATTCCTGGCTCCGTCCTTGCTTACAAATACTCCCTTAAACATAAAAACGTATAAATAATAACTCCTGAAAAATCTTACAAGTACACATCTTCAAGAGGGTAAGTGTAAGGTTGTAAAGTTCCGATGGTGAATTTCTAAGGTCCAAAATTCAGAGAATTTTGTGTAATCGACCCTCTGTTTTTGTTAAGGACTTCAGTGCAAATAGTTAAAACTTTTACAATAATGAAAAGACAACAAAGACAAGAATAATAAAAGGGCTAAAATAGAAAACTATTTAAGGGACAAAAACTATTTTCTTCGCCTATTTTAATGTAGACATTGATAATGAAATCGCAATCTTAATATTCCAACTTAAGATATAAATGCTTTAATATTATGTGTATTTGTTGACCCACTGAACCAAATTCCCTAAACCCTAGGTGACTGTAACTTACCAAAAATCATATTTTCAATTAGAAATGTGATATTGTCAGGTGAAGTGCAACAAATACCAAAATTTCCAGAAAGACTGTCCTATTTTCTTTTTGGGATAAGACACGTACAATCCCCGAATTTGCTTTAAAATCCATAAAACTATCAAAACTTTGAAATCTTATAAATATCCTCTTAAACATAAAAATGTATGTATAAATAATAACTCTAAAAACCTTACAAATATACCCCTCAAGGAGTTAAGTATAATATGTAAAAGGTGCAAATCTCACGGGTTTTTATCTAATTGACCCTTTCTTTTCGTAATTAAGGACTTGAGTGCATATAATTTAAACCTATGATGCACGGACACTTCTAAAAATCATATCATGCCGTGTCGTGTCGTATCCGACACCATATTGGACACCCGTGTCGAACACTTTTCTAGTGTAAAATATCGAAAAAAAAATTGTGTCGTTGTATCCGTATCGTGTTGTGTCCATATTTCATAGGTTAAAACTTTTACACAATAATGAAAAGACTACAGAGACAAGAATAATAAAAGGGCTAAAATAGAAAACTATTAAGGGACAAAAACAGGGATGGCCTGTTGATGGTCATTCTCTTAAATGGGCCTCCGGCCCATACTATTGCATGCTAACTATTTCGTAATTTGGTTTAGTAGAGCTTGGTCAAGCACAAGTGGACAACTCATTCAACTAATTAACATAAATATTTATAATTATAAAGTCAATTAAATAAAATATATAGAGAGGAAACGATCAGACGACGTCTGATTGGATAAAAAGATCCCAGTGGCAGTGGCAGTGGCAATGAAATCTTCCACACGCTGCAGTGATGTACAGTGCAATCATTGTGCATTGACATTCCCTTCGATATATTATGATCCCCAACCTCTCTACTATAAAAGCTAAGCTATCTATATTCTGAGTTCCTTAATTTCATCCAAGTTTCAAATCATTCCAATCACCTTCAACTCATAATTAGAATAATTAAGTACACATTAATCATGTCCGAAAGCAACAATATGCAGAAAGTACCATTTTCAGACAAATTTACTGTGAAATCATTAATGCTGCAGACACCTGTCCGAGGAGCCATCAAGCGCGGAATTATTTCCTCCCTGTATCGCAAACTAAAGAATGCGTTCAACTGCAAGCGCCGTACGTGTCAATAATGATACTACTGATCATATCAATTTCGCTTCATCAACACATACAGTTGAATTCCAGTTAATTAATTAACCAGCTTGTTATCATGTTTGTGAATTATTATGGATTGAGATTTGAGAGTACTGTCTTTAATCATTTTGTGTGGGTTCTTTTCAATTGCATGTAAGTTCATCAGAGTCTTGAGTTTTGAGTTTCGAATGCGGAGAAACAGAGTTTAATTACATGTATGTTAAAAGCAGAGTACTAATTAAACAATTCGAAATACAATTCGCCCAGATCATGAGTCCCTAGAAAGTTACACACAATAATGAGAGCACAAAAAAAATATATGGTATTCTTCAAATATAAGAAGAAAGATAGAAGGAAGTCATGTAGAAATTCTTCATGTCAAGTCCAAGGAGATCTAATTAGAGGAAGTCAAGGCCTTGCATTTTTAACATAATCATGAAATCAAGCCATTCAATCGAAGTGCTAAACTCGTTAGCGAGCGTTACATACATTATTAGGTTCGTCACAATGTGCTAAACCGACTACCACGAGTTGATGATATTATTCATGAAGAATTAAATCAGCTTTGAAAGAAAATTAAGTAATTGCCAAGCCACCTTCACAGTTTCAAATTTCAAAATTATCATCATTGGAGGAAAGAATGCAACAGCGTAGATTGTGATTTTGAAGACTATTAGGGGGAAAGACAAAATACCAATTTTTAAAGCTTTCAGTTTCTTAATTATGGTGTGCTCCTAAGTAAGTTCATATTTTTCTTTTAATTCTCATATTGCATTTCAATTTTGTTTTCTGTATCGCCGCCTATATAACCGGCTAATTTCTTGTGTTGAATAATATCATGATGCTAAGATCTGGTAGCATGGTATAAAAAAAAAAAAAAAGTACCAGAAACAAAAATTTTGATGTCTGAGATGGTTTGAATTAAAACAGACAAGGATTAGGTTTAATACCGAAGTCTGGATTCGCCCACTTTGTTGCCATGTTTTAGGCGTTTTTTAGGACTTGCCTCCATGACTGGTTAAGAACTAAATCCCTTGACAGTTTTTAATTCTGTAAAACATTCCATGTACAGTTTTCAAGATTTTAGTTTGTGGTTCTCACCAAAAATAAATTTAATAATAATGGTCCTGTCAATAATGACTTTAATTGAATGGTGCACTAGAGTCCTTAAGTAATGATCAAACTCTAATTTGTATATATGTATAACAATCGAGTACATATAACAACTGAATAATAATAATAATAATAATAATAATAATAATTAAGGAGAAAGAACTTGAGCCAGTTACGAAACCCCCCTCCTGATATTTACATCATTTACGAAAAATACCTTGAAATTTTATAATTTTACACTTCTCTCACATGGGGTATTTCTAAATTTTTTTTAGGAATTTTATGTATATATTTTTTCTATTTGTAAAATTTCTTTCGACAAAGGATTATTTATAGTGTTTAAAGATTTTAGGATATATTTAGAAAAAAAAACATAAATTGAGGATTTTTTATTTAATTATCCAAATAACTTTTGTGTGCAATATCTAATTTGGATAAATGAAATTGTCTTAGGTGGCGCTGGACTCGAGTGATTCATTTAACTAATAATACTCTGTTTTAATTATGTTCATTTACTTATCGAACTATTGCTATACTTAAGTTCTGAATTTATTCTGATGCTCTTTTGAGATTATACTCAAGAATGAATGAGTTCTCGAAAGCAAATAAATCTATCGAGTGCACTTCTATATTAAAAGCAGACCTTCAAAAAATGTTGTTAATATAGGGAAAATAAATCGATAATCACTATATATGTCTGGAACCAAAGAATAAAAATAACTCTATTGAAACCTAACGAATATCTCCTTAAATATAAAAATATATAAATAATACTCTTGATAAACTTTATAAATACACTCCAAGGGGTAAGTATAAGGTTGCAAGGTTCCGATGATAAATTTCTAAAAAGCATAAATTTAGGTGAATTTTGTGTAATTGGTCCTTTCTTTTTCTTAAGGACTTTAGTGCAAATAGTTAAAACTTTTACAATAATAAAAAGACAACAAAGACAAGAATAATGAAAATTTATTTCATGGAGATACTTCTTTATATTTGCTAATTTTGGTTTTATTGTGCAAGTCGAAAAGGTGGAAGAAGTTTGGTGGCCTCTGGCTATATAAATCTTATGCTTTCGAACTTGAGAAGGAAGAATGAGGTGAGTGAAGATTGTAGTAATTGGTTACCTTCTCTTACGACAAATTTTTATTTTTGTAGCTATGGCTGGCGAAACGTATAGCAGCTCACCGACCTCGGCCAGTAGTCACTCTATGCAACTGATGGATATTCTTGTATATAACGAGATGGTTTCGGCTAGAATTTACTTCAGGAAATTGACTGTTATTCTTGTACATATTGTTATCTCCATGAACCGGATCAAGTATATTGAGAGCCTTTGGGCATTATGCCGATCCTCTATGGAATTGACCTTGATTATGTTGAATTTTTATTTCCATAGATTCCTTCGAACTGATAGGATAAATAGCTCTAGCTTTGCGAGTGCGAAACTCGTGCCCGACTTGTGGGCGATCTTTTTGAGTGAGAACACTTGTGTTGCATTTAAGCTCTTTATTATGTTGCGACTTCTGATGTATTTTTCGGATTTTCCGTTTTGACCTTTTAATATACGAGGTGGGGTTCTCTTAACCCTACGGTCGGTTTGACCGGTTCTTGAGAAAAAAAAAAGAATAATGAAAATTATAGTTAATAGTCTTTGATTTTTTTTTCTTTTTTTTTAAAATTCGATCATTGTCATTGCAAATAGTCGAACCCCAAACCTCCATATCTGGAGTAATATCTGGTGGCCACTAGGTCAAACCCCAATGGTTAGTTAATAGTCTTTGATTCTTTATTTTAAAGATGATCAAGCAAAATTGTTCTATATAAATTATAGTTAATAGTCTTGGATTTTTTGTTTTAAAGATGATCGAGGTTTGACCGGTTCTTGAAAAAAAAAAAAAAAAGAATAATGAAAATTATAGTTAATAGTCTTTGATTCTTTGTTTTAAAGACGATCGAAAAAAATTAATCTATATTTCAAAAGCTAACTTGTGAGTGAGGATTAACTTTATTATAAGTTATTGATATATAAATTATAAGTTAGTAAGTTGGACCTAACTCAAACCCACAAGTTAGCTTGTAGCAATGGACTCTCCAACTCTTAAAAAAGTAGCACATATTTTAGTATCTAAGCAATGTGGGATAGTTAAACACCAAATATTAAATTCAGAATTTGTTGGACAAATTAAGAATTCTTAGTTTAATTGGAAAGAATATATCTCGCTCGGGTAGGACGGGACCGGACCGGACCACCCAACCACTTTTCGAAAACTCATCTTGGCTGCTTACGGCTTCTTTTTCAGGTGATGAACGATTAGTCATAGCCTCATAGGTAATAGGTTGTGATTTTTTGAGAAAATAAGGTAGAACAACCCTGTCAGTGTTGTCGACTTTTTTGTTTGAATTTAAATATTTTACTAAAAAATGCTATAATTAATAAATAAATAAATACCAACAGATAAATTATAATCTGACTCAAGAACTATGATCGATCGGTGCTGACTGGACTTTCGTAAAAACCTGGCGATTGATTTTCCTATAAGTTTGCTCTTCAACTCCGATCCATGTATTTTATTTTGTGAAAGTGAAAGATACCAAGCTGCTGACTCATATATATTCTTCAAAGAAATACTTTTATTTTTCTCCATTGATATTAATTAAGTTGAGAAAGAATCTTTCTTAGATAGGGCGGCCCATTGTTCAGAGAAAATTATTTAATTAATTTTAATCGCGACAGAGATTCATCACTTTTAGCCTTTTGGGTTTTATGGTGACAGAAATGTATAATTTTATCTCTCTAAAGGCGTATCTTATGTCTTCTTAATTTATTCTTAATTAATAAATATCACACACTCCATGTATGTGCAACGTAAAAATAATTACTATTCGATATGTATATATATTTCGTGTATTAATAATATATAAATATATTTAGATATCATAAATTTATAAATACTAATTAAATTTTTTATTTATAATAATATTAATTATTTTTAATATATTCACAAAACTTATAAATTTTTATAACTAAATAAATAAAAATTTAAATTATTGAGTAGTTTAGATAGGAAGAGAGAAAAAAAAAGAAAAAAAAAACGTGATAAAGTGGGGAAAAGAGAGAGAAAAATATTTGAATTAATTAATTGTTAATTGACAGTCCAAAATAGAGTGAGCAACCAAAGGGGTGAAAACGCTTTATATAATCATATAGATTAATTTATTCTTTTCAACATCCACCTGTCCAAACTAGTATGGCGATTGGCGACTATAGTGTTTTTAAAGGCATCTATTCTTAATTAGTATGCTACAGTTATATATATAGCCCATAAAAATAAATTAGTGAGGCTAGCTTGAAAGATCCGTTCTTATATTATTTAATTAATTTCCAAAAAGCCATCAGTTCGAAACTTTCAACTCATAAATAATTCAATATATAATACTTGAAAAGATAGATGTCGGGTGGGTGCACAAGTAGGAGATTATGATTTTTTACGTGTAATGTTTATCAATGTACGTATTGGAGATATATACTAATTTCATAACATTAGTACAAAGATACAAACAAAATTACTCCCACAAATTAAATCACTTTGGTTTTAGGCTTTTAGCCGTCTGTCCCTGCAAAATCCGAGTATATCATTTTTAAATTTTATGTTATTGGAACTTACTAAGAAATTAAACAAATGGCTTAAACCAGTCGACAATTAATCCTTAGTTTTTCCTTTTATAAAAGCCTCTCTCTCTCTCTCTCTCCCTCTCATACACTTAATACTCTGTTTTTCAGTACTCTTGAGAGCTTCAACCTATCCTCAAGTGATCTACTATTTCTTACAAAAATCTGCATGCATGCCTACAATGGGTTCTGCGAACACGACCATACCAATATTTTCCGACAAATCAACCGCAAAAAGACTTCGTCTGAAATCGTTCGGGACAGTACCACTCCGAGGATCCATCAACCGCAGAATCTTTATGTGTCTAGTTTTAATTTCCATCTACTTGGAGCTGGGGAATTAACATTAAAAAAGTGAAAAAGGAAAGAAGAAAGTAAAAAATTATCCGTCGTCAGTCGTCATGATATATAATATGGGTCGGGTCCTGCATGTTGATGCCATCCTGTTTTCTACTGATCTTTTTGGTTAGCTGCGTATGTGATATGACGTCTGCTTTATTAATTTCTACTATATATATATATTTTCCGTCGGCTGCTTATCAATTATCATGTTATATGGCTTTGTTTGTAATTAATATTTGTCACCTTATAAGTGACAAAAGACAATAACAGTTTGTTGCTAGCTCATGTTCTTTCCCAATGCAGTAGTATTTCCTTTTTCAAGTGTTACGTTGGTTATTAGTTGACAACACAACTTCTCCCCTGCATGCTATAGATCTGCCTCAATCATTTCTTCCCCTGTTTTTTACAAACTTCATTTGAAAAGGGAACATAAACTATTTATAATATAAAGAAATCAACTTTTTTCTTTTATGTATTAACTTTGAGGCTAGCTAGCTAGTTAATTAACATCTCTGATACTGATAGTGCCAATTTTTAATTATCGGTAATTGTTGCACTCTTAAATTGTTAATAGGGCACCAAAATTATAATAATTAGATAAACAAAATTATATATCCCTTTTTTATGGTCACATTTTTTCCTCTTACACTTTTTTCTTGTTTATCATATTGTATGTGGATTTTATTTTATCTTTTCCACAAATCCAAGTTCTTTATTATTTTTTAAAGATACAGTAATAAAATATTTTATGTTTATATACTTTAATTCTTATTCCTCTATCTAAAATCTTACACGTTATTTCTTTTTTATGTATAGAATTTTAAAAGTTAACATGTGTTCTAACTTCTATCATGAGATGTATAACTCGCTAGTTGCATTAGAAGAATTGATATTGCTACTCTAAATTACGAATATAATTTTAGCCTTATTTAATTTTTATTAATTCTTTAAAAACACCATGTAACATAATATTTTCATCTCTTAAATTCTAAGAATATTCTAAAACTATGATATAGAATTAGATTGACGTTGAAGAAAATTAATTGAAAAATAATAATATTTTAAGTAAGAAACAAAACTATAAAATAAACAAAATAAGATTAAATTATAAGGAAGATCATAAGCAAAGAATAAGTTAGCAAAATATATTTAGGGACATTTTTTTATGTAATAATAAATTTGAAATGCGATTATAATTTAAGAGTAGAAACAAGTCAAACAACGATTCTCTAATTTGAAATGACATTTTTTTTTCACACACGAAAAAAAATAAAAAATTAACCAACAATATAGGTGAAAATCTATAGATAGATATGGACAATGAAGTGATGAAACAAAAATGTAAGTGAGAAAGCAATTTCGTTAGATATCAGTTCACCGGACCCTACATAATAACGAAAACAAATCTCTCAACCAATCATCGGAGCGACGAAAAGAGAGTAAAGAAAATTGGTACATATGGATGGTCTTGGCCAGATGTAACGTTTTGGATTTGAGGGATGATATGGTACAAATTGACATGGTCTTTGTTAGGAGTAACTTTTGGTACTTGACGGATATTATTGTACAAGATATCGTGACTTTGAACTGGCAAGCTTATGAGAGAAGATTATGCGTGCTCTACATGCATTGCGACTATATTCTTGTTAAGCATGAATTTGAGAAGATTTTTCGTCCTGTGGAGAGTGGTAGAAGGATAAGAGGGCTCAACCTGATATGTGCAAAACTTATGTCTATTGCTTGGACGGCCTATTATGAATGCTTGTTGTAACTTTGATTTATTCTCTTGTAATTGCTTTCATGTTGCAAGATTCGAGTCGGGAGGTGGACATGCCGCCTTGCTGATGTACTTTGTTAGCTTTCCTATTTGATTTATATAGGAGGGGTGGCCTCTTTTAACCCCACGATCTGCTTGACCGATTCTTAGTTAAAAAAAAAAGAAAAAAGAAAGAAAATTGTATGCTAGCTACTTGGCACTTGCAACTGAATTCTTTGTGTGGCGGGAAATTTTGATTATTACTTATAATTGGCAATCGAATTCACTGCAATTTATTACCAAATCAGTAAAAAGAACATTCTGTAATTTTATTTATTTTTTTAATTTTTTTTTTAAAACACGCACACAATTCCAATCTAATATTCTGTAATTTTAATTAACTCTAAGACCCTCATTTTTAATCAATAAATAAATTGTGACAGAAAATCTAAAATTGTACCATAGAGCATATATCTTTTAATTAATTATTCAGCATCAAGTCACATAATTCTATTTTGTTGTGACGAGGAACGACGCCATATCGTTTCCATAGAAAATCACGGTCCGTGTCAGAGGCAGTACCAGAAATTTTTGGTTGGAGAACGAACTCATATTATGTATAAAAACACTAATTTTAGAAGATACAAAACCTTATATTATATATAAAAAATTAAATTTTTACCTATAATGTTTTTTTTTTTTTTTTTGTAAATTTAGGGGCGGTCGCCATCCAAGCATAGGGTGGTACCGCCCCTGGTCCGTGTGCTACATATGTCAGTCAGTGGTCTTTAGTTGTATGAAAGTCGTTGGCCGGCCGACAATTTAAGAAAGATTCTTTCTTAATTTAATACTCCACAAACAGAGATTGTTTTTTCTTTTTTAAATAGGAGCTGCAATACATTATACATACATGATATATTGATTGTTCCAAATCAACTTATAATAATTTATGCTAATTGAAATTCGAAGTGCTAATTATAAATTTTACAGGACGACAGAACATGAAAGCAATTTTTTCCCTTAATTACCTCGCTTATTGAAAAACATATAGCTAGGTGCATTCCATCCGGTGGTTAATCGTCCAACATCGAATAAATACTAAACTTATAATTACCTTATAAGTTTGAGCAATTCTCACCTTATTAGGTAGCTTTTGTGGTGAGTTGGGTCTAATTACCATAACTAATATGATATCAGAGCAGGCTGTATCCTGCGCCTAAAAATTTCAGTTAAGAGACGAATTTCAGTTCAGAGCAAGTCGTCTCCAGCATCTAAGTTTCACGAGGTTGATCCCGGATTGTTAGGGCCTAGTGAGGGGTGGGTGTTAACCGTCCCACATCGAATAAATATTAAATTTGTAAGTACCATATAAGCTTGAGCAACTGGCCTTACCTCATTAGCTAGCTTTTGTGGTGAGTTAGGTTCAAGCACCCTAACTAACGTGAAATAATTTAAATGTACATAGTTTGTGGAACGCTTTTGAT
Organism: Verbena officinalis; assembly: GCA_958496215.1. Classification (NCBI taxonomy): domain Eukaryota; kingdom Viridiplantae; phylum Streptophyta; class Magnoliopsida; order Lamiales; family Verbenaceae; genus Verbena; species Verbena officinalis. The sequence continues at coordinate 28,509,797 of OY292390.1, read as the reverse complement.
ACTGATTGATTGTTACTCCAATTGCCTTCAAAACACAATATAATAATAGATAAAGTCAAAATAATACATAATTAATCACATCAGTAATTAAGTCCTTTATAATAAGGCAAAGGGCATATTTGGGCAAACGTAAGAGAATTGACCACATAAATAAATAAAATTCGTTTTAAAACTAACACATGTCCAAGAAATAGTGAACTAAAGACAAGGAAAATTACACCCCTATTTCCATAATCCGTATTTGATTTTCTTAGTGGAACTGTTTGAACGAGATCAACAATATTGATGATTCTAATTTTTTAGACCTACAAGGTTTATTTGTTAGTAAAAGAATACAAACCTTGAAAGCCATTAAGTAACTCACCAAAGATTATTTTCATAATAATTAATTAAAGATGCTAAAAGAAAACACTTCTCCAATTCAATACCATGATGGCAGCTACTTGAATACAATAATAGGTGCAAATTATATTTTCACACTTTGTGGCTTTGTAATTTTTTAATTATATTCCTAAAATACCCTTATGTCGGCCCTTTTCCAGTTTCAAAGGCCGCAAGTCCGCCAATTTCCAAACATTTCCCATCGCCCAAGAACAATTCTTGTATTGATCACGCGGTCCACAAATCCACGCAATCATCCACCTCCCTCCGCCACGAAACTTCAGTGAAATTTCGTCCCAGAAAGGCATCTCTCCTCCTGTATATATATATATATATAAAAGCTCATGTAGTCTTAATTCACTTCAATTTAATTCCCATTTTTAATTAGAATCAGTGTGTGAAGGAAAACACCTCACACACACACACTGCATGTATAATGGCCGTAATTGGAAAAGTATTTGACTCGTATTCATTGAATCAGACGCCATTTCCAGAAAAAGTTATGGCATCATCATTTGTTACTCCAGTCCGAGGAGCCATCAAACGTCGGATTTTGTCGTCCCTCTATCGAATGTTAAAGAATGCTTTCAAGTCATGTTGCTTTCGCTAGCAGCTGTTTCAATATTGCCAATAATTGACAGCGAATACCAAGTCTTGTCATGTTTATGTCAAATGTGCAGTACTCAAGTGCTTTCTGATCTTGTTTTGAACTTTTATCATTTTTGTATGGATCGGATCTCTTTACATAACGTCTACTTTCTCCTTAATATTACAGCTTGTTTTCAGTTTGTAGGGATGTCGTTCATAAAAAAGACCTTGAAACCCCTTATATGATATTTGTAAGGTTTTGCAAAAGGTATTATGTATATATTTTTATGTTTCAAATGATATTTGTAAGGTTTCATTTGACTATGAAATATTTATAATATTTCATTGTTTCAGGTTGTTCTTAGAAGTAAAAAAAAATATCTAATTTCAGGCCGGGTTTTATTTGTAATCATCCCATCTAATAGTTCTCTGTTTGGACAAACCTATGTGTTATTCAAGGATTTTCTGGTTACTATAAGAGCTAGCGTGTGTGTGAGGGATGTCTTGTTCTTTGAATTTCAAAATTACAGAGAAACAGAGATGGTTGTTTGTTGAAAATTAGTACAAATTCCTTGTCCCATTAATCAAATTGCACTTGTGGGCCTGTGGCAGTTAGTGAGGTTGTCTCATCTCATGATTCTTTAATTAGTTATTGTAATAAATCAAATAAAGAAACAAGGGAATACCAAATATAGGATAATGACCATTAGGGTTTGATTAATGGCTACCAGATATTACTCTTAATGTGGAGGTCTGAGTTGTACTCATTGCAATGATAAGAATTGAATTTAAAAAAAAAAAGAAAACGAAATATAGGATAATATTTTAGTTACAGATCAAAGTAGCTAGGTCAACTCATGAACTCATTTGATGATAAGTATTAGTTAATGGAAATTCAATTCTTATCTACCTAACAATCCATTTATTTGGCTCTGAAACAAAACAACCTAAATATATTTTGCCCCCATTGTCAAATTACATCATCTTGAGGTGAGTACAGAAATGCAATTTGTTATATTTTGCTAGCTATTAGACTCATTCATTAACATGCATTCCATGTTCCTTAATTCCCCACAGCAATATTTAATTTCCACTTTCAAGGCCTTGAAAATTCTAAATTATTTATCTATTCTCTTCATGAATACATATGGTCAATGGTGATCGATGCAGATTTTATTAATTGCTAAGGAGTAAAAGCCTCTAGACTACATCTGGTACTACACCAACATCGATCTTTATACTTTATAAAACAATTTTTTTTGCGTGTGGATATGTTTGTGTCATATTGATATTGTTAATTGTGTATATAATAATGCATGCCAAATAATATAAATTAAAATTAAATAATATAGGAATTTAATTATTGAATAAAATATTATATTTAAACGAACGTACACATATTATTGGGTTTATTAAAGCACAATAATTAATATTAGATTGATGATATGATGTTCTGACTTCTGATTACAGAAGGAACTTTAATTAATTCTTTGTTGGCCATTCATTCCACATACAACCCCTGCTGCAGCAGCTTCTAGATCCGTATATTTCCTGCGGTTCTTTGAATCTTAAAGTCGTCTTGTATATATATATATATATATCCTTGTCAACAAGGTCAACTCATTCCCAAAATACCCTCACCCTGTTCATCATGTGGTTTTATTTGATTTCCTTGTTGGTAATGTATTGTTGTCGTCGTAATTCTATGCCCAATTAACATCCTTTTCATCAGTCATTTTATCTATATATAAGCCCATCAATTTCTCTATATACACAACCGCGCCCTCGGTTGACAATTCTATAATGACGACAATTAAACATCGATCCTATAATATTAATTCATAATGTGTCGTCAACTCATACAATGTAGTCATGGGGGTTGACAATATAATTAATCCATGGAGTCAAACTCACAATTTCGAGGAAGTTCCCTTTTTCAGCCTAGCTAGCTCACATCTGCTGCCTGCTATAAAAAAGCGGGATGTATAGTCATCATTACCACAATTACTCATTTCTCTAGCTACCAAACCAAAGCTGCAGAAGCCATTTTCACTTCATTTTCAGACCAAAAAAATTCAGAATCATGAAATCATATCCGACTCCAGCAAGAGGAGAAATCAAGCGGAGAATCCTTTCGTCCCTCTTTCACATGCTGTCAAAGATCAAGATCAACGCATTCCGGCGTTGCGTCAGATCTATTTGAAATAAAAATCTCTGTTTTCCAGTTCAAAATTAGTCATGTTTGTATGTGTTAGATCAGTGATTTTTGTGTGTATGGTGGAGGGTTTAATTGCACTTTGCATGTATGTTTACTCTCTCCTTGTTCTAGCTTCTTTCTGATTGATCATTTCTGATACACAACTAATAAATTAATAATACTCTCTGTTCTTTCGAGTTTCAGAAGCAGAGAAACAGAGTCAAGTAGTTCCTTCTGATTTCATGATCCCTTTTAATCTTATTTTTTTTCTTGGGTTTTGACTGTACTTTAGAAAATTTAACTGTAGAAAACCAAATTATTGGTTCTCACTTCTCAGTAGTCTGCAGTAGAGCAAGTTATAACAACCAACTTAAATTGATTCAATTGTGCTTTAACTATGCCCACTTTCTTGTTGGAAAATATATTTTTGGGCCTTGGTCCAGTTTAAGACTTGTCACAACTCACAAGTGTACTCACAGCTCACTTGTAGACTTTAGTTGATGGTTAATATTTTCGGATTCTGTATATGTTTATAACTTTATGATAATCTGATTAATTTGAATTTGATGAAAACAAATTTAACCTAGACTTTCATATTAATGATAGATCCTTTTAGTGTATGTATTTTCTTTTTTGCTTTTTGGTTTCCCAACGGATCTTTTTCAAACTTCGAGTACTACAAAAGTTCAATTGGAAACGATCCTCCAAATCTATTTATTCCATATATAAGTTCAAGTTTCAACCATAAAACTTGTTTAAAGAATTAAATGTCTCGTTCCAATAGTATAGCGGATGAAATTTGGTTTTAATGTATGTAATTGTTCATTATTTAATGAAGAATGAATTTGTCTGACTTGGGCACACTTTCTTCATCCACTGCCCCCACACGTCCATGGTGCACACTTTCTTCCACTTATCTTTATTTTCTATCTATGAACCACGCAGCAATATGGATACAATATGATATGGATATAGTAATAAAATATTTTTTTTTTATATTTTACACTAGAAAAGTATTTAATACGGTATTAGACACGACAAAACAAGATTGGATAAGATTTTTAGAAGTATCTTACATCATAGTTTTCCACCCTTAATCTGATCAATTGAAAAGACACCTTTAATCTCAATTGGAAAGACAAATTACTATTTGTTGATTAACGTTTTTTTTTTGTTTTTTTGGTAAACGGAAAGACAAATTACAGATGTCATTCAAATTCTCTTTTTTGCTCTTTAAACTTTCTATATTCGCCTCTCATTAACTTAAGTTGACGAAGGTTTTCAACTAGTTGGATCAGTAATCCAATTATTTTATCCAATTTAAATCACCATTTCGGGCTTTAAAACATAAATTATAGAGGACTAACTAGTCCATCCAAGAATTATGGTAACCTTTCTATGAAAAGAAAAAAAAAACCTTTCTATGGAAAAAACAAGATATTTGTCGGCTATCGACATGGGCCATCTCCCACCTCCTAATCCACATCAGACATACATACAAAAACAAGGGATAATTTTGATTGCTCTTTTAAGAATTGAGATTACACTCAAGAATGGATGAGTTCTCGAAAGCAAATAAATCTATCTAGTGCACTTAATTCTATGTTAAAACCAGACCTAGCTCTGAGAGAAAATAAACCAATAATTTAACACTATGTCCGAAATCAAAGCATAAGATTAATCCAAATGCATTCTTCTTTTTGCCAAAGAAGATAAAATAAAACTGATCAACTATATTATTCAACCCATTCACAAGTCAGGAAAGTCCAGTTTCATAGTGTAGGGGAATATTTCGTTATTTATGAACCTTAGGCCTCAGGGAATATAATTTTAACACTGGGGGAGCCACAGCTTAGTGAGGGGGCTTCAAAATTTTTACACTAAATATGTTTTAATACCTATAGACATGTGAATTTTTTAATGATAAATGTCATTTTGACCCCCTCATAAGAATATAATCTTACATAGGATTGGGTCATAGTGTAGAAAGTTCAAATTTTGGGATAATTACACTTACACTCTCTCAATTTAAGAGTAAATTAATACAACACTCCCGTCAACTATTTGAAATTATAGATAGATCCTCTAACCCTAACGAAAACCTAAAAAACTTAATGGAAAGTTGTAAAATGAATAAGTTATCCATAATATTTTTGTTATAGTGTTTGTTATATATCCATGAAATGAGCGAAATGATTAAGTTGTTGACCAGTTAATAAAACGTTAGGTTCTATTTGGAAACAAGAAAATGACTATAGTCGAGGGGGTGTCTCTGTAATTTTCAATAGTGTAGGGGTGTCTCTATAATTTCTAATAATATAGGGAGTCTTGCTGTATTTTTCTCTAAGTTAAGGGGTATAAATATAATTATCCGTGAAAATTTTCTTCGCCTATTTTAATGTAGACATTGATAATGAAATCGCAATCTTAATATTCCAACTTAAGATATAAATGCTTTAATATTATGTGTATTTGTTGACCCACTGAACCAAATTCCCTAAACCCTAGGTGACTGTAACTTACCAAAAATCATATTTTCAATTAGAAATGTGATATTGTCAGGTGAAGTGCAACAAATACCAAAATTTCCAGAAAGACTGTCCTATTTTCTTTTTGGGATAAGACACGTACAATCCCCGAATTTGCTTTAAAATCCATAAAACTATCAAAACTTTGAAATCTTATAAATACCCTCTTAAACATAAAAATGTACGTATAAATAATAACTCTAAAAACCTTACAAATATACCCCTCAAGGAGTTAAGTATAATATGTAAAAGGTGCAAATCTCACGGGTTTTTATCTAATTGACCCTTTATTTTTCGTAATTAAGGACTTGAGTGCATATAATTTAAACCTATGATGCACGGACACTTCTAAAAATCATATCATGCCGTGTCGTGTCGTATCTAGTGTAAAATATCGAAAAAAAATTGTGTCGTTGTATCCGTATCGTGTTGTGTCCATATTTCATAGGTTAAAACTTTTACACAATAATGAAAAGACTACAGAGACAAGAATAATAAAAGGGCTAAAATAAATGGAGGGCCTGATGATGCTCATTCTCTTAAATGGGCCTCCGGCCCATACTATTGCATGCTACCTATTTCGTAATTTGGTTTAGTAGAGCTTGGTCAAGCACAAGTGGACAACTCATTCAACTAATTAACATAAATATTTATAATTATAAAGTCAATTAAATAAAATATATAGAGAGGAAACGATCAGACGACGTCTGATTGGATAAAAAGATCCCAGTGGCAGTGGCAGTGGCAATGAAATCTTCCACACGCTGCAGTGATGTACAGTGCAATCATTGTGCATTGACATTCCCTTCGATATATTATCATCCCCAACCTCTCTACTATAAAAGCTAAGCTATCTATATTTTGAGTTCCTTAATTTCATCCAAGTTTCAAATCATTCCAATCATCTTCAACTCATAATTAGAATATTTAAGTACACATTAATCATGTCCGAAAGCAACAATATGCAGAGAGTACCATTTCCAGACAAATTTACTGTGAAATCATTAATGCTGCAGACACCTGTCCGAGGAGCCATCAAGCGCAGAATTATTTCCTCCCTGTATCGCAAACTAAAGAATGTGTTCAACTGCAAGCGCCGTACGTGTCAATAATGATACTACTGATCATATCAATTTCGCTTCATCAACACATACAGTTGAATTCCAGTTAATTAATTAACCAGCTTGTTATCATGTTTGTGAATTATTATGGATTGAGATTTGAGAGTACTGTCTTTAATCATTTTGTGTGGGTTCTTTTCAATTGCATGTAAGTTCATCAGAGTCTTGAGTTTTGAGTTTCGAATGCGGAGAAACAGAGTTTAATTACATGTATGTTAAAAGCAGAGTACTAATTAAACAATTCGAAATACAATTCGCCCATATCATGAGTCCCTAGAAAGTTACACACAATAATGAGAGCACAAAAAAAATATATGGTATTCTTCAAATATAAGAAGAAAGATAGAAGGAAGTCATGTAGAAATTCTTCATGTCAAGTCCAAGGAGATCTAATTAGAGGAAGTCAAGGCCTTGCATTTTTAACATAATCATGAAATCAAGCCATTCAATCGAAGTGCTAAACTCGTTAGCGAGCGTTACATACATTATTAGGTTCGTCACAATGTGCTAAACCGACTACCACGAGTTGATAATATTATTCATGAAGAATTAAATCAGCTTTGAAAGAAAATTAAGTAATTGCCAAGCTCCACCTTCACAGTTTCAAAATTCAAAATTATCATCATTGGAGGAAATTAAGAATGCAAGATCATGGATTGTGATTTAGAAGTATTATTAGGAAGAAAGACAAAATATCAGTTTGTTTAGAATAGCGTCACATACTTTCCACCTAGGATTTACCCTAAAGTGAATTCAAATCATTGAAGTGAACAGTACAACCTATTTGTGAGGTGATCAGACCCAAACAAGAGATAGATCGGAGCTGGTCTGGAGGCTAACGTACCAGAAGTTACCCTCGAAGACTAAGCCACGGTGAATTTCAATACACACAGAGAGAGAATAGACGGGTTCCGCAACAGCCTTCTTTTCACTTATCAAAATGTTCGACAAAACACAAATTAAAACTTACAGCTATTTATATGGGTCTGGAATAAAGAAGAAGAGAAAACCTAATAAAGAAACGTAATTCACCTAACTAACTATGAAAGTGTATATAGAGAGTTCAAGAAACGTAATAAGCCTATCCTAATTCTATTACAACTCTTATTCTTAATCACACGTTTTCAGCCATCCAAGTTGTTCCTCCGCTTTTTATATATCAAGTGTGCCTTTCTTTTGGAATATAACAATTTGTTTGAAGCTTTGCTAGGGAGCTTCTACTTCTTGAAGCTTTCTTTCCCCTAAGAATTCCAAAAGACTTGTTTAGACCTGCCAAAAAAGCCTTTCCTCATTTGTAATTTTTGTTGCTTAAAAGTACATAAAATAAGCACGGCCAAGACCATTTCAAAGACAAGATTAAAAAAAAATAATAAGAATAAAAGGGAGCAAAATTCAAAGATAACCTTCAAAAGTTCAGGTTTTCCTTGGGCTTTTTTACGGACCGAAATGGGATGCCATGCTAATTGGAAGGGAAAACACAGACCATTACAGGACCCTAGTAATGAAGAAAAGCCCGTGTTCTAACTATACCTATAATTAAGAGGAACCCCCAATCCAATTTTAAAAGTACTCATTCGACAGTATTCTAACTATACCTATAAGAGGAATTCCAACTTCAAAGAAGATAAATTCTATAAGCGGAATTAGGATACTCTAGCCACTAGTAATATAATTTTTATTTATATCCACAGAAAAAAGACGACATAAGCTGAGGAATTTTTATTTAATTATCCACAGAGCTTTTGTGTGCAATATCCCCCTAATTTGGATAAATGAAATTGTCTTAGGTGGTCCCGGACTCAAGTTCCCACCACTTGACCACTGCCCTACACGGGTACACAACCGACCATACACTTTCATCTTCCCATCAACTTTTTCCACTCTGACTACTTAAATCCTAAAAATATCAATACTTTTCAAACATCCTGACGTAATTCCAATAATACCCTTCGGTCGGTCATGCAATTCCAAACTCTAAAGCCGTAAATTCCAAGAGGGGACATCCCCTTATCCGTCATTTAACAATTTCTCCAGACCAGTTTTTCCAAACCTTTTCTCTTTTTAATTATTGCTATAACCAGTTTACAAAGGCACTGAGCCATTTGTGAACATTCAAAGAATTAAGTTTCCTTGGGCCCCAGCATCAAGCAGGATCAGTAAAAGGTTTTTTAACACTATAAAAGACCTGATTTTTTCTCCCATCATTATTCATTTACTCGATCACAGCTTCTTCAGTTCTTGTTAATTAAATTGTTATGGCCGAAACCAACAGTAGATTAACATTCAGTACTTGTCGTACTACTCCTCCAGTACGAGGCGCCATCAAGCGGAGAATCTTTTCATCCCTCATTAGCATGTTCAAGAATGCTTACCAACGTTGCTTTGCTTCCCATCGAGTTGAGAAATAATTAATTATCTTCTGATTGTTTTCCTCTGTATGTACGTGGGTGTGGGTGTAATTTGTAAACCGCGCGCCACAGTGTGTTTTCTATTGCTTTGGCTTGAGTTGAATAAGTTATATAGCGATCCTCATCTATGATCGATGCACGGACACTTCTAATAATTCTAATTTGTCGTGTCGTGTCGATTATGTCTGTATCGGACACTTTTCTCGTGTAAAATATCAAAATATTATAAATTAAATCCGTATCGTCATGTCCATGTCGTGTCGTGTCCGTATTTCATAGCTACTCATTCATATATAATTGATACTACTCTAATTTCTTCTGTTCATTTAAGAGGTTGCATGGATATATCTATCTTGAGATATATTCATACTTTTGTGTTCTTGAACATGAGAAAACTTGAGCTATGTGATTCGGAAACAAAATTACGTACGTCGGTCATTAACATTATTGGGGTGGATGCAGGTGAAGCCCATCTAAATATAATTTTCATATACTTTTCTTTCAACAAAAAAATAGAATCAGATTTTACCGTTATTTACTTAATTTTTTTCATTCATGAAATAGTTTACCTTTTATTTATTAAATTTTCAAAATTTAAAATATTATCGACAGAACAAGGTCAGTTATATAATCCAAAAATAAATAGAAATATAAGGTTATTTATAACAATACTTAGCCTTTTTATGTTAGTTTAATTTTTTAGTTGACCAAATTAAAATAATATTTATTAGTACAAATATATTTAAATTATTTTTAAGAAACCTAATATTCTTCAGTATTATGTATATACACTTAAATAATTATTGGAGTTTGACCCAATGGCCACTAGATATTACTCTTAATATGGAGATTTAGGATTCTACCCTTTACAATGACAAGAATCAATTTTTTTTTTTTAAAATGTGTATATATATACTTAAATAAAAATATATGGAAAAATGAAACTCCTAGGATTATTATAGAAGACATTTTCTTGAATTTAAATTCACACAAACAAATGCATGATCAATTCGATCGTCTTGAAGTATGAATATACTCCACCCAAAATTATATTTCCAAACTTGAGGCATTTGAAGTGAAGTGCACCAACAATCAATTTTTTGAGAAGGCCAGGCTGTCTTATCTTCCTTCAGCCAAGGGATTTAATGCACACATCTAAAACCTTTAAAAATAAGGAAAAGACAACAAAACCCGGACGTTTTCGGATACCCTTAATAACCAATACATGATGAGTATTTTTTTGTGTGGATACTATTTAAATATTGGGAACTTGATGAATCAATCTACTTACACGTTATATTTTTATTTCTATTTCGGGAGTTACTTTACGTATTGCCGCAAAATAGATAGTGAATTTATTTCTGTCTTTTGTTGGATTTTTTTCATGGGTCCGATAGACTTTGATAAGCCAAAAACAAAGAATAATAAAATAACAAAAGACAAGATAGGAATAAGGGCTGTATATATGGCCAACCTATGGATCGCCGGAATGGGTCAACAGGATTAACCCAACTAATATTTTTGATGGATTGGGCCTCAATGCTCCTTACCTTCTGGGCCTTCGGCCCATACTATTGAAACCTAATTAATTCAAATTAGACATTTTGTCCACCGTGTCTCCCACTTTGTAACATGTAGAAAAACTGGACAAATCTCGACTAGTATATGTTATTTCCGAAAAGTCTAACATAGAACCAATTAGAATTTGGTCGCACCAAATCAAACATGTATCAAATACTTTTTCTACAGAATGAACATGTTTATGAGAGTCTCAGTCTTTGAGTTTTTTACATTAATTAATTAATGTCGCATTTTTCACGTACAAGGATTTTTATTTTTGATCCTGCCTGAAAACTTGCCTACCATTTTATAAAAAGATTAAAACTATATATGGATTGGGGAACTCTGGTCCTCGTTTATAGATTTTGTCGAATATAAAAAGTTATTCAAAGCCATAAGTCTTGATCATATATGAATTTATTGAAAAATTTGTGTGATCTCTCATAATCTCATTGATTACGACTAGGAGATCCCCTTCGAGATTCATCAGCTAGCTATACTCAAATCGGTCTTAATATATACACTATAAAATGATTGATCAACTTGCTCTCTTTTCATCACAATATGGGCAACTTATCGAGAAACTAATTAATAACTACGTACTATATATACGAAAATAAAGAAATATATAAAATAGAACTACTATAACCAAAAAAAGAAACATGGTCTATTTAATATGTTCTGTTGATCAAGATACCCATAAATTAGATTCTATTCCCGATTTACAATGATCAAAACCTACAATTTACTTTATGATTGTCAGTGTTGTATTAATAGACTTAACCTATAGCTAACTCAATCTCCAAAAGCTACCTTAAGAAGGAAGGTTTGCCAAGCCATTATATATTGAATTTCAAATCTTTTATTATTCGATGTGAGATTATTTAACAGTCAGTATACTCAATTTAATTTTTATTGAATTTGATAATTAATATTTTTGGAATGCATATAAATTTATTTAATAATTATCTAGTTTTAATCTTTTCTAAGTGTGTATGCAACGTGCATGTGAATGCTTGAATCAAAACACATTTAACCTAGAATTTGCTATTAACTAAACATAGTTTTACGTAATATGTACTGTCGGTAATATTTGTTCTTAATTAATTAATTGAGAATGAATTATTTGTCACTCAAATTTCTTAGAAGACGTTTACTTATGCTTTTTATTCCATTCATCTGCCTTAATTAGTGAGAGGGAGGTGTTTACTTTTACATGGTCTTGAGTCGGTATAATCCTCTGAACCCGAATTTTATCTGCCAATCTCACGTTTATTTTGCTGCCCAAATTTGCTCCGACTATATAATCTGGTATGAAATGGAAAAGTAAACACCATAAAATTTCAAAATCCATACTAATAACCTGACGTAATATTTAAGCACCCATATTACCAACCATAAAAGCAAACTTCTTCTTAGTCCACTGGCCAGTGGCCCACACGGCAATTCATCATTGATGCATGCACACTTTCATCTCATCCAGGGGGTGTATCTTCCCCCCCTAATTTGTCCTATATTATAGCTAGATCAAAAATAAATTTAATTAAACCCCAAACAAACTCAAGTTATGTTGCTTTAATTTTGGCCTATTTAATTTGTAGTTGATAAATCTAATAATACAAGTTATTTTTATTTTCAACCCAATTATTTAATAATATTTATTTTAGAAATTCAACTGTTATGAATAATAAATCATAGACAATTCTTATTCGATCGAGTAAACCGATATGCATGTTTGAGTTCGATCGTCTGTGAGTTTCTTCGACATATCTATATGTATAAGCTTTGAATCTTATAAGAATGTATATATATATGACTATAAGTTAGGATTTGAAGTAAAGTTTATGCTTAATTATGAGTGTTTTTATTGCGTATTGAATTAAGCTGTTGTATTGAATTATTAATTTATTTACGTAGTCTTTAATTTCTGGTACCTCCCGAGCGGCAAGTTCCCAATTTCCCATCGTCCCATCGGTACGTTTTAATTTCTTTGTTGTTGCTTTTTTTGGTCGGGTTTCTTCACCTTTAAGTGGATTTCGAATCTCGAACTTGTATATAATTTCCAAAAATGTACAGGTCCCGCCGTCCCGGCCCGTGCAACTAGTCTTCAAAAAAACCCTAAAAGTCCACTTGAGAATCAAACGTGCCATTTTAAGACGGCATTATAGAAATGCATGAGCGTGACAGCAGCGTGAGCAATGAACATGAACATTAGTTTCGTACTTTCGTTGAGGCTGGTGGGGCCGCACGGGCGGAGCCATGTACAATTGAGGGGTACAATTGACCCCCCTCAACTTTCAAAATTTTCACTAGAATATATACATATATATATAGATGTGTATAGATTTTTGTTAAATTTCCTTTATTAAACCTCCTCACAAAAGTCTAAATATATATTAATGGGGGTCAATATTGTAAAATGCTTATAGTCAACTTGGTTGGAACTTAGATCATTTATACTTACATATATATACAATATGTATATATGAGATAATTACACAAATCCCCCTGAGGTTTCTCTAAAAATCCAAAAAATAATTGAAACTTTCAAAACTTACAAATACTCCCTGGTAAGCCTTACAAATACCCCCTTAAAACATAAAAATATATACATAATATCCCATGAAAAAACTTACACATACCCTCTCCCTCCAAGGAGGTTATGTAAGGTTGCAAGGTTCCGACGATGAAATTATAAAAGACGCAAATTTCAGTTGTTTTTGTGTAATTATTTTCGCATTTAAAAATTTTTCTTCTCTATTATGCTTTAGTTGACCCCTGATCAAAATTCCTGGGTCCGCCACTGGTGGGGCCTATATATTTATCTTCAGAGTTGTTAATTAGCCCTATAAATTTGAAACCATCGTCGATCTACTACTGATCTTCTCATTTCTCTTCTTACAACATAAGATATATATGGCCGAAGGAATATTCGATTCTGACATGAGTACTTGTAGTTTTTCAGACAAAATTAGGGTGCAAATGGCAATGCCATACTGCCCATCATTCGTGACTCCTCCTGTCCGAGGAGCCGTCAAACGCAGAATCTTTTCATCCCTCTTTTGGATGTTAAAGAATGCATTCAAACGTTGCTTCCAATGGAATTGATATTCGAGACCAAATTAATTTCCCTTCTTCTTGGATCAGAGTTTATATATATATATATATATATATATATTAGCTCATCACTGGGTCATCATGTTAATGTAATAATGTTTGCATGTACGTCGTTACGCATGTCTGTATGAGTCGTCACGTTGGTTTTTGCTATAGTTCGATCAATAAACTGATCATTAAATAATTCTCAATGATTCTTACGATTAGATTTTCCATAATTACTATTTATTATTAATCTTTCTTGACAGTTGACATATATAATGAGCGAGGATTCTAATTAGCTAGCTTTCGAGGTGCATGATCAATAATTGATATCATCAACTTAGTTATTATGATTTTTAATTTTTTGTTTTTTGGAATGCATATATGATCTGGCTCTAGGTTTTTACTAGATAATTTTGGATGATTTAGTGATCACTTCTGGCAGGTTGCATATGGCAAGAAGTTGGGAAAGTAATGGAGAGAGTGATGAGAATTTCAATTTCTATTTCTTCATCATTTCTCAAAATTACATTTCCCCCCTTCTCATTGCTACAATGATGCGCAGATTTCTATCTTTGATGAAGCTACTACTTCACAATATATCAATTATATATCAAAGCAATATTATTAGGGCGAATTACATTTGAGTCCCTGACGATTACCATATTTACATCTAGGTCAAGTTAGATGCGTTATTTATAAATAGGTTTCTAAATTCTTGGTCAATATTTTTACATGATCCATAAATTAGGGACCTATGTATAAGAATATTGATCAATTTAGAAACATATATGTAATAAACGCATCTAACTGGACCTGGATATAAATATGAGAAAAGTTGTAAATTCAAATATAATTCGCCCATATTATTATTGATGTAGCAAAGTGCCCTCATTTTTTATTTCATATTTTAAAGTTCTCAATTTCGCCTTTGCGTTAGGTTCCGTTAGTGTTTGCACGTCGAGTGCGTAGCTTTTGCTAATTTAGTATTGGGCCGTAAACTAACTTTAAGGCCCAATTAAATTGGGCTTGGGAAGGAGCTTAATTTGACAAATGCACTTGAGTCTTGATTAATATGTGACAAAAAATAGTTGGATTTAAAATCTTCAATTATAATAACTAATTAAACCCATAAAAGAAGACCAAGACCTATTTGTTTCAATTAATCCTCCAAGCAATATAATTAAAACTCTGAAAGTATCAATTAAAAGCATGCTTAAGAATGCATAATTTGAGTTATAATCATCATCGGTCAGTACTATTTCTCTTTGTTATGGTTCCATTGCTTTTCGCACTTAGGACATAATTTATCCATGATTGTTATAACAATCATGAGTTAAGACTTCTTCTCATTTTCCCAAGTTCGATTTATTAAATATTTATTGCGCATAGTTTAAGAATTCTTTTCAATGTATATTAGCAGAAACAAATATATACTATGTGGTCAAGACTCAAGAGTGCTAGAACCTTCTTTTCTAGCTAGCACATGGTGGGTGTTAAATAAATCAAGATTCAAGCCCTCTTCCTCTTTATTAGCTAGAGTGATTTATTAATTATAACGAATAACATGGTGAGGCGGGCCCACTTGCATCACATTTTGTCATCTGGCTGTTGTAATATTTTGTCATATATTACCTAACTAAATATGTATTTATTTATTTTTCAATATCCTTAAATTCCGAAATTCATACTGCGTAAAAATTATTTAAAAAAAAAATGGACAAGAGATCAGATTCATGTATTTTTAGAAGATCAAGAAAGTGATGAGGCCGTAGTGTATATATAGGCAGGGCAGCTCTTGGATTTTTCCACTCTCTCGTCAGACTGCAGATTATAATCTTATCGTTTCTGAATTCTGACTACCACGACTCTCCAAGGATAATCCCAATTCAGTCTCTTAATTATTAGACAAAATATATAATTAATTAATTATTTTTGAAATTATTCTTACGATACTATAATTTTTTCTACGAGCATAGCGTAGGATTATTACCGAGTTCTCCCCATAAAACAACAAAACAATCCAAGAAAACAAATACGAGATTATAAACATGGTTAAACTTGAGTCATGATTATGTCTAAGGTACTCCTAAATAACAGAGCTCATAATGTAAAAAAGAGAGAAAATCATCCTAGCTCTAAACACCCAAAGATAGCCCGGCCCAACCTACTAAAATCATAATTCCTAGAAAACTTACTTACAACATAACAATCTCTCTAGCAAAGCAAACGATCTTCAAATTCCAAGTCTTCCCGAATGGAAAACGATGTTTAGAGTGAGTCCCGTTTTCTATAAAATTATATTTAGTGTCTTCCTAAAAGTTGACATCCCAAAAATAATGCTGGATTTTCCCGAATAAAACAACAAATTTATAACGATGACTTCTAACATGATTGCATCCAATGCGTCCGACGCTGTCATACTTGTGCTAAGACATATTAATTTCCATTTCAAGCCAAAACACTACACATTTTTTTTTATCTCACCTCAGAATCTTTTATTAAAAACCATATATGTTAGGACGATCATAATGAATACATAACAATCAAAGAACATATATAACAAATACTTTTATTAATTTGCATATTAAATGAGATTTTATAGAAATTCACTTTGTTTACTTAGGTTTGAGACCACCAAACAGTTACAATGTTGATTGTATTGTTTTTTACAGCCGACCAATTCAGTAAATAAATACACAAACTCGGAAACTCCTCTTGTTTGAATTTGTCCAAATTACTGATAACTACTACTTAAAA
Source organism: Verbena officinalis (assembly GCA_958496215.1). Taxonomy (NCBI): domain Eukaryota; kingdom Viridiplantae; phylum Streptophyta; class Magnoliopsida; order Lamiales; family Verbenaceae; genus Verbena; species Verbena officinalis. The sequence goes on along the minus strand of OY292390.1, from coordinate 28,493,155 downwards.
AATTGACACTGTAGTTTTCTACTTTTTCATGCAAAATCATTGAAATCTTTCCTTGCGCCTTTTTGACAAAGAAAGCATTGAAAATCCTCCACATTTTATCGTCTTTCTTCAAAAGGACAAACTGACAAGGAGAATTATGAGAGGTTGTATACACATATATGACTTAATCCATAAGATTAATAATTCAAGTATCTGATAAGAATCAGTCAACATTAAATAATTATTATCAAACTTTTTGAATGAATGAGGGCGTTAATCTAGGTTAAAAAATATTTTAAAAAATGCCAGCTGTAAATGTGTAATACATAAGTGCATATGGTTTATTTAATATAGTCATTTTGTACAACATAAGATGCCAACTATGTAAGAATGTACAGGCAGGCGTCTGTGGAAACCAACATGCGATGCGCACGGTTGATTTTGCAAGACGTTGATTTATCCGTTGGTTTATATATTTCAGACTTTATGAATTGTCTTTATATTCACACAAATAAACAAACTAGTACAACACCAAAAAAAAAATAAAAAAATAAACTAGTACCCTAGTACAATTACAATCTGTCTAGGTCAAATTGAGATTCCTATGCCTTTTTTTAATTTCCCTATTAATTCATAGAATATACATGATGATTTGAATTTTTGAAAATGATATCTTATTTAAAATATCATGATTATGCATTACAAAAAGTATAATAATTAATGTAAACTTTTTCAATTACTCTTTTAATATAAAATCGGTCTATTATATTTGACAAGTTCCTAACATCCCATGAAAAAAAAGAAGGAAAAGATAATAAGTTTTGGCACATCTAGTAAAACATAAACTAGTAGTGGCCGGTATCGAATCTACCTCTGTATATATATATATATATGAAAGAAAAGGAAAAACGTTTTATTAACATGTAATATAATGTTTATTTTGATTTATAGAAGTCAATTCCATAGTTTTCTTTTGACTTAACGTAAATCAAACTTGTGGTGCTTTGTCAAAGACGAACGGGAATTAACTAGTAAGCCCCCACAGAAAAAAGTAGGTACCAAATAATTAATTGCAACTCGATATATCACAACTAATATACTACAATATGAACATGATCAGATCGAGTACTCTATCTCTATTTCATTCATTTTTTCCTTTTTTTTTTTTGTTTTAATATGTAATAATTATCGGTGTATACGAAGTGCTTACTAGACTAGAGAAATATTTATTTGTTTAATCCATGAAATGGCGACAGTTGAGAATTAATCCTAGCCGATTAGAATTCAGAAAATGACTTGTTTAGTTTATAAAATCCGCTGGTGTCCATACAAATTGGTCATAATCATGAACTCATACATTTGATTTCTTTTCGAAAATTTAAGTATGAAAAACTTTGGTCTTAATGTCAATATCATGTCTTAGATCGATGTTGATCTTTTGTTTAGTCACTTTAGACAGTTGATACTGGTTTTTGTTTTGTATTAAGTCTCACATTAATATTTCACTTGGGCATACTATAAGAAAAAAGATACATTTAACTACGGGATAATTACAAAAAAAAAATCTCTGAAATTTACTTAAAAATCTAATATACCATCCAAATCTTGAAATTTTATGAGTACTTCGCTGAGTTTTTGCATTTTACATTCAAACTTTAAAATATTATAAAACTTACCATGAGATTTGTAAAACATCAAGAAAATCCACCTAAAACTAATGGAAAAATCATTGACTTTGAGGGTTTTTATAATGTTTTAAAATTTAGAGAATGTCTAGTAAATATTTTGCAAATCTCATGAGATTATGTGAAAACCTAAAAATGGATCTTTTTAACTACACAATTGAAACAGTAGTCCTCAATGACTATTTTTAGAATTTCGGTAAAACAGTCAAAAATATTCTGGTAACATTTACCTTGATTTAACGATTTTTTTAAATTAATAAAGTCACCTTCAATTCAAAGCATATGTATAACGAAAGAACCATCGTTTTACACCTTGCCACACGAATTAGGATTCTAAAAGTACATAGTTTGAGGAGATGTCAGATGTCTACATTTAATCTTTTAAAAAAATAATGTTTTTTTGGTGTGAAAAAAATAAATATTAATTGCTTATAAGAATCGTTAAAGATATAAAGAAAACGTCTAATCTTTAATTTGACAGAATACCAATTAAAAGACCCATTTACTTTAATTTTATCAGACTTTCAAAAAAAAATATAGTTTAATTTTATCAGCTATATATATAGCTATAAGCTCCTGAGTTCATATCATCCAAAAAAAAATTATAAGTTATGATTTTTGGAACTTTTAAATTGAAAAATCTCTTTAAAATATAACTTTTGTATAGATCATCATGCCTTCACTTTTTCTTCGTTCGTTTATTATTTATATTTACATCTAGTATCATTTTTAGTTATTGTTTATAGACACTCTTAAGAAACTATTGTGCAGTGTCGTATCATGTTGGACACCGTTTCCAACACTTATTTAATATTAAATATTAAAAAAATCTGCGTTGACGTATTCGTACCACCGTGTATGTGTCTCTGCATCCCAACTTTCGAAGAATTTCAGTTTGTGGGTAGAAAGGAGAGGGTACAAGAACAAATATGTTAATTCATTTTCCTTTTCAAATCCAAATTAATTTGTAGCAATATAAAAAATGCTTAATCAAAAATACGTTTATGTAACTTTACAACCAAAATTGGGACCCCATTAAACCTAAATCATAAATATATATTATTTTTGATGAGAAATGATCAATCCCCAGCAGTACTAGCTATTTGCATGTTCTTCACAATTGAAGGCTCTAGATTAAAGGGAGGGCTCGCAAGTGGAAGCTGTAAAGAAAGTACTGTAGACTTCCAATAAAATCCCATGGCCAGATTTAAATCCCAAACGTGTGCTTGTCTTTTGCTTCAACGGAAAAAAAAAATGTTCATTCACATGTGCTATCTGTCACAGCTAGCCCACTATTTGAAGCGATGGTTTCTTTGTGTGTTTGCAAATGTTTTTGCATGTGAATTAAGTCAATTGTTTTAAGTCACAATATTCATGCTAAGGACGAACCCAAAATCGCCATATCATTACTTGGTTAATCATTTTGCTTCCCATTGCAATGCTCAATTATACACCACATATATTTTGATATTTGCAATCTATGCTGTAATACTCGAACCCAAAAAATTCACTTATTCTGAGTGAGAATTAAAAAAAACATATATTCTTTTTCCAAAATAATTTATAAAAATCATAGATGTGTCATAAAATTATCACATTTAACGATACGTATCGCTCTTTTAAGTATTAGCTATAGAACATTATAAATTAGAATTCCTTGAATGTAGTGTCCCACATCGGTTGTGAAGGAGAACGAAATTTTCCTTATAAATGGTGGATAACTTTACCCTTTGAAAACCGTAAAATATACATTTTTTGAAGACTCTCCCAAAATGGACAGTATCTGTAAGTGAGTTTTCGGTCTATACCTAAACGGGTGAGTTAACGAAACGTGAGGGTAAAAAATGATTAGCAGAACACTGACCAATCTGAAAATTATGATACTCTGCACTGTGCACCATATGAATGTTATATAAGAAATCATTTTTTCCTAAAATTAAAATCGAAAATGTACAGTCGTTAATTTATCTATAAAAAATTGAATGAGGAAAATGAGAAGGATTTGCAGTATGCATAGAATTAATTATCTTGAGAAGTTAAATATGAGTTTTAACTACCTGCTAACTTTTTATATCCTAATTTCTGAACCTAGCTAATTTGGCTTAAAATTAATTCACGTGTCATAAAAAATTAATATGGATAATATTATATTAATGACATATATTACAGTTTTCTTGTTTTCAACACTTTTGCTCGTAATTCAAAAGCAATTAAGCACATTTAGTCAATGGATGCTTACCATTTCCTATTGACAAGCTACTAGATGGAAATTTCATGTCTTCATTTGGACGTATTTAAAGATTTTGTCAATCATTATGATTATCTTTGTAAGGTTATTTCTTTACCTAAAATCCCAAGACTCTTTTTTGTTAATTTCTTAGGAAAATAATTGGACAAAACTATTCAAATAGATGAATACTATTACTTTTTATGTTATAATAATATATCTATTAATTATTGGAAAAATATTGTATATATTATTTTGGTTACAATTTTTTCGACAAAACATATATATATTAATTTATTTTGGAATTTAAAATAAATATTTGACGCAGAAATGAGATAATCATATCATCATGAAGCTTAATGATATCCAATTTGTAGATGAAGAAAGGGTAAATTTACATTTAATAAAAGTAGGCTAAAATTGAGGTAGGATTAACCAAAACCCTCATAAATCTAGATTTTCCTTGACCCAGCCAAGTCAACGTTCTGCTTTTCACGCCGTTCCATTCGCAACAAACACACCCCTGCCTCTCTCTCTCTAACTCTTATCCCTTTCTCTCTCTCTGACCAAACACAGTCCCACAGAAACAACAACTACGTACAAAGACTCTCTCTCTCTCTCTCTCTCTCTCTCTGCCTACTCTGTGTTTTTCTTGTCTCTATATATTATATTTACGTATCATTTATTTCTTTCTCTCTCTATCGTTGGGTTGTATATGGGGTTACAAGCATGCTGCTATTATAATTATCTTGAAAAGCCAGGAAAATAACGGCATATTCTTCTCTATCTTTTCCATTCTCTCTCTATCTCTCTCGCTAACTCACTTTTTCACCTATTTCCGGGGAGAAATCCTCCAAGAAAAGACAATATTCAGGATTTGCGAGAACCCAACTTGAAATTTGCCTCCCCAGAAAACCCATTCGTTCTGATCTGCATTTACCAGATATAAGAAAACCCATCTAGTGTTGTGTTATATCAGAATTCAGATTATTACGGTTTTCTCTATCTACTTTCCCCACTCATTCTACCTAAAATACGCAAATCCTCGCGAGGAGGGGCATTTTTCCTTGCAATTTCCCCCCTTTTCTGAGTCTTTTGTGTGGTTCTCGAAAGAAAAAACAGGATGGTGGTGAAAATAATGCGGTGGAGGCCATGGCCCCCTCTTATTTCGAGAAAATATGAGGTGAAACTGACAGTTAAGAGTCTTGAGGGCTCTGATTGGGTGCATGACGGTGCTGAGAAGGATAATGGTGGTCTTGCGGTGGAGATCAGGTGGAAGGGCCCCAAAATTTCTCTGGGAGCATTCAGAAGGACTGTGAAGAGGAACTGTACTAGGGAGGAGATTGTGAAAAGGGTTGATGGGGGGCCCAACGGCGCCGTTTTGGTGGCCTGGGATGAAGAGTTTCAGACCGTTTGCAGCCTTTCTGGGTACAAGGACAATGTGTTTCATCCTTGGGAGATCCAATTCACTGTTCTGCATGTGAGTTAATTTCTATTTATTTTTCTTCACTTTGTTCTTGATTCCAAGATCTTAGGTTCGTGGATTTATGTTCTTGAATTCGTTTGACCTTTTCTGATATTTATGTTTCCGTTGTTTTTTAGTGTTTAATTTTGTTTATAAAATTTAAAGGGTTTGATAGGAGCTTAAGATATTTGTTAGTTCTTAGGTTCGTGGATTTATGTTCTTGAATTCGTTTGACCTTTTCTGATATTTATGTTTCCGTTGTTTTTTAGTGTTTAATTTTTAGATTCTTTTGCTAGTTTGGATTTTCCCCTTTGTTTAGGGTTTGATGTGAAAAAATGGGTATGAATCCCCATCTCCTCCTCCTCTTTGGAAAACATCAAAACACACATACTGTAATTTTTTTCTTTTTTCTTTCTTTTGTTTTGTTCTGTTAATTGTAGCAAAATAGTGAACAAATTTCTTATTTAGGCTATGTTGAATTAATATACTGGTTTTATTTGCAGTTTAATTCATGTCTTAGGAGTAGTCCACGTGCATAATCTTGTGCGTCTGCACTCTCCATTTGGAATATGCAGATTGCTTATCATTTTATGGATTTTTATTCGTCTATTGGTTTGTATTTCGTGTTTCTTTGCTGTCAAACTGTTGGTTTACTTGCAATTGTTCTGTTTTAATTTTCAGATTTATCACTGACATAAAAGAGAATTCCATTCTGGATGCTGATTACCACTCAATTTGTTCCTCCACATTTATATGTCTTATCGATGATTTCTGAAAATCTGAACGGTTTTGTTCTACTCTATATCATGTTTATAAAATTTAAAGGGTTTGATAGGAGCTTAAGATATTTGTTAGTTCTATCTAGACCACTACAATTAAATGAAATTTGTCGCGTTTGTGATTGAAAATCCCTCGTTGAATGTAATATGTGATATCTGCCTTATTTGGAATTTCAGATGTCTGTAGGGAGTCTATGATCTTTCTGTATTGCAATCTTCTACAATATTTATGGTAGTTTTTCATTGTTGAAGTTATTGCACGTTAAAAAGGCTTAATTCCATTTCTTTTGGTATCAGGGATTGAATCAAGGAACAAAAAATAAACTTCCCGTAATTGGTTCAGCAGCTTTAAACCTTGCCGAATATGCTTCTAAGATTGAAGACCAACTCACTGAAGTCAAAATTCCCTTAACAATTTCTGGCATTGCAGTTGAGCGGCGTCCCGTTCTCTCTGTAAGTGAAAATTATATCACTACCTTTAAGTTGTCTCTTTCTTTTTCTTCACTAAATAACTAATCTTGATCTACTCTGTAGATATCTCTCATGATGCTGGAACTCATAGCTCCACAAGAACCAACGGAGATGGCACAAATTCCAATAATGCCCCTTCCATCCCCTCCACCAGAAACATGTACAGCAGAGAAAGACGAGGTTTCTGCACTCAAAGCCAGTCTAAGAAAAGTCAAAATATTTACCGAATACGTCTCGACTAGAAGAGCTAAAAAAGCATGCCGAGAGGATGAGGGCAGTGAGGGAAGATGCTCTGCCAAGAGTGAGGATGGGGAATATTCCTACCACTTTGATTCAGATCTTGAGGAATTTGAAGAGGGAGAATCTGATGAAGGAAAGAACGATTCTGCCCTTAGGAAGTCGTTTAGTTATGGGACATTGGCTTATGCTAATTATGCAGGGGTTTCGTGTTATTCTAGTGCTAGAGTGAATAATGAGGATGAGGATTGGATTTATTATAGTAATCGGCGTAGGTCAGATGTTGGGTGCGCACATGTAGAGGATCAAGGGTCTACTGTTCCTGAGCCTGTATTAGTGCTGAATTCTAAAAGGAGTATTTTGCCTTGGAGGAAGAGGAAATTGAGTTTTAGGTCTCCTAAAGCTAAGGGGGAGCCGTTGCTTAAAAAGGATAATGATGAAGAAGGAGGAGATGATATTGACTTTGACCGTAGGCAGCTCAGTTCTGATGAATCAGGCTCGTTTGGGGTAAGAAATCTCCGCCCTTATTTTCTCTAGATGGAAGTTGGTTGTTTATGTTGTAAATGTTTTGAAGTTTCTGTGCAAACTAAATTCGTTCTTGCAAGTAACTACATCGATTCCCCTTAAATGATTGTCATAGTACATTTGGTACCTGCAAGTTTGAGTAACCTACAAAACAACTCCCTAAAAATGTAAAATTGACAAAAATCACCATTTATTAGGGAGTGGTTTGTGTAATTTTTCCAAACTTAAAAATTTAAGGTGTGGTTTATAATTCTTTCAAGCTTGTGGGGGTGCCGATTGTAATATTGCAATCTTGTAGGGGTATTTACCTTCATTTTTAATGTTAGATGATTGAAAAGCATTTTTCATTAGTCTTTATGATTTTTCTTCCAGTTTAACAGTGTGGCTATTCTTGTAAGTGAGCGTTACTTTAATTTGTAACATGCTGTATACAATAGTTTATCCATGATAATGCATTTAATGAAACTTAGAGCATCAGATTACCCTTATCCATTCCTGGTAATCTTTAAATTTAATACAATAATCATATTCACATTCTGAACATGGAATGAAGTCTCTCTTTCTTCAGCATCTAATAAATATTATTTCCAACATTTCCCAGTGGCACAAAAATGATGAAGACTCAAATGCAAATCGTTCATCGGTCTCTGAATTTGGTGATGATAATTTTGCTGTCGGCACCTGGGAGCAGAAAGAAATAACAAGCAGAGATGGACATATGAAGATTCAGACACAAGTCTTTTTTGCTTCCATTGATCAAAGAAGCGAACGTGCTGCAGGAGAAAGTGCTTGCACAGCTCTCGTTGCTGTTATTGCTGATTGGTTGCAGAACAACCATAACCTAATGCCCATCAAATCACAATTTGACAGCTTAATTAGAGATGGCTCCTTAGAATGGAGAAACCTTTGTGAGAACGAAACTTACAGAGAAAGATTTCCCGACAAGCACTTTGATCTAGAAACTGTCCTCCAGGCCAAAATCCGTGATCTTCGTGTAGTTCCTGAAAAGTCCTTTATCGGGTTTTTCCATCCTGAAGAGGGCAATTTCGACTTTTTGCATGGTGCCATGTCGTTTGACAATATTTGGGACGAAATTACCCTTTCGGAGAACAAAAATGATGAAACTCATGTTTTCATAATCAGTTGGAATGATCATTTTTTTGTTCTCAAAGTCGAAAGCGATGCTTACTACATTATTGACACATTAGGGGAACGGTTGCATGAGGGATGCAATCAAGCTTACATACTGAAATTTGACAAGAATACAACAATTTACAAACTGCAAAATGCTAACAATCAATCATCAGAGGAAAAATCCGTTACAGATTCGAGTCAAGATTCCAAAGAAAGTGATCCAGTGGGAGAATCTGAGGAACCCGCGAAGAATATCCCGGAAGAAGAGGTTGTTTCTCAAGGTAAAGAGACATGCAAAGAGTACATAAAGAGTTTCTTGGCTGCAATTCCTATTAGAGAACTGCAGGCGGATATGAAGAAGGGGTTGCCTTTGTCAACACCTCTTCATCACAGGCTGCAAATTGAGTTTCATTACACAAAATTGCAGGAAAGAACAATCTCATCTCCTGGATTAGAAGTAGTTGATGTTTCAATGCCCGAGGTGGTTGTTGCTGCTGCATAAAAGGACCTTCTAGAAAGTGGTAACTGTACATTTTGAGTAGTGTGATTATAGCTAACTTTATTTCCTTTGTTTTTTTGGGGTGAATGGGCAGCAAAAGAGCATTCCGGTTCATCTTCTCGAGTTGTCTTTGTTAGAGAGTGTGTTTTCCGGTCCAAAGTTATATTTCTCGTTTTCTTTTTTTGATAGGTTTTCTTTATAAAGGGATAGTGTGTTGATCAATGTGCATGACCCTCCTCATGACTATAACAGATCTTTGTGCTGCTTTACTTGCATAATCTAATTGTTGACCTTGGATGCTGAACTTTTTCTTTCATTTCTTTCTTTTTGAAAAAAAAGAACGATTACCCTTGAAACTTGTAATTATGGGATTTGAGATACTAAAAGACATGTCTTATGATTATCATTTTAGATATGGTTGTGTTCAATGTAACAGTTACTGGAAAGGGTGTGGTCACCTTTCACTTTAGAATGTTTTGGTTCATTTTGTTATGAACAAGTGTAAGGTTAGGTTAGTGTGTGGATCCCATTTGCAACCGCAGAATATACCCTGTTCTGGGCAAAATTATGTGTATTATTATTAGGATGGGGACACATAATGGAATCCTGGGCCTTACCATAACTCATTATTTCTTTTTTAAAGCATGTGAAATTAGGGCTGTCAACGGGACCGAAATTCAACCTAACGTTGGTAGTTTTAATTAATTTAACATTTAATAGATTAGATTTAATTATGAACATATGTAATTTAAAATAAGTGGAGCAGCTGCGAAATCAAATAGTTAGATATGTAGAATATAAAAATTCCAGAATATTGTATGGAATATGAAATTTTCTTCTTGGTTATTTGATTCTAAGTTTTGTTCTTTTTTGTTTGGTCAAACTTTCTTATTGAACTTAGAATATTATAACGCAATAATAAAATCATGGTTGTTACTTTCTTAATTTTGACCAATTTGTTTATTTGCAGTACTCCTTAAGTGCATTTTGCTTGATTATTTGATAGGAAACTTGTGAAAAGCAAATTAAATTAGATTTTACTCTTATTAGCTGCAGGCATTGAACTTTCTTTTGCAATGATAATCTTCAAGCAAAGATTAAACCTGGAAAAACCAGTTTCTGCAAGGTGGAAATCATACTAAGAAGTACTTAAAACAAATACCTCATAATTCTTGGCACCACATGAAGTTCTGAAGAACTAAAGCTAAACTGGAAGCTAAAGCAGAAACATTAGAACCATTTACAAGATCTAGAAACACATAACAATGGCAAATTAGTTCACTACAACACTAACCACAAATTAAGCACTTAATTAGTCCATTTTCATTGCAATCAGAACACCTAATCGGCATCGCATTATTCTCCTCTGCAGACGACAGCATCACTTTCCTGCTCCCATTACAGTTCAAACACAGAACAAACCTCATCCCACCACAACCTCTGCAAGGAATGTTCGTTGGACTCAAAGGAATCCCTTCCAAAAGATTCCTCAACATCCCCTTTTCATGCAATCCCACAACTTCATCAGCTCCGCCTATATATCTCCCTCTTACAAACATCCTCGGCGGGACAACTCTGCCACCTAGGATTCCCCAAAGCTCGTCTCTGTACGCCATGTGCATGGAAACATCTCTCTCTGAGTACAAGACACGAAAACTTCCAAGCAAGAATTTAATCGTGCTGCAATCTTCAAATGTCTTTCTGATCCCACGCAGGCTGGTGGTGTAGAGAACCAGCGAATCGTTCCCTCCTGGAGGACATTTTTCTTCGAACTCCGATATCAGTACTGCTGGTAATTTTTCTTCATTCTGTAAGTTTATGTGGTTTTCTGATCCCATCTTGAGGTTAGAAGCAGAAATTTCATCTGGGTTCGGCTCCAAATCGTCTATTATCTCCTTCTTCGATGTTACGAAAGGTATGAGCTTTTCTGGGATGTCAGCATTATGAAAGGCTTGAACCTGGATGGTTCTTGTCTGAAAATCAAAGGCGGGTTTCCGAGTGGGATTGGAGATGGATTTCTTAAGTTTCCTGAGAATTCTTCCTTTCATGTCTTTCATTTTCTGCTGTTGTTTGAATTGATGTTGAATGACGATCTTACATTTGCTGACAAACAACTAAAATGCAAATGTATATATCATGGATAAGACTCCGTTCTATAGCGACAAGTGAAGGAAGGATATGGATTTTGAAATGCAATCCCCAAGTGATTTTCCAGGCTCTTGCTTTATGCACTGATAAAGAGTTTTACGCTACCCGTCAACGAATGAGAACGATCCACATCAGCATGACGAAGGGGTTTTTAGTAATTTTGATGGTGGGACTGGTTGTAATATAACATCCATAATCGTACTTGTTGATAGTGGCATAAGATAGTGGGAGAGAGGGCAGGGAGACAAGGTGTGCCAAAGCTCATAATTCAACCACAAGGGATCAAAAGCTAGCTGCTCTTTTTTTCTTTACCTCTTCGACTTTCTTGATATAAAGCTACTATGGTGATTGAAACTTTTTGGTACCAGCCATGAGCCCTGTCTCCCCATATTTTCAACCCTTCTAAACTAACAAACACACCCTTTTCATGATAAAAGTGAAATCATGATTGCATTTTGCAATAAATGCCATTTATAGTCATGCACGGACACGGATATGACAACAAGAATTCTTTTCAACATTGTCCGACACAATATCGGACACAACACATTAATATACCGTATTTTTCTTAAGAATGTATGTGCATCATTAAATAGCCACGAATTGGTATACTTATATTTGCAAAATTGAGATCAAATGTGAACTAATCATCTAGCAATTTACATAAATTGTAGTACAATTAGGTATTCATAAATTGTAGGTATTCATAAATCATCTAGCAAATAGTACAGAATAATACTCCATTGCGGATTTTCATCTCATTACCAACTGCAATGATTCCTTTACTAATTTTACTCCATTGAAGGTGGCTTTTAGTAATTAAATAAAAGCTCAGTTGCACTTAATAATGTTGCAAAGTAATGTTTAAAATGTGTTGATTCTTCTTTATATTTCTCCCGAGGGCCATGAAATAATTGTGGTAATGACCAAATCAGTAAAGCTGTCAAATTTCCGTTATTGCCTCGGATGCTGTAAATCAAACTGGTGAAGTCAAAGGAAAAAAACTAACGAGAACATGTTGGTTGATTGATGATGAGTTTCACCCACTCCACATCATTTCAGATCAAGTCAAAATTAGTGCTATTTTACTTGGTAATTTCATAGAGTCATGGCTAGATAAAAGTAAGGGAAAAATATATTTGGACACCCGAGTTTGATATATTTACAAATCGATCCCTTTAGTTTGAAAAAATTACAATGTAGTCTATTAATCGATTGTGTCGGAGAAAGTTTGAGTATGTACAAATCCTTGAGCACTTAAATGTAAGCCAATGATTCTGGTTTCAGAAAACCAATGGTGAAATCAAAATTGATGCATGTCAATTGCTTCTTCTTTTCATCCTCCGTACTCATTCTAAATGTATATGAACCCTACATCAGCCAAAACACAATCACAGAAGTTAATACTTTTCTTGATAAACTATCATATATCAATTTCAACTAAATTCTGCAAATAGTTCAAAATAATTATTAACGACTTACAGGAGGTGTAAATCCAGGTAGCTCTTTGGAATGGGAAAGAACGAAATCGCCAATAGAAATAGGGCATCGAGTCTCTTTGCAAATGTCATGCTTCTCGTTGTGGACGTGAAACCCGAAGTATGAAACGTCGATATTTATTTTTCCACCAGAGATTATTTCATCTTCATGGAAATGTTTTTGAGTTAAAATTGTCAGCTAGGAAAAAGAACACATGGAGGCATTTGTATTGATTCTCAAATATCAACCATCAAACATAACCAAGAAACATGTGCAATGCTCTGCTACACTTACATCCACACAGCAATTTATCAAATATCACCAATTAAAGGGGAAAAAGAAGAACTACTTATGAGGATGAGATAAATGCTTCACTATTTGATTTCTTTAATCTTGCTTCTACTTTACCTCACCAAAATCATGGTCCAGGTCCACAGATAGCATAATCATTTAAAAATTCAAGAATAATATATCAGCAATGTGATCCACAGACATCATACAATATATAGTAACATGAAAATGTTAAAAGGGGAAGATGGCCCAAGTATTCACCTGTAGATGCAGAAATTTTAAAGGTAGTCTCTTTGCCTCTTGATACTGGATAAGGCAATATATCTACTCCACTCACCTTAACAGCATACTCAGCATTCTTATCTGATATATCAACAACAGAATAATTAAAATTAAAAAATACCCAACAATATATGACATGAAATGATGAAATCGAGAAAATGAAATAGAATTAGAACACCAAAACTCTTCACAAGTGAGAAAGACCTAAAATTTCAGTTTCTGGATTCTGAAGTGAGGAAAGGGAAAAGGAGTACTCACCACAGTAGTGAACGTCGATGGACTTGGCGGAGATTAAAGGTACAATCACACACAGCGTGAAGAGAAGGGAAAAAACAGGCTTCAACTGCGCCATGGTGATAGCAGCAGACAGCAGTGCATCTGTGAGGCACAACAAATCAATATCTTATGACCCGAACCGGACCCGTCCAAAATTTTGGATTTTCAAAGTTTTTGGATTCGGGTTCTTATGGGCCGGAGTTCATATGGGCCTGATTTAGTCTCTTCTCATTTTTTTCACTATTTTTTTTTTATCATTAATAGTTGGCAGCTCGATTGAAAATGTAACCAAAATTTAATATAAATTATTTAATTAAATTGTATTTAAAGAATTATGATTCATAATTTAAAAAAAAAAACTTATAGTTTCAAATATGGCTGTATTTCAAACAAATATATTTTAAGGAAGACATAATAAGGGAAAAAGAAAAATGTACAGAATACAACTATTTTGAAGCAAGTTTTTCTAATGCTGAATGCTACACTCTACTAACAAAAAAGAGCATTACACTTGACTCATGAATGAAAATTTTCTGTTTCAATAGCAGAGATAGATCTTCAATAGACATCAGTGTCCCCATAAAATCCTATACAAAAGTCTTAAACTCAATAGAGCATCTTCAAGTTTTCTGCCAAGTAGTTATTCATATCCTATCACGTATTTGGTTTGCGTTTCCCAATAGATTTTCGACTGTTTCACCATTTCAGCGCGTTCAGCGATCATCCTCTCCTTCCAGTACTCCTTGCAACTACAAACATACAAAATTACATGCTAAATCTATGTTGAAATTGGACAAAAAAGAGGAAGAGAAAAGTAGACGAACTCACTCTTTCTTGAGGAGCAGATCCAATTCCATCATGTGAACAGCATTACTATATACATTCGCCTGCATTAAGGCCACAATTTACAGCTTTAGCCCAGTAAAATAATCAAATCAAGACTAATAAGTAATCCTTCAATTTCAAGAATTAATAAACAAACAATTACATATTTGCAAATCCCAGCCTAACTGAGTTTTCTTTCTTTTTGCATCTTCTGTACCAAAAAAAATAAAAGAAAATCCCAAAAGATTAGAATAGGCATTATTATGCAGATAACTGACCTCTCTGCATACAGGGCATTTTGATTCTGGATTTGCATCTTTAGGGCCTTGGAATATCATAACAGAAGCTGCAGAGCAAACACACAATTTGCAGAAAAGGTGTCCACAACCTAATGCATATGGATTGAAAACTAGCTCCTGAAAATCATATATTTAAAAATAAGCTAACCGTAAGCATAAGAAAAAATTAGGAATAAAAAGAAGAACAAGATCGTATTTGTACCAAACAAATTGCACAAGTTAGATTGTATTCTAGTTTAGATGAATCTGGAAGCTTCAAAGTCACCATGGGAGCTGAAGCATTTAAATCGAAAGTGAATGGATTGGGATGTCCATCTGATTTTTCACCATTTGATGAGTCATTAAAATTGATGTAAAAAGCCCCAAGTTCTATTAACCAAGGTGATTGCAAAATCTCCATTCGTTCTGCACGCATTTTGGATTTGAATTTTCGCCCATTGACAGAACTGTGTACCTGGAAAATCAAGTCATTTGGATATTAATTAACAAGTAAATAAAACTCTGTCAAAAGAATACATTATATAAATATTTCTTACTTTATCATATTTCTTGAGGATTTTCCTCATGGCAATGGCATTCATCATAACGTATTCAATTAACATTTGGCATTCTTGTGCTTTTGATTGTTGCTGGTTTGTCGCAAAACAGGCTCGTAAAAATGTGACGTATCTTTGCATTCCACCATGAACATGAACTTGCACAAGACGTCTCACTCTTGAACTAAAGCAACCAGCTATATCAGAAGCCTCTTTCATTAATTCAGAGAAGAATTTCTGATCACATACTGCATTATGCAATAAACATGATTTTAGCAAACTTTTAGAAGCTAATGTCAGCTTATAACATCCCTCCAAACAATTATGAAAAAGAAAAGGGTAATAGCACATTATCTCGGCCAGAAATACTTGACCCTTTAAGGCAGAGCTCATTCAGCTCATAAAAAGCCAAACTAACAACCCAATCTCAATAAATTTGCTTATAATCTTATCCAAATTGTAGTGTTATATATCTCAAAATTAATCCCAGCAAAGAAATTCAACAATCAATCCCCTTTCTAAAGAGAAATCCAAAACCCGTTTCAATTTTCATATACTACTACTAAAGGCATAATCTTTTTCAAAAATTTAGCAAAAAAAAATAATAATAATATTAAACTATAAAAAAGAGAGAAAAGGGATGAGATTACAAACATGGGCATGATTCATATTGGCAATACTGAGACGTCAATGTATCTTCTTCACCATTACTATCGGCCGAAGAATCCTTCATAGCCCTACATCGCCGGCAACTTTTCAAAACTTTCTTGAGGCGTTTGTACTCCACGTGACTGCACTTCTCCATAAACATCTCTTGATTCGTCTGCAGATACTCTGTGAACGTTTCTCCAAACTTCATTATGTAATTTTCAATTCTACCCTTACCCTAGCAATTCTTGAGGTTTTTATAGCTCATTAAGAAATCGAATTAAATACGCCCTAATCCCTGGTTTGGAACCCAGAGATCTGAAAGTTGAAAACGGGTATTAAATCTTTAATGGGCTTTTAATTTGATTTTTCTTTTGAGATTAATCGCGATTGCTAGAGATGAGATTAAGGAGACACGGAGATGAACAATTTGCAGGTTTTTCGGTGGCGAGAATGTGGAACGTTACCCTCTCCCTCTGCATGCACTGCACTTGTTGAGAAGAAGAAGAGCACGTGTTATTTATGCGTATGGCTTACTTGACAAGAAATTAACCGGATTGTTCAAAACTTCAAATTCATATCAAATCTCGTTATAACCAAAAAAAAGAAAAAAGTAAATATAATACTGGATTTTTTTTTATGGACTACCGGTTCAGATAATCCTATATTGAAGACCCTTAATTCGGTTTGGGATTGAGGCTCATCCGACAAACTCAACCTATATTGCCAATTAAGTCACACCACATTAGTATAATAGTGAATTATGGGTAAATAATAGTATCCAAATCTAGAACAGATTATAATTTCTATTAAAACCTTTTTCCTTAATTAGAAATACTTTAATGGGGTTTATATTTACCAATTAATCATATATATATATATATGAAAGTGATTAAGTGGGATGATTTAGGAAACATGTTTATTTGTTAATGAGTTGGATAAGTTAGAATTAATCTATGTTGCCATGTAAATTGTTTCTATAAATAAGTTCATTAATTATTATTTTTGTAACTTACATATATATTTATTTATATTAAAAATTTTGTAACTCCTATTTAATTATAGAATTAAATAACTATTTTATATAATATTTTTATTGAAAATTTCAATCAAAAAATAATTTTAAGTAAATTTTAATAAGCTTTTACTAATCTTTAAGAACTTTATATTTATGTGCTAAAAAAAGATACATATGATTGAAGAGGAGCTTCAAACTATTTATAATTTAAATATAATATTCAATTTGTACATGAAAGCATAGGATAGAAGAATTACCATTCAACAGTTATTAACAATATTTAGGTAAAAGATTATTTAGTTATATAATTAATACTTTTTTTATTTTGTATTCTTTTTATCTATCATGTAATTATTTTTCCAAAATTTCTTTTAATTATTTGTGGGGTCACATAATTACATACATTTTTTAAAATATATGTTTAATTAAATTTTATTATTATCTTAATATTATAAAATAATAAAATAGTTGATTTTTTTTAGAAAAAACTCTATATACATGTGTTTCATTTTCATTTTGCGGTGGAAAAATTATATTTCATTTCAATGTGAGTAAATTGGTTAAGTTATTATATTTAAATATTAGTATTTTCATAATATAAAGGAAATTTCAACAATAAAATGAATATTATTATTACTTAATAATGAAATAATAACAAATTATTCAACAAAAAAATAATATCAAGTATACAAGAGATTCCAATCATTATTTATATGGTCTCTTATTAAATATTTTTGTATATTTTAATTATCATTTTAATATTTTTGTATTGATTGAGTGCATGAGTTTTAAAAAAATTATATATATATATAGATATAAAATGAGTTTCTCATATATATAGTTCAGAATTATTTTATAAAAAGAATTATTTTGGTGTATGTTTCAAATTATGAATTAATTAATTATTTATATATTTTATTAATTATAAATAAATTTTCCTGTGCACCGCAGGGGATAAATACTAGTGCTTACTATTTTATTATAGGAGAGCCCTTTGACTATTTCATTGGTTTAAGGTTCTAAATTTGTTTTGGTTGGGCAATATTTGTTGAGTAATACTAAATTTTAGTTGGTTTAGTGGTACGAGACGCTAGATCTGTTCAATCTTAACTTGTGTATAGAGCAATTGAATTGCGAGTATCACTACTTACCTCTAATGGAACTCTATAGTATCCGAATCCGGAAAAAAATAGTATAAAAAATATTTGTTGACTAATAATAGATGCAGATAACTGTTCACAAGTGAGCCCAGATCTAGCTCTCTGCATTTTTGCTTAAACCAACAGGACCAACCATAATATTCGCCTTTTATTACTACTGCTCTCAACCTGAATTCCTTTTTATGTCCCTTTTTCTTCTGATTTTTTTTTTCAGAAAACAAGGAAATACAGAAAAGAGAAAAAAAGTGTTTCTGCTAAATATTATTTTTTTGATTACCCATCAGAATTTGTTGAGGCCCAATTAAGAGTGATCCTCCTAATCCAATTGCTCCGTGTATAAGTTAGAATTTGGCCCTAATCCTTATTTAAAGAATCCAATGTCTTATTTCACAGGACGAATTGACATTTGGTATTGGGCCTCGGATTTTTTAGAGGGAATACTGTTATCAAATTAGGCAAATCTTACCCTGCAAAAAGCCTTTAATATATGGGCCGCCAGTTGGTATATTGGACTCTACCAATTGGTATTAATTTACTGTTTTTCCCATTTTCCTACTCTTTCACTCATTTCTTTTTATTTTCTTTTCCACATTAGTAAAGTTTAGCATGTCTCAAACTCTATGGGTTGTGTATTTTCAAAAAAAAAAAAGAAAAGGAAAGAAAAAACTCTATGGGTTGTGTTATTACATGTGTCTCAATTGTAATGCCTTTCCACGCACACTAGATGTGTTTTGGGATTGCCTCAAATGAAAATAAATGCTTCTTCCACTCAACTTTGCATCACATCCTATTTTATATATATTTGAGATATTTTGTTTAGGTAAAGTTGAGAAAATAATGGAGCACAAAGACAAAGATTCCTATTCCTTTCAAAAAGAAAATGTTTAGTTTAGTTTACATACAAAAGTTGATTAAAAAATCATGAAAAAGGTTTATGTCTCTTTCCTCAATAATGTCAAGAGACTCAAGACAAACATCTTTGAGGCCACACACTTTGCCCTTTTTCTTTCAAATCCTGCATTACAGTTCCCCTTTTTTTTTCTCTTTCTTTTCTTTGTTAACACCTTTTCTTTTTTCTCTCGAATTCGATATCGAACATAAAAATTTGGATTTGATTTCACTTGTTTGCATACCTACTCGTGTCGAACATCTGTCAAATATTAAATATTAAAAATATTTTTATCTTTGTATCTTATTATAACTATATTTCCACATTCGTATCCGTGTATTAGAGGCTCCATGTAGTAAATTCTAACATCTTAATGTATCTGTCTCAATTTGAAAATTTCAACAATTAGTATTAATTCTATTCAATTTTCCAATATTGATAAAAAAAGAAAAAGAATTCAATTTTGGAATAAATAATCCCATGCAACTTTCCCAAGGATGGGAAGAAATAATCTTATGTAACTTAGAAATATATATAAAATACATATCAATCTTAAAGGCCGGTCCAATGATACAATATTTTTAGAATATACCTTTTACATGAAATTAAAGAACCTTAAATACCAATCCTATGATGGATGTGTCTGAATTCTGATTACTTTATTTCAAATTAGTATATAGATTGAGACATTGTTTAACGAATAAATTAAAATACCAATTGATGGTGATTTTGTTTTAGAAAACGTTAAATTGAATTAGGTTTTTTATTATAAAAACATAAAGAAGTCACGTCAAAGCCACTATTTTACTCATTTTTTAGAGACAATCTTGGGACTTGGCTTCTCGGCTTTTTTATGAAGTTGGGAAGCAACACCATCGCTAATGTAGAATTGTTGGGTTTACAGAAATGTCTGAAATTGGCTTGGGAAAGAAGATTTCCTTATATTGAAATTGAATTTGACTCGAAAGTTATCTTTAAGTTGGTGAGTGATAAAATGTGACACAGATTGCTTGATGATTCAACTTTTATTTGGTAGCACCCTCCGGAGGAATTTTCTCCTTTAAAAGAGTAATTCTTTTTCGGGCTTGTTGCCCCAAAAATTTTCTCATCATAAAATAAATGGTTGAAGTCAAATTAACAACTTTTACACGAAATTTAACATACTGTCAAGGAAATACAAGAATTAGATGTATTCCAAAATTTTATGAAATACAATTAATTAGTAACTAGAAACATGTATGAAAATACTAAAATAAATAAATAATGAATTGTTTTGGATGGATGATGGATCACAATAACTTGGAACATAAAAATAAACAAAATATTATATGATATATAATGAACATCACGTAAGAAAAAGGAAGATGAGAGTGTAATGATATATTAAAAAATAATTAAATGACATTTGTATCATTATATGTATCTAAATTATCGAAAATATGTATAAAATATGATTGCAGTAATTAAATACTAAAGATAAAAGACTAAAAAAGTGGTTGTTTTGAGGATGGTCAAATTAGTGATTAATTAATTTTTAAATACAATTAATTATTAATTAATGCATATTATATTAAAGGAAAGTTGTTGAGTTGATTAATTTTAAATAATTTAGTAAATAAAGATAAATAATAGATGATTAACGAGATTTTCAAAATCTGAATGATTTAGAATATCGAAAAATTAATAATTAATGCTGAATAACAATTTAAATTTTTTTATCAACTAAAAATATTAAATTACTAAAGGATAGTATTTGGAAATTTTAAATATTTTAGTTAAACACCCTTTTAATTTAAATATGTAGTACTAAAACGTATTGGATGTTAACGTAATTAATTGAAAAAATAAATAAATGGAGGAATTCGGGGGTGGCCGGTGGGGTACGGTCTACCCGGCCCGCCGCCTCTCACGGGCCGGGTCATTTGCAGAATGCCGAGCACTTGTAAAGTTGTAATAAAGAAATGAAACTCAAACATTCGAATGTCTTTGAGTGAAGAGTGAGCTTCGTTTCATCGTACAATCTGCAAAATTGATAATTTCAAAGACATCTTCTTCATCCGTAGCTACAAACAAATATGCAATTTTCTGGTAAACCCACATGCACTCTCCTCTTCATCCTCTCACTAGCCCTCCTGGCCCTCTACACCACCCTCCACCATCACCGCCACACCCACCCTTCCGCCGCCAAAAAGTACCAAAACATCCTCTACTACCGGAATATGTTCCTCTCATCCGCCAGCAACTATACCATCGCCGCCTACCTCCGCGACCTCACCGCCCACCCCCACCTCGCCGGAACTTCTCTCTCCCTCTCCACCGCCGTCTACGTTCAGTCCCACTTCCAATCCTTTGGCTTAGCCACCCATATGACAAACTTCTCCGCCCTACTATCTTATCCCAGGCAATCATCTCTGTCCGCGCACTTTAGCAACGCCAGCGTTCTGCCCATACCGCTCTCCGAGGCCAATGTTCAGAAAAACGGCGTCGTCATGCCGTACCACGCCTACTCCCCCTCCGGCTCAGCGTACGGAGAGGCCGTGTTCCTCAACTACGGAAGGGAGGAGGACTACCGTGCGCTGAGTGCGCTGGGTGTGGATGTTAAGGGCTGCGTAGGATTAGCCCGGCGTGGTTCGGGGATGTCGAGGTACGAGGTGGTGGCGAATGCCGCGGCACACGGAGTGTCAGCGGTGCTAATGTACACCGAGAGTGAGTATAAAGAAGGGGTAGAGAGAGGGACTGTTCTCAAGGGTTTGGGGGACCCACTTAGCCCCGGTTGGGCCGGGATTGACGGCGGCGAAAAACTCGACTTAAATGATCCGAAGGTGACCGAGAAATTTCCGGCCGTGCCGTCGCTTCCGGTGTCGCAGACGGCGGCGGAGAGTATACTCGCGTCGTTGGAAGGGGCGAGAGTGCCCTATGTGTGGAGGGAGAGTTTCAAGAACGGTGCCAGAAAAAATAAGAGAGTGGGGCCCGGCCCGACAATGCTCAATTTCACATACGAGGTTGGTTATGTCCATATCAATAATTAGTTTTTCGACTTTAATCACGATTCTACCTATATTAGTTTTTCGACTTTAATCACGATTCTACCTATATTTCGTCCTGTTCTCATTGTTTCGATCAAGACAACTGCTATTATGTGATTAGCCTCTGTAAATTCTTGATAGTTTCGTTTTTAGCTTTTGTTGTTGTCTATTTGTCGAATGCGGCTGCTATATTTGCGAATACAGTAGCTGTTGTTGTTGTATTTCTTCGTTGTCCTTTTGCTCTTGGAAGTAATTTTGATTTTGAAATCTGTTTTTAGGGGGAGCAAAAGACGGCAACCATTCATAATGTGTTTGCAGTTATAAAGGGAAGAGAAGAGGCAGATCGGTCAGTTCTTTTAGGCAATCATAGAGATGCATGGACTTATGGTGCAGTGGATCCCAATAGTGGGACTGCTTCTATACTCGACATTGGGAGGAGATTATCTCTTCTTATGCGCTTAGGCTGGAATCCCAGAAGAACAATCATTCTTTGCAGTTGGGATGCTGAAGAATTTGGGATGGTAGGTAATATTCTCGCCTGGTTAATGTTAATTTTTCTTAAAACAAGATATATTACTCTGGTAATTATTGGTTGGGTTAATTTGGTGTTTAGATTGGATCTACTGAATGGGTTGAGCAGAACATTATGAATCTTGGAACAAAAGCAGTGGCCTATTTTAATGTGGATTGTGCAGCTCAAGGGCCTGGTTTGTTTGTTAGTGCAACTCCTCAGCTTGATGACCTTCTTGTTGAGGCAACAAAGCAGGTGATATAGAGTAATTTCTTGAAGTGAAGTTAATCCGGGATAATAGTGAATTTTGTCTCTTTAATGGTTTGTGTTATGGAATTGTTGTATTATATGCCTGATGCAGGTTAAGGATCCCGACGCAGAGAATGCGTATTTACACGAAAGGTGGATAGCTGCCAACAAAGGTGGCAATGTAAGTGTTTTTTTTTTTTCTCAATAGTCTCAACTATTGTTCAATTCTTGACGTTCCTATTCCTAAAGTTATTGGCTTGTTGATTATTGATTTGATTTGTCGGGAAGCAGATTGAGAGGCTGAGCAGAGTTGATTCAGATTTTGCTCCATTTTTGCAACATGCTGGGGTTCCATCTGTTGATTTGTACTTCGGAGTTGGTATCTCATTTTCACCTTAGTAGAACTTCTGTCATTTGAACTTCACAAGTATGGGTTTTCTTTTTTAAGAGCACCTGTTTTGTTTACTGGCTTTCTCTAAGTAAATGTTTGGTTATCATTCAGATTTTCCAGTTTATCACACAGCTTTTGACTCCTATGATTGGATGAAGAAATTTGGCGACCCATTGTTTCAGCGTCACGTAACAGGTAAATTTTGAATTTAATAAGTGTTTCCCGTCCCATTAATTATTTCTTTTATAACTCTTTTATTTTGGGCTTCAGTGTCAGGAATATGGGGATATGTTGCACTTCGTCTTGCTGATGATCCCATTTTGCCTTATAACTACCTCTCTTATGCCACTGAATTGCAGGTACAGATTTCGTTCTATCTTGAAAAATGATCGCAGTTGCGGTCTATCATAATTACAAAGATACCCTTGATCCAGTTACATGTTTAGCACAAACCATGGCATTTGTCTATGTTTTCTAAGACCACATCTATAAACTTCGATTCTTTTTTAATCATTGCACTATTCAGGAGTATAAAAACGTGATTGAGGCTTTGTTGGAAGGGACCATCTCGTTGCATCCCATTGCTGCTGCCATACAAGAATTCTCTCTCTCTGCTAACGAAACCGGAGAAGAAATAAAGGTTAGATGAAATCATGAAAATGAGTTCGAAACTCTCCATTCTCAGGCTCAGGCTTTAAGAACTTTCTAGCTAACTGCATAATTTTTTGGGTTTCAAAACTGTAGAAACTGAGGCTCGATCAAAACCTGGATGAATCAACAGTGTTAAGGAGGCGCATGTTGAATGATCGATTGATGCTTACTGAAAGAGGCTTCTTAGATGCAGACGGGCTTCCTGGAAGGCCATGGTTCAAGCATCTTGTAAGGACATTATTTCACAAACTTTTTGTTTCATATATATATGTTTGTCAAAATCATATTTTCACCCCCTTAATATTACAAATTTATCATTGAGATTAACTGTGGGAGTTGTTCAATGAAGATTTACGGACCTCGGAATAGCGAGAGCAAGATTGATTTCTTTCCTGGAATTGCTGATGCAATATTATCTAGAAGAACAGAGGAGGAAGAAAGGAGGAAAATGATTAAGCATGAAATCTGGAGAGTTGCAAGGGCCATTCAAAGAGCAGCCTCTGCTTTGAGAGGTGAATTCACCTGAAAATTTTGATTTCCCTCCGGACTAAATGTATTTTCATTTATGTACAGGCTAAATGAAAAAAGCTACTCTGTTTTTCTTCTATATATATTTGAAGGTTGCTGCTGCTGCTTTTATGTGTGCAGAATTTTGCATGAATAGTGAATGTAATAGCAGTGGTTAAAAATCTTCTTGGCACTTTATACAATGGGATTGCAAAATACAAGCTAAAAAGGGGCAAAACGCAAAACACTGATACAATGGGATTGCAAAATAAATAACGAAAAATAGCGTAAAAACTATTCTTTTACGCGCCAGGTAGGGGTCGAACCTACGACTTTCTGCTTAGGAAACAGACGCTCTATCCACTGAGCTACAGGCGCTGATGGTTAACTCAGTTCTGTAAAATTAATTTCACTATTTCCATAAACTGGTCACGTATGTTTTCCTACTTGTTTGTGTTTCTTTTTGAATTTTTATTTCTCTTTTTGGCCAAGACTTCAGAGTGGTATACTAAAGTCAATTTTTTATTTTTAGCTAGGGAAATTCTGGACTTGTGATGCGTATTAAATTTTTTATTTTCAATGTATTTTCTGTAACTTTCAGCATTTAACCTTTTATAATAAATACTTGGTGCCTTTTTTCTTTACTTCCTGTATTCAAATTCTTTTTTCCAAGTTATTAATTCACCAAATGTCAAAGTAGTAGTACTCAAATTTGTTTTCGGCTTTTCCTAGTTGTGCAATAACGGGATTCCTCTCGTTGAATATCGTTCCGGCCATTATAGCAACATTTCTCCACTGCTCCAAGTATGCGTTTGGCCAATACGGCAGCGTTCCGGCAAACCAAGTCGGAATCAATGACCTAAATACTATCTATGATCCTAAGGAAATCCTGGAGGAAAACCAGGCCCAATCAGCACATCATACGAAAAGAAGAGGAAAATAAAAACCTATCTATATTATATAGCAACATATAATCCTTTTACAATATCTAACCCCTATTTTATAGTTTATACAAATCATAATTATACAACCAAAACAAGGGATCAAAAAATCAGTTAATTGCCAAAATGGATGAGAAAGGCTCAACGTCAACGGTATCCATTAACATGAATGCATAACTATACTCAATTTACAACCCCCATTGAAACAAAATCTCAGTCATGTTAAAATTACATACGAGTGTCTTTCATAGATAAATGTAGTTTATAAATAGGGGAGTTCAGCAATGGGCTGATGGGCCGTGTAATAAATAATGAATTATCCAACAAAATATCTGTTCAGATCTGGGCCGGCCCACAAATTTCTGGTCCTCAGCAATACAGTGTCAGCGCATTTATTGGATTTGGCATAGTATGGCTTGGCAAGTTGAAAAAATTTGTTTGGTGTAGTCTTTTTTCTGGCAATTGCACCAGACTATCATATCAGTATTTGACAATTTGTTCAACTTGTGGAGTTCCATCGGAGGAGAAGGCCGGGAATAGTTTAGAGTAAGTTCCGGTGATAGATTCCGGCTGCAGCATAAGGTAAAGTCCGTAATGGCGGGTAAACTAATTTAAATTAAGAACATATATCTTTCTCGCCTCTCGGGGTTTTTAATTTGGGGATTTTGAAGATGCTGCCCGCTGAAATTTTTAGATGTTTGCATCTTTGTTACTTTGTGCAATGCTTGTTGCAGCGTTCACACACACCACACACACTCGCAATCACAAGAAATGGGGAGGTGAAATAAATAAATACATAATAAAAATTCTGGTCCTTTAAAAAAAACAATTGTTTAAGTTTCCTGGGTTTTGACAGTTGTTTGGTTGAAGTTTCTCTCTCTGTTTCGTGCTTGACAAGCTCGTACTGTTCAGGAACTCGGACATATATATGTAATATACGCATTTCACCGTTTTCTTCGGTTTCTTTAGTTTTTTTTCTTTTCGGTGGGAAGTGTTTTTTTTTTTTTTTTTTTTTTTTGGCAATTTTAGTATTTACACTATGTGAATTTATCACACACACGATATACATGCTTAGTCGGCATTTGTCTTATCTTGGTTTGTAATTGTCTGAGTCCCTCACCTGATCGGACTTCCTGTTTGTCCTTGTTTGTTTGAAATATAAACTGATTATTTAGAAACAAACATGTAGATAGATTATCATAGATAACAAGTCCCTCTGAATGACCATAATGATATTCGTATTTATCCAAGTGGCTGTTATTTTTTTTAAAAAAAAATCTATGTTGTTGCTTCACGAAAGATTCTTTTCTTGCAGTTGACACTTGAGTGGAATTACAGGATTAGGACACTGATCTTTGCGGAAAATAAATGAAAAATGGTACACGAACAACAATTCGCTGCAACAGAGCCTAGAGTAAGTTGAAAGTATTTTATATTTTTGATGACAGAATTCTATTGTATCAATACTTGGATCATATTTTACTTGGCTTCTTGTTGTGTTTCCTTACATTGTTGGCATGTGATAAAACTCAGCTATTTCCTTCATTAGTTTTTACTTGATTTCTTGGAACATGGTTATAATAGGATTGAGAAAATCCAGCTGCCGTGCTAAATTATATTTAGTGGCATATCAGACATTTTATGGTCTTTGTAAATGTTCTCATTATAAGCCTTTCGTAAGATAATTCGTTGAATGCCTTGGTTAAATGTTGATTGAGATTTGGCACTTTCATGAACAAGAATGGATAGTATCCCCACAGGGTTTGTTTTGGCCTCAATCACCACGCTGATTACGTAGTCAAAGATTTGAGACAAGATTCTTAAAAACTTAACTTAAAACTTAATATCTCGTATTGATTCTGCATTACAATTGACATGCTGTAGATTAATAATGACTGTGGAATCAGTCCAGAAACAGCAAGTAATAGTGTGAAAGAAAGACTATTTGTTGGAGCAGAAGCTTATGTCAGAAATGCAAACCGGGTCCCACGAAAGCTTCGTGTGAGTATTTCGAATGCATTTTGAAAGTTTATGGTAACTGTTAGTTTGTTTAGTCTAATTAACTCATTTGGCTTAATGATCTAGCAAGCTCCCAGGTATTTCAATCCCCCAGAATGGAGCTGGCTGGCATGCAACGAATGTGGTGAAAATGATACTGAAGAAAATATACATAAGGCTAAAAGAAAACCAAAACCATGCTTCATTTGTGGTGTTATTGGCCATAAAGGAACTCGATGCAGACTGGTTTGTCTAACATATGCTTCTTTCTCTTTTCAGATTGGTTTTCTTAACCACAATTGCGTTAAATGCCAAATTTATATTAAATCCTAACCTACATGACCTCATTTGGCTATATTAGACTATATTTCAAATAACTAGTCAAGATTTCCAATGAAGTTATAATTTTCTCAATCTGCAGTGCCTTTCTTTAGAAATATGGCTAACTTGAATTAAAGCTTGATTTTTTTTATTTTTTTTAAAAGTTATGCAAAAAGCTTAATGCCTTATAGTCAATATGTTGAAAATGATCCCAATGTCTAGAATAATGTTAAAAGTTGTTCACTGCCACTTGATTATCTTTTTACTTTCTTGGACATTTGGCAGGTTAGTGGTTGCTTTATATGCTCTAAAAAGGGGCACCTCGCCATAACTTGTCCAACTAGACATGTCAGAGTGGATTCTACTTCTATACTATGTTTACTATGTGGAGTTATGGGCCATGAAATGTTCTCGTGTAGCAACAGCTATGATCCTGAAGATCTAAAGGCACGTAATTTCATTCGAAAATTTTTGTATCTTGCATTTTTTCGTCACCATTTTGCTTTCCTGAAGATTAACAGCCTCACAATTACAATCTCATATCTAATCGAAATCATAATCTCGAGTACAGGCTATTGAGTGTT
Organism: Verbena officinalis; assembly: GCA_958496215.1. Lineage (NCBI taxonomy): Eukaryota > Viridiplantae > Streptophyta > Magnoliopsida > Lamiales > Verbenaceae > Verbena > Verbena officinalis. The sequence continues at coordinate 28,465,124 of OY292390.1, read as the reverse complement.
ATATTTGCAGAAAGGTGGGCCATCTATGCTGTGCTGACAATAAAACCGAAGGACCTACAGAAGCTTCTTGTTACAAGTGTGGGGAGTCTGGTCATTTTGGTTTGGTAAGTAAACTTGTCAATGCATGCAATGCTTGTGGCAGAATTCTACTTCTTGACCAATCCTGATTCATGCATGTTCTTTTGTAGGTGTGTGCAAAATTGATAAAAATATGCCCAAAATGTGGAGAGAGTGGTCATTCCCGGAAACAATGCACTAAGGTTTGGTTCACATACATTAGTGCCTGTATGATTTGATGAGGCAGTGGCGGCTCCACAATTATCAATTATTTTAAAATTTTGTTTTTGTTTCTTTTTCTTTTTCTATTTTGATAGAGGAGTCAAATTAACTATAAATAAGCATACCAAGTTTTAGAAAGATAAGGGGTCAATTATAATTATTTAAGATTCTAACACAGGGTGAAAACCTACAATTATATGTTATTAATATATATCATACGTAAAATATATTGTATAACTATACTCGGATAAAAAAAAATCCAGTGTGGTTACCCGTCTGTCTACAGGAAATTTCGTATCAATCAACACACAAAGTAAGGAGTTTTTAATTTGTGCAGGTGAGTTCAGTGAAGGTTGGAGCTGTAGCATCAGCTAGAACTGCAAGAAGAAACGCCTGCAGAGCCCGAAATGGGCACAAGACGAGAAGGCTAATGGCAGCCATTAATGCTAATGAAGTTCTTAGACCACAAATTGCAGAAAATCCTGCAGAAGCGTTAACTTCAGATCAACATGTGTATCATCACGCACGAAATCAAATTGTTAACTATTCCGACACTCTCCAATCGGCTTCCTCATCTATATTGGGATTCCAAGAATGGAACTCAAATTTCCCAACTACCTCGCGGCTGTGACCTTTTTCTTGTCCTTGCATCTGCACTGTTTAGTACGAAAATCATCAGAGTAGATAAACACCCCCTTTTTATATATACATTTATAAGTAAATCATTACAAGACTATGGGTCAATGTGGGTCTATTTCCTTCTAGTTTAGTCAAATAGTTAGTTCGATTCTTGATGAATATATCAGAATATGCGCCACAAAATTGGGTCTACGTGACAAGATTTTTCATTAACAAATTGTGTAACAGTGTTGACTTATACTTGCTAACTGTATATTCTTTTCTGTTAAAATCCTATGCTTTCATTTCGCAATTTTCTGTAAGTTCGCATATCTTTATTTTATATATGTATATATTCGTAAAAGTATGTAATATAATAATATATTGTTTAATTATAAATTAAAGTTTTTAAAAAATGTTTTTCAATTCCTATTAAATACAAAATTTGGAACTAAAATCTGGCTAGGTCAAACTTAATCAAGTCTAACTCAAGCTTGATTTAAAGATCTCAAAGCTACAAAGATTTATTAGCATAGTAGTAATTTGTATCATTGGAATTAAAATTTAATTAAGTGGAAACAAATAAATGTAACATATTCAAATCTAAAATCTATATTGTTTTCAGCAGTAAACTCTTTAATCGTATAAATCAAAAAATCTGGATGCAGAACTCAAAATTATAATTGCTGCAAAATTTTGTTATTTGTTATATACTTATATATAGTGAAAAAGATAAATCCAAATAAAGTATACAATCTTCTATGAATAGAATAAAATAAAATTAATACAATCTTTCAGTAGTTTGAATTCACAAGAGTTTTTGCAACGGAAGTTCCTTTGCTAAATGTATTTGTAGTGAATTATGCAACGAAAATTATTTGTAGCAAAAAATGTAGTTTTTGTAACGAAAATATTTTGTTAAAAAGCTTCATAAGCTTTTGCAACGAAATATGTTCGTTGCAAAATTACAAAAACCTTTTGCGACGAAATGTGTTCCCTACAAAAACTACAAAACCTTTTGCAATAAAAAAATTTCGTTACAAAAATTCAAAAATCTTTGCAACGAAATAAGTTCGTTACAAAAACTGATAAACCTTTTGCAACAAAAAGTTCTATAAATGAACTGGCAACTGGCATGGCCTTTGCAAACGACAAAAGTGCAGTTAAAAAAATTCAAAAGCTTATGCCATGAAATGAGTTCATTACAAAACCTTTAAACCTTTTGCAACGAAATGGTTTTGTTACAAAAACTTCAAAATCTTTTGTAATGAATAAAAGCTTTGCAACGAAAAGTTCATTACAAAAACTTCAACACATTTTTGCTTCGAAATATGGTCGTTACAAGAACTTCATCACTTTTTGCTAGAATCATGTTTATTACAAATACTCCAACACCTTTTGCAATGAAACATGTTTTTACAAAAACTTCAAAACCTTTTGCAACGAATATGCTATGGTTCCAAAAACTGTAAAAGCTTTTGCAACAAAATTCCACAATTTTTTTTTTCTTCTGTTCATACACACAATTTTAATGAAATTCTACTATCTTACAACCCGTAACAACAATAATTTATTTATTTTACTTTTATTAATTCTTAGCTGCGGGTTCTAAAGTGGCGGATGGACAAGTTCTTACATCGAGTCAATAGTGCTATCAGTAAAATCTAGTTCATAAATTAGCATCAATATCTGCTTTCAAACTATTTAATCTCAGCAGATCAATTGGCCACTCTAAAATTTCTTACTTTTATATCACAAATTCAACTTTTCAAAGTCCAGAATGGAGGTGATGCATGCATACGTAAAGTCGGGTTCTGGTCTTAATGGAAGAGTAGGATCAATAGCCTTACACGTCAACCGGTCTTAATGGAAGAGTAGGATCAATAGCCTTACACGTCAACCGACAACACAAAAGATGGTGGAAAATGTAAACATACAAGTATTGGTTAGATATAGTCTGTAATATATACAACTTCTGCAGGCAACTTGTAAATAAATGCAGCTGGTCAGAAACGGAACTTCTCTTTCGCAAAAGGAATTCGTGAGTACACTTAAGTAGCCTTTTTTGTCGTCTATCCCTGCCAATAATTAGATATCAAACTTTAATCACAACCTAAATTTCAAGAAAAAGTGGTGGCTTTGAGATATATACCTGTTGGCTCATGAGTATTTCCACCGCAACATTTACGTCTCCATCAGCAGCTGCCATTGCTACTTCTACCTGTGTCTGGAAAAAAGAAAAAGAACAGTCAAATTAAAGGCTGGATTTGATCCCGACCTAGTATTGTAAGCTGTGTGATGGTGATAATTTTTACCCTATCAAAACCCATTGCAACAAGTTTCTTAATTTCCTCTTCCGGTGCAACAGAACCCTATATCAGTAAGAAGTCAAACAAACCTTTTAAGATATCAAATCACAGAAATGCTGGACATAAAAGGTAGATAGAATTTTATCAGATATATGAACCTGATTGCTTTGTGTTCTGGTAGGCGACACAACACTATGTACCACAGGAGACCTGAAAGGCAGAGATAAATAGGTTTAACAAAAAGATGTAAAGTAGGTTAACAAAATAATAAATATAATTGTGTATATTCCTTTTCTTGATACTGTACTGGAAAGATTCGAAGCTGAGTTATTAAACACTTTATCATTGAACTACAAATTTCAAGGAAGTTTTCAGGAATAGACAAAAGCAGCAACCAAGAGATAAAGTAGATGCAATTTAGGTAGTGTTCGCAAACTCCAAAAACAAAGCACTTTTGTGTTTTTTGCTTTTCTTCAGCACTATGGGAGTGCTTTGTAAACCAGATTCTGCTAATTTTAACCAGAAACAAATAGAAGCCAGAAGCACCTAACATGCTTTTGGCTTCAACTTCTAGCTTCTAGGTTATTTTTGTAAATAAATGGAAGCTTATTGAGTGTAGTAAAAGTGCTTCTTAGCTCTTTTTTTCCTTAACAGTGAACTACTTGTGCTTATCATTTATTTTTTCCGAGCACTCCCAACTTTTGCTTCTACTTTATCTTCTCCAAATGTAGTGGTGTTTGCAAACACCCACTTAATTGTTCACTATATCCATGAAAATACCTTGAGTCCGATATGCGTGGTGGAGGTGATGTGTTGTTATCATCATCGAGAAGTCTCGTTTGTAAAGTAGAATCCGAATTAGGTGCTGGATTTGTGGTAGCACCAAGTGTTCTCCCTCTCCCTGGAAACCTATCAGGATCTTGTGCTGCTGTCTGCATCCAATCAGCATTATAGGCGCTCATAAATATTAGGGATAATTGCACTTACACCCCCTCGACTTAAAGGTAAATACAGCTAGACCCTCCTGTACTATTGGAAATTATAGACACACCCCCTCGACTATGGCTCTATCTAATACTTAGGTCCTGCCGTTAGTCATTTTCTTATTTCCATGTAGATTCTAACGTTCTATTAACTCGACAATAACTTACTCACTTCGCTCATTTAATGTATATCAAACACTATAACAAAAATGTTATGGATAATTTAGTCATTTTACAACTTTTCGTTAAGTTTTTAAGGTTTCCGTTAGGGTTAGAGGGTCTATCTGTAATTTCCAATAGTACAGGGAGTCTAGCTGTATTTACCCCTAGGTCGAGGGGGTGTAAGTGTAATTATCCCTAAATATTATTTGGAAAACCACTTGATTGGCTATTAGACCAATACAAGTAGTGGTTTCCCTAATTCAGTATCAACTATCAACTATTGAAAGAACCAAACAAAGGGCTATGATGCTATATATGATGACAATCTTGTGCTAAAGGTGAAGATGGTACAATCAACATACAAGTATTTAGGTTAAAACACAACTTCCTATCAAGATAATCATCTCCGGAAACAGTCAAATGTAAATACGGTGAAACACAATAAATTTTCAATACAATTTTAGTTTGTGGATTGAAATTTTCTTTGAAACTGAACACTGCAAAATGCCCTAAGTTGTACCTGAGCAGAACTTTCTCTCTGAGGCATCCAAGACGTCAGATTCCTCCATGTATCTCCAGAAAACAATCCACTGTAGAGGGCAACAACAAGTACATCAGATATAAAGTTAAAGATCTGAAAGACTAGCTAATAGATTGACTCTACTGACAAGACAGAATTTTACCTTGAAGTAGTGCTTTGACTTGTATATGTGGGGATGTGGCCAGAAGTATTGCTGCCTGTGCACACTATAAACTTAGGTCTCCTAACAAATGCCGCCTGCGATAAAACAGAGTTTAATGCATGTAAGCTTACCAAGAAATATAATTTATCCAACAAGACATAAAATAATTATTTCATATTCTCAACAAAAATATGGAAATAATCAAAATCATTAGTGTAACAAATTCAAATATCTTATTGGACTCTCTTCACATCGTTAGAGCCTTAAAAGGGCCTTTCTTTTCATATCTTTTCTGTAGGATGATATACTTTATGCAGAAAAGTTCAGATATTGCAGGTTGTATCAAAAATGACCAAGAAGATCTCAAAATTATGTCCAAGAATTGTCTTGCTTTTCCTTTGACACATGGCCAGAAAAAGAACAATAACATAAATTCTAGTAGTTAATGCTGATTCAACTAGAAGAATTTGTGTGACTCTCAAAGCAAAAGACGCGAAAAATCTTAAACAACAAGGAAATAAAAATAAATAAAAGCATTTTGTACCCTGCAATTAATATGACACTTACAAGCCATGACGAGGACTCAATTGATGAATAGAAGGAAGTCCCAGGAAGCAAGACGTTAAATAACCCAAAAGTATCTGGTGCCATTAAAAAAGTAAATAAGAACATTTCACACTTATTTAATGATGAGAGGTGAAAAAAAAAATTTGGTTACTTTATATCTCATAAGAGTTTGGATGACATACATGCATATCCGGACAAAATACCACATAGGTGTCCAAGTAGCGAGACATTTGTCATAAGGATCTGAAACACCACTAGCAATATCCATACATACCTGAAATTTGTAAGGGGAGTATCATAAGCCAATAGTAATGAACAAACTTTACCAAAATAATCAAGTAAAGCTTTCAATAAACTTAACCAACCATTTTGCGGGCACGTTAAAAAGTCCAAAGAAACTGCAGAGCAAGGAAAATCTGATGAGAATCACACTTATACAGGCAAAACAAATATAGAGATTTTAACATGCAGAATAATATCATAATATCAAGCAAACAATCAGGCAAGACAAACCTTCGAGATTGGACTCCACTAAGAGTCGTCTCTATCACGATCATGGAGAAAAGGATCCCTGAGAAACCTATTGCACACTCATTCATGAGATAATCATACTGATGAAAAGGATTATGAGCTGCCAGTAACGCCATAAGAAGATGAAGTATGGCATTGCTCGTCACCAGTAGAATTGTTATGTACAACAACCGGATGGATCCCATAATTCTTTCCAGCTCCGAACCCATGGGAACCAACGCCATCATGTTGAAGAGAACATGCAGTAAAGAACCATGGAAAATAATAGCTGTGTAAAACCTGTAAACTGCAAAGCAGGGAAAAATAAGAAAGGGAAACACAACATTAACAGAAATATACTAGCATGGATTTCCAATAAAAAGCAAAAAAGGACATGTCTCAAGTATGATTCAGGGCATCAAGAATGGGCAAGTCCAAATAAGATGTATCCTCATGATGGTTTAGAACTCGTGTTTACCCCCCAGGAATCAGTATTCTCAATAATATTTCCATCAAAGTTCATTCTCTTTCCATACAAGCATATATGTATTTTTGATCAATAACAACAACATAAATGTCAGAGGCGAGCCAAAAAACTTAGCAGATAATATCTTTCCTGCAGTGAATAAGAATTAATAAGAGAAAGGTGTAAAGATAACATATGCTTAAAAATTGTGCATGTTAAATAAGATTTATTTAATTTGAATATTCACTGGTTTTAAGCTTGCAATTCGTTCTCAAGAGACAACCGACTAATAACAGAATGATCCTTACCTTTGTTTGTAAGAAACTATGGTGGAAATTCACAAACTTCCCAGAAGTCAGTTAGATGAGTTGAATAAACTGGCACAAATTTTGTCAAAAGACTCAAAACACAAAAACTACAAGTTTTGAATCAGAAAACAAAGTCTCGGCAATGATACCAGTCATAGTTGTTTCATTTATGTTCAACTATGGAGTAATTGAATATTACTAGCACACTGTAGCCAGTTAAGTGATGTAAGCACCTGCTAATGATAAAAAATATGTGCCAATTGAAGCCCTATTAAGTATATAATACAATGTAACTCCAGGCTCAAATCATTCAGCAATGATCTAATAGTTGAACCAAGAAAAATAAAAAAGGAAATAGTTTGCGATAAAATTCAATCTCTCTACTAAGAGAAATAGATTACCTTGAAAGTTTGAAACAACAGCCGAAGGCAAGAAGCACACTTCACGATACGAGTCATACCCAACTAACAGACAGACCAAGTAAATGATTCCACAAACACCCACTATTGCCGATGTGACAAAAGGAATGCCTTCCCACCATTGGTTTAACCTAGTTGGCAGCCCTGCCTGTACAAACAATTGAAATAAATCAGAATCGACTAACAAACAAAGCATGTTTACACATAAAAGCAGGATAAACACAACACCAATCTTCATATAGACTTAATGCGATCTACATAAATAAAATTAAGCACACAATTGTACGAAATAACTGAAGATACCCAAGCACAATAAAACTGTTACCGAACATTATAAATTCTAAAATCAAATGAATAAGATTTCACAAAAACCAAACATCTAATTTGCCCCGAATAAAGTCCGTGACTTCACTGTACTGGAACAAAATGTAGCTCATTAATGTATTCGACCTCGTGTTTGCAGAGTTCCTTAATCAAGCACCTCACATAGATAGACTAAAATCGAGTTCTAAACCTGCTTAAACCCTCCGGAAATTTAGAAACCCTAGGTTGCCCATTGTCAAGTGTTTACAAATTGAGAAGTGTATGCATGCATTTCAGGAGTGGAGCTGAGACAGAAGAACTTTTACCTCGGTTACAATGTTTGATCTCATCTTCCCGTGGAAATCTTCGAGAAGTTTTGGTGCCAACCTTTCTCAGATTTTGATCTTGAAACCTCAGGGAGTGTTCTTGTCATCAATTTAAATGTAATGTTATGTCGGGTCGTTTGGTACGCGGATATTATCCGTCAAGGAATGTTGACCAGCTTTTACAACAACAAAATAAAAAATTTTACCCAAAAAAGAAAAAAAGCTATAGCCTGAAACGAAACAATAATAATAATAATAATAATATAAATATTACCCTTAGCTGAAAAATAATTAAAACTTATATCATCACAAAAAAACCCCTTTAAGGCCTTAAGTATCACTTTATCTCCCCCGTCATAAATGATCTATTTCTTTCCTTCCTTTTGTTTTTAATCAGATTGAGGGTGTTATTATAATCATATACTAATTAAGTTATACAATAGTTTTTTGAAAAAAAAAACAAAAACAGAAAACTCTATATAGTAGTAAGAAAAATGGTGGGGACGTATCATTTACTAAAACTGTAATCTCATTTTTGTCTATTCTAGCAAAGCCACCCATCAAAATTCGGTAACCGTTGGTTCTTAAGGCGTACAATAGGAGCTTGATTTTGGTAAGATACCAATTTGACCACTACAACTTCTTTTCTCAAACTACAGTAAATTTTGATCACTAAAAAAGGTACAAACTGTATCTTGTAACTCGGTAATCAGACGCAACTATAAAAGCACACCAAACTTGGATAGGATACAAGTATACAACACTACAAACACAAATTTGTTCTGTAAAGAAGTAGTATTCTGATCTCTCATCGTTCCCAATATTAATTTAGTAGAAACTGTAAGTTTGAGCTGCCACAACATCAGATATCACATCCTTGGAGACAACTGACTCCAGTGCAACTTATATGAACTGCAAAGCAGAAGGTACATCAGATAGCGCAAGAATATAAACACTAGGGATAATTACCAACTGCCCCCCGAGGTATGTCCTAAATACAAAAAACGCCATGAGGTTTCAGAAATTATCACCTCTAGGTCATACCTCAGGGGTAGTACAATAGGCCCTCAGTTGTTATAAAGCTAGAAAGCAATAAATTGGACTTACATATTTATGATCACAACAAGTGTAAAGACACTATAATTCTTTTTCCCACCCATCGAGCCTTGCCCCAGGATCATAGCTAGTAAAAAGCCGAAATTCATTGCCAAGTTTGCTTGAGTGTTGAGGTCGAAAACCACAAGGACGCAAGCCTAAAAGCTCTAGAGCCAATTCCTGCTGCACCACACCTACGAAAAAGTTTAAAAAGTTAATAAGCAGATTAGAAGTTCTTACGCATGAAAAACAGTATATTTCAGCCTCAACATTGTACGAGGCAGAAAACACATCTAAAAAATGACAAGAGATTAAGTTTTGGAATCATAATAGCATGTTGAATTGAGGCAATTTCCTCATCTGGAAAAGGGTGATGAATGTGACTGAAAGTCAGATACCTGTGAGTAATAGTAGGTAAGATTCTCCTGGTTTAGATAGAAATTTTATTGTTTCAGCAACTTTCTCCAAGCATTCCTTGCTCTGTCAATCAAGTCATATGTCAGCACTTTTATCCCTGTACAACCTAAGCATGTTTCTCTAAAAGCTTAAACCAAAGCTAGTAATAGTCCAATTGCAATCGTCATTCATTAAAGCTTAAGAAATAATACTGGTCAAATACTAAACAAAGATGAAATGCATGATTCAATTCTGATATATCCTGTTTGTTAAGGATCTGATTCACAAGAAAATATAGAATTTATATTTACTTCTCATGAATCTCCCCAAGCAGGCTAAGTAATGTACACAATCAAGTCAAAGAACAACTGGTTTTACAAATTTTACTTATTAGTTTGATAAAATAAACCTTTTCCCTGCATATTTGGGCCTCAATTCATATCCACTGATGGAAGCACTAGTGTTGTAGAATCATAATAAATTCGAGTGAAAAATGTGTAATCTTTAGTTCTTTACCAAGTAAGGAGGATCTGCAACCACAATCGGAAATGCGTGTTTCAATGAAGCTGGAAGATCCTCAGGTTGGTTGTAATCATAGAAAGTGAACTCGGCCCCATATTGCTCAAACCGTTTATCATACTCAAGAAGCTGCGCTGGCACTTCTGGAACAAATTTCTGAAAATTTCCAATATAATACGAGGGATAAATCACGAGTAACTGAAAAGCAGACTGGGAAAACTGCTTGCAGTTTCATGCAAATACCGCATTGATGTATGTAACTGTCCCCTCCTGATAAGTAACAAAGCACTGAATCCTAATTCCTAACTTACCTACTCTAGTAAAAGTAAGGAAAGAAGCAAGAATAACATCGCAGTGAATTGATATAGGTAGTCGATGCTGGAGCAAATTTAGAGAAATGGTGTACGTAATGCTTTCACAACAGTACCTTGTTAAACACTACCAATCCTAACAAAAGGTAAAAACAGAACCCTGCAATTCTGCGAACATATCCACATTCTGCTCCGAACAATTTATATCTAATAGGCAACGAAAGCACTCAAAATAATCAGAATTACCTTGAGATAGGCATAGAGAGTGGGGCAAGCAACGCACGAGATGCTTGCAGAAGGGAGCTTTTCGCAGAGAGTGGCGACCTCGGCGGCGACGGTCTCCGCCGTGAGTCGGTCGTACCAGAACTGGCTGAGCCGCCAATCCTCCGACACCAGGGCCACTTTTTCCTCATCTTCCGCCGCGGCAAGTCCCCCGTGCTGTTCGGCTAGGAACTCCTTGAGAGCCTCCATAGCTTGAGAGCTCAGCATTGGAAGATCGTCCTCATCGTCTTCCTTGAAGAAGTCATTGACAACTACGGCGTCGTTTTGGGGGAGCTCGAGTTCTTTCCCGAGGTTTCCTTCTGTTGATGCCATTTTCCGCAAAAATAGCGCGTCGGAGACGGATTGAGGAAGAAACGGACGCCTCTGTCTGCGTGTGCGTTTCAGTGTATTGGGTTTTTGTTTAAGGCTCTGTTTGTTTCCAAGGAAAATGGAAAAGAAAAAAAGATAGAAAACTCCTGTAAGAAAACACTCCTGGTTTTTCCTATAATTTTTCCTGTACTTACGACATTTCAAATTTGTCTGTAAATATAATCTTTCCATTGAAGATTGAATTTTAGTGTAACCCGCTTTAATATAAATAGAAACTTTCAAATAACAATCGTTAAGATTAGAATATGTTGGAACATTATTAAATTTCACGAAAAATAAGTTCTAATTTTGGCTGTTAATTTCTCTCTAGGCAAACAACGGAACCACAACACCACAAGAAATATATACACAAATGAAACAATAGTCTTGGCTCTAGAGCCAAATTCGAAACAAGGCAAATGAAGCATAGTTTGTATGTAAGATTTCGAACACAAATCTGCTAAAGTGTTGACACGAAAATGGATACAAGTTGGGCATGCGCACCGAGGTTCAAAGAATACTTGGTGATAGTTTGAAGAAAGGAAATGAAGTCCCAGGCTCCCAATAGCATATTCAGTTGTATTTATACATATTACACTCTGATGGACAAAACAAAAGCTTAAGCGCCATTCTTCTGCTGCCATGGCTTAAGCACACCCACAACGATAATCGCAACAATAATGAGAAGAATGATTATTGCAATGCACATCCATTTTCTGGAGTTCCTTTGCAAACTTTTTGCCTTCTGTAGCGCAGTATTACCGGACTGTACGTGGTCCACAGCAGATGAAACCTGGGAAATTTAAATTTCAAAAAAAGGTAAAGTAATTAAGTTCCACAAATATGCTTGTATAGTAATAGATTATGGGTTTAATTTACCTGTGACTCTATGTTATCAAGCATGTCCCCTTGAGCTTCCACCAGCACTGCCATGTCCAGGAATATCTGCGCCACGCAACAGAATGAATAAATAGAAAACTATTTGTTATGCATTTTTTCTCAGAGAGTATAATAGGAAATATAGATATAGTATGTCAAATTTTTGTTCTGATAATAATAATTCCATGAACGTCAACTAGAGCTGTCCCCAGGAGCAAATAGTTTTATATTTTGTACACCCATAATCATCAATATGGAAAAACTATTATACCTGTTGCAATTCTAGAAGCTTCTTCTCTAAATCTCTCGCTGCAACATGCCGCTCTTGAATTTCAGCCAAAGTGTCCATTACCTATAAACAAAAATGCCAAGTCATAGGGAAGATCATACTGAAACTTCTTGATTACACATCTGAACAAAAGATTTGGCATAGAAGCAAGATTATTGAATAACATCTAAAAGCAAATATCTGAATACTATCATCCAAAAAATAAATAAACACTTTACGAGAAGGCAAATAAAGTGAGGAGAAAAGAGAGACAAAAAAGAAAAAGTTGGAAAATAAGACAACACCTGGCCTCGGCCTTGGATTGCGTTCTGAAAAATCTGCTCACTATCCCCAGTCTCTATTAATTTATCGATTGTCTGTGGACAAATGGTTTAAATAAATGAATAATGTATGGAGAAATTACAATTTTTATGGACACAAAGAAAGAACAGCTTCTCACCTCTTCATCAGCACGAGTGCCAGTCACTGAAAAACCAAATGAGACAGGAACTTGTTAAAATCATTCATAATAGACAAAAACAGATGATACACAAATCAGCAGAAAAATCTGTTTTCTAATAAAGCATTAGAACCTGTGAATACTCGTCTCTCAACAACTTCACGATACTCTTGATGAATATTCTCTCTTAAAGTCTGCAAAAGTACTTGAAAAGAGCAATTGAGAAATAAGAAAGGTAAGTTAAATTTACACCACAGCAATGGGACATGCAGATTAGTACCTGAAATTCAGACATCCTGTCTTTAAACTTCTTCGTCAAAGCCCTGCATTGAACATAACCATTTAAGAAATAAAAATCCATTTGATCTATAAATTCAGAAAGGACACATAAGAATGAAGTGTCACTTGCAGCCTGTTCTCTAAGTAGCACATGATCTATAACATTACATTGCTGGATATTGACATTTCTGAATAAAGAAATGCTTAGCATTTGGGGAGTGATGATCAAGACTCAGTTCAGTTCATTCGGCTCAAGCTTCTCTAATTAAAATACAGGCTCAGCCACAAAGTTGAAATTTCCATTACTTATGTTCGAGCTACTGGCTTGAGCTTGCAAATTATTTTGTATTCATAATTAATTAATCAGTATATAATTATATAAGAATACAAATAAATATTAGAAAAAACTCGTGAGCTTACAAATAAGAATTATTTGACTCAAGCGGAAACCTATACAAGCATGCTCGAATTTGAAGAATATGTCAGCTTGTTTGTTTTCTAGAGTGGATAAGTGGATTTTCCTTTTAATCATATTTACAATTCGGTCCTCAACTTAGTAACTGCATAACTTCTTTGCTTTTCTAGCATTTATTTAACTGCATAACTTTTTTGGCCTTTTGAACTGAATATCTCTCCATCTCAATTGATACATAGTGATATTCATATTATTAGGTATGATTTTCCCCAAGTAAGTTTCCTTGAAGACGGTATGCCCAAATGAAAAGACAAAGGCGCAACATCAAAGTATTTATGGCAAGTTTTTTGCAGCTAGTGTGAACCTAGACAAACTTCAAATATATCACAAGTTCATTATGATGAAATGAACTTGTTGAAAAAGGAGTGAAATTGTTGAAAGCTTGATAACCTAAGATTTTTAAGTTCAAGTGGTGTACAAGAAGTAACACATTACACGTATAATACCGTGAGGCTGCATCTCCTTGCATTTATAACAAGATTTGACTTCTCAAGGAGAAAAGGTCGATTATTTTAAGAGACTGGAAAAAGATGCCAATATTGTGCCCCAAAAATTAAAATAGAGAAGGAAATGAGGGTGGACAAGGACACATGGCTCGCACAAGAATTAAACGATAGGCACATCTGTAGTTTTCTTCTCTTAGGGGGCAAAAAGTAGTGGGATTGTGAGCATTTACGTGTTCTACTCATTCAATGAAAGTAAAAAAGTATATTAATTGATTGAATTAACATAGACCTTGCACACTTAATCACAAGCAGGCAATACATGTCAAAGGGAGTCTACTAACTCTTGGCAGATAAATGGAGGCTAAACCTTTCTAATATAACTTTTGGTGATCCTCTACATCACAATCAACATATTACATTTTGCAAAATCCAAGACAGCTTAGATTATGCCAATTTCAAAATGTTCAGAACAGCAATCAGTTTTTATGATTTTAAAACGACCAGGATACAAAAGGGAGAGAAACTTACACTGTTGTTGCTGTTCTCGATCTGTCTACACCTGATCCTTTTCCACATCCAGGTTTTTGTCTATTGGCTAGATTCTAGGCAAGAGGGAAAACAGATATCATTACTAAAAGAAATCTGAAGGGTCAAACCTCAACATAATATGCTATTTCTTCACCTCTTTGTCAAGTTGTTTAATTTTTGATTTAATCTGATGAGCAATTTTTCCAACTTCATCAATATCATTCTCCATTCGCTTCCTGATTGCTGCATAATTACAAAATTAATCATGAAAACTGAAATCCATAGAACCATAAATTTATCATGAGTTCTATAATACCATAAGAATTATTTAAAAAAAAAAGAAGAAGAGACGAGAAGAAGACTTCACATCATAAAGCTGACAACAAAAATTGGCTAACACAAGTTGTACGCTGCTGCAGTTCTAAATCATTTCTTAGGCAGGTCAATAGACTATAGGATTAAGTTTGCTTTCTAAAGGACAAACACTTGTTCTAGTGTCATCCACATTTAGCTTAGAGTTTCAGAATGAAATGTATATCCATTCCTAGTCATCTGTCTAGCACTCTTAGTCAAATGGAACAATCTACCTTTCATAGCAGCCGCCTTGGTAACAGCCTTTGATTCCTCATGAGCATCCTGCAGTTGAAGGATAGTCAATATCATAGTTCAAAAGCTTGCATCAGACAAATCTTCCAAGCATTTATAGTCTTCAATTCTACTAATTGAACAGCCCAAGTAGAAACTTCACACCACAAATGGGCCATATATTTTTATATACTCCTTGAGGTTGAGTTATGCCTAATCTCATATTATTCAACAAATCCTATAGAAGATAACTTCATATGTATTATTGACCAACATTTATACCAATTGCATTCAGAGGAAGAAAAATGTAGAACTACAAACCTGAAGCTTTCTCAGGAAAGTATTGAGTTTCTCATATTGTTTTTCAATCTCCTGGACCTAGAAAATATGAAATAAGAGGCAAACCAAAGTTTTAGTTCCAAAAAAAAAATAAAAAGACAGGTAGCAATTATTGAAATATAATTTAAGAATCTTTAGTACAGGGAGCAAATAAGTAAAGTGGCAATTGCACTACTTCCTGTCATGATCATCATGGCGACATATTATGCTAAGTTGTAGTTACCTGCTTAAAGAAGTTTTCCAAGCCTAACTCTCCAGCATTCTGTTGCCTCTCCATTCCCATTTCAATGTCACCATTTCTATTAGTTTGATCCTGTTGGCCCACAAATGAATCCTAGAAAGAAAGGACAAAAAGTACAGCAATCTTCAGCCATGATTCTTTGCAATCATACCCCCATTTTCAGAAATCTATTACCAATTATACACATATTTGTGCATGATACGTCAATACTTGCAGAAATCGATATATGTATATGTACATATAGATATACACACACATATGTATATGCATTTGGAAGTGGTGTTAGGACCATATTGTGCTCTAAAACTTTCAAGCATTGTTCTATGCTTTTTCTGAGTCATATCATGTTTGTGCATCACAGGTGCTAAATCAGCTCCCAGCAGATATTATGATTTGGTAAGGGTTTAAGCATCTAGTCAACAAACAAGCAGTTAAGAAGTGCCTCAGTACCTCCCGTTGGAGACAAAAGTGGAAAGAAAGAAAAATAACAAAGAAGTGTCAGGTGCCTCTTTGAACTTGAGATATAATTTTCGACATTCATTAACATAAATAGGCTTCTTTAGATGCCTTTTAGGCTTGCCAAAATTGCTAGAAAAATTCATATGATTCGTCTCCTAGTTGAACTAATCGATCACAAAGACAATAAATGTGCAAAGTGTGTACCAGCAAGTAAAAGAACAAGAAACACATGAAATACTATCTCAAGAATCTTAAATCACTCCCAGAGTAATTAAAGCCCCCGATATAGTTTATTAAGCCATTATGTTGAAGTCACAAATCCGAGCAAAACCTTGAAACACAAATCTTGCAAATCAAGGAGTGATCAAATTTCCAACTCAGAGGACAGATGCCTATGTCCTCAACACATGTATAGTAAACATTTATACAATCATCACATGTAAATTCTATTACTTAATACGATTCATTTATACACTCTCAAACTCTAAATTAATCTTACAGAAATTTCAACAGAGCAATTGAAAACATAAAACAATTATACAGCCCATCTGTTTTTCTAAAAAGCAATTAGAATATGGTTCTGCCTTAATCTTAGGGGAAGATAACTACAATTGCAGCAAAAGGCCAAACAAGATCTCAATTTACTCTTATAATCAGCTACAAGAAGCTGCTGCATTCCCATCCAAACATTCAAATTCCACCACTTTCTCAACAGATCAAAGCAATCAAACAACTAAAAACTTAGAGACGGAAACACTCACGGTCAAAAGGTCATTCATTCTGGAAAAACTGGAAGCCGAAGGATTTCGAGATGCGAGAGAAGAATAAATTCAACGAAAGATCTCCTTCCTTAGAAAGAATGTCTTTCTTCTACTTTCCTTTTTCTGTTGTGTGTTTCGGAATTTTTGGTACGCGGGTTCCAGTAGAGAGAGAGTATACGACTATACGAGACAGCGAGGAGAGAGAGAGAGAGAGAGACTGTGTTGTGTGTTTTTTCAGAATGAACAGCGTATTGGTATTATTATTAGAGTTAATTATGTTAAACACCCCAACCTTTAGCCATCTTCGTAATTTAGTACCCAAGGTTTATATTTCTGCAGATAAATGCCCAACTTTTAATTAGTGAGTGTCTTTGGTACCGAAATGCAAATCCGGCAGAATCTAGCTAATGAAATATGACAATTGGATTTTTGGGATAAACTAAAGAATAAGGTTGGATATCACAGCAACGATGACAATAACTGGAGCTGACCATACCATTTTGTGCGCTCTATCCTCACGAACTCAACCACATAAATTCCATAGCGATTGAAACTCATTTTGACATCATATTCATGTTTTTTTAACTCAAAAACCCTAAGCTCCGTCACGTTTTTCCCGATTACTTACTACGATATTTTTCAATTCCTTCCAACTATAACTTATCCCTCTAGC
This sequence comes from Verbena officinalis, assembly GCA_958496215.1. Lineage (NCBI taxonomy): Eukaryota > Viridiplantae > Streptophyta > Magnoliopsida > Lamiales > Verbenaceae > Verbena > Verbena officinalis. Next base: position 28,447,847 of record OY292390.1, on the reverse strand, counting down.
ACTTACAAAAATCCCGAACTTATTTCGTTTCGATTTCTCTTGATTTTTAAAGAAAAGACAGTAGTTGTAATCCACTATATTATTCTCCAAATTCCACTGAATTTGTGTTTGGGTACCAAATGTGTACACTAATTAAAGGTTGGATATTTATCTACTGAAATTTAAAAGTTGGGTAACCAAAATTCAAACATGGTCAAACTCAAAAGACTCAATGTTGGGGTACTTGACATAATTAACCTTAAAATAATGTGAAAGTTGATGTATAAAACATCTTAAGAAGTCATTTCTCAACCAAACTTTAAAGGATAATATTTTGCTTTGAAATTTATTATACCAATATCATTTAAGTTCCACCTCAAACATTCACTAGGACTGAATATGCAAAACAGTAAAATGGCACATTGATTATTTGGGTTTTATTAATGTGTTTAAAACAAACAATTTCGAGAATTAATTTCAGTTAAAACTAGGTAGGACTTATTCAAGACTGCTTACATAGAAAATATATAGAAACTAATATTACAGAAGTTATTTTTTGGTGAAAAATTACGTAAATTAGATGCATAACTGATTTTTCAACCTAAGTGAAATCAATTGTAAGTACTTGTGCAATTTAAACTAAAATTAATGTTAAACTTGTTACACAAACAATCTTCAATAATATTTTTGCTTTATCAAACTTAAGATTAATGCTTTATTTGGAAAGTAATGATATCAATATCTTTCAGTTCCACATTAATCATCCACTAGAATAGATTATGCAAAATAATAAAATGACACATTGATAATTTGTATTTTTATTGATGTATTTAAACATTATATAAACCATTATTACAGAGAGATGCATAACCAATTTCTCAATCTATTTAATTGTCACCCAATTGTAAGTACTACTTCGTGTGTAATTTTAACTTAAATTTTCAAACCGCTTAATTATTTTTAAGAATCAATAATAAAGATCACAGTACACCTCAATTAATTTATGATATCTTCTCTTTTCAAAGTTCGTTCTCAGACATTTGTGCAGGTTGTGTGGTGAGTCCAAATCCAAATGGGAACAATGGATCATAATGTGGATCCCCGACATTCATCGGAAGTTGAGCAAGAGATCTAGGCCATGTAATGGGAAGTTTGCCAGTAAAACCATAATCACCAAATAAAACATCAGCAACACCTTTGCCTTCTGATCCTGGAAGCCAAGCAGCTACAAGTGCATCAATTTGGTGAAGATACTTTTCAATGAGAACCGGACGACCCGTGACAAGAACGACCACACATTTTACCGACGAACAAACATCTGATATTATACTAGGCCCTGGATGTGGAATAGTCATGTTTGTTGTGTCTCCTTGTGTTTCTGAATATGGTTCTTCTCCTACAACAACAATTGCATAATTGAAGTTGTGCTTTTTCAAGAAAGTCTTATTTGGTACTTTTTCATAGACAAGTTGTGTTTGGGGTTTGATTGTGGTTAATATGCCACTTAGTATTGTGGTACCATCTGTGATATTGCCTACGGCTCCATGCCATTCAATTGTCCAACCACCACACTGTTCGCCAAGATTATGAGCATGTGTTCCTGCTACAAGAACCTTCGATGCCATCTTAGGAAGTGGTAATAATGGCTTACGATTTGGTTTACCATTCTTAAGAAGTACAAGTGATTTTCGTACTGCTTCCCTTCCCAGTTCTCTATGTTCCTGCATGCCAAATATTTATCTATCCATTAATCTTTGAGATTTGGTGTGAGTTAAAAAATTGTGAGGTTTCATTATTCATGCAGAAATCAGAATTAGACAAAATTTATGACAATCATGACAAATAAATTAATTAAAGGGATAATTACATTTACACCCTTTGACTTAGGAGAAAATACAGCAAGACCCCCTCTATTATTAGAAATTATAGAGACACCCTCTCGACTATGGCTCTGTCTAACACTTAGGTCCTGCTGTTAGTTATTTTCTTATTTCCAAGGTAGATACTAATAGTTTATTAGCTGGACAACAACTTAATCACTTCGCTCATTTCATATATAGCAAACAATATAACAAAAATATTATGGGTAATTTAGTCATTTTACAACTTTCCGTTAGCTTTTTAGGTTTCTGTTAGGCTAAGAAGATCTATCCGTAGTAGAACGGGTCTTGTTGTATTTACCCCTAAGTCGAGGGGTGTAAGTGTAATTATCCCTAAATTAAAAGCTTCAACTAGCAGGAATAGATCTTTAACCTCATTGGCATTTAAATAATTGGAATACAGAAGATGAGATATTTCTGGTAGTGAGAACATTGACTGAATCCAACGAAAAGTTTACATAAATAGTGAAACTTTATTTTTATGTAGGTCTTGGCATGGTAATTAAAATGATTTGTACGTGTTTTCTTAGAGACAAGTCTAAAAATGCAAAAAGTAAAAAATAAAAGGGATAATTACACTTACACCCCCTCGACTTAGGGGTAAATACAGCTAAATCCCCTGTACTATTGGAAATTATAGATAGATCTTCTAACCCTAACGAAAATCTTAAAAACTTAATGAAAAGTTATGAAATGACTAAATTATCCTTAAACATTTTTGTCATAGTGTTTGCTATACATGAAATGAGCGAAGTGAGTAAGTTATTGTTGAGTTAATAGAACGTTAAAATCTACATGGAAATAAGAAAATGGCTAACGAAATGTCCTAAGTGTTAGATAGAGTCATAGTCGAGGGGGTGTCTCTATAATTTCCAATAGTACAGGGGATCTAGCTGTATTTACCCTTAAGTCGAGGGGTGTAAGTGTAATTATCCCATAATAAAAGTACATACAATGAATTCCTTAATTTTCCCTTACTAACCTTAGATCCTAAGTACTTAGCCATGTTACGATCAGCCAATGGGTGTTCAAATAGACCCATTTCGAATTTAACCCTTAAAATCCTCGTCACAGCATCGTCAATTCGGTTCATAGGGATGAAATTATTTTTCACCAATTTCGTTAGACCATTAATAAATTCAGTATAATTCTCAGGAACCATAACCTGCATGCATGCATCACCAACTAATTAATATGTACAAGATACATATATTAATTTTATAAGATGAATTAAGTATGTAAAGTTGTAAACAAACCATGTCAATTCCAGCATTGATAGAAGCTAGGATTGAGTAAGTGTAGTTAGAATGTGGTGGAGAAGTAATTTTGTCAATGCCCTGCCAGTCTGTAATGACGAATCCCTAAAGTGTTTTGACATATACATAGCCAAATCTATGTAAGATGACTTTGTTCACATTCCAAACATAAATTGAAAGACTAAATTAAGGTATGTAAATTAAATCAATTTACTTTGAAATGCATTGTATTTTTAAGATAATCTGTGATAAGCTCACGATTAGCATGCATCTTTTTTCCATTCCAACTTGAGTAAGAGATCATAACCGTTGACACACCCTTGCGGATTGCTTCATGGTAGGGTGCCATATGGATGTTAAGCAATTTATCGCGACTCAGTATTGTATTATTTTCATTTATCCCTTTGTTGGTTCCACCATCTCCGACATAATGTTTGGCACAAGCTATAACCCTGTCTCTGAAAAGGAATTAAATAAACAGTACCATACATTTATAATTAGATGTAATGTGTAAAAATCAATTTGTTTATGACAAAAACATAACATATCACAAACTATGGACTTAAAAATTGAAAATAAATCTAATTTTCGAAATATTTTTGTAAAACTAAATTGAAGATGTTAATCTTACTGTCCACCAAGGTAGGGAACACCTTTTGGCTTGTTAGTGGGAATAGATCCTTGTAAACCGGAGATAATCTCAGTCATTGATGTAACTACATTTGGGTCTTCACTATAGCTCTCATAACACCGACCCCATCTTGGATCTCTACATACCTGTTAATTATAAATGGTACAAACGTAACCAAATTGTATAAACAATTTCAATTATTTTGTTAATTTATTTGTGTATTATCATGATATTTGCATAAGTTGGTAGTAATTACCGCAACACATGGTGCAAAAGCATATGGAATGCCAGTAGCTCGACATTCAAGGGCAGTTGCGGCTCCAATTCTCTTAACCAATTCAGGGTCCCTATTCAAATGAAATCAATCAATTATAATTTTTATATATTACTTAGTTTAAATATTTTATGTAACTATTGATAAAAACTACTAATTTGCCTTGTAGCACCAAGACCAATGTTATGTGGAAAAATTGTGGCCTTATAAGCATTATTATTTCCATGAACGGCATCAATTCCATATATCATAGGTATACCAAGTCGGGTTGATAATAAACTTTTTTGGAACTTATTAACCATGTCGATCCACATTTCGGGAGATGCTTGATGGGCCGGGACACTGCCCCCACCACTTAATATGCTGCCTGTGTCAAGTTTAATTGTTTTATAACAACAAATGTGAAATATTAGGTATAGTATTAATAACGTTATACAGTAACTATATATACATGTATTTTAGCGAGTAAATATATACCTATTGAGTAATTTTTCAAGACCGCATCCGTTGACACCTTACGCTCAATTTGTGTCATTTGGCCTATCTTCTCTTCTAGTGTCATCCTCTGTAGTAGGTCATCGATTCTTTTTTCTATGGGTTGTTTTGGATCTTTGTATAACATGTGTTCTTTTGTTATTATATGTTCCTTCGGTGTTGCATGTTTTCTTGTCGTAACTTCTTTCGGTGCTGCTATAGCTGTCCAACAGCATAATGCAAGAACCCCGCTAATCACGAATGTATGTGCTCTTTCCATTTTTGAACATCACATTTGAAAAAAGACAATAAATAATATATATACACCTAGCTTATTAAGTATGAGATTTTCTTGGGATTACATGGGTGAGCTTATTTGTAGGAAAGTTTGCATTAATTTGTCCTTTTCCCATGTTTCTGCCCGTATTTTGATAGGTGAATATCTCCTTTTAAAAGTAAAAGACATCATTATATCCTTTTAAGTATAAAAGATATTTTAAAATGAAAAATAAAATGTTTATATCTACAAGTTATCCTCTTATTTGATTTATGGCTTAGTTCTTGTGCATAATATAATATAGGAAAATTTACACCTGGGTTCCATTTTTTTTGGTATTTACATTTAGGCTCAAAAGAATCATTTTATTATAAATTAGTTCAAAATTTCGTTGACCATTAGTCAACTTTGACGTTTCTGTTAAAAAAAATTTTAAAAAGAAAAAAAATTATGAAATGACTAAATTACCCTTTGGACTGCATTGTAAAATTGTCAAATTATAAGGACCTAAATATAAAATATCTCGCCGCCGCCACCGTTGCCGGAGCCACCACCCAGGTGGTCGACACCTTATACCACAACGATCCTCTCGTCGAGCCCGTCATATTCCCCAAGTCCGTTTTTCCATTCGAAAATCACACCGGATTTAATTTCAGTTCAAATGTTTGAAAATCCACCTAAACTCTAAATTCTTAGATCTGAAATTAACGAAGATCCGACCGTTGGATTTTCGATCCAACTTCACCCCCAGCTTAACCATGATGAGTAGATTGGAAATATTGTACGGCTCGACCGTATCCGTCACCGGAGAGTGGCGCGCCACCACTTTTACATTTAGGTCTTTATAGTTTGACAACTTTACAATGCAGTCCAAAGGGTAATTTAGTCATTTCATAATTTTTTTTCTTTTTTTTTTAATTTTTAACAGAAACGTCAAAGTTGACTAACGGTCAACGAAAATTTGGACTAATTTGTAATAAAATGATTCTTCTGGACCTAGATATAAATACCCAAAAAAATGGGGACCCACGTGTAATTTTTCCTATAATATAACTAGCTTTTTAACCCCTGCGTTGCACGGGGTAATTCACTTATAAAATATATATTATTAAATAAATTATATTATATTTTTTTATATGATTATTAACAATATGTCAAAAACTATTAATTCAGAATTTGAAGCGTACACACCAAAGTAATTTATTTTATAAAATAATTAGGAATTTTGTATATAAAAAACTCATTTTAAATGTATACAAATAGCAATATAATATTTTTATGACAAAGTACTGATTTTATATTTATAATAGAGAATATATTTTATACATATATAGAGAAGGAATATCATGACAGTTATAGAAATATTAAAATGATAATTAAAATACTAAAAAAATATTTAATAATAGACCATGCATAAAAATAATGATTGGAATCTCTTTGTCTCTTTGGTCGAAAAAATAGTTGTTTATTATACTTTATATTATTTTTTTATTAAATAATCTGTTATTGTTTCGTTATTGAGTCATAATAATATTCATTTAATTATTGAAATTTCTTTTATATTATGAAAAATATTAATACTCAAATATAATAATTTAAAAATTTTATTTACATTGAAATAAATATAACTTTTCTACCACAAAATGAATATGAGACACGTGTATTTAGAAAAAAAAATTCAAGAAAATTAATTATTTATTTATTTTATATTATTAAAATAATAATAAAATTTATTTAAACTTATATTTTAAAAAAATTCTTACTTTAGTTAGATAAATTTTCATTTGAATTTGCTATATCAAAAATATTTGTTAGAAATTAAAATATTAAATATAATATTTTAATGAATATATTGAATACATAATTTTTGTCTTTATTTTTATTAACGAACATTCAATACCATATGGATAACTCTAAAGCTGGTTAAAATTTACTTAAAACCATATTTAAAAAAAAAAATTTTAATATTATATAAAGTAGTTATATAGTTATATAATTCAATAGGAGTTACAAATTTTTTTATAATTGATATAAACAAAAGTATGAAAAGTCAATAAATACACATGTAAGTTATAAAAATAATAATTATTTAAATTAGTTATAGAAACAATCTACATAGCAAAATGGATCATTTCTAACTTATCCACTTCATTGCCACATAAACATATTTCCTAAAACATTTCACTCATTCATTTATATATATATATATATATATATATATATATGATTATTAGGGAAAATTGCTTAGTCACTCCGGTACTATTGCAAAATTCGCGCAACGTCATGTCATAACTTTTTTAATTTTTGCAATCCAGATCCTGCAAAATTCAATTTTTGGAAATTACGGGACAAATTAATTTGGGGAAAATTTAACATGTCCTTCAAACTATATTCAGAACTAGTTTTAAGACGTACTCTTGTAAATTGTAATAGACCGTATATCTTTATCTAAAATGTCAACTATTGGGAATCATGTACCCGACAACTATGGAAGTTTAACACTTTTATGCTTTGAAACAAGAAACCATTTCTAACAAGATACTTAATAACGATTAATTATATATTTTCGTAAAACAATTATAACATTTTACATGTATGATGATGTATGGAATTGAATTTCTTAAAAACTAAAATTCCACGTTCGCACAAGAATCGGGGGATTTAAAGTATAATTCTCTGAGGATATATAGTCCACAGGTTAAGAACTCCTTATTAACGATCTCATAATTGCTAGAAAAAATGAAACCACCTAAGAACAATTTATAGAAAAAGGTTCATGAATTTTTACGATTAGAATACAAGAACATATATGACGAAGAGAAAGTGAATAAAATGATTAGTCGATACCTCTATTTATAAATTCACTGGCCAAATTCTACAAGGTTTTTGAGTTTGGGTTTCGTCTGGTCGGGCAGAACTTTGACTTATCAAATTAACTATTGGCTCAATCATAAGTTAATCCCGATACAAATTTAAAAAATATTAATCTGGTATAAGCCTAGTGCCTAAATAATCAATCCTAACTAATTACTCTATAATTAACTTAAGCTTTATCAATTAAATATCCAATTAATCAATTAATAATTAAATCAAGACTTTAATTGTTATTGTGTATTATATGATACAAATTATTAAATGTCATAAATCAGACCAATAAATTTGTTCCATCATTTAATAATTAGTTGAATACCTTTTATTGAACAACTATTATTTATTTATCTATTTAAATAAATTAATAACCTTTAGATTTAATTACTACTAACCGTCCTAATCAAATGAACTCCATTCTCATTCACTATTGATATCTATCCATCTATTTTAAAATTGTTCTAAGATCACGAAGAATAATATAACATAGGAAAAAATCACATCTAGGTCCCGTAGTTTGGGGTATTTACATCTAGGTTCAGAAGAATCAATTTATTATATATTAGTTCAATTTTTTGTTGACCGTTAGTCAAAGTTGACGGAAACATTAAAAATTTTTAAAAAAAAAGAAAAAAATTATGAAAGGACTAAATTGCACTTTAGACTGCATTGTAAAATTGTCAAACTATAAGGACCTAAATGTAAAATATCTCGCCGCCGCCACCGTTGCCGAAGCCACCACCCAGGTGGCCAACACCTTATACCACGATGATCCTCTCATCGAACCTGTCATATACCCCAAGTTCGTTTTCTCATTCGACAACCACACCGGATTTAATTTCAATTCAAATTTTACGATTTTACCCTAAAACCCTACAAACTTCAATTCGAAATTAACGACGATTCATTCGTCGAATTTCCGATCCGGCTTCACCAATGGATTACCCATGAAGAGTAGATCAAAAACCACCCTCTGTTCGTCGGAGGTCGTCAACAGGAAACGTAGCGACGCCACCTCCGCCGCGCGAGAACTTCTCGCCTCCACAGCTCCACCTTCGGTAAGAACGAAAGGTCGAGACCACCACCATTCAACTCGTTTCGTCGAGGGTTTCCAAATCTTGGTGGTCTCCGCCCTCGTCGCTGGATGGAATGTCGTTCGCCGCTCCTCCGCCGAGCGCCACCTTTGGCCGCCGTATCTCCGCCGTCGGACATCTCCTGGCCGTGTGACCACCACCATTCGACTCATCGTCCCAAGGGCTTCCAAACCCTGGTGGTGCGCGTTCATGCCTCCTGCCGGAAACGCCGTGGTCCACGCCGTCGCCGCCGTGAGTTCTTCGCGAGAAATTTTACATTTAGGTCCTTATAGTTTGACAATTTTACAATGCAGTCCAAAGGGTAATTTAGTCCTTTCATAATTTTTTTCTTTTTTTTTTAATTTTTAACGGTTCCGTCAACTTTGACTAACGGTCAACGAAAAATTGGACTAATATGTAATAAATCGATTCTTCTGAACCTAGATGTAAATACTCCAAACTTTGTAATTTTCCCTATAACATATATATCGCCCTTCAGGTTCATCAATTAATTAACAACTTAACATGAGATTAATTGGTGAGTCAGTCAATTAACCCTTATTAAATAAAGGGATAATGATCATTTTTTCCCATTTGACTATAGCGATTTTTGCATTTTACTATATAAACTTATTCTTTTTGCAGTTTGCCTTCTGAACTACACGAATTAAGCACTTTGCCATCTCAGTTGTGCCGGAAAATCCACCGGAAATTTGCATTGCATTGTACGTTCTTCTCAACGTCTAGAAAATAAACCCTCAATCAATTTCATAAAAGTTGGAATTCTTATCACTCAATTGAATATTTAAAAATAATCTATCAAAGTCGCCGTTATTCTAATTGGGTGATAAAAACTCTAAGTTTTCTGAAATTAATTGAGGGTTTATTTTCGAGACGTTAAGGGAAGCAATATAACGTGGACATATATTTCTCATATGACACGATACAATTTTCAGGTAGAATTTCCAGCTACTGAGATGACAAATTGCTAAATTCGTGCAGTTCAAGAGGACACGACATGGGGACACAGACACGACACGGCGACACAGATTTTTTAAAAAAATTGGGACACGACACGGCTGAATAATATAAATTTTAATAAAAATATAAATGTTCATGTATAATATATGTACAAATATTAATTAAAAAATAAATTTAACACAATATAATATAATTATTAGTAAATTTTAAATATATGAATTGATTATTATGTTAAAAGAACATTATAATTTGTAGATTATAATATTGTGAGAATCAATTAAAAATGATTAAAAAATAAATTTAAATTAATTTAATACACCGTTTCATTCATTTATAATTTTTTATTTTTTCTCAAATAAATTTTGACCCTTTTAAATAAAAAAATAAAACAATAAAAAAAATTGAGTTTGCCGTGTCGGACACTTCTCTCAACCGTGTCCTAGCCATGTCGGACACTCCCCCAACCGTATCCGACACCGTATCCTAATTAGTTTTTATTTTTTTTTATTTTCGGACACTTTTTGCCGTGTCCAATACGTATCGGGGCCATGTTGGAGCCGTGTCCGTGTCGGGGCCGTGTTGGACACTGCACGGACATGTCCGTGCATTAGTGGATAAATGGTAAAAAAATAAGTTTAGATTTTTTTTTGTTTTGGTGCATAAAAAAAAAGTTTAGATGATAAAGTGTAAAAATCATTATAATTTGAATAAAAAAAGATGTTTATCCTATAAATAAATATCTCTATTTATACAATTAATGGCTTAAGTAAGACGTGGTAATGCACAATCTTCCTAACCAATAGGTGAAACTTTTGTCAATGATCCTTAGTTTCACCTTTCATAGTGAATGATTAAACGTAATCCAATCTATAATTTCAGATAAGATCCAACGCATGGGATAAGTGAAGCCCTATAAACTAGTATAAGTATACAAATTAAATGAGTACTTATTATAAAATATTCTTGATATCTTCTAGGATGAAATATAAAATAAAGTAGGACTCTATTTCTATTCTACAAGTAAATTTTGTTGCTATTTAATTAAATACCTTTCAGAATTAATATTAAATGACATAATTAACCTTTAAATAAGAATATTGGAAGTGTTAGTACTGAAAGGTTATTATTATTTAATTTTGTTTGGATATTATAGAGTATAAATTTGTTTGGATAGGGTATAGTATATTAGATGCGTCATCTTTTAAAGACTCATTATATATAATACAAATAATACAAATAAATATAATAAGTTGTATGAGCTAGATAAATATACATATACTAAAAGAATCTTTATTAGAAAATATTTTTTTTAAAGTTTTTAGGATAAGGTGTCAACCACCTGGGTGGTGGCCGGCTCCGGTAGCAAGAAATTTTATGTTTAGGTCCTTATATTTTGACAATTTTACAATGCAGTTCAAATGGGTAATGTAGTCATTTCATAATTTTTTTTTAATTTTTTAAACATAAAAGTTAATTTTGACTAACGGTCAGCCAGTCAATGAACTAATTTGTAAAAAAATGATTCTCTTGAACCTAGATGTAAATAAGACAATCATCAGAGACCGTGTAATTCATCCTAAAAATTTAAATTTTCACCAAATATCCTCATGAATTTCTTTATTTTAAAAATCTCAAACATAATGCCGAAAGTCAAACTAATGTGAAACTTGGTATGTATAAAATTTAACAAATAGTATTTAATTTTTCAAACATAGCCTCATGCTTTACTTTGATTATGATGATGCCAATATCTATCTTTAAATTTCACAGTACCAAACACCCACTATAACATAAACAAAACAATAAATGAGACCTACAACGATTTGTCTATGTTATATTGATATATGTTTCAAGAAACAAGCAAATACAACTTCTGAGGATGAACTCCGATCCCATTACGAATTATCTAGAACTATATATATATATATATATATATATATATATATATCATTATTATACAAATTAAAGCTGCATAAGCAGTTTCTCGATCGATCTATCTAATTCTTTTCAAAGCTCCTGCAGGTTTCTGTTTTTCAGGGGATGTGTGGTGAGTCCAAATCCAAATGGGAACAATGGATCATAATGTGGATCCCCGACATTCATCGGAAGTTGAGCAAGAGATCTAGGCCATGTAATGGGAAGTTTGCCAGTAAAACCATAATCACCAAAAAAAACATCAACAATACCTAGGCCGGCTTCTGATCCAGGAAGCCAAGCAGCTACAAGTGCATCAATTTTCGGAACATATTTCTCGATAATAACCGGACGACCCGTGATGAGAACAACCGCACACTTAACGGACGAACAAACATCTGATATTATCGTAAGCCCTGGTTGTGGAAGTGTCATGTTTTTTGTGTCTCCTCTTGTTTCAGCATATGGCTCTTCTCCTACAACAACAATCGCATAGTCGAACTTGTGGGTTGACATGAAATTCTTATTTGGTTTTGGTTCGTACACGAGATTTGTGCTTGCGTTCTTTATGCCAGTTAGGATTGGGGTTCCCACTGTTGCGTTATTGCCATGAAATCCATGCCATTCAATTGTCCAACCACCACATTGTAAACCAATATCATTAGAATGTGTTCCCGCTACAAGGATCTTCGATGCCTTCTTAGGAAGCGGTAATAATGGCGCATTCTTTGTTTTGCCATTTTTAAGAAGTACGAGAGACTTTCTTACTGCTTCCCTCGCCAATTCTCTATGTTTCTGCACGTGAAATATAATTTACTGTACGTACATTAATTTAATTCTTGCAATGCATGCTAGCTAGCTCTACGGATGTCTGTCGTATAACTAATTTTAATATATTTATTAAATGGGATAATTACACTTACACCCCCTCGACTTAAGGGTAAATACAACTAGACCCCCTATACTATTGGAGATTACTGAGACACCCCCTCGACTATGACTCTATCTAACACTTAGATGGTGCCGTTAGTTATTTTCTTATTTCCATGTAGATTCTAACGTTCTATTAACTCGGCAATAACTTACTCACTTCACTTATTTCATGTATAGGAAACACTATAACAAAAAGATTATAGATAATTTAGTCATTTCACAACATTTCGTTAAGTTTTTAAGATTTCAGTTAGGGTTAGAGGATCTATTTGTAATTTCCAATAGTACAGGGATCTAGCTGTATTTACCCCTAAGTCAAGGGGGTGTAAGTGTAATTATCCCTTATTAAATTTATAATAAGTTAAAACATATATATATATATATATATATATATATATATATATATATATATATAGTATGTGTACTAACCGGACTTCCTAGGTGCTTCACCATGGCATGATTAGCCAATGGATGTTCAAATAGACCCATTGCGAATTTAACTCTTAAAATCCTCCTCACAGCATTGTTAAGTCGATTCATGTGGATGAACTTATTGTTCACCAATTTGGTTAGACCATCAATAAATTCAAGATAATTTTCGGGAACCATAACCTGTATATATAACAAATTAGCAATTATAAGTAATTAGTACGTACAAGAGCTAGCTAGACATTAAAAAATTTTATAATTAGATGAAATGATCATTAATACAAGTCATGCATCAATATGAAATATATATGAAAGAAATATGTGGAGGACAAATTAATTACCATGTCAATTCCGGCCCTAATAGAAGCTAGAATTGAATAAGTGTAGTTAGAATGTGGTGGAGAAGTAATTCTGTCTATTCCTTCCCAATCTGAGATGACAAATCCCTGTAATAATATTGTACGTTGGATTTATACATAAAACAAATTACTTATCTCAGTATTAATCCATTATATATATCTAGACTTGAATTAAAAGTAGATCATAATAAAATTAGTTAAATCAATAATTACTTGGAATTTCAATTCATTTTTAAGATGCTTGGTGATAAGATCATGATTAGCATGCATCTTTACTCCATTCCAACTTGAGTATGAGACCATAATCGTCGCTACACCTCTGCGGACTGCTTCAGGGTAGGGTAGCATGTGGATGTGCATCAATGCGTCACGACTCAGTTGTGTATTATTTTCGTTTATCCCGTGGTATGTTCCACCATCCCCGACATAGTGTTTGGCACATGCTATCACCATATGTCTGATAATTTAATTTTTTGAAGGAATTAATACAATATATAAAACTTTGTTATATATATATTATCAAAAATAAATTAAAGTAGATTTAAATCTTACTGGTTGTTAAGATAGGGATAACCCGGTTGGTGGTTAGCTGGCATATTTCCTTGTAATCCTTGAATAATCTTGGTAAATTCTGTAACTAAATGTGGATCTTCACTGTAACTCTCATAACACCGACCCCATCTTGGGTCCCTGCATACCTATTAATTAATGATTAAAAAAAAAGTAAATTGTAAATAAAATATTAATTACTTCAATGATTATAAGTTGGTTTATCAGTGAAAAATTCAAGTAAATTATCTATGTATATTATAAAAGTACGAGTATTTTGTCACTTTTTTGTGAGGATTAAAATACCCCTTTAATATCACATATTCTTATTAAAAAAATGTACAAATAGGTAAATCTATAATTATATAAATAATAATAATAAATTAATTAATAATACTACAATTCTAATAGGAAGAAGATTCTAGAAATTTTAATAAATAATAATAATAAATTAATTAATAATACTAGAATTCTAATAGGGATAGGATTCTAGAAATTTTAAATAAAGAATTCTTATCATATATATATATCAATTATTGTAGTTTCCTAAAAATAATGCTATTACGTAAACTAATAAAATAATAGCATTGAATTTGTTATTTAAAATGATTTGGAAAAATCTTGCCGACCTTTAAAGTAATAAATGGTAAATAGCATTAGAAATTGTTCCCATTATTTTCTTTTCCAATCATTTACTGTTATATATCATATAGTACATAGGGCAAAAAGATAAACACATGATATTCTATGGAAAAAAGAACAAATAAATAAGTTAATATATATAAAGGAGATAAAAGTAAATAAATTTTTTAATTAAATCCTACTCTGATTTGATTAATATAAAACCATAATAACACATATTATATATCTATATTTATTATTTATTTATTTTATTTTTTTATTATAAAAGTATGTATAGTTTTTGAATTTCAGCTTGAAACTTATTAATTGCCTAAGATAAACCTTGGGATAATATTTTCAATAATCATCATCTAAAGAATAATTATGTAATTCTGTATTATTTTGAAAAATTATTTAGTTAAGTTAAAATAAAATTCTTTTTTAAATTAGAAATAATGTCATAATATATCTAATACTATATCTAAAAGACATACAGAAGTCTTTTATAATAAGGATTCTTTTAATTTAATATTGTTATAGTACTTACTATATTTATTTATATTTTATTTTATGTATATTCAATATTTAAAAAAATGTATGCAACTGAAATATTTTATTACATCTAAAAAATAAAATAATAGTAATTATTATTCTATAAACTAAAAAGACGCTATTTAATAATTAATAAAAGACCTAATACACAATACAAACAGATGTATATAAAATAATAATAATTTAATTATATAATAAAATTCTACAAATAAAAAATTGTAGTAAAATTATGTGAAAAGGCGATAAAGTAATTCAATAAAATTATTAGAATTAATACATTTATAATAATTAATAGTTTTTTTGGCTAAAATATTGGAACAATAAGGTCTCTAATAACACAATTAGAGATTCAATATAAAAAATAAAAGTGATATCTGTATATCTAGCTATTTATATATTATTTTTAATAATTATATAGTATATTATTAATTTATATTTTATTATTATTATAACCAAGAGTTTGTGATTTATTTTTATATGGGTATATTTTTATTATTTTATTTGATGAGAATTATATTTTGAAAGTAAAGATGAGGGAACAGTTAGAAGAAAGAAGAAACAAAAGGTAAAATATAATAACATGTTGAAATTAGTTCGGAAGAATAAAAGGGAAGAAAAGATAATAAATAAAAATTTAGAGAATAAATAAATAAGAAAAAAAATGGTTAGCATATTAAAGTTGGGTAAAATAAGGTCTTCAATTTTTTTTAAAACGAACGGGTCGAAAATGACCGGAGAATTAAAGAGGACCCCACCTCATATATTAATAAATACATGCATAAAGGGAAGTAAATAAAATACATCAGCAAAACAAACACAAAAGCAACAAGAGTCCTCATCTGAACATGAAAGAAGTTGCAAAAGTGAAAAGAATTGACAATGGAATTCTTCATGGTTTTCAATTTTATTAACTAATATGATACTTTTATTATTGAATTTAAATACATATATTTTTATGAAGTTTTGCTAAATAGAGTTAATATGCATGTTAAGTTGGTTTGCTAAAATTATATCGAGAATGACTTAAATTTTAATAGATTAGGTGAAAGATAATTGTATATAAAAGAGAGAAAATCAGATAAGAACAAGTTAAGAAAGTAAGTGGGGGAATAAAAAAGAAAATAAAATAAATGAAAGGAAAAAATAAAGATAAGAATTAGGTAGAGTAAAGGTATAAAAAAATTGATAATCCAAAATCACGAGTAGAATTGAGAGAGAGAGAGAGAGAGAGAGAGAGAGAGAGAGAGAGAGTACATAGAGTGATGAAAAACATGAAGAAGGGAGAGGATAGTGATAAAAAAATTCAAGAGAGTCAAGAGAGAAAATGTGTTGAATGAGAAAAATAATATTAAATTTGTGTGTGATAGAGGTGGATGAGTGGAGAATGACAGAGGAGGGTGGATGTGAAATGACTAGGTTTTTTGGAGTGAATTCACTCCGAATTAAATTTCAAATACAGCGAACTTAATTATGAATTTTTGTAATTTACAAATATATTTGCAAGAGTAATGATAAATTAAAAAATAAATAAATAATTAATACTAGTATAATTAATATTATGATATTCATATTTGAATAATTAAGTTGGTAACAAACCGCAACACATGGTGCAAAAGCATAAGGAATGCCAGTAGCTCGACATTCAAGAGCAGTTGCATGTCCAATTCTCTTGACCAATTCAGGGTCCCTATTATATTTAAGACAAATGATGATCACTAGCTAGCTAGGTTATGTACACTTGTAATTAATTACGTACGTACCTACATTGTTCAATTTAATTCAAATCTATATGTATAGAAAATTAATTAAAATTACTAGCCTCGTAGCACCAAGACCAATGTTATGTGGGAAAATTGTGGCCTTATAAACATTATTGTTCCCATGAACTGCATCAATTCCATATATCATAGGTATTCCAAGACGAGACGATAATGAAGTCTTTTGGAACATATTAACCATGTTGATCCAATCTTCTGGTGATGCAGTTCGTTTATCAGCCGCCCAACTGCCTCCACCACTTAATATGCTACCTGTGACAAACTCAACCGATCGATCGATAATCGAGACAAATATGTAGATCGAGTATTATTAACAGTGAACCACTGCACTATATTAGTTCTTATCAGTAATATATACGTACCTATTGTGTAATCCTTCAAGATTGCAAGTTTATCTTTAGCAACTTTTCGTTCAATTTGTGTCATTTGGCCTGTCTTCTCCTTTAACTCCATCTTGTTTAGTAGGTCTTCGACTCTTTTTTCTATTGGTTGTTTTGGATCTTTGTATATAGCACTTCCTTGTGTATGTGGCGTTTTAGGGTTTTGTGGATGTCCAGTATGGCCCGGGTTTTGGTTGTGAGGTCCATTATGGTCTTTTTTGGGTATTGCTGCTTCAATTCTCCAACAACATAATGCTAGAATCCCAGCAATTAGCAATGTGGGAGCTCTTCCCATTTTAACTGAAAAAATAAGTAACCAATATATATAATTTATATGGAAGATCCCATGCAATGCAACAAATCATGTAAAATAAAGAGTAACGCCTGTAATAGTTTTTGATCTAATTAATTAGTACTTAAAAGATCAAATATTTCAATTCAAATGTACGTTATCAGATGATCAAAGATAATCGTAGTATATATTTTACCTCACGCAATATGACTGATCTTGCTAGCTATGAAAGAATGGAAGAAATAACAACTAGAAAATATAAAGTATAGAATTCTGAAACTCTGTCACACTGTATTTGGTGTGAAACCCCACATATACATATACCTTTTTAAATGAGAGATTTTCTTGGGAAGAAATGGGTGACCTTATTTATAGGAAATTTACATCAGTTTTGTCCTTTTTTCAGTTATAATGCTATTTAATTTGACATTTGAAGAATTCTTTTGGATAAAAGTATATTTAAATTTCAAGAAATTATAACCTGTACAGTCGCTTAACAGGAGAAAATACAAGCCCAGTCTTGTTTTAACATTAATGTAAAAGAATAAAAGAATAATTGTTTATTTTTACTCTTCAATGATTTTCTAATTAAGTTGTTATTTGAAATTTTGATAAAAAAGAAATGTTACATTAATTAGTTGTTATTATAGGACTAGTATGATTAAATTAAACCAACATGATTTAAGTTCCTTTTCTTTGGTATTTCAGTAAACTGTAAGGCTAAAGTGTGAATTTTGTAATTTTTTAAACCAGATTTTTTTTCCTGCAAAACGAGCATAGCTCAGGCCTCAAGGGTAGTTGTTATTAACTCTATAATTTATAACATCATTTCAAATCCTCTACTCAATCAAAAAATAAATAAATTAATTAATCCTCTATTTCAACATGCTTAAATATTGTCAAACTTACAAAATATTCCCTGGTAAATGCCATTCTCATAAAATCAAGAAAACAATATTAAGCTCATAATATAAGGAACCAAGACTCTACTTTTCTAGTTGGCCTTTACAGGTTTCGTGGTGAGTCCATGTCCGAATCGGAATAAAGGGTCGTAATGTCGATCCCCAACATTCATTGGAAGTTGATCAACGGTTTTGAACCATGTACGCGAAAGCTTGCCACTAAAACCATAATCACCAAACAAAACATCAGCAACACCTTGGCCTTCAGATCCTGGAAAGGAAGCTGATACAAGTGCATCGATTTGTGCAAGATATGGCTGAATCACAACTGGCCTCCCAGTTATTAGGACAACTACACATTTCACCAAGGCACAGACATTTGTAATAATACTAGGTGCCGGTTCGGGAAGTGTCAAGTTTAGGCTGTCTCCAAATGTTTCTGAATAAGGTGGTTCGCCTACAACCACAATTGCATATGAGAAATTGTTGGTTTTTATGTCGCCAGCATCCGGATTCTCGCTGAACACGATCTCTGTTTTCGGGTCTACTGTATTCCGTATGGCAGTCAGGATCGTCGTACCTGATCATTGAAAAGATTAGCTTAGATAAAAAGTTTTTGGTAATTTTGGTAATGAGAGGGGCTTATTTGTAACTATACCAAACTTAAGTAAAATTTACCAGCTGTAATGTTGCCACTCTTTCCCTGCCAATCAATCGTCCAACCGCCACATTGGTTGCCGATATTGTCCGCATGAGTTCCCGCCACCAGAATCTTCGATGCCTTCTTAGGAAGTGGTAATAAAGGTTTGTCTGCAGATTCCCCATTCTTGAGCAGGACAAGTGATTTTCTTACAGCTTCTCTTGCAAGTTCTCTATGTTCCTGTTCAAATTTTCAGAAAATCAAACTCTGTCCATTTTCAAAAGAGTTTTTTCAAAAAAAAAGCCCCAGTCAAAAGTGAATTTCCCCGACTGACCTTACTTCCCAAGTACTTGGTCATGCTGTAATCAGCCAAAGGGTGTTCAAAAAGGCCCATTGTGAATTTAACTCTCAAAATCCTACTCACAGCATCGTCGATTCGGCTCATGGAAATGAAGTTACTTTTCACCAATTTGGTGAGACCTTCGATAAATTCCATATATTTGTATGGAACCATAATCTGCATCCATTTGGTAAATTTACTTAAGAATTAACGAACTCTCAAAGCCTAATATCCAAAATATGAAAACTTATAAACATACCATATCAATTCCAGCATTTACTCCAGTTAGGATTGAGTACGTATAATTCGCATGAGGTGGAGAAGTAATTCTATCAATTCCCTCCCAATCCGAGATGACAAATCCCTGCAACATCCGACATGTATATCCAAAACTCGTATTAGTCAACTTTATTTATATTTAGGAATAATTACGAAAAAAACCCTCAAATCTTGAAAATTACAAAAAAACACCCTGAGTCGACAATTTCTTGCTGTTTGGGGGGTTTTGTTCGTTATGATTTGCCAAATCTCAGGGTGTTTTTAGTAAACGGCGTAAACATTAGGGGGTTATTTGTAATTAACCCTTATTTTTATTATCCAGAAGAGCTTAAAAGTTTTTTGGTTATGAGCGGAAATTACTCTGAAACGTTGAGTTTTTTTCAGAAATCCAGTGATGAGATCATGATTAGCGTGCATTTTCACTCCGTTCCAACTTGAATATGAAACCATGACCGTTGATACGCCCTTGATGATAGAATCATAGTAAGCTGGCATGTGTATGCTAAGCAATTCATGTCTGGTTGCTACTGTGTTGTTCTCATTGATTCCCTTGGTCGTTCCACCATCACCAACATAGTGCTTGGCGCTCACTATAACATTTTGTCTGAACCAAAGAAAACATAATTAACAATAAACTTCCAAAGAGAAATGTGGGACGATGTACAGTTAAAATATTGATCTACAAAAACCATTATATCAAGATTTCAACTTCTTGAATCCACTTTTGTTTGTTATTTTTGGCTTAAATGGTTCTTGTTTTTTGAGTGGAAATTATGGTCCATGTCACTGGTCCTAAGTGACAATTTGCAAAATGACAAATCAATTGCTTTCTCTTTGTTGTAGTTGCAAAAGTACCCATCCTCCACAAGCAATACTAAGCAAATTATATTTGACTAACTTTTTTGAGAAGATATGGATGGATGAGAATATCGATTGTGAATCTACATACATTGCAACTGAAATCAAAAGGGGACCAATATTGAGGATATTTTTGAAAAACTTTAGCAAACAATAGTCAACTTAGGCAACTGATTTCACAAATATATATTTTTTTTAAAGAATATAAAGATTAGTAAACTTACTGCCCAGCCAAGTAAGGAACACCCTTTCGAGAGTTAGCCGGTAGATCTCCTTGTAAGCCACGGATAATCTCGGTCATCGATCTAACAACCATCGGATCTTCACTATAGCTCTCGTAACACCTGCCCCACCTCGGATCTCTACACACCTGCCAATCAAAAAAAAAAAAAGATTGAAATCTCATAAGTGATTTACACATTTTAGTAATATCCAATCCAAACATCAGATTATATATATCAAGAATATTATTACAGCAATGCAAGGTGCAAAAGCATATGGGATTCCTGTAGCTCTGACTTCAAGAGCAGTTGCTGCTCCAATTCTCTTGATCAATTGAGGATCTCTGTTACACATAAAAAAGAAGAAAAATGTTTAAATACACTATATCAGCATGTTTTTCATCAATTCATGACCAAAGATTATGACATAAAGTCGAATAATTTGCAAAAGTACTTGCCTGGTAGCACCTAAGCCAACATTGTGGGGGAAAATTGTGGCCTCATAAACATTATTATTTCCGTGAACTGCATCAATCCCATATATCATTGGTATCCCAAGACGAGTCGATAACGAGCCCTTTTGAAAATCATTCACCATATCAATCCATATCTCAGGCGATGCCTTTGGGGCCGGTACACTGCCTCCACCACTCAATATACTGCCTGTGAAGCGATTAGACAAGGAATTGTGTAAAAAAGAGTACTATTTAATATTCAAATATTACATTTTTTGGTGATCAGTTGATAAATAAATAAATGTTACCAATGAAATAGTTCTTCATGACTTCAGCTGATGCGACGGTTCGATCAATTTGTGTCATCTGGCCTATCTTTTCCTCTAGGGTCATTCTCTTCATTAAGTCCTTGATTCTCTTATTTGTAGGCTGTTTTGGATCTTTGTATCCCATGTACTCTGCATTTGCTATGGATGTCCAGCAACATGAAATTACCACCAAAATCAAGAGTATTGGAGTTTTCGCCATTTTTCTTGGTGTCATTGAGTTCTTAATTCTCACTGAATAATTACAAGAAACATTCACTAATTAAAATTTCGCATTATATGATCTGAACTCAGACATATCATTTATGTGCAGATGAAGTGTATTATATGTGTGGATAACACCGACATAAATGCAGAATTTTCCTGAACATAAGGTAAGAAAAAAAAAAAAAACTCTACATTACTCAAAGCGGGTAATCATTAACACAACCAAATGAAGAAATATAGTTATGGCATTTGAGTGGGATAGGATAGGCACAAGCTTAAATTGAACTCAGAAAGTTGAACTGGCAAAAATGGAAAAAAAAAAAAAAACTTA
Source organism: Verbena officinalis (assembly GCA_958496215.1). Taxonomy (NCBI): domain Eukaryota; kingdom Viridiplantae; phylum Streptophyta; class Magnoliopsida; order Lamiales; family Verbenaceae; genus Verbena; species Verbena officinalis. Next base: position 28,425,788 of record OY292390.1, on the reverse strand, counting down.
CAGTCAGCAGCTCAGGCTACTGTTGCACACAGAGAGAGAGAGAGAGAGAGAGAGAGAGAGAGAGAGAGAGAGACTTGGGTAGAAACAGGGTGGGATAGAGGGGGAATATATAGAAAAGTTTGCTACTTTGCTTCAATTTTGTTGGAATTTTGTTGGAATTTTACGTCTTCTATAGAAGGTTTTTTTAGAAAAAATAGTAAATTATTGTTTTATCGAATAATAAATTGTGGATAAGTTACGTATACCGCAATGGCACCACCCCAGTCCCCACGTATGAACTGGAATGGTCTTGCATTAATTGTGTGTTGGGGATTAGATTTAAACTTAGAAAATCCACAAACTTAAAAGAATATATGATTATTTCCTATTAAAAACAAAACAGGAAATACAATCAACACGTTTACAATCACATATGGCCAACTATAAGGAAGTATTATTTATTTTGACCCCAAAAAAAAAATATGGATGTATTTATTCATAACAGACAACATGGGTTCCCCCTTATTCGGGGCCTGCCCAAAGAAAATCATATGTTGGACTGCATCAGTATAACAACCTTCCAATTATATCACCAAAAAAATGGAAGACTATAGTCTTGTTTTTTTTGCCCTAATGTTTTCTCAATTTTCATCAATTATTTCTATTAATACATAAGATACATTGATGTAGATAAATGATTAGTTTATTACTATTTTATCAAAAGAAAAAAAAAAAAAAAAAAAAGGGTGGCGGTGGCTCCCCTGCGTACCTTGCAGTACCTCCCCAGCTCCCTTGATCAAAACTAAAGAGAAAACTAACAAAATCAAAAGTTTAGCATTAAGATCACTTTTTCTTTTTAAACTTTTGAGTTAGATAGCAATTAACGACGTCAAGTACTTGTTCATTAGTTTAATTTACAGTTTTTTACCAATAATTAACGTTCTAAAAAAACACGCATTTATTGTTCACATGAGTTGTCTAAACAACTCCACATGCTTGGTTCTATTATTGTTTCGTATTTTATCTTAACACAAGAACTCAACCATAATGCTTGGAGTTTAACCAGTAATTAAGTAGCAGCTTAGCGGATCGACACTATGGTAATTTAATTAAAGGTTTTCAGTTCTGAGTCCTCTTAAGTTCATCTAAATTAAAATTCTTTTAACTCCAGCTGACTCATCAACTCAAACGCAAACCTTAAAAAGATCTAAAGTTCATAGGAATTAAGGTTCAGATCGACTTGTATGTTGCAGCTATCTAATGTTACAAACACATAATTCCACATTATTTTAACCTTCATCTATTTGTCCTGATCCTATGAAACTGACAAAATTAAAGCAACATGCAGATCCAGAAACTGTGCGCGTGTGTGTGTATTAATTTTAATTTTGAACTCAAAACTGGTCTTTCTGCCATGTATGTAATGTATCTAATCGAAAAGTTTACCACTTTGTAATTGGTCAACTAAATATTTTATTTCTCTATTAATTATTCATTTTCTAATTAATTAATCTGTCGGTTTTATTGGTTGATTCCCATAAAACCAATAGAAGTATATATCCTAATTATAGAAAACTATCCGTTATACCCACCCCGTGCCTGTGGGGTTACGAAATTTTGATTAATTAATAAGAAGAGGCGGCTATGATAAGAATCATATTTTCATGTTATATGCCATCTGTAAATATACGGACACAATGACGCGATAGAAACACAACGATATATATATTTTTCGATATTTTATATTTTTATAGTACGATATTTAATACGACACGACAAGACAAGATAATATTTTTAAAAGTATCCCCACCCAGTGGGATAACTATTATTGCAAATTTATTTTATGGAAGCAGGAAATGTTTGCTGGGGCATTGTTATCCGATGATAATCAAGGCCGCCTTAGTCTTTTTATTTAAGTTTTATATATCTATCGAGATAAGTCAAATTTAAAGCCATGTCCATGTGTATCCTCTTATTAATTATAAGTAGCTCACTGGACTGGACTGGACAGGACAGGAAATCCACTAAGAAACCTCATATTTCATCGATCGTTACATGGTAATATATTTTTTGTTTCGATCACTTGCTAAATACAAAAATCATACCTGACGTTAGCATTAATTACTTCAGGTGGAGTTCATAATTGAATACTACTTCCTCAAGGCCCTGCAATCTGTTCATGGCACGTTGGGGATCATAGGATTTGAGTTCGTATTAATTTCTCTTAAACGGTTGACCAAGAAACGTTACGTTTTTTTGATTTAACAGCATATTGCAACGCGGGTAAACATGACGTGATATTACTAAAAATATTTGGGATAATTACACAAACCCCTCTTACATTTGCTGAAAATTTCAAAAATCCACTTGTGGAATAATTGTAAAAAGCGCAAATTTAAAGGGTTTTGTGTAATTTATCCTAAAATCTTAGAATTGCAATGTTTCTTCAAATTAAAGAAAAGAAACTATTTCTTTCTAAAGTACTACTCCTGCCGTCGTAGGTAGGTCTTGGCTTAAATATAATACTACGTACTTTCAAATTCAAAATTACTTCCCCAATCTACAAATTAATCATCAGGTCAAATGCAGAGAGATTTTTACACAGTTAATTAATAATCTGATTCGATGTCGAACCTAAATATTTCATTGTTTAATTAATGTTTGAAATGTATGTTAAATGAATAGCCGTTCTGGACTAATTAGTTGAATTCCGAAAGTACGTAGTACTGTCGTTGCCGGTGATTCTTTAATCTTCTCTATGCCATGAAAAGAATTATATTTACAATAATTATGTAAATTATATTTAGAAAGTTTTGGATCTAACTCGCTTCAATTCAATTTTTATTAAATTTGAAATTGTACTTGGACTTGGTTTGATAATTAATTAAGCTGAGATGACTTAGAGTTTCAGTAGATAGTAATTTTCTGTATTTAGATTACTCAAGTTGGGCTTGGGCTTTCAAATTATTTTATCAAACGTAAAAGGCCGTACTCATGGATTCTTATATTCAAGAACCCAACTCAAACGGATTATTATTTATTATCGACAACTTAGTCTAATTAATACTGAAATTAAATATAGAGTCATATAATTTAGTGTTTTGATGTTAAATTCAATTCAATTCAATTTTCGCGAATATTATCTGCATAGGCAACTGCTCTTAGTAGAGAGAATCTTATACTTCAACCCGATACTCGGTAGTTTTTAAGAATGAGAGATCTCCATGACAAAACCTTTACATTAATATAGTATGTGTATATATACAAATTAAAAAAATGGATAATTACACTTACACCCCCTCGACTTAAGGGTAAATACAGCTAGATCTCCTGTACTATTGAAAATTACAAAGATACCCCCTTGACTATGACTCTATCTAACACTTAGGTCCTGCCGTTAGTCATTTTCTTATTTCCATGTAGATTCTAATGTTCTATTAACTCGGCAGTCGGCAATAACTTACTCACTTCGCTTATTTCATATATAGCAAACACTATAACAAAAAGGTTATGGATAATTTAGTCATTTCACAACATTTCGTTAAGTTTTTAAGGTTTCCGTTAGGGTTAGATGATATATCTGTAATTTCCAATAGTACAGGGAGTCTAGCTATATTTACCCCTAAGTTGAGGGGGTGTACGTGTAATTATCCCTTAAAAAAAAACATTTGAGATCATTCGAGGAAGGTATAACTTTATCTGGTTCTTAAGATCAAAATTACCTAAGTATTTCCTATCTCGGTCGGACCGTTAAAGTATACTGGTATATGCATCTGATCACATATATGTTTTATGAATCGATTATGTATGTATATGTAATGGGATTAAGTATGTTAATCTTTTATTTTTCTTTTTCATTGTGGCCCTTGTATATAATATTTTACAAAAAAACAAAAGAGATTAAGTTACTGGATGAAAGTTGCCAATTTTCTGATCATGATACCATACTGCAGCTAGAGCATGATTTGCAAATTAAGATAATTAATTATATAAATTCCAGAAATCATTCTCCAAGTGACTTCGATAGAGTACATTGGTACTGTAATTTTACGAACTTGAACATCTAATGATATGAATCTAACTTAAAAACACATGCATACAATACAAAAAATTCTACTATGCCGTGACCGTGTTTGATGTTTCATTGTGGGACGGTTAACACCCGCCCGTCACACCCAAATCCGAACCTAACTCACTACAAAAACTAGTTAATAAGGTGAGAGTTGCCCAAGTATTATAGTGTAGATAGTAGTTTAATATTTATTCGATGTGGGACGGTTAACAATAACTCATTATGTAACAAACAAAAGAATTATCATGATAATCTTCAATTTAGTTCATACATTAACTAGTACATCTCATACTCACATGAATTAGACATATATATAACTACTTAATAATCCGTAAAAACTAATGTAGAGATTATCTAGCTAGCAGGAAATAATAGTGCACAGTCTCAATCACACAACAGATTAATACACTTTAAGAAAAGTGATTTATTAATCAAATCATATATGTTTTTATAATATATATCATATTTATATATAGACCTAGCTAGCTAGGGTTTCGACGAAACATTAAAGTTACTTTATGAATGAGTCCATATATATAATTGTATGCAGAAGTATATATCAGTAGATGATCAAATTAAAACACTAGAGCTAATTCATAAATCTGTGTGTTCTGATCATGTGGTTAATTAGAGGACTGCAGTGCAGTATTGAAAATTATTTCATGAAAACAAATGAAAACAACAAGCTAGGCTGGACAATGTAAAACAGGAAAATCACCTATACAATACAGCAGAGAAAAAACCAAAATTTTCTGCCCCATGAATCATAAAAACAGCACTGATGAAAACAAAGGAAAAATATATAATAAAACCAAATAAATATATATAATACCCATATGTAAAACACGATAATAAATAGAGGGTTAGCTATATATAGTACACACACACATATACATATAGATTCAAAGGTAAAACTTATTTGCCCTCTGAAATGATAAGTTTGCGTACTGATAATATATGATGAAAAAGCTCTACCTTTGATTTTCATGGTAGCTAGAATAGATCAGAGGATCAGCAATATTATCATATGAGCTAGATCAGAGAAGTCTTGTTTGGATATGATCAGAAATTAAGGCGTGAGGAATGAAGCCTGGTCCGAGATCATTTAATTCATAGATTTAATTTCTTGCATGAAATTAATTAAACAAAGGATCTTGGAACAGCCTTCACTCCAAACACCCTCTTTCTTTTCTTCAACAATACCATGCCTAGCCTCTCTCTCTCTCTCTCTCTCTCTCCCTCTCTCTCTCTCTTGTGATATATATATATATATATATATATTTATATTTATATATGCATGATTGAGCAATCAAATGCTAAAATACAAAAGAAAGCTGCAGGGCACTCAATTTCACACAATAATATTCTTTTAATAAATTAATATTAATTGTAGAAATATGAGGGAAAAGACATAGAATAGTGGGGATGAGCTGAGGTTGAAGAAAAAGGACAATTTGAAAACAAGGAGAAAAAACATAAAAAAGAGAAAAGTTATGGCGATGGCATGGGTCCATGTTCAACCACATGATAGACAGGTCATTTTATGCGTAAATTAATGAAAAGCTGATGCCTTTTTTGGACTCTCTGTCTTGTCTTATTCTCTCTCTTTTTCTTCGTGGAAACGAATTAACATGTATAAACATATTTCTGTACTGAAAATTTAAAAGTAACCGCGACCCCAACAAAGGGAATCTCTGCAAATTCCTAACTTTTTATTTTACTGTAAGGAGGACACTTAATTATGATGAGAAAAGTGACGACGACAGGATATATGTGTCGTCTGTCCCTTGCAAGGATCTTTTGCAAAATAAGATTTAAATTCGAACTATTTGAAAATATTCTTGCTTTTAGTTTAATGATTTCTTATTTTCGAATGTTTTCCTCGGCAATCAAATGGCAAAAATTAGTATTTGGTACATTTTCTTTTCTCTTTCACATCTAGTACCAAACATAGTCTGAGGAAAAAAGTTGGCTTATACAGTTAACAATTACATTTTACAAAAACTTAAACCGTATTACGTGACTTGATTCAGAGATATATACCATATGGATCCAGCAAATTCCTACCGAGTCCATTTATAGAACAAAACAAAAACGAGTCTGCATTTGTTCTTCTACTTGGATCAAAGATTAGGGTTCTTGAGTTGTTCTTAAAATCAGACATTACTAGTTCAATTTCAAGAGTTGTCCACCGCACTCCACTAGACCAAAAGAAAAAAGAAATAGAAAAGACGAATCGTAAGTGAGCTTTTAATCGTGGGGACACACTTCCCTTTCACTTGAACTTACAGTATCATGCATTTGCTCACAAATCACAAATAATACTCTCCTCTTTTAAATATGATGATTGTTCACACAGACAAAAATATTTGCCCTATTCATGCTTATTTTCAAAAATACTGGAACTCCCATTATTGGGATGATCAATCTATCAGATTAGGGGTTCCTCTCATTCCTCACATCAATCAAACAACTTAATTTGGAGTCGCACCTTTTAACTTTATTTTTGAGCTTCCACTTCACATGGTCCTACAACAATTCTAATCCCACTAATTTTCTGCCTTTTCTTGATTCTACTTGCTCTGCTAATTAATCACACACACACACGTTTTTCTTTTAATTTGATGAATCACACATACATATATGTACAGATATATTTAATCCCCACAATTGACTAATTGGAAAGAGAAAAAGAGAAGTAATGGGATCTATTTAACATGATTATGACATATCATGTCCCCAACTTTTGTCATAGAACTGGAGCATCTAAGACAGGTATTTCTGTGGCACAAGATTACATGAAACCAAACATAAATATCTCAACATTGAGAGGCTTCGACCTCTCATCACACTTTATGCTGCTTTGATCAATGGTTATCTTGAACATGCATTATGCCTCAAAATTTTATTACCAACCTTGATAATTAAATAGGGTCAAGTACGAATACCCTGAGATTTACGCCGTTTCCGAAAAACACCCCGAAAACCTTGGAACGTTAGGAATTACCCTAAGTTTTGAAAACCATAACAAATACCCCTTAAACAAACAGAAAGTTGTTGACTCGGGGGAGTGTTCGTATTTTCAAGGTTTGAGTGTGTTTTCTGTAAAATGAACAAACTCAGGGGTTTATTTGTAATTATCTGAATCAAATAAGTACAAAAAATGGGTAAAATAACACTCTAAAAAGATATTTATTGCTTAACAATTAAAGATTAAATAAATTGAGATGTCTACATTATTCATAGAAGGCATTGCCAGCCGCATTATTCACGTCCTACAGGCATTCCTAAGAGTACAGAAACAAGTGCAGATGCCAATAAGCATATCCTGAATAAATAAATAAATTCTAACCAGGTGGAGCATGCAGATTGCACATCATCAGAATTGAGTTTTTTTGTCAAGATTGGACGGGGTTAGGTTTGAGTAGCTTGAAATAAACTAAGGAACTGATGATCTATCTGTACAGGAGAAATTTACATAAGAAAGCTAGACTAACCTATGACTGATTCTTGACTATTTTAACTGAGCTGTAAAAGCGCTTGAGGTCTTTAATAGCCTTCTCCTCAATCTGAATAGAACGAATAGATGAAGGTGCATCAATCTCGGGTTTGAACCAGCGACTTGAGGCGGCAGATTCTGATGGTGAACCTTGACCAGTCATCACAGAGAATCCTGTGGTTCTAGTCTTTGGGCTATGAGATAAACACTGATGATGTTTTCCCTGAAAAAATATGATTATTTAGTAAAGGAACACAAGAATTAATTAGGCAAAAGAAATGCAGTACACAAAAGAGTGTGCTTGGTAACACAAAAAGAAATCAAAAGCAATAGCAAAGCAGCTCAATTGCCAGCATCACTGTTCCAAATTATCCCCAGTAGACAAATGTGATCTCCTCTCCTCCACTTTTTATTTCCCATATTTCATATAAGATTTTGCACCAACAGTGAACTTCAATCGAGATAGTCGACAAAAGGGTTTCAGAGAGCAACTTTTTTCTCATACACAAGAGTTATAGTACAGTTATTTATACTTCAGAAAATGATGACGACTCGATCAGAAACAAGTGACGCAACAACCTAATCTCCATCTTGCACATTATACTTGCATCTGAAATCTATTCAAAGACTAGAATCATGCATTACCACTCTTACACTATGTCTGGTTCTAGAATTTTACTATTGAAAAGAAAATGATAAGGAAAAGAAATCCCACATCCTCAACTTGTTTGGTGTAAAGAAAAATAGGAAGGAAAATAATGCTCCCCCAAATGTAAAAGAAATAACAACGATCAAGTAAGATGAGTTCATTGAGTAATGGAGTAGAATGGAAACGAGGAGGTGAGCTGTCAACATGATAAAGTGTTAAGAGTAAGTTTTTCCTTGTTTTTTCTCCCTTCATTTTGTGAGGAAAGTGATTTTTCTTTTGTGTATTTTTGTCCTAATTTTATATCCCTTTTCCTCATCATTTTCTTTCCTTTCCCTCCCTAATATTCTAGAACCAAACACTCAATAACATGGGGATACAAGAGAAGTGGGCAGACAGCAAAAGGTTACCTGTTGCAACTGGATGTCCCTTAGAGATGGACGGGAGAGAGAAGGTGGAGTTCCAGAAGCAGCCCAAGAAGGAGGAGTATTGCTCTTCTCTCCATCAGTTGTCTGTCCCTTTTGACAAGGGGTCATAGGAATTGGAGCAGAAGCCAAAAATGAGCTCAATGGTAATTTCCCATCAGAAAGATCTTCCAATAATAATACTTCTTTCTTTTTAGTAGGCTTAGTCTCCTTAGTTTTGCTCTGTTCATCCTGTATATCACGGAGTGAGGCCAACCGAGGTGAAATTTTAGCACCACCCCAAGCGGGACCCTCACTTTTGGTTATAACTGGAACTGGTGCAACAGGTTTTGGAGTGTCATCAAGAGCACCACTCAAAAACATGGAGAGCCCACCTTTTCTGTTCTTTTTCTTGGATGATGTTGGTGAAGTATTCTTATTTTTGAGAATTTCTCCTATTGTTGCTGTCTTATTGAAAAATGGAGAATTGTTGGAATCTTCACTTGATGCAATGCTTCCTATATCTGCATCTTTCTCCTATACGTTGATAATTAAAGACAAAAATTACGGTATGACAACAATAGCCGTCTGATCATAGTGAAGCATAGATGTATCAGATAATAAAAACTAAAGTAAATGTGGAATTTCCTATTTGTAAAACACAGTGTTACTAAGTGGGTGTTCACAAACTCTACTTCTTCTGGAGAAGCTAAAGTAGACGTTAAAGTTGTAAGAAGTGAAAAAATGGAAAGTACACAAAAAAGCAGTTGAGTTTGGGGAAAAGAAAAATTGAGAAACACTTTTATTAGACAAACAAACTTTCATGGTATTACGAAAATAACCTAGAAGCTCGAAGCACCAGAACTTTTACTTCATCTTCTAGCTTATTTCTACTTCAAACAAGCAGAAGTTGGTTTACCAAACACTCCCAAGGTGCTGCGGAAAAAAGAAAAAAAGAAAAGCAAAGCAAATAAAAGTGCTTCTTTTCAGAGTGCAAAAACTCCCCAAAAGCAAGAAGTTTTGAGCTTGCTCTCCCTAAAACTGAGGAATAAAAACAGATGCATAGGTTGGGAGACTGCCACCACATAATGAAGAACATTTTAAATAAGGGAAATTATTTCACGACTCACCTTATTGGTGTTCTTCTGAACTTCGTCATCCAGGAAACCCTTCATGATGCCTAATCCAGCATCACTTGCATGATTAGGAGACATCTCTTCCTTCGACATTGCATTCTGTTTGTTCTTTCTTCTTTGCTTTCTAGATACTCCTCCTCTCTTAATAACTCTATCATCTTCAGAAGGAGATGCTTTTGTCTGAACTGGAACTGGTGCACCAAGCTCAGCCAGTGAATTTTCCAATGCTGACCTCATCTGAAGCTTTGCAATCTGCTGGTCATCAAGAAGATGGCCTTTGGACTGCTTTTCCTCAAGCAACTCAATCTGTTGCAGCTTTTTCCTCAATGCTCTAATTTGTTTGGACACATCTTCCATTTCAGCATCATCGGGTTGCAGAAAGCCATCTATGCTCTGTGATCCCTCTTTTTTGAAGGTCAGCCTCTTTGTACCATGGCCACGCATTCTAAGGAATTCACTTTCTCCATCTTCTTCTTCACTATTTATAATTGCTGGAAAAGTAGCAGTAGGTGTGGGAAGCCGACGATGACTCCAAGGCTCTGATGACTTCAAATCTAACAGTTTTTCCAGATCTACCAGAAGATCCAATGAAGTGGTAGCAAAAGCTTGTGATGACACAGTAAGAATATAATCAAGGTTGCGAATAGCAATTTCCTGCAAAATTTTGAATCTTTTACTATAGGAGCAACGAATATTTGCTTTACAAAACAAAGTTCAGTCTTGAATATAACAGAGACATGCTACTCACAAGAAATAAGAATAACTCAATCAACCACAGATTGTCTTGCAAACCAGCAAACAATCCAATTTACCTTTTAATATGGCGTATGTACGAGGCAGTCATCATTATACGCTCAATTGTTTAAGTTACAGAGTACAAAAATGAAGGAACCAACAACCAATACTTATTCAACTTAGATGGTGTTTCGCTAAGATTATTTTAAAGAGCTTATAAGCTCTAGCATCTTATAACATGTTTTCGGAGCTTAGATGTTATATCTTATTTTAAAAAATAAGATTTCAAAGTGGTTAGAGTAAATAAGATCATGAGCTTATAAGAGGTTAGTAATTGCAATTGTGTGATTAGTATGGTCAAAGAGAAGGGAAGTGCTGAGATCTTGAAAATAAGTTCAAAAACCCCCCAAACTTATTTTGAAGGAGCTTATAAGCCCCAATCATGTTAAAAGCTCTTTTAGTAATTATTACAACAGCAAATAGGAAACTTTGATAGAATATAATACATGCAAGGACGGTGTCTGTTGAAAATATCCACTCTCGTTTAGAGAGAGAATAATAATTTGTCAGGTAATAGAAAAACTGAAACTTCCATACAAGTCTTAACTTATGGTGCCAGCCTCGAGTTCTCCAATACTTTGGTCCCCACTAAATGGAACAATCTTAAGGTAATGCGAGTGACAAAACAAAAAAAGCAGGAAAACATACCTCACAGTGTCTCTTGAGATCATCTGCCTGAAGTGAATCTGCAATTTCCAGCAGTTGTAGTGCATTTCGTGGCTCCACCAAATGCTCTGCTGCCATTTTCTCACAAAGCGATTTTAAGCTCGGTACATTTTTATCAACTGGCTTGTTTGCAGCAGCAGCATTTTGTTGTGTAGAGAAAACATCTTGGGTTGACTCCACATCATCAAAGACAACACCTTCATCCAATTCAGCTGATTCATCTTGGACCTTCAGCTTCTGAGTAGTGTCAGCAACACTTATACCAGGAATATAGCATGGATGATAAAGTGAACTAACAGCAAGTAAGTGCGTCTCTCCAACAGAGACAGAAGTTGCCTTCTTCAACCCATGCAACCTAGTTGGAATAGGAGGATCATCTTTTCCCTTCTTAGCATCCCACATATAAACATCACCAGTAACAGTAACTGCAGCAGTCCAATACTTCCCAGCAGAAATACTAACTAAACTTCTCCCACATAGAGTATATAACTACAGGAAAATGAAACATGAGATCTTATTCGATGGGAAAAAAATCAATTAAAAAGAAAAGGAAAACCACTGCACAAAGTAAAGCAAAACCTGATGACATTTAAGGTCGGCATCTGAAGATGTCCAGTAAAACAATGCACCATCATCTGTAAGAGCTATGCTATGTGCTGCACCTGCAGCTACTGAGACCACATTAAGGCGTTCATAACGGTGGAACTTCACTACAGTATTTCCGACTTTTTTTATATTTCTAGCAACAATTACTCGTCTTGGAGTGACAAGTCGATGACCCCAAGTGAACACCTGCCAACCACCACAGTGGTGCTAAATCACCCTCAAAAGGAAATTGTAGATTAATCAAACAACCAAGGAAATTAGTTGATCAATTTTCCATACCTCTCCATCAGATCCTAAAACAACAGTATGATACTTTGCTGCAGTAACTGCAGTAAATGATTTTCCCTTCAAGTATTCAACCACTCTAGGAGTGTAGTTTGAAGCAGAATTGGAGGTGCCGTAACCGAGTTGGCCCTCCTTATTGCAACCCCATGTATAAACTTCCCCTGCTGCCGAGACGACCGCAGTGTGCTTGTTTGCAGCAGCAACAGAAACTATTCTTGACTTCAAGGAACTAACCCTGCGAGGTGTTGGTTGGGTGTCAACAGAAGTATAGCCAAGTTGCCCCTCTGCAGATTATTATCCCAACGGTCAAATGTGGTAGTACTTTATGGCTAAACTAAATCTATTACCAAGTATAGCAATTTTATTGTGATTAGATAACATGAATGAAAACAAAAACCTACCTCTATTAGAACCCCATGTAAAAACATCTCCCCCCTCAGTTGCAATGACAGTGTGATGCTTAGCTGCAGCAACAGCCCTGACACGACGTGCACCTAAACCTGATGTCACTTGACGAGGGGTGATCACTGCAGCTTGACCACTGCAAAATCACAAAATGTTCATCCCATACGAATGTCCAGAACAAGGACTACTAAAAAAAGAGAAGTCCCAATTCCCTGAACTATCTATCAGCAGCTACAATCAGCTCTAATCTAATTCCATGCAGCTTAATTGAACAACAGGTAAGAATAACACATGCATTGTGTGGAGCTCGGACCCTCCAAAATAAATAGATGAAAGGTAACCCTCGCAAACATCCCGATATCCTGGTGCCACGAAATCTCTCATAATCATGATGGTTAAAGCACAACAGTAAAAAAATGAAGGATCATAAGTACTAATTTCAAGCCGACTTCGAAACATAATGAGTAACTTTACTAATTTTTCTTGATTGAGACTAAATTTTGACTTCAATTTAATACTCACCTGTGTATGTCAAAGTCGGGATGTCCAAGGCGGCCACCCCTTCCAAACCCCCAAGTGTACACTTCACCACTTGCAGTAACTGCTACACTGTGGAACTTGGAAGCAGAAATCAATTCTATGAAGCAATCATGAAGCGAATCAACTTTGCATGGTAACTTCTGGAGGTGTGCATTTCCAGTCCCTAGTTGATAATTAACACCACTCCCCCAGCTGAAAACCTCTGTAGCAACTGAGGGGGGGAAAAGGAACATAACATATCAACATTGATTCTCACAAAAGGTCAAACTTTTGCATATTTCAGAATATCAAATCATACTTGAATTGTTTTCCTTCCCAACAGCCTGCACTACTGGCCCAGATAGGAGATCAACAGGTATTCTTGATTTTGAGTCCTCCAGTGTAAATGAGGCACCAGATTGGAGGAGGATACAAGCAACTGCCAGATGTCCAAAATGCAGGGCTCTGTGAAGGCTGCTCCATCCAGATTCACCATCCTGAAAAGGGGTCAACTGAGTTTCAGAGAAAGTGATGCAAAAAGTTCATCAATAGAGCTGGGCACAACATTAATCTCAATCTGCCATACTACCAGAGGCACATCTTTCAAATTAAATTTTCTTTTGTCCATTTTATTAGAAACATATATGCCACAAAGGCTAGATATGACGTTTTTAACTGTACAACGAGTTAATGAGCTGCAAGACTCTTAAGTCATAAATGTGGATTAACAAATCATTTCACTTGTTCAAAAAAATATTCTTCTTGGTAAAAGGGAAACACGGATCGAGTTCATTAATTACTCATGGAATCGATCTTAGTTATTCCTCAACTTTAGAGGAGCCATCTCAAATATATTCCCTGCACTCCAATTTCCTAATTCTTGATTAAAGCTTGATTCTCTGGTGCTTCCAGTCCATAGGATCACAAAACAAGGGGATACAAAGATCAAGTATACTACGTAAAGGATAGTGAGAGAAGAATCTAAATATGGTGGTTGACATCATGAAAACAACACCCACTTACAGTCATCAGAGTAAGATGTCCCCCATGCACAAATTTAATATTGAATAGATTAGAAGATCAACAGCAACAGAAAGCGAATTTTACCCTAGCATTGGGATCTGCACCAGCTTCAATTAGCCTTCTAACAATTGGCACATGATTCCTCCAAGTTGCAATGTGGAGAGGTGTGAGACCAAATGAGTTCCTTGTGTTAATGTTTCCCCCATTTTTTTTCAGCAATGATAAAGCAGAATCCAAATCCGAGACAGATCCCTCACTCACAACAAGCCAGAGATCCTTACTATGAGGTAAACCTCTTCGGGGCGTTTGTAGGGTCTGTTTCTGACATGGAGGCAAAATTAAATCCTCCATCAAAATATATTAGTTCAAAACAAGATTTGCTAATTAGATCTTCCGCTAATACTACTCTTGCTATAAATATGTAACTGCGACGTAGATTAAAGAGATTCTTCCAGGCATCAAAGACCTAAGCAAACTAGTTGGCACCATTCTCCATTCTCACTTCAACATGTAACAGCACAATTGTATATTTGTTCATGAATGATGGATGTGATCCATGTCTCCCGTGTAACTGGCACAAGAAGACTCTGCAAATTTAAGCCTTCAGTCAGTGAGTGCAGCTTTATCTTGAATATGCAACAGTAGGAAATACTAGCATTTGAGATATCATGAGAAATTTTTTTCCTTTTTCTTTCCCCTTCGCACAAGTATCTCTGGAGCATTAAATAATATCTAAGTCATCATAAATGTAACAGCATAACCGCTTCTCATTTACTGACTGAAATCAAGGAGGGGCGCAACAAAAATTAATTATTTGAAAGAAAATACCTATGTTAGATGTAGATGATAAATCAAGCAGTTGGCAGTCGATGAATCTACAAGTAACAAAATATCATAGTAGGCAATAAAAAAAGGACGCCTTTGGATAACATTGTTCAAAGTGTGAAAGTTCTCAAAGATCACAGAAAATCAACAAACTGGAACTTCTTCTTTCCACTCAGAGTGAACGTTAAAACAGAAAATCAAACAAATCAAAAACCAATTGAGATGGAAACTGAAGAAATCTTGCAAAAACACAAAATTCTGAAAGCCAATTTAACCATCACAATTCGAAGCATCAGTCAGTAAACTCAAAATCATCTTAATTGTTGACCAAACAATAATTCACGGGACTTCGATCCAATTTAACTCAAAAACCACGGAAACAGACGATTCCCCCCACCCCACCTTAAATCGGTAGCTTGAAAATCATCAAAAAATAAATAAAAAAAACTACGAAAAATGGGCTCTCTACAATACGAAAAGCTTTAAAAAAAATAGGTATACAACAATAACCCATCAGAAAATTGAATGCAAAACATTTACCTAGGTTTTCCCGGACGAATCAATAACTTGACAAGAATCGACGCAAAGTACTAATGATGAGAAAAAGGCTTCCAAATTCAGTAAACTCGGCTCACTATATCTGTTTAGATTTACATATATGTACACATTGGCTGTACGTATCTAAAGATTGAAATGCGTAGAGCAACAGTTAGTTATAGTTTTTCATTTACAGAGAGAGAGAGAGAGATGAGAGAAGAAGGAATATACCCCAAATGAACCCAAAGATGCAGAAGGGCAATTGAGGAGTTGCAGAAAACAACTTACCAGCAGCTGAAGGGTGTTTTGGTAATATCACACAGAACTTTTTTAAGACGAAAATAGCCTTGGATTTTCTCAGGTTTGACGCGCGAGGGAGGTGGGTCGGGGGTTTCGATTTGTCTGCAGCCACGATTTCTCGTACGTGTTACTCAAATTGGACAAATGTTGCATCCACGCGCATTCACACGTACAATTTAGAATTGTTCTTTTTCGTAAAAGAAAAATTGCAAAATGGAGACTCTATTTTTTATCGAGTTGACTTTTTAGTATGTGCTGTAATTTTATTTTTGTAGTAATTTTCGAATTCCGACAGATTTAATTTCAATTTTCATCCTAAATATCGTATGTGCTAATCACGTGATGATCAGTAAGTGATTTTCTAGTTTAATTTTACATTTCAATCGAAAAAGCACGAGGCTATGAACATGACTAAACATAACTCATATTCATGGCTAACAATTCTACTAAATAAAATACATAAGAAAATATTAAAAAATGTACAAAAATCAGTTATTGACCATCACATGATTGGCACACACAATATTCAGTGCGAAAATTGAAATTAAATCTGTCAGAGTCCCAAAATTGCTACAAAAAATAAAGTTATAGGACCTATGTTGCATGGACACGGACATAGGGACACGGACACGACACGATACGGACACGGCGACACGAATTTTTTAAAAATTTTAGGACACAATAAGGCTCCGATACGGCTGACTAATATAAATTTTAATAAAAATATAAATGTTCATATATAATATATGTACAAATATTAATTAAAAAATAAATTTATCACAGTATAATATAATTATTAGTAAAATTTAAATATACGAATTGATTATTATGTTAAAAGAACATTATAATTTGTAGATTATAATATTAATACACCGTTTCATTTATTTATAATTTTTTAATACACCGTTTCATTTATTTATAATTTTTTATTTTTTCTCAAATAAATTTTGACCCTTTTAAATAAAAAAATAAAAAAAAATTGAGTTTGCCGTGTCGGACACTTCTCTCAGCCGTGTCGGATACTCCCCCAGTCGTGTCCGATACCATGTCCTAATTATTTTTTATTTTTTTTTATTTTCGGACACTTTTTGCCGTGTTCGACATGTGTCGGGGCCGTATCGGACACTACACGGACACATTTTTTGCCGTGTCCGTGCATTAGTGTACATGACATTTACGTAAAATTTAGTTCTTGTGTCCCAAAAAATCAACTTAATAGTAAATAAAGTCCTGATTTTGTAACTTTCTCTTTTTCTAAACTTTATTTCTTGAACAAGAAAAAGTGCTATATATGTAAGTCTTTTAACTTTTTATCTATGAAATACGGATATGGTGACACGAATTTTTTTGATAATTTATACTAAAGAAGTGTCTGACATGAGTATCCAACACGATATTAGACATGACAGAAAACGACACGCAAGATAAGATTTTTAGAAGTGTCCATACATCATAACTTTTATTAATAAATTATGTATATTAAACATTATTAAGAAATATATTTGTGTATATATAAGTGTAATTATTATATAAAATTTGAGCCAGTATTTGGTATTTTGTTTTCCACTCCCTCTTTTTCTTTGGTCAAATAATGTAGATGTCCAACTGGAATAACCCTTTTAATCCCGTTACTGCATACACAAACTATATTTTGAACCTAGAACTTGTTTAAAGAATTTATTGTCCCTGTATTTTGTATTTTCATGTTCTTTCATTTTTATATTTTTTAGGAGATCTTGTACTTGAGGGATTGAATTGGATATTCTCTTGGTGCGAGAGCCTAGATTGCGTATATCCTGTGGAATGTATGATTAATTTGTATGAAAATAACATATGCCTTTTTCCTTATCTTTTTTCATCATCAATGTCATTTATGATCTTGTAGATGCTCCACGAGTATAGCATAAGTATAATTTAATTGCTAACATGCGTCTATTTTTTATTTATCCAACTAAAGCTAATATAATTTTTTTCTGTTTTGGTAGTTAACTAAAACTAATATAATGTTATCATATATCATTTATCCAATTACATGATATAATGTACCGTGTACAACATAGATTTTATTCGCTCACACCGTCAATATTGTTCATCATCCAAATATTTTACTTACTTCAAAGTTATAAAAGTTAAAACCTTATCAATTATTATCATTAAAGAAACTTATATAAAGAAAAACATTTAGAGCAACTATTGGAGTTTGATCCAATCATTCAACTAAGTTTTTTTTTATGACAATCAACAATGTAGGGCCAACGCAATTTTGGACTCAAAATTAGTAACCACCAAGTCTGAAGCCCAATTTTTGTCAAGTACTTGGTCGGATTGGTGCTAGTGAATGTTAGTGGACTGGAACCCATTGAAATTGGTGGAGGAGATTGTGACCCGAGTGACCGAGTCCGTACGATAATGTTTGATGAAGCCACAATACAACTGATTATAAAATTAAAATTTTTCAAAATATATTTAAAAACTAAAAGAAAACTGAACTCTAGTACATACACTATGAAGAATTTAAGAACAATTTCCTTCTTGTTTTTCTAAGTTATAAGGCTGCTGCTATACTATTTGAAAATTGAAATTAATCTCTTCATTTTCCACATTGGCAGCAGGGTATCCGTCAAACCCCATCGATTCAGATTGCTTACACGAAATGAAATGAATCTTGAAATTGAAATAATGTTTAACCAAGTCAAAAGAAGTTGCGGAAATTATCTCTGTATAGACGTGATCTTTTGAAAACATGCCAATAGCTAAAGGTACATAATAAGCATTGACATATAATTTTTCACTAAATATTCTGTGTTTTAACTGCTGATATTTAGTATTCCATTTTCTTTTCTATTCCAAGAGTGAAGATAAGATAAACAATTGATGCCAAGTAAGTTAAAAGCTGGCAGAAAATTTTGCCGTGAAAAACTTGAATCCCACATGGGAATAACGTGCAATTCCAATAGTATATTTATAAGATGACTTGTGCATCTCTGTACTTAAAAGTCAAGATACAGAGCCAGCTCCAGAAGTTTTGGCTTGATTCACAGGCAAAACAAAAATACCATAAAATAAAGTGAGGTACAAGTAACCTCATTAAGGGACAATACTACTTGTGCAAGAATCAACTGTAAAATAGGTATTGAAAGATAACATGGAAGAAGTGGTGACAAAATTTGCAACATGCAAGATAAGAATAGAGTACAAGTCCAAGTTCAAGAGGTTACAACAGAAGCAATGGGTATCCACACAAGGTTGAACATATAAACACTGAAAATGAACTGCTGCACAACTAATTGTAGAGTTCTAATAAGTCTCATGAATCGCGAAACAAAGAATAGAGCTACTTTTTCTTTTCCAAGAATTGGAGAGAACATATCTGATGAGATTACCTAAAATCATTCCAAACCAAGCATCATAAAAAGAGTAATCATTCCGTGCCAATTCCAAAATACTGGAATTAAGCCGCAATAGGCGGATCCTGCAAATATATATGCAAAAAAAATTAAATTGAAAAGTGGAATTAAATCTACTGTCAATTGTCAATTCCGAATACCCCCCCTGAGGTTTAGCGTTTACGAAAAAAACTGAGAAACCTTGCGAAAACTACCCAGAGGTTAGAAACCCATAACGAATACCCCCCCCCCCCCCCCAAAACTAACGGAAAATCGTTCACTCGGGGAGGTATTTGTAATTTTCAAGGTGTTTTTTTCGAATTATCTGTTAAATCATCCTATATAAGCACTTGCAAATACTGCCAGGCAACCTTCACAATAGTAACGGTAAAAGTAGGTTACAACACACCTTAGCAGCCAAATTTGAGATTGCTATATTCCATTTTTCTCTAGTTTTTGTACCAGCTGTCTGCCCAGCTTTTGCCACTTTGCTGAAAGCACCATTCAACCAAGCTGTTCCAGCTGTCACGTACCTGATATAGTTCTACATTAGCAAAATAAGCACAATGGCATTCTAAACAATCATCAAAAAATTCTCTGCCCTACATCAAAATATCGCAGTACATAAACCAAGTTGTCCTCGCACAGCTATTGGCTAACTCTTATTCCTCGTATTTTTTCATATTCATTGACTAAGCGGAGCTTGATTGCAAAGAAGAGGTTAAATTCACACTGTAAGATTTGGACATAAAGTAAAGACTAACAACTACACAAAAGTTTCTGTGATAGAAGGATGGTTGTTCTTATGTCATTGAATCCTTATATACTCTTTTGGGTAGAAACACAAATAGAAAATCATAAAACAATACTGGTGAGAATTTCCACACCTGCTGGATTTGACAGCTGATCCAGTATCATTTAATTTCCTTTCTGCAGCCATAATAGCTGACATGGTTTTATCAGACACTTGAAACCTTTGATCCACAGATCTCACTTTCTCATTTACAGCCAAAATTCCAACATTGAATTTTTCGGTCAGACCAACTCTCTTATCAAAGGAAATTACTTTTGCAGATGCATTGGCTGTCAATCTATGCTTTTCATCAAATGCTTTGGCCTTGTTCATAGCATCTTGTCCAAGAGCTGAACCTTTTGCAAGCATACTCGATACAACATCTTGGGCTTTAGTAACGTACACTCTCCCACTATTTGGACTCATTCGTCCCTGCTAACACAAAAAGGGAACCACCAATGATCAGATTCTGAAGTAAATAGCTCGGACCACAATTTCTTAGATATATTTTATCACCTCGGTGCCTGGAGAAGTATTCCCCTCGGACATGCTTACATCATTGTCAACACTTACTTCCTGAAAATATCAGACATCATTAGTATAAATGATATCCTGGAAAAGAATGTCATGTTTGTACACTGCAGTATTACCTGACACTGAGTTTGCGGTACATAGTTTTCTGCACGTGCAATGCTAACAACCTGGTCCACTATGGTTGCTCCCTGCAAGACACAAACGGCTGGACTTTATCAACTCTAGAATCAAATTGGTCTCATGTTGACTAGCATAAATTGCCTAAATGACACATTTCATACTAATTGACCTTAAAACTAGTGGCTTCAAGTCACTGTTACATCAGAAACATATTTAACAAATAACAAACAATGAGAATTTCAAGAAAAGCAGTTGTTCTTGTAGTATTCAGAAGGAAAAATATTTTCCAAGGGCAGTGAGGGAGAAATAGAACATACAAATAAGACGTCGGATATAAGAAAATTCACAAAATTAAAATTAACACTGGTGTGAATCTGGACGCATATTCTATCTCAAACAGAAATACAATATCTAATATACGCCTATAAATTATCACTCCATTACTCCATAATAAAAGTTTGTTCTGGGTTTTTTGTTTTCAAAACAAAAGAAGGAATTTTAGATTGAGAAAACTGAATAGTTATCTATGATCACTAACTGTGAGAATCATTCAGATCCTTAAGCCAATTGTAGATTTTTGTTCTGAGAATATTGTATATTAAGCAGGACAAAATAGAATTAAGAACATGGCGAAAACCAGTGATTATGTAATGCTATACACAGCCATGCTTTCCTATTTGTTTAATTATTATAATTACGATTGAATATCATAGTCTAATCTATTTTAGTGTGTGCCGTGTATTCATCAGTTAATTGAAAGTTGAAACAACACCCATCTAGAAACGGTGTTCTCTTGTGAAATACAACCCAATATTACTTGTTCAATATAATGATTCATCACTATCATTATAGTAGAAAAAAGTTCATCTTGTTAACGACAGCTAATATACAACCCAGCAAGGTTCCAGGTTAGCTTTTCTCTTTAATTCAGTGAAGAGGTATTTATTCACTTTCAAGTTTCATGGGAAATAATTTATAAATTTTACCTAAATTGGAATGAGGAACGAAAAATATAACAAAAATTACATATCTGGAATTTTAAACAGTGACAGCAAATTTACTAAAAAAGTAAAAATAACTAAATGATTAGATAACCATTAAATGGAAACAAAACCGAAAAGTTCGGAGG
This sequence comes from Verbena officinalis, assembly GCA_958496215.1. Lineage (NCBI taxonomy): Eukaryota > Viridiplantae > Streptophyta > Magnoliopsida > Lamiales > Verbenaceae > Verbena > Verbena officinalis. The sequence goes on along the minus strand of OY292390.1, from coordinate 28,404,129 downwards.
TTACCGATAACAGCAAGGCGATTTCAAGCGCTCTGGAATCTTTAAACGTAACGAACGCAGTCTTCGACTGCCCAGGCTCTCTGCACCAACACCATGTCGACAGACAACGAAATTTATCAGAGTTTTATTGCTATACTTTGGACTACCTTATATCCACGAACACGATTAAGAAACAAAAAGTCTCACCTGCGGATCTCAATGTGTTCAATTTCACCGGAAAAAGAAAAGAACTCATGAATTTCTCTCTCTGTGGCTAGATCTGATAGTTGCCTCACCTCTACCGTTCTCGTCTGCTGATAACATCAATAAATTAGTACAAAAACCAAAAGAATTAATGGAATACAATTCGAAGTAACAATCAAGCTTACCAGCATTATTACTAAATTTTCTATTAGCTTCCTCTCAAATTTCTTCCTGAATTGCTCAAAAGAAAATTATGTATGGACAGAAACAAGGTTGTGTGAATCAAATATCAATCAGTGTGTGTAATTTTAGAGGAAGAAGACTCCAGGAGGAGAGAAGAAGAGTAGAAGACTGTTAAAAAGAGCAGAAGAATGTTTAGGTTTGAATTCAAAGACTTTTCCTTTATACCTTAATTTTCGGTTGTATTGAACTGATTAATCATTATTTACAGAGATTTGAGAAAAGAGGGATGTTGATTGCAGTGGACGGGTCGAAATGTCCGTATTACCCTTTGTCTTTTGAGGCGTGTTTGGGTAATGTTAAATCAAACTTGAGAATCTGGTATGTGTGTTGCCTACTTACCTTCAAAGCTTCAACAAATCTACGTTTTAGAAATATATGGGACTGACTTTAAAATACGGAATTTTTATTTGAAGTTAATCCAAATAAAATATTTTGGCATCAAAAGCTACCTGAATTGCAAAATATTTACCAATAGTAGATGCAATATTCCTAAATGCAGAGATATTAGATATCAATATATCATTCCAAAAATAGGGATCCCATGACCATACCCTGGCACGCAACGTCCAAAGTTTTGGCATGATATATGTCTAAGCACAATAAAATTAATAATAATAATAATAATACAAAAGAGAGAGAGAGAGAGAGTGAATGGACCTAAATAAGTTGGATTGGAACACGGGGGACCCATTTTGCGACTTGACCATATCTTAATTATTGCTGCTTTTTCTCTATCCATCTTTTTTTTTTCTTCTTTTCTCCCAGAGATTAATTATTCAGAAAAAGATAAATTATTTCAACGATGACTTTCATTTTTAATTATATAAATGATAATAATGATATGTAAATGTCTATAGCCACGCAAAAATGGTTGTCACTTGTTATGACTAAAGATAGAATAGATTTTTCAAGCTTGTCGTGCCAAGTCTCAACAGTATTTAGTAGATTAATATCTTGACTTGTTTAATTTCATGTTAACTATGAAAATATATAGGGCTATATATGAGGGAGGGTCCTCTTAATCCTACGGTCGGATGACCGGTTCTTAGAAAAAAAAAAAATAATAAATATATATATATATATAGGGCGAATTACATTAACGTATTTCAATATTTGCTATATAACGGATTTTTGTTGGGAGGGGCGAATTTTTTTTTTTCGATAAATTTTTTTAATAGCTAAATATATAAAGAAATATTAATTAAAAAAATATTGCATATAAATTGATTATATTTAACAAAATTTTACCTCTACGTATTGTAACCTATATTATTTGGTATAGCATAAAATTTTAAAAAAAACTTTTTGACATGAAAATAATGTAGTTAAATATACACAAAATAAAAAATATATAATTTTTGTTCCCAATATATATACTTGTTTTCATATTGAATCTCATCATATACGAGTGTGACTCATTCAGTATCAAACAACAATGAATTATTTCAATGTTACGTTGGAATAATTCAATCATTTTCGTTAAAAATTGACTGGCCTATTTGTACGGTTGTACCCATGACTTTCTTCAACGAGAGACGAGAGTCAAAATACACGTCATGTAGGACGTTAACTAACAAATATTTTGATATTTTGCATTTCAAAACAAGTCGATTGTAAACCATAACTAAATTTTTTTCTTAAACATAAAATGTCACAACGAAATTTAGCTAAGATCCCACGTGACTTGCTCACGGAACTTCCACTGGCTATAATTATAAAATAACTTCTCTACGAGATATTGTGATTAAAATGTTTAATTCCCACTTCCCATTAATTGTCGACGTGCTGTCCCATTATATTTTCTTTGAATTAAGTTACGTGAAATTAGAGTAACGTTCTGATTGAATAACAAAGCGACATGGAACTTAGAAACACGCTTCCCAATTTTTTAAGAAGACAGATGAATTTAAACATTGTATTTTGTTGTAACAAATGTATTTACAAGAACAATGTAATTATAAGTCCTTGCGGATCACTTTGAACCAATGAATACAAGCTAGGGTTTTTTTTTCCAGGCTAGTTGCGTTGTTTCTTCTTGATATTATCTTTTAAATGATCACAAAAATGTCTAGGCCGGCCGGCATGGTGATTTTCTTATCTGTATCCAGCCTAATGGGCAATTTTGTCAATTTACAGGTTTAAGGTTGAAAAACCACAATGAAAATAGCAAGAAGAAGACGAAAGGTATGTTGGACTAGTGGGATGACGTATTAACTCCCTTAAACAAAGTCTAGAGTTTAAACACTAACTTGTACATGGAGCAACTGAAATTAGACTTCTGTAAATTAAGCCCAAAAAAAAAAACCCGACTGGAAACCGAGAAAAAAAAAAGAAAATAGGAAGAAGACAAATATCATACCAGGACTTTCTCAGTATATTATCAGAAAATTAAACATCATATGGAGACAGCATGTGAATGGGTATAGAAAACTAAAAGCAAACAATGAAGTTGTCTGAATCACATAAAGTGTCTTTGATTTGCTTATGCAAAGAGGAAACAATTAGAAACCCCACATGGCTAGAGAGGATTTCTCAAACACAAAGCAAACACTAATCCTAAAAAACCAGAAAGAATTTATTCTTTTTTTCTTAGGAGGAAAACCCTAAAGGCAACCAATTGGATCATCCCATAATGTTTCTAATTTAAAAAAAAAAAAAAACAATAGTTCTTACATATATATATATATATATATATATATAATTGAATTGAAGAGAGAGATATTATCAATCCACACCACAAGAAGCAAAAAAGAGCATCCTTAATTAACACAAAATTAAGGCTATAGTTAGATACTACCTATACTATGGAAGGAAAAGTCAATCAGGCTGCAGTTGCAATTGAGGAATTTGAACCATTGTGCAAATGGCAACGTAAGGAAGATAAGGACATTCTTGAAATCCATCTCCAAGGTATGTGCAATATTTGATTTTATAATCTCATTTCGTAATACGTAGGACACTTCAAAAAATTCTATTTAATTCTAAACTTATGAGGTTTTAATATCTGGGTCATTTTTAAGTTTTTCCTATATTAATCTGTCACTTGCAATTCCAGAGTTACATGTGACTTGTTTAGATAGAATAAAATGTTGGCATGCAATTCCAATCATGCCGTTGGCTGATTTAGACAGAATTAATTACAATTGACTCCTTAATTTTAAATTACACAAACCACCCTTTAGAGTTAGGAAAAATTACACGTTTATAACATCCACCATGCATGGAATGAGTGGCTTATGCCAATTCTAAATCTTCATGAAGTATTTTGTAGTTTTCTTTCAAATTTGTGGATACCAACTATAAAACGTTAATTTCTGAAAGGATGTGGATGTAATTAAGTCTAAAACAATGAACAAAATTGACGCATAAAATTTCTGCAATATTATATCTCATATTTTTCCTTGCCTTGATCACTTTTGAAGAATTCAAAAAGGAACACCTCAAAGTGCAAATCAGCAACTATGGGATCCTAAAGATTTCAGGAGAACGTCCAATAGATGCATCAACAAAGACCAAATTCTACAAAGAAGTCTCTGTTTCAAGCAATATCTACGACAACTCTGCAATTCATGCTAAATTCATCAATGGCAACCTCTACATCACGCTCCCCAAAAAGAAAACCCCAATTCCTGAAAATGAAAAAATCCCATCATCACCATCAGCAGCAGCAGAAGCGTCAAAAATCAATGAGCAAACGCCGAAGCAAGAAATGCCCACCAAAGATCATCAGGCCAAGATACCAGCAGCTTCAACGGAATGTCATATGGGCCTGAAACGCCGCACTCCAGCGGCGAGAATGGCCAAGGTGGCCGTGACCCTGGCGGCGACGGCGGCGCTCATGGCGGTTCTTGTTGCTTATGTCGTCTATATGTACAAGTCCACCACCGACACTGTTGAGAGCCTTGATGTTGATGATTGGTATATGTATTAAAGAACAATTATGTACATTCGCAGATCAAACTTATATAAGGTCTATATATATTAATATTTCGGATATATATATTGATTTTCATTCCAAAAAAAATAAGTGCCATTGTATTACTAAGTTATTATGTATGTAAAATAATTAAGGAATAATTACACTTACACCCCCTCGACTTAGGGGTAAATACAGCAAGACCCCCTGTACTATTAGAATTTACAGAGACACCCCCTCGACTATGGCTCTATCTAACACTTAGGTTCTGTCGTTAGTCATTTTCTTACTTCCAACTAGATTCTAACGTTCTATTAACTCGACAACAACTTAATCGCTTCGCTCATTTCGTGTATAGCAAATATTATAACAAAAATGTTATGGATAATTTAGTCATTTTACAACTTTTCGTTAAGTTTTTAAGGTTTCCGTTAGGGTTAGAGGATCTATCTGTAATTTCCAATAGTACGGGGGGTCTTGCTGTATTTACTCCTAAGTCGAGGGGGTGTAAGTGTAATTATCCCAATAATTAAATGCTCATAATAGCAATTAATTACTGATAGATACCAAAGTTCAGGGTTTAGGATTCAAACTCTAGTTTCTGTATGAAGCAACTAGTTTTGAAAGGTCGCTCTAATTGGGCCTCTCCAGTACCGAGGTTGGGAAAAACCGGATGTGAAACCAAAAAATAATATTAATTATTGATAGATACCCCACAAAATTTTCAAACTAGTATCTGGTGGGTGCATAGTGGAGAAAAAGCTTAACTTTGACAGAGCATAAGCCAAGTTATATAAGTTCTTCTCCCGCATTTTAAATAATCCAGATCAAGAGCTTGATTATTAACATGGAGCTAGGACAATGGCAACCTTCATCATTCCCTGTTGCTTTTGGTAGTTAAAATAGAAAGTATAATAAAGCTGTATCAAATGAATTTAAATCCAAAAATAGGCAGGTATTCTGAAAAGGACATGAATTGGTGCACTAAAGTTCAAAGCCGAGTAAAAAAGTGAAAGCGCATAAGAAAATAGAATTTGCTTACCTCTGGTTGCCCATGTAAATAAGCCATAAACATCATAGCAAGGGATGTGACTTGTAAGCCTAAGTTGGCCGTTGTGTGACCACTTCAGTGAAGACTAAAGAGTAAAAATATCAATCACCAGAATCTAAATGTCCCGTCGTCAATATCTTTAAATAAAACAAACACCAGAAAGAGAGGTCATCATCGGGATCCAGCTCAGTTACATATAAATAGTTTCACAAAATTAAACCACGACCACACTCACTATGTACATTTCAGACACTCTTAATACATAAAGAATAATGCCAATCATACATTCGGCAACATTCAAGAGAACACGAATTATCATCCTTCGAATATGATAGTAATGCAATATATTCTTGGTGCATTTGCACGTCAAAGAATCGAAATGCATCTAATAATAGCGCGTTAAGGACAAGAAGTGGTGCAGACATCTAGAAGAACCAAATAATAGCGCACAAGAAAATAAAAATCCTTTCAATTTTCCACAACAGGATACATTTTCCATTTCCTTGCCACACAGTGACAGTATCCTCAACATACATAACGTAGTAATTAATACTTCAAACCAAAAAAAGAAAAAAGAAACAAATTCCGGAAACAAAACGCCCAAGGGGCACCCTAGACCTATCGAATAAAACCACAATTATTCAATTCATAATCAGATAATATTTCCTTTTGAACTTTCAGAAAAAGCAATAGAGAAATTGGCGAGAGATGGCATCAAATGGCTCACTTAGCACTGGCAAGCTGGGTTCTGAGTTGCTTGGCAGCAGAAACCATGGCTTCAAGAGCTGGCTTCACTTCTGTGTACTTGCGGGTTTTGAGACCACAATCCGGGTTAACCCACAAGATGTTGGTTTCGAGCACGGCAAGCATTTTGTTGATTCTGTCGGCAATCTCTTCTGTGGATGGGATTCTTGGAGAGTGGATATCGTACACACCAGGCCCAATTCCAGCACCATACTTCACTCCTTCACGGAAAACGGAAAGGAGTTTCTCGTCTGAACGTGAGTTCTCAATGGTGATGACATCAGCATCCATGTTGATGATGGAGTGGATAATGTCATTGAAGTTGGAGTAGCACATGTGGGTGTGGATCTGTCGGTTACCGACAATGAAAAGATTAGCAAACAGGAAATGAGTTACTGGCCTACTTATAATTGGAAAAGTTAATTTGATAGTTAGTTATGTGACTAGACAAGAAGAAAAAGCACCTGGGTGGTGTCTTGGACGCCGACGTTTGTGATTCTGAAAGAGTGTACAGCCCAGTCCAAGTAGAAAGCGTGCTCAGATTTCCTGAGCGGCAATCCTTCTCTCAGTGCAGCTTCATCAATTTGGATAACAGTGATACCGGCCTTCTCAAGATCCTCAACCTCATTCTTAATGGCCAAAGCAATTTGGTAGCAGGTCTCAAACCTGTGAACCAAGAAATACAAATAAATATTGTTCCAAAGTAACAAAAACTACTAAAAGAATAGTTTAGAGTTTTAAACAGAAAGATGTATGCATAGTACCTAGGTTGGTCATTTCTTACAAAAGACCAGTTGAGGATGGTAACTGGGCCAGTAAGCATTCCTTTCATTGGACGCTTGGTCATGCTTTGGGCAGCTGTGGACCAGAAGACGGTCATTGGGTTGGGGCGGCTTACATCACCATAGATGATTGGTGGCTTCACACAGCGAGAACCGTATGATTGCACCCATCCATTGGCTGTGAAGGCAAAACCAGACAACTGCTCTCCGAAGTACTCAACCATGTCATTTCTCTGGAATTCAGACATCCAAATGTGAACGTGTTACAATTATACTCGAGAATCGCAGTGCAGCTTATATTAATTAACCAAATGACCATTATGAAACAATTATCAGTTCTGTTTACAGATTTAGCATTTAATTTGCTCACCTCTGGCTCTCCATGAACAAGCACATCAATATCGAGCTCTTCCTGAAGCTTGACAACTTTGCTGATCTCCTCTTTGATAGACTTGACGTACTCCTCCTCAGAGATTCTACAAAGAAAAGAATAAAACATTAGAATACAGATTGCAATGGTCATAAGATCTTAGTAAAGTAACATTCAAGCTAAATTAACTAACTTTTTGGCCTTGTATTCACGCCGAACTCTTCTGAGTTCAATGGTCTGGGGGAATGAACCAATAGTGGTGGTTGGGAGGATTGGAAGGTTGAGCTTCTTTTGTTGAGCATCAAGCCTTGCACTAACATTGGTAGCACGGCGATGATCAGAACCTTTCAATGCAGCAGCCTGGTTGAACAAAAGAAGAAAGCATAGTTAGCTTAACAAGCATAGTTAGCTTAACAGCACCTGACAGTTCAAACTAAAATTATGAATATAAATTCACTTACAGCCTTTTGGACAGCCTCATTAGTCACCCTGGGGGAGGATTTCCTGGAAGCCTGAGCTGAAGCATTGGCAGAGAAGAATGCCTGCAAAGTAAAGAATTTCGATAAATGAACATATTAGCAGGTATATATTTAAAACCCAAAATCAAAGAGGGCAAGAACTTCTGGAAGACAACTTGCAGTAAGGTCATGCGAACAGTATCAAGATTAAACTGAAAATGAGTTCGAACTGTACATAAGTCCTAGCCTCCATTTGCAAAGGGGGATATTAAATTAAAGTTGTGAGATATATACCTCATCCTTCTGTCCACACAATGCCTTTGCCAGAGCATTTACTTCAACCACCTTCTGTGCGGCAAATGCCAGCCAGGATTTGATTTCTTGGTCCAACTTAGCTTCATTCACAAGATCCACAGCAGTGTGGAGAAGAGAGCAGGAGGTGGACACAACAAGCTTGTCTGGAAAAACAGAGAATATCAAAGATAATATAACAAACCATAAAAGAAAACTTAAAAGCTAGTAAAATAGGTGTCAGTGTTCATACCCTTTCCCACTATGCCTTCAAGGGACTGAAGGGTGATGAGAGATGCATCCAGATCGTTAGCCCAGATGTTCCTTCCGTCAACAACTCCAGCAAAGAGATACTTTCCAGCAGGGAATCCACTCTTGATCAAATCAACGGTCTTGGTTCCACGAACCAAATCAAAACCAAAACCAGAAACTCCACTCAAAGAGGTAAGGGTTTTGAATGCAGACTCAGGCACATCAGCAAAATACGTTTCAACAATAGCATTAAGGCCAGATAGAGATGATTCCAGTTCGGCATAAGCCTTGGTGAATGCTTCCAACTGGTGAGCGTCAAGATCCATAACAAGTGTGGGCTCATCAAACTGGATCGATGAAGCACCAGCTGCCTTCAGCTCAGCAATCACTTCCCTGTCAAAATGTTATAAGATTAAATACACAGTCCAATTATAATACATCAAGTATAGAAAACATATATTTATACTTTACTTACTTGTAGATTGGAAGAATTTTGTCAAGAAGAGAAAGAAGAGGGAAAGTTTTCTCAACACCCTTGGCAGGTTTGGAGAGCAACAAGTATGTAACTGGGCCAACAAGTACTGGGACAGTATCAACACCTTGCTGCATAAGAGACGAAATTCATCACGTGGAATAATAGACAAGTTACAAACGTTTGAATAATGAAGAAACATCCACTAAGGAACTATACTTGAAATGCATACTATTGAGCAGAATACTCCACAGCTATCCTATTTAATGGATAAATTTGAAATACAGCAACAGATTTACAGATGACGTACCGCTTTAGCCTCTTTGTATTCGTTAACTGCCTTGTGAGAAGCATAAGAAAACTTCACATCAGGGCCCAATTCAGGGACAATGAAGTGGCTGCATTGAAAAACCAGCTCAATTAGTTACATAAAGACAAGTAGTGCAGGCACAATAAATCTTCAGAGTAAACTGATCCATCACTTACTAGTTGGTGTCGAACCACTTGGTCATTTCCATAGCAGGAACAGAAGCATTTCCTCTGGCCATGGAGAAGTAAGTGGAGAAACCAATCTCACCACCAGTCCAATTGTATCTTGAAGGAACGGCACCAAGCATGGCAGTGGTATCAAGAACCTGATCATAGTATGAGAATGTGTTGCTAGGAATGTACTTGATTCCAGCGTCAGACATCTGCTTCCAAATGGATGCCCTAAGGTCAGCTGACACCTTTTCCAAATCTTCGGCACTGCTCTTGCCATCCCAGAAAGATTCCAGAGCAAACTTCAGCTCTCTCTTTGGTCCCATACGGGGGTATCCAACAATATGAGATGCCATTTTTCTGGTACAGATCAAATTTAATCAAATTAAATCATGTATAAATTATATTCCATATAACAGGGATCATGTTCAAAATACTGACAGGGCTATGAAAATAAAACTAAACCCTGAATGTATTCAATTCTTGTATAAATATGTTAAATAATTAAATTCCAAGGAAGTGCAAGTTCCCAATCTTTATTTGTCACATTACTCACGTGCAACTAATTTGACTACCACCATTATAAATATATATATGCGTGTAGGTGTGTGTTTGTGCACATGCATAAATGTATATCTCATTGACTGGTTTTTCCGGTTGATTTGTGTAAAAAGCAAGCAAACAGGTACAGTCACGACAATACTAATTAAAATGATTCTTGATCTACATAGATTTGCTTCGTAGATTAGCATATTGTCAGTATTCTCAATGAAACCAGACTAGAAAGCCATCTTGAGATTGACATATACGAGATCAGTTGAAGAAACAAGAAAAAATTCACAAATCAAGTGTAGTAATTGACCGTAATGCATGGCCTGGACTAATGAAGCGCTCGGATCGACAACTTGAAAAATGAACAATTCCAGATCCACGCACAGGAATACAGTACTTGTTAAGAACACGAAAATGCGACACAATGCAGACAGATTTAACTGAATAAGAGATACTGATTACCCCTCTCATCTCGGAACTATTAAGAGCAAATTTCGAATCCAGATCTAAAAAGTTTAAGCCAGAAAATATACAATTTGAAACTTATTCTCACTATGTCCAGCCAAACTACCCTTCCCGCCACCCAATCATGAGTAGTTTACAATGCCACGTCGGCACATTCACGACATCATATTCGACAACAGATCATACATAATAATTTGCTGATTAACTAGGAGAACAAATCACATCAACAGTGAATCAAACGGATAAAACTTCCACAGATCACTCAAGGGCGCTAGAAACAGACTCTTACGGATAGATCTAATCGAATTAAACCAGAAACTTCAAAAGAACAGTTCAATTTCTACAAATCCAGCGCTGATGGAAGCAACAGAACAAGTGAATAGACACGGAAATCAAACGAAGCATCCAAATGATATAAGCTCAAAGCCAATTGTGAACATAAAACGAAGAACGCAGAACACTACGAGAAACCGCGAAACCGTACCTTTACGATAAAGGGGCGGAATACAAAGAGCTAGCGGGTTCTTTGTAGAGAGTGCTGAGATTAGAGAAGGGCAAGACGCGAGTTTAGGAGATGAATGAAAGAGCTTATTTATAGAGAGGGAAGTGATGATAGTCTTGTTGCAGTGTTGCTGCTGTGGTAGATCTGAGATAGTGAAAACTTGCTCAATGTTACGTACAGCGTATATCTATTTCAGTGTAATTTTTGGCGTACACGCGACTTTAAGTGCGTGTACTCAGCCCTCAGTTTGGTGAGCTTACCAACCCCCCGAAACTGACGTGGTAGATCCCTGCTAGGTGATTGGGTCATCAGCAAAATTTCTCGATTGGTCCTCAATATTTTCTTTTAACTGGATTGGTCCTCAATATTGTTTTTTGGGTCAGCCTTGGTCCTCAATATTACAATTCAATGATTCATAAATACTGCAAAATATAAATCCTCAAAATATAAATCCTGAGAATTTGTTGAGATTCAAATTTCTTAGTTCTCTTGTTTCTACTAATAATTTTACATCTGGCTTTGTAGATCTTAAGAGTTAAAGATCCATAATATACGATACCAAATTGGGGTTCGATTTCTTGCCATAACAAAAATTAAATTAAAAAAATACATACGATATCAAATTATAATACATGGGTGTTTGTCATAAGTCTTGGAAATTAGTAGTTTTCAATTATTTATTCAAAAGGTTTGCTTGTCGAGTGCTGATTATGATTATGTATAAATAATAAGTAATGTTTATTTTATTTATGAATATATACTAGTTTTTGTTCAAATGCATTGCACCGGTATTTATTTAATTTATGGAATATTCACTATTATAAATTTTAATTTAATTTAAGATGTTTAGATAAATAATATTTTTTCTATTATAGTTAGAGAGTAACATTTTGACACTCAATAAAGGCAAAAATATCGAACATCTTTGACTTTATTTTTAAAATAAATTCATTCATGTACAAGTCCAAGAGAATGTAGAGGGGTCACTGAAAATAATCTATAAGATTTGTTATAATTATAAAATACTCCGTTTTTGAAAATTACAGAAAATTTCCTAAAATTTTAAATAATTACAATAATCTAACAAAATATCCGTGTTGACAGCGGCACTAATGGTGGTTCTTGTTGCTTATGTTGTTTATATGTTTTGTTGAGCCCTGCTTTGGTCTCTAGTTTGATGGTTGTACCTGCTAAAAATACGGTACATAAATCTACCACCGACATTATTGAGAGTCTTGATGTTGATGTATTAAGGACAATTATGTACATTTCGCGTATCAAATTTGTAAGTTAAATAATACATATAATTCTTTGGCAGAGAAGCCAAAACGATTTGATTTTATTTCAAAAAAACTTGTGCAAAGTGCTCTAAGCCTCTAACCATTGTTTTACTAAATTGTTATGTATGACAATCATAATAGTAATTAATTGCTGAAAAGTTGTGGACGAATTTAGTTTACATCAATAATGAAAATAAATTCTATGTTTTGATCACTGGCACAATTAAATCTTATTGCTAAAGTTTAAGATCAGAAAATGGAATGGCACAATTAATAATTTAATATTGTGTTGACTAGAGTCTAGATGTTCCCTATAATAATAATAATAATAGGGCAATTTACATTTTACACTGTCCTGAGATTTGATTTGATTTGATTTCATTAGTCCCTTTTAGTTTAGAAATTGTAAAAAAACTCCTAAAACTTCATTTAGCATGTATAAAATTTGTAGTAAATAGATAATAAATGAAATTAGATGAAGTGATTCACTTATTGAGATTCGAAATGTCCCCCAGTCAATTTCTTAATCTTTTAACTAAAACAAAGTAACAAACACCAGAAAGAGGGACACAAATTATCCTACACTTGAACTTTGTCCTGGATTTGAGTATATTTCTTGGTGCATTTGCATGTCAAAAAAATAGAGCACAAGGACCAAAAGTGGAGCAGACAATTTAGATGTTAGAACGAACAAATAATAGCTCACAAGAAAATAAAAATTCCTTCAATTTTCCAACAACCAGATACATTTCCATTGCCTTGCAAACAGAGACAGAATACAATAATATTTCAAACATGAAAAAAAGAAACAAATTCCAAAACCAAAACGCCCATGGGGCAGCCTACGCCTATCAAATAAAACCACAATTATTCCATTCATAATCAGATAATATTTCCTTTAAACATTCAGAAGAGTAGAAAAGTGAAATTGTCGATGCATCAAAGCGCTCACTTAGCACTGGCAAGCTGGGTTCTGAGTTGCTTGGCAGCAGAAACCATGGCTTCAAGTGCTGGCTTCACTTCAGCGTACTTACGGGTCTTGAGACCACAATCCGGGTTAACCCACAAGATGTTGGTTTCGAGCACGGCAAGCATTTTGTTGATTCTGTCAGCAATCTCTTCTGTGGATGGAATTCTTGGAGAGTGGATATCGTACACACCAGGCCCGATTCCAGCACCATACTTCACGCCTTCACGGAAAACTGAAAGGAGCTTCTCGTCCGAACGTGAGTTCTCAATGGTGATGACATCAGCATCCATGTTGATGATGGAGTGGATGATATCATTGAAGTTGGAGTAGCACATGTGGGTGTGGATCTGTCGGTTACCGACAATGAAAAGATTAGCGTACAGGAAAATACTTATTATTATTTTTTTTGGGTATAAATTATTGGCCTACTTATAATTAAGGAAACGTTAATTTGATAGTTATTTATGTGACTGGACAAGAAAAAGCACCTGGGTGGTGTCCTGGACGCCCACATTTGTGATTCTGAAAGAGTGTACAGCCCAGTCCAAGTAGAAAGCATGCTCGGATTTCCTGAGCGGCAATCCTTCTCTCAGTGCAGCTTCATCAATTTGGATAACGGTGATACCGGCCTTCTCAAGATCCTCAACCTCATTCTTAATGGCCAAAGCAATTTGGTAGCAGGTCTCAAACCTGGAACCAAGAAATAAAAATACATATTGTTCCAAAATAACAAAAACTACTAAAAGAATAATTTAGGTTTTTAAAGAGAAAGATGTATGTATAGTACCTAGGTTGGTCGTTTCTTACAAAAGACCAGTTGAGGATGGTAACTGGGCCAGTAAGCATTCCTTTCATTGGACGCTTGGTCATGCTTTGGGCAGCTGTGGACCAGAAGACGGTCATTGGGTTGGGGCGGCTTACATCACCATAGATGATTGGTGGCTTCACACAGCGAGAACCGTATGATTGCACCCATCCATTGGCTGTGAAGGCAAAACCAGACAACTGCTCTCCGAAGTACTCAACCATGTCATTTCTCTGGAATTCAGACATCCAAATGTGAACGTGTTACAATAATACTCAAGAATCACAGTGCAGCTTATATTCATTAACCAAATGACCAGTATCAAACAATTATCAGTTCTTTTTACAGATTGGCATTCGAATTTGCTTACCTCTGGCTCTCCGTGAACAAGCACATCAATATCAAGCTCTTCCTGAAGCTTGACAACCTTGCTGATCTCCTCTTTGATCGATTTGATGTACTCCTCCTCAGAAATCCTTTAAAGAAAAGAACATAAAATAAGAATACAGATTACAGGTGGAATTGAGATTTTAGTAAGTCAAAAGCAAGCAAAAACCACTAACTTTTTGGCCTTGTATTCACGTCGAACTCTTCTGAGTTCAATGGTCTGAGGGAATGAACCAATAGTGGTGGTTGGGAGGATTGGAAGGTTGAGCTTCTTTTGTTGAGCATCAAGCCTAGCACTAACATTGGTAGCACGGCGATGATCAGAACCCTTCAAAGCAGCAGCCTGGTTGAACAAAAGAAGAATGCATAATTAGCATAACAGCTTTACATGACAGTACAAATGAAAACTATGAAGATTAATTCACTTACAGCCTTTTGGACAGCCTCATTAGTCACCCTGGGGGAGGATTTCCTAGAAGCCTGAGCTGAAGCATTGGCGGAGAAGAATGCCTGCAAAGTAAAGATTTTCGATAAATGAACATATTAGTAGGCATATATCAAAAACCCAAAATCAAAGAGGGCAAGAACTTGTGGAAGACGAACTTGCAGTAAGGTCAAGCGAACAGTATCAAGATTAAACTGAAAATGAATTCCTACTGTAAATAAATCCTAGCCTCCATTTGCAAAGGGGGATATTAGTTTAAAGTTGTGACATATATACCTCATCCTTCTGTCCACACAATGCCTTTGCCAAAGCATTTACTTCAACCACCTTTTGTGCGGCAAATGCGAGCCAGGATTTGATTTCTTGGTCCAACTTAGTCTCATTCACAAGATCAACAGCAGTGTGGAGAAGTGAGCAGGAGGTGGACACAACAAGCTTGTCTACGGAAAAAACAGAGAATATCAAAGATAATATAACCGACCACAAAAGAAAACTTAAAAGCTAGTAAAATAGGTGTTAGTGCCATACCCTTTCCCACTACGCCTTCAAGGGACTGAAGGGTGATGAGAGATGCATCCAGATCGTTAGCCCAGATGTTCCTTCCATCAACAACTCCAGCAAAGAGGTACTTTCCAGCAGGGAATCCACTCTTGATCAAATCAACGGTCTTGGTCCCACGAACCAAATCAAAACCAAAACCAGAAACTCCACTCAAAGAGGTAAGGGTTTTGAATGCAGCCTCAGGCACATCAGCAAAATAGGTTTCAACGATAACATTAAGCCCAGAAAAAGATGATTCCAGTGCGGCATAAGCCTTGGTGAATGCTTCCAACTGGTGACCCTCAAGATCCATAACAAGGGTGGGCTCATCAAACTGGATCGATGAAGCACCAGCTGCCTTCAGCTCAGCGATCACTTCCCTGTCAAAATGTTAATACGAATAAATACACAGTCCAATTATAATAAATCAAGTATCGAAAACATATATTTATACTTTTCTTACTTGTAGATTGGAAGAATTTTGTCAAGAAGAGAAAGAAGAGGGAAAGTTTTCTCAACACCCTTGGCAGGTTTGGAGAGCAACAAGTATGTAACTGGGCCTACAAGTACTGGGACAGTATCAACACCTTGCTGCATAAGAGACGGAATTCATTACTCGCAATTATAGACCAGTTAGAAACTTCAGAATAATGAAGATACATGCACTATGGATCTATACTTGAAATCCATATTATTGAGCAAAATATGCCACAACTGTCCTATTTAATAGATAAAATTGAAATACAACAATAGATTTACAGATCTCGTACCGCTTTAGCCTCTTTGTATTCGTTAACTGCCTTGTGAGAAGCATATGAAAACTTCACATCAGGGCCCAATTCAGGGACAATGAAGTGGCTGCAATGATAAACCAGCTCAATTAGTTACATAAACACCAGTAGCGCAAGCACAATAAATCTTCTGAGTAAACTGATCCATTACTTACTAGTTGGTGTCGAACCACTTGGTCATTTCCATAGCAGGAACAGAAGCATTTCCTCTAGCCATGGAGAAGTAAGTGGAGAAACCAATCTCACCGCCAGTCCAGTTGTATCTTGGAGGAACAGCACCGAGCATGGCAGTGGTATCAAGAACCTGATCATAGTATGAGAAAGTGTTGCTAGGAATGTACTTGATTCCAGCATCAGACATCTGCTTCCAAATGGATGCCCTAAGGTCAGCTGACACCTTTTCTAAATCTTCGGCACTGCTCTTGCCATCCCAGAAAGATTCTAGAGCAAACTTCAGCTCTCTCTTTGGTCCCATACGGGGGTATCCAACAATGTGAGATGCCATTTTTCTGGTACAGACCAAATTCAATCAACTTAAATCCAATATAGAAAATTATATTCCATATAACAGGGATTATGTCCACAAAAACTGGGAGGGAAATCGAAATGAAACTATACCCTGCATGTATTGAATACATATATATTAAGATCCAAGTAAGTGGAAGTTCTCAAACTTTATTTGCCACATAACTCACGTGCAACTAATTTGGCAGCCACCATTGTATATATGTATTGAGTGCCTCGGTGTGTGTGTGTGCACATGCATACATGTATATTTCATATCTTGTTTTTACGGGTGATTTGTGTAAACAACAAGCAAACAGGTTCAATCACGATAATACTAATTAAAAAGATTCCGTATGAACATAGATTTGCGTCCTAGTTTAACTTATTGTCAGTATTCTCAATTAACCCATAAAGACATCATGAGATTGTCATAAACGAGATCAGTTTAACAAACAAGGAAATTTTCACAAATCAAGTGTTGCAATTGACCGTAATGCATGGCCTGGACTAATGAAGCACTCGGATCCACAGCTTGAAAAGGGAACAATTCCAGATCCACGCCCAGGAATACAGTACTTGTTCAGAAAACGAAAATGCGAGACAATGCAGACAGATTTAACTGAATAAGAGATACTGACTACCCCTCTCATCTCAGATCTAATACGAGCAAAGCTTCAAATCCAGATCTAAAAAGTTTATGCCAGAAAATATACGATATGAAGCTTATCCTCACTATGTCCAGCCAAACTACCCTTCCCGCCACCCAATCATGAGTAGTTTACAATGCCAAGTCGGCACATTCACGACATCATATTCGAGAACAGATCATACATAATAATTTGCTGATTAACTACGAGAACAAATCACATCAACAGTGAATCAAACGAAGAAAACTTCCACAGATCACTCATGGGCGCTAGAAACAGGCTCTTACGTATAGATCTAAGCGAATTAAACCAGAAACTTCAAAGGACCAGTCCAATTTCTAAAAATCCAGGAGTGATGGAGCAACAGAACAAGTGAATAGACACGGAAATCAAACGGAGCATCCAAATGATAGAAAATCAAAGCTAATTGTGACCATAAAACGAAGAACGCAAAACACTACGAGAAACCGCGAAACCGTACCTTTAAGATAAAGGGGCGGAGTACAAAGAGCGGGTTCTTTGTAGAGATTGCAGAGATAGAGAAGGGCAAGACGCGAGTTTAGGAGATGAATGAATGAGCTTATTTATAGATGGAAATGATAGTCTTGTTGCACTGTTGGCTGTTGCTGCTGTGTATGGTAGATCTGGGATAGTGAAAATTTTCTATTTCGACCCAAAAAAAAGACAAAATGCTATGTTACGTACAACCACAGGAAGCGTAGTTCTATATACATTTTTTTTCATGCTGACTTCAATGTGATTTTGACTGTACACGCGACTTTAATGTGCGTGCACTGACGCCCTGGGATGGTGCATTGGTGCGCTTACCAACCCCCGATACTAACGTGGCAGTCTTGGTCCTGAATCCTCAATATATAATTTTTTTAAATAGATCGGTCCTCAATATTACAGTTCCTTTTTTTTTTTTCAAAAATACTTAAAAGAAGTATTGTAGACCAATCTATTTAAATTTTGAATATCAACAAATTTCGAGGATTAACGGAAATATTCATAGTTTTTGTATAGAAAATTTATTTTATGAAATTTTTAGTATTTTTTTTTCTTTTTTCTTTGGGTTAACAAATATTACATTTCATGAATACTTCAAATTATTTAAATGTTAGATTAATCAAAAGTCTAGAATTCAAATTTTTAGAAATAAAACTTATAGTAATAGGAAAAAATGTATATCTTAATAATCTGATAGACTTGATACATATAAATGCATTTTCAGAACACCAAAAAATATGAGATTTCTGAAAACATTTTTTTTTTGTGGTTCAGTCTAAAATAAGAGACTATGCAATTGTATACATTCCTAATTAACAGTATTTAACCATCAGAAATAATCAAATAATATAGTTTACATTGCATTGACCACTAATGCGGGTTCCCAACCCAGCCCACCCTTAATTCATGATTTGGATTGTTAATATAGCAATTAGTATTTGGAGATATTCACTCTAAGCAGATTTAAAGACTCATTAACCACTATCTAACCCAAGTTAATAACCGTTAAACCTCAAATAAATAACAAATATAAATTGGCAGTCCAAATTTCAATTTAAAACTGGTAAAGTAAATGGCCCAATCCGTCCAAATATTCAACCCTAATCAGCCCAAATAATTAACTACTCTAATTTAATTTTTAGAAATGTAAACAATTTCTATATAGTTAATAAATGTAGTATGTAACAGTATCAGTGCAAAAAAAGTGTAACATACCAAAGAATAAAAATGCGAGCAATATTATGCATAGATATTGCCACAGATTAAAAATTGAAATGATCAGGCAATCCACGGGCAGCCACAGAAATTACGGGCAGACATGAGAGGTGGCACGTGCCGCACGTGATAATTAAATAGTAGCAACTCGCGACCCCTTTGAGTTCGACTAAACAAGGTTATGGTCTTATGGAATATGGACAAAGGAGGAAAAAAAAAATTATGTTCGACTAAATGGTTCAAACTATTCACAATAATTTTGTCATAAGTGAATTATAGATATAATAATATTTAAGTCATTAGGTATATAAATAGAATCTGCACTGGACCGGATGTAGAGAAGAATTTCTCGTTAAAAGAAGTATTATCTTTAATGAAACAGATGGATGTCATTTTTATCTTATTAAACTGTAAAGAAATATACAATATAATCTTGATATACACACCTCATACAATTTAGTCAGCACGAGAAAAATTAAATATAAATAAAAAATGTGACAAACACCTATATAATATGGAAGTCTTACAAGCAATGACACGATATCAATCTACTAATGCCTATATAGGGATGTAAATTAGAAGAGTCTGCTCGCGGAAACTGATTCAATTAATGTTCTAGATCGATTTTTAATTATTCAAGCTTTATGCCTGCTATTAAAAGAATCGAATCGAGCTCGAAATCATCCTTATTCGTAGGCTTGTGATTTTTACTTTTTAATAATTAATTTTTTATATATTTGAATAATATATAATTTTCGAAGAACTCAAGTTTGAATCTTGTTTCTCTTAACTAGTTTTGACTCGAACTTGATTCATCGAGTTTGAGCTCAATTTCAAAAAAAGATCAAAATTAATCTGATCTTAATTTGATTCGGCTAGTTTACATTAGTAGGCGAGGACAATACAAGTACAACTTTATAATATAGACCATTTACAATGAGAGAGGTCGAAGATGGAGAACTATTAAGATTTTCCAAAAGATTCATTAAAAAAAAATCGAAAATTATAAATTTCATTACATTATGGTTGGGAGGATTTCCGCGGGACCCACTATTAAACCACCAAGGGGTATACGATAATTTCCCATGAACGTGGACCAAATCCTACACCAGGGGAAGAGGAGCGTATACACCTCACGCGCTTCATAAGTGTCTGGGTTAGTCAATTGATTTGTGGGGTAATTTTGACAAAGTAAAAAATTTCTGGTCGAAATATCTCAAGAGTTGGTGGCTGTTGTTGGTGGGGATTGGTGCCACTCCACCCAGGCAATACCCATGTTTCCCCCACGAGGGACAGTGAAATGTCTAAATTGTCCTTGATTAAAGGGAAAATTACATTTAAACCTCAACAGAGTTTGCTAAATTATAACTCTAGACATTCATAGTCAAATAATTACAGTTACACCCCACATGAAATTGAATATTACATAATAAACTCAAGCAGTAGGGTTCCGTCATTAATAAATTGAATATTCCCTTTTTAATTTTAAAAAATTACAGTTTAACTCCAAAAGAGTTTATGATATTACAAATAACACCCAAATAAAATTTAGGAGCAACCCATGGTATAAAAAAATAAGATATTTTTGGTATTTAATATTCATTTTTTATGATATCATCCACTGGAACCCTAATGATTGGAAGTATTTTGTAATTATTCAATTTTGTGAGGGGTATAACTTTAATTATTTGACTAAAAGAATCGCTAACTCTTTTGTGTTATAAGTGTAAGTTTTCCTAAATTAGAATCAAATGAAATGCAGTTGACTAGTTGAGTATATGAGTTTGTTGGATCAGTCGGTAAGTGGGACCACCCTACTCTATGATGCAAATATATTTGGTTAATTCCTAAATTATAAAGGTAATATGTTGTTATATGGTCAATTGAAATGAAATATTACATCCTATAGCCCTATTAGTTGCTAGATATGTTACAAATTAACATCAAGCATAACCTTATGGCTCATATTTCATTTTTAATTCAAAATACAATACAAAGTATAAAATTAGTTGATAAGGTGAAGATTGTATTAATAATAAACATTAAGTACCCAAACTTTCTATAGTGTCGCAAATTAATGTTTATTTTTATATGTGAAAGAATTTGATTTTCTTGGTAAATAATTAAACCATTCAATATTTAATACTTAAATTTGACACTATATATAATTAGTAATAATGTATCTTGTCAATATATTTATAGAAACATTTACACTACTTTATTTGTCCTAAATTATCACTATAGAAGTGTAACTAACATTAATAGTAAAAGACACAAATTATTTTATTATTATCACGACAAAATAACTATTTTGGGTGTACTAAATATAATTACATTTGTATAATTTGTCATAAATGTTATATTGTTATTTATTATTTCATAGTTGTGTGATAAGTTTTATATTACCAATATTTAAAAAATACAAAAAAATTAATAACATAATGTTAAGATAGTTGGCCTCCAAACATACCAACTATTGACAATATATTACCTCTAAAATTTGACATAATTACTATATATCCCTTCTATTTTAATATATTATAGAAAAATCCCTGAAGTTTCATGCAATTATAAATTACAGGGAGTTTTTTTGTAAGATTTTTTATAAATTACAGGGGTCTTTTTTAAGATTTTGTATAACAAATACAAAGAGTGTATCAATCTTAATTTTTTAATTTAATTGTCGAAACACCAATGTAAAGTAAGCATGAAACATGGAATCACAGTACTGTGTTTTTTTTTTTTTTTGTTTCTAAATAGCCAATAGGCAATAGGGGAATCGTACTTACTATTATTATACTCATATAAGAGTGCACGCAGCTTTGAGAGTGGAGAAGTCGTGGTCCACTACAATGGCGACTTTCTTGTCTTTGGTTGTGTCTCGTTGTTTCCTTTCCTTTTTCAATAATTAAAAAATGGATTGGGGAAAGTCGTGGACTCCCAACTCCAAATAAATATAATTGCTTGCTAAAGATCTCAATCTCTTGCTTCCTTGCCTAGTTTTTTTCTTTGTTTTTTTTTTCAACAAAGAGCATATCAAGCAAAAACTAAGCAAAACAAAGCAAAAGCTAAACTAATTTAATAAACATCAAAACGAAGGTTCGCGGGAGGTTCATTCCAAATGCATACTCTACTATCAATGTTATGATTTAAGTGAACGAGTTTATCCGCCTTTTCATTCATCTCCTGTGTCTAATGTGAATAATCTTGGTTTCTCAAGGCATATGCAAAAGCAGCCGGCAATGAAGAATGATGTTTCCAAGGAGTGATCTTGCACATTCGAACCATCAACAAACTTTACCACAATCTCTGAATCACATTCGATATGGAGCCTTTGGTATCGTTTTTCCTTGCTTAGTTGCTTTCCAGTAAAGAGTAAATATTCTTCTTTTTTTATGTATATATATTTATTCCCTTTGATTTGAGAAATAATGATACAATACCTTATATTTTAATAAATTTGTAAAAATTGACAATTTTTTTTTAAAATTATATATATCTAATTATGAAAGTGATGATCGTTGTAAAACTTATAATTCATATAACGGTTTTGATAAGGATATTTTAAGGGAAATTTTAATAAAGCATAATGGTATTTTTTTTTCAAAACTTTCGTCAATTTTTATAATATTTTTTTAATATTATAGATTATATCATTATTTTTCAAATTAGAGGGAATAAACTATAAATACCCCTAATTCGATGGAAGTCAAATGAAATTCTGTTTTTTTATAAGTAAATCCTAAGAGAAATATATGCAGGGATACAACAACGCATTGGACCTGAATATGCCGGGCCTTTGGGAATTCTTCAAGCTATAGCAGATGGTACAAAACTACTTTTCAAAGAGAATCTTCTTCCATCTAGAGGAGATACACGTTTATTCAGCATCGGACCAGAAAACGTACTTGGACCCATAATCAGGTCCCCAACCCAATATGTGTATTTGTATTTTTTTTTTATGCTGGTGGAATAAAATTGCTTCACTTCATCATGGGAAAATTGAATTATACATCCACCAATTTTTAAAAGTTTGGATTTTAGGAATACGAATTATAAAAATGGGATATTACATCCGAAACTATTAAAAAAGTTGCAACTTTCATCCACCTCTTGCCTGAAAATTGAATTTCTGGCTTAATTTGTGCATATGACCTGCATGTGAAACATTTTCCGCCCAAATTATGGTGCTAGCTGCCACGTATTAAAAAAAAATTAAAAAAACATGTTAGCGTAAGTTGGCAGTTTTAGTCTATATGGCGGATGAAGTGGGTTTTTTTTATCTACATGACATTCAACCGTACTAAATTTGGCCGGAAAATATTTCACGTGCGTGTCACATGCACAAATTAGGTCAGAAACTCAATTTTTCGGCCACAGGTGGATGTAAATTGCCAGATTTTCAGAAGTTTTAGATGAAATATCCCAATTTTATAACTAGTGTTCCTAAAATTTAAATTTTTAAAAGTTTGGTGGATGTATAATTCAATTTTCAATATATACGTTGTAAGATTTAAAATAAAATTTCGATACAATTGTACTTTCGGTTATACAAGTATACTGTAACTTTAATTTTGGTTCTATATAAGCTTTCAGCTTAATCTCGTAGTTTATTAAATTTAACATAATTGGCCTGATTTAATATATATAGCCGTGCATATCAATATTGTTCCTCAAAAACTATAAAATGGTGTAGCTTAACGTTATGTGCCATACTAGTTTAACTAAAGGTCTCGTTTTCGGATTCCTGAAAATTTAACAGTTATTGGTAGGAAGAGTTTTACAACTAAACTAACGTAAGTAATCCAAATGAACTCAACCAATCGAATTGATTATCGAAAACTCCGTATAACTTATGATCTTACATTATAATACACATGTTTGTAAGTGAATGATTGAGATAAAGGAAAAATAAAACTAATTTCAATTCTGTAGAACCACCATATGTGAGTCTTGAAGTTCTTCATATTGATCGTTAAATGTATAAAAAAAATTGCCAATATGACATGTGTTTTGATCTAGATGGGCTACCTTTCCAAACATCTTCACTTTTAGTTGTGTAATTATTTAGTTTTTCGAAAAATGACGCACATACTTACGAAGTTATAATAATATTGAGGGATTGTGCAAAATTAATTGTAAGATTGACATAGTTTAAAGATATATAAGAAAATTAACTTCGAAAAGTACGACATCCGAGAACTTTTTAGATTATCAAATGTCACTGCTTGAGAAACTCCTATGATAAATTACCAGATATTTCATGTTATAATATTATTCAGTTTTAAGAAATTTCGACAAGACTAGACGACTAATTACAATGTCAACTAGATAATTCTCACACAAACCATTGAGATTTGACCCAATAGTCACCAGATATTACTTTCAGATGTGGAGGTCTGGATTTTAACTTCTTGCAATGACAAGGATTGAATTTTTTTTTTATAAAAAAAACTAGATAATTCTCACACATATATTTTGTTAGGTAAATATGTTGATTTAGTATTCCCTAAGCCAACAACTTTTGGCTTTTCATTAGAGAAGCAACTTATGCGAGTCTTTGTCGACAACTACTTCAGTTTGTCTTCAGAAGTTTACCAACTCATCTTACCAGTAATGACGGAGATTTTTTTAATTCATACAATTATATTAGGCAATTGTCCACCTTCAAACAATCTAGTTTGGACGATATTCTTTTATATGAATAGTCGAGTACATTTTGATGCATCCAATTAATATATTATATTATTCATAATTGATTATTAAAATAAAGAAATTACTATTATCAGTAAATTATAAATTTACTATTTAGTAGACAAATAATAATCATCTGAGTTAAATGATTAATTTGGCTATTTTCTAAAACTTCTTGAATATTTTAAGTCCAATAAATCAAAAAATTACATAATTAAGGAAAAAAAAAAGTGATTGTTCATATGGGCTAGCATATCTAACTTTGATGGACCAAGGAAGCACCGGCCCGTTATCCACCCACTGCCAAGAGGGGGTAGTTTTCGCTGCTCTGTGAGTCCAGCCTGACGCATTGCCCACCTCTCTAAGGACCAATGAACCCATGCTTTCGCATGGACTACTTGGCCCACTCCCAGCTTGGGTCGGGCAGGCCAGCAAAGAGCACCCATTGGGCCAATTAGCTGAACAAGCCCACTGTCCAATCACTTCAATACCCCCACTCAGGTTACAAGCCCACGTTACTAAGCTCGGCAAACTCAACTTGCACTTGGTTTAATTATATAGGGAACATTAATCACATGTTAATCCGATGTGGGATTGTGGTTTTGGTTTGTGAGATATTACCTATTCCACTAAGCACAAGCATAAATGTTTTCTCTTAATGAGCACTACTTCTAATGAAACATTTGAAGTGATTATTAGATGGTTCCAGTATTTTATTATTAGCAATACTTCTAAAATTATATTTTTCTCCACGACAAGAGAGTTTCTACAAGAACTCTTATTTGTGTATTTTTTATGGTATATTTGATCAAAACTGTGGAGGTTCACCTTCAACATCCTAATTTAGATCTCTCCAATCACTTGCAATTTCAAATAAATTTAGTTCATAATGTCAATATTGTTAATGCATGGTGATTAGTTTTTGTGATTTTAATGGTCAAACTCAAGGAGTTTGTTTCTGTTTTCACGTAAGTTTGGGCCTCTTTGTTTGTATATTAGTTTCATGGAAGAACTTAAGAGTTATAAACTTTTATTTTAGTGCACACATCTTAAATATAGTGATAATTATTCCTGACGCGAAGGTATAACTTAAATAAAAAAAATCACATGAGACTTTGCTCTCTCTCACACAAATTTTACTAATTGTTAGTAATAATTATTTATTTAAAATACAGGACAATATTTTCCTTTTTTTTTCCAATTAAACCGGTATGTCCTGATGGATTTTCACAGGACTTCCTTTATTATAAAATACAGGGCAATGTTGATTTATCAAAAATCAACTCTTTCTTTTTTCTTTCAGCTCTTTTCGACTTTTTGTCAAAGTAAATATGATAATTTTACCATTATCATTAATTTTTCCGTTAAGATTTTATATTTTAGGAAAAGTTAGTAATTTTTGAAATGTCTTTAATTTTATTGTATTTACATATAAGTTAAGGGATAGCGGGTAATTATTTCTAACATGTATTTAAGGTACGTGCTTCAGAATTCGCTAATACCAAATGCTACAACTTAGTTCATTCGAGTGATTTCTTTTTCTTTTTTAAAGGGAACTAATTGCATTTGGAAAGACCGAAAGACATACATCACACATTTCAGACCTTTTCTAAAACCTTTTCGCTAATGTTATATTTAACATCACTAAGATTTTTAAATACTATATTCAAATATTTTCTCTTGTTACTATCGTTGTACTTGTCATTCTTTGATAAATCCACCGCCTGATCAAACAAGGAACCCGAAGATTCTTCCTTGTTACAAAAACTGAAAAAGGATTCTTTTTACATTAATAATGGGGATAATTGCACAAAACCTTGAAGTTTGCTTTTCGTCAAAACTTTCAAATCTTATAAATACCTCCTTAAATCATAAAAACGTATATATAAAATATTTTCAAAAACTTTACAAATATCCCCTCAAGAGGTAAGTGTCAGATTACAAGGTTTCGACGGTAAATTTATAAAACACGCAAGCATTTTTGTGTAATTGACGCTTAATACTTTGCAACATAGGAAGTAGGTTGGTTTCATGCAAAATTCTCACTTTTAACATAATCTTTTTTAACACTTCACACATTTTTTTCAAACATTTCATACTTTTTGGAACTTGTACGATAATTTTAACATCTCCTGTATAAACACCCCATACTTTTATTTAGACACTAACTTGCGAACTATACAAATTACATATAAATCTTCATATATCTTCCCTAATTGCAGGGAAACAACTAATAATAATCATACGGTACCTTCAATCATCATAGATTACACTCTTCTCTCAATATTTTTTGGTCAACACTCAACATACCACAATCAAGAACTAGTGAGTCTGCAAATTCCTCTTCAATGTCATGCAAAAAAAAGTAAAAAAAAAAATGTATCCCAAGATCTAGACCACAGCCAACGGCGCTGATCGATCGAAGCTACTCCGGTGGGCCCTACCGGCCCGATTAACCTTCTTCTTCATTGCTCCGATATCCATCTCTCTGCCCTTAACAAACGTCTCAGTATTTTGCTTAAAACTGCCAAGTTGTGATGCACCATCCTTAGCAGCGCCTCCATTTACAAGTATCCTAACAATCCCTGAATAATTCAAAGATTCAGCAATTTGCAATGCAGTCACACCTTTATTAGTTCTAGCTTCAATATCAACTCCCTTCTTCACAAGCAATTCAATCACATCAACCTGCCCTGATTCCACAGCACAATGCAATGCAGTATATCCATCCACATCCTTAGCATTGATATCAACTCCTTTCTCGATCAAAGCCCGGCCCACATCGACTCGCCCCTTGAACGAGGCCCGATGGAGCGCTGTCCACCCGTTTTGATCCCGTCCGTTGACAGATGCTCCGTTTTCAAGAAGTCTAAGGATCACCCTCAAATCACCCTTTCTAGCCGCCACGCACAAACTGTCGCCTAGTTTCAAGACGTCGAATAGCTTCGCATGCCCGTTTTCTGCTGCTAGATCGTAGGCCGTTTTCCCCACCTTGTTCCTCACATCCTTATTCGCTCCCTTGTTTAGCAAAAGCTTCACCATTTGCTCGTCCCCCAAACCCGATGCTATATGCAAGGGCGTGTCCCCGTCACCTGTGTTCCTGATATCCGGGCGGGCCCCACCCGCTAGCAGGAGGCGGGCACAGTCCCGCCTCCGCTCCTCCACCGCTAGGTGGAGGGAAGTTTTCCCATCCTTCGTTAGCGCGTTCACATTAGCCCCCTTCAGCAGAAGATGCCTCAGAATGTCTACATGCCCGTTACCAGCCGCCAGGTGGATCGGGCCCCATGCAGAGGACCCGGATCTCTCGAGGCCCACGCCACGGGCCAATAGAAGCTCCACGATCAACGCCTCACCTGCAGCCACAGCCGCCTCCAACGGGCTCGAACCAGCCCGACCCGGATACTCAAGATCCGGCCCGAATTCTAGCAATAGCTGGACTAAATCAGGTCGGGCCCGAGCAATCGCCAGGTGCAGCAAGGATTGGCCTTCGGAGTCCAGAGAGTCGGCCGATTTCCATGCGGGGTCGCTCTTTTCCAGAACTTCCCTGATTTCGTCCATGTATCCTTTGTTCACTAGGTGGGATAATATCTGTGATCCGACAAAGATGACTCTGATACCACTATCAGAATAGACCTGTTTCTTCTTGTTGGTGAACCAATCAATGGGGACCGAATCATACGTTGAGGATGGATTCTTGAGGGACGCGGCGCCAGGGGCCACCACGCTCTGCAGGATGAACGAGTCATCACAGTGCGGGAAACGGTGTGGGAGAGCGGAATTCGTCGGGAGTTGGTAGACGATTTCTAGAGTGAGAGTTGCGAGGGGTGGAATAATCCCTGTTTGCGGGATAATGTTATAACGGGTCCTGTTCATCGGTTGGAGCCGGAAGGCGACCGGCATTGTGTACATCACGTTGCGCAGAGTTAGCTGGCCGGAGTACTTCTGGCCCGGTTCGATCCTTATCGAAACGACATTCGATGGCTCCAAGCTTATAAGCCTATCCATATTTGATTAATTTCTTTTGATCTTCTTCCTTCTTGAAATCTTTTCTCTTTTTCTGATCAGCTGTTTTTCAAGTACATTTGAAAGGAGTGAGGGGAATGGAGGGAAAGGGGTAGTTATATGAGTGTTGCAATAAGGGAGCCGGCTGAAACGAGGAAGTGCCAC
This sequence comes from Verbena officinalis, assembly GCA_958496215.1. Taxonomy (NCBI): domain Eukaryota; kingdom Viridiplantae; phylum Streptophyta; class Magnoliopsida; order Lamiales; family Verbenaceae; genus Verbena; species Verbena officinalis. The sequence continues at coordinate 28,375,410 of OY292390.1, read as the reverse complement.
TTGGTGGTGGTGAAATCAATGGAGACTTGTTCTATTCGATGTCCGACTTGTGAAACTACTAAGGGAAGTTTTATTAGTATAATATTTGATTTTGATTGTGGTGGTGCTTTGTTTTCTTTAAGGTGTCATTTTCATTGCATTGTAATGGAAATATATTTGTATATTTATCATTGTGACAAGATAGGCCCAGAATTTTACTCGAGGAAGAACAGATCATGGTTTGATTCTATTTTTAATGTTGTTTTGTGTACCCACAGAAGCAACCTGATATCTATCTGTACTTCGCTCACGAAAACAAACTATTATTTAAACTTAAAGCTATGTGGAATGTTGTGATTTGATGACATCAGAAAATTTCAGGAAAAAAAAAAATGATATCAGAAAATTGCAGGTATATAATTTTTAGGTCGAATTAGTAAGATATTCTAACCCAAAGTATGGTTTTTGTAGAGTCTACTTTCTAATTTGGATAGTTTCTTTTGGGGAAATCATTGTATTTAATTGTTAATTGATTTCTCTATGCAACATTATAGGGATAATTAGGAAAACTCCTCAGCTCAGGTTAGATCATTTTTCGAAAACACCTTAAAACATTACGAATATCCGGAATCAACGATTGTTAATGACTTTGTGTTAGTTTTAGGGGTATTTGCAATGTTAGCTTAACCAAGCACGTCAGTAGACATATTTGTATTTGTATTCGAATTCGAAATGACGCTAAATATCAAGAAATAAAATGTATTGTATCAAATTAATCATGTGCTTGGTCAATTAACTACAGTTGTATTATATACCTGGAAGAAGAAACTGTATATACTAACACCTGGGAAAAATTGTAAAATCAGGACACTTGTTATTATTGAGTTGACTTTTTGGGATACATGAATCGAAATTTGCGTAAATGTTCTGTAACTTTATTTTTTGTAGTAATTTTGGGATTCCCCAAATTGCTACAAAAAACAGTAAAATTGAAATTAAATCTGCCGGAATCCCAAAATTGCTACAAAAAACGGTAAAATTGAAATTAAATCTGCCGGAATCCCAGAATTGCTACAAAAAATAAAATTACAGGGTATTTACGTGAATTTCAATTCTTGTGTCTCAAAAAGTTAACTCGGTAGTAACAAGTGTCCCGATTTTGTAATTTTCCCCTGATACCTGATAGTTGGATGAAGTAAATGAATAGAACTAAACCATATGTCAGTTAATGGAAGCAACTGCACTTCTGGTACACTTCTGTACTTTCACCAGACATTCTAGACCATTTCAAAGAACATGGGAAAGGAATTATACCAAATATTTTATATAGTATTAACCTTTGATAGAAAACTAATTTTGTTAGTGGTTTCAGTGCTTGTCTTCTGGGGTACTACAATGAGCTTTGCCATGTCCATTTTCCCAGCTGCTTATAGGATCTGTCAAATTCTATGACTTTTTCTTTAATTCTAATACAGATACAGCCCAACAAAAAAGAAATTCTAGTTTCTAGTTTGACAACTTATTAGCTTATAATTCAATTCCACATGACATACTCCGAGCTAAAACAAGATTATATTAAATCTGGCTCACATATGTCAAATCCAGTATTTTGAAACTTCATTAATGATTGTGATATAAAGAGAAGTTTATACTTTTTATTATTGAAAAACTTGTATGTGGATCGTATTTAATCGATCTCGGACTTAGGACGGTATTAGAGCTTTTCTGTAACAGCCATCCGTATGTATCTGCTTAATATTTTAGTTTCAGCTTCTACAGAAACTGATTCAGTACAATCTAAGGAATAAGAAATGGTCCTCTCAGAGGAGTTTAACCAGTCAATTCATTGTTTGATATCCAGTTAGATAGTAGAGTACTAGTTAACAATATCACCAGTTTACAACCTTCAAAGTATTAATAACTACTAGAGCTGCATATTTATTCTATATATTGAATTAGTGGGGTTTCGATATCCTCAGACAGGAGGATTTTAGGGGGATGGGAGAAAGACACCAGCTTGGAAATGAAAGCTAAATTATGACAGAACACAAATATGATATTAACCGGTCGCTTCAACCTTACTTTTCACCTGATTGCTCCAAGTAAATTGGCACCATCGAGCTTTGCGCCTTCCAAATCCTGTTGAAATCATATAGGATCGAGATTTTAGTTAAGAGGCCCTTAATAACAATCTCATCGAGGAAATTATAGCACATTAAGGTTACTCGTAATCTGAATGTATATAAAATATAAATATTGAGGGAGGGGGAGATTTTCTTCACTTAGAAGATTATTAGATTACTTACTGTTTCACGAAGATTCACATGCTTCAGATAAGCTCTTTGTAGATTTGCACCTTTCAGGTTTGCATTGGTCAACTTTGCACCCTAGAAAGAGAACATGATTAAGTTAAGTATGTTGATTTTTTCATATTTAAAGAAAACTGTTAGTATATTACCATGAAATTCATTAACTTCATATGGTGCTATTCTAATATTGTATTATACACACATACTGAATAACACTTCGAGTAAGAAGATAGAAGCAGCAAGTTGCTGCTGATACGACTATCCAACAGACAGTATAAACAAATTAAGTGATTTATAGAATGAAAGCAACTATGTTGAGATAGAAATTTCTGTTTTAAATACATGAGACTGTGTGAAAAGAAATCACCAAATGACATCAAGGTAAGTCGACTTGTTTGTAATGGTACTAAGAAGAATAAATTGCTCTTGGAAAGTCTTTTCTGGTTGTACAAGGAAATTAGTAGCATGCAAAAAACTAGAGAATGTTTACCTTCAGATTGGCTCCTTCAAGATTAGCTCCTTCTAAGTTGGCATTTGTAAGATCAGCTGTCTGAAATTGTTCAAAATATTTGTCCTTTATTAAATAAACTGGGGACCAAATTTCAAGCAGATCATCCAAAAATCTGGGGTAGATAGATACTCTAGATGAGACAGTTACATTTTCATGCAGTTGCTAAAGTAGCTAGAATTGTTAATATGGAGGTGTTAAAACAAAGAGTGTAAATTACATAATTTAAAATCATGCATGCTGAACCTGTAGGTGAGCAGTACGGAGATCTGCCCCGCAGAAGCTACAGTTTACCAAACAAGCATCTGTAATGGGACAAAAGATGATTCATGAGGAGATAAAAAAGATGATAGGCCAAAAGAAAAAAAAACTTTGCACAGGGGATGAAAATGATTGATCTGCACAGTGATCACGCTCAATGATAGCATACTCTGAAATATTTATGGTGAAGCACTAAGAATTAAGTACTGAAATAATTACTTTTTCAATTGACAAAAAGATGAAAGAACGGAGAGAAAATTACCTTGTAAATTTGCACTCTGTAGATTAGCCCCAGCTAAGAGAGCTCCACGAAGATTAGCTCCAGTGAATTCACATCTTTTGTAGACGAGACAAATTTATTAGTGATGACAAAGAAGACTCTTATAGACTTAAAACAGATCTCAATGATAATTGAACTGCATAAAGAGAGCCTTACTCTCTCAAAGTTGCATTGTGAAATATAGAAGCCTCAGCATCTACATCCTGTGTCAAATTAGTGTTCCAATATGATGATCAGTCAAAGATTGGTCAATCCATTCTATACACGTAACAGAATGTTTCACTAGATATCTTGCCATAGTAACAATAAACAGACAAGCGACTCAAGACGCAAATTACAGATTTCACCTAGACACATGAAATCCACCTTTGATGGTTAAAATAAGGATTTAACTTTAGAAAATTCTACAGAGCAAAATTTTGTCTTTTATGTTAAACTGATGTATAGGTTGCTGCAAATAATACATAAGGATGAATTTCATCAGCAAAGGTGCACTGAATGATTATATCCATGCAGAAGTTTGCTTCCTAAATATTACATGCAAGTCATGCAGAACCAAGTCACCAACCATACACAGGATGAATAGCTTTTCATTTTCTGCTTGGAAGTGAAGAATACAAACCTTGAATTTAGCACATTGCAGATTTGCACGTGAAAAGAACACATTTTTGATACAAGCATAACTGAAGTCAACATATGATAGGTCCTGCATTTTTACCATGATTAGTTAGAAACAGGTTGCAAGATTATAACAAAGGAGAGATTTCAAGGCTAGTGGAAAGTGGTGGAAAGTATAGTAAAAAATATTCAACAATCAACATGTAAAAAAACCAGAAGCACTTACTTGAAGTCATCTTAAAGCCAAAGTTACAAAATCGTCAATAGAACCACATTATTCTAAACGATAACTAATTCTGATTATTTCAATAAAAATTGCAATTGAACTGCAAAGGAAAACAGCAAGGTGCTATAAAAAATTGAAAATTTTCCATCTACAAGATATGGAATTGTGTACCAGTTTCGAAAGATCAAGGCCAGATAGATTGACTCCTCGAAATCGGACCTTGTCAGACTGTATGCATTTAATGATATCGATACGTGTCAGTTCAGTGCCCATCTCCTCTTCCTCCTTCCTCTTATTTAAAGATGCTTTAATATCATCCATTAAGCCCTGGAATCATATGTGGATCTCTTGGCTTAGGCAAAGAGATGGATATATCTTGTTTTATCATTATATTATTGCAAGAAAGGAACTATCTGCAGAATTAGCAAAGGATAATGAACAGCTCACAATAAGCTGGAAATATTCAGCCTCTCGTAGAATCTCAGAATATTCAGAATCGTCCAAAGTAGGAATCACACCATCTCTCAACCAATTTAAGATGTGCCGAAAATGTTTCCCATCCCTATCAACAAAAACATAACCCTGTAGCAATATCAAATAAACATGTCAACTATATCGATTTGAAGGCTTAACAGCAGAATGCGCATCAAAGCAATTATCAGTGAGCTAATAAAACCTAGAGAAGCTCAAGTTACAGTGAGACGAGAGGATAAATAGAGAATTAAATCCTGAATCATATTAACAGTTCCCATTTGTATGTTCATCAAATGTGTATTTCTTTTCATAAACTAGCATTTATAAAGTAAAAGTTTCCCAACCAAAATGCAACAATCAACATAAGTTTATTCAGAGAAGTGGTACTTCATTACTACATGTGTGCATCAACAAATGATATAAAATCTACGTTTGTGTACATGCCTACAGTGATCCATAACTTTGTAAAACAAAAGATATATCACGTTTTCAGCCTTGATACTAAACAACTAAGTTCCTTCAGTGATCCATAACTTTGTAATGCTAGTTCTATTGGTGTACCTTATCAGGGTCTTGACAGAGAGTGTGGCGACCACTGAACATTGCTGCAAGCATCGAATCAGGCTCACGCTGAGTCAAGGTATCAATTGTAGTGCAAAACTTTTTCCCCCCTTCAAGAAAAACATCATAACAGGGCTCATTCACTGGATGAATCTATGAAATCCCTAAAGGAAGAAATGGGAGAGCAAGACGCAATAACCATTGCAGGGACAACTAATAAGTCAGCGTATCAAGTACTAGTTGGATAAATACTACAAAAAAAAACCATGGAGAAACTTAGGCTCACTGACAACCCAAAAGTTCTTCAATAAATCAAACCGATTTTCCACTACAATTTGATACAATTAAGCTTTTCGTGTAATTACAAGTCCATGTTACAGACATCCGCAAAACACACGCACAGATATGTGTGAGGGGGAGAGATACCAATATTAAGGCGGATCACGGAAGACGAAGCATTAGAGCTGAAGTTCATTTCCAGTTTGGTGGAATTTGAGCTGATTCAACGAGGGAGGAGCAGACGGTGACGACGTTCTTGTTTTGTTCTTTATTAATTTTAATTTTTATGTCGCCTGAATGCCGTAGAAGTGGGGTTTGGCATCTACTGCTGGGTGGGTGATGAATGATGTTGTTGACTAATAGGGTAGTTTGCAAGATGGTCCCTTGATTTCTGTTGATATTCCAGATGACCCATTTTCTTATAAATATTTGCAATTTCCATCCCCTGTTCATTTATAATATTTAGCACGTGATACAATAGGTTTTATTTCAGTAGAAACAAGTCAACAGAAAAATAATTCATTTTTCTAGAGAGTATTAATTAGTTCATTTCTCTAAATCAATAATCGACATTTGGTTAAGTTACCATATCATTTCTCTATCATCTTCCCCAAGTCTACTCGCTCTTTTTTTTTCTTTTCTTATTTACATAATTAAAAATTTGTTTTTTAGTTCGTCATAATTTTAGTGAATATATTAGAAAGCTAAATTAACGAGATATGTTTAATTAAACCTTCATTTTAGTTTCAATATGGTGCCCGCAGAGTCGAAAACTGGCAAAATTTTGTATGATCAACATCCAAAATTCCAAGGGATAGACCAAAATAATAACACATGGTAGCAATTGGAATAGCATAGCCATCATACAATTTGCCCATTTTACATCTAGGTGCTACTTTGAAACTGACATCTAATGGAAATTCATCATATCAGTACCAAATGTCAAATCAGATTAGTTTCTATTTTGTTGCATAACATAGAGATCAACTCATCAAAGTCTATACAATAATGTGGTCTCTAAATTGATAAGCCTGCTCAGAAGATGTTATTCCATGTCACTTGCGCTTGGCCTTCTTTAACTGCCTCGAGCTTTCTCCAGATCAGGAAGATCTGCAATCAGAGAGAGAGAGAGAGAGAGAGAGAGAGAGAGAGAGAGAGAGAAGCATATATAATTAGAGAATGATCAGTAAATTTCGAGTTATGTGAAGACAACCCTAAAAATGAAAAATAACAGTTTGCCATTATGCAGAAAACAAGTATATATATTGGTGCGTATATGTAAAGGAGTTTCGAACTCACAAAGCAGCCCTTCATCATCACTGCTCTCCTCATTCTCACCGGTATACTGGAAAGTGGAAAACAACAACAGTTATGTTAAAGAAGGCAAAACGACATCTATATTTGAAATACTTTGAAAGGGATTCAGTTGATTACCACAATATCATCATCTGATGCCAGGTTTGCTGCAAGTATAAAAAAGTTGGGAGTCAAGTATACAGAAAACTTACTCAAAATCTAGGTTCTTTACTATTTTTATATTTCATATATCATGTATTAGTATAAACAAGATTGTGACCAGTGAAAAAAGCATTGGAAACTGTGAATATCAAAATCATGTGGCATTAACTCACATTCGGATTCTTCATCATCCTCATCGCACCATTTATTCCAATCAACCTTAATGTATGGAGCAGGCTTTTCCTCTGATTTCAGTAATCTTTTCCACCATCCAGATTTCTCTTTTTGGATAGAGCATAATATGTTCCTTAAACCAATCTTTGTCTTACATCCCTGCATTAAAACATTCAACAACAAATGGACAATGAACAGTTGAACGTGAATATCAACAAGTCCCTTAAGAAAAATACGTGAAAGAAAAATATCAAGTCCATTATAAGATACAAGAGAAGAGTTAAGGATCCATACATACTGTTACGATATTACCATTTATGAAATAAATACAAGAAAGAAATATCAACAAGTCCCTTCAGAAGACAATATAAAGTAAAAATCAACAAGTTATTCGGGTATTAGTTTTAACAATCAGAGTAAACAAAAAATAAATGTCAGGTAAAGTTCTTGTTTACTCAGACGAGTAATGTAATGGTGGGATAGGATTCACAATCTAACTTTGCCTTTGTCTACTTGCATAACAACAAGCCAGTTATTGATGGAACGACCTGTTCTAAACGTGATTAAGATATTATTTATCTATCTCACGAGGGAGGTTGGACGACAGGTCGCATGGCTCATCCCATTGCTCATCTATGAAATCTCATCCCAACTTATTTAGTAAACGACCCCTCAATCCTTGGCTAGCACACCCTCATAACTCATGGTTGATATTCAGGTGTAGTTCATTTTCACTTTATAGGTTGAATGTTGAAATCAGTTATGCTTGGTTAAACAAACTCATCTAAAAACCACCCAATTCACTTTCCACAACAAGTCAATAATTCATCAATCCAGTAGAGAAAAAACCCAAGAAATACCTTGCTTGCTCAGTCTGCAAGAGTATCTCAGGCCAACTTATACTTCTATGAAAGACAACTATAGCATTATTTACAGTAATTACATTCAAACTAGGCAAGCTACATAAAATAAGTAAATTAATCATGGTTCACTTAGAGAAATATTAATTTTCATATCCAATCACAATCTTCTTCACTATCCTGTCTTCTTGTCATTCCCAAGTTTCGTATTCATTTCTTATTTAACTTTGCTTTTTCACATTTTCACACTGATCCCTAATAAGAGTGACACAAATTTTCGAAATAAAAATTTCAGGACCAATAATATGACGAAGATACGAATACTGCAAAATAAGTGGTACCTGAGGGGCAATATTCCCATAGAATTGGAGAGTGAAGGTGAAGGGTTCGCCATTGGCCCCAACTGCAGAGAAATTGAAGAGGCCCTCTGCTTCACACTTTACCGAAATGTCCTTGGCGTCCGGGATAGATACGGTCAGGTATACCTTGTCCGACCGCTGTGCCCACAGTACCTCCGGTTGCCGGCTGCACCAAACCAAACGACGCCGTTACCACCGAGAACAAACCAAAAATACTAAGAAAAATCACAGAAAGAGGAAGACAATCGTGATTGATATTCCTTCAAAGGATCGAACTAAGTACCTCATGTTCTCAGTCCTCAGTCCTCAGATGATGATTTCTAGTTCGATGCCCAAGTTTAGAGGTTTACTGAGTGAGAAACTGTGATGTGAGAGAGAACTATGCCAAACGCACGCTTGTATTGTATGATTGGTTTCTGAAAAATGAACTGTCTGTCGGAAGAGTTGATTTTGGTACTCGTTTAGTCGCTAGTTCTTCACTCGTTTGTGAGATCCCAAAACACGCTTCATCGGATGAGTTAAAAATTGGCTATTTATTTTGGGATAATTACAGACACCCCTTCACTCGCCTGATATATTTTGCATATTGACCCATAAATTTTAAAGTCATTGCAACAGAGTTGCTTAATTTATAGGACGAACTAGCTCGGACATCGAAAATAGAGACGAATTCTACCTCTCGAACCTTACAAGATCTATCAGTTCACCGACCTACTAAAAACTAAGTGCCCTTCTACATTCGGGAGATTGACTATTTATAGTATCCTAACTAGGGTTAAGGGGACACATGGCACGATCTCGTCTTTTCGTCCTTGCTCTGGTGTGTGGTTCAGATTGATTTAGGCCTTTATGAACTTTCTCATTAGCTTATTGGATTGGGCCACGATACGTGGGCTTGGACAAAGTAGTGATTTGGACCAACCTATATCCGTCGTGATTTTAGGCCCCAACCGTAGTTAGTTTTTGCATTTACCATCTTTCACTCTCTTGAACTAGTTTGCGAAGGAGTATTCCTTTTAAGTTTTTCTTTTTTTTTTAAATTGAAACTGGCAAGCATCATAAATTTTTTATTGAGAACTCCATTTCCTATATAAAACAGAAAAACCATCCAAACAAAATAATTCAAAACCATGAACATGGCCATGCACAAGCCATGATCATGAAGCAAAATTCATACAAAGTTCTAAACTTAGACCAATTCCTAGAGCACCTATCCATATGACAATTTGAATTCCCGAAATAATGCTCAGAAAACCACCACTGATCCTCTTAAACTAAATTTCGATAGAATATTTTTGAATATTTTGTCCAAACTTTTATACTTATACCCTTTCACCTCTTAAATTAATATTTTCGATGTAATATTTCCGAATATATTCTATAAAAACTTATAATGTACGGACACTTCTAAAAATTTTACTATGTCGTATCCTGTCGTATTCGATAACATGTCGGACACTTCTCTAATATAAAATATCAAAAAAAATATGTATTACCGTATCCGTATTCGTGTTTCATAAATAAAAACTAAGTCACTTGAATTAGACATTTTAGTTACCAACACACTATACCAAAAAAAAGTTATTTTGAACAACGTGATAAGATCATAATGTGAAGTTTTACTGATAGTGTTATCTTTAGTTTTTACTATTGAAAATTCCTATCCAATTATTCTCACCGTTCAATTAAAAAAATCTATAACAAACTAAAGTTTCTTAGTCCTAAATATTTATAATTAGTAACAATTTCTATGTTGGTCTTCTCATTAGTACGAATATTTTGTAGGCGCCATTTGAATTGATGGAATTGAATTGAAAGAGGGATTTGAAATGATTGTATTTAGAATACATTTGATTTCAAATATATATGTTTTGAAATCCTTTATTTGGATATATAAAATTTTATAATGAATTTCAAATCTTTTCCTCCAATTTTATTATTAATTAAAATTTATATTTATTATTTTATAATTCATAAAGATCAAATTTTAGAAATGTTTACTTATATGCTAATCATAAATATATGAAGAGAGACAATGTGAAGAAAAAAAATATGAAAAGAGAGAGAATTTGTATTAATGTGGAAAGAAGATTGTAGAAGTTGAAGAAGAGTGAAGAGGGAGAGAGAAAGAGAAAGAAAAGCGAGGAGAGAGAGAAAGAAAGAGAAGCGGAGAGAAACAGACCGCAGGAGAGAGAAGTGAGGACTGAGGACTGATAAAAATGTAGTTAGAGAGAGAAAACAATTAACAGTATATACACTGAAAAAAAATTCAAATATAATGAATTTTAAATAACAAGGTCTTGGGTTGGATTTTAATTTCATTAAAAATGAGCTTCAAATCCATGCGTATTAAAAGAATGGATTTAAAATCCATTGATTTCGATTTTTATCCAAATAACTAGGATGAATTTGGGCTATGAATTTAAATTTTTTTGAATCCAAATACTTCCGTCCAAATAGAACATAGTGAAATAAAATTCAAATTAAAGTAAAGTTAAATATAGTTTACTTCTCTACTTACAGGACATAGTCATCCACAATCTCTGCGCTGGATTTTGAATACCTCGAACCCCTGACGTCTCCTGATTGCGTATTTTACTTAGTTTCTGTATTAACTGATTTTTGAATTTACATTTTGTAAGTGGGTTTTCTTTTTTCCAATTCAGGAATTTTTTGACTTGAGAGTTTTAAAAGAAGTTAAAAAGTTCTAAATTAAGAAGCTCCGATTACCTTTTTTTTTTTGGTGCAAAAAAGCTCCAATTACGACAAATTATAAACATTAATTAGGATCTTACTAAAATAAAAAAAATGTGAAGTCATGAATTAACTCGATAACTATAACACAGACGCACTGTCCAAAAAGAAAGATAACTATTAGAAGCGGTGTAATTTGGAAGCTATCATAATCTTTGTGGAAATGTGTAGAACTGTGCAAGCATATCCCTATAGTGTTGGCTTAAGACTTAAGTTTTATTGTAGGGAACCAGAGATAATTAAATAATTAAATAAATTAATCCTTCATGCTTATAAATATTTTAAAACCATATAGCATCTTAAGTTGTACTATAAATTATGTTTCTATTACTCATAACTTAAGAGTTATCAGCTGTGTATGAGTTTATTATCAAAATGTTGTAATCTTTTACTTATTCTATAAAAAGATATTTACAAATTTCAAGAGAAATATTTGTAAACTTTAAAAAGTGTATTTGCAAGATTTCACAAATTTCAATAAATTTTATAAAGTTTCAAAATATTTTTTCAAATTTTTAAATAAATTTCGGTGAATTTTGTGTAGTTATCCCTTAATATAACAAGCAAAAAATAATACAGAACTATATAAACAAGTATTTCATACAAATTAAAATGATATGCAATATTAGTAAAATTTACATAATTTAATAACATTTAATTGTGCAGAGCTCACGGGTCATCAAAATTTCTAGAAAAACATACATTAGAGAATGCATTCTATAAATACTAATAACTCGGAACTTATGAAAAGCAAAAATACACATCAAATTTTTGAAAAATGGATCAAATTTACACGGCAAGCCTCTCACTCTTCATTTTAGCAATCTCCATTATCTGCTACGTAAAAAACTTAGTAGTACTCATAAAACATGGAGGAAAATATTTTCCATTGCCACCAGGTCCTCGGGGCTTGCCAATCGTCGGTTATCTGCCATTTCTCCGCGGCAATCTGCTCCAACAGTTCACAGAATTACGGCACAAATACGGCCCAATCTACAGGCTCAGTCTCGGCAACAAGCTCTGCGTCGTGATCAGCTCTCCGTCCCTGGTAAAGGAGGTGGTCCGCGATCAGGACGCGGTTTTTGCCAACCGCGACGTCACCGTGGCGGCTTTTGTAGCCACTTACGACGGAAACGACATCGCTTGGTCACCGTTGAATCCCGAGTGGCGATTGATGCGGAAAGTATTCGTTCGCGAGATGCAGAGCAACGCGAGTCTCGACGCGTCGTGTAGCCTCCGCAGAGACGAGATCAGAAAAGCCATTGGATATGTCTATGGGAAGATTGGGAAACCTATTGAAATTGGTGAATTGTCGTTTCGGACTGAACTTAATGTCGTGACGAAGATGCTGTGGGGTGGGACGATTGGAGGGAAGAAGGGCGAGCGAATTGGGGCTGAATTTCGGGGTGTGATAACTAAGCTTGTTGATCTACTGGTAAAGCCGAATATTTCTGATTTTTACCCTGTCCTGGCTGGGCTCGACATTCAAGGAGTGAAGAAAGAAATGCAGAGTTGTGTGCAGTCTTTGGATAGGATTTTGGAAGTGGTTATTGCTGATTATAAGGAGAAGTTCCGTGGAGAAATGAAGAACGAAGGAAAAAAGGATTTTCTGCAGATTTTGTTAGAATTGAATGAGAAAGGAGATTCAGAGATGACAATCAGTCACAGACAACTCAAAGCCATATTGATGGTAACTTACTCAAATTTGTTTCATTTCTTTTGCAGATTTCTTCACCAATTTATGCCGTGCATGCTAGCTTATGAATTACCATAATCTAATTTAGAGAGTATTTACATATTTACACTAATTGGTTAAAGAATATGTAATTTTATCAATTTAAAAGATCTTATTAGTACCTCCGAGTTTATTAGTAGGCTATATCTTAATTCAAGAATAATTAAAAAAAAGATCCTGAGGTTTTCGTGGTTTACGAAAAAATTATGAAATTTTAAAAATTATAAAAATTACCTGAGTCAACGCTTGCCAACGATTTTTCTCATTAGTTTTAAGGGGTATTCATTATGATTTGTAAATTTGAGGGTATTTTTCATAATGTTTTAAGAATTAAAGGATATTTTTCATAAACGGCATAATCCTCATGACTCATGAGTATTCGTAATTGATCCTAAAATAAAATATTTTTCACGTCTAAGATATTAATATTAATAACATGTTTTAAAAACTAAATGAACTTGTTTTATATAAGTTTGTAGTTCCTTATTTTGGAAACTTACATGCTCACTTTCTCTAAAATTCAATTACTTCTAAGTTCTAAACTAAACATATGCAAGAGATGGTTTAAAAAGCTTATAAGCTTATCTAATTAGTTTAAAGATCGACTCTTCGCTAACTAAAGAAAATTTTCATCAATTTACGTACAGGACATCGTTGCAGGCGGGACCGACACTTCAGCAACAACAATCGAGTGGGCAATGGCGGAGCTTCTGAACAATCCAAACATCATGTCCAAAGCACAAGAGGAATTATCCAACGTCGTAGGATTAAACAACATAGTAGAAGAGCACCACATACCAAGCCTGAAGTATTTCCAAGCAGTTCTTAAAGAAACACTGCGCTTACATCCCGCAATACCCCTTTTACTCCCCAAGTCTCCATCTCAATCTTCCATTGTTGGAGGATACACTATCCCGAAAAATACAAGAGTTTTTATAAACGTCTCATCGATCCATAGAGATCCTACCATTTGGAATGATCCAACCGTGTTTAAGCCGGAGAGGTTTTTGGAGGATCATGAGAAGTGGGATTTTAGTGGTAATTGTTATGATTATCTCCCGTTTGGTTCGGGGAGGAGGGTATGTGCAGGCAGGCCTCTGGCTGAGAGAATGCTGATTTATTTTATGGCTTCGCTTCTGCATTCATTTGAGTGGAAATTGCTTGATGGGAGAGAAGTTGATATGTCCGAGACATTTGGTATTATTTTGAGGAAAAGAACTCCGTTGTTTGCTATACCAAGTCCTAGGTTATCTGATTTAGTGTTATATTCGTAGTCGTAAAATATCGTAAAAATTCGTATCGATGTGTCCTTGTCGTACGTATTGTGTCTGTGTTGTCGTGTTAGAGTTTCATAGGGTTTCGTATTTGAATTGTAAGCTAAACGTTTGCAATTAGTTTTGTTCACTTCCATACTTCATGTAATAATTAATATATGTACCTCTTCTAAAATTTATATTAGTTTTGGTTAATATGAAATGAAATTTTATATTATAACATTGTGTCTTCTAATCAAAATATCAAGTAAAATTAAAAGTTACTTGAGAATTCATTTTATGAGGCAAGATGATCCATCTCAAGTTTATATTAGATTTAGACCATCATGTTTTGATTTTATTATTATTGTGATAGACCATTTTGCCCTAGATTTTTGTAATTTTTTATGAGAGTTGATTATTAACACCAACTTGTAAATAGAATTAAAGAAAAAAAGAATTAAAAGATAATCAATATGAACACATTAATGAGAAGTGAGAATGCATAATATTTATTGAATGGGCAAATCTGTAATTTGTCTCGAGTGTACTATCGCCGATTCAAATTGAATTCCAGGTCTAGGAGTCCCACACAATAAAATCCCATTTCCATTATTGTGAGATCACCAAACAGTTCCTTAGCCTAACGAACCACCGTCTAGAAGAAACATTCACACTGTTCGACCAAGGAAAAGAGGCATTTCCAAGAGAAGTGCGATGGCGGGGGAAGGCGGCGGGGGAAGTTTATCGGAGTTGTACTCTAGCTCTAAGCGGATGTCTATGAAGATCAGAGATGCTTTGGAGAGGCTTGAGCGTCACGAGTACACGTCAACATCGTCGTCTTCTTTGTCATCATCGAACTCCATCGTCGAGGGGTACTCCGATGATCAGGCAACCGCAATTCGGAGAGACATAAACCAGATCCAGTCTCTTTGCTTAGATATGGATCGCCTCTGGCGTTCCATTCCCTCCAAGCCTCAGCGCGATCTCTGGAAGAGGTCTCTTTCTCTATCTGTGCGGGTTTGGGTTTAAATATGATGAATTCATGGAATTTAGTTGTCTGTATAATCTTAATATTCGTTTTAGAATCTTGGAAGAAGTTTTAGCAGCTGTTGGTTTGAAAAGTTTCGGGTTGATTTATTTGACATTATTCAATAAAAGATGCATATAATTGTTATCGTTAGTCTGATTTAGAGAGTTGAGATTGTATTGCGTTGATCTGATCTTGCTATCTTGGTATATTCCGATGATTGCGAATTGAACTAAATGGATTTGTTACATCGGGCTAGATTGATTGGGTAATCTTAGAAATGGTACTTTCTTGCATGGAAGCCAGAACTGTAAAATAGAAAAGTTTCTGCTAGTGCCCCTAATATCTATTGAATTACCACCCGATTCTTTGTTCTTGCTTTCGAATTAGGGTATGAAGTTCAGATATTACCTGCTTTTTTCCTTTGGATTGTATATGTTCTTCTACTGTTGCACTTAAATCTGATTCTGGTAATAAGGAACTTTTATCACTTCTGTTGCGCAGAAAAGTGGAACTAGTTAGCGAGGAGGCCGAGTCATTTAGAGCTAGTCTGGATAAATACATGTCAAGGCATCAGAAGCGAGTACAAGAAGCCAATGAGAGGGCAGAATTACTTGGAAGAGCTGTATGAATTCCCTTCTGAGATTTCAGAAAAACTATCTTTTGTTTCTGTTTGCTTTAAGTTAACTTAACTGCATGATGATTTTCCCTTTGTTTCAGAGTGGTGATTCACATGTTCTAAAGATTTTTGATGAGGAGGCACAAGCTATGGAGTCAGTCCGTAGATCGTCCAGATTACTAGAGGACAGCTTTGCCACTGGAGTTGCCATCCTTTCCAAGTATAGTGAGCAAAGAGATCACTTAAAGGTACCTACTTTTAACATGCAAATTTATAAATCCAACCTTCTTATTTTTGTGCGCTTAAATGTAATAAATCATGAAACAGATGTGTATAAATGAAATACTTTCCTAGTTGGCACAAGATATAGATAGTGCAGGTTCAAGTAAATTTAATTGATAGAATGCCCATCTGAATAGTACTTGACAGGGTTTGAATATTAGGATATTGAATGGCTTCACTGTAAGAGGTCATGAATATAAAATTAGTATTAATCAATTTTACATGAGTTGATAAACGAGTTTAAGATTATCTTGAATTGGTGGAAATTTGTGGGATAGGGTAAAGCTTGAATAATACGATGCATGATTTACTACAGATTTGAACTTAACTAATATAACCAAGAGATTCTAGTATATTTCATGAGAAACAACCAAGCATGAGTATCTACTGTGATATAGTCATGTCTCTTCGAACTTTCTCATAGCTTTAATCATATCAGAGGAAAGTCACTTTTATCATTGAGTCTCTCTCACTAGGGAGCATCCTGTGTGAAGTTTGGCAACTTTAAGATTAGAGAAAGAAAAGAGGGAACACGATTGATTTCAGTCACTCTTACAAAAGATCATTAACTCTGTTACGATTTACATGAATCAGCGAGGGTATTTGATTTCTTCACTTCAGGAGCATGAAAACTTTTTCTTGTTTATATAGAAAAAAAGGAGATCAAAATCTTTTTTTACCCAGTTACACAAATCAGAATTCATGTGGTTAAGTTGTTGCAATTAGGGCACTCGACTTATGATTATTCTTTTTTTGCATTTCAACTAGAAATATGGATGTCATGTAACTGCAGTCAATTAGAGCCTTTTTCCCCTCTCTAAACTATGGCTGTGATTAGAAAGTACTTGAGTGTTTTGTTCAATTGACTTAATAGGATTTTCTACAGCAGCAGTAGGAAAATAGAGCTAGGTTTGGTTATTTACTGGGCACTTTTCATTTTAATTTAATATCAGCACTATATTATGACAATGAGGAATCTGAAATCTCATTACCTAATCATAGTCTGACTCTGACTGAAACATTAGTAGTGCATGAATTCACCGGTGCAAGTCAAGTTCTTATGGTATTTGTTGTTGATGCAGAGAGCTCAAAGGAAAGCACTGGATGTCCTGAACACTTTAGGACTATCAAACTCCCTACTGAGGCTTATAGAGAGGCGGAACCGTGTTGACAAATGGATTAAGTATGCTGGCATGGCTTTAACAGTAGTCGTCCTCATAATGTTCTGGAGGTGGACCAGATGACCTATGCAAAGTCTTGCACGGTGTTGGTAATGACATATATAGCCTTTTTTTTGGGATTTTCTGGTCATCTGGTGCAGTTGAATGAACTTGCTACTGACTAAAATCTGATTCAAAATTGATTTACTGCATCGTTTTTGACATTCTCATATCAGAACTAGTATTTGGATCCTCTTTTAAGAGAGTGTTGAAGGAATTGATAGCTAAAAGCACTTGCACTAAATGTCCGAATTGTGCTGACTGCTGAGTAAAGATTTGTGAACTTATAGTTGTAATTAGTGCCATCTGAGGGATTAATGAGAATTCTTTTTTCTTCTATTTTTAGTCGACCATGAATTACTGACTTACTGTACTTTCGATTTAAGGCTGGCCATTTTTTGATATTCTCTTTCTCGAGATTGTGTTGTGATGAAATTTACCCTTAAGACACGTGAGCTGCTGGATCATACATAAATGTCTGGTCACCAAGTAACATGATTACATGACACAGATACATAATAATATTACAGGTTCCATATTATATATATTAACATTACAGGTTTCATATATGTATTTTTGGAGGTAATATTTCAAAGTGGTGGGCTGAGTTGTAACGTTTCTCATGAATATTTCCTTTATAGGAAATGAAACAATTGGAAGGATTTGAGCACCTAAAAATTGACCAAATCCTAGTAGATCTCCCGCCGGTTTTTTGTTATTTCCGATTCTGTTTTCATAAATCAAACCCATCGCGATTAGCCCAGTATTCTTTAATCTCAATGTTAACCTTGTGCTTGCTTCTCGTTTTGAATTTCTTTGCACAAACAAACAAAGAGCGAGCCAAAGAGGTAAGCAAAGAAAAGTTATACCTTGCACTAAACAAAAGAGCAGATCTAGTACTGATCTACGTTAAATAAACATGTCCGTCTGACGTTTCAAAAGGTAAGTAATCCTAAAGTACATTAACAATACCCATTTAGCATAAACATTACAAATGGCAGGATCTTCAATCAATTCCTAAAAAAAAAATCCATCTTGGGGCAGAGCAGATTCAAACCCAACAAAAAAAAAAACAACATTCTCAAATAATGGAGCAGAGGGGGTGTTGGGTATGTAGGATCTATCTGTAATTTTCAATAGTTGAGGGAGTGTTGCTGTATTTACCCTAAGTCGAGGGAGTATAAGTGTAGTTATCCGATTATTAAATTATTTACATAATTTTGAGCATGTAGTAGGTGTAATCAATTTATAAAGTATCATTTTCTTTTGCCACTCTTTCTCATTTTACAAAATTAAGATATCTACTTAACTGCATGTAAATTAAAAAAATAAAAATAAAATAAACACATTATTTTAGGTATTTTGGAAAATAGACAAGACTTTTTTTAATTTAAACTAAAAATAAAATTATAAAATTGTATTTTCTGTTACGATAAACTTCAATATTCTCAAGATTTGAAGATTTTGAATATGAAACAAACTCTTATCACAAAATCCGTTTTACCCGAGAGTTCATATAGAGTCCTCAAATTCAGTCCAACTACTAATCAGCAAATCAAGCGTGTACGATGACCACGGTCCCAAGTCACGAAGAAACCGGGGAAAACCATTCTCCGGCGGCGTCTGAGGAATCAGCTCCGGCGCCGGCGATGGAAGTAGTTCCGGCTAGACATGTTTTTCCACCTGGATATCGTTTTATGCCTAAAGACGACGAACTCATTACTTACTACTTGAAGAGGAAGATCAACAACGAGCCAATCCCCATTGCTGAGATGAGTGATGTTGAACTGTATAAGCATAGCCCTAAGAAACTATCAGGTTTCTTGTTTCTGGATCATGTTCTTGAATCTAATACGTGTTATGTTAATTTATCGACTTTTGTAAATTTTTTCTCTTTATGATGTGTGCTCATGTTATTAGAGTCATACCCTCGACTTGGAGAGAATGTGTGGTACTTTTTCACTCCAAGAGAACGGAAATATAAAAACGGTTCTCGTCCGAATCGAGCTGCAGGAAACGGCTTTTGGAAAGCTACTGGAGCAGATAAACACGTATATGATGATGAAAATAATTGTGTGGGATATAGGAAGGCTTTGGTGTTTTACGAGAAGAAAGCTGATCCGTCTGGTGACAAAACTGGTGACATGAAAACTAGTGACAAAACTAACTGGATCATGCATGAATACCGAGTAATTGATCAACAAACTTCTACGAATAAAATTAGGAATGCAGATAATGGCATGCGGGTACGTATTAATTTACATATATATATATACACTAAGCTATATACTTCATATTTGATATATAAATTGTAAATATATTCTTTGAAACTCGAAATTATTGAGTCATATAATCTTTAGTGTTTGTTAGTATGTCTTTGGGACGATTTTACGCAAGCATTTACGCAAGCATTGATCTTCTATATTTCGTATTTAATTAATTGTAAATCTTTTTTTACCCATCTTGATCCTTTTTTGTTTTTCTAATTTTGTATATTATTACTTTTTATAGTTGGATGATTGGGTTTTATCTCGTATTTACGAGAAAGCTGTGAAGCCCGAAAAAATTCAGAAAAAGGTTGAAGCAGAAAGAGATGTTATAGAAGCAGGGGTATTAGAAGCAGAAGCTGGTGCTATTGTTAATGTTGCAGCTGGGGTTGAGGTTAATAATCCTTCACCAGTAACAGAAGAATCTGATACTCCCACAGTTGATAGCCCTGTTGATCAAAACCCTACTGAAAATCAGTTTCAAAATATTCCAGAAAAAGTCGAGCATGACCACATGAGTTTTGACCCCCATATGTGTTTTGAAGATCATCATATGATCTTACACGAGTTTCTTGAGCCACCGCGGGTTGAAATTGAATATCTGCCGGCTTATGATTTTGGGATGAACAATCTGACGGAATGTCAATTAATCAACACTGATTTCTTTAACTTGGATATAAAAAATAATCAGTTTACATCACCTTCATATAATTTTGTTGGTCATCCTACAAGCACTTCGACAAGTGCTTTTCACGACGGTGTTTTTCATGACGGCTCTTCTTCAAGTTCTTTTCATGCCGCCCCTTCCACAAATGCTTTTGCTGATGATCCCGCTGCAGGTGCATCAATGAGTTTTGCTGATTCGCTAATAAAGTCTGAGGATTGTAATTCTGATGTTCGCCCCACCAAGAAGACGAGGCGTTAGTTGTTGTTAATTAATTACTACAGAGTTTCAAATTTGAAGTAAAGCTATACTTCTTGCCAAGTGTCTATAAGTCGTGTGTTTCAGTTAACTTCCTAAGTTTTAGTTTTAAACATCCTGAGGTTTGAGTTTTAATAGTTGGAATTAAATTTCTATATCTTTTAATTGTATTTCTTGAATAGTTATTATTGTGAGATGATTTCCCCAAGTAGGGATTCTATGCACATTTTTGTGCAGTATGTAATTATACTAGCTTTCCTTTGCATTAAATGCATGGTTTTTTGGAGGGCAAATTCTAGTTCAAATTCGATGTGACATGACATTCAATCAATTATATAGTAAGTGTATTATACTTATTTTAATTGACTACACAAACCGTTTTGGTTCAATTTGCATTGTCTAAAACCACTTATAAGATGTCTAATTTAAATTTTTTTAAAATGAGAACATATATGCATGAATAATAACCTTAATTTTTTTTTACTTTGCAATTTTTTATTAAGAATTAATTTTATTTTATTTAATATTATTATATAAAATAAAACTTGTAATATATGTTCTCATTTGGGAAAATTGCATTTCTCGTCCTGTAGGTTTGCATTAGTGTGAAAAATGGTACACTAGTTTGTAAATGTTGGAATTATAGTCTTGTAGGTTTTAAAAAGTAGCAATTTAAAGATAAATTTCACCTAAATTATGTTGGAATTATAGTCTTGTAGATTTTAAAAAGTAGCAATTTAAGGATAAATTTCACCTAAATTCACTTTGACCCGCCGAAAATTATGCCGTGGTGTATTTTTCAATTTTTCAGCCAAAATTGATGATTTGACTGCCACATCATCAGTTTTGTTAAATTTTCCATTATGAAATATAATAGCTCATTCCCTGTTTGGATGGTAATTTTGATGTATAGCGTTAGTTAAATTTGATTTTTATTTTAAAAGAAAAGGTTTAGATTGTGTTATATTGACTCTTTCTTCTTGTGACAGTGTGGGGCATAAAGTACGTCATTGAATGCTAAATTTGCCGTGTTGTTTGAGACTCTTTTCATATGAACTCAAAATACCTAAGATTTTAGAGAAATAATAGAAAGGGTTATGGACATATAATTTTATTTCGTATAGATGTACATAAAAAAATTATAAAAGAATATTCTCATATTACTTACAAGTTTAATCAAAATGTTATTCGAAAAATAAGAAATATGTTGTTTTTATTTTACGAAAGTTCAACTCTATATAATAAGTTAGTGGGAATTTTTTTTAATCTTTTTGATTTTTTGCAAATTACTTCCTCACTTTTTTTTTCGACAAATTACCTCCCCA
The DNA here is from genome assembly GCA_958496215.1 of Verbena officinalis. Taxonomy (NCBI): domain Eukaryota; kingdom Viridiplantae; phylum Streptophyta; class Magnoliopsida; order Lamiales; family Verbenaceae; genus Verbena; species Verbena officinalis. The sequence continues at coordinate 28,353,657 of OY292390.1, read as the reverse complement.
TCTATACGAAAATTACAAGTTGCCTCCTAAAACAAAAATTTGGTAGAATATTCCGTCAAGATACCTTCTCATGAAATGCACGTGACTTTCTTAAGAGTAAAATCGTCTTTTAAACCTCGATCTGACCCTATATACCTGCCCCAAACAACGGCTCTTTTTCGACAGAAGCTAGAGAATTTCCCAAATTCCCGGGAAGTTAATTTGCCGTCGAAGAGATTATTGTTGAGAAAAATTGCATGCCTAGAGAGCTGTGTAAGCCCTGTATAGGTTTGAAGCGGCGAGGGTGGTAGGGGTGATGCGCGGGTTGATTCCTCCGCCGACCCAGACGCCACCGCTTCTGCAGCCGCCGACAACGACTGCTGCAGCTTGTGCGACCATAATAGGTTGCTGCATTGATGGGTGAAGAATTGAAGATGATGGGATTAATGTGATTTTTCTTTTTGGGTCAGGCGCGGGTCGGGCAGGTATATAGGGTCGGGTCGAGGCTTAAAAGACGATTTTATCCTTAAAAAAGTCACGTGTATCTCACAAGATGGCATCTTAACGGAATATTTTATCGGATTTTGGTTTTAGGAGGCAACTTTTAATTTTCGCATAGGTGAGGCAATTTGTCGGAAAAAAAGATTAGGATGTAATTTGCAAAAAATCGAAAAGATCTGGAGGTAATTTTTTTTTTCCTAAGTTAGTTTCGTGAAGCTGTTAGAAGTTGGGCAGGAGGTGATATAAGCTTTCAGCATTCTTTTACTTCGGAAAAGCAGAAGCGAGCTATTGAAAAAGAAAAGCTAAAAGCTGCAAATTGAATTCAATCGAGTTTTTAGATATTTTGTTGGGCTGCTGTGGAGTTTAGTCGTAGCAGCTGGGGTTTATAAGAAGAAAATTGGGGTTGGTAATAGGAGGTGGATTAAGAAAATTTGGTCATCGTTGAAGAAAAGCTGGTTAGTGTTTTTTTTTAATTGAGGTAGATTAATGATGTGGCAGCCAAATCATCAATTTTGGCCGGAAAATTGAAAATTATGCCACATCATAATTTCTGGTAGGTCAAAGTCAATGCAGATAAAATTTGTTCTTAAATTGCCAATTTTAAACTTACAAGACTATAATTCCAACATTTACAAACTAATGTATCACTTTTCACATTAATGCAATCCTACATGACGAAAAAGGCATTTTTCCCTTCTCATTTTACCAATGGCTTTGCGATGACATGTAACCGTTGATAAATATTTTTATTTAGCATTCATATTTGCGATACCTTTGCAACGACTTATTGTTGTTGGTAATATTTTTTCAAATTTATTTTATTTATTGTTAGATTTACCAACGGTTTTGCAACGACTTATACTCGTTGGTAAATATTTTTATTGAATATTGATATTTGCGACACCTTTGCAACGACTTATTATTGTCGGTAACAAATTTATTTTATTTAATATTGAAATTTGCAACTCTGTAGCGACGACTTTGTCGTTGGTAATCTTTTATTTAATATTAATTTTACTAGTTTCTGTTGGGATGGCGTCGCTACCTCGTTGGAAATTTGCGAGGCTTTTGCAATGTGCCGTTGGTTTTTGACAATTTTCTCGTAGTGAACATGAAGATATTTCATATATGTCAAGAGAGCAATCTGCATTCTCTTGATGATTGAGCTAATTATGGGATTTATCTAATTCTTATATATTCATCGCATTTTCTATTTCTATATAACGATTATGTTTGTTTTGTACATTACTAAATTTATAAAACAAAATCACTTTTCTTATTTGGCTCACTACCCTTATATCTGAAAAAAAAATTAGCCACTATATATTATATAGTATTATCGAGAAATGAAATACATTTATATGCTACTTTATATACGTACTTATATGGTTTATTTCAATATTATCCGAATTAGTTTAGGTTAAGATAAGCATCAAATATCAAATTTTTGAGGAATTAAGCATTATAAATTCGGAAAAAGAAAAAGAAATATACACGTCTTGATCTTAAAAAATCCAGTTATTCAGTTAGAGTTCTAAACGAATTCAACTTAATCATCAAATCCTATATTAATTCAAAATAACAAATTCAATTCTCTATATAAAACTTAATCAGTCTGATATCAACAATTCCAGGCGAATTATACGGGCACATTGTCTTCTTCCTATAACAGCTAGCAGTACAAACTCCGGCGGGCGGCGGCGGCGACAGCAATGGCTGTATTCCCACTAGGTTTTCGTTTTGTTCCGAAGGATGATGAGCTTATTTACTACTTGAACAAGAGAATCAAAGACGAACCCATCCCTCATAATGAAATTCGTGATGCTAAAGTTTACGGAGATAGTCCAAAGGATCTGATTCAAATTAAGTACTTATTACTTAACTTAATTACGATTAGGTTTTAAGTGATATATCTCATAATGTTTCGTTTTCAAAATTTACAGAGATATTCCCAGATGAAGAGAAGGAGAACTATTATTTTTTCAGCTCGAGGGACCGAAAGTATAAGAACGGAACGAGGCCGGATCGGAAAGCCGGCAACGGATATTGGAAGGCAAGCAGCAAAGATAAAGAGATAAGAAGTGGAGGGAGGATTGTGGGATATAAAAAGGTATTGGTTTATCTTCAAGAAAAATCTCCCCTTGGAGTGAAAACCAACTGGATCATGCATGAGTATACAGTAAAGAAGTCCCCGAAACCCAAAAATACCAATGCCGCCTGTGGCATGAGGGTAAGTATAATCTATATTATCTTGTTTATTGTTAATATAATATGTCTGTTGCACGAATACGAATACACTGATACGATGAATTCAGTTAAAATTTGAGGAATAATTATGAAACATTCGCCTTCACCGCTGAAGCTAGCCTTATAAGTTAAAACCTTAGGAGTAGCCCTGGGTTTTCAAGTTTTAGGCAGTTTATATTTACACATTCAAACTTTGAAACTGTATACTACTATTCTTTTTGGCGTTTCTTTACTTACTACGATTTAACTTTTCCAGTTAGACGATTTCGTTTTATGCCGTATTTATGAGAAGCTTCCAAGAAAATCCGACAGGAAACAAGAACAGTCCAATAATCAGCCTGTTGATGATCAATATATTGAAGAAGCAGAAGAACATAGTGCAACTGCAACCAACACATATTTGGCATCGGCATTGGCACCGGAACAGATGCCGATGGCGTATTATGTCAACAGTTCAGAGCATTTATTGGTGCACAACAATCACACGACTTCATTAACTAATTATCAGGCACCGGAACAGATGCCGGCTGCGTATCTTGCCGACAGTTCCGGGAATTTCTTGGTCGGCAATGATCAAACAACTTCATCAATTAATTATCAGGAACCGGCGGCATATCATGCCAACTGTTCAGGGGTGGGCAACAATCACACGACTTCATCAATTAATTATCAGGCATCGGAACAGATGCCGGCGGCGTATCATTCCGACAGTTATGATCAAACGACTACATCAATTAATTATCAGGCACCAGAACAGATGTTGGTGGCGTATCATGCCAACAGTTCCGAGCATTTATTTGTCGGCAACAATTACACGACTTCATTAATTAATTATCAGGCACCGGAACAAACACCGGCAGTGGCATACCACGGCGGCGCGTATAAGCAAGCTTGGGCTGGCAATGGCTATGGAAGTACAAGTGCTCCAGTTAATTGTTATGGAGAGAACATAATGAACTTTGGCAACGACTTTGGAAGTACTTTTAATAATGACCATGATCAGAAGTACAGAGAGGCTATAATGAATGATAGGGTCACTAGCGCGGCGGCGACATGGAGTCATGAGATGGCGATGTCGTCATCGGAAATTCTACCACCAAACTGTGATATTTTTCAATCTGATGATCCAAATGAACTTTTACTTATTGCGGATTTCCCCCAAAATCTCACGTTACCTCTTGATTGCATTTTTCCTGGTGCGGAAAATTTTGTCCATAGTCTAGAGCAGCAGGAGGTAAACTGCGATAAGATGCAAGCGATAAATAGTAATCTGCAATGAGTGAAAGTTCAAGCGGCCAAGTGTATATACTTTTTGGAGAGTAAAATCTTTTTATCCCTAGAGAAAAAAAGAAAAAAAGTTAAGTTATTGTCTTTTATTTTATAGTAAATCGACTTGAGCAGCATTTTTGTTTCCTATATGGAAGATATTGTGTTGTCCTTTTTTATTTACACTTGTTATGCTAATTCTCTAGCTCGCATGATGATTGTACAATATATTTTGGGCCTAATTTGTTGAGCTTAGAACAGAAAAAAAATTCATATATTTTCACCTCAAATCCTAAATTAAGTAAGGAGTCATGATTTTCGGACGAATATGGGTCCTGTAAGGAGGGGACTCCTGTGCCAGGTCTGAATTTGGCTAGTATTTATCACATTGTTTCAAACATAGTCATATTGGCAAAGTCCACATCCAGTACATATCAAGTTTTTCTCTGTACGTTTGGATTTTATTTTTTATATACACCCAATGGCTTAGATTGATTTATCCACAATTTGTATTTGAATTTTTTTTATTAACATTTATAAAATATGGAGAGATCTAGACCATTGGGTGCATGGCTCATCGTCTCGATGAGACGAAAACAATGGTACTAAAAAACTAACGGAACTGATTAACAATTAACCGGTCAAGAGACCGAGATGTAAAAAAATAAAACTAGAGGAACTTAGATGTAAATATAACAAATGTCGGGAACCCCAATATAATTTGCCCAAATAATTATTAGATACACTGAAACATAAAGATTGGTTTAATTTTCTATATTCAAAGGATTTAAAAGTTTATTGAAATTTTGAAATTTTCACTAGTTGATAATGCTATTCTCCAACTTGCTCATGAGATGAACTACCTGACTTCAGTGTGTGGTGCAATTCCTTTTGAAAATCTATATATCCATTAGTTAAGGAATAAATAATAATGAGAGAACGAAGAAAGAAAATTTCGGATTATTGTATATATTTTCCACGTTGAAGTTGATTTTAACTACTTTAAATAAATTTTCTATTAATAATTTTTTTAAAAATTCTAAACTTACATATACCTCAGTCCATTCATTTTCACGGACTAAAATATAATTCCACATCCTCTTGAGATCTAGCAATTTCCATAACTACTTGCATTATTTATTAATCAACTAACAAATATTTATAAAGGAGTGTATAAGATAAAATTTCATCTCATCAGACAGGTGAAAGCAACTACATTGTATAATTTGCCTGCTAAGAAATAAGACGCATATATCTCTTCGTACTGGTGCTGAAGTTTGTAATGATTCTTGAAATCCTTTGCCAATTTCAAAACAAAAGGTTGAATACTTAATCATTTATAATGTACGAACACTCCTAAAAATCATATCCTGCCATGTCGTGTCATATCGGACACCGTGTTGAACACTCGTGTCGGATACTTCTCTAGTGTAAAATGTCAAAAAAAATATGTGTCGCCGTATCTGTGTCGTGTCTGTATCGTCATATCCGTGTCCGTGTTTCATAGTTAATCATACCTTTCAGAGAGCACTTGAATGAATCTTACTGCCATCTTCAGGGCCTTTCCAAGTAATTAAAGAAACCATAAAATTCAACAAGCATAAAGAACTTGACCGGTGTAATATATAATAGGAAGTTGTTTGCATTTATTTCATGCATATTGGATACACTTACACAAGAGGTAACCACAGGCACAGGTGGTGGTGAACTGGTGATTGCTCTTCCTTCCAGTTCTCGCCAACTCATTTCACCATTCAGAACAATTTCTTAACTTCACTTTGCATGCGTCCTATTGAAACCCTGAAATTTGTGAAACTTGGAAGACATAGTTTCTCAGAAGTTGTTTACAATTTGTGAGTAAGGGCGTCAGCATCTCTAGAAAGTAAGAATTCCCACAGGGTACATTTAGCAACCTTTAATATGTAATTGCACAGTCAAACCCACTGACCAACAGCATTTTGCTAAGCATAAGACCTACAACTTCCATTGTACGTGACTAAGAGGAAGAGATATACTCTTGTGAGCATATAAATTGTGTACTAAACAGATGAATCTGCAATTAGAGAGAGAAGAATCAAATGGATTCCATCATAAAGTCGATGGGCGGGTGAAATTCGGCTCTTATATATAAGTAGAAAAATAACATAAATGGTTATCTAACAACTTGATGATGAACTTTAGATGTAACATAAAAATCATTGGGCGGGCGAAAGTACAGTAATTCTTTATGAAGTTTACATGTAACTGAGAATTCATTCCTTAATGACATTCCACAAACAAATGAATTCCTATTATTCAAAAATTTCATGAAAGAGTTCACTAATACCCAATCAAAGAAAGAGAAAACAAAAAACAAGTCCTCATCGTCTCCACAAGCAAGAACAGAAAAGGCGCAAGATGGAAGCGAAGATCAGTGAAGATACATAGGGATCTTAATGCGAATAAAAAGCATACTCATAACATAAGAAATCACGACAAACGCAATTCCAGCTGTGGCGTACGGCACCTTCACACTCTTGGCCCTATTTTTGTCCATCGCCAGATCCAACATCACAATCCCAAGCCCACCAAGCACGAACATGAACCCAGACGACAGACCTTCTATAATGTACTGCCCGTTGACGCGACCCGGCATGAATACAACGGGTCGGACCGCCCCGGTGGACCTGTCCTGTGTGGATCCGATGCCTGGTGGTTCGACGATGACATCGTATATGATGCCGGAGACGACCATGAAATAGGTGAGGAGAATGAGGGCATAGACGGTCATCGGAGAGGGGAGAGTGAAGGAAGGCAGCTTCAGGCGGAGCCGCGGCGCCCGGAGAAAGGAGAATGGGAGGATACGGATGGTGTGGAAGAGCGGGTCGATGGAGTTGGAAGATGGGTCGGGCCGAGCTGCACTGGGACTGCTGGCGGACATTTTCGCTGTTCGATCGGTATGTTTCACTCTAATTTACGTGATTGATCGAAGGAAGAGCAGATCTAGGGTTTTAGGTTAGAAAGAGAAAGAGAGAGAGGAAAATTAGGTTTAGAGAGAGAAAGAATAATGAATTGTATCAAGTAAAAAAGCGTGTTTCATCTAGGGCTGGCAAAATGGGCTGAGTTAGGTTAGTATTTTTTAAGTGGGTTTTAAGTGGGTCGGGTTTAAGTGAGTTTGAAATATAATGGTTTAAGATGAGTTTAAGATAGGCTTTAAATGGGCTTTCAATTGACTCATATTTTAATCATCAAATTACTATTGTACCCTTACTTAATATTTTTTATAAAAGTTTAAAATGTGTTTTAAGGGTAGTTTAGGCATTTTATAATATATTGAGTAAAAAATAATTTTATTTTTTTATCAAACCTATTAAAAATCCAATTCAACCCATTAAAAACTCGTCTACAACCCAATCAAACTATAACCCATATAATTGAGCTCATGTTAAATCTATCTCATTTGAACCCAACCCAAATCCAGCCCAACTCGTCCAATTGCTAGGCCTAGTTTCATCTATACAGAAGGGAAAACGCTTCTAGGAAGAAATAAAAGAAATAATTACAATAATAATGAAATATGGACTATTCAATTTGCCATCCTAAGTAATTTGATAGAGAGAATTTGAACAATTTACATCCCTATTTCAACTAGTATGGTAGTATAGTTGAAATGTCGAATTGGTAAATTAATGAAGTGGGAAGCTATATGTGATACTCGGATACAAATACATATGATATGATAATGATATGATACAAATAGAAACAGGGCGCGATAAAGATTCTTTTAAGTGATAGTTCATTGCATTTTCCCAAAAAAAGACATGGACTCTTGTAGAATAACACAAGGCTAAAAATAGTAGTTTTGTGGATAAATTAGTGATATTCAACAGAAACTTACAAATTAGATACAAACATATATATTTGGGCGTGTGATGCATGCAAAACCAAATACGCGTATAATAAGTATAATAATTAATGTATAATCCGTACATGTACGTAGCTGAAAAAACCTCAGAATATTAATGAAATTATAGAATTGAGATTTAATTTCGGTAGTAATATATACTTGATATTCTTTTTAGCCCCTTGATACATAATAAATAAGAATATTCGACGTTGATCCTGATAATAACAACAAACAACACAATAAATAAGAACCGTTGGTCGTTGGATTTATTTTGATCGGGTAATTTATTCTTCATAATTCCAAATAAATTAAAAGAAAGATCAATTTTATAAAAATATATATATGACGTGTTGTTTAATTTATAAGGAAGAAAAATATAAAAAAGTAGATGGCAAGCGTCAGTTCGGTTCGAATTTATGTTACTGTCCGGAGCAATGCTAAAACAAAGTTAATTAATTGTACAACGCTTGGGTGACATAGTATATTCTACAAAATATGTTGATAGTATATACTAACATAAACATTTGTTTCATAATTATAAATTAGTTGATTGTAAATAAAAGTATAAAACTAATGATCAGGATATATTTTAAAGAACATACGTCAACTTACTAAAAATAGCTAAATTCATATATAAAAATTTCCATTTCTCAGCAGCTAAGCCTAATAAACCAATAAAATAGTGGAAATTAAAACAGTGGTGTACCGGTGTCTTTGTTTGTAATCTGATTAACCATGACATAAACAATTAGTAGCAGGACTGAGCTAGCAAAGTGACACTAGCATTTCCCTCACAAAAACCAAATCTTCCAATGAACATAGACATACCTCTCATCATTAGGTGAGGAATTTAAGCGCCTAAATTATGAAAAAGGGAAAATTAAACTAAAAAAATATTGCAGTTTTAATGCATCACTGCATGCAATATTGCAGCTGTCTTTTTGGCTGTGACTTTAACTCAAAATTAAGCCATTTTCTGGTGTTTTCTGCTCTAGCTCCCTATTCTTACTTCCCAGTCGGTGTTGAGTTGTATAATATATAGTACTGGTTGATAATGCAGACAAATTGAGAAACTTGCTTTTAAACATATATATTTATAAAGGGTACTCAGGAAAAATATTGGAATATACGACAAATTAGATACTTCAAGAAATTAGGGAGAAGAGAAGATCAGAGCAATGGCAGTTGATCTGAGGCAAGTAATGGGTGCTTTTCTTACATTTTCCATGTTCATAATGCTTGGAAACATGATCAAGAAAGACCATATCGATCCGTTTCTGGTAAGTTTATTATTACTTGTTAATTTTGCTTTTACTCTTCATTTTACTTTTCTGCGTTTGAACAATTTGTTGCAGAGCCTCCTGAAGGAAGATCAAAGACATAGATGTGATAACTGTGTTTTTAATAATCAGAATTTATCATGATTTCTTGATTTTAGTTATTCTGATATATTAAGGAAGGAACAAAAAATTAAAATATTAATTATGAGAATTCTATTTTTGGTATATATTAGCGGTTTGGAGTAGTCTAGCTTCTTCTTCCCTGATTTTTTTTTTTAAAGAACTCGATAACATCTAAATTGTTTTATTTTAGCTAAGAATAACTTTATGAGCTCAAGACTTAACGTTTTAATTGCTAAATCTTTTAGCACCTGGTAAGTTGTGCAAGAACCAATGTGAGTTGTAGAAATACTGTCAAGTATGTATCAACTACAATACCCATGTTAAATGCTAATTAATACATCAGGAATATTTTTCTTGACCGATATGACATACATATGTTAAAATATAGGGTCAATTACACAAGAACCCCTGCGGTTTGCGCCTTCTACAATTTCACTATCGGATTGCAACCTTACACGTACGCCCTGGGGGTGTTTGTAAGGTTTCTCAGAGGGTATTATATATACATTTTCATGTTTAAATGGGGTATTTGTAATTTGTAAGGTTTCATGATTTTTTGGGATTTTTAAGCAAATTTCAAGGGGTCTTGTGTAATTATCCCTAAAATATATCTAAACATATGAGCTTGTATCTCATACTCTTACTCATTATGTATCTTGACATTTTTGAAGCAATCCTTAACTACAGTTGTAGTATTTACTGGTGAGCAATCTGTGAGTACCATCAAATATAATAATAATATTACATTGTGTAGTAAATGCATATTTTTCACTATAGGCTTTCATTTTAATTTTTGTTTCAAGGAACCCTTGCCAGCGTCACCTATAGTGAAATACACTAAGATTTCAAGACCAGAAGAGCACAGACAGCTGATAGAAGTTAATATTGACCCTTGGATGGATACAATCGAACCTGCAAAACCATGCTGGAAAAAACCTTCATCAAGTAAGCCAGATGGTGTGTGTATTTAGGGCTAGTTACAAAAATCCCCCTGAGGTTTACGCCATTTACGAAAAACACTCTGAAACCTTGTAACCTTACATTTACCCCCCTGAGAGGGGGTACTTGTAAAGTTTTTCAGGGGAATATTTGTAAGGTTTCACTTACATTTTTATATTTTAGGGGGCTATTGTGTATGGTTTTCAGGTTTGGATGGTGATTTGGATTTTAAAGCGAACATATGTTGAGAATGTCTGCCTTTTCTTTTTCTTTTTGGCCTCAGCCCTCAGGGTTTAATATGTTTTCTGTTCTTGTATGCAGAAGGAAAAGTGCACTCAAATGGTTATATCTTCTTCTCATTGACTCAAGGCCCTGAATTTCATGCTATACAGGTTTCACTCCAATTTTCCTTGATCTAAGAGAAATATTCTATTTCCAATCATTATTGTTAATGATTAATAGTTGTGAATCTTAGGTAGCAAATGCTGTGGCTGTGGCCAGACAACTTGGAGCAACACTTGCAATTCCTGATATCAGGGGAACCAAAGTTGGAGGGAAAAGGTAACCATATATAAATCTCAATATAATATATGCAAGAATAATAGAATCATATACCATACAACACAGACTGAGTTTGTGGGAAGAGCCTCAGGTTCGATCCCCACTAAATACATTTGTTGGGAGGAGTGAAGAGTCTTAACTGTGACTAAGCCCCAAACTGGATTAAGGGTCCTCAATGTAGGATCGGTAATTTACACCCAAAAAAAATATATATATATACCATACAACAAATATTCATATATAAAGTGTTTGATGCAGCTTACCACCTTCTGAATCATTTTCCTGTCAAAAAGTGTTTCATGCGACACTTTCTCCGGCACATGTGGTCACTGAAATGACACTTTTTGGTATGAAAAATGAAGACAGATGGTAACTTCAAATGTCAACCAATAAAAGTTGAAACACTAAATGGTAAAGTGCCAAAAAGGGATTGCTTCGAATGCTAAAGTGTTTATTTCCCTAATATAACCCTTGTTTTCTGAAGATTTCAGTTAAAAAAATGACATCTCGGATTATTTCCAGGATCTTTGGAGAAATCTATGATGTTGACAGGTTCGTGACAAGCCTTAATGGAGTGGTACAAGTTGACAAGAATCCACCAGCTGAATTATCAAATGGGATGCTTCCCATTGTGAGGATCCCCAATAGAGTTACGAACGATTTTATATCATCAAAAATTGAGCCCATTTTTCAGAAAACGAGAGGTTTGAAGATTTTTACTAACTCTAATGGCACAACTACATACTTGAGAAGAAAAGAAAAGAAGTTAACAAATGATTATGAGTGCGTGGCAATGTATGAAAGTCTGAAACTGCAAACAGAATTGCAGGAATTGGTTGGTTCAATGGTTGGGACATTAAGAAGCCTTAGCCAGAAAACGCAAGGCCGTTTTGTTGCTGTGGATTTAAAAGTCGATGTGTTGGAGAAAAAATTCTGCAGAGAGAGTGATAGAGTGAGTAAAAGGTGTTATAATGCTGAAGAAATTGGAGAGTTTCTGAAGAGGATTGGGTTCCGGAAAGAGACAACTATATACTTGACTCAAACAGGATGGCAAAACAGTCTCCATGGATTGAGAAATTTTTTCTCCAATACTTTTACCAAGGTAGAAAAACAAAGGGTGAATTACATACAGTGCCCCTAAGGTTTGTCTATATTACAAATTACCCCCTCTATATTAAAAAATTACATAAAAATCGAGGTTTCAAATAATTAAAAAAATATAAAAGCTTTTAGGGTTCAACCACTTTTATGTTATGTTTTTTAATTCCCAGAATACCTCTTTGCCTTAATTTCATATTTTTTATGACAGTTTTGCACTCAGGGGGTATTTTGTTATTACTTAAATTAAGGGTCGTATTGATATTTTGTATAAAGTACTGTTTTTTTTTTTAAGTTTTTGAGAATTGGCAAATATATCCGTTTACGGACATTAGGGGCATGATCTTTTTACACACTTTTTATAAGATTTTTGTAATTGAAAACTCAGGGGTTTTATGTTTTTGGAAACATAGGGGGTATATTGTAATATTGTCAAACTTTAGGGGTATTGTATGATCAAGAAATCCATCATTCAGTTCGTGAATCTATAAATTATGCAATTGAGCTTGATTTGTTGTCTTTGTCTTGAACAGGATGCAATAATGCCAGCTGATCTTAAGGCGAAATTCATGATGAATGAAGAAAGTCAAAAATATGAGAAATACATTGATTTTTACATGTGCACACAAGGCGATGTGTTTGTTCCAGCTTATCCAAGCAGATTTTATGCTAGTGTTGTGGGGAAAAGAATTGCTGATGGAAGCACAAAAGTACTTCTTCCAGCAAAGAACATTTCTGCTTCTGCTTCTGCAACTAATTATACATCCCCGTACATAGCAAAAAGAAATCACTTTGCATATTCGTGCTTCTGTTGAAGAACTTGTATGAACTGTATGTAACATATCTGTTGTTGTGGCTGTTGTACTCTCTCCAAGTATAGATATTTTAGTTTCGAACAATAAATAAAGAAAGCTTCTGAAGCTTTGTTTAGGTTTACTCTTCTGTATTAAATGTGTCTATTTTATATTGTCAATCTTATCTGACTGACATATACTATACTAGGGATTCTCAATTTATCATATCTCTACTGATAACTATACAAAACTACACTTAACAGGTAAAGATAGCATGTACCAAACACACAAGCATGATAAGCAAAGAGTTAAGTGTCAACTACGAAAAGTTAAGGCCATAATATCTACTAATTGGCTTATTTACAAAAGGCATCTTAAGTCTTATCCCATGAATATACATCAAAGTACTAATAGTCCTCAGCCTAGTTCCAGTACCAACGTGTAGCTGAATTAAAATTTGATATACCAGTGGTTGTCGCAGAGATCTGCCGCCTGCAAGTAGAGACATCATCATCATCATCACGTTAAAAGACAAAAATATGTTCCTTTAATTTGCACAAACACACAGAGAAAGACAGATAACAAATTGTTATCTTTAGAAGTTATTTGAACATTTTACAATCGTGTAGAGCTGAATGATCTTGAGAATTAACTTCTATTATTGGATCAAACTGTTTACACAAATTTTCTTTAATTTGCAATAAATAATCACAAGAAAAGAAAATATGAAAACAAAGATAATATTTTATTTAAAATATATGAAAAAGGTTACAATCTCTAATATTCCTTTGATTCTTCTCTACAAAGATTTGAGTTTTGATTCGAGAGCTTGAAGCTTGTTCTCGAATCGGTTGTGACGTATTTCCTAGGCTTTGGCTTGTTGGAGAAATCACGAATTTGCTTGAAAGGAATTTGGCCTTCAAGAATCTGAGGATTTGGGCCTTGAAGAAGATGTTGGACCGTTGAGGCGGTAGTACTTCGTCTTGGCAAAAGCCCGGAAATTTGAGAGCTTGGAGACTTAAATTCTCCTTCTTGAATTCTTTATCTTTTGATTGTGCCTCATCCTTTATCGAACCCAATGACCTCTTATTTATAGGCGTAAGTTGGAGCTTTCGACTTCATGGGCTTGAACTTGGGCTTGAATATGAGGACAATTTAAGTGGTTTTATTCTTCACATGCCTATTTTCTTAGCCCATTTAAGTAACCCAAAATAAATAAATTATATTTATTTATGGATTAATTTATTTTAGAAGCCCAAATTTCGTATGGACTTGAAATTGATATTCATAACTAATAGTCAATTATTTGGCCATTAATTAATAATTTTATCTCAAATTTTTTACATCAATAAATGCTCCCACTTCAAGGTTCGACGAAAAGCGTGTCAAACATTTGCCAGAGTGGGGAGTTGAAGTACTTGAATCTTTTTTTTCCTCTTTTTTTTTGGTTTAGCTTCATGGGCCCACGAGTATTTCAATTCAATGGGCCATAATTTGCCATTCAATTTTGCAATTGAAAGACCAACTTTATGTTCTTAAATCACGGACACATCAGCAGCAATTTGGCAATTAGTCGCCTTTAGACCTTGGAAAGTTCCACCCAATTTCAATCATGAAACTAAGAGTCCCCTCTGGCAATTTTCGAGAGTGAAATTCGTATCAGAATACACGGCAATCGCGTATCGGTATTTCCTTTTTAACAAAATTTCAATCTCTTATTTTCGGCCATAATTCTTGATAAAAAATTCGTGCTTTTATAATATATATATATATATAAACTTAAATATATAAAAGCTACATATTCCCGATCATTATTCTACAAAAAAAAAATATATGTACAATTACATGTTTGATGCACTGGCGTAGCCACATTGAAACCAGGGATTCAAGTGACACCAATCAAATTTTGAAAATCTCACTAGAATATATATACATACACATGTATATATGATTAATTTGTGTACTTTTTTCTTCATTGACCCCACTCATATAACTAAGAAATAATAGGATTGGGGGTCAAAAAAGTAAAAAAACTTGATAAAAAGGAAACTTGTATTTAATTGTAACAACAAGGGCCCCACAACCATATATAATAATCAAATATATATATATGAAAATGTATGAGTAAAATGTTTTAGGAAACATGTTTATGTGGCAATGAAGTGGATAAGTTAGAATTGATTCATTTTGCCATGTAAATTGTTTCTATAATTAATTTAGTTAATTAATATTTTTATAACTTACATATGTATTTATTGACTTTCCATACTTTTGTTTATATCAATTATCAAAAAATTTGTAACTCATATTTAATTATATAACTATATAACTACTTTATATAATATTAAAGTTGATTTTTTTTAAATATGGTTTTAAGTAAATTTTAACCAGCTTTAGAGTTATCCATTTGGTATTGAATGTTCGTTAATAAAAATAAAGACAAAATAATGTATTCAATATATCCATTAAAATATTATATTTAATATTTTAATTTCTAACAAATATTTTTGATATAGCAAATTCAAATGAAAAATTATCTAACTAAAGTAAGAATTTTTTTTAAATATAAGTTTAAATAAATTTTATTATTATTTTAATAATATAAAATTAATAAACAATTAATTTTCTTGAAATTTTTTTTTCTAAATACACGTATCTCATGTTCATTTTGTGGTAGAAAAGTTATATTTATTTCAATGTAAATAAATTTCTTAAATTATTATATTTGAGTATTAATATTTTTCATAATATAAAAGAAATTTCAATAATGAAATGAATATTATTATGACTCAATAACGAAACAATAACAAATTATTTAATAAAAAAATAATATAAAGTATAATAAACAACTATTTTTTCGACCAAAGAGACAAAGAGATTCCAATCATTATTTATATGCATGGTCTATTATTAAATATTGTTTTAGTATTTTAATTATCATTTTAATATTTCTATAACTGTCATGATATTCCTTCTCTATATATGTATAAATATATATTCTCTCTATTATAAATATAAAATCAGTACTTTGTCATAAAAATATCATATTACTATTTTTATACATTTAAAATGAGTTTTTTATATACAAAATTCCTGATTATTTTATAAAATGAATTACTTTGGTGTGTACGCTTCAAATTCTGAATTAATAATTTTTGACATATTGTTAATAATCATATAAAAAAATATAATATAATTTATTTAATAATATATATTTTATAAATAAATTACCCCATGCAACGCAGGGGTTAAAAATCTAGTTTATGTATAAATATATATATATATATATATATATATATATATATATATATATATATATATATATATATATATATTTATTTTGTACTCTCTCTTTCCTTCTAAGTGTCTTTATCTTTATCTTTCTCTCTTATTAGTTTTTAATGCCTTTTCAATTTCTTTTTAAATAGAAACAAAACCACTCTTTCCATCTTTACTTTTTTTTAACCAACAAGCACAGTAGAGTTTTTAACTTAATAGACATATAATTTACTAACAAAAAACTTAATAGTTTATATACACAGTCAGCAGACAAGTTACAAGAACAAAATATTTTTTCTCAAACAAATTACTCTACATAAAGTTTTGATTTTATACTCTTATACAAAGCCACTAAATTCAAGAAAAAACAAAAAGTTTGATAAATTTTCTATTTCAAAATATTATTATATGGTTTTCACCTTTTATGTATTTTATATTAAAAATTTAATAATCTTATTTAGCTTTCTTTTTTAAAAAACAAAAAATATATATGATGGCCTTATTATGGATGGTCCCCGAAATACCTTCAGAGGTGGGGGCGGTCTTAAAAAAAATTATACATTAAATTAAGATTTTATCCCCCTAAAATTAAATAAATCTTGGTTCAGTCCCCTAAATTTAAATAAAATTTGATATAAAAAATAATATTATTATGGAATAAAAAATTATATTTTATATATTTAGTGAAAAATATTATTGTTCCCAACCAAAAATTTATGGTAGTGCCCTTGCCGACTTGGTCATTTGTACAAATAAATAAAAAAAGCTAGTTATTGTTAATTGACCCTAGTGAATAATATTTTTGGCTACGCCACTGGTTAGATGAGATAATTAACATGAAGATACAATAAAATCAAAAAAATAATCGACCTCAAAAAATTTAACAATATAAAGTATAATCAAAAATAAAAAATGATTTTTTTAGAAAGTAGTTAATATAAAAAAATTATATCTATATTTATCAAATTCTCAATAAATTAACTATTATACTTTTAATATAAATTATCTTTTAACATTTTAAATTTAGTATATTAATATAAATTATCTTTAACATTTTAAATCAAAAAGTATTTTTTATAGTATTTATCAAAATCTTAAAAGAGTTGACAAATTAAATATGAGAAATAACATTAATTATTTTGAATTTGATAAGTTTTATACTTTTGACAATTACAATTACAAATATGAATATTTTAGAACATAAATCATATTCATAAGATCTGGGTATGCCTGTTTAGCCTCTGATATTTGATAACAAATGGCTGCCTTAGGCTAATGAATTAAATCAACACCTCAGTTGGCAACACAAATTGAGTTTTTGAGAAGGGCTTCGGGTTTGATCCCGTATTCCCATTAAACATATTTGTTGGGAGGGATGAAAAATCTTATTTATGACTAAACCCAAAATTGGATTAAGAATTCTCAATATAGGATTACCCGAACCGATAATTCACATAAAAAAAATAAACACGACATCTTATTTAAGGGATCTAATAACTCCACCCGCTACAACAATTGAACTTTCACTAATTGAAAGATGATTGTAAGAGTTCTTTTACTAATTGGATTTGATATTATTATTAATGTAACGAATGCTACTGCTGCTACACGCCATTGACTTCATCAAAAAGTGACCTCGTCTTTTACATTTATCCTATTAATAAGACTCTGTGTTTTTACAAAGAAGATCACAAAATTTCTAACCACTATTATAAAGAAGTCATTTATTAATTGCACTATGGTGACTTCGACTTCTGCAGAGAAAATTTGTTTGGCTCTAATTTTTCCAAGATACGAAGATTATTATTTTATAAGTATTCAAACATCAGCATGACAAAATTCCAAAGAAGATTACATGTTGGATGACAAAATATTATCAAAAAAATAAATTATTGGACCAAATTGAAAAGAAATATTGCACCGGGCCCAATTTTGTCAGCACAAACTTAATACACGACTAATTTTGTAATTTTTGTAAATTTGCCTTTATAAATATGCTTGGTTAATGTTACGCACAAAGAAAAAAGAACGCCAAAATGACAGTAGATTTCCTTACATTTTTGGCTTTAATATCCTCAATTCTATGGACATATTTCCATGTCTTCGGAAGGAGATTAGCCAAGCTTCCTCCGGGCCCGTTTCCAATTCCTATCATAGGCAATATTCTCCAATTCGGCCCGAACCCGCACCGCTCTCTAACAAAGCTCTCAAAAACTTACGGCCCATTAATGCATCTCAAACTCGGAACAATTAACACGATTGTTGTTTCATCGCCTGAAATCGCAAAAGAAATTCTAACAAAGCATGATCAAGCCTGTTCGGGCCGGACAATACCTCATGTAGTTGAAGGGACGGACCACCATAAAGTCTCTGTAGCCTTTCTTCCAGCGGGAAACAAATGGCGTAAGCTTAGGAAAATCTGCAAAGAAGAAATGTTTTCGATGCATAAGATGGAAACCAGCGAAGGGCTTCGTCAGGAAAAGCTGAAGGAATTACGTGATTATTTGCAGGAATGCTGCAGAAAGGGTAGACTTGTGAATATTGGGGAAGTTGCATTTGTGACCGCCCTCAATTTGGTGTCGTCGACGCTCTTTTCTATTGATTTTGCTGGTTTTGATTCTGATTCGGCTCAGAAAATGAAGGAAGTGGTTCAGACTTTGATGAAGATGTCGGGGACTCCTAATATTGCCGATTTCTTTCCTGTTCTTAGAGTGATTGATCCGCAAGGGCTTAAGCGTAAAACGGAGGTTTATCAACTCAAATTGCTTGGGATATTTGATGAAATAATTGATAAAAGGTTGCAATCGAGGGGCAAATCATCGAATTCTGCTGGGAAAAAGGATTTACTTGAAGCCCTGCTTGATCTGAACCAGGATGACGACTCTGGTTTTACTCGAAATGACTCGAAACATTTATTTATGGTGAGTATTTTTTGGGGGTTAGCATCAATTTTGGTATTATGACTTGAACTAATTTCGATTTTGGTATCATACTTTTCACTGGTCTGAATTTTGATACCGTAAATTCGATTTCAACACCGCTGCAAATTAGATTATCTCAGCTGTTAAAAGAAATCTTGTGCAATTTTGCAGGGAGAAATACAAACAACCACGTCCTGTGTAATACGAAATATTTGCTTCTAATTTCTGTGTTAAATTAATTCATAATTACTCACTTGATAAATTAAACAAATTTCATTTCACTCGGCTGATATTGAGACTGAAATAGGATAAAAATTGACTTATTCACCTCATAAAGTCCATAACACCCCTTGATTTTATTATATAAAGACACAAAACGTTCATTTTATACATTTTCCATTCATAATTTACCTAGATCTTCCACTGATTTAAGTATCGATTTAGGGATTTGGCACAACTAGGGTTCAAAACGGCGAGAGGGAAAAGGAATTAGGGGTTTAGGTTTTTTACTAGCAAATTTACAATTCATAATCTGCTATTTTATCCGTAATTATAACAATATTAAAGCGCGTGTATAGCGAGAAGTAGCCAATGTGATAATTACTCTATATCACAAGGAGGTTATTAGGAATAAAAATAAAACAGGGAAGCAGAATGAAACTTATGAATAATACAGGTAGGTAATATGAATTTAACCCCAATTTTACAACTATGTACTAATTATGTTCCTGTTTACTTTAGGACTTAATTCTCGCAGGATCAGACACAACTGCAGATTCAGTGCACTGGGCAATGACAGAACTACTACGCAACCCTGATAAAATGTCGAAAGTCAAGGAAGAGTTGAAGATTATAATCGGAGAGAATAAACAAGTTGAAGAATCCGACATCTCACGACTCCCGTACTTAAACGCGGTGATCAAAGAGAGTTTCAGATGCCATCCGCCCGGCCCGTTTCTGGTGCCTCACAAGGCAGAAGCTGATGTAGAAATAAATGGTTATACGATCCCCAGAGGCGCACAAATACTCATTAATGTATGGGCCATCTGCAGTGACTCAAAGATATGGTCGAATCCAGATTCGTTCGAGCCTGAGAGATTTCTAGATGGGAAAATAGACTATAGAGGACAAGATTTCGAGCTCATTGTTTTCGGCTCGGGGAGGAGAATATGTCCGGGGCTGCCGTTGGCTCACCGGATGGTACATCTTATGGTGGCATCTATGGCTCATGATTTTGAATGGAAACTGGAATCGGGAGTAAAACCAGAACAAGTGGACTTGAATGAGATATTTGGGCTTTCACTTCATAAAGCAGTGCCTCTTAAAGCTTTTCCAAATACGATAGGCTGATCCTGGCCCTGTTCCTGTCGGGCCGAGCCCGATGGGTCTGCTGGGCCGGAACATTTTACTCTTATAACAAATAAATGGAAAAAAAATATGATGTTATATTTATTTTGTTATGTATAGATAGATAGAGATATAGATATAGAATAACGATATTAGGCGCTAAATAAATCATTATAAATCAATTAAGAGACTATAATAAATCGTTAATCTTTAAAAAAATCACAATCACTCATAAATTAATCATGTAATTAACCTATACTAAGGAAACCACCAAGATTTGGTTTACTTTTAGAAGATAGCAATCAGAATTTTTGACTCAATGAAAAAGTTGTGGGCCAGCACAGGTTTTAGGTGTTTACTTTCTTGGATAAAATATATGTTAATATAGCTTATTTTTCACCATTTGTTTACTTTATCTATTTATTCTTGTTATAACTTGTTTTAATTACGAAATAACCATTGCATTTTCAAATTTTGAATTTTAAAAAGTAACGTGGGCCCATCTCAATTAACTATTTGGAGTCAAAAATGGCAATTTCCAGTAATTATTGACAAAAGATGGAGAAGATGGTAATGTTTATTTTTCCACTGTTCATGGGCTTATATAAAAACTACCCAAAAGCAGCAGCTAAATTGCATGGCCATAGTCCAGTTGGGCCACGGGCTGAGCTTACAACCCTTAGGAGCAGCCCAATCAAAGTAAACAGATTTTTTTGGTTAAATTCAGCAGATAAATGCCGTTAACTGTCAAAGTAAGCAAAATCCAAGAGTTTTACCGACTTTTAACCTGAAAAACAGAAAAAGAAAATAGAAAAGATAAGGCACAACACGACACAGATTAAGGCGATCGATTCTTGAGTGCAGAAAATAGATTATTTACCATGATTAGGGTTTCTTTGGCGGCGAAACTTGTTAGTTAGTAATTCGCTTAAAGGCGTCTCTGGAACGGGAATAAGTTTTCCAACCATAGCAAGAGGCCAGCTGATGGTAAAATAAAAAAGTAGAAAGCAATATGCATGAGCAAAACGAATATCATAATTCATGAAGCGTGTTAATAGTAATATGAATAATGCTTAGGCAATTTCGAACACGAACCTGATAAAACCAATAGCAATAGAGACTAGCCACAGTTTCCAACTGAGCCGAACTGTAGAAGCGAACTTGCCCAGAAAGAATATTATAATAACCTGGCCATTGAGAAAGAGGCATAAGAAAAAAAGTTTTGATAATAATTACGAAATTCCCCCTGCATTTTTACGCCATTTACGAGAAAACACTGAACGGAAAATCGTTGACAATCTTTGACTCCGGAGTATTCATAGTTTCAAGGTGTGATTGTTATGTTTTGCAAACCTCAGGATAATTTTCATAATGTTTCAAGGTTTTAGGGTGTTTTTCGTAAATGGCGTAAACCTCAAGGAGTATTCGTAACTGACCGGAGATTTTAACACAAGAGCTATATAACCTGAAGCACAGCTTCGAGGCCAACTATTCCCACGAACAGATGGTTTTTAGTGACTCCTTTCCACACATTGATCTCCTCTGGCTTTCGAGCATTGAATTCATTGAATATCTACAATTATATAGAAATTTCAGAAATATATCTGCTGAGAGAAGCATTCTTTACAGAAATCTGATCATTGAATTATGAGACTTACCTGACAGAAGACGAAGGCATTGAATATGAGTGTGTTCTTGACCTGAAAAGCATGACTACTGCTGCTGTCATGCTCTAGATTAAGGATGCTGCTTCCCCGGAAATTGAGAACTAGGAGTACAGTGACTTGATATAGAGCCTAAATTTAGTCAAAAAAAGAACTGCAAATGAGTCCATTTCCATCCGAATGGTCGAAATTAAACACAATTTAACCTAGTACTTGTTACCTGTATTAACAAATTTCTCCACATTATATTCGTAATGAGAGGTTCCCTGAAAAACCGACCATTGAATAATTCAATTTACCATATAATGAATAGTATTTTAAAATATAAATTAATATTTATAAATTGATAAAAATCAAACCTTCTACCAACTGGAGATCTACGCATGAGATGATCAGTAGGAGCTTCTGTGGCCAGTGCAAGAGCTCCTAATGTGTCCATGATAAGGTTTACCCAGAGAAGCTGGAAATAAGAAATAGAATATTGTAATCAATGTTTGAACCTGAAATTTTGCCCTTAGAAAGCAGAGATAAAATCGTAGACTCCGATTATAACAAGTAATATAAGAGATGACAGATCACACACCTGAACTGCATTGAGTGGAACATTACCAGAAGAAACTGCAGCCACAACATTGATAACCAAGGCTGCAACATTAACTGTGAGTTGAAATTGTATAAATTTCTGTATGTTGGCGTAAACAGATCTACCCCATCGCACAACCTGCAGTTTTCATTGAGCTATATTTAGAAGGCCCACAAAGATCAGCTGAACAATAATGGTAAAAATTCTACTTTAGCGTCATTATTTAAATATAGTAAGATACTTAAAAAGATTCTAGAAGATTCTGTTATGAACTGCAGAGAATAGGACTAGCTAAGCCATTAGTTGATGCCCTTGGTGAATTAGAAGGACCAAAAGAATTCTACGATACAATTTACAAAGACAGTCGCACCACAGTCTAGAAGATGAGACGTCAACATAATCCGAAGAATTGTAAGTCCTATGAAAATTAAGGGGGGTAGAGACCCTTCCTCAATTCGAGTGGGTTCACTAAAACGTGTCGGCTTTTTTAAGATCAAGCTCAAACACCTCTTAACTAATAAGAAAACGAAAGGAAAAAACTCAAGTACCTCTCATGCGATTTGCAAAAGATAATAAAAAACTAACCTTTACGACAGAAGAAAAGTTGTCATCCAATATAATAATATCTGAACTCTCTTTGGCAACTTCAGTTCCTTGAATACCCATTGCAAGACCAATATCAGCCTACACCATCACAGAATTGCAAACCCGATCACATGAACTGGAGAAGAACCACACAAGACAACGAAAAAATCTTCTGTAAAATTTGGAAAACGTATCTAGTTCGAAAGAAACTTTTATAACCAACAAATTAGGTGAAAAGTATTTGACAAATGATATTATTGCCTACAGCTGGATTAATCCAACAAGCATAATGGACCTCCATTCCTCCTCATATACTTTAGGAAATCTGACAAGTGAAAAAACAGACCTCCTTTAGTGCAGGAGCGTCATTGGTTCCATCTCCAGTGACTGCAACAACGTGTCCCCTCTTTCTCAATGCTTGCACAAGCAAGAGTTTGTCATTTGGTGAAGATCTTCCCATCACCTGTACACAAAAGGTAACAAAAAGCTGTCAACACCTCTTTGACCACTAGAAGAAATATGCACTAGCAAACACATGTAAAAGCAAGTCACATTTCAGTTCGTACCGAAATCCTATCAGCCACTCCCAATCTCTGCATCTCAGTAAAGTTACGAAACACCCTTCCTTCAATAAGGTTAGGCTCAGCAGCATCTGCATTCGAGCCTAATATACCACACTCCAAAGCTATAGCTTTAGCTGTTTGAAGATTGTCCCCAGTGACCATACGTACCTAAACAATTGTTTAACCAATAAAATCCACACGAGTTCATAAGTTAAGAATGCTCAGGTTGAAGCATTTTACTTAGAACTTAGAAGCAATCATGATTAAGTGAACATAGTATCATGTCAGATACCTTAATACCAGCATTAATGCATAATTGAACAGCATCTCGCACACCTGGTCGACAAGGATCCTATATAAGACATGTGTTAACTCTAATTAACAAATTTTGGCATCGAAAAGCAGAGGAAGTGATTTTGACTGAAAAGATGGGAGAAACAAAGAGAAACTTGAAATATGGATCACACAGGGTGTCCCAAGAGTTGGGAATTATTGATGTAATGTGCAAAACTGATGCTAACCAAAAATATGACAGAAAATGAAAGGGGAAAAGCAGCAGATTAAAATATAAGAAAACTGGCAAATTGACTTTTTTAAGGATCCCAAATGGTAGTTATAAGGACAGAATAAAGTCACCTTAATACCAATAATAGTGAGCAGAATAAGGTCTCCCTCAGGTAACTGCCAATTATCCAGTTCCTCATCACTTGTCGGAATCTTCTCTATTTCATACAACCTATAGGCGATAGCAACGCAGCGTAAACTTCGTGCAGCCATATCTTCAATTGCTTTTTTAAAGAGTGCCAGCTGCATAAAACAACAACCTCACTTAACAGAGGAAACCTAAGTGAAAATACACTAATACGTGAAGGATATAGTGATTGGTGATCATCATTAAATAGATTTATCATGGTCTAGATTAGGCAAGGACATCGATTTCACAACAAATGTCATAATTAGAACACATTACTATTTAGTCTTTACTACTGTAGAAAATAATGATGCAGGAATTAAAGAATTAATGTTTGTATGAAGAGATCAGGTCAAGAAAGAACTAGGAAAACCTTTTCTTCATCCATCGGCACCACAGAGTTATTTTCGTCAATGTAACTTGTACAAGAAGCAAGTACTATTTCTGCAGCCCCTTTCCAGTGGACATGAGCTTCAGAATCCGACTACCAAAACAGTCAAAATTAGTACATAAGGAGAAGATGTAAGAACCACATAACTTCAGTCCAAACTTTCTAATGCTTCAAATTAACGAAAGCATAGGAAAACAAAACCACAATATTCCACCTGAATGCATTTCTAAAATTACCAGTTTCACTACAACACCGCCTCGCTTTTTCTCTGAGTTAAATGGAAAAGCATGGATTATCACTGAATCTGACCGAACAGCATCGAAGTCCATTCCTAGCTATAAGAGAAGACAGCAAAGGACATCAAGTTTCAGAAGAGACCAATAAACTCTAATCAGCAGTAAACAGGACTTCATTGCCTTACATTTACTGCCCACTGCAGAATGGCCTTTTCTGTTGGTGATCCAGACACTTCCAGTTCCCCACCACCCTAATCAGAACAGCCACTCTATTTATCATATTTAATATATAAAAATGAATAACATAAAGAAAATAAAATGACCAGTGTCATGAGCGTCCAATACAATGTAGATTGTTTGAGCAACTTTAACTTTTTACTTCGGATTCTACAGCATCAAGTGTTTCAGTAGAGAAAATTAAAGCTTCATTTTAAATTTTACACCCAAAAATCAATGTAACTTCACAAAGATGAGAAAATAGAAGAACACATGATCAATTTAACTTTCATTCTGCAAGAAAACAGGTACCTAATTTGACAACAACAATTTAAGCAGTGATCAAACCCATGACGAAGTGTTACAAGTTGGATGTAACAAAAACGTCTTGCAAAACCCAAGATGATAAAAGTTGTAGCTTCTGAAAATCACTTTTTTCCAGAAAGCATCACCGGTAAAGCAACAGATATTCATAACAAACTAGCATGAGACAGAATAACAATATATTAATTGTACCACGCCAAAATGTACGTTCTAACGGACACCATAACCATGTATTATGCCGTCCAAGCACCTTTTTAATAGCTACAGTGTTAATAAAATTAAAGTAAAAAATCATAACAACATCCAGCTAAGCATACCTCAGGAACAAATACACTTCCAGTTGTGTTTTGTGCAATGCCTTCCATCAGCAAGGAGGTGAGCATAGGGGGAAGAAGTGCATTATAAGGAGGATCAATTCTTTTCCCACAAGCAAATGCCTCAACCACAGTCATCTGTATAAAGATGATAAATTTCTTTTTGGTTAAGATAAAGATGAGGCCTAATTGTATTTTTGGTCCTGTAACTATCCGAATATAGCATTATTAGTCCTAAGGTTTTTTATTTTGCGATTTTAGTCCCGTAATTTCCAAAATATTACAATTTTAGTCCTGTAATTTTCAAATATTGCAATTTTAGTCCTGCATTATCCAGCAAGGAATTGGGAATCCGGCGAGCACAGGACTAAAATTGCAACATTTTGGAAATCATAGGACTAAAATTACAAAATGAAAAACCTTAGGACTAATAATGCTACTTTCGGATAGTTACAGGATCAAAAATGCAATTTGGCCTAAAGATGATAAATTACTATACAATTCCATTTAGAAAGAATAAACTATATTTCTCCATTATCTAATAGTCACACCAACACATTCCAGGTTTGAACTTCCAAAGAAAAGAAGTACAGGAAGAAGCTTAAGTACCTGATTCAAAGTCAGTGTTCCAGTTTTATCACTGCAAATGGTAGTTGAAGAACCCATTGTCTCACAGGCTGATAGCCTCCTGACCTGCAGTTCAATTGTGTTACAGGAATCGAGGTATATTTCAAGAAAACGGTTATGGGAAGCCAGAAAGCAACATGGTTATTATGCCTCAAATTTATATAAGGTACATACCAATGCCTTGTCAGCCATCATTTTTCTCATTGAATATGCAAGCCTGAAAGGCAAATACACATTAAAGAAGACAATGAAAAGAGAAGATAGCATGTATGAAGGGACTTACGTCAAAGTAACAGCCAATGGAAGACCTTCTGGTACAGCAACAACTACAATGGTTACCTAGAGTTTTATCCAGATTAGTCAGCAATCTAAGATGAGCATATTTTAAAACAATATCATGTGATTATCTAAAACAATACGTACCGCGACCGTGAATATCTTTACAAAGCCATTTATTGCATCACCAAGTTTAGTCTTCCCAGCTGTGAATTGTACTCTACCATTTGGATCTTTGGTATGCCCAGTAAAAAATCTGTACAATCACAAGTTAAATAAAGTATTCATTATTTAAGTGAAAGTGAGAGTGAAAATCCGCGTATTATACCCATATAAAAAAGCTACCTGGCCACAAGAACAACCAGAACGACGACTGCTACTGCAAGACCAACTATACCAATAAAAGTAGCCACTCCATTTAATCGTACCTAAACTTACCGACAAGAGAAAAGGTCAAATTAGAAGCCAGCAACCAAGTTGTCATGTTACTCAAGTAAGTGTTACAAAACCACCAACAAAAGGTAACCTGTAATGGTGTTTCTTCACCATTGTCCTCTGATATGCTTGCCATAAGTAATCCCCACTCTGTATTTATTCCAACATTTGTTACCTGCAAGAGTAGAATCACTACCATAAGCTACCACATATTTGCCAGCTGGAAATAAACAAGCCAAGTCTGTGTACACACTCATGAGGCATGTTTGTCCATGAAATTCATGCACTTCTCTTGGAAAGAAGTAAGTTCCTGTGAATTAATGTACTTCCCAAGCTATGATGAAGTCCTAATGTATCTGAACATGGAAAGCATTTTGTACATGTCACAAGATAAAAGTTTCAATTTTCCGACCCAAGAATAGGATGACATGAATAAAGAATGGAAAACACAAGAGAAAGCATTCTATCTTCTTGTGAACTCCAGAAAAAATGTCATTGTCAAAAAGAAAGCTTCTTATCCCTTTCTGCTTTTGTCAGCATTACTATCCATGTGAAACTACTAGTGTATTGACTAATTAAATGAATATGTACATTCTCTACCAAATGAAGGATCCCAATGAATCCTGTTACTATCACTTGGACACTTACCTTCATTGACAAAATTTCACCTCCAAACAAATACAAAAAACCGAATGTACAATTCATACCCTTTGTCTTTCTCTTCCTTTTGACAGATGGAAGTCCCATATAACATGAGATTTTAAGTGATAAAAATAAATAAGTAAATAGAAAGATATAAAATGAAAACAAGAGTATTACCAGCATGGTGCCATACCCATCAGCAACCTTACATCCAGACATAAGAAAAGGTGCTCTTGTAGAATCCTTGTGAATCTAGCAAGACCAGAATTGGCAAGTAAATAAGAGTATGGACACCGTGAATATCATAAAATACAGCAGACGTTCTCTTGCAGCTTACAATTTTACTCTCCCCGGTCATACTTGATTCATCAATGGAAATGGAGTGACCTGAGATTACAAGTCCATCTGCTGGTACCTGTACATGTATGAAGGCAAGGGCTAAATCGATCAAAGTCAGACACCATTGTCCTCCCCTATAATTTCACCTTTTTTAAAACAATCAAAATAAACACCAAAGAAAAAAGACGAGGATCTCAGACGTGAAAAAGAACTTCCTATTCACCTGATCACCAATTTTGAGAGGCACAACATCCCCAACAACTATATCAAATATTGAAACCTTAATTCTCCGCCCACTCCTAATCACCTGCAGATATATTTCAAGGAAATATCAAAAAAAAAAAAGAGGGGGGAAAGAGGTACAAGTCCAAAATGCTATTTCACATAACACATACCTCCATTTGAATGTTTTGCTTCTCCTCATTCAAATTTTGGAATTGAAGTGATTGTTTGTAATCACTTATAGCTGCAAAAAAATTTGAATATGCATATCTTGTAACTGAATAATGTTTTTAATAAGAAAAAATTTATTCAATCAACAATAAAGGATTAGCACAGTATGGGCTGTTGAGGATGAGGGCTTATGAGGACTGAAATCCTCCATGAATAGAGGGGAATCATCATCATCCTCGAAATGGTTTCTATGTAATATGGATGAGAATAGCTTTCAAAATATGATATAGCTGCAAAGAGACCCATATGGACCATACACAAAAACCGAAATTAAAACCATTAGGTATAACAGGCTAAATCATATACATATATGGGTGTACCTGTAAAAACTATGACTATAATAACTGCCATAGCAATGCTTCCTCCATCATACCAACCTTCTTTGATACCCTAAAAATGAAAATAAACTTCTCTTGAAACCAATAAAAATGCTTAATCATAGGATGCGAGCTTTATGCATTGTTCTCTATGCTCCCTACAATTGTGACCAGTTTTCCTCCTTCGAGCAACCATACAAGCATGATACTTTCTATAGAAATCCAATAATTTACTGGTCTATAAGAACAAAACATAAAACAAATTACTGGAGAACTAATACTCCCCATTGAAATAGGAAAAGGTTAAAAACTCTATAACATGGTTCTGTTTAAGTACAAAGGAACTCCTAAGTAAAACAATTGATCACGTGGATGCAATGACTGTGCTTCTTCATTAATTTAACAAACGTAACTATCTCTATCCGGTTAACATACAAAAAATGCTCAGCAAGAGGAGAAAGATCACAAACAACAAGATGGGCAGGCACTAAGAACATACAATCTTTAGACAAATTTTTCTACTTTTAGTTTTTTTACTTAAAATTACATAACAGACTGTACTCAAACTTACCTCAGTCTTTATACCCAGCGCTAGGGAGGCAGCTGCAGCAACCATCAAGATTATCAGAGTGGTATCTTGACAAGCATCAAAGACAAAGCTCTACATGAAACAAGTAAACCAAAATGAAAAAGTCACAAACTTATGCCCATGAACTTTCCTTTTTATAAGCAATATGGCTCTCTTAGGAAAACAAAAAAATTGATCACCCAAAAACTCCTTCCTTCCTTCCGAGGATATGTGTTGGACCCAAAAGCTTGCTTTCTGTTTGTGACGTCACTGTCATCTCCAGGTAGACCTTTTTCCAAATTGGATTTTAACTTTTGAGCTAGTCCTTTAACCTGTCAGGGAAGAAGGAAGTGAAATCATCATAAAATAGAATAACGACATAATCACACTAAAAGCGTTTTGATGCAATTGCAGTAACTTGCCCCTCCACTTTGCTGCAGAAGAGAAAAATCGTGCTCCCTAGATATTGAAACTAGTTCTTCTGTGCTGATACCGAAACCACCAACTCGAGTAGGGCTTGATGGTAACTTTGAAGTTCCTGGACCTACAATGCAGAATGTAACAGCAATAATCATGATTTGCAAGCATAGAAATGATCTCACTTGATCTCAGAAAAGATAAAGAACACAAATATGGACTTAAGATGTAATTATCACGTGAAGCTTAATTAACATCAATTTATTAAGTCAAATAGCACCAAAAGTGAATTACCATTTAGCCCTTGGCCAGCGGCTTGGAAAAGAACAGCAGCCTGGTCAAGCAATTATCAATTAACAATCAATTGACTATAAGAAATGATCCAATAAGAATGAGAAACATAGTTTACCCGAATAACTTGAGCATGCATTCTAATCTTAGCAACTAATTGCTTCTTCTCTTCCTCCCTTTTCAAGTCCAATGTATATCGAAACCGCCTGGAAGCATTTAGGACAAGGGCAGCTCGCTGAAGACAGCAGATATAGAATATTAAACATTAGCATAACAAGAAGCTACTAAAAGCTGTGCTTAATTCATTGTTAGGTTGAAACACAAAAACTAAGCAGAATCTCTAAAGATGTTCAGTAATCTAATCAAACAACATCTATAAGTTTCAGATACCAGAAAATAAAACACTAGTGTGTCAAAGTTTTCCTATAGAAGTAAGATCATTGTCAATCTAGTTCTAGTCACATTAAAAGAAACAACAAAGAACAGCATATGTCCTCTCATTACCCCCTTCAAAATTTGAAGAGGAAACGCATAATTAACTGAGGCAAAATAACACTAAGCTTTCCAAGTTACAATATTGCATGTTAGAAAACCACCATAAGAATTAAAGGAATGGTGCAAAAGTACTCCCAGAACACAAAAAATGTGAAGGGAAAATGTACTACAACCAAAAGACAAAAATTGTGTAAAGCAGCACACAGTGTCACTCTTCTGTGCTGAGATGTTTAAATATTTAATGATTCTCTTCTCTAAGAGCTTGAGCATTTAGATAAGTTGATCATTCTATATAGTATCAAATTCAGGCCAAAAAGGCCATTAGTGAAAATTAAATGATTTTTTTTTTTTTTTTGGGTCTAAATTGGTGAAAAATAATTATCTAGTGCATAGCATGACATAAAGTTATGAAGTTCGCCTGCACGTGGAGATGTTGAGATATTTAATCATTTACCACTCATAACATTTTTACCTTTTAGACGAGATAGTCATTTTATATCCTTCACCAAAAGTATATATAATGTAATAAACATACACACATACATTAACCTATACATATAACCAGATAATCACTTTAAGAGTAGCGAAAGAAATAATGGCAATGAGATCAATTTACCCTCCATCTACGCAACCGGTGGACTGGGGCACTTTTTGTTCGAACAATATCAAACGGCCCCAAAACCTCGTCATCATCCTCGGGATTATCCCGTCGGCTAGTTCCGGCTTCAAGGTCGATATTCTCGATCATACTCATACTCAATTTTAATCACGTCGCAGAAGGGATGACACCTATCTCTGTGAAACCAAAAAAAAGAATATATTACAGACAGTGCAAAACTCGTACAAATGCCAAAAGAAATAATTGTAGGATTACTCACCTTAATCCTTTTTTTTTCCGCCAAAACTCCCTGTACGAGTTGTGTATAAAACAAAATAAAGCTACTGCATCACCACGAGCCAACAGAATAGTAGAAGAGTCGGACTGATAATGAAGAGCCTGAAGAACCGAAAATCGCGTCGATACAGTTAGTGACAGTCGTGAAGAGCGGAGGAACGAAATTACGAGGAAACTTCTGTGAAATTTCGAAAGGTGCTATAAATATGACAGTGTGCGGTGACGTTCACATGCTTCTTGTGTGGGTACTTGCCTCTTGTACAAATATTCCCACCAAGGGGTAAAAATTGCGTGGGGAATAAGCATTTCAATATCTACTTTTGGAATAAAATCACTTTACAGCGTTCAGCTTTTCACTAATGGAAGGTTGTAAAAGCTATTGAGGCTTACCAAAAGAAAACAAGTGGTAAAGTTTTGGAGTTAATTAATTTTTTTTTTATAAGCAGTTGGTTGCAATAGGGGCCACATTTTATTTCATTTTCATGTAAGTTACAAAGGGCCCACTTGCCCTTGAGATCCTAAAAGACTTTGCCCTAAAGGCTTTAACCCATGAATTCTTTGGGTTAATTATATTTACATCCTAATAGAGTTTGCTAATTTATATGGTGATTTTTTTAGTTAAAATATTATATTTACACCCTATAAAAATATTATACTTATAAAATAAATATTCAATATTTAGAATGCAACTAGGAATATTAGGTTAAAATTTTGCCGAAATACTAACGAAATAATTATGAAACCATTATGAGGTGTAAGTGTAAACTCATTTGGATTCCTAATGTAATTAACCATATTCTCTTTTCAATTTATTTGGATTGGATAAAATTTATATTCATTTGAAGAGAGGAAAATTAAAAATGTAAGTGGGATAGATTTGGCCATTGGGGGTAAAACTTAAAATTAATTGTATGTCAATACGTAAAAATCATTATTTCAGATATACTTGGGTGTAAGGAGAACTTGGTGAAAAAATATTTATTGTAAGTCAAAATAGTCAGAATTAGATGTGTAATTCTTGAGAATATTGTATTGCGAGAGAAATTATTGATTTTAGAAAATTTATTTTTTAATTTTATGTATAATGAAAATTACTAGCGTAATCATATTTTTGGTATTATGTAAATACCAACTAAACAAAATAAACTTTAGTACCTTTTTTTAATCTATTTTACATAAGTTTAGTAATATCTAATCGATAAGAGTAAGATCATTAAAATATTTTCGTTTTATGGCTTTATCTACACATATTATACATAGCTCAGTTCACTAGTATATATTTAATCGAGTAGACAAAATATTACGAGCTAGTTTACTTCCTTATATTTCTATACCAATAGATTAGTTATAAATTTATTTAACAATTTATAATTTAACTAATCTAACGTTTATTTATATTGTTTATGAATAGATAAAATAGTTACTACTGTTCAACTAGATTATTATCCATAGTGATAACCCAATTAGTCTAAGGCCCACCTCCTTACACAAGGCTCTAAGCAGATCCAAGTAAATATGTTTTATGATTTATTACGCAACCTATCTAGCATAATTTAAGTAAGTAAATTAGCTCTACGAGGACTTCTATTACTAACTGGACACATAACAACGTTGTGGTCTGCAGAGACGTGTTGATACCAAAATATGAAAATACTGAATATACTATGTACATGCCTTCAATGAGAAAATTAAAGGTCGATTTGGCTTTTGTACTTTTTCCAAGAACATGTTTGATTTTTATTTATTTTTAATATTTCATAAAATGGCAATATTGTTAAGATCTAAATTAGTTGTATTATTGTATACTTCTTGTCTGTTTTTTTTTTCTTTTGGTTGTTTACTAAAACCCTTTTTTTATAGCAATATTTTCAAAAAGATAACTTTAACTAAAGATTAGTTGGTTAGTGAAATGATATATTAGATATCTAAAACAAGGTTTAGGGATCAACCTAATTGGACTTATGCTGTACCAGAGTCCGGAAAATACTGGATAGGGAAAAAAAAAAAGAACTTTTTTTTTTAAGTTAAAAAAAAACAAAAACAAAAAAAAAAGAACGTTTGGAACTACCACAACATGTGCATAAAATACACATAAAAGGACGGCGAATGCAACAGAATTATGTTAGTTTTGTTCCCTCCTTGTAATTTTGTAGCTTTGTCGCGTACTTGTGACTCGGACAAAGCATGAAATCGGTGTGGTCGGCGATACGAGTGTGGTAAGTGAAGATGCTTTGCCAGAAAAAGATGCAATAAATATGATATATTGCATGACCATGCATTCTTACGAGAATAAACAAACAAATAAATAAATAAATAAAACAACGGCATGAAATTAAACAAGCATGACAAATTTGAACGCTAGATTATAGTCCATTAGTCTGAAATTATTTAGTTTTCTCGTTGGTTTTGCTAGGAAGGTGGTTATAACTTAGAACTTTATGAGCTTTATGTGCAACAAAAAAGAGTGATAAATTTAATTTGAAAAGAACCTTGTAATAAAATATTCCTAATCATTTTTTATTACATTAATTAATGTAATTATATGTACTTCATGCATTCAAAATTAATATCCCCTAACTATGCGGACAGCAACTCATACGCCACTAGTAAAGAGTAAAAACAGGCTTTAAAGGCGGAAATATCGAATCACAGCATACATAAATGCATTATCACAAAATTTGCTTGTAAATATATCAACTTTTTTCCAATAAAATAAATAAGAAATTATGTTTTAGTTTTTACCAATACACAGACAAGAGAACAGTCTAGATAAATAGCTCCAGTTCATTTCAAGAATACAGGCAGGTTGTTTCACATTCTATATGCGCCTTTAAGAGGCATGAACAAAATTTTCTAGTAATCACTGCCAAAAGAAGAAGATAAGAAAGGGTAGCTGTCTGTTATAGAATTGAAAGTTGTACCAAAAGTTGATCATCTCATAGAGATTGTTGCAAAACGCCTCTTATGGTGTCCCGAACTTATTCTTCATCAGAATAATTAAACTTTATGGAGTGGGAGTTCAGGTCAATTTGGCCACCTCTGTAGCTACCGCGCTTCTTCTTGGTTTTTTCATGTCGGAAGTCTCTGCAGATGATAGGAAACGCAGATTAAATAAATACTATGCTCCTTCTGCCTTTATTATAATCTTGACATGGAAATAATAACAAATTGTACTAATAATAGTAATGAGATGAATAATCTTTTGCGAACTAAAGGCCTGGGAAACTGCATTGTACTATTTATCCTTCAAAATTTCATGATTTCATCCTTTTCTTCTCCAGAGAGTTAGAGAGAGAGAGAGAGAGTTTAGGTGGTATAGACTCACTCTTTGCTCATTTCAAAATTCCAAAAGGAATACCAGAAACCATCAGGTAGTGGGTGTATGTTTCATTTCAGAACTTAACAAGAGTAGTGGGTCAATGTAAAGCACAAAAAAACACACCTTCCTTTGACTTGTCCCAAAACTTCTTGTGCTTTTGCACCATAACCAGTTTCAGCACCATCCTGCAACAAAATAACAGCAGAAAATAAACACCATACTCTATGCATACCATTCTAGATTTTAACAAAAGCAATTTTGGGTCACTTTCATCCAAATAACTTTTAGTAATTAGAATTTTATAAAAAGGTAATCTAGAATTAGCAGGCAGTCTTATGGTTTTTCATTTTTATGAAAAGCAAAAAAATAAAGAAGGGGCAACTAATACTACAAAAAAATTAATTGAGTGAGGAAATCATTAATGGATTGGAGAGAGCACATAAAAGTTCCTTGTGTAGTGTTTCCGTGATTCTAGTTTGATTTTTCCGTAACTGAATTGATTCTGTTATGGCAAGAATTGCTTGATTCAATCATTTTAATTTCATTGAGATGTATGACATACTACACTAGACCTTCATTTTCATCCTATAAAACACATCCAGACAAATTAAAACAGAATAAAGACATTCTGCATGTAATAAAGGAGTAGAAGATATGACAACTCCACGTTCATGTCATGAGAAATTTTTGTATTTGTGCAGTAGTATAAATGTGTAACATATATACGTGCAACATCAAAAACTTAGTATATACATATTCACATAAAAATCATATGTACATGCAACATCATATATGAAGTATACTTGTAGAGGAAAAACAAGGAGAGCCAACTAACCTTTGCCCAGTAAGAATTATCTTGAAGTCTGTCATCAACAAATTTCACCTCCTCAACTTTCACTCTTTGAAATGCATTCACTGTTTTTGGCTGCAAAGAACCAGAAAACATGTTTCTTCAAGAATAACTCTTTTCATCTTTTTCGGAAAAAAATAAGGGTGTTAAACATTTGCTAATATATTCTCAACACTAAAATAAGAAAAAGGAGAAAATTTTCATGTATTACAGAACAAATACACTTTGACATTCTCGGCCGCAGAAATACACCCAAAAAGAA
This sequence comes from Verbena officinalis, assembly GCA_958496215.1. NCBI lineage: Eukaryota > Viridiplantae > Streptophyta > Magnoliopsida > Lamiales > Verbenaceae > Verbena > Verbena officinalis. Next base: position 28,317,683 of record OY292390.1, on the reverse strand, counting down.
AGGGAATGTAATGAGAAATAAAAACATAAAAGAAAATAAGAAACAAAAAGAAGACAACAGCATGAGGCCACCATCAAACTTAATAAGACGAGAGAAAGGTGGGATATAGCGATGCTAAAATTCTCAACATGCATGAGCTAGCATACACAAAATGAGGTACCAAACAAACATACATATTTAATTGGTATCAAATGAAATCGTTGAAAAAGTAGCAGCGCGGTGTGCAATTATACTTTGATTGGGAGGCCAAACTTATGTACACTTATCAGGTTGTACTTAAATAAATTGGTGATAGAGTGGATATCATATATTTCTAGAGAGTTGTATTTAGTTTCTTTGACTACAGGAAACTTTATCTTTTTCGAATTGATAATGCTAACCCTGTGCTAACGTGAAAATCAAACCATTTAACATGACCAGTAACGTCCATATTAACAATTTAAAAATTATAAAGGAAATTAATCTGCGGGGAAATGAGTATACCTCAGAACTCTTCTGCTGTTTCTTTGCAGATTTAGGTTGGCTAAGTTCATCTACTCCATTGTCAAGAGAACCTTTAGTGCTTTCATCAGTTTGTTTGCCTTCATCCGAACCTTTAGTCTTTTTAGGTTTTGATTCTTCAACAGCTACTTCCTGACCTGAATCGTGTCCATTTTCATCAAGAGTCATTCTTTTTCTTTTCTTGGAAGCCTTCTTAGATTCATTAACACCATCATCAGCAGAACCCAAATCTGTTTGTTTTGATTCATTCACCTCAGGCTTTACATCTATGTTCTTTTCATCAGCATCTGATGATTGTGATATCAACTTTTTTTCTTTTTTCTTCTGTTCTTTCTTTTTCTTAGTTGATTGATCCACTGTCTCCGTATCACCATCGTCAACGGATTTTTTTGATGATTTAAATTTCTGGACATTGTGATCATCAGATGTCTTATTCCTTTGATCCTCTTTGCCATTCTCGTATGATTCATTCATAATTCCATTTGTCTCTGTTTCCTGCGGTGCTGTTCCTGCATCAGCAACTGCAGTCTCCCCCTTGCTCTTCTTCTTCTTCTTCTTACCTTCAGTTTCCGCTGCTGTACAATTTGCATCTCCATTTGTTTCTGTTGTGCCAACCACCTGCTCATCTGTACAAACAAGTCGTCAGCAAGAGTGGCATTCATAATCTGATTATTCATAACCATGAAGCAAAAGCAGTAAGAAATTATGCTGAACAGCATATGGTAATCCTATATGATACCTTGCAGCTTCTGAAGCTTTGAGTTTTCATGAGCACCGTTACTGTAAGAAAGAGAAAAATCAAGAATATCAATAAACCTACACTGACGAGGAAGTTATTGAGATTAAGGATATTCATAATTAAAACATGTAAATGACGTGAAAGCTAAACCCATTGAAATAGCTCACCAAATCTCCTGGTATTTAGAGAAAATCTCTTCCAAGTTAAGTGCCCTAGCCTTCCAATCGTCATCCTGATCCAATAAGAAATGAATCAACTACAAATCTCGGGCAAAGCAGAATATGAGTTTAACAGGTTCAACTAGCAAAGCATGCAAGCAAATATCCACATATTTCTTACAACTCATTCAGCACTCACCAACTGAGTTTCCCATTCAGAATAATGATTTCACTAGCATCACGTAATCAAAGTTGCTTCATTTCACTACCAATGATTTGCTAAACAACTCATTGGTGTGAATGTGAATGACTTCTTGTTATTAAAAGTATAACAAAAGCCTGTATTACAGCAATGGGCATACACAAGGTTTGTGCATAGCCGCAACGGGCATAACCAAGGTTGTCAATTGCTGCAGCGTGGATAACAAAGATTGTGCATTGCAGCTCCAGAGATAATAAAAGAACTCCTCCACATCAGTTCGCCACACAAAGTCAAGAACTTCAGTTTTGGTTCCATGATAAAAGATAAAGGACTCAAATTGCAACGGGGAGAGCACCCATTGTCCATTTACAGAACAAGGAACAAAATAAGAATGCACAACGTCAACATCATTCTAGCCAGATTGCATTTTTTCTCAACCAAACAAATTGAACCCCTTTTTATTATGCGGTGATATGAAAAGACACGTAATATAGATAAACCCAAAAATATACAGAGTTGCATGATCCTACGTTGTACAGACCTGAATTTGAGCTGCGGAGAGGAAGCGCTTCAGGACTTTGGTGAAGCCCTTATTCTCGAGCCACAAAGCGACGGAGAATGTTAGAATAGACTCGTCCTCTGGCTTGTTATTCGCCATTGGTGTGTATACAGCTAGCTTCCTCTGCTGCTGCTGCTCTAGTAGAAGAACTTGGCGAGGCTTGAATGCAAAAAGAGACGACGTACTAGGGCTTACGTCAGTGCTCCCTCGCATATAACAAAGGAGTATATGTAATTGTGTGTAGAAACTTCGAGTTTTCTTGCTTCGAGCGGAGGGGCGAAGGGTTTTGGGAATCGGAAGGTTTAGGTTATATATTCCATTTTCTGATGTTAGGGTTTCATCTGCACTGGATCTTGTACACTGTGGAACGAATGTTGTACCACGGAAAGCCGCGGAATTAAGCTCTATCTTGTCGCCCAACACTAGCAAATCTAGCACTCATTACCAAAAAAAAAGAGAAAAAGAAAGCATTCCTTTAAAATAATGAAGGGAATTTCTTTTTTGTCAGTACTATCTCGTTTTTTATATTTTATCTTCTAATTTTTGTTTATTTTAAATTATTTTTTTATGTTTACGGATTTTATAAATTGTCCCATTCGATTATTTTCCGACGGAATATTCTATTTGATGTTCGCATGCGTTGTGTACGTGAGTTTTTAAGAATTTTTTTGTTTCAAATTGTCTCTTTATATTCACAAATTTTACAAAATGTCTCTTTATTCACGAATTTTGCAAATTGTCTCCTCAAAAAATCACGTGCATAGCATGTGCGAACATAAAAATATAATATTCTGCAAGAAAGTAGTCGGAGGAAGTAATTTGTAAAACTTGTAATCATAAGGAGACAATTTGTAAATCCCATAAACATAAAAAGACAATTTAAAAAAAAAAGACAAAGTATAAAAAATATGATATTACGGGGGTATTTTTTTTTTCCCAATAATGAATTCCTTTCTTCCTTGCTTATTTTTTTCATTTTATTTATTAATATCAATTTGGCATTCACAACTCACAAGTTCATATAAATCTCTTTGAATTATTAAAATTTAAGAAATAAAAAATTATCCCAAATCCAAGATCAGCCCCTCAGAGCTACGTGTAACATAGTGCTTTCACCTTCGCTTATCACAAGACACGTTTATACAAATCTAAAAAACGTAGTATGTATGTCATCCAAAAGTACTTTCAACTTCAAAGAGGGAGTATTGTAACACAGTAACAGATAGAGCCTTGGAAAACTCATAAAAGTGGGAAAAATGGAGGCGACAGAGGAGAGCTGGAAAGAGCAGATGGATAAGTTAGAGCCGAAGCAAGGCGATGGTGATTCCCAAGATCCAATGGCTAAAGCTAGACAATTCATACGAGAAGCTATAATAAGTAGAAGTGATTGTGGAGAAGCTGCAGATAACAAAAATAATAAAAATGAAGCGAAGAAGCCGGAAGATGTTTTAGCTTATTCAAGAACTGTTCATCACACAGATTCTTCTCTTGAATAATGTGCCATTTCTTTATCATCAACATATTAGGGTTTTAACTAATTTTAATGTTTAAATTATGTAGAATGTTCTCAAGTTTTATCACTGTATATGTATGTGGCTTGTTACTGAATCCCTAAAATGCTTTTTTATTATTATTATTTTATTTTTGAATCCCTAAAATGCTATCATGGGCGAATTGATTTATTTTTTTGAGAATTTCCCAATTAGTTTCCATTAAATAATTTCAAACAATGGAGTTGTGTCCTATTAAAAATAGACCAATTTTGAATGTGTAAATTTGGTTGGACTATATTTATTTTAGTAATATTTTACATCATTTACTATGATTTATATTTAAGTTGAGTATAATTCCTTTGTGTCTTATTTAATAATATTTTATATAATCATAATCACTTAAAAACTGGTAATTCATAATTTACCTCACTTTTCTTTAGTTCTTTAAACCTCAAACCAAAAGTGTAGAAAACAATGGTTTAATTAGCAAAATCCATAGTTTACTAGCTCAAATAGATAGCTACACATAAATCCACTCGAAAAACTGGTAAACGAGTACAAAAGGTTGTTTTAAACCTCAATTACTTTTTTTTTGTGTGGGTTCTGCTTAGACCTGAATTAATATAAAAAGTAAAAAACAGCTAACTCCTTAGTAAATGTATAATTGTTATTGATCTGAATATAAAACATATTTTAGAAGATTCACACATTTACTATTCATTTTTCTAATAATAGCAATGGGATCTCTCGTATTTAAACTAATTAAATATAATTAATTATATTTTTGAAAATTTTAAAATATCATTTATATTATATAATTCATAAACTTTGAGGTTGTTCACTTAAGCATACATGTAAATAGTCTCAATGAATTCTATTTTACCATAGTATCAATGAATTCTATTTTGCCATATAATTAAAATTATTATTATTTTTATATTTATGTAAATTCATTTTGTCATGTAATTAAAATTATTAATTATTTTTATATTTATGTAAAAGAATGAAAGATTTTGTATAGATATGTTACTTACAAATCTAATTCAAATTAAATCTATACTATATAATTTAGAAGCCTTAAGACTATTCATCTAAGGATATACGTGGATATTATCAATGAATTTTATTTTGCCATGTAAGCAAAACTATTATCGTCATATTGCCACTAAAATATATATATATATATATATATATATATATATATTTGTTATTGATTTTAACTATATTAAAACAAAGTAAAAAAAATTAAATATAAAAATAAAATCAGTAAAAAATATAAAAAAACACATGATAATATCTTTCAAATTAAAATAAGTAATCCTAAAAATTTACAACAAACTAAAAATGTTTCTATTTTTATTTTTTTAGATTTAAAAATTTATTAAATGAACTATAAAAAATATATATCCTAATAATTTAGTAAATTATAAAATAAAATTTTATTTTATTAAACAAATTAACGCTTGTACCTTGATACGGATTTTAACAAGTTATTATTAATATTTTCGTTGTCTACGTAGAAGAATACTATAATATTTTTAACTAGTAATTTTATATTTTTAAATTGATATCTAAAACTAAAAGCTTGCCACTTTACATGTTCGAAATTATATTTCTTAATTAATTACAAAGAAAAAGAATTGGGCCTTTGGCCCATATAGCACTGAGCCCATTATATTTGTTCTCTATATATGGTGTTTTGTAAACCCTAATCTTGGGTTTTTATTGCAGACTCCTCCACCAGTAAACCCTAGCTCCCGTTGATCTACTGCGAAATCAGGTACCATGCGTTTTTTGCTTTATTCCTGCCTAATGACTGGAGTTTATTCAATACTGTATATTTGCTTTATGAATGGATTTTCAATTGAATAAGGTGAAATTAGAGCAATAGGAAATGGACAGTGTTTATAGATTAAGCATTGGAAAATGCTCAGATAGAGTGAAATTCTAAGTGGTTCGTTGTGTTATACTGTTATATGATGATCTTCTACCCATGGACCTGCAAATGGGCATAATTTTTTTAACGCATTTCGCGATTTATCAGGGTTATAAGTTATGGTTATTTTAGAGGAAATTTCATTGCACATTTTGGTTGGATTTGGGTCGACGTATGTGTTAGATCATTTTGTTTTATCAGTGTTATTATATTGATTATGATTGTGCGATGTGTTTGACAACTCTTATCAATGTTTTAAACCCCATGCACGAAAGGGAAAATGTATTTGACAACTATGCACGCGAAACCCGTATATGGTGAAGCTGCTTTCTGGATTATGTGAATTCATGATGCAAGTTCAATGTGAATCTTGATTAAGATCAGCTGGGTGCTTAGTGTATTTGTAATGTTTGTTTATTGCCCTTTGGTTCCTTCATCAGAGAAGGAGTATTTCATATGTACTTTGATTCTTATATTGTGATTTTTCTATATCTTGTTATAAAGAGATGGGTGAGGAGGTCAAGACTGGTGCACCAGTTCCAGAGTCTGTTTTAAAGAAGCAGAAGAGGAATGAGGAATGGGCCCTTGTAAAGGCCAAGGAGGTTGAAGAAGCTAAGAAGAAGAAAGTTGAGACCCGGAAATTGATTTGCAAAAAAGCAAGCCAGTATGCAGAGGAGTATGCGGCACAGGTACTAGTTGCATTCTTTTATTTTTTAATGTTCAAGTTCAAATGTCTTTTCTTGACTGTCCATTTGCTATTTGTTTGTTTAGGAGAGGGATTTGATTAATTTGAAGCGTGAAGCTAGATTGAAGGGTGGTTTTTATGTAAACCCTGAAGCAAAACTTCTGTTCATTGTCAGAATCCGTGGGTAAGAGGATTTCTTGTTCATGTTGTATATGAACTTTCAATGTGTGGAAATATATTTTGCTCATGTTGTGAATTTTAATCTCAGTATAAATGCTATGCACCCACAGACCAAGAAAATTCTGCAGCTTTTGAGATTGCGCCAGGTATTCATCCTTTACTTCTAGATACTGAGAATTGTGCCTATAGTTATTTTCTTTGTTTGTAGCTGCTAAGCTGCATATGTACATTACATTGTTTCCTTATCATCAAGCATATCCTTTATCTTCCAAATTAATATAACCTTCTCGATGTTCCCTTTTTCAATTATGGGCTTCTTTCATTTTCTCATTTCTCTGTGGTGTAAGTTGCCTATATGTTTCCTTTTTAACTTATTCAAAGCAGCTATGTCTTATTTTTGTAGTTTCATTTTCTTAGGCTACAACTCTCTTTGTGCTCTAATTGTGAACTTTTGTTGATTCCCTTGTAGATCTTTAATGGGGTGTTCTTGAAAGTTAACAAAGCAACCATTAACATGCTTCACAGAGTTGAGCCATATGTTACATACGGGTAAACCATTTCTTACAAGTGAAACATATTTACAAATGTTTGTTAAGAATCAATCGGAGCCTTGTTCCAATGTTGTAAAAATTTATCAGGTACCCCAATCTTAAAAGTGTGAAGGAGTTGATCTACAAGCGTGGTTATGGAAAAGTGAACAAGCAGAGAATTGCTTTGACTGACAATTCCATCGTTGACCAGGTACTTTTAAGAACAAGTTTGTAATATGATGTTGGTTGCATGTATTGCTTCCCACCATATAAATGCTCACCTCTGTTTATATAACAGGTGTTGGGTAAGTATGGAATAATTTGCATGGAAGATCTTATCCACGAGATCTTGACTGTGGGACCTCATTTCAAGGAAGCAAACAACTTCTTATGGCCATTCCAACTCAAAGCACCTTTGGGTGGATTGAAGAAGAAGAGGAATCATTATGTTGAAGGTGGCGATGCTGGTAATCGCGAGGACTACATCAACGAGCTCATCAGGAGAATGAACTAAGCTTAATGCAATTTTATTTCTTCTTTAAACAAGTTCCATTGAAATTTTCAGACATCAGAAACCAATTTATGATTAAATTTTATAGTTTTATATTTGAGATGGACTGCGAGCTAGAACAAGTTTTGAATATCTTCTCTAAGCAGTTGGTATCTGTATGATTTGCACCCGGTGACTCCGAGCCAGCATGAAATTACACACTTATCTTATAAATCTGCTTTTCGGTTTTTGTTAAATCTGCACACAGTATAATCATAATTTTTGAATTATAATTTGCAAATAGCAAGCGTGACATGTGATCCCGATTCACGTCTAGCATGATTTTAGTTATCAACAGTGAATAGATAATGAGAATTTCAAATAAAAAAGGAATCCCAGATCAATATCTTGTGTTGTGATTCTGAAGTTGTAATCATGCATGGGACCCTTGTGGATACGGATTCTGTAAGCTTCAAAACGAAATGCTGGGCAGGACAAGGAGCTTTCTACCTAACAAAAGGGCCTAGCAATAAAACAAAAGGATGATGAGCAGTACTCTTTTGTTTCTGTTGTGTTCGGGACCTCCCTATACAAACTGGTACAATTTATTTCGATAAAAATAAAATATCAAGAATAATTACAGCATTGAAAAGATAATCTTGCAACCTTATACTTTTCCTCTAATAGGTATTATGTATTTTTATGTTTTAAGAGAAGTATTTGTAATATTTCAGTTTAGTAGGGGGTATTTGTAAATGTTTCAACGTTTTTTTCGACTTTTTAAGCAAGTGAAAGCAGTTTGTGTAATTATCCCATGAAAGACAATAAGACACCATGACCCCCTACTTTTTAAGCAAGCGAAAGGGGTTTGCTGGTCTTTGTTCTTACACACATCAAGTTATGAAATTAATAGATTTTAGCGGCAATAAGAAAATAATCATTAATCACTATAAATGGAGATAATATACGTACATTAACTTAATCGCATGTTGTAATATAAAATTTTCAAAATCAAAATCCATGCACGTCGAAGTACAAATTATATATCAACCGAGCAAGATATCCCCAAAATCGACACAAGACGGAGCCCTAATTAATAAAGCAAAACGATCAGAAAGAAATACCAGAAAATGAATACAAATTTAATTTTATCTATCACACATCAAACGTCCTAACCAGCATTAAATCGTTGCTGCCCATTATTCATCAATCCCTTAACAAATTTTGAAATTTATATAAAATATATAACATATATAAATTTAATTAACTTAACTACGAATTCAAAACCAATCGCCTGGAGCATTTTGTGCAGATATACTTTCTCTTGACTACAAATCCGAGAGGCATGAAGCAGAGCCTCCACCGCCACTCCACATCCACTGCCACCACATTTCCGCCGGAATGGGGGCAGACTCCCGTCGCATCTTGCCGCCCCAACTCTCTCTCCTTCGCATTCCAAATCATTTTGAATTTCTCCCACTTCTCGTCTTCGAAAAACTCTTTTTTCTGTTTATTATTTTGCTGCTGTTCTTTGTAGGCCACTTACTCAGAGATCTTATATATATATGTGTGTGTGTAGGTAGACTTCTTTGGGTTCTCGTTGGTCCCGTTGTTTTTTACTGCATGAGATCAACGGAAGAAATTAAATATTTGGGTAAAGGAGTTTTAAAGTGGAATTATTTATTTAGTAACTTTGTTCATATTGTTCCTCTTCTGAAGTATATGTCTGGATTTTGAACATACAGAAAACATCCTTAATTAGTTGTTATAATCGCTTTCAGATTGCCGAGATAATCACTAAAATTGTATCTTTACATGTTTGTTGATGAGGAAGAAAGAAAGTCAGGATTTGCCAACATCAAAAAGAAGAAATTTAATCAAACAATTACCAGAAATTAGATGTGTTTGAATGTTGAACAAAAGACTTTGACTAGAATAATAGATTAGCTTATTTATTTGCACTTTCTAAATTTACAATAATGTGATTATTTGCAAGCTTAATTACCCTTCTTATTTCGTTTCTAATAGGAAAATATTAATTTCAATGTCCTATACTCCTATTAACACATGTAATAGTGTTACTACATGAAATAAGTTTTAAGGTTCAAATTTGCGCATAAAGTAATTAAGTTCGAAGTATCGCCTTCAATTAAGTCTCTGTAATAACCGAGCTCGAAAAAAACCCGAAAACCAATATTTTTCACTGAAGACAAAATGTTCACTTGGTTAATGTGACCTAACATAGCGTTAGTTCACCTAAGCTTATTCAGATGATTCTTAATTAATTCTATTTTTTTTTTCGGTGCAGTCTTAATTCTGTTTAATAAAGAATAGATATATTAAAATTTAATCCTAGAGTTAATTATAAATTATGTATAGTATTGAATATTAATCCCGATATAGGCATATCCGGTGGGGCATGGGGTGAGATATGTTTTGGTATATATATATATATATATATAGGTGAATTACATTTAAATCCTTTTACATTGATCTAATTACACTTCAACTCTCTCTATTATGAAAAATTACATCTGAGTTCCTTGGATTTCCTCTTACTGTCTTTTCCATCTGCTTTGATTTGTCAGACTTAATTGTACTAATTAAACTGTCCGGGAGGGGGTTTTGCCCTAATTTAACAAGCTTTTTCCGCTTGAGAGTATTTCAGTCACACAAAATCTATTAAATTAGAATATAATATTTTCCTTCTTATGTGGTAATCTATGAAACACGGACACGGATATGGCGATGCGGATAAGGCACGACACGGATATGACGACATATATTTTTTTCGATATTTTATAGTAGAGAAGTGTCCGACACGAGTGTCTGATACGATGTCGGACACGACATAACACGACGGGATATGATTTTTTAGGAATTTTCATGCATCATATATATGTGGTAATCTTAGGGTAAATATTACTCTACAATTTGAGTAATTTACTCTAACCAAAACGAAAGGAACAATTTAAAACGCAGCAAAGTATAAGGAGTCTAAATGTAATTTCTCGTAATATGGATGATCTAAGTATAACTAAACCAAATCTCAAGAGGTCCAGATGAAATTCACCATTTTTTTAAAAGAAACAAAACGTGGCAGAATCCATTTTTATAGTCATTAAGTATCGAATATACAATTATATCCTCTTCAATATCAAAATTTGAAGTGCTATAATATTTAAAATAAAAGATATAATCTCTACCATATTTCTTTATTTTATTTAATATATTCAGGATTGTTAGACATGCAAATAAAAGATTTATTTGCTCTTTGCTACTAAAAGATTAGGTTGTGCGGGCTTTTGTGTACAAATTACTGATCAGCTCTCAGTAGAAACTTTTGAGGGATTTTAAAAATAAATTAAAATGATGTTATATACTATGAATTCACCAAATTAATTATTTTACTATATATCCAGTAAACTATATCATTTATCCAATGACCAAACATGACTTCTTAAGTTTAATTCTAATAGGCATGTCATATGTTTGAATCCAACTATCACTTTCATTGGATCATGATCGTTATATCAAGAAATCTGAATCTAATAATGATATTAATCATTCTACTTTTTACCTAACAATTGGTCCTCTGATTTCAATGTATACCGATCATATGATAGTATTGAATTTACCATCACTTGCTATGTTATTAACAAGTATTTAGTAACCAGGACGGTGTGGTTGAGTGGAAGAGACTCATTCATCCTTAACCAAACGTCAGGGGTTCGAATCCTGGCTTTTGGTATGGAGCAGCGTTAAATTTCCTAACCAGAGATATAAAGATATTACACATACCTCCCCTATCAGTTTACAAAATTACAGAGACACAAAAAATTGTCTTATGATAAGGACGAAGTGAACCGTATTCAAATGGCTATTTGCATCGGGTACGGGTCAATTTGGGGTTTCATAGTTACATATCTATACTATTATATAACGTACCTTCACCCCTTTGGTGTCTTGGTATCTTTTAAAAAAAAAAATATATATATATATATGTATATATATATATATTTTTTTTTTTTTTTTCTCTCCACGATCTTCCTAATCTCTTATATTTTCTCTCCCACTCTCATATATTTCACGTTATTTTTTTTTTCTTTTTTTTCTCTCTTTTTATCTCTTCCTTTTTAGGTTCTTTTTAAAATCAAATTATAAAAATAAATTTTTAATCTATCATATTTTAAAAGTATATATTAAAAATAATTTAGACATGTATTATAATTTTATATTATTTGAATTGTATCATTTTATAAATTTATAATTTATATTTATTAGGCACACGCATTGAGTGTGCCATATTTACTAGTATATTTAATTTGGCGGTAGGTATCTGGTATTTTTGGCGGACTCAAGGGCACAATCTGTAATTTTTCTATTTTAGTGGGGTTCCAGACGTAATAAACTCTTCCTTTTTCCCAATATATATATCCTATGCATTTTTACCAAGAGATCAGTAATTTATACACTGCGTCAATGCCCAGAAATGGTTGCTGCACAAAAGACCATTAATAGGCCAACATTTCATTACATATATCACAGACTACACTATTGTTGCCCAAAAATTCCTTCACATGGATTAATTTACCTTCACCATACTATTAAAAAAAAAAATCCCGACTCAGACTCATATAAATGAGTTTTAAAATAAAAAAAAAAGAATTTTATAAGGGAAAAATGTAGAATAATATATCAAAGTCACTTTATACGTAATATTTAGTTTTTTTCTTTTTTGTTTTACCTTCAGAGATCTTACCATAAGATCACAAATAATTATTGGGTTTGACTCAATGACCACTAAATATTATTTCAATGTGGAGGTTTGCGTTCAATTTCTTGCAATGATAAGGGTCGAATCGTGTATGTTTATTTTAAAAAGAAAAATAAGATCACAAACCACGTGCATCTTCATATTCCCAACATTATTGAATGTTTCATATATCTCAATTTCTTTTATTTATATGGAAAATGTTGTACGTTGCTGTTTAGCAAGTAGTACATACATATGGTGATATTGGAAACCCATTGCAGAAGCAAATTGCAAAACGTAGGTGGGGATATGTGTCAGTGTTGGGCTACAAATAGTTGGCGTACTCTATATGACTGCTCAATGAAAGTTGAAAACATTTAAAAGTTGACATGTTGGCTTTTAAATTGTTTCAAATAGTTTTTACCAAACATTATTAGACATTCGCTGCTTCATCAAATTTATTGTCTGTGTGTAAACTCATTTTTGGTACGTATTAAAAAAAAAACAATAATTTCTATTATCTTGATTTCTTCGGGAAGACTCAATTTGACGGTGATTGAACGATTTATGTGTCTGAATGGGATGACAACTTAGGGGTAGAAGGACATCGAAAATTCTGACAAAAAAAAAAAAAAAAAAAAAAGAAGGACATCGAAAAAAATTGAAGATATGGATCCTCAATTGGATATTTTCAACCTGAAATTTTGTTAATGCAATAGATGTTGGGTCACACATATAAATCAATATGTCATAATTTATTTAAAAAATTAATTTTTACAAAACAAAAAGTTTTAAAAAAAGATGGAATAATTATATTTTTGGGTACATGTGGAACCCGACAGCAAATACATAATCTTTTTTTCTTAATTTATTTGGATGTATTGGGTTCCACATGTACAATAAAAAGTCATGATTTATTAAATTGAATCTTGATAAAAAAAATGTGAGCAGATTGTATATGACGATGTCTGTTTTTTGTTGGGGATTCTGGTCGTCCATGTACTGGAGCTCAACAGTTGAATTTATAATTGGGGATCAACTTCGACCTGAAACACACGAACATACGGGTTTATTTGGCCAGAGAAGGTTGTTTCCGGCATAGCACCTCCGACATTCAAGTCAGTATTAGTGAAAATGGTGATATTAAGAGAGTGCTGTCGGAGTGATGTTAAAAGCTTACCAACCATAATAAATGTTGGGGGTATTTATAATAATGGCTAACACGCACTAAGTATATATAGTGCCCCTCCCGAAGGCTGGGAAGAGGGACACCACATCCGCGCTGGAACAGACTCTCGAGCAAGGCAGAAGCCCTACTAAAAAATCCATCCCAACGAACCGGAAATCACTCGATCAAACAACCTGGCAACAACAACTAGTCCAACAACAACAACAATGCTAAAATATAAACAGAGACTCGCGGGAATCTCTTCGGGATTAAAAATATTATTTTGGGAAAATTACAGGGTTTAGGTCAAAATATTATCACGAATCCAACAGCGAAAACGAAAATTAAATAAAAGAATTGGAAATATATGTTTGGAACCAAATTCCAAAATACGGGGCGTTACAGTATACCTCCCAGGGTATGCATTTAATGCGTCGACTGAGGGACATTTAATGCCCGATCAAAAAGGTCTGTAATATTACTTAAAATGAATGTTTGTTGTCACATCCGTCCAATCTAATGTACGGAAGGCAGGTGTGATGCATTTAATGCGGCCGCAAATAGGGGCATCCCCCTTTGATCAGATGTGGTCGAGCAAGACCAATTAGTTTCGCTTACATGAGGGTGAAGACCTCTACGCATAGCGGTTTGGTATCCTTGCTCGTCATACAGACTCGATGCATGGTCTTGGTCGGAGTCTACGCTCGACCTTCCGACTGTGCTATTTTCGTATCCTGTGCATCTGACCTTATAGTTGATTATCCGATCGGGGCATTTCCGCTACAGGCAATTTCGACTTTACGGTCGATCCGGTCGACCGCTGGGGTCTTTAACCAGTTAACCAGTGGACTTTGGTTGGACCCACATGGCTCTTGACTTGCTACGTGGTTGACTTGCTACGGTTGTAACACGTGACCAACCGAAATATGACCTTATCAGTATATATATTGAAGTATATAATAAGATGTTTGAAAAAATTTATAAGGTTGCCCAAATATAATCTATATAAACCCAAATTTATAAGGTTGCCCAAATATAATCTATATAAACCCAATGTGGTTTGGCTAGAGGGAAAGCAACTTGTGTTCGAAATTTATTGGAGTCATCACTTTAGGGCGGATTTCCCACCAAAAAATTTAAATGTATACCCCAAATCTTATTAAAAAAAATATATAAAACCATCTACATAAATACACAATTTCTATAATTATTTGGTACTTATGAAAATAAAATTGAAAGAACGAATTGGGATGCCAATAAAATGGACCACACCGATGGTAGGAGAATCCATACGTGTTATAATGTTATCTCAATGTTCTGGATAGGGACCATTTAATTCAGATTTTGTTGTTCGTTTTCCTCACTTGTCTTTCCATTGTCCTTTGTACGATTATAGCTTATATTTTATGTATCTGGCTAAGCTAGTAAGCTCGGTGAAATCGGCGGGTCCCCGGGTCGGGTTATATTTGTGTATGTTGAATTGATAAGTTGAATGGAAAAATATGTCTAAATAAGTTGAATATTGATTGTTGTCTAGAAATTAGCTCATAAAATTTGCTAGCTATTGAACATCTTTGGCTTAGTGGTGAAGAGGAAGCACAGATGATTGTAATAATATTGAATTATACACACAATAAATGAAAAAATATAATATTTTCGATAGAATTTTGATGCCATATCCGTAGAAACATAAAAATTAAACATTTAATTACTAAAATAAAACATAAATTTAAGCACAAAAAATATTAAATTATTTTGATAGGTTTGAACATATTGTTGATCTAGGATGCAGAAATTATCAGAAAAAAGGAAAAATAAAGGGAAATGAGGTTGCATATATGGTTAATTAGAATATTAATCCAAGTATAAATTAAGTGATTAACCCTTGCAACATGCAATCAGTACTCTCATACTCGTCTGGCTAAACTAGTATAACATTGCAGACAAATTAATCATAACAATAATTACATTGTAATCCAGAATTATTGCGCCATTGATGTTTAATCAATGAGTTATACAACAATGGTGCGCAATTGGAAACGCATACGAAGAGAAAAAGGTTAGGGGGGAAAATCCATTAATTAGAACACATGGAGATGGGCCATCCAGAGCAGAGATGGAATTAGGCAATTACTGATCAGGTAATTGATTAATGAGAAATAATTAAGCTAGCTAACTGCGGCGATTAATTATTAATTATCATCAGTACAAAACGAGACGTTTAGAACAGATAGTGCAGAAATACTTGGTTTTGATTCTGAAGCAAACAGGAATATAGCAGAATCTCCCTTTGCCTTGAATCTCCACCGCCTCCACCTTTCCGCCGCACCGTGGGCATTTTCCAGGTGCCTTTCTTCTCCCAATTTCTCTCTCTTCCTCTTCGCACACGTACAATATTCGCATTCTCTCTCTCCAGATCTCTCTCCAGATCTCCCTCTAGATCTCTGTGTGTGTTTTGATTTCTTAGCTTCGTCCTTTAAATTTGAGGGAGTTTGGTTGAAGTTATCGCCGGGGTAATCTCACAGGTTGATGTTATGGTTATGTTATGTGTTGTTACCGTCACCAAAATTACAAATAGTTATACATACTAGTGTAATACTGCATATATATACACAAATTAATAATATTTTATATATACATATATGCATAATATAATATATTTTATATTATTTTTAATATGGATATGCATACATGTGTCTGTGTGTGGATAGGAATCTTATAAGAGAAACAACCCATCACTAGTGAAAAAGTTTGTCACAAATTTAATAAAATCGGTTATAAAATATATTTTATGACGGATTTTGTCTCTCACAAATCTATCATTATATGTTTTGTCATAGATTTATTTTGCGATGGATATCAAGTCCATCACAAATTATTTTAAAATTTTACAAAAAACTAAGTTTATTTTTCTTTTACTTTCTAATACATTATTATTCTGTCACAAATCCATCATAGATTAAAAATTCTATGACAGAATTTTCTCCTATCACCAAAAATCCATCATTGAAGGATGTATTATCTTGTAGTGGGAGATATTGTTTGGCATAGTCTCAAGTCATGTCTAAAAATATATATTTTTGTTTATGAATTCTTGTTTGATATATGTTAGGTCTTCTATAATATAAATTGATAATAATATTTGAAAAAAGCATAATCAAATAATAATTCCATATGAAATATAATTCCTTCGTTGATCCACTAATGCATGTAACATATCTGTCAAATACCCCATATACATGTTTAAGATAATGTACCTTAAATCTTATTATAATAAATCATCATATTATATATGTGGAGTATATATCCATTTATTTTCTTTTTCCTCTTTATATGATGCATTAATTAATAAAGTTTATTTACGCAATCTTTAAACAACTTTAACATTTAGACCCTTCAATCGTTTTTAAACCATCACAGATTCATATATATGGATGGTGAAACAAAATTGGAGTATCTTATATATAAGCTTATGTCATTCTATATAAATATGTATATATTTTTTTTCAATGTAATTATAAATTATTAAATTACAAATAATAATACTATTAATTATTTTTATTACTATATTTTGATTCTTATCAAATAAATAAATAAATATTTATTCATTCAGACTGCATAATTATGACGTGTTGTACGTTGTATGTTATGGCTAATCTCAGGTGTACAAAAGTGGAAAACCCTGGTTTAATGGGGGCACATTGTTTTGAATAAGAAAATGAATCCAGCTGCCTAATTTATTATTATAATTACTTTTTAATTAATTATATTGCTATAAAAAATAATTCGTACTTAATTCCACCTACTAATCATGTAATTTGGTAATTATTAATTGAAATATACTCAATCACTACTACCAAAAAAAAAAAGAAGAAACATAAACTTCCTAAATTTCCTTTACTGGTTAATTAGATTCATTTAATCTTCATGTTTAATTTGCACATGAATTAATGACTCTGATAAACTTAATCAATTTTCTTAATTATTGCATCTGCAGAATTCATTGAATGTACATTAACATCATCTGCTGGTACAATTGTACACTAACATCAGTTTTGCAATTTCCCTTTTTTAGTTATAAATAAATAGTTTGGTGGTAAATCTTTGCATCTGAGAATAAATCGATTCATGAGATATTAGACTCTTTAAGAAAAGTATGAGGTTCAAATTCTAGTTTGTGATTGGAGGGACGGATCAGTTGGGAGGATCACCCCAATTAAACCTCTACAGTACGTACTCGAACTCGATCGAAAAAAAATCGAGTGGAATACTAACAAAAAAATCGGATGATTTCGAGTCCTATTGAGAATAGTTGTAGAACCTAACACAAATCCTCTGGTAAAACCAAAAAGGACAGAAGAAGAAATCAACATTTAATTTGTTATATATAGGAACATTGGATAAACATAATTTGTTATAAGAACAAGGGATGGGATAGCACTTGTTAATTAGGGAAATTTACATTCATCTCTCCCTATAGTATAATTATAAATTAATTCTTCTTATTTTAAAAATCACAAAACTCTAGCTCCTCGAAAGTTTTATTATTCATATAAAAATAGTCAAAACTCGTAAAAACTAAGACAAACATAAACTTTGACCAGCATCAATGGCACTTTAAATGGTGTTGACTCAATTACTATTTACTAGTCCTAAATTGACTTAAGTACTATACACAGGATGAATAATTTATATATGTTGCATGATTAATGTAAACTAATCACATCTAACAAATCATATTATAACTGTTATATTATTTAGAGATGTTGACTTAATTCAAATATTATATATATAAATAATATATATTGAGTATTTTAATTTCAATTTTCTTTTTCATAATGATTTCTTATATTAAGTAAGCAAATAAATATTATGGGGTTTTTTATGTTGGTATAAATTTGAAATTAGTGGACAAACGCCTAATCTAGTGCAGTTTGATTTCTTGATCATATTCCTTAAAAAATAAATAATATTGATATATTATCCAGCATATGAATGACCCAATTTGACACGATTTATACGTTTTTATGTTAGAAATAAAGATATGTGTGGTTGGTTTACCTAAAAAGTATGGAGAGAGAGAGATCGTCAATGTTGTATTCAAGGAAAGTGGATTTGACTGGAAAAAAATTCAAGGAAAGTAGTAAACTTAGATTCAAATATTTGTAATTTTTAAATAACTTTATAATATATGGTTAAGAAATGTTTCATGGAAGATTCCTATTATAAATTAATTTCCAAGTAGTGGTCTTATTCTCCCATGCATGCGCTATTACGAATGCGTCAAATATAATATTTCAAAGACGTTATTCACGTTGCTTATGTAATTCCACTTCATGCTAGCTGGTCAAATGTCAACGGCCATTAAATAAGAATTTCATAGTAAATTAAAGTGAAGAATGTAATCTAAATTTAGCCACAGTACTTATATAAATCATTTTTCAAATGGGCACACAGTACTTGATATTTGTGTAAAATAAACATGGAATGTAATCTAATCATGTTTTAGAATGAATTAAATTTTGTTAGATTTATTTAATAAAAAAGAACCTAAAAAAGTGTTGAATAGATTTAGAGGAGAGGAGATAAAGAAAATATGATAGAGAGTTAAATGCTAATATTTTTCTTATATAGTGTTGGAAATAATGTGCCTTTAAGAGTAAATTTCATATATTTTTTTTTTGGTGGAAAGTAAATTTTATATTGGTTAGTGTGAATTAATTGGGATATGAAAAGACATATTAAATATTATTTAAAAAATTTAAGTGTATTCTACACTGATTAAACTATTAATTACATTAATCAATTATATTAGTTAATGTTGATTAGTGGTATTAATTATGGAACTCAAGTGAGAGGGATAAATGAGTCACGTGCGGTGTGGTACACCGCACCGCCCGCACATGGGCTTGGGCCGGGCCATTATTCATGACACTTAATTCTGATATTAAATTGATTCCAATACTTGAGCCTATAAATAGAGCTGTTCTGATGTTCAGAAATAACACCACAACAATCATTCACCTATCTTTGTGAGTTACTGTCACTCGAATTCTCTCACTTTTCTTAGTGAGCTGCGTACAACCTACAACAAACTTCTTATCAAAATAAGGGTGATAAAAACTTTAAGGACAGAAACTACCCGTTTCAATCTGATACCATATTCAAACCTATATAATAAAACA
This sequence comes from Verbena officinalis, assembly GCA_958496215.1. Classification (NCBI taxonomy): domain Eukaryota; kingdom Viridiplantae; phylum Streptophyta; class Magnoliopsida; order Lamiales; family Verbenaceae; genus Verbena; species Verbena officinalis. The sequence goes on along the minus strand of OY292390.1, from coordinate 28,298,101 downwards.
TTCAAACCTATATAATATAACATATAGTTCAGTGAAAAGGGCTTTGCATTTTTTGGCATAATAAATAGTATGCTGAAGGGGTTTTGGGTAAAAAAAAATTCATGGAGATAGAAGATTACCAATATCTTATTTTTAACAACTTTTCCAATATAATTTAACTTTTAACTTAATGCTATTCTATTCACAATGATTTCGAAAACATTTTATTAATTTTCTTTTCCCATAATCAAATATTCAAGTCAGTTCTTATAAATAATTCCCCTCCCATAATGATACGGGGAAAATCAACAAGAGATCAGGAACCAGGAGATAACCGAAAGAGAAATAAAAGACTGAAGAACGATTGAATCAAATTAGACAAATAATCTCTATAATGAACGTCTGAGTATGTAAAAATTATAACAAAACTCAAACCAGAGCAGATATAAGATTACAGCTGGATTGATTTCCTACAATTACAGAGTGAGTGAACTCCAATATTTCACACTGATGAATTGAATGACGGCTATTAGCTGTCAAATTCATGGTAACGGTAAAAAAAAAAAAAAAAAAAAAAAAAAAAAGAAAAGAAAAAATAATATGTCGAACTCATCGCTATAGATCATACAAAACCAAACGCCTTGAACAGAGTGTGCAGAAATACTTGCGTTTGAATCTGAAGCAAATCGGAAGAAAGCAAAATCTCCATTGGCTGTTCAGATCAACAGCATGCACCTTGCCGCCGCAGTAGGGGCACGATCCCGGCCCCTGTTGTCTCCCCACCTCCGTCTCCTCCTCATCACAACCCAGAAAACACATACCTTCAACTCCCACCGTGTGTGCTTTTTTTTCCTTCTCTTTGGTGAGATTTAGAAGCTGGTATAGTATATGATTAGTACGTATGATCTGAGATATCCAAAGATTTCGCAGGTATTTCAGTTATGATCCATCCGACGGGGATTTATAAGCATGTGCGAGGGTGCCTAATCTCTAGAAGTTTCGACGAAGGCCTCGTGGTTGCTACATAGACCGATAACGTGCGCGTGGGCGTAGGTAAAAGCAGGAGTGTTTATTTTTTTTTTTTACCTTTAATGTTGGGGCCTATTGGTGCAAATGTTGAAGCCTAATGTTACGAGGTGTTTGTCTGAGCTTATAAACTTTTAAAATAAATTATTAGATAAATATTTTTTAAAAGGAACTTATAAGTTCTTAAAATTAGATATTAGGTTTTTAAAAATAAGTTAGAAATTCCAACTTATTTTAAGATCTTAATACATTCCCTTATATTTTAACCATATTAATTACATAATTATTATTATTAACATCTTATAAGTACATTGTTTTATTTTTATCCAAACACTTTTAGATCTTATTCTTAAAATAAGATTTAACATCTTATTTTATAAGATGTGAGAGCTTATAAACTCTTTAAAATAAACTTAACCAAACACCCTCTAAATACTAAACTACCTACTTATTTTAAAGTTTAATTGTGAAATTAAATACCACATTGATTAAATATTAAACATCGCGCGAGGTCATTTTTTAGATCATTCGTGCATTAGCTATATCAACATTGTTTAGATTTTGGGGCTTATTGGTACATACTTGATACTTGTTAGTTGAATTAAAATTTGGTAGGATTAATTACACATGAATCCCATCAAAAATAAGAAAATTACAATAAATACTTTTATTTTAGTCAAAATTAGTCCAATCCAACCCATATTGATGACATGTGATTTCTGTTTTGGCCAACTCGCTAAAATTACAGAATTTGATTTCGTTTCGTGAGTACTCTTTGTAGTTAAACAACTTCACGAGATATTTAATTATATAATTAACTCAATCAATTAATTAATAATAATTAGTTTTTTTGATTTAAAAATTATATACTTGTCATTGCAAGGAGTTGAATCCCAAACCCTTACATCTGGAGTAATATCTGGTGACGATAGAGTCAAATCCCAATGATAATTAATCATAATTAGTTAAAGACTATAAATTTTGGTTATTTGATTAATTAATCATATATATATATATATATATATATATGAAAATGAATTAGTGGAGTGTTTTAGGAAAGATATTTATGTGGCAATGAAGTGGATTAGTTAGAATTGATCAATTTTGCCATGTCAATTGTTTCTATAATTAATTTTATTAATTATTGTTTTGTAACTTACATATGTATTTATTGACACTTCATACTTTTATGTATACAAAAAAATTTATAACTCCTACTTATATAATTATAGAATTATATAATTACTTGATATAATATTAAAATTATTTTTTTTTAAAAATAATTTTAACTAAATTTTAATAACCTTTAGATTTATGCATACTGCATTGAATGTTCGTTAATTAAATAAAGACAAAATACACATGTCTTATGCTCATTTTGTAATAGAAAAGTTGTATTTCATTTCAATGTAAATAAATTTATTAAATTATTATATTTTAATATTAATATTTTCAAAATATAAAGAAAAATTTAAAAATGAAATGAATATTATTATTAATTAATAACAAAACAATAACAAATTATTTAATAAAAAATACCAAGTATAAAATAACAAATTATTTATAAAAAAATACCAAGTATAATATATAGCTCCTTTTTTGATAAAAAAGATAAAGAGATTTTGTAGCGGGCGCCCCAAACGGGTAACGCACGCCCCGCACCGAGCCCCGACCCGAAACCGAAATGAGATCTGACCCGAATCGAAACCCGGCGAACGGCAAGCATTTACTCAATCACTAGGCGGGGTTTCAAAAACAACGAAAAGACAGAGACGCGGAAGCAATAAAAATAATCAAAGCAATAAAACATAATAAATACACAATTATTAAAGCCCACCAAGGCTAACGAAATTCAATTGCATAATATCAAACGGGTTCGATACAGTATCCCGATAAATATAATAACGGGCTCAATAAATACATAATCCCGCATACAAATTAAATAAAATCCTTATATCCTAAAAATCTAATTCATATCATACGGAAAAAGGAATATACATGAGAAAATAAATACAACTCTACGACAACGACGACGAATCCCGCCTAGTATCCTGAAACCAATATAGGGTGAGACAGAGAGGGTTAGTCAAACGACTAAGTGAGGAGGGAATAATAATATATATAATAAAACGGGAAATAAATCACCAATTTTAAACTTAAAAGAAATCAACATAAAAGAAAGGTTTTCGTAATCGAGTAGTGATTTAACATAAAACATAACTTATCATATGACTCGGCGAGTCGAGCCCTGAACTCCAATTTCCAAAACATAAAACCGGAAACCACCCTTATTCCTCCAATGTAGCCGGACTGCAAACCCGAACTACTCATAACTAACGGGAATAACTCAGGTACTCAAAGGGCTGCCACTCCGGCCTCACCCCGAGCTCCCAAATGGAGGAAACCATAGGATTTACGCCGTAGACCCGACGTCTACCGACTTCGTCCTATCGCTCTTACTCCGGGCCCAAACGATCATGCATACAGTTCATAACTCGCTTTTCAAACATTTCGGGTTGGCCAAAAGACCGTTCGAGACATGTCATATGCGAGGCCGAAGGCCAAAGTTCGCCTTAGAAAACAAAGGTTTTACACGTCTCTTTCGTAAACATTTCGAAGACTATACATAGTACTTTTTCATATCAAATCTGTAGCGCCCCGCTCTACAGCCCCCGAACCTGCACGGATTCCCAAGCCGAATACAGTGCCTCAACCCGAGAACCCATGCAAGCTAACGGGTCAATCCTGACACTTGGCAACAGTGAATCCCCAAAATAAAGCATTTAAATAGATCAGAGAATATATAGCGGAAGCATTTAAATCCATATTAACAAAAATTGCCACTCCGGGGCCAATACATTAACAACAGCCCACTCAGGGCAACATCATTTAAATAACAATATTGGGGAAAAATATAATATTATCAATCCAGATTGACAAGAATAATGAACGAGATCAAAAGACAACTAATGAGACTCGGCAAAACCAAAAAAACCTATCTGACACTGTTGCCCATCCGACACGTAAGACATGTCGGTCTCTCTCAAACCTGAGGCAAGAACAAATTAAAAGAGGGTGAGTCAAAGTACTCAGTGAAGATGTGAGAACAAGTCGAGTCATGCTTCCGGGTATTTATAGAAAATACATATGCGATAATGAAGAAACCGGAATATGCTTCGACTTGGATATACAATTAAGAATTAAAATCAATAACACTATAAAGCAGTAAATACGATCCCAGCGAGAATGGGCCTGTTCCTCCTTATATCTCCACGGTGCATGTATAAATACTCCATCGCCGGTGTCAAGCTAAGGAGCAACCCGAAGCTCAACCATAATGAATTTTAGGAAAATGTGCAACGAATGCAACACCCACCATCGCTCCCAACCGTGGCTATCATCTCCTGACAGGCCACGATTGACGCTTAGTTTTGGGAGAAGCACCTCGGATTACACCCTGAACGCCCGTCCCCAGATGTAACCTTCGGATACCTTCCCGGGCCCAACTTGAAAATAGTCATGTATTTGCTCGCTTTAAAATAACCCATTTGAATGCCAACCGACACTCTGAGCAAGGGTGACGACAAAGGATTAAATCCTAAGTCAAACCATCACGTAAAATAAATAATTTTCTTGCCCTTTTGAAAACAAATCAATTTGGTTTACTAATGTATAATTTTGATATTAAATGATTTGAGGATAAAACATAAAAATATAAACTCGAAATATATAATACATTAATAAGGGATTAGGGGGTTCGCAATTATATATATATATGTTCAAGCCCAGTTAAAAGTTTAAATCCTCACCTGGAATCAAAAAAGAGAAAGCCTAGCTGCTAGACTCACTGGTCTCCCACGTCGGACTGATCTGGAGACAAGACAAGACCTAGACAAATCAATAACGACTACAACAACAATAAAAGCGCAAATAAGAAATTATTGGACGAACGGCTAACCAAACATGTTTCCAATCATGCATATGTCAATTATAATATGTAAAGAAGCTATCATGTAAATTTCACGCAATTCCGACAAGTTGTCAAAAATACACATAATTAGAATTACACTATTCATAGCCCGAACGAGGGCGAAATTAAATAAACATTCCAAAATATAAATCAACAAATTAAAAGGGTTCTATAGGTGAAAACGGTGTAATTTTTGGAGTCCGTATGCAAAAAGTCAACCAAAAATGGTCACCCGAAGACTCAATTGCCGAGAGGAAAGTTTGAAAAAGCTGGAAAAATTCACTAAGTGTTTCACACGGCCTAGTGCACGGTCTTGAACACGGTGTCAAGACCGTGCACGCACACACGACCAAACACACGGGATAGGTGCACGGGCTCAAGCCCGTGCAAGCAAATATAGCTGCACACGGGCTCCTGCACGGTCCTGCGCAAGACCGTGCGTTAGCCCGTGTGGTTCAACTGAACCCAGTAGAAACTTACGGGTTTTCAATTTTTCGAGCCAAAATTCCACAAAAATCATATTTTTAACGCAAAACAACACTCATAATTTATAACAATCAATAATCAACATCTAATTAACATATACATCCAATAAAATCACGAATTGACCAAGAAACGGGCTCGATCTAATCAATTATCCTAAAAGTCCCGAAATAACCAAATATTCTCAAAACCTCGAAAAATCGTAAAAGAAATTGGGGAAATTGGTACCTATAGAAAGGTATCGATGAACTGATCGTTTAAAAACGATTGGTGCGAGATTCCACGGAGATTCGAGCTCGGCACGATCGATTAGGGATTCAGGAGAAATGTCTCTTTTCTTCTTCTTCTCTCTCTCTCTCTCTCTCGAAATAAAAATAATGAAATGAATTTCGACACTTATCAAATATCTTCGAAATACCGAAAAATACGAAGGGTTATTTTAGTAATTTTAGAAAATCCAATTAAATACGCGTCGATCACATATAATGATTAAATATTTAATAAACGCAATATAGACACGTAATTTAAATACGCAAACAATATTATCACCTTGGTCATTTACGACATAATATATTATAATTCACATATAATCGAGAATTTAGAGATTAAGAAAGATAATTAACGCGTAAAAATTACTCACAGTAATTCTCAGATTTCTGGGTCGTTACAAAATCACTTTCGATAAATCAGATGAACATAATAAGCATAAATATCTACTAAGTATATATATAGAAACGGTGTGAAAATCAAACATAAACGTGGCTTATATCGGGAGAGGCTTATTTATATATATATACATAATAATACTGGAAACAGAAACGGAAAGCCTCACCTGGCTGCTATGCAAAATAAGAGCAAAAAGCTAGAACCGGCGCTACTCCACGGGAGTATCGTCTGCAAAAATACCAGGACACAACCAAATAAGACTAAAGACGACGCACGGCTTATACGAGAATATTAAAACACATAGGAGCACGTTATACAATTAAATCAATCACTTAAGTTCAAATTCTCAAACGAAAATAGAGTAATTCATGCATTTAAAAATACAAATCAATTCCAAATGCAACGAAACTTTACGGACATGCTTAAGATATCATAAAGGAGTATGCATTCGAATTTCGAAAAAATCGGACTTCACATGCAAAAGTTAGAAAATTTAACGAAAACTTAAAACACACTATTCATATACCCGAACATGTTATAAATTCATAAATCATGCAATTCATATCTATTTCATATATATCGAATACACGAGCGAAGAAAGAATTCGGAAAAGACGAGTCTCGGAGGGACCCGTAGTGCAAAATGGGCCCTGACTTACAGAAGGTCAGGGCACTGTGCGATCGGGCCACACGGCCTTGTGCACGGCCGTGTGCCGAGGCCGTGCACAATCAAGCAACGCGCACGGCCTCATGCACACGGCCTCAAGGCCGTGTGCACAGCCCGTGCACCATCCCCAAACACGCACGGTCTCTTGCACAGCCGTGCAAGAGGCCGTGTACACCCACACGGGCCTGCCACACCCCGTGTGCATGGCCCGTGTGCGTAAAAATTGAGCAGAACATGTAGAACATCAAAACCAATACGCGAAAATCAATCCTAAATCAACATTAAATAGATTAATCATGCAAATCAATCCCTAATTTTCACATATAATCATCTACAACATATAATCTACCTATAGAAACGATAAACACGAAAATCCATCCACAATTACTATCAAAATCATATAAAACCTAGATTATACAACTATTCACAAAAATGAGAAAAACGAAGTATAGAAGACATTAAACGAGAGAATCGTTAGAAGCTTACTCGTAGAAGAGATCGCGAGGAATTCGTAGACGTAAACGATTCGAAAATCCGTCGGGAAACGAAGTCGGGACGATCGATTGAAATCCTCTTCCTTCTCTTTCTCTTTTTCTTCTCTTTTCTTTCCTTTCTTCTTCCTTGTTACGTTTGAACGAGAGTGAGGTGAGAGAGAGACTTAGTCAAATTAGTTGACTAGGGTTTAAAAGTCGATGGGGCATTTTAGTAATTTCGCAAAATAAGTTTGAAAACTCACGTTGTCCAAATAATACGTAATTACAGTCAAAATTCATATAATTAAACGCACATTGACAATTTGTGATTTAAATATCAAGATTCACTCATTTACGAAATTATCCTAATATCTTAGAATAAATATCAAATTAAAATAATAATTTGCACAATTACTCGATTAAAATATACCGAATTAAAAATCGGATTTTCGGGTCGTTACAGATTTCAATAATTATTTATATGGTCTATTATTAAATATTTATCATTTTAATATTTTTGTAAGAATCATGATATTCTTTCTATTTATATATATGTATAAGTATATATTCACTCTATTACAAATATAAAATTAATATTTTGTTACAAAAATACTATATTACTATTTTTATACATTTAAAATGAGTTTTTTATATACATAATTTCTGATTATTTTATAAAATAAATTACTGTTATGTGTGCTTCAAATTCTAAATTAATAATTTTTTATGTATTGTTAATAATTATATAAAAAAATATTATTCAATTTATTTAATAATATTTATTTTGTAAATAAATATCCCCGTGCAACGTAGGGAATAAAAAACTAATTCTTATAATATTGATCACGTCCTAGCGTTGTGGTAAAGGTTAAGTAATCCGGGTCTTAGTAAATAAATAGGAAGAAAATGGAAAATTGCAACATTATTCCTTTTAATAAAATCTCCAACGGTAGACGACGCATGCATATAGCTTACATGCAACCGTCGATTCGTCTATGTCAAGGACCCGAACCGTTTCCAAAACCCCAACCCGTTTATCAATACCAATTCCCCATATTTGATCTGAAATTCCATCTGTGATATTCGATTTCTCTTTTCCGGTCGACAGATCGGCAATCACGAACAGTTTATACATAATCTCGCGCGCGAGGTTATATAATATAGTGTATTGGTGAGCGGATATTGGCCGTAGTAATTGCATGAAACTTAATTTGTCAATCGCAAATAGAAGCATGAATTGCTAATTGAAGTCTGAAGGGATTAATGCTGAGGATGAAATTAGATGCAGAGAGTGCTATCGGTGCCTTCTATAAGTATGCGGTTCTCCTTTTGGAGATCTAGAAATAGATTTTCATTGAATGAACTCAGGTAAGTGTTTTTTTGCTTCAATTGTGGTTTTTTTTTTCCTTCTAATTTCTGATTCATTTGTAATTTTAGTGAAATTGGCCACAACACTGTATCGGAAGTAGTACGTTAGAGTTGAAAAGAATAAAGACATTGAAATTCATAGAGGAAGTAATGATTTGAATGCGTAAATGGGCATTTCAACAATATAGCATTTAGAAAATAGGAAATAATCATGTGATTTATTTCTGGTGAAGTAAGAGAAATTAAAGTGCTTGTTAGTTCATGGATTCATGAATATTACATAAATATTTATTGCTCCAGATATTTGCCTTTTGTCTTGTGTGCAGACACCTAGTTGAGCAGCTGATGAAAGTTGAAATCGTGAATGAGGCTAACAAGGTACCCTGTTCTGGCTCTGCCCCTTCCAGACACCTATAATTGTGTGTGTGTGATAGTTGCTTGTTTTGATATTCTGACTCCGCACATAATATTCTTCAGGACTTTGTGATTGAGGCATTGAGATCTATTGCAGAGTTGATAACTTATGGTGACCAACATGATGCTGCCTATTTTGAGTGTGACATCTAAGTGCTTTCTCTTTTGATAGGCCAATGCATGCAATACATAGGAAAATACATATGTTTTTGTTTAGTGAACAGTGAAGCATTTTCTGATTAATTCTCAGGTATTTCATGGAGAAGAAGGTTTTGCGTGAATTTGTACGTATATTAGGAATTAGCCAACCTGTGATTGTCTCGGTTCAGCTGTTGCAGACAATGAGCATAATGATCCAGAACCTCAAAAGTCAAGATTCGATACGTATGTTGTTATAAACGTTCGAGTTGAGCAATAATATAACATTGTTTTTTGTCCCTCCACCTCTTGCTTCTGTGATATCTTTCTCTTTGGAATATTTTGCAGATTATATGTTTAGCAATGGGAATGTTACTTGTCTTATAACTTACTCATTTGACTTCAAAAACGAGGAGCTAATATCATACTACATATCCTTCATAAGGTTTTGCTTCTAAATTCAATTCCATGCTCACATATATTTGTTTTTGTAGTTGTTGTTTACGAATCATGTCGTCCTGACTTTAGTTTTTCAAATGCTTTTGGACCGTGTCAGGGCAATAAGTGTAAAGTTGAACAAGGATACAATTTCTCTCCTTGTCAAGATGCAAAATGTGAGCTCCTTTATTACTACCAGGAGATGAGGCAATACTTGTAATCACCTTCTTATTGAGGAAAAAAATAAAAAAAAGAAAGAACAAATTGACGTAGAAAAAAAGTATATGTTGCTGTGTCATTTATGCATTCTTGATGTATCTATCTTTATCCCTTTGCTGAACAAGTTATGTACTCATTTAGGATGAAGTAGTTTCTTTCCCGCTTTATATTGAGGCGATAAAATTTGTCTTCCATGAAGAAAGTATGATTCGAACTGCTGTACGTGCTTTAACGTTGAATGTTTATCATGGTGAGTTTCTGCTTTTTGACATATTTAGCTTCTAAAGCTCTAACTATGCCGAGAAATTCTTATGAACTGGAAAAACAATTACTTACACTGATTTTGCAGTTGGAAATGAAGCTGTAAATAGGTTTGTATCGAGGTCTCCGCAAGCGGATTATTTCTTAAACTTGTTCAAATTTTTCCGAGATCAATGTGCAGATTTGAATCTATTGGTTTCAAATGCATCAAAGTAAGATACAAAAGTTTTGTATGCCATTGTAATAGTGATCTAAAACTTCAATATTTTATGACAAGCATAATCATTTTCAAACAGGAAGGGCGTGGAATCAGTATCGTCTATCCTTTCTACTGTTGATGAGATTGATGACAATCTCTATTATTTTAGTGATGTTGTTTCTTCTGGAATTCCTGATGTTGGGACACTAATAATGGACAATATTATGAGGCTTTTGATACTTCCAATTCTTCTTCCTTCCTTGAGGATTGAAGCAGCTAATGTATCACATATTCACTCATCTAAATGGTTTTTTAGTTCTGTTATTGTGACTCTATATAATAATTTTTTATTTAATCTTATAAATACAGGAACCGCAATTTGGTGCAGTCACTTCTTTATATTTGCTTTGCTGTATCTTGCGCATTCTAAAAATAAAAGATCTGGCGAACACTGTTGCTGCTGCTCTTATATGCCGCATAGAGTCGTCTGCTCTGGGTTGTGAAACTAAGCTCAATAATTATATGCAAGATAACTGCTGTGCAGGTGTGGCAAGCCAAAATGCAGGAGACAATTACCACATTTCTGAATCTGATGATGGACATTTGCAGGTTATCATTCCAACATCTAATTCTTCTCAAGGCCAGCCACCAAAAGGTGTCTTAGGTCATGATTGGGGTTTTCCACATTTTTTTCCAAGGTAATCAATAGTATTAGTCACATTTGATATCATCTTTTTTTTTTCCTTGAGTTGACCACATCTTGTTAAATAGCTATACAATTCAAACGACTTTTTGCTTAAAGATTACTAAGTAGAGGTTGTATCCAGTATCAAGTGGTAATAGATTGCAAAGTCAGTCGCCCTTAAGTTCCATTGACAAATTTGCGAGCAAAAGTTCCGTAAATAGTACTTTTTATTATGATTTTATATCATATTTCATCATAATCATGAGATCGTTTTGCTTGAAATTGTATTATCGAAGTATGGTACAGGAACGTACAAGTGGCAGAATATTATAGTTTAAAAGAGATTAGCAGAAAAAGTATAGTTGTTTGTCTTTTGTCTTTCTTCATCTTTGGTAACTTTTAGGAGTATACGTTGTTGAAGAGACGAATTAAAGAGGGGTTTTTTTATTGCTCAAAGTCCTTTACTGCATTGTTTGATAAGTAACTTCATATTCTAAATATTAGTGATAGCTCCGAATGTGAAACTTCATTGTATCAGAAAAGAAAAGCACTAACTGTATTATCTTGTTGGTAATTATGTAGGGAGACTTTGCTCTCATTTATTACTAGTGGGGATGATGTTCAAGTATCTGGCTCTTTAAGTGTGTTGTCTACCATATTACAGACAAAAGGTCAGACAGCTGACCTGTTTAAGCCATTTACCGGATACTTTACATGCAATTCAGTAAGTAATTTATGCATCTGCAGAATTGGATGAAACAATGGTAGATGCCCTCGGAATACTTCCACAACGTAAACAACATAAGAAGAAGCTCATGGTATGTTGGTATGGTTTTTCACCTCATTAGTCTCTCATTTTGTCGGTAGGTAAGATAAGTCTTGGAGTTAATTTTGTGTCACTGATCGAGAGAATGTTGATCAGAGGTACCTCTTCCCCTATCCCTTTTCTACTTTTATTTGGTTAATTTAATTAACAAAAATGAAAGAAGGTGACAATTTTTTCCTTTTCTGTACTGATAGGCATAATAGGGGAACCTATGTTTCCCTAAGAGTTCTACTGAACCAATTAAATGATCATACTATTGCTCTTGCTAGCAATTTTCTAGTTCTCTGGTTGTGTTGGCTTCAAGATATCTCAGTCTGCATGTAGCAATAAGCATGGTCACTGGTTATGGTTTTTGTTTGAGTTACACATCTTTTAACATTAGAAACTTTGTTTCTCATTATACGGCATGCATTTAGTGTGAAAATTTATTTGTTGATATGGAGTTCCTCCTTTGTTTCATACAGTTGTCCTTGATTGGGGAAGATTCCGGAGAAGAGCAACCCTTTTGCTCAGAAAGTAGTGTGCTTGGAGATGGTAACAGTAGCACACTTGATGTCTATCAGCGAAACTTGAAGGTATAGATGCTTTTGCTTCTGCTTTTGGCTCACATTTCTTACTGTTATTAGGTGTTCAAATGGAAACCAACAATTTTTTAGCATAAAAGATATGTATCCTACTTGAACCATATCGATTTTTTTTCATCAATGCCTCATGTAGTTTACCTGAAAGAATATGAAACTAATAAAGTATTACATTGTCTCCTGGACAATCTTTCCTTTTGTCTATCTGTTTTGGAGAATAGTTAACTAGTTACATCCTTTTGCAGAATTATTGCAAATAGAAAAGATCTGTTTGTTCTAAAATTTCATTGGCTCTTTCATCTTTTTTTGAGTTTCAGTCCTTAGTGATCTCGCATTTCTGGATTAAAAATGTAATATTTCTCCATTGACAATTAAATTGAAAGTCTTTCCTTTATGATGGGCTCTAATAATATTGTGACTATATTCTATTGCTTCTTCATGCAACAAAACCTAAGAAACTTACTGTCAAAGTGTCCTTGAAACGATTTTAAGCTGTGAAACCTCACATTCCTTTTGATTCCAATTTTTTTTTGTCTTCTCTAGTTGATTTTGTTTTGCACTTAAAACAATTTTTGTTAATAGGTAGTAAAGAACATTATTTGTTTTGCTCCTGCGATTTGCGTTCAAGCATAACATCAAAATGTAGGAGTAGGACTTGTTTAACTCAAATCTCAATTGATAGGACTACTATGGAGTTGCTTGTGCAAGCCCAGAGGTTGGATCAAGTCCACGCTTGCATAGATTTCAAGTATGTAATTACCTTTAAACTTGCAAAAAATGTTAAAAGTTTTTAGCTCATTGCATCTTATCTTCACACACCCAAAAGTATATATATATATATATGTTTGTACTTCCTCTGGGTGTTACGGTTATATCTGCTGACTGCTAGCCAGATCATTTTTTATAGTTATTCCTAACGATGTCTCTATGCTGCTATATACGGTTATATCTGCTGACTGCTAGCCAGATCATTTGTTATAGGTATTCCTAACGATGTCTCTATGCTGCTATATACGCATATATGTGTGTGTTTGGTCAATATGAACATCAGAGATGGGCTAAAATGATTTCAAAGTTTATTTGATACGGAAGTACGATGTTCTTATATATTTATTGCACATCATGTAACTATTCTTTAATCCATGTAAGTTTCAGACTAATTTAGGAAATTATAAGCATTACATAATCTGGACCTAACAAGAGATTTAAAAGCCTTTTTTTTTAAAGTAGGAGATTCAAAAGGCTGATCATGGTGTCATTGCTATCTGCCCACCTTTATAGTTGCTAGAGTGCAGATTACCAATCAAAATAAGGATTTAACTAACTTTATTCTGTTGTTATGGATCAATAACTAGTGATAGCAATTGACCATATTAACAGGATTTTATGATTTATTGGACATGAGGAATGTTATGAAATCAGTCCTGCTTTTAGTTCATTTTGATTGAGGAACTGAAGGATAACAGAGGTTTATTTGGTTCTGTTCCTTGCAAGTATTTAGTTTTCTTGATCAGATTATTCTGTTTATTAGGTACTCGATGCATTGGTCAGTCTATTCTGCAGGCCAAATATCTCTGCAGAAACATTATGGGATGGTGGTTGGCTCTTGCACCAGTTGATACCTTATAGAAAGGCTTATTTCAGCAGCCACCATCTTCAATTACTTAAAGTAAGTTAATCACAAGCAAACTGAAAGTGATGGTTAGATAAGTTCTGTCTGGTCTTTCGTAATGAATTTATAGGTGCCATGCCATGACTAGTGAAAGTTAGCTTTTTACATGTCTTAGACTTTGTTAATATTCACTATCACATCATGATGTTAATTATCTCCAGTTATGGTGTTTTTCTATCCCTATATGCTTCTTTTATAGTCTGAATAAAGAGAAGTTCTCTAAGCAATGACTGGACATTGCTTTTTCAATATCTCCTTGACGTAATTGATTTAATATTTTACATATAATCCACGTTTAGTTACAAACTGAGCTGTTTGCATGGAATGACATGATAGTCATTATGCTTCTTTTATAGTCTGAATAAATAGAAGTTCTCTAAGCAATGACTGGAAATTGCTTTTTCAATATCTCCTTGACGTAATTGATTTAATATTTTACATATATTCCACGTTTAGTTACAAACTGAGCTGTTTGCATGGAATGACAAGATAGTCATTATGCATAGGATTCATTCCACAATTGCAGTAATCGTGTCCTAGAGGAGACAAAAGGAACTTGGACTGATCATTTAGTGACAGTTCTTGGTGATGAGTGGAGAAGGTGCAAAAGAGGTATGTAAAAAAAAATTGCTTCAACTTAGAGCGGAACCTTTATGATATTATAGCTCATACTGAATAACAAACTACTAATTGCAGCAATTGAGGCCGCTTCCCTTCGAAAAGATCCTATGGTTCTCCTTTTGCCACCTCGAAAGTCTGTATCAAAAGGTCTCTCTCTCTCTCTCTCTGTACACACACGTGCTCATTTATCATACGCATAGACCTTATGATTTTTCTCTCCACTTACAGAGCTTGCTTCCAGTGAGTCATCATCCTTTACAGACGGTGAAAGAATGTGTGAGACAGTGAAGGTTGTGGCTGGTCCTATCTTAGACTATGATGCTAGATATAGTATCAAAATAGGGTCAATTACGAATATCCCTGAGGTTTACGCCTTTTACCTAAAACACCCTGACACAACCCCCCCACCCACCCACATATATATGTACACCCTGAAACCTTAAAACATTAAAAAACTCCCATAAGTCAACGAAAGTCAACAATTTTTCATTAGTTTAGGAGGGTATTTGTAATGTTTTGCAAACCTTAGGGTAAGTTTCGTAATGTTTCAAGGTGTGAATATAAACGGCATAAAAACTCGGGGGTACTCATAAGTTTGCAAGTTTTCAGGGTGTTTTCTGAATTTAGACCTAACCTCAGGGTTTGTTTTGGTAATTATTCTATCAGAATAACATGGACTTTGTGCATTTCATAGTTTTACTGACCAGCAATTACTGTTGTCACCTCACCAGGTATTTGTATTGCTTCATCACATCCTCATTTTTTCACTTGGTGGAGTTCTTCCAGATCATCCTTCATTAGCCACTTCAGTAGATGCTCCAGAAAACTCCAGAGCAAAGAATGCTGGTATAGATCCACCAGGATCAAAACCAGACACTGAAGAATTAAATCTCGGTAACTTCAATTGTCCATCATATATTTACAGCTTAAATATAATAAAATATATATGTTAACAATTACGAGAATCATTGTTCATCAGCGGATGCTGTATCTTGTCGAATTGCATTTGAGAAAGGCAAGGAAGAGCAGTTTCAGTTTCTAGCAGTCTCTATGGGATGGTCTGGTTGGCTTTTCCTTGCAGAGGAGTTACTTGAGAATCCACATCATGGAATTGTCCGAGCTGTAGCCCCGTTGGCTGGATGCAATGTGAGTATGGCTCTTAATGTTTTCATAATTGCTGTTAAATAAATTAACCTCTATATTACCATCATTATAATGAAGGAATATTGTTAGGGGCCACATGGATTTTTGCAGTAAATATAATTATATAAGATTTTATGTATCATATTAATGAATTACTACCTACCCCCTAGGGTTTAGCTAAAATACAGAAAAAACCCCTGAGGTTTCAGAAATTACCAACTCCCCCTTGAGGTTCACTATCTTCCGTTAATTTTTTCGTTAGCCTCACAACCTCAGGGGAGTTGATAAATTCTGAAACCTCAGGGTTTTTTTCTGTATTTCAGCCAAACCCCATGGAGTACTCAGTATTCATCCCTAGGCTCTTTTACCGCATATAAGAGTTCTAAAAAGTTACAATTGACCCCTATATTCTTAGAGATCAGATGTAGTGGTATATAGAAAAAACTGATATTAACTGTAGGAAATACAATTTTGTTTATTAATAGTTAACCTTTGACTGTAGTACCTAATAATTTAGAAGTCGTCACTAATTGTCTAAAGAAATAATTCAAAATCAAAGATTGCAAGATCAATGACTCCAGTGACAAATTTCCTTGCATTGGATTACTTTTTCTTGAAATGAAAGGGCAATGTTCGCTGTCTAAATTGGCTTTTGGACACACTGCAGCCAAGAATTGATGATAAACGTCCGAGGTGGTTGCACCTTCGAATTCGTCCATCCTCATTCAATGCTGCTGATTACACTACTCCTGGAAAAGCTGACTCAATTTTGCCCGACGGAAGGTGGACTCTAGCATTTTCGGATGAGGACTCTTGCAAACAAGCTTTGTCTATGATTCTTGAAGAAGTCGACTTACAGAGCCATGCTGTCGAAACAAGTCTAAAACCTTTACTTGAACTTGATACAAGTTTGTGAATATAGATCAGGTAACTTTCGTTTAAACCACATCCTAATAATTTCTACAATTTTTAATCATTGCTTACCTCTGTTATATTTTTCACCATATTTGTACAAAAAGGGTGGGAATTTCATGCTGCCATTCATTTTACATTGTCCTAAGGAGAGTCTTTTTGGAACAGAGTGTTGACTAGAGTATGAGATATATATGGAGTAACATTAATTATATGTATATACATTTTATATGAGATTTGTTATCCAGTTACATTAAAAGTATACCCCTACTTTTAACATATAATAAGTTTAATTTATGGATGTTTTAACTCACTGCATCATGTCAATTCTGATTGATTTGTAGGCTAGGTGTCTAATTTTGGAACATGTATTTAAAACCTGCATTTCATATTTCTCTTCAATAGAGTATTTTCTCATTTTAAAACCTACATTTCATGACGTATAATTGATGAAAAGTATGAAATTTTCACTTAAATAATTACTAAATGAGGGTAAAAATCAAATTACACTCTCCAAATCTAGCACATGACTGACTTGTCAGTGTTGGATCGGTTTCGGCTCTGATACCACCTGTCACGCCCCAAACTAACGGGAGCACAAGAATCTGGGGGCCGCTGGACGCGATAATATATAAGTCTCCAAACTCATTGAGTGCAACTTAAAATTGAGTCTAATTAAACAACTTTTCAAAAGAGAGATTTCAATTGTTACACTTAAATTCTAACTTACAAACCAAATATTTTCTCTCAAACCAACCAACCTAGGACAAGCTCAGCTTTTCTAATTTCTTGGGCGCTACTGGAGAGTTTTATGAAAATTACAAAATTGAGGTAAAATGTAACTACATCTTAAATTGGTTCTGCCCTAATTAAAACTTTAATTATTCTTAATTGCATGATTATCATCATTAATCCCTTTAATTAAACAGTTAAAAATTTGGTCATTTCTAGATGTGAATATATAGTTGCAGGGAGAGAGAGAAGGGGCAGATCATGAAAGCGTGACAATGATTTCCCTATCATAAGTAAGCATTCTTAAAATATGATATACGACATTGAGCACTTCTTTTGTAGAAGTGCATCATTTTGTTTATTTGTCCTAATTTCTTTTTTTTTTTTTAATAAAAAAGCATGACATTTCTCCATCATATGGGGACATACCCCCCACCTTCGCCGCTATGTGTAATCACGTCTTCCATTCTTAATATATTTACCCCTAATCATCAGTCAAAGCAATCATATCAAAAAGATAAAATTCAAAAGATTGGATTTTAATTTCTTTTAACTAGAAAAGGTGCTATTAATTGTCATTTAGTGGAGAGTATTATTATTAGTATATGTTAGATATAAGCAACATGGAACTTGCATTCATTACTCCCTTTTCTTAATTTGTTTATAAATAATTATCACTGTATGATCAATTGCAACTTAATTATTGCAGTCAAAAGATATCATATTGGACTAATTATGATTTCAAAGGAAAAATTGCCAAATCGGGATACCAACTCTATGTAATTTGCATTTTCAGGATCACACCATGTGCATCGGCAATGTCAGGAGCAAAAGTAAAAAATTTCAACAATTTAATAAATCCGGCCACCGAAACCCTAATACCACTTGACAAACGGGCGTGACCTGCACGTGTTAATCTGAAGTGGTTTTGGTAGACACATCACGCGATGAACACGCTGGCGTCCATGTGTCATCCACGTGTAAAAAATGAGATTCCACTTGTCTTAATAAAAAAATTGAATAAAAAAAATTAAATAAATGACAGCCCAGATCTATCGTTTCTTCAAAAAAAAATTAAAAATGAAAAGAAAAAATGAAAAACACAAAGCCAGGTCTTCTTCATCTTCCTCCTCCAGATCTACACCAACACCAAATTTACCATCTCCGCTAGATCGTCATCTTCCTCAATTTATCTCAATTTTGATGATCCCATTACATTATTCTCTCTCTCTCTCTCTCTTCAGGTGATTCAAAAAATTTGAAAAAGAAATTTAATTGGCGTGAAATTGTCCAGTGTGTTCTTCAGATTTATTTTTCTCCTCCAAAAGCAGCATCAATTCATTGTCCAACACACATGTGTGGTCATCTGTCTTCAGTACCAAAATTTAAGATCTTATTTAAAAATATTTAACTAAAAAAAAATCTAAAACAAAAGAACTTTTTTCTTCTTCTTCTTCAGTCCACCACCACCATCCCACTTCCACTTACAGATTCACTTACAGAAAATCTCTCTCTAGTGGGTGGTGGGGTTGTGTGGGCCGGGGGTGGGGTTTGTGATGTCGGATCTGATTTTTGGGGTAAGGAAGGATGGTGGCGGTGGGAGTGGCCTTGGTGGTGATGGTGGTGGCGAATCTGATTTTCCAGTTAGGGAGGGATGCTGGTGTAGTGGCAAATTTGGTTTTTAGGGTAGGTAGGGGTGATGGCGGTGGGATGGCTTTGGCGGTGTTGGTGATGTTGGTGCCGGATCTGGTTTTTAAAAGTAGAGAGGGGTAGTGGCTATTGAAGTAGTGGTGGTGCCGGTGGAGGCTGCGGTGGTGGGGTGGGAGGGGGCTTGCAGGCGGAGGTGGTGCCTTCGAGGAATTGATCAGGAGACGTCTCCCCAAATTTTTTTTTCTTTTCATGTAATTCAGTTTTAGTTTAGTTAGTTTGGTAACTAAGAAATTATTTAAATTAATTAAAGAATTATAATATTATAATAAATCTATACAAAATAATTGAGTTATGACTTCTGATAATTTGGTATTAATACTTGTTAATTGGAATTAAGTTATAATTTAATATAATTGCCCAATTTTATTTCATGTGGGCCACAAATTGCACACATGATAGAATATTTGTCATTATTATTTTTTTAAAATACAATTGGTGCTTGATTTGTACACATGGAAGGGGTGGTATTGACATGTCAATTAAAATACTTAAAAGGTGGTTTTCAAGTTGCATGTGATATTTACATGAGAAAAAACAACATCGTTTTGTAATTCTGATGATC
Source organism: Verbena officinalis (assembly GCA_958496215.1). Classification (NCBI taxonomy): domain Eukaryota; kingdom Viridiplantae; phylum Streptophyta; class Magnoliopsida; order Lamiales; family Verbenaceae; genus Verbena; species Verbena officinalis. The sequence goes on along the minus strand of OY292390.1, from coordinate 28,278,357 downwards.
GGATTCATTGATTTACCAATTTTTTAGTTATTTTCTCCCAAAAAAACCAACACATAAGGTGAAATTCTGAAAATATAAATTGTATGGAGTTGGTATCCCGATTTGACAATTTTTCCTGACTTTAGGGCTACCTCTTCTCTTTAGGGATATTAATATATATACAATTGTAGCATGGATAATATTTTTATTTATTGAAAAGGGCTTCGAGAAAGCTTTGTGACTTAGTGAGATACACATCCTCCTTTATATTTAATCTTCCCCTTTCTAACTCAAGTTGCTATCTCTCATCATGAAAAACCTACTCTTTGTCCCATTAATCTTTTAGGAAATTATTTTCTATATGACCTGATCTTGAACTCCACAATATGCACTAAATTGTCCTGATATATGCCATATTTCATATATTAATATTTCTTTTTTCAAAAAAAAATAAAATAAAAATGTTCAACGATTTGAACCGGCCATTTCTCAAATTTTGAACCCAAAATAAAATTTTCAACTTTAGGTGCTAATGGCTAATTCCATTGAAACAAGTTGTTTTCTTTTGTTCTTGCAAGAATCTATAGTTTGGAGGGTTTGTGGCATGTAAAACATAGAAGAGTAATTGAAATTAAGCTATGGAAAACAAGCCACACATTGTATTTGAAAAAAAAAACCCTAATTACAACCTAGGAATAACATGAAAATATTACATATTAAAGGTACTCTTGATTTCAAACTATGAAAGAAACTGGGATCCTTTTGGGAAGACATGTCCCCATGAATCCATCCTTTACCCAATTCTCCCCTTTCCCTCCTAAACACAGACTAATACTAAAATTACAATTATCCCCCTCCCCTCTATCAACTACACGTAAACTCGTTTGGAAAATGTCTTTCAGCCATTGATCAAACAAGTTATTGAGATATAATCCACACCCTTGATAAACTTCCTCCAACACCATCTCATCAACACTAAAATCACTTTTGTTTTTACATCCAAGAACCTCCCCAAAAGATGTCTTCAATTTTTTCAAAAACATCTCTCTTGCTTGATCGGCCTCTTTGTTGAAAACAAAGCAATTCTTAATCTTCTTAAGGAAAGTTAATGAATTGTTTTGTTGATCTTCAATTGTAATTTCACGTGTCAGATCACTTGAAATCGGGCTTAACTCTCCCGGTTTGCCTTCATTGTCAGAATCATCATCATTGTCATCATCATCAGCTTTCATGTTGAGGTCGAGGGCATTTGAAGAAACCTCTTCCATTTCACTATTCTTCCTTGGACTCTTACTCTTAATCATAGGCAAATCCCAATCCGCTTTGCGCTTATTGGGATCATGATTAAGTAATCCTCTCCCATGTTTGGATTCCTGGACAACTAGTTTCATCTGGATTACAGAATCCATCTTCTCCCTTGTTATATTGCTGCCCATTGTCAAAACGAATACCGCATTGCTAAAATCTCCATTTTGCCGTCTCCAAGATCCCATTTTTCCAGCCTCAAATCCATCAGCCAGAAACTTAGCAAACTCGGTATCAGCATAATCGACATCCTCGATCAAAACAACAAGTTTGTCATTATTTCTCAAAGCCTTCTCCAAAATTTCAGTGTTCTCAGCCACTGATTTAGCAGTATCTCTCATGTTCATGCATAATAGCAACTCAGACGAACCGAACAAAGATTTCGCTATCCCGAGTGCCAATCTTCTCTTCCCCACAATATCATTCCCCTGAATCAACAAAAACTTATCTTGATTTTTGACCATTGGATCAGCATTCATCAATGCATCTACGATCAAAGGAATAGTCTCAGATTGCCATGGCACATTTTCCTGGATTACTACTCCAATTCTGTCACGTATACGTTCTTCATCATCAGTATACATGGAATTTCCAAGAGCCAGAGTAATCTTTACTTCCTTTTCTTCCATGTTTTTAAGGGAATCCAAATTTGGTTCAACTGATTGAGGTTTTGAACTGACATTGCTGAAATTGAACTCAATATGGCAAGATTGTTGTCTTCTGAAGCGAGGCAGAGAACTCGGAGTTTGATTAGGCTTGACAGAAGGATAAGCAAACGAGATCGTTTCAGAGTCGAATAATATGTTGTTTTTATTTGGCCAATAAGGAAAAGATGAAGTCTGGTAGCAATTATTCCTCCCAATAACAGAGCTTGAATGATGCTGAGTTTGGATTCCTTGGTGGAGAGATTGACACATTTTGTTATATTTTCTCCTCAGTTGGGATAAATCTTCCTGAAATTTTAGTCAATGAGTTACACTATATTATTAACCAAAAAATAATAAAAGTTTAAAAAGTATCGAATGAAATTAATTATTACCTTGTCAAGTGTCTCATTGGCACGAGGTTTGAGCCAGAAGGGCAATTGGGCTGAACCATTTTGTATATCTTTTTCATAATTGGACTTGCATTCTGGACAACATGTGAGAACATCTTGTTCTTCCTCTTTAACAGAGAATAGCTTTTTGTCCAAAAATTGAGGAGGGTTTTGTGAGAAGGAAATTCTCGAATCACGGCCACTGAAAGAAATAAATGCAAGTAATTAAATAACAATATTAATAATAATTATGTAAAGTGAATAGGACATGCACACATTTTTGACTAAAATTAAACCAAATAAGAATGTATGAAAAGGATAAAGAAACAGACAAACCCTCTTATATTTTGGAGCCAAAAAAGATTCAAATGTTTTTGTCCTTATACGAGGTAGTCAAAAGAACTATACTGTTGAACATTGAATAGTCATTTGGACCAATCTCACTTACTTACTTTTAGTATCACAACTCCGACAATCATTCTTTTTTCATTCCAAAAATATCAACAAAGTGCAGACAGATAAAGCAAAAAAATAGTGCAGGCTATAATTAAGAATAACTACACTTTTTCACACTGTCATGTTACAGGCATGTTCAGAAATATCAGCATGAAAGAATTGAATTAATTACACAAAAAATAGTGAACTTTTTTCATTCCAATAATGATGCAAATTAATGAAAATATAAAAAATAAAATAAAAATTGACTGACCTTGTAGCATTGAGGCTCAACCCAAGTCCACCAGATGGAACAGAAACTGCTTGAAGAGACCATTGAAGATCCAACGGTGGTTGTTTGATCTGGCACTTCATATAAGTCTGATAATTTGCAGTAGCCATTAACCAAACCCTAATATTTGAGCTGTTATTACAGTTATTATTAAACCAAGATAGCAACTTTCCAATCTCAGAAATCAAATGATCAACTGGGCTATAACCAAAACTGGAATCTTGATCATCACCAGCACCTCTATCCACCGTCCATTTCAAATCGCCAATATAGATAATCACTCTCCCACATGCAAAAGATTCCACCTTTCTCTTCAAATCTGCAACATTCATGTCGACTTCTTCTTTTTTCATGAATTTTAGAGGAACTGAAGAAAGCTGAAACTTAATAAGCTTAGCTGATTTCAGCTCCTCTGGGACATCACCTCTCTCCACTTTCCCCATCAGTTCTGCCACAACGTTCTCAGCCATTGATAATAAATCTCCAACTATAACAGTGTTATTTCTTCTCTTGTTTTTCCCCACCAAAACCTCTAAAACTAACTTAACATCTTCCGTCAAGGAAGAAGCGTGAAAATCAGTTATATAGTTCTTTGGTGGAGAAAAGAGAAATGGGTTTTGCCAGAAACTAGGGTTAGGGTTTTCAGTTGGTGGAGAGCTGGGAGCAGAATAAATCCCACCCGAAATATTACCATTACTGTTGTTATAACAGTGGAAAACTGAGGAAACTGAGTTACAATCTTCTAGATTGTTCTTAACAGAGGTGCTGGAAAAACCAGCCTCTCTCATAACCCTACTCACGCTCGGATCATCCAAGATAGACAAAATGAGCTGTTCAAGCTCGACTTTGATGGCAATGAGAGGCTGCTGCTGCTGCTGCTGCTGTTCTATGCAGCCTCTCCTCTGATGGGCCTGAGCCCTTTTCAGGGCGGCAATAAGGGCATTAGAGAGTGACGGCTGAGCGTGTAGGAACGCGCCTCCGGGGGTTGCCGGGAGGCGGTTGAGGGCGACGTTGAAGCAGAGCTCGAGGGCTCGGCACTGAAGAGGATGAGATGGTTGATATTGCGGCTGAGATTTGAGACAGGCTCGCCGGAGAAGACTGGCTCTAGAGCTCAGCAGAGTAGCGGCGACATGCAGCGGAGTGACCTGAGCGTGGCCCCGCCGCCGTGCGAGGCTGAGGGAATGCTTCAGAACTGAAGCAGCCTCCGCTGAGAGAGTCTGTTGCGCTGCGCAAACTCCTGCACGCATAACTTAGCCCCACACCCCACCCCTACACCCCCCCTGTGAGATACTCTCTCACTCACTAGAAACCTGAAACTGAAGAAAATCTCGTCTTCTTATTCCTTAATCCCCCCTGAAAACCAACCCCACCCTAGATAGTGTGTGTTTGGGAGTGTGTTTGAGTGTGTGTTTTGGTTTCTTGTTTGGAGATTATGATGAGCTCAGAAACTGGAAGAAAATGAGGGTTTTTGAAGTGGTATCAGTATGGCACACCTCCTAAAAAGGAAATAAATAGTGGATTGTAATTTGGGGATATGTTTGGAATTTATATTTAAAGGGAGGGTAGTTTGGGTTTTTTCCAATCAAAAACAGGTCCCATGTCTTGTTTTATTCTTTCCTTCCATTTAGTTTGTCCTTAATTACAAATTATGGCTTTTCTTTTGTAAACATAGAAATTAGTTAATAATGACACCTTTAATTAAATCAAATTATAATATATATACCACTGGCCAGCTACTATAGTTACAGGTTTCACAAAGTGCTTGTATGTGTTTGCAATAAGTATTTGGTACTTTAATTCTCCAGTTAATATGTATAGGTTATCATCAGCTGTATATACCAACATGGATATAGCAAAACGATACGGGTACAACGATACCGATTTATTCTAATATTTTTCATTATAAAAATATTTGACACGATATTACAGACATTTTACTTTATTCTGAAAAAAATACCTAAAATAGATGGATTATTAGCATTTTTCATTTTATATTGTATAATTTCGGAAATTTTACGTAATAAAGTTAATATCAATGATTTTTTTCGTAATAATTTCTAGAAATAGAAATCTGAATTATAATTATGAGGAAACTCAACAATATTAATTATAGATATAATGTCTTTGTTTTTTATGATGAGTCTGACTAATTACTGTTGAACATGAGGGTTTGGAATGAGAGACATTGGCAGAGCAAGAAATAAAAAGAAAACGTAATAAAGTGAAAAAGGTGGGAAAGAAGGCTGAGTATACAAAGAAAGATAAAAAGAGAAAGTTGATATATATTTCCCTTTTTCATGTTTATCATTTGTTCTTGCATATAAATGTGTGCATGCTCCTTTTCTCCTTTTTTTCACATTTATTTACGTATAAAATAAATTGAAATATATAATTAATATATAAAGAGAGATCAGAGAGAGAGCAGACAGAGAGTTGCTTTTTGGGGAATAAAACACACTGTCTGTCTGCGAAGATTGGCGTGACAAAATTACGTAATCTCTCTCTCTCTCTCTTCAAAAACTTTTGTTTTGGATTTTGGATAAATATTAATATTAATATATATTAAGAACTTAGAAGAAGGGAATGAAGAACATGAATTTTTTGATCTTTTCAAAGGTAAATCAACAGAAGATACTGTGATCAGTTGCATGCCAGCTTTTTTATTTCACGCCTCCTACCTAATTTAATTTTTTAGGGATAATCACACTTTTGCCCCCACTACTTAGGGTAATTACAGCAGCAACCCTTCGACTATTAGAAATTATACGAACACCCCATCAACTATGACTCAGACCGTCCTGCCGTTAGGGTTAGGGCTTATGTTAGCAAAAATATTTTTAATTAAGTCGAGAGCGTGTTGTTGTATTTACCATTAAGTTGAAGGAGTGTAAGTGTAATTATCTTTTTTTTTTTAAGTTAACGGGCGTTAAGGTAAAATGATAATTTCGTAACTTTTGATTAAGGTTTTAGGTTTCATTAGCGTTAGGGGGTCTGTCTCTAATTTTCAACAATTAAGGGGATCTTTCAATATTCTTTACTAAATTGATGGGGTGTAAGTGGAATTATCTATTTTTTCTATTATGGTACTTAATTAGACCTCGAGTTTTTTTAATTACTGCATGCAAATTGAGACCTTAATATATAATTAGAATTTCAAAGATTGTACATGAATTATATATTGCCCTAAAATGTGGACTTTAAATTTTAATGTAAACCAGCTATTAAGAATGTAAACCAGCTATAATGGCCGGTTCGTTCTTGATTTTCTTAAACAAACCGGTCTTTTCAAATAGAGCTATTAAGAATTATCTCTATTGTTTTAACTATTAATTAATCTGGTGTTAATTTCACGTTTTCAATAGATAAGTATGTAACGACTATGGTGTCATATATAGCAAGAACAACTTTTCAGAGAGGCAGTAACGATTAGTACTAAAGCTTTTAAGTCAAAGTCGTAAAGAGTGTCTTGGTTAATATCTGATCACGTAAAGTTCTTGAGAATTGGATAATCACCTTTATTAATGACTTTTTAGTGCTTAAAATTAATACGATAATATGAAAGATTTCATAAATCTTAAACTGCAATTTCAATAGTGGTGGTGGTTTGTAGTCGGCCTACTTTGTATTCTTATATACATCTATTATTCATGCTAATTGAATATAATTATAAATTATTTCTCTTATTTTACAAATTCCTTAATAAATGGATAATTACACTTATACTCTTTCGACTTAAGGGTAAATATAGAAAAAACCCCAACTAAGAGGCAAATAAATCCATAATCCCAAAACATAGTATTGTCTCTTGCAATCTAAAAATCGATATAACGCAATTTAAAGTCTAGTTATCTATGTCAAACAAGTATCTCTTTGCTACATTTTTCATCAATTTTCTATATATGCGTGAATAAAAATAAACCGGGCAAGTTTTTCCCTATCTAGAGAAAATTGCACAATTCATCCGTTAACTTTAGTTGACTTGCGTTTTAGGGACATAAGTTTGAAAAGTTACAAATTTCATCCCGTATTTTTAAAAAATGTAGCAAAAAAGAGACAAAGTTCGCCGGAAAATTATTAACTAACCGGAAAAATCCCAGTTGGCATCCAAGTTGGATTAAAAAAGAAAAAAAAGAAAAAAAAAATTCCACATCACCCACACTTAAAATTCCAAGTTTGGAAAACCTTGTTTGTCGCTCCTTCACTTCAGTTTCGACAATCACTGTGGAACCTGGATTGGTTTTTCTTAGTTCCTCTGCATAATCCCAAAGCCATTAGTACTGCATATCAGGTAATCCTTGAAACATTTTCAAAGCTTTTTCTTTACACCTATATGCTTGATCTTTTGACACATTGACTCCTAATTCCGCAACACAGTCAAGTCTAAATCCTTCGGCATTTCGTTTTGGATCACTATTAAATTTATCCAAGTACCTCTCAGCTAGCCATCCTGAACTCAGATTTTTCACCTCCACAGTTAGATGACAAGTGTAACTGTCACAATACAATTTTAAGTGATGTGGAATTTTAAGTGTGGGTGATGTGGAATTTTATTTTCTTTTTTTTATTATTTAATTCAACTTGGATGCCAACTTGAATTTTTCCAGTGAGTTAATAATTTTCCGGCGAGCTTTGTCTCTTTTTTGCTAAATTTATAAAGATATGGGATGAAATTTACAACTTTTTAAACTTATGTCCCCAAAAACACAAGTCAACCAAAATTAAGGGATGAATTGTGAAATTTTCCCTAATATCTAAAACAAGAATTGAATGACGGATTTGTAATTCAATCAAACTTTAGAATTTTAAATCTAAATTACCCCATAAATTAATTATTAGCTAGTTTTACTGAGAGAAACACAATTAAAAGTGTAAATGAGAAGATTCAATGAAACGCAATTATACCTTTAAATCATTAGGAAATTATAAAAGTTTTTAAAGATGAAGAAATGAAGTGGTGTTTGCTCTTCTTACAAGAAAAGTATATATGTGACTCCAGCTTTATGAATTAATTTATGATTATAAGTACTTTAAATTCTTCTCTTTTGAATGTGCAATCTTTTGGAGTTGTCAAATGATTTGGTTTGTTTGTTCCCTGACAAATATTCAAGAAAAGCTTTCACGGTAAAAAAAAATTACAAGCTGTGACAAAAGTTACATTTAAGTTCACATCCCCAGAAAAGCAAATATAGCATTTGAATACTTTTTATAAGAATTATAACCACTTAGGTGTTTGGATACTTTTTAAATATTAAATTTTAAAAATTAATGTGTTTTCATAATCTCATAGCCGTATATATAATTCAAACTGGGAATTTAATTTTCCTTTCAAGAGTTTATTTTAAACTGGTGTACGTACCCCATCCCCACAAGAAAAATAAAAATAAAATAACAGAAATATTATTTCTAAATTAGTCCTAATTAAAATAAAACAGAAATAATATTTGGAAAGTATTGTATATATTAACAGAAATATCTATATCTAAATAAAAGTAATTCATTTTTATCCTGTAAAATATGTCTCTTTAAACAGTAATTGGAAATTAGTGCCGGCACTTCAGCACCTGAAATAGAGAGTATTTGTGGAAAAAATATTATAAAGGACGAACACAGCTAGGGGCTAGAATGGTATGTAGCTGCTTTTTTTTTTTTTCCACAAAGGGAAACTATATTACTACTTTAAATGTTTAACGTTTATAATATCACGAGCACTCAACGGGAGCTCAAACGAAACGGAAAAACAAATATTAAGATCCGCTCAAGAGTTCCTACTACGAAGAATATGCTTTAAGCTTAACTTTCCACGGAAGCCTTAAGCAAACCACATGACAATTGGCAATGATGTTTCCAAAGGGATGGAACTCAACGTCAGCAGACTTAATGAGGTTGACTACCGCTTGTGAATCAATCTCAATCTCCAGACGGTGGAGTCTCATATCTCAAGCAAGTTGGAGACCGCGAAAACCCCAAAACTCTGCCCAAGTGATTGAAGCCGAGCCAAGTTTACAGGGCAAATTTCTGATAGTTAATTAGAACATATTCTATATCTATATTTTTATTTATAATTAATATACAAATTGTAAACAATAAAAATACTAAATATTCAAAACGTACACTTATTTTTTCAGATAGAAAAATAAAACAATCCAATTTCAATACTTTTTTCCATTTCCCTCTACTAATTAAACCCGAGAACGAAACGGACCACAGTATATTTTCTTAATTTTCCTCTTTTATGGTGTGATCATTCATGTCATACAAAGTTGGTCATGATGAAGATGAGGATTGAGGACCATTTGATATAGTTATCATGATCTAATAATTGATGATGATGATGATCCAGTAGCATCATTTTTAGATAAAAACTATACTCTAAAATTAATTCATATATAGTTTTAAGATTTGTTCGTATATAACCCACAATCATCACTAAATCAACCAAACACATATAAGCTAAGGCTATATATATATATATATATATATATATATATATATAAAGATAGATTTGTTTGTTTCTCCAAAAGCTAAGCTTATTGCAAGCTGTTGCAAGAAAAACCTTTTTACTTACACCAGGAAAATGATAATTACCAAACTAAATGTTAAATTAATATTATTTGGGGAGTGCACAAATATTATATATTCATAAATCATAAGGTGTTGGTAATTTCTAGCAAATTCTACTTATATAACAATTAGTGTTTAATGCAATTTCACCTAATTTTTTATAATTTAATTAAAATTGTATACTATATATATATATATATATATGTATCTTAATATTGTGAATGCATAGAGGAATCGCTCTAATTTGATACTTATTTGTGGCACTTTTTTTGAAGATGCCTCTATATATAATTCGATCATGCATTCATCGAGACATTAAAATAAGTGTTACTATATATTTATTTTTTTTAAAAGTATATTATATTTTGAAATCTCATGAATATACATAAACATGACTCTTTAACTAATATCTCAGAAATAAAATACCACAGTATTGTATTGTTGGTGACATTTTTCAATGATCTTTGTATATCATATCTTTTTTCTAGTAGTGAATCATCTCAGTACAGTAAAAACGAAATGCTGATAGAAATAATTTGTTTGAAATTGAACTCAACATTATTAATTTTTGCAAGTGAAGGAGAGGGAATTGAATGGAAGAATATATATATAAAGAAAGCTAGAATTAAATTAAAGCGTGCAGGGGTTGGCATTTGGGGCAGACTGATTGTTTTGCAGCAGCAATCTATCTATCGTCTTTTGCTTTTCCTCTTCAGTCTTCTTTCTTTTACATTCCAACTTTATTTACGTACGTACTACTTAGTCTCTCTTATTATTCCATTCCATTCCTCTCGTCTCCTCGGTCTTCGGGAAATTCAAACAAAATTACCCACCATTCTATCTCATTCCCTACACCTACTTTATCCATCAATAATAACACATTTTTATTATCTTTTCCAAAATAAAGAATAATGACATAATTTTCGGACATTGATCTGAACCTAAAAGCGTAACATTAATTACGAAAAATATGAATCGGGTCTCAACTTCGTGTTAGACCATCCCATATCGAATATTTAAATTTTAAAGATGTACTAGGTGTTTGATATAGAGTAGTTTGGCAGAATCTCCTTTCTTGAGTTATTTTTTAGGATTAATGAGTTAAAGTCAAGCCCATTGGCATTAATTCAACACTTCACTTATATACTTAATCATTAATTTTAATGCTGCTATATGGTTTTTAAGTCCATTTACATGGGTTAGAATAAATGAATGTTTGTGAAAGAGAGAGGGAATTGGAAGTAGCTTTTTGGTACTGAAATCAAAGAGAGTGAGGGACTAAAGTATGTATATATAAGATGGTAGGAGCCAGGAGGTGACCGGAAAGCAAAGAAAGTGAAAGAAAAGAAAAATAATTAAATAATTAATGAGAAAAAGGCAAAAGAGAGCTGGGAGAGTTGTTTTCAAATTTTCATGCTCTTTTCTTTTTCTTTCTTTCTTTCCCCATTTTACATCTTGCATGCAAAAAAGATGACATCTTATGCCCCCCATCATTACTGCCACCTCTCTTTCTGCTCAGATCCCCATAAAAAAGATAAAAATAAATTATACATATATATATATATATATATATATACATTCTCTCTCTCTCATACGAAACAACTTTTTGTATTAATTCTTTGCAGAAACACGCTTTTTCTGTATTGTGGGAACTGACTGATTAGCGATAACTATTCATATTGGATTTTATACATCATGTTCATGTAAATTGTAATGAATGTATATATATGCAAAAATTGTTAAAAATGTACAAATTATAAATAAATTATTAATTCACTGCCCACTTTATTAAATTCTCTTTTTGAAAGTCACTATATAATTACTTTTTATTAGTTATTGATCAAACCAACGTATGTATTATGTGTTTAATTTTTTTTATTCTTTATCATGAAGATGTGATAAGTTTCGTATCCAACTGATCATGACTGACTGGGTCTTTTTCAAACTAAAATTATTTTATTTTTAACTTTATGTTGCACTAAATAATATCGGCCTACGTATTTATTTAGAAGTAATTTTTAAATTTTTCTTTTTCTTGTTTCGGACAATTATAAATTCAAAAACATTGGATTCCAAAATTAATGCCTAAAAAAATACAAAGATTAGAGTTCAAAATTTAAAGAGAATATTGAATATGACCCGCCCAATATATCCAACAACGAGTGAAAAAGAAAAAAAAAAACAAAGAGCAGAGAGGCAGAGATCTAGTAAGAGAAGAAAAAGTTGATGATGAGTATGAATATGACGTAAATCAATATATATTCTCTTTTTTAGCATTCTTATTCTCCCCTTTGCCGTGATAGTACTTCTTGTCACGTTTTAACAGATACAGCAACCCTAGCTGCAGTATTCATGGACAAAAGCTAGCCAGCTCTCTGATACGATAGATCTCAACTATCATATAATTCATAATAATAAATATTATACATCTATATATATAGAAATACAGAGAGAGAGAGAGACCTAGCTGGCCTGGTGCATGCTGCGTGCTGCTACTGTCTATATATATATATATTATTCGAGAAGCCATGCACAAGAATACAAACCTATGATGAACCATAGTATCTATAAGTATGTTAGAAAAAACATTTATACATTTGTCTCCTGAGATGGCAACACAGTAAGATTCCTGTACATTTTTATGTATGTGCCTGTTTGGATTTGAATAGACGACTCCTCAAAAATGAAATATATATACACATACATATATTGATCGATCAGCAAAATTGTACAAAAAACAACAGAAATGAGGACAAAAAAACCAGGTAACCTGGTTTTTCTTCATACCCATTATTGTGTTTCTGCCTTATTATGTTTATTTTGCTGATTGTCAGCTTTCGGACCAATGTAATTACTTACAACTAGGAAATTATTTTGTCGGATGCATATATGCATGCCCTCATAATATTCTATATATATATGCATGCTATTTTTGAATTTTAATATTTGATTGTCAATTGTTTTTTAAGGCACTTTCTGATGCTATATATAAAATTCTGAGAGCGCGTACGCCTGCGCTACACATGACCAATTTTGCTTAGGAAATTAATTCGTCCCCAAATTACAACTTTTTACGAATTAGAGGACAAAATTGGAAATAGACAAATAAATGTACTAACATTATAAATTAATAAATTATAGTGCCAAATTTGCAATTTACCCCAAATTCTAATATCTAATTCATATCGGAGCTAGTTTATTATGGAAGTAGTAGAAAAAAAATTTAACGTCACTGAATAGACTATGATTTTACTTAAATTGAATCAAATTAAATCTAATTATTATATTTTTCCCATCGTGCGCTGCTAGCATCCTTTAGTGCAGTTTGACCTTGAATTTGCAAGGTCGTGTTATGCATGTACTGCGAACTAATTAATTAAACTTAAATTTTTTTGGTTACATTTCATTGTATTTATGTTCATACTGATCACATTCACATCTCTAAATAATTAATTAATATTTGATCAAGAATGTGTACATTTTGATAAATATGCTTAATTCATGTTGTATTCGTACGTCTTGCATTGTAAGTTTAGGAAAAGTGGGATTCCAGATTCCTTATAAATTTAACTTGCTTAAAATTTCATGTGTACTATATATTGAATATTCTTTTGCGAAATAATAGTTTAAACTTAATTTTAAGTTGAATTCGGTCAATTTAAAATAATTCTTGCATCAACAAGAGCTCATTGACAATAAGACGTACATGTAATATTATGCTAATATATGATATACGAATACGAAATATGAACACGATGATACAGATAACTAGAGATATGATTAAATAATTTTTTTAGAAATATTCGTACATTAAAAATATGAATAATATGTATATACGTTGCATATACGTATAGGTATATATAGCAACTGCATGAGTAAACACGACCCGTGGTTAAAGAATTAATCGAATATATACATTTTGGCATTGAGATTTGAGAATTGAGAGGCAGTAACTTTGATGCAAAAAGGCTTTGGAATTAGCCACAGTACCCATCTAGATAGAGAGAGAAAATAGAGCACTATCTATCTATATATAATCCCACTACTATTGCAGTCAAAAAGTTCTCATCAACTTTACATCTTTTCTTAAATCTTTTTCAGTATTTATATACACTTTACCAGATACTAACAGTCATCATAAATCATTGGGTTTCTGCAGCTTCCAATCAATTAATAAGCTTTTTCCCCTATTTCATGCTTAATCTCATACATTAATTAAAACTTGCTAATTAATTTCTTTTTTAAAATGTGAAAAAATAAAATTAAACTATATTTTATTCAAATATTCCGTTCTTGAAAGTTGAAAGTAATGGTTGAGGTATATATTTTTTTCTAACATTATTTCCCATAATAATAGATCAAATATTGAATTCGATACCGTATCTAGTAAAGTTTGAAGAAACGCATGCCTATCCAATATCTCTATCATGCTGACATATTTATCTTTGTTTCTGGGCTCACCTTTTCAAGCATTTATTGGATTGTCTTTCTTTGCTGCTAATACAAAAAAAAAAACAGATAGTACCTACCTACAATCTGCATCGTCTAACTTTTTCCACACCAATTATTTAATAATTTATCAAGTGCATGTAAATATATATATATATTAGTAACTTCAATATTTTTGGCAGTATAATTTAGTTTATGACAAATTTAAAATCTTAATTAAGTTGTTGAGTGCTGATTTAATTAGCACTAAAAATATCATGTAATTTGTAATATTATTTATAATATATATACATCTTATCATTTGATCTATAATGATATGATCATTAATTACAAGAAAAAGGGATTCGTGCAGGGGCTAGCTGATCATCATATGGCTAAGATGGGGCATGGCGTGCACGAATATTTGGCTTGTTGGAATGACCCATCCCGCTTGAGGTGGTTAATTGTATTCAAGTCGAGATGAGTTTTATTAGTTTTTTTTCTTGTCTAATTTTTCGATCAAAAAATAACATTATAAGAAAAACACTTCAATCACGATAAAGTTTGTAAATAAAAATCTCTATTGGTTTATTACTTAAAAATCAATCACAAATAGGATTTTTTTCTTTTACTGAAGAATTTAGTTCTGTGATAAGTTATTTACTAATAATTGAAAAAGTCAAACCTTTATATCAGAGGAGTTTTTTTTTTATAATGTATAGTATAAAATAACACAAGATTTTCTTAATACAATTATATATATTATCACTCACTATATTAGTATTACCTTTTTCACCTAATTAATAGTAGCTTTTTTAAAAATATTTCAATTTCTTGTTTCGTTTAGTTTTAGTACAAATTAAATATTGGATCAAATTTCTGTGTTGCATTACTGTTTTGCATGGGAATCAAGTATGGATATTTAAATTAATTTATTGAATTTTTGAAGGACCCACGTTATATAACTGCACTCATTGCAGCTGAGGTGGGTGGAGATATTGGCAAATAATGCTAGCTAGCTTTTTCACTTATAAAAACAACAAAGAATAATGGTAGCTTTTCAGCTTCTTAATTTGTTACTTTTCGATCGATCGAGCTGAGCTGGGATAAAGAATAAAGAATGTCTCTTGCTTCCGCTTCAAAAATTCTCTCTGTAAATCTTTTGTTTTATATTTATTTGGTGGCTCCGCTAGCTCCTGCTTTTCGCCAAAATTCTGTATTTTCTTTAACTTATATTACAAGTACTTTTTTTAACTTTTTACTTAAGCTTCTTGGTAATTTAATTTGTGGAATTTGCTATTTTTGGATTAATTACATATTCTTTAATAATACTTTGTTTAATTTATTATCGATAAATTTGATTGCTCGTATTCTTTAATTCTTTCGGGATTAATTATACTTAAATTTCAAAAGAGTTTGCTAAACTACAATTCATGACTCTCTTAGTCAAATAATTACGATCATACTCCACAAAAAATTGGATAATTATAAAAAAAATACCCATGAGTTAGGATTCTATTAGGTTTTCAATATCTATTCGATGACGTCATAAAAAATAAACATTACACAAAAAATATTCTTAATTACTTTTTTTGTATGATGGGCTCTTCCAAAATTTCATGTGAGTGTTACTTGTAATATCATATATCACTTGGGTGGTATTTGTAATATCATAAATATTTTGATAGTTAATTATATGTAATTTTTTAGAATTAAAATTGAAACGAAATCTTTTATTTCACGTCAAAAATAAAATATTTGTTAATTAGTGATGAATCCTAATGTTTTCTAGCAGAACTTTAATTCGTAGGTGTTTTTTATAATTATCTAATTTTATGTGGAGTATAACTAAAGTTGTTCGACGAAGAGAGCTATGAGTTATAGTTTAACAAATTTCGGTCGATATAAATGTAATTACTCCTTTATTTCGTGTAACATATGCGAAGATTGGCTTAAAAAATAGTCCCACGTAATTGTCGAATAGTTTTATCAACCCAACTAAGTAACTCTATCGGGCCCAAGTCTACGTCAAAGTTCGAAAAAGGGCCTTATTACATACTTCATGACGATCACTTAATTGGGCCATGGTTATGGGCCTATTTTTTGCCATTTTCTGAACTTGGGAACTTAACAAGGAATCAGCCCATCGGCCCTATTCACAGGAAAATGAAACTTGAAATTCTACTTTTGATATTTTTTCTAGTATATTTCACCATGTACGTATAATTGGCTCTTTATTTTTTTCTTAAACACACGCACACAATTCAACCCTTGCTATTACAAGAAATCGAACCCAGACTTGTACACTGGAATAATATCTGGTGACCATTGGATCAAACCTTAATGGTTATAATTAGCTCTTTACTTCTTTATTTACAACTTTCCTTTAAGTTGTTTGAAAAGGAGAATATAGAAAAATACGAAAACTAAAACTTATGTCTTTCACAATTTAAATTTTAAATTCATTTCATAAGTACACCCTCTAATAAAACGCAAAAGATATAGTTAGTTTGCGTAAAAAAAATAAAATTCGCATGAAAACTTAATTAAAAGAAAGTAATTTAACCCAAAAATCGGTGTTGAATCTCAAATTCGCATGAAAACTTAATTAAAAGAAAGTAATTATATGTAATATAAATAAAATATTATTATGTTTTTTGTTTTTTTGGGTAGAGAAGGAAACAAATTACAGAAACAAAAACAACAAAGAAGAGCAGCAAAAGAAACAGAAAACTAGCAGATAGCTGCAACAGTCTTCGTGCAGCAACACAACCCTAAGTTCCTGTAGACCCGCCTGGCCGCCTTCTCACCACCACCAATCGCCGATTTCCGTCTCCCAACAAAACCGCCAAAAACGCCACCACTGCGCACCCTTGACAAGGTAATCAGCTGAATACACTTGTTTATCTGATGTGATTACGATTTGCTTTCAACACGCTTTAAGCTAGATTGATAAAATTGGAGTAATTAGAGTAATTAGAATAGTGGCCTGCCTAGGGCTACCTTTTTAGCTGAATTCGACCGCCGCCTGGTCTTAATTGTCCAACTTTTTCAGTGTCAGTGGTAAACGTGTTTTTATTCTTCGCAATTTTGGACCCCGATGATTTTTGCATTTATCTTTCACGATGATATCTCAGGGGCGATGATGATTACCGTGATTAACTGAAATTAGTCATGTGTTGTATGAGTTTGCGAGTTTGAGTGTTTTCTTTACTTTTCTTTCTTTACTTTCATAGGCTAGAAGATCAATGGATTTGAGAGAGCTGACTCCGGAAGAACTGGAAAAGAAAAAGAAGAAGGAAGAAAAGGTATGAGCATCAATGTTCTTAAATATGAGATGCTATTTTCACTGTAATTTTCCATTGTAAAACTTCGAGAAGCTTGTATTTACATGTGGATTGTTTTTCGACAATTGCACTTGGACTACGCTCATACGTTGATACGCCGCCATTCAGTCATGAGTTTGTTTATGAAACTGGTCTGAACTGGGTTATAATTGTTCTCACTACTTTTTCCTAATAAAAAACTTAATCACTAACATGTGATTATATGTGGAGTTTTGGCCTTGTTTCCCTGATGCCAATGTTTTTCAAATTTCAAGCATTTGATTACATGGTTTTTCCTGGAACATATGAGTGGTTCTTTTAATGTTTAGTTGTGTTCAAGTTGACTCACTGTTGGGTTATTTGGGCATAACAAACGCTCTGAATTTTTTTGATGCGCTCAATGTAGGCTAGAGAGAAGGAGTTGAAGAAACAGAAGGCTGCACAAAAAGCAGCTGCTGCCAAACTTCAGGTGTGCATCAAGGAAATGCTATTTTATCTTGTTTAAGTCATGAAAAAACAATGTATTAACTGTATTAACTTATGTGAATTGCTGGAAACATAAGGCCCAACAAAATGCTACTTCAAAGTCAGAGAAGCAGAAGAAGGCCAGAAAAGAAAAAGAAGTTGAGGAAGAGAATGCTGAGGACTTCATTGACCCTGAAACACCTCTGGGCCAGAAGAAAAAGCTGTCCCGCCTAATGCCAAAGGCTTTCAATCCAAGTTCCGTTGAGAACTCGTATGTTCTAATTATCTAACCGGTTTTCATTTTGAGATATAATGTAAATTCATCCCTTTAATTGTTCATCTTCAAATTTGTGATCTAGGTGGTATGAATGGTGGGAGAATTCAAAATTCTTCGAGGCAGATGCGAAAAGTTCCAAACCACCTTTTGTGATTGTGAGTTCCGAACCACCTTTTGTGATGTAACAAATTTCTTTGTTCCTAAAATAAAACCTAATCGGACGACTGCAGGTTCTGCCACCACCTAATGTCACTGGGGCCCTACATATTGGCCACGCCCTTACCGCTGCAATACAGGTTTTCCTAATAAACTATGAAATTCCTTGGAAAAAGATCATAAATTATGCTTTTTCTTGATTATTTACTTTTTACTTGAATCTCCAGGATACAATTATTCGGTGGAGGCGGATGTCTGGATATAATACATTATGGGTGCCTGGTATGGACCACGCTGGAATTGCCACCCAGGTATCTTGCTCGACCATGGATGCATGCCATATGGCCATTACAATATTTCTTTTATTGACTTGGAAATTGCTACATGAAAGTATTGTGTACTGGAAAGATCAGATATGTTTTCCACATGAGAAAATCTGGAGGTTGCTTTAAATAAATTTGATAATATGCAGTGTATTAAAATCGCTATAAAACTCTTGCAACTTGATGTGTTACATTGTTATGCAATTCTAGTGACGTGTGAGGTGTTGGCATTAGACGATAGTAATATTGAAAAAATTGGAACAATTGTGGGTTTAAATAGTTACCCAGCGGACCTAAATTATGTTCTAACTTATCAATTGGGAAGATAATTTGTGTTCTTTTATTTATGTAAAGTATAATGATGTGTAGAATGTGTCTTGAAAACTTCTTTTAAGGTATTTGCTGTGATGCTTGTGATGGACTTGCTAATGCAAACTTTCTGGCTGATCTTTATATAACTGGCTCAGGTGGTTGTTGAGAAGAAACTTATGAGGGAAATGAAGTTGACTAGGCATGACGTTGGCCGCGAAGGATTTGTAGCTGAAGTGAGTCCAGTCATCTATAATTTGTTTCTGTTTTTGGTGATTATTCTGTTTCTGTTTTTCTCCTTTGACTGGGATATTGACCTTACTTTATACAAACTGCAACCAAACACAAGGTGCTAGGTTTTGTACTTTTACTTATTTGCTGATTTCACTTGGAATTTTGTAACAGGTCTGGAAATGGAAGAACGAATATGGAGGCACAATATTAAAACAACTTCGGCGCTTGGGTGCATCTCTAGATTGGTCGCGTGAGGTGATAATTTTGATATTATTGCATCTTTGATTTGATGTAGATACAACTAGAGTATTAAATGGGTGATTATATTAAAGTGGACATGTCACATTTGTTTGTGCTTGTTGTCCTTAATAGTGCTTTACCATGGATGAGAAGAGATCAGCGGCTGTCACTGAGGCTTTTGTGAGACTTCACAAGGAGGGTCTCATTTATAGGTACTGGTAACAGTCATTACTTTGACATTTTTCTTGTACTGTTTCTAATTGTTTATTTGCTTTGATGTCAGGTGTCTTGTATTTTTTAAAATCTCACATCTTTGTTTTGTTTAGGGATCTACGTCTAGTGAACTGGGATTGTGTCTTGAGAACAGCAATATCTGACATTGAGGTAAATACTGCTGTTCTGGTTCATTTGTTTTCTATGTATCCCCACAACTACATTCTCACTATGTGCAAATTCATTGACATTTTTAGGTTGAATACATAGAAATCAAAGAGAGAACGCCACTGCGAGTTCCAGGATATGAAAAACCTGTTGAATTTGGAGTGCTGACTTCTTTTGCTTATCCTTTGGATGGAGGATTGGGTGAAATTATCGTGGCAACTACTCGAGTGGAAACAATGTTGGGTGATACTGCAATTGCAATACATCCAGATGACAAAAGATACAGCCATCTTCATGGGAAATTTGCCGTTCATCCTTTTAATGGAAGAAAACTTCCTATAGTTTGCGATGCAGTTCTTGTGGATATGAGCTTTGGGACAGGTGCTGTTAAGGTAACAATACATATGCTGGTCATCTGTTTTTCCAGTTACACTTTTCAAATGACACATGGATATTCTGCAGATAACTCCGGCCCATGATCCTAATGATTTTGAAGTTGGCAAGCGTCATAATCTTGAGTTCATTAACATCTTCACTGATGATGGAAAAATAAATAGCAATGGTGGTACAGAGTTTGCAGGGATGCCACGTTTTAAGGCTCGTGTGGCTGTGACAGAAGCTTTAAAGGAAAAGGTATTCTTATTCTTTACAAAATTCGATTTTTGATATATGCCTAGTCTACGCACACTTCTTGAAAGTGTCAAGAATAAGTCGCAAGCGAGATTTCATATATTGCACAGGAGGAGCACATTGATTTTCTCTGTTAACAGTTTTTAGAATATTCCTGTGAATTCTAGTCATGTGGAATGCTATGAAGTATTTATAAAGATATCTTGGTAATTGCTCTTGTCATAACAACTGATTGATAGTTAAATATTTCTTTTGGTTATTAAGGGACTCTATAAAGGCGATAAAAACAATGAGATGCGCCTTGGCGTTTGTTCAAGAAGCAACGATGTAGTGGAGCCTCTCATCAAGCCCCAGTGGTACGTAAACTGCAAAAGCATGGCACAAGAAGGTCTTGATGCTGTCGTGGATGAGACAAACCCAAAGATTGAAATCATGCCCAAACAATATGTTGCTGAGTGGCGGAGGTACTTTGTGAATTGGCAATTCTTCTTCTTTGTGTGTTCTTCCCCAATTTATGTTATATTGCAACTCTTACAGAGAAGCTTTTATTGATAAATACAATCTCATCTTTTTTGTCCTATTTATCCATTGTAGATGGCTTGAGAACATACGTGATTGGTGTATTTCAAGACAACTTTGGTGGGGCCACCGTATCCCTGCGTGGTATGCAATGTTGGAGGAAGATGAACTGAAGGAAATTGGTGCATACAATAAACAGTGGGTTGTTGCCAGGAACGAGGAAGAAGCTAAGGAGGAGGCCAGTAAAATGTTTGCTGGAAAAAAGTTCCAGCTATTCCAAGATCCAGATGTTCTGGATACATGGTTTTCTTCTGGTCTTTTCCCATTATCTGTGTTGGGGTGGCCTGATAATACAGAAGATCTCAGATCATTTTATCCAACAGCTGTGCTTGAAACTGGCCATGATATCCTATTTTTCTGGGTTGCTCGAATGGTGATGTTGGGAATGAAGCTAGGAGGTGATGTGCCCTTTAAAAAGGTGTGCAGCCTTTAATAATTTCTTTAGATTGCACGCTTTTCCTTGCTGTGGTTGGTTTATTTTCTCTGATTAAACCTTTTGGTTTAACTTTGACTGAGATTTTCTTTTGTATCACAAGCTTGAGAGAGTATGTGTTTGTTTGTTTCAAGTCCTAATGAGCGACTCGTGACGATTGATGAGAAGCAGCTCGTTTATTCGCCAACAATCTAATATTCATTCTATTTAGGTTTTAAACTATGCGTTTTCAGGTTTACTTGCATCCTATGATTCGTGATGCGCATGGACGCAAAATGTCCAAGTCATTAGGAAATGTTGTTGATCCTCTAGAAGTCATTAATGGAGTGACTCTGGAAAATCTTCACAAAAGGTTGGAGGAGGGCAACTTGGATCCTAATGAACTGAAAACTGCAAAAGAGGGGCAGAAGAAAGATTTCCCCAAGGGTATTCCTGAATGTGGTGCTGATGCTTTGCGTTTTGCCCTTGTCTCTTATACAGCTCAGGTTCTGTTTCTTTTTGGAGCTTTGTTCTATTTTTTATTTGGATTCGTGTTCTCATTTTGTTCTTTCAGTCAGACAAAATAAACCTGGACATTCAAAGGGTGGTTGGATATCGACAATGGTGTAATAAGCTGTGGAATGCTATTAGGTTCGGCATGACTAAACTTGGAGAGAATTATACCCCCCCAGCAGAGATTGTACCAGCTGACATGCCTTTCATCTGCAAGTGGATACTTTCTGTTCTGAACAAAGCCATATCAAAAACAGTTGTATCTTTGGAGTCCTATGAATTTTCTGATGCGGCCACAGCTGTATACTCATGGTGGCAACACCAATTGTGTGATGTGTTTATTGAAGTGATTAAGCCGTATTTTTTCGGTGATGATGCAAAATCAATATCAGCAAGAAGATTTGCACAGGATACATTGTGGCTGTGTTTGGATTACGGGTTACGATTACTGCATCCTTTTATGCCATTTGTCACAGAAGAATTGTGGCAGCGTCTTCCTTCTAACAAAGACTCTGTCAGGAAAGAATCAATTGTGATATCTGAATATCCATCAATTGAAGAGGTGACATTTCTATATCAGTTTTTTAAATGCTTTTAACTAAATTGAATGTGCTAATTTTTCATTTGTTTAAATGGTTTATGTTGTTTGCTGTTGCACTTTGTACATTAGAGATTTTTTAGCTGCACCCCTCTTGATCAATTGGGTAGTCGTGTCGTGGTTGTTGATATATACATTATGTGCAATATTATATTCATATCTTATCAGATGATGTATGTTGCTTGTTATCAATTCTACATAACTCTCAATTCTCTTTCTGCAGGCTTGGACTAATGATGATGTGGAGTTGGAGATGGAAATGGTCGATTTAGTGGCGAAATCCCTGAGGTCTCTTCGATCTCAGTTGCCACCTAATGAGAGGCATGAAAGGTAATTGCGAAAGTTTGGCACGTGTTGTTGCTGCAAGTATGTCAAAATATTACGAGATATCATTTTGTGCTTATTACAAAGAAAAAAACTTAATAATGATAAGTTGATCATCTCCATAAGAGGTTTTGGAACTTCTGAACTGTTGGCTGCTGCAATAATTACAAAAAAAAGTCTAAATAATGATAATTTGTTCATCGCTATCTGTGATTTGGAACTTCTGCATTGCTGGCGGCAAATTCAATCTTCTTAGACTTATCTTACTTGGCTGGCTGATTTAGAATGCCCTTTTGTTGTAGTTTTTATAAGAAGACTTATCTTGCTTGGCTGGTTGATTTAGAATGCATTTTTTGTTGTAGTGTTTATATTTATAAGCCCTTTCCTGATTTTGTGAATAACATTTTTACAGGCGAGCAGCTTTTGTTCGTTGCCGTACAAAGTATGCATGTGACATCATCAAGAAGCATGAACAGGAGATTTCAACTCTTGCCACATTATTACAATCTCTGGATGTATGTAAATTATTTGTGCTGTTCTTGTGGTCTGTTTTGATTTATATAATTTTATTATTTCTAATTTTCTTTTTGTTAAGTTCCAGTTTTTGTTTTCAGTTTGAACACCTCTCTTATATTTACTATGCTTTTACTGATTTTATGAAAACTGTAAAATGGTGAGTGATTTCAGGTTTTAAGCGAGAGGGACGCTGTTCCAGCTAATTGTAAGGTAGACATTGTCAATGAAGCTCTTACAGTTTACCTCAAACAGCAAGAAATTGATCTCGAAGTGGAAATTGAAAAAGTCGACAAGAGAAAGGGGGAAACACAAAAGTGAGAAATCTCTCTATACTCACGACTGCTAATTTACAGTTGCTTAATATTCTATTTTAATAGAAATAATTACAGCATCCACCCCTATAATTATGTGTAATTACTCAAATCTCCCCTATTGGTTGCAAAACCTACAAATTCTCCCCTGTTTTAACTTATATCCAAAAGGTCCACCTTATGTTACGTATATTTACAATGTCAACAGTACTTACATAATCTAAATCAAATTTCGAATGCTAGTCAGAGAAGAGTATTTGTACATTTTGAAATTAAAATAGGAAATTTATGACATTACATTTACTTACAGGGGAGATGTAATTAACATTTTAAGTACTATGATTTATGAATTGATAAATATTCTCTTCTGCAGGCAACACGATGCCATGCTAAAGAGAAGGAATGGTCCTGGCTACGATGAGAAAGTTCCAGCAAAAATCCGTGAACAGGACGAGATCAAACTGGCAACTTTGGTGCAAGAACTCTTGTCATTGAAGGAAAATAAGGAGCATCTAGAACGCCAAAAAGCTGAAAAATCTAAAGCCTAAAATATTTCACAATTTATTTTCTTCAAATTTTTAGGCTTTTGGGGGCTCTTAATTTGTTGATGAACCCAAGTTAAAGCCTTAATTTATCTCACATATTTTACATTTTGAGGAAGCAATTTTTGAAGAATTTGCTTGTAACTGTATCTTTGAATTTTGGATGTGAGAAAGACCCTTGTCTATGTTCTTTTTTTGCCATCACCCTCACGGTGTTTGATTTATAAAAGTTGCTAGTTGGTTCTTACACACTTTTCTAATATATTTTCTTTCTTTTTTGCGTACACGCTTTTCTAATATCAAAATATGATAATAATAATAATTTAATAGTGTCAACATGTTCAGTTCGATCTCTGTACGTAAAAAGTTTGAAAGATAATGGAAAATTCAAATTTTTTAAACCCAGCAAGTCCCAAGTCCCAACTGAACAAGGATCACCCCATCGGCCAGACATATTCACAGTTTCTAAGTCACCTTGTTCGAGTCATGTTGTGTTCGTACGTTACACATGTTATCTACTAGATTAACACGATAATCATACATTACACGTGTTATCTACTAGATAATCAAATAAGTGGATGCCGTTAATAGTTTATCTATAATTAATAATTAAAGAATATTCAATGTCAATTAATCAAATCGTTCTTTTGAGACCTTGTAATATTAATAAAATCATGTTCCCCTTTAGTTTTCAGCTCTACTTAACTAATTTTGAAGGTTCTCTTCATACCGTACCGAAATTAATAAAGTTATGATCTCCTTTAGCTTTTAGTTGGAGCTCTATTAGACATATGATTGATACAACGTAACATGATAGCTGTTAATTTGGGAAATCGTATGTCTTATCACATATCTTAGGCAATATAGTTCAATTTAATTTGGTCCCACTGAATACAAATGCCTCACCCTTATATTTCATATGTTGCAACTGTTTCAATTTTATACTCAACTGACCTACTAATATAGAGAAAAAATGCAATTTCCATTCTCGAGGTTTGCTTAATTATGAAATGTTGATATACGTATTTGTAAATGTTGGGATTATGGGACATTAGGATTCAAAATTTGTGAAATGTTGAACAAATTTTGCCGAAAGTCAAATTTCTTACCTGAAAAAAAAACAAGTGCGCCCAATTTTAAAATTTTTCAGTCACTAATGCTGATTGATCATGTGCCATCTCAGACTCTTTAAGTGTGGATGTGAGGTGGAAAGTAAGTTAAATTTGTCATCCTAAGTGGATGTGGCTGGAAATTTTGACTTCAGGCGAAATTTGTCACATATTTTCACAAATTTTGAATCGTGAGTGTCCTATAATTCCAATATTTACAAATTAACGCCTTACCAAATTTCATAATTGAGCAAACCTAGAAGACGAAAATTGTAATTCTCCTACTAATATGCGACACGACATGATACTACATAAACACAACGACACAGGTTTTTTATTTCAATATTTTGTACTAGAAATCAAAAGCGTTTGATACGGGTGGCGAACCAAACCTGACACGATAGAGTATGATTTTTATGAGTATTCTTTCTTGTCATAGTTCCATAGAGATATAAATGTGTGAGATGATTCATGTATTCAATGAAATTAAAAGAGAGAAGAAATGCTTTGCTTTTTTCTATTTATGTTTTTTCCATTTTAGGTAGCTATTACAAACTAGAAGAAGAAGCACGAAATCTAAAAAAAAAAAGTAGATGAGATTTATTCTCCAAAAGTCAGGCCTTTTTCCTTCTTTTGTCTCTTGTGCATGTTGCATCCTTTCAAAATGATACACGGATTGTCTTGAATCCTCTAGTCTAATCTTACAGAGGATATCAAATTCTACATCAACAACCAAGCTACATTAATATTACATTTCACCCTAAAGTTCCTAGCTAGTAATTTCAGTTTAGCCCACTTAAATCATATATATATCCTAGCTATTCATAGTTAAAAGTATCCATTCTTCATCACTAGCTACTCTTATCATCTCAACGTCGTACATGCTTTAATCAGTTCCCACTAACAAAACTTTCCCAGTGTACAACCTCCGATGCATGTGGAACCCACACAGTCGCATAGACGGAATTATGGCCTTTCCATGTTAGAACCAACATATCCTCATCCTTCTTCATCCCCCATCCACTTGCATGTTCATCCAACAACGTTTTAATCTCTTTCACCGTCTCTTCACAAAACGGGACACTTCGAAAACCCTTATTTGTCATTCCCTGCGAAAATTTCGTGCATGATACTGATCTCTCTATCCTTTGAAAACCCTCAAATCCAACAATATTCTCAATTTTGTGACCGATATCGGCTTCATATTCTATCCTTTGAGGGCTGTTTTTGGGCAAGAAAGTCTCTAATGCATCGAAAGGGATCCATAGATAATTAAAACAAGTAGCGATCCTCGAAGAAAGCCCTATTGAGGAACCCAAATCACAATCCTCATCAACCAAAGTCACAGCACAAGGATTTAGGGATTTTACCAAATTTAGAAAAGAATCACGGCTAGAAATTTGATTATCATCATAATCATCATCGTCGGGCAAATAACGCAGCCAGTTTTGGCAGTTCACTACTAAAGCCTCGTCGTCTCTAAGTTTAAGAATGGAACGGTTAATTTGTCTCAAAAGCAAATCATAGTTGAGAATATTATTATCAGAAGATGATTCGAAACCCACTTCAACTACGTTAAATTCTAAAGT
This sequence comes from Verbena officinalis, assembly GCA_958496215.1. Lineage (NCBI taxonomy): Eukaryota > Viridiplantae > Streptophyta > Magnoliopsida > Lamiales > Verbenaceae > Verbena > Verbena officinalis. Next base: position 28,251,487 of record OY292390.1, on the reverse strand, counting down.
TACATCTCTATACTTAGCGAAATTAGTCAAACGTAGCCCGACTTCTTCGATCGACACGTTCAGAAAAGGAGGAACTCGTGGCCGCCATGAAAGAACAGTTATTCTTACAGAAGGACAACTCTCAGGCCCTAATTTAGCCAATGCATCTATAAGCGTCGGCCATTGCATGCAATAAGTGATGCTAAAATCCAAGATATGAACTTTCGAAAACCCTTCAACCGCCTTTATAATGGCGCCATTCGATGCGCAGAAACCAAACCTGTGCCACGGGATGAGGTCCACGTACCCAGCTAGCTCCGTCACGGACATCAGCCTTCCAAGGCAGCCGGCGCCGCCTTCTGCGGCGGCGGTGTTGAAATTCAGGGTGGTGGGACAAACCCTTGAAGCTTTTGAAACGAGGGCTCTGAGGAAGTACGACGCAAGCCTCTGGTTAGGGTCGCCATTGGAAGAGGCGACGTTGTTGAGAACCCACATGACTTGTTGAGCCAAAGTGACGTCGTTTGTTTCGAGGGCACTTGCGCAGTGAAGTAGAAGCTTCTCTATGCATGCTCCGTCGAGGGTATTGAGGCATCCTGTTAAAGCACCTGAAATTGAGCTCTGTCTTGCAATGAAGAGATTAGGGTTTTGTAATGAAAGTGATTGAGGATTTCCTCTTAGTTCTGCTTTCATAGTAGGTTTTTTTGAATTTTTTTTTTTGTTTTGGGGGGTTTTAGAATGTAGATGTAAGAATAATGGGAGATTTTAGGGTGCCTTAATTATAGGGAAGTAGAAGAGGGCATATTTGTCCTTTTTATTATTATATACTATATATAATATATATGCATTGAATGGTTTTGAAAGAAAGACAAAATAAGGGAAAAGATCAATATAGAAGGAACCAATTTGATCTTCCACTACTAGTTAGGGTTTTATATATAATGATGATCATGGGAGAATATCTCTATCAATGATTAAGATATGGTTAGTTTATTAATGAAATTTTTAAAGAGCCATCAAGTGGGAAGTTATGAAAGATGCACGTACACTTCTAAAAATCCTAAAACTTGTCGTCGTGTCGTATCATATCAGATATCGTGTCAGACACTTCTCTAGTGTAAAATATTGAGAAAAATCCGTATTGTCGTATTCATATTCTGTTTTGTTTGTGTCGTCCTGTCTGTATCCGTTTTTCATAAAATGGGAAGTAATTGGATGACAAGAATTCCAATGGTAGATAAAGAAGAGTAAAGTATTTTGTAATGTTTCTTCGTTTTAAGACTAGCTACACAAAGGATCATTATTAATTAGTTGTTGCTAATTATTTACTTAGTTTTAAGTATATATAATTACAAATTTACAACCCTTTTGAAAATGGAAACACCATCAAATGATGTAATATCATGGTTCAACCCAATGTTGGTTTAATTGGATCAGTAATTCAAATTTAAAAAGATACGTTGTTAATGATTGAGAGAGTTGTATCTGATCCATCTTAAATATAATGCAGAATATATAATTAAGCATAATTTAAAACAAAAAAGAAAGAAGAAAACGAAAATGCTTCTTTGGATTCCGTTGACGGCTTTCTGATACCAAAGTCATGGTATATGATGGAACTTCTGAAATTGCCAAATTGGAGGTATAAACTAATTACTTCAGCTAATTTGCCTGATTGTCAGATTACACACGAGTTTCTTTCACTTACATGCAATAAGAACAAAACTAAATTTGAGATTGAATAAGAATAGATTTGGTTAAGTAAGAAAAGGCAATGAAAAAGTTAAGAAGCTGTGTTTTAGCCGGCCTAATCCTTGTCGAATTTATCTTATCGAATAGCAATTAGGACAAATCTAATTTGTCTTGTGTTTATATTATAAGTTTGATTTATCCTTTTCTGTGACTGGTAAATGCCTTCTTCACATTCCCATAATTGCTTTCAATTATGGATTTAATGATCATGTCGGTTTTCAATTTAATCTAATGCCACAAGAAACGACAAGTGGGCCGGGCCTCCTGCAAACCCTTTTTTGTTTTAATCTTTTTTTAGTTTGCTGAAGCCCGAGTATTTGCAAACTCTATTGCTTTTGAAAAAAGTTAAAGTTTGAAAATAATGTAGTAGTAAAATAGAGAGTGTTTAAAAAAATAGTTGAATCTTTGGAAATTAAACAATATTTTTACTATTTTTAAGAAACTTTAATTTGGATCCATGTTAGAAATCTCATTCTTCATCGTGTATATAGAATTTGTTCAGATTAGATATATTAATGTAATAAACCCTAACTTTAAAATGTTATATTGAAGTTCAGAATTATATTAAGCAATGGAAACCAGTAATAAAGATGCTATTTTGAAACATATTTGGTATTATAATAAAATTTATATAATGTTTTAATGTTGTTCTTCCAAACCAATACTATATTTTAGATTTTACATCTTAATTTCTACTTTACCTGATCAATTATAATTTTTCCAATCAAATATCCAGAATTCGTTCACCACCAGCCCCTCCTCCTCCTCCCTAATGGGCTACAAAATAAGCCTCATGGGGGAAGAATAAACACCCGAGCCCAACTAATTAGCTACAGTTTAATGTCGAGGCCCAGTAGCCAATAATGTCAGAATTCCTACTTACTAATGGGCTTTGTTTGGGCAAAGTAATTAGCATTATAATAGTCTAGTAAAGCTGATATTAATTAACCCACTTTTCATCCGAAATAAATTAGGATACTTTCTAATGCTAAATTAAGGTATGTATCGAAGTAAAATATAATAACTAAAAGATTAGCAAAACCACCAAATATATGAGTATTTTGAATCGTTTTGTTTGCTTCCAATTTTCTTATTGGCCATCGGCTAAAAATGCAGCTTCGGCTTATATTGGTGGGAATAATATCTCTATTTTTGTTCAGGTTATGTTTTTTCGGAAATTGAGCAATCTGTATTACACCCTGTTAAAAAAAAACTTATTGTTAACAAAATACTTGCTATTCGATAAATGTAGTAAAATTTATTTATAAAATTATGACCTGATGACTATCTCGAATTTCTTTATTTGGATTTTAAAAAGAAGTAGCTGCGGCGAGGATTATTTGGACTTAATTAATTAATGTTTTATTCATATTGAATTTTGTACTCATCAGAAATTACTAAACTTGCGTTGATCGTATCAGAATTGGTAGATCTCAATAGGATTTGGTTTGACGAATTGATGCGACTCGCTAATTTAATAATTGAGTGACATATTATTGTTAATGCGAAAATATAGTTTATGAAAATAATTTTTTAAAGTTGGTCCCACAAATGACAAAATTATTACTAATAATTTATTCTCCTCAATGCAATTTTTTTCAAATTGGTATTGTTTTTTTTTAATTAAAAAGGCGAGTGTTATAGAGTTTTTATCGAGATCTCTAGCTCATTTAATAAAAAAGAGAAAATACAATCCAATCGAAAAAATACGAAACCATTAACGTGGCCAGATCTAATCTATGGCCGTGTCCGAAGTTCAAGAAACCAAAATTACAACACAACAGTAAAGTATGAAAACAAAGCACGCTAAGCCTATGAAGAACAATCCAAAGAATCGCATAATGTGTAACAAAGACTTCATAGGTGAACCAAGCAGTGGCCAGTCTAAAAAAATAGGCTTCAAATGGATCTGGGTCGTTCATAGCAGGACACGAGCACAACAGACATCATCTCGAGAGGATTTATCTGGGCCATACATCGTTGGGACATGTACTCATCAGATCGAGCTTCTTTGATCTAGATCGTACATCCAAAGAACACGAGTTCAGCAGATCGCTTCGATAAGCTAAGTTTGGACCGTACATTTCCGGAACACGTGCCCAAGGGATCAATCTTCACCTTGGTGTATTCGGCCTTAGTGTTGATCTTCGCTTTATCGAACGAGACATTCTTAAACTCACTATATTCATTGGGACGTACAGAAGTGGGGGTTTAGAAAATTACAACTACACCCCAGGGGTATATATAGTCATGTAATTTTTAGAACCATCGGCAATGGGTACAAAAGCGATTTTCGTCAATTCCATCAAGTGATTTCTGGCTAAGTATGACAAAAAGTCATTCTTTAGACCATTGACAATGTGTACAAACGCAATATATTTCCGTCAATTTCATCAAGTGATTTCTGGTCAAATATGACAAAAAGTACTCATGCTTCAGACCTTCATAAACTCGCATTCCAGCTCCAATATTCCTGCATGTCAAGAGAAACAAACTGCTAGGATCGCGTAAGAAAAGAAATAAAAGCCAATTGCAACCTTAAATGATTAAATATTGTTATTTGCCAATGTAGGTCGGAAACTTGGGTAATAATTATAAATAAAACAACCAATTTTTATAATAATATGAATTAGATCCAAGTAGTTAAGATTTCTTTTTTAAGAGTCATGATTTTTAATTCGAATATTTCTAATTACGATTCTCTATTGATGGATCATCCATAAATTTCAAAAAGCTCGCACGATTAATATTCCAAATTAACATGCCTTCTATACATTATACCAACTAACATCTGCTTTATACCCGATATACCATTTACTATATTGAACTTCCAATTTTGTCTTATTTTATACATTTTGTCTTATTGCATACACGAAACAGGAATAAATGAGAATTAGTGCTGCTTTAAAAAAGAAAAGGAGAGAATTTAATTAGTGTTTATTAAAGTTGCTTTAGTTGGATTATAAGTTAATAATTAGTTGGATTAAAAGTTACAAAATTCATCTGGTGGTTTTGAAAATCTAGCAAAATACGGACAATTCTTATCGTAAGTTTATTAAGACGCTTGATAAAGACAGTGCGAAGCACATGACGATATTTTTTGGTCACACTTGCCTAATTGGTATCCCACTTAGCTGATTTCAATCCAAATAATAGCCACGTCATTTTCTCTCCTATTCTAGCTTATGTAGATTTAGTGACGTGACAATTATTTGGACTGAAATCGGTGAAGTGAGATGCCAATTGGAAAGTGTGGAAAGAAAATATAGACGCACATGATTTTTTCAGACGATTTAGTAAATTTCCAACGAAAATTGTCTATATTTTGCTAGATTTATAAAATTACAAAATAAATTTTGCAACTTTTGAAATTTATATCTCTAACCGAGTAAATAACTGATGAATCGTACAATTTTCTCATCCTATAATTATGACATAGGCTGGGGTTATATAATACGTAATTCGCCATATTTGTAATTGTGTATTAGCAACAATTAGGACAAAGTTTAATATTTTATAATTTGGCATTAATTGAGATGCAGCTTTCACAACGAGGGGGCCATCAACGGCTGCGGCTATTATTGCCCCAAGAGCCCTTCATTACTTCCAAATGTCAATCTAAATGATTGAAAAATAGTCGTTAATTAATTAATTAATACTCCAATAGATTTGCGACTTTGCATAACACTAACACGATAATATTTTGTCTATTAGCCTATTTACTACTATAATATATATACATGTAACTTTATAATATAAATATTATATTTACCGAGCCTCGTGTTATGCAAGAAACATGAAGAAATTCTTGAGACTTTTTTTATGGTTATAGGCATTTTAAAGGTGTTTTCGGACTTAATTAAAAATTATTTTTCATAATCTATATAGGTAGAAAAATAACATTGGAAACAAAAACACGTGACAAAATTTGGAAAGATTAAAGATGAATCACATGTGCGTAAAAGATATTATTTTTTTTAAGAAAAAAGGATTTTATATTATCATAAATGAGCAATTACAAAGTCAATTATAAAAGTGAGAATATATCCCGAATCGATGTAGGTATAAGCAGCATTCCTAGATAACACATGAGCCACAATATTTGCTTCACGATAAACAAAATTGAAATTACAAGAGGAGAAATTACTCACTAAAGACCGAGCTTCTTCTACGAAATTTCCAAGATAGGAAAAATCTATCACTTGAAAAGAGAGCTTTCTAATCACATTAGCACAATTTTCTTCAATGATAACATTTCGCCATCCAAAATCCCTAGCAAATCAAAGGCAATTTCGAGTTTAATGTATTCCGGGTCTAAAGGTCCCCTAAATTTATTAGTCTCCCATCCAACGACCATACCCTCATAATTTCGCGCCACTACACCCACACCCACTTCACCTGCATCCGCGAATAGAGCTCCATCGAAATTCAGCTTAACCACATTCGTACTCGGCTTGACCCATTTGGGCATCGACCTTCTGTATGTGATGCCCAAAATGGCACACACATATAACTGCGAAATGTCAACAGAAAATTGCGACTTTTGCTTCTCATAGTTAAAAATATTTGAGACTTTCAAATTGCACAATTTTTGTGCCCGGGATGCGACAATTATATAGGATATAGTCTTATATCAAATATCTCAGTTTTAAATTTAAATAAATTCTAAAATTTCTTATGTAATTTCTCAATTTTCTGTCCTAAACTAGCTTTTGGAATTGCATTAGGTTAAAATTTGTTTCTTCCTCCAATATTACAGGAAATTATAAGGTTTTGGGTATCTAAGTTGGGGGGAATTTAAGCAATGTTTTACTTTTTCGATCTTTACTGTAGTGTGATGGAATACGAAGTGGAAACAAAAGTGGGAAAAGTTTTTGTCAGAATCATGTGCCATATGCCATTATAATATAACCAATAATTGACTAATTAATTAGCAAACAGTATTAAATATTAAATGAAAAATCCCCACCTTTACTATTATATTTATTTATAATGCTTGAAACTTCGACGCATTAATTGCGCATCAATTAAAGTCTTTACCAACGGGCCCATTAGACCAACTCTATATCATCACAATCAACGGCCAAGATCGTCCAAAATTAGAAACCCGCCAAAAAAAATTAACTAATTAATTACCACACGTGGTAAGTATAATAAGATTACGCTATAAATACCTCCAGAGTTCAGACATCATAAATAGTTTCACAAGACAGAACATATTCCTTAATTTCCCTCAAACTCCACGAAAAGCATCAGATTGATTTCTCAATGGAAAACTTCGTCGATGAATATATGAATTACTGGGAGACAAATATGTTCTTGCAAACTGATCAAGAACTCGACGGGTATGTATATATATTTTTAATTTTTAATTAATACATGTTTCTGTGTTTTGGGATCATAGATATACTGACAATTAATTTGTGTGATTTTAGTTATTTCGATGAAGTGTTATCTGGGTATTATGATTCGAGTTCGCCTGATGGAACACAGTCGAGTTCGAAGAACATAGTCTCAGAGAGGAACAGGAGGAAGAAGCTGAATGAAAGGCTTTATGCGCTAAGATCAGTGGTCCCTAATATTACTAAGGTCATCATTTAAACTATCGAAACTTTCGAACCTTACAAATATCCCCTTAGAAGGGTATTTGTAAGATTTTTCAGGGATATTTGTAAGGTTTCAATTATATTTTCATATTTTAGGGGGTTATTTGTAAGGTTTCGATGTTTGGATGGTCTTTGGGATTTTGAAGTAAAATCTCAGGGGGTTTTTGAGTAATTATTCCTAATTTAAGTAATACCCACTGACATTCATGATAAGGCATTTATTCCTTCATCATTTGTCTAATTATGTGATTAATTAAATTAATGTAGTTGGACAAAGCATCGATTATCAGAGATGCGATTGAGTACATCAAATCACTCCAAAGTGAAGAGATGAGAATTGTTGCTGAAATTTCAGAGTTAGAATCTGGAAATTATGGGATTTCATCAAATGGTGAAGATTTTAGCTTCGAGCTCGACAATCAAGAAGCTACAACAGCTTGTTCCAGGCCTAAGAGAAGAAGAATGGAGCATTGCAATGGCTCTACGAGATCAAAATTAGCCATGTCCTCTCCCATTAAGAATCTTGAGGTCAGATTTCATGTATTCTAAATTATTTAGAAATACCAACCAAAGTGTCTAATTTAAATAGTAAAACTATATAATTAAGATCTCAAAATCTTGATGTATATATATAAGGTGAAACATGTCTTCCAATTGTCTGCTTTTGTTTGAAAGCGATTTAAAAATGATGAACTTACATTTTTGTTCCATTTGAGACAAAACAAGAGTACCTTACTAAATTTGTATTTTTAGGTGACTTCAAGAAAATAAAATAAAGAGTTAATTACATAAAACTCTGGAAGGTTTGTGTTACAATTTTACTATCAGAACCTTGCAACCTTATACTTACTACGAGGGGGTATTTGTAAGATTTCCATGGTTTTTCGAATTTTTAAACAAATCTCTGGATTGGTGTAATTATTCCCAAAACTAAACCTAAGTACAATGAATAACTTAGGTATGAATAAAATCTCATTGTATTTTAGTTAAATTAATTGCAGGTTCGAGTATCCCAGATGGGGAAAAAGACAGTAGTGGTGAGTTTGGCATGCTGCAAAAGGAAAGACACAATGATTAAATTATGTGAAGCCTTTGAATCTTTGAAGCTCAAAATCATTACTTGCAGCATTAATGCCTTCTCCGAAAAGATTTTCAAGACTGTTTTTCTTGAGGTAATCATATTTGCTTTTCTATGCTCTTAGTCTTTCCCATAAAAACATATATATTAGGGTGAATTACATCCACTACCCTTAAAAGATTCTAAATTACAAAAAACTCCCTGGAATTTCACTTGATTACAGAAAAGTCCCTGAAACTACACGATGAAGACAAAAAATGCAAATAATCAGTCTATTTCAAGGAGTTTTTGTACATTATAATTAGGAAATAATCTGCATTTCACTTTGTTTTTGTGCTAAAAATAAATTATAAGCTAGAAAATCCTTGCTTTGTGAAAACATTAATTAACTTTAAATTTTTATTATTTTTTTGTGCAGTAATTTTCATTCTCAAGATCCCATTTTTTAATAAATAGAACATTCTTCCAAAATTCCACTGCCCTATGATCAAACAAGGGAAAATTAAATTTCAATTCTCTTTTCTTCTTTACTTTTCTTTTTTTTTTTTTTTGTTTTTTGCTATTCAAGTCGTTTTATTATCTGCTCTAACTTTATATGGAATCTTAAGTTGGAAGTGAAAAAGATTTCAAAAGATTGGATATAGATGGTCTCCACAATCATTGACAAAAGAAAGTGATAAAGATTTTGTTGTCAGTAATGATTGGCCAAACTTTTACGAAAATATAAATAATTACCAGACAATCTGTCAGTTTGCGTGTATCTCATATTCTTTCTTATTTTAGTAAATTAATTATTATATTTAATATTATTGAAGAACAAATTTTTAATTATATGCATATTTTTTTTCTTTTTTTTCAGGGTGATGAGGAAGAGAAAGATGATTTAAGAGTAAAAATAGAAGCTGCGATAGACGCTCTAAATCATCCCGATTCATTTCCGATCATGAGATCCTTATAGAAGTTATTAAATTATAACATGAAAATATTTCATACTTTATTTTATTTTTTTGCCCTCTTGTAAAATATTCTTCGTTTTTTTATAAAAAAAAAATCGAGGTTTAGTGATGTCACGTGCTGTAGTTTTACCTTGTTTTCAGAAGAAATCCCCCAATAAATTGGTTTTCTGTAGTTGTAATAATTTTCCTTGTCGTTTAGCTCCAATAATTAGATTGTGACTCAAGATTTAATATCGAAGACTTAATTAATTATTGTCGTTAAATTAAATAATGAACCCCTTAGGTGTGCAGATTGCAGACAAGGCTGAGTCAGCGTATTTCTTAAGGTTGCTTTCGCCTCATTAATTTTTCATTATTAGTTAATTTGAAGACTAGATTATTAATTAATACTTAATAGCCAATAATTGATTTCATCTCATGTGATCATACTTCAAACCCCAAATAAAATCATCATTGCTACAGCCTACAAGCAACCATATATACTCTCCTAAATTTAATTAAGATTACTATTAATTGTAATGGTTAACCCATTTAATCATGGTATGTCAATTTTATTTTTTTTGAAATGTTTATGGTATGTGAATTTTAGACAAGAAAAAAGAAAATCTGATTCGACTGATGTGCGTGACTAACTGTTTGCCTGCCAGATTACGAAAAAAAAGATAAAGTTGATTATAATAGATCATTTCCATAATTGTCGAGTGCAGAAAAGGACGTTCAAATCAGATTTTGGTTTCAAACTTCTTTTAATAAAGTCACGTTTTAATGTGGTTGTACTATTACAAGTATATGCCTGTTTGTAAATCGGCTGAAGTGTGAACTATATTCACTCTATAATATATTACTAATATTTACTTAACACGAATATTTTAACCAAAAGAGTGTTATTTGAGTGATTGGGAGTTTGGGATTCATCCATTTTTAATTAAATGTTAGGGATTCGAATTTTATTTTTAGTTATAGAACAGCTTTAAGAAAATTAATCACCATTGTCGACAATGAATATGATAATCTAGATTGTCTTTAGGTAGGTTGAATTTACTCGAACCTTTAGATCGACCCAATTATCAAATTCTGGTTAGGTTGTATTATCCGAGCTCCTGAGGAGTCGAGCTAGAGGATTACTTCCTCAATTAGGTAAAGATCCGACAACATACTTCACCAAGCCTATCATATTACCATTACCATTTATGTCAAAGGCGGCCGAGCATTAAATGTCCATTGTACAAACACCTTAAAGCGGATATAAAAATCTAACATAACCATTTCTTTAACAGATCGTCCAGTCAAGATTCATATGTTGCATTATCTAATTTAATTTTGGCCCTTAAATATTCCTCCATGAAATTCTGAGAGATATTAGATCTATGCCCTAAGACCTATAATAATTTTGGATTGTTCATTATTATTAAAAAAAAATAAAGGGCAGATGAGAATTTGATAACCCAAAGCGTAAGTTTAGAGTTTTTTTTTTTTTGCAAGTTTAGAGTTGGTAACCCAACAAAAGGGAAATTAAATTGAAGATGCTCACACCGATGGCAGCTTTTTCAGCAGCACGAACGAGGCAACCACAGGAGGAGTTGTTAGAACGGAATCATCTAGTTGGGTGTTTGGATTTGCTATGAAGCTTGGACAGGTTTCGATCACTGTTGCGGAGCTTTTGGGCTTTCGTGAAGGTGTTCGACTTGTTGGGATAGACGTACATTTCCCGAAAATTAAAGTAGAAATTGATTCAGATATAACTTTCAAGTTGATACATGGTGAAACAGATGATCATCATTTAACTAATTAACGAGATTGTTGGGTTTTGATTCACAAACCTTGATAATTGAGTTCTGGCATGTGAAGAGAGAACGCAATAAATTGGCAGCTCATCTGGCTAAAGGTGCTCACAAATCACAATATGCAGGAAGATTGGAAGATTTGGGATGCTATCCCAACTGATGTTGATATTGATAGCTTTAGTTTAGAAGTTAGAACTTAGTTAGCTTTGTGCTTTTGTTTAGCTTGTTTAGCTTCTTTTTACACCAAAAAAAATTGAAAATGTCCAAGGAAGTATGGGGTATGTAGGCTATAGGTCTAGGTCCTAGTATATATGGATATTCACTGAATTTGGGCCTGAATATTATCAAAAAAAATAACAAATGGGCCTGGATTATCAACGAAAAAAGAATTTGGGCCTGAATTAATAGCGAATCTGGAAAATTCAGATCCAAATCTCAAGGCAAAAACTCCTTCAGATATATAGGGTTCTAATTTATCAACCCAACTTTGAATCTTTAAAGAAAAAAAAGAAAAAAGAATTGTGATTCCATTAAATAAAAATACTTATTTTTTGAAAAAGAATATCAAATATGAGTATTACGAGTACTACTTAATGATTATGCATTATACTAATATTTGTAACATTTAAACCAATATTATTTTAAATTTTAAGAAATCATAGACATGAGGATTAAATTTCTGGAAAAAAAAAAAATACATTGTAGTATATATATTATTGTATTTCCCGAGCGTTTTTGACTCTACTTATGCACCAAATGAAAATTTGATCACCTTGTATTTTTATTAAATAAATTATACATTGGACAACATCTAGACAAATTGATACATTAGTGGAATCCATATATATACCGGGTGCATACAAGAATTTCCGTAGACTGCGAAGATTAAGAAATCTATAACATAAATTCACAAAAATGAGAGTAATAATTATCTCATCACCATCAAATGAAATTGAAAACTTGTTGAGAAAAAAATACCTTTTTATTTTAAAAGGAATAGACTATTGGCATTTGGCAAGGGTAAGTGTTTGTTATTTAGAATCTCACCCCCTCATCCTCCTAAATTATAATTTCTGACCCAACTCCTAACAAAATAATAAGTTTAAGAACTGAAACTTTGTAAATCTTAGACTACAAAAACAGAGGCAAATAGCCTGGCCCTCCACAGGTTTCCCTTTTCATTGTGTCTCATCATTAGGCGTTCTCACAAATCTACCCTGCAACATCATTAACAAAAGTTTAATCAAAACCGCTTACACTTTTGTAAGAATCTCTATAAGCGTTTTTAAATCTTGGGCCATGTACTGACTCTGATAGTAACTGGTGTCGAACACATCTAAACTTTTACGGACAAAAAAAGTAGTGTTTGCAAATACGGAAAAAGTGCAACTTTTCTATTTTTTGGCTTATGAAAATAGAAATAAAGTGTTTTATTTTACTTTTTTTTTTTTGTCTAGATCAAACCATCCATCATCGACTATAGTGATTAGTCTCCTCGCTGAATTGTAGGCACCTCATTGGATGGGACAACTGGTCAAGAGATTAAGACTGTTTCATACCCAAAGTTAGAATTCGAACCTCTAACGTTTGGTGAAGTGTTTTATTTGACTGCATGAAGCACCTTTAAGGAAAATATTTGTTTTTAATTTATTTATGGATAATTTTAAAATATTCTCGTACCTTTTTTTCCAAATATTTTCAATTTTTAGTACAGAACTTTTTTGAAATTTGAACTTTTCAAAAAGTAAAAGAAATTACAAAAAAATAAAATAAAATAAAACACACCCAAAAGGACTGGACTGGAATTATTACAAAAGATAGAACGGGGAATTAGAATGAGAAAAAATTAGAGAAAAGTAAGAAGGAAAAAGGAGTGAGGAAGAAATATTACCTTTATTCTGGGCCGTTGATCTGCGTTGACTTTTCTGACCTGGTACCTGATTTTCTTAGAGACGAGTCTCGTACGCCGCTTTTCCTTGTAGCGTAGCACAATAGCACCTCTCCCTGCACCCTCCGACGAGAATAAATCTATCTGCGCCAACCTCGCCTGCACCCAACCAATCATATCTTACCAAATTAATAACCAAAAAAACATTCCTATCAGCAACCACACTATTTAAATTATAATTACAAAGTGCAATCTTAATTTTTATTTTAAAAAATTACGTCGAGACAAAGGATTGGCATAGAAAATAGTGTTCAGTCAAACTGAATGCTGATGCTTCCAGATTCTACCGGCTTAATTTTTTAATAATATATAAACATACCAATACAATAATTAAGTAATTTCGTAAACAAATAAATAATTAATGCATTACAAACATTATTTGTTTAGTTGGCTAAAGAAAAGTTCAACATGATTGCCAAAAATTCCTTGACAGCGAATAAACAAAATTCTTTCTGAGATAGCTAAGACATTAATTAATTATTGATCTCATTAAGAGACTTAAACTAAAAATTCATACATTAGTATTTAATGAAATTTTAAAAACTATAGCACTTAAAAAAAAAAAAAGTAAATTTCTGTAAAATAGCTACTGAAGCAAAGAAATGACAAGTGCATTGATTGCAGGCCACCAAATTCAACCGTAGACAATGAAACAACGCAAAACCCACTTCCAATAATGCATGATTCCGTCCCACCTTACGTAATTGTAATTATTCACCAAAAAAGAGCTGTTTTTATATTATTTTTTCAATATTTTAAAATTTGGCAAGAAAATATAATAATTCCACGTGGCATGCTCTCAAGAATTTTCCTTAAAACTTGGGTGGGACGAGATTACATACTTGGACATCATTTCCGGCGGCGTCTCCCGCCGGAGCATCACCGGAGAACGGGGAGCCCTTATCCGACCAAGCATTCAGAACGTCGTCGTAATTTAGTTTTAGTAACAATCCTGCATTCGGCTGATGAAGGGGCTCCTCACTAGAAGCCGTACTAGCTAAACTCTCTTTGTTTTCCTTAACGTTGGGAATCAAATTTCCTTTACAAGATTGCAGATTCTTCTCTTTCTTCTTCTTCTCAGCAGGAATTTTAGCAGTCTTCTTTGTAATATCAGCCACATTCACACTGGGAAACCTCCAGCAATCTCTCTCATCATCACCGACATTTCTCACTGCTCTCAGTTCCTTCCTCATTCCATATCCATAATCAAATCCCACTAGCCCCACCGGATAGCCATAACAACAAGAATTCGTCAAAATACTTGTGTAGATATTCGATTCTCGAATCGGTTCGCTCTCGATTTCGTTTTCCAGTCCCGAATTTCCCATTATGCTATCAATTCCCTCTTCAACTTCCTCATCGAGGATCGATTCCGCATCAAAATCATCACAGATTTCTTGGTTCTTGATTTCCCCTGCTTTCCCGCACGGCTTTTCGAATAAATTCAACAGTTTCGGCTCGATGGAGAAATCGGGCTTTTCGAGTATGAGCAAGTCTGAGGGCTCAAAGGGGAATTGGTGTGATTTGGTGAATTTAAAAGGGTTTTTGAGGTGTTTTGTGGGGAATATTTTGGGATATGCTGTGGAGAGAATTGCTGCTGCTTCGTTGTAGGTTTGATTGGGGCGTTTCCGCGGGGTTCGGGCTTTTCTTGTGGAGATTATGAGTGGAGAATTGCTTGATTCTGAGAGAGTTGATGATGGAGAAGATGAATTTGAAGCCCATGATGTTGTTGGGGATTTTATGATGTCTATGTCTAATCTGTATGCTCTACCACCTCCACTAAAGCATGAAGACATTATTCCAGAACAAGGGAAAACAGAGGAATAACTTTTTTTTCTTTTTTTGCTCAGAAAACAGAGGAATATTCAAAAATAGCAATATGGCAATTGTAAATGATGATGTAGCTCAACTCCAATTGGTACTTGCAATTGATTGGTGGAAGAAAGCATCAAAAAAGAAATTGGAGAAAAAGATATGGGAAATTAAACTTTTGAAGAAAAGGGCAAAAAAATTCAAGAACCCTAAACCCTGTAAAGTGCTAGACTCAGAAAGTGTAAAAGCCAAACACCCACATTATTATAGTAGAGAAAACTCTAACACCTAAAAACAGCCAAAATATTGTGAAGTAGAAGATTGGTACTTTAGAGCCAGTAGAATTAAAAGGACTACCTTGAAACTAACGAAACATGAGAACAAAGTGTGAAAAAATAAAAAAATTTGAAAACCCAGAAGAGGAAAGATTTAGCTAGGTTATAACGAGATGGGATTTCTTTTTTCTTGAGAGGAAGTGAGAAAAATATCCAAGAACATATATACTTAGGAGAGAGAAAGGAAGAGAGAGAGTGATGGAGAGAGCAAGCAGCATGTTGGGTGCAGAGAGTCACGGGAGGGAAGAAGGCGGATAAAATGTTCGGATCAGCTGGTGATTCCTGTACATGTATGTATACACACAGTCAGAGTTCTCTCTCTCTCTAAAATGGATGGATTATGGACGGAGGTTGTGGAGATGAGAACAGAGGAAGGGACAACGTTTAGCTTCTGCAATTGTTTATTTAGGTCACTCATCACTGGACCACATTCTTCTCTTTCTTTCTACCTCTATTTGCAGTACAAATTAATGTAAATATATTAATAATCTGATATTACTAAAGAACCCTAAGAATTAGTTTTCTTTATTTATTTTGTATTATGCAGCCTTATTTTACTTATGCCATATTGGCCCTTTGACATTTTTGTATTTTAAATTATGATTCCCCACGCACTTTGGCATGGGAACTTTTCTTGATTATATATTAGTGCCGTACGGCCATTTTTATTCTAGTTTTAACTTTTCACCAGGTAAATTTAGGATTCATTTTTTTTTTACCTTGTGACAAATGGGCAATTTTAAAATAACTTTACAGTACTGTGTTGTGTTGAATATACGGCGAATGCTAAACAATAAAACATGATTCATATCGATATATTTGTGTTGTCTTCGTTAGGTTATGTTTGTGTCCATCCTGTCGTCCGTATTGTCGTGTCCATATTTATTTTTTTTACCAGCTCATCAATTGTTTCTTTCTTTTATTGTTGTGGTAAAAATATAGAATATATTTTATAATTCACCACTAGGATTCATCCAATCAACTAACCCTAATCGAAGTTTAGAGAGTGTTTGCAAACTCAAAAAAAATATCACTTCTGTTATAAGTGATTTTTTTCAGTATTTTGGAGTACCAAACACTTCGAACTTCTACTAAATTTAAGAAATAAGTCCGAATGCAGAAATACGTAAAGACATGCTTATGGATTCTAATTCTAGATTTTAGGTATTTTTATAATTAAAATAAAACTCTAATTAGTAGCTTTATTAAAATTAGAAGTGATTCTCAGCTTTTTTTTTAAAACTCAATTACTTTTTCCCCTATTTTTAGCTTTTTTTTTAAGATTTTCTACTTTTACTATTGCAATTTTTTTAAACTTTTACCCATATTTTCTTCTAATTTCATCTTAATTTACTATGTTAAATATCTCCTCATATCCTTCCGGGACAATTTATCTTTATTTAAAAGTGAATTGTGTTATATATCCTGAAAAGGTAAGAATTTGTTGATGACTATTAGATGAGATGGCAACATTTGATTGGTTCATGAGATTCTAGGGCTGAGGTGGACTGCAAAATTATTGGTTAGTGGATTTTCACATGTACCTAGAAAAAAGGAGGTGAATTTTGGAAGCAACAATAAGATGAGGCAATGATTTGTTTTGAATGTGCAATTTACTTTGTTTTTTTATTTTTTTTAATCCTTGTTGCTTTGTGCCTCATCTTTTGTGGCATATGGCAATCATACGTTAAGCTATTTGTGTTCAATGGATTCTGATGATTTTGAACTTTTAATAAGTTAGAGGCCATATATTGTGTGTGGCAATATGGCAATCACACTTAAGTACAAATATTAGGAAAATTACAAATTTTGGATACTAATTTGGTGTTAGCTAGCTAGTGAGAATTTTGAATATTAACTCAGTCGTTTTGAATTTTGGGATTTAAACTCTTGTTTTTTTGTAAATTCGGATAATTATCAATGGTAAACCTAACTTATTATTGGAATTCGATAAGTGCATCACATGTAACGGTAAAAAATTAGGTACCTGATGACACGGTCAAACCAGATTTGGTGACTGGACAGTATCTGATTTTTGCCGCGTTAACAGGTACCTGATTTTCACCGCGTTAATTGATTTTGTAAATAGGCAGAGAAATAAAGTATCTTGATTTTAAAGGATGAGACTGGATACGAAATTCTTAGAAAAATTAAACAAAGTTAATTTTTTTATTTTTTTTGGGGGAAAAGATAGATTTTAAGATATGAATATATGTGTGAAATATATATATATATTTTATATATGTATATTTGACAGTATGAATTTGTCTCACGTACTAAATACCAACCATTTCCAGTTTCACCAGTAATTGAGATGCGCGGTGGAGCTTTGTCAGGGTTAAGGTTCAATGTCAAAGATATTTTCAAAATATCTCAATCAGCTCTTTAACCTTTTCAGCAATATATATATATATATAAATATATTATCAAACAGTTAACACAAGAAAAAGAGACCGTTAAGCAAGGTGTTTGAACTAAGAGGGTGTTTGGCTAAACTTATATAAGTTCTTTAAAACATCTTATAAAATGTTTAAGAGCTTATAAGATGTT
This sequence comes from Verbena officinalis, assembly GCA_958496215.1. Classification (NCBI taxonomy): domain Eukaryota; kingdom Viridiplantae; phylum Streptophyta; class Magnoliopsida; order Lamiales; family Verbenaceae; genus Verbena; species Verbena officinalis. The sequence goes on along the minus strand of OY292390.1, from coordinate 28,233,690 downwards.
GCAAAATATTTGTTAAATATTTTTTAAAAAGAGCTTATAAGCTCTTAAAATAAGATGTTAGGAGCTTATAAGCTCCTTAAGAATAAGTTAGGAATCCCAACTTATTTTAAGATCTTAATACACTCCCTTATATTTTGATCATATTAATTACATAATTGTCATTACTAACATCTTATAAGCACATGGTTTATTTTTTATCCAAACACTTTTAGATCTTATTCTTAAAATAAGATTTAACATCTTATAAGCTCAAAAAACATCTTATAAGATGTGAGAGCTTATAAGCTCTTTAAAATAAGCTTAGCCAAACACCCTCTAACTCACTCTTAACTAATAAGGTGAGATTGTCAAGCATTATAAGATAGTAATTAGTCGAGTAATTATTTGATCCCAGTTAACACATGCCCCTCATGCCGAGGCGGGAATACTGAAGCGTGAAATTTGAATGCAAGATATACAGCTCACTCTGGTAACATATTAAGCAAGACGATGTTTAGCCTAATTCATCTCAAAAGCTAGCTAATGAAGTGAGGGGTTAGCAAGTATTATAAGATAGTAATTATTCGATGTAGGACGGCTAACAGAGACCTCCAAATTCTTTTCTTTTTTGTACTTAATCAGTTTCATCTTTTTTTTTTTCCAATGCATTAATTATTATCAATAACGATAATTTTCACTTACTTATTTGTTAATCTAATTTTTTTATATAACCATAAAATTATTATATCATTAATCATATATCTGTCTCTATAGTTAAAATTATCTATATATATATATATATATAGCGTTATCATGGGGAAAGCGTGAGAAGGTGGTAGAAAGGGAGAATGGGATGAGAGAAAAATGAAAGGTGGCGATTGAAGATTGGGTATAAAAATTGAGAGATGTAATCTTGGCCACAAAATTTAAGTTTCATCATGATTCATGACCTTATCACATAAAGAATGGGTTGGAAATTTTGTAGCCTTAGATTTTGGATAACCTAAAAATCGTACAAGAATTTCCCATCAAACCTATGAATCACAAATTCATCGCAACTATCTCAACAAGGAAAAGATAGATTGCATTAATTATAAGTTCAACTCTGGTACCTAAACTTAGAATATATTACATATTTATATTTTTTTTCTAAAGTTCATTATATGAGTCGAGTCGAATCGAATTACTAAGACGTAAAGTTTTTCCTATTAATTGTAGTTGCATTCCCAAAAACTTATAATCCGAAACTTATAATTAAACTAATATAGTACCAAATCGCTAAGTTACGCTAGTTAGTATATTACTTGTTTAAGTAACTCGTAACTTCATTTCCAAGAGAAGTCACTCTAATGTACAATACAAATGGTATTATCCTCTTTCATAATCAAATATATATTACACATTGCATCAATTATATTTCAATTAGTTTCCGAAACATTATATAGAGTCATACTATAAAAATAATATCACTGGTAATTTACCGGTTAAATACTATTTTAAAGCTTAATCTAAAATGGAATGTTTAAGTCTATTGGAACATAACTATCATCAATAAAAAGATTTTTCATATTTTAATGTATGACTGGAACATTTGAAAAACGTTATACTTTAATGATTTGATCTAATTCCAATAGAAAACAAGTTTATTGTAATAATAATAATAATAATAATAATAATGATGGATAATTACACTTACACTCCCTCAACTGAGGGATAAATACAACAAGACTCCCTTAACTATTGGGAATTACAGAGAAACCTCCAACCTTAAAACCTATCATTTTACCCTTAACGACTGTTCACTTAAAAAATAAATAATTACGCTTACATCCGCTCGATAGGGGTAAATACAATAACACGCTCTCGACTTATGAATTATTTTGCTTACATAAGTCCTAAACCTAACTGCAGGATCTAAGTGTTAGACGAAATCATATATAGTTGATGGGGTGACTCTGTAATTTTCAATAGTTAATGGAATCTTATTGTATTTACCCAAGTTAAGGGGGTGAAAGTGTAATTATCCTAATAATAATAATTGCTTACTGACTACTAAAGAAAGAAACATCATTTTGAACTGATGAAAATCAGAAAGGTCTAGCAGTAGATATGCTATAAAAAGTGTCAGAATTAGAGGTCCAAAAAGGGGTAGAAATCAGTCTGATTGCCATTGAGAGATAATGAAAAGTGTCCAAAATAAAATGGCCAAATTTCCTGAAAGTCTGAAACAATAGTGTTCTTTACAGCGCTGCCCTTAAACATACCTAAAGGGCACTTACTGAAACAGGGTGGGCCAATTTCTTTAGGGTATGTTCTATTTTTGTTGATTTTTGAAAACCATTATCTTTGTTATTGTTACCAAATTTTAGATTGGGGGACCATATAGTCATGACCCATTCTCAAGATAGGCAAACCCTAGTTCAGGGCTCTATCTTTAGGTCAATTGTGATTGCATGCAGAATGAAAATTAGATATTTTTATTTGCAGGGTGAGATTGAATTTGTCTGGGGATAATTACACATACACTCCCCGTCTTATGGGGTAAATACAGAGACATCACCTCAATTATAGTTCCGCGTAACTTCCGTCTAACACTTAGGTCCTGCCGTTAGGGTTAAGACTTATGTTAGCAAAAAAATTCTTAAGTCGAGAGTGTATTACTGTATTTATCCTTAAGTTGACAGGGTGTAATGTAATTATTCATCTTTTTAGGTGAAATGGTAATTTCGCGATATTCTGTCAAGTTTTTAGGCTTCTGTTAGGGTTAACTGTTTAGGAATCTGTCTAATAGTTAAATGGATCTTGCTGTATTATTCTATAAGTCGAAGGAGAGTAAAAATAATTATCCCTATACAAAAGAGATATTTATCATCTTGACCACAGATTTTGAAGTATTATACAAAAAATAAAAGATGATATTTAATTAATAATATGTAAAGCTCTGTTTTGGGCTTCCTATATATGCATCAAAATAAATCAAATTGTGTTATTTGCTTAATTCATGCAAAATGTGATATAGTCATGGATATATCATTGATCGAGTGCATATGAGATGGCTCAAGTTCTTTTCCTTTTTTGCCCTAGTCTTTTTCTTGCATAGTAAATCTATAAATAGAATTGGTGGAACAAATGACAATTTTCTCTCTTTTTATTATTTAACTAATTCGAAATATATTTGTTCGATAATCCTACTCATAATTTATAGTAAAACTTAAAAGCGGATCATCCTGATTTGGACTCGGCCGGGCCATACTCAAATTGGGCCATGTATTTGCATTTCTAAGATATTGATCCTTGCTGAAGGAAATTACGATAGCCCATAACTTGTGCTCCACGAGTTGGGCCAAGCCCTCAACTTTTGTTTGGGTTGGGCCTGATCCAACCTATTCAAAGCCTTTTCACTTACTATGAGGTAGCATTTCCAAATCTCTGAATTCTGATATATCGATTTTAACTTGAAAGTCTTGAATTCAATAAAAAAAGAACTTTCCTTACTTAAAAAAAAGTAAAGAAAAAATGAAATAAACTTCTTTTTTTTTAGGTGTGAATCTGGATGGATTTGGTCTACCAATTTAAAATTCTCATGATTCAAATCTCTCAATCCAAATGACCCTTATATTTTTAGTACTTTATTTCGACAGTATGGCAACTTAAGTACGAAACTGCCAAAAAACATTAGTAGTGTAAGTTTAAAATTTGCTATAAGAGATCAGTTTTGTCCAAGGAAAAAAAAACACTTAAACTCGGTCGGAATTACTCAAGAATCTGGAAATTTTTAGATTTTGGGGAAAAACTTAGATGTGGTGCAAACTTAACAAATCCTATGTCATCGAGCAAGATACAAGAAAAAAAAATATATCATTCAATTTAGAAGCTTGGGGTGATGAAACAAACACCTCTAAATTAAATAACTTGTGCCCACTCTTGATTTCTATCTCTAACTCGTGAGGTACCATTTTTATATATGTACTAAACTAAATAAAAATTTAATATTTAGCAACATATATATATATATATATATATAGGAAGAAGAAAAGAAATTGAAAACTAGGTAAAGCATCTCTGTCAATGCGATTGACAGAGACGGAACGGTAACAAACCTGTAATAATTGGTTAATGAATGAATGAGTAACAGTCTGACAATATGATGGCAACTCATCAACAACAACAACAAAGTCCTGAAAATCTGCTCACCACCTTCCTCCAACTGAAATTTCTATATTATATATAAAATATAAAAAATATATATATTAATGATTTCTATTGTATTTATGAAACAAATTTGTTGAGGATCATGAAATGTGGTATAATTTGTGAATACCTCATAAACTTGATATTAAATTGAACCTAAATCTTAATTAGTTTTCATTAATGGTCTGTTATATAGGGTTTTGTCCATATATTACATAATAATTCATGAGGGTATTTAAGGGATTTCATAATTTCTTAATTTTTTAACTCCTCGCTGTTATATTTATGAAAGTCAATTCATACTTGAGAGACTATTTCGTCAAATGTCGAAAATCTCGGACTAAAACATAATTTCACCAAACTTCGAGATACTCGGATGTTATGCGCCCAAAAATATAGATATAACACTACTAGTTCAATCTCACCTAACGCTTCACTTTACTTATTATGGAGAACATAACAACATACTCATCCCTACTGAGTCACTTGGACTTATCATTCTATTGTTTTGTTGTTATATTCTCGTGAATAAGTGAATTCGAGTTTCGGAGCAGGACCGAACTAGCAATGTTGTATATAATCGTGGTCTGAATTAAGTTACTGTTATTGTTACGTCGAACTCAGGTTGGGCGTACATATATTTATAATTTTACTATTTCCCAAACTAAAAGGAGTAAATTGTAAATAACTCAAATTTTAGGGTAGTAAGATGTGATTATTTTTCTCTGAGATATGATGTGGAAATTTGTGTGTGTATTAGCCTATTAGATTTAGGAGCAGGACTATCAATTGTCATTTCAAATGGTTTTGTGTGAGATCTACGAATAATCAATGCTTGTCTATTGTCATTAGCCGTCGAATGTCTGTTGAGTTGACCAAATTAGTGCTCGGCAGGTGGCTTAAAAAAAAAGAAAAAAAGGCATATTGTTATATTATTATTAGATATTAATTCTTCAATGATAAAGTTTTCAAAGTAAGAACATACTCATCTTTTTCAAAGGCATTTGACAAATTTGAGAGGAATGGAGTGGGAGGTGGATCATACAATGAACATTTCTCCTTTTTATTTTTTTTCTTTAACTGACATAATATTTTCTCAATTTAAATGTCTATAGAGGTGAAATAATTATAATAAAGAGTCCTAATATAACACACACATGTAATGTTCCTAACAAAATATGAAATAATTCTATGGTCCACTCCACTCTAATGCACTTATCAAGTTGCAACTTTTAAAACATAATTGTGATTTAACAAGTTATGTCCTTCTCCAACTTTACTAACACTCCTCATCATCCAATATATGTTTTGGAAGGAAAGTTAAAAGAATTACCTATGAAATATGGATACGGACAAGGCGATACGGATTTTTTTTCGATATTTTATATTAGAAATGTGTCCAATACAGATACCTAATACAGTATCGGACACGACACGACACACCACATGGTAGGATTTTAAGAAATATCTGTGCATCATAGTGAATTATTTATGGACCAAAGATTAATTAAATTATGGTTAACGTCTCTATATAAATACATGAGTTTCATAATTATTGATCACAAGACATTTGTCTAACTTGGATTTCTTATAATGTTAATTGCTTGACAGAAAGAAATAAGTTTAAATTTTGTGTGTTTTTGTTTATTTTTTAACAATTTCAGTATTGTTCTATTATAGCAGTTTGTTAATTTTTTTTTGTTTACGATATTTCATTATGTTTGATATAATATCTCGTGCTTGATTTAGTTTAGTTTAATATTGATCGAATTTCATTCAGGTCCTCATATAAGATACGAATACGACACAGAATGTTATATAAAACACTTTGTGTGTTAAATATTTCAAAAAAATCCTAAATTCTCCATAATCTAATATAAAAACCTCTTCGTGTAATGCTGGATATGCACGCGTTCGCTAAACATGCATCTAGATAGTAAAAGATTATATAAATTTCTAGGATAACTCTAAATATTTTATATGTGGAAAATATAATAAGATATTGTAAGTCTTATGTTTGCAAAAAGGGACCTCAAAACACTGTGTTTTGAAAATTGGCAAGAGTAACCCTATATTATAGATAAATGACAATGAGATAACGACGAAATAACAAAACTAAGGAACTTATAATTATTTGGATGAAATATATATATATATATATATATATATATATATATATATATATTTAAATTCGATCCTTGTCATTGCAAGAAATCGAACTCAGATCTCTTCATTGGGAGTAATATCTAGTGGTCATTGAATCAAATACCAATGATTTATTTGGATGAAATAGTGAATATATATCATAGCAAAAAAAAAAAAAAAAAGAAATATTGGTAAACAAGATGAGATTAATGTTCTAAAATTAGTAGTTTGATGTATTAGATTTTTGCTTACTCTCATTTTAGTGCTATCTACACTTCCAAAAAGGCATCTCTATTTTAGTACAATTATCAATTACGTCATTGAGAATTACCATAATTTTTTTTTTAATTGAAACCAGTCAATGTGACTGTGGAGTTAAGAAGACCCCTCATATATAAATAACTTTAAATCGGAAAATTCAGAAAATACATCAGAAATATTCTGAATGGCACAAAAGTTGCCCCCAAAATTCAACGAAGCAACAATAAACGAAAAACAACAGTTCGGATAAATATTTATATTTATATAATACATTTGAATTTTCGCTCAATTTCTTTAAGTCTATATCTGAAAATTAGACTTTATTGATGAAATATTAAATACAAAAATATTAGAATATAAACATAAATTTGTGTAATTTAGATTAATGGGAATAAATTTTTTTTTCTTAACTTTTTAGATTAATGTTTTCGTTAAACATATGAGAGCACGAGGTACGCTGAAGTGCCATTAAGGAGACTAAAAAGAGGGTCATTAAGAAATATTAAAGAGCAATTAATGATTTCAACCAATATTTAAACAAACATTTATTTTGTGAGAGCACAATTTAACTACTTACCATAGATATAGAAGTTTGTGTAGTGGCAGTGCAGCTAAATTTATTTATTTTTATGCATCTTATTCAGCCATTTTAAAGAAATTGGTATAAATATCTGAAATACAGACAAAGACACCGATACAGCAAGTTGGCAATATAGATTCGACATAATACGAATACGACGATACGGATTTTTTTTCATATTTTATATTAGAAAAATGTCGGGTATGTGTATTGGACACAGTGTCAAATACGACACGACATAACAAAATAGAATTTTTAAAAATGTTTGTGCATCATATGTATATGTATAAATAAATGAGGTTGGATTATTTATTGAGTAATTTACATCCACTGAACTTGAAATTTTGTCTATTTACAAATTAGTTTTTATTATTTTAGAAATTAAAAAAGTTGAGGTTTTATTATGTATGTAAAATAAAAAAATAGATAAAATAATGTCTGTAATTGAAGTCTACTAGATTGTAGGCTGCATTAACCCTTAGACTAATAGACTACACGAGAAAATGTGCTTCAATGATCTGAACATAACCACAATCCAATAAATATTTTATGTGAATAATAAAATCTTATAAATATTTTATAAATTCTAAAATAAGATAAACTAATTTATAATTACACTAAATCAGAGTATTATGCCTTTTTTTCTTTCTTTTAGTAAAACCAGAGTATTATTATAAACAAATATTCTAAAAAAGAGTTACTATACCGTATCAGACATCTGTTTAACATTATAAGATTAAATATTAAAAAAAATTGTATCTTCGTATTCGTACTGTGTTGGTTTAGTCATTCCGTATTCGTACATTGCAACTAGTGTGTTAATCTTTCTTTTTATTTTCCTTTTCCTTGTAAGAAAATTAGAGGTAAATTCTAAATGAGGCATGCAAGTCAATTCAAGACCCATGGTATGTTATACTTTGAGGTACAATTAGTCAAAGCCAGCAATATTTGATTCCATTACAGGGTGTTTAACACAGACAATATCACTGGACATAATATAATTAACAGCGTTGATATTATTGATTTATGATTGTGATTTGTGAAGACTAATTAGCTATTTGGTTAAGCTCTTGTTGTTTTAGCTAATTAGAAAACTGACACTTGACTTGTAAAGGGACAGGTAATTATTTTTCTTCAACATGTTATGCAAGTAAATATTCATATATATATATATATATATATGTATATATATATATATATACCTTAATTTAATTTGATATATAAAAAATAGTAATATATTATTATATAAATAATCGAACTTTTACAGCAAATAAAACCTGTATTTGGGAAAGATAAGTTGGCTTAGTGTCAGCTACTAGATCACTTGAAACAAAATTTATGATTTAAACCCTAATTTGTGTATAGAGTAGTTGGATTCGTAAAGTTATTTCTAATTAGGTGGCCTCTATAGTGTTAGTATCCCGAGCCCGGCAAAACTCGGCTAGAAAATAAAAAAGAAACCAATGTAAGTAGAAGTGATTTATTTTCCTAAATCCTTAAGTTGAGAAACACAAGTAAAATTGCCAATTTAAGCAAATACAAGTGGAGTCAGCCTTCAGATTTATGATGTTCAATGCATATATAAGCCAAATCCCTAATTGTTTTCAGACATGTCCAAACATAAGCCATAATTTTGTAATAAAAAATTTCTCTCTCTGTCTCTCATATTAATGAGTAAATAATTTTATTGATTTTTAATTTTTAAATACAAAAAGACCATGGAAGAAAATGGATATTAGACGTCAGAAGAAAGGGCAAAATCGTCATTTGAAGTACCGAGCAGCAGTAGAAAACTGATAGAAGAGCAGAAAGAGAAGGAAGGTGAAGTGTGTGTTTTCAGTTTCACACTTTTATTTTGTGTTGTCTGTCACTCATATCTTGCAAGAAGAAATATATCTCATATCCCCGCATTTTCCAGCGCCACCACCACCGAGCTCCGATCCCTCATGCCTCCGTTCCTTCCCATACCCAACCCACTCTGTTCTTCAGGTATGCTTCTCTATGTGTCTCGTACAAAGCATTCATTTTTTGGGGGATTTTTTGTTTTCTGCTTTTGTGGTGGGTTTCGTGATCTCACTCATTTAACTGAATCCTGGTCAAAATGGGAATGTGGGTTATCTCACCTGGCTGATTTGTGAAATGGGTTTTGAGTTTTTGTCGGATTCCTGATTTTTCAGTAGGTGGTAGTTTGTTTTAGTTTCGGATCGTCTTAATTTCTGGGGTTTTCTATGACCCGTAAAAGGGATCTTCGTTTTCTCTTCTCAAAAACACTAATGTCCGTGTTTGGTTTTGATCTGTCGTGTTTTTTTAAGATGTGTCGTTTGGTGTGTTTGCTTCCATTTCTTTCTTCCTGGATCTGTGAAATTCACTTTTGAACTAGATAATATGAAGCCCCATTTTTATGCCTATGAAGTTTTCAGAGTGGGTTGCTTTCTGTAGATTACGTCATTGCAGAGGTATGCAATTTCTGGGTTCATTTTTGGGTTTTAGTCTCTGTATTTATGATCGAACTCGATAAACTAGTTCTCAGATCTGGGCTTCTGACACTAGTCTTTTCCCCTGACCTGCTACATTTAAGTCATTTCAACCCAACTTGTAACTAATACAGTGACTGAGCTTGCTGGGTGACATTTGATGGTCTATTTAGTTTCAAACTTAGTTGAAGATTATTTCTTAATTTGTTGTTTAAATCATTGAATATCGATTCAAAAAATCCGAAGATAAATCCTTGATGCATCTATTCGGCACATTTCCTTTCTCTGATTTTATTGCTAGAGCGATGTCCAGCTGCTTGTCGTAGGAAGTTAATTGCTGTCTGGTAGGATACTCCTGATGCAGTAAATTGGTCTTTGCTGTGGACTTTTGTGGCTAATCTTTTTGAGCCATGCTTTTTTCTCACCTGAAAATGACTCTTTCTTATCAAGTGGAATGCACAGTTAACATTTTCATTACTTCTGTTGTCTTCTAGATATAGTATACGGAGCAACAGTGCGCGGCAGGTTCATCTTCTAGTAGCACAATCTCAATTTTCCCTCATTAGCAGATATTACAGCACATCCATTTACAGCTCTACTCTCTTGGCTTCCTTCAAAGAAATCAGTCCTCCAAAATGGGTTCTCGATTTCCCTCTCACCAATTGAGCAACGGGCTCTATGTATCGGGCCGGCCCGAGCAGCCCAAAGAGAAAACACCAACAATGAGCTCAGTCACCATGCCCTACACAGGTGGCGACATCAAGAAATCAGGAGAGCTCGGTAAAATGTTTGACATCCCAATGGACGGATCCCGCTCCCGTAAATCGGGCCCCATAAACAATGCTCCATCAAGAACCGGTTCTTTCGGTGGGGCCCCATCTCACTCCGGCCAATTAAATTCCGCAACCCGTGTCTCTGTCTCAGCTGGCGGTGTTCCTAGCTCAGCCTCATTGAAGAAGACGAACTCAGGCCCACTTAACAAACACGGAGAGCCTTTGAAGAAGTCTTCAGGACCACAAGGAGGTGGAAATGCTGTTTCCCGACAAAATTCCGGGCCTCTTCCTCCAATTCTACCTACTACTGGTTTGATCACATCTGGGCCGATCACATCTGGACCGTTGAATTCGTCTGGGGCTCCTAGGAAGCAATCTGGGCCATTGGAGTCTGTTGGGTCGATGAAGATGCATAGTGTGTCTTCTATTGTGAATAACCAGGCGGTTACACATCTTAGCCAGGATGATGAGTATTCGTTCAGGAAGAGCTTTCCGAAGCCGATTCTCTGGGCTATTATTCTGCTCTTTGTGATGGGATTTATTGCTGGTGGTTTTATTCTTGGAGCTGTGAGGAACCCGATTCTTCTTGTTGTGGTTGTTGTGCTTTTTGCTGCTGTTGCTACTGTGTTTACTTGGAATACTTGTTGGGGAAGAAGGGCTATTACTGGTTTTATTGCTAGCTATCCGGATGCCGAGCTACGAACTGCTAGAGATGGGCAGTTTGTTAAAGTTTCTGGGGTATGTTGTTTTTTCTAATTTTTTTGGAGTTTTTTTTTTTTTTTATTTTGAGAAATGTTGAAGTTCTTGATGTGATGATGTGTTAATGAGTTTTGATTTTGACGTTTTCTTTTGAAGGTTGTGACTTGTGGAAATGTTCCTCTTGAATCTTCGTTCCAGAAGGTTCCAAGATGCGTTTATACTTCCACGAGTTTGTATGAGTACCGAGGATGGGATTCGAAAGCTGCAAATCCGACACATCGTCGTTTTACCTGGGGCCTTCGAACACTAGAGGTGAGGAAGGATTATTCTTTCGTGAATCGTGCTGCTAAAGATCTCGATCTTGAAACTAATAGAGAGAGAGGGAGGGAGACTTTTATGGGGGTGTTTGTGAAAACTTCTGCTTTTTGAAGAAGCAAAAGTAGAAGTTAAAGCTGTTAAAAGTTGAGGGTGGTTGGAGAAAAAAAAGTACAAAAGCACTTTTAAATTATAAAAAAGTAACCTAGAAGCTATAAAAAGCACCCCCCAAGAGGTTCTCCTTGCTTCTACCTTATTTTAAGCTGAAGCAAAAAAAAAAACAAAGGAACACCTCCATTTTCTGCAATTTTTAAATTGATAGCTGAAAAGCACTTCTTTTTCAGAGTTTGCACACTCTCTATCTCTCAACTCATTTCATTTATAACTGCAGAGACATGTAGTGGACTTTTACATATCTGACTTCCAATCCGGCTTGAGGGCATTGGTCAAGACCGGTTACGGTGCAAGAGTAACTCCTTACGTTGATGAATCAGTAGTCGTCGACATCAATCCATCAAACCCTAAGGACATGTCTCCTGATTTCATCCGGTGGTTAGGAGAGCGAAACCTCTCAAGTGATGACCGTGTAATGCGCCTCAAAGAAGGGTAAATGAAACACTTCAATTAATTTCCTCAACATTTTACCAATAATTTTTTTCTTTATATTTTCTTAACCCCCTTTTCAATGTATCATTAGGTACATCAAAGAAGGAAGCACCGTAAGCATAATGGGAGTCGTGCAAAGGAATGAAAATGTATTAATGATCATTCCTCCACCGGAGCCTTTCTCAACGGGATGTCAATGGAGTAAATGCATTCTTCCAGCAAGTCTTGAAGGAATTGTGTTGAGATGTGAGGACACTTCTAAGGTCGATGTTATACCCGTTTAGCAAAAACAACGGGATTATTCGAGCGTTTGGTGTATAGTTTTTCTTGGTGTATTTTTTTTGTTCCATTTTCAGGTCTCATTTTGGTCCAGGAGTTCTTTTTTTTTTTCCTCTTTATGGCATCGGTGTGAATTATAATAGTACAGTTGGAGGGAGAACTTGACAGAAGTTGAACATTCATTTTTCTTTTTCTTTTTTTGGGTTAATTTGATTAGAGTTGTTTTTGGTTAATTGATAATTCTTGGGCTTGTGAGAATTCATTGTTTAAAATAGTGGTATCATCATCAAATATCCCTTGAAACATGGGTGTTTATTGGTTTGAGATATTCTTTGTGGCCTTTTTTGGGTCACTTTATTTTGCTTGGAAATGAAGTATGTACTCATATTGCAAATGCTGTTTGGGTTTCCAGTTCTTTTATTTATTCAATTCATCATTCGGCCATTTTTTTACATTTAAACCCCTGAGTTCCAATTTAGATTTGCTTCATTTATTTTCAAATGACTCTGTTTGTAATTTTATAATTTGGTCTACTTTTCTAACCTTAACTAGGTTTATATTAAGGGATAATTACACTTACACCCCCTAGATTTAGGGGTAAATATAACAATATTCCCTCAACTATTGAAAATTATAGATAGATCTTCTAACCCTAATGGAAACCATAAAACCTTAATGGAATGTCGTAAATTGACTAAATTACCCATGATACTTTTGTTATAGTATTTGCTATACATGAAATGAGTGTAGTGATTAGGTTGTTGCTTAGTTAATAAAACGTTTATATCTATTTGGAAACAAGAAAGTGACTAACGGCAGAACCTAAATGTCAGACAAAGCCATAGTCGAGGGAGTATCTCTATAATTTCCAATATTAGAGGGGGTCTTGCTATATTTTTCCCTAAATCGAGGGACGTAAGTGTTAGCAAATAATCAAATCGACCAAAGCTCTTTTTCCACTTTTACTTTACTTGAAATCCTCTACATTATCGTTCCATAAACATTACTCTTATTTTCAATAATGGAAGACGATTATTCAATATCTTCTATAATATAGTTGGAAAATAATATTTTAACATAAAAAAATGTAAAATTTAAATTATTCAGCTATTTATAAATACATAAACTTGAGGGTGTCTTTGTCTACAACTCATATAATTAGGGGAATAATTGTTATATTTATGAATTTAGGGGGTGAATGAGATATGATACATATATAAATATTTACTCCTTATAAACCTAGCTTTCTTCGTTTTTTCCCTCCTTATTCAACTTCCCCTTTTTAAGTTTCCGTCGCCTAAGTGCCGCCGCTGCCCCGTTGTTCATCTCTCTTCTTCTCCAGCGCCACCATCTCCGACGGCCTATCTCTTCAGCCGACAACACCTTTTCTATTCTTCAGTTTCTTCAGGTACAGTGATTAAAAGCCAAACGTGAAAGCAAATTCCGTCACCTCGGGCGATGTAGAGTCAGCTTCTGCTTGAACTGCGTTTAAGGCCATCAAAGTGGAGATTATTTCGCGCAAAAAGGTCAAAATTGTGACTTACCTTTTTAATCTTTTTGTTGGTTCACCACGTTATTCAACTTAAGCAGCATGTATCTCGTGTGTATCATCGATCCTCTCCATTTATTGTACAGATAACAGATGGAGTCTTTTGCTGAGAAGAGTGTGCCAGACACTGAAATTGTTACATTTATGAAGCTTGCTCTAGAACAGGTGACTGTTTAAAAAACATTGACCATGAAACAAATCAAACACTACCATCCTTTATATGGAGCATGAGAATGAGCTAGTTGTTGAAATGAAACTTATTTGTTGAGGCATTATTACTATTTACGAAAGTGCTTGCCTCTCTGTTTTTCGCAATATATCATTGTCCCGGTTTTACTTTTATGCTCTTAAAATATATTCTCACTTGAGTCTACATGAAGTATCATTTTTCTTTTATCTAGAGATTTCAGATTTGTGAAATAAAATAAAGCTTGCCTTTCTTGCAGGCAAAGCTCGCTATCGACAACCTTGAGGTACCAGTAGGGTGAGCTTCTTCGGCATAGTTCCTTCTATTTTCTACAATGGTCATATGAGATTGGAAATAAAATGCCTGAAATAACAATTCCAACTTAAAATGTTAGTTGAGATTCCAGAAAAAACAAGGCCAATATGAAAAAATAATTGTTTGATCTGATTCTGAAAAAAATGTCCATAATATGATTTGTGGTTCTGATATTCAACTACCTTACACAGGCTCCAATTGATTGACCAGACCAGAATTGTAGTTCTAAACAGATTTATGCATAAAAATATACTAACTCATTCTCATCAATCTTTTTCTTACCTTTGGTCAGTTGCGTAATTATTGAGAATCAGAAGGTCATTTCCTCAGGGAGAAACCGAACAAATGAGACTAGAAATGTATGCTATGTTTTCTTTAGTTTCTGCTTTCATTTTTTGATTTTCACTAATCTCATACTTGTTGCAAACTTATTTGCTATTTTTGAGCTTTTGAGTTCTTAGTCACATGTCTTTGGAATTGAGAAAGTACTGTGTCCACTCGGTATGTGTAGTGAGTTTAGTTAACACCCAGTAATTGAAATAATTGATGGTATGATTTGCAAGATAATCTGAACCCAAATTCATTGTTGTTGTTTCGCAGCTACTCATTATTTGCTTTGTTGGTAATTTGCCACTCATGTTATGCTTTCTTGGTAATTTGAAGTGTCTTTTATTTTGGGGTGGGGTTGGGGGGTGTAAGAACTATCTTTTGTAACATAACAGAGGAAAGAAAATTGTTTTACTAAAGTGGAAGTAACAATTATTTTTCACACGGTGAATGTAGATCTTCTAAATTTCGAAATAACATGTACTTTTTCTATTTCCAGTTGCTCATGCTTTTTATATTTTTCTCTGTACTTACTCAACATCCACATCTGGTCTGCAGGCTACTCGACATGCAGAGATGGAAGCAATTGATGTGCTGCTTGACCAGTGGCAAAAGAATGGTATTACAAGGGAAGAAGTCGCATTGAAATTCTCAAAATGTACTCTTTATGTTACATGTGAGCCTTGTATAATGTGTGCAGCAGCTTTGTCGATTATTGGTATGAGCAAGATAATTTATTTCCACGCTGTCTGCAAGTTCTTCTGTTGGTATTTTAACTTGAGTCTCGTTCATTGTTCTCTATCAGGAATAAAAGAAGTGTATTATGGCTGTGCGAATGATAAATTTGGAGGTTGTGGATCAATATTGTCCTTGCATACAGCCAGCTCTGCGAGGTTCGATTATAAGCTTATGGGTTCCCTTTTCCATAAGTTTCTTGTAAAGCATTAACTACTAAAAGCTGATCAATTGATGGTAAATAGTGAAAGTTGTACTTAGTGATCTCTTTCATGTGTACTTTATCTAGGAAAGTAAAATTTCATGTCCCTTTTACTTAAGACATGATTACAGCCATTCTACGTGGCGACCAATTGTTTCCTTTTGATAAATTATCTATTCATAGATTGACTATACAATGTTCGGGAATCATTTTCTCCTTTTCTTTTTCTTCGCTTTTTAGTTTTGGCCTTCTCTCTCTTTCTTTCTTTCCTTCTCCCCTGTTCGAGCTCCTCTTCAATTTAGATCATTATTGCTTCGGAGGCTTGCAGAAATAATATACTTGTATGCATGGTATTCTTTAAAGCTTTGCTTCCTTATTTTGTTATTTGTACAAACTTGTACTTTCAAATCCAAAGTTTTCTTCATGCTACTTTTACACCAGACATAGAGGAAGATTCAATTGTCGACTGCAAGCTTATATGTTATACTAATTTTTGTGTATTTCACAGTGGCGACCTTTCATCAAAGAAGGAATTCAAGTGCACTGGAGGAATAATGGCAGAAGAAGCCATCAACCTTTTTAAAAGCTTCTATGAGCAAGGAAATCCCAATGGTAAGAAATTTCACTGTAACTACCGACGCTTAGAAGTGAGTATATGATTAAATGACAGAGATATTTTAAAATGGGAGTGGTTGTGTTGTGGATATCACAATTCACTGCAGAAGGCAATCCAGAGTTTGTCCTAGGGGCTAATTTGAAACATTCTGATTCATATACAATGAAAGTCAATATAAGAAATTTGAACTCTTATAACTTGTCTCAAGCATATTAGAGTTTGCAGGTTAATAAAACTAACGTATTTTAAAAACTTCACTTTTAACATTCTATTTCTGTATCCTCTAAACCTGCACAATCTCTTTCTGCACTATTCCAGGTCGAACTTGGTTGCAGCAATTCCATTAGTTGCATTCTTGTATACTGTCTAGTTCTGGATGTTCCCAGTTTAATTAACGCATTCATTTTCTTTGATCAATAATTCCCCTTTACTTTATTCAGCCCCCAAACCTCACAGAACACCAGTGCCACGGGTCTAACGTACTTTCCTTATCAAGTTTGGTTCTACCACGATCTGAAGAGGTATGTCTTGGTGCCATTTTCTCATTATATGCAGAATGTACTATTTTTGTGGATTTATATCTGTCTAGCAGCAGAGAGAGAACAAAACCACCTTAAATATATAATTATATCCTGGCAATAATGTCCTGGCATAAACAGGTCTTGAGATCTCAATAATGCAAGCGCTGCTACTTTTTGGCTCTTGCATTGTTACCCCTTCTATGTATATTAAATTTCGATGCTATTATCATTGCATATATAAAATATGCTTCTATATCTTAACTTAGGCACATACTGACATACATTAGTCATCCTTGTTAACAAGTCTGAAAATTTTGATATCTTCCTCTAACTGAATCACCTGATGCTTCAGGAACTGTGTTGGAGAAGACTAATTCGACTCTGAAGGATCAAATTGCCATACCGTCGTGCTGAAGGATCTAATTTAGCACTCACAAGAATTTAAGTATTTATGTTTTAGGAATTGGATACCAGAATGTATTAGTTTCATGACTGTTCTGTTAGCTTCAACTGTAACATCAATAATCCAAGCCTTTTTTCACCCCTTTTTCAATTTATGTTCTCGTGTGCAACTGTATCGGATCAGTTTTTTGGTTCTTACACCATGGTCGTGCAATTTATCATGGTTTGCACACTACAGGAACCATGCATGTTCTAAAAAGATAATTACAACTACACCCCCCTCGACTACAGCCTAAATACAGCAACGCCCCCCGAAGTTAGGATAATTACAGCTATAACCCTGTATTATCCTTTTTTTTTATAACTGTGACATAATAAATTGAATTTATTGATGGAATGCATACATTAAATTGGTTGAAATGGCATTGGTGGTGGTGGACAGATGTAAAAGTTTGGAGTTTTCACGAAAATCTAATGAAGGTTAGGATTTTTTGTTTATACAGTTACAATCAGATCATTTATAATGCAAAATTTAGTTTAAAGTTTCATATTAATGATATTAATTTAAAGTAGGTCTACTCTAAACTATTTTATGAATGTCTCGCGCTGATGTATAAATTACTATTTTTATTAAATTGAGACATCTAATGTATGGACACGGACATGACGTGCATAAATACTACACCAATTTTCAACATTTATCACTACAAAGGTGTCGGATACGGAGTCCAATACAACATTACACGTCACTGCATGATAACGTGCATTATAGATTGAGACCAATAAAGACTACTAAGTTATTATATGTTTATCTACTAAAGCAATTCAATTGTAGTTGTGGTTTAGTAGAATTTATTAGTACTTTTGAATAAATTTGAACCAATGGATCAAATAAAATCTAAAATCACAGACAAATATCCCCAAATTTTAAGTGAAATAAATCATATAAAAGGCCTTTTGAGAGTTATTTGTAATTTTCACCAAAGTATACATATAGAGCCTTTTCAACTCTTTGCTTCTATTTTGCATACACAAAAATAAATGAGTTTGCATAGTGCATAACTACATTACATAAACTCTTCCCTCTCTCCGAGAGAAAACCCAAACCCCTGCAAAAAGCGATAAAGCAATACTTCACTGATGCAACTCTCACAATGGCGGAGTGAAGGTACAAAGAAAGTCCTATTTTTTACTTTTCTTTGTCTATTTCTTGAATTTGTTATGGTGCTTTATTGGGGGTCGTGTGGAAATAGTATTGATTAAATTGTTATTTTTAATGCTATGTGCCTGATAGAACCATAGTGATTACAGTTCCAGAGTGGAGCGTATGCCTTTGCAATTTTGTAACCGGTCTAAATGTTTGTTCATCTGTTATATGTGTTTGTATCGTTGGATTGGGTGAGTGCAAAATTGCAAATTGGTGTGAACGGTTGAAATACTTTACAGGAAAACCCTAAGTGAAAAGAATGTGCCTGGAGATAAAATATTTGGATCAGAATGATGTATGTAATCTATAGAAAGAGGATTGTATATGAATGGATTATCAATCTGATAAAGGGAGTGGCAAAAACATTATTTCATGGTGAGGGTTCTTGGAAAGATGGGTAATCCAAAACGAGTCTGAAGAGTTTGGGCAACATGTTTGTTTGAGATTTAGACAGAAATCTGGAGAAGCAAGGGACAGAATATGATTCATGTGGAGAGAGATTTGTTTTCTAAACCAAAAGGCAAAGAAAAATCATACATATGCAGGGTGAACTGGTTTTATGATAATGGGTAAGGTTTAATACTTGATGGTTGTTCACATAAATTTTTAAGATTAGAGTTTTGGGGTTGATAAATCTTGGTGTTCATCTTTCTTATCTTAATTGTATTTGCTAAGTTAGTTATTTTGTAGAGTTTCATCATCTTTTGGTTTGACTTATTTGTTAATTTGCTTTTAAATTTTCACTTCAAATTTGAAGGAAATCTACTCTTCGACTCAGAGACAGGAAGGTCTTCACTTGTCTGATCTTGCTGATGTATCAATGGTAAAGCTTGCCACATATTGACATAGACTGAAAAGCTTACATGAGAAAAGATTTTCCAGTTTATAATATTGACCCTTCCCCCTATTTCTTCCAGCTGTTTGCCTTTATATAACAATAAAAGCAAATCAAGCAACAATATGCATCAAAAACCTTAGTCAGTGTACAAAAAGAATTCTCAGAATCCAACCTGTAGAAGTAGTAGTAACATGTTTGACCCTATGAATCCCAGAATTATTTAGTCAAATCAGATAAAAGCAGGAGGAGGTTGCATCAACCTTGAAGGGGATCTTTACTAACAGTCAAAGATACATTTACCCTGTGAGTTACTTAGTTTGGCCTAGCTGTTTGATTTATGTACTTTTGATGGCTCTAAGAGCCAGTTTTCAAATATTCCTTTTCATTACTACATATTCCAGTGTCTTCTCTTTCACTTTAAGGAGAAGAGTGTAAAGTATAATTGGAGGGGGATCGGTGGGTTTTTGTGGGAATTGAATGGTAAATGAAGAGTTAATCTTAGAATTCTATTGTAAAGTTGGTCGAATGTATTAAAAAACATATCTGGGAAAAAGACTTTTACGTTCCCAAGAGCACCTTATGCTGTGGAAGCATGACTTGTGAGTTGGGTTGTGCTGAGACTGAAATTTTAGAATCTTGGACAGTGAATTTGCAATACAGAGAAAGTAATAAAGCAGTGCGATATATTTACCTAAACCCGACAATATGATTTCTGAAATATATTAATACTGTACTATATCCTGCAGGCTGCAGTTATAAGGATATCTCTAATGGGTAAAAGTGCAAAAAACTAGACCATCTTACATGTATGGGCCTGAATTAAGAAACTCTATTTTGATGTCTTCCAGTTTCTTATGTGGTGTCATTTATTGTTTCTTTCTGAAACCTAAAATACTTATTTATGTGTAGTCTATTAAATTTTGAGAAGAAGTCAATCTGATGGCTTATCTTTGTCTACTTCAATGGTGATGCAAAAAAGTTCCCATCCTCATTACGTGGAATTTGCTCTTCCTTATGCATCTGACTTCATGACACAAGGGAATTCGTGCAACTTAATGCCAGCTACCAAGAATCAGACAAAATGTTCAACTCTTCACCAACACCATTTGGATGGCTGTGGAGAACTTTTTCCTGAGACAAAGAAAAGTGATGATGATTTGAGTTCCTTAAACAATACCAGAAATTATTCTGAGCTATCAACTTCTAGTACAATGTCTGAAAACTTCACACCGACTATTGTATACCAACGTAGGAGACATCGTAAGAACTCTGTTGCATTTTTCACAATTCAGTCATTTGCTGGTACTAAACCTAGTGATGTCTGTAACTCTACCATCAGCTTTGAAGTTCCTTCAATGGCTGCCCAAGATAATATGGTCTCTGTTTCTGACTGTGCAGCTGAAAAAAAAGCTGTAAGATCTCCTATTGAAGAAGCTGATTCTGAAGAGGCCTTGATAACTGGTGTGGACAGAGTTTTGAATGTCAATGATAATTGCTCATCATCTAAATCAAATTTGGAACTGAGTTCCAATTCCTTGAAAATATCGAATTTGGAACTGAGTTTCAATTCCTTGAAAACTGATGTGGATGATGCAGGGGAATGCTCCTCATCTGGTGCATTGGTTGCTGACGTGGTGGCTCCAGGAGAGCTTTCAGAAAGAGATATATGCATTTCAATTCTGAGAAGTCAAGGACTGCTTGATAAAGTTTGTAATAGAAAAGATCGAGGGTTTACTGAAAATCGTAGAGACAACTACTGTTCTAAGTCATGTACAGTATGTGAGAATATGGAAAGTACAAAAAATATGCTGATATGTGATAATTGCGAAGATGCGTTTCATGTTTCCTGCTACAATCCTCATATAACGGTGTTACCAGTTGGTGAGTGGCTTTGTGGCTCTTGCCTGAAAAGGAAGCATAAAATATTGAAAGATAAATGTACCAATAATTCAGTCAATATCAGCAGTGAAATTGTCCGAAATCAGTCTTCGGTGTCAGTGGGTGAATTAGGGTCCTTGGAATTCATGTTCACAGATACAGAACCGTATATGTCTAATGTACGAATTGGAGATGAATTTCAAGCTCCTGTTCCTGATTGGCATGGCGGCCCCATAGATGAGTATGTTCTTTATCTTTCATGTACTTCAAATGGTTTAGGAATTTTCCTTTTTTGTTATTATTCTTATTGTTGTTTTTCTTGTTGTATTATTATACCTTTTCTTTTATTTTGTTCCCCTGTTACTTCAAATGGTTATGGACATTGTTTATGTTTTGTATCAGATCCAGTTGATGTTCAGGTGGTTTTATGTGTCAGTTGTTATTAGACTCATAAAAAGCATCGTATCACAGAAAGTATGATTTTTTATTATTCTTTTCCAGTTTTTTACTCGTGAAAAACCTAGAATTTTTCTTGTTCTCCAACAGTGTGTGCCAACATAAAGCATTGGCTCGAGGCATAGTGCTTAAATTGTGTTACTATCATAGAAATACTTATATCTGAAGATTTTCAGTCCTTATCTATGAATCTGAAAGTGGATGCTCTCTAATTTCTTATTTTCTGGTATGCTGTCCTAACTAAATGGAACTTTAGCAGTTTCATCATTTTGTTTGTTTATCTTTTGTCGTTTTATTATCTTAATATATTTTAGGGAAGAATATGAGAAACTTTAGAAGTGCACATGTGAGCTTATTTCTGTAACAGATCATATGCAACATGGGTTTTAGTTGATTTCAAGAAGTTGCTATGAGTTTGTTTGATGCTTGTTCTTGCTTTATAATTTTTATTAGTATCTTTTTACATGAGCAATAACTGCTTGTACCATCGATGCTCACAATTGCTACAGGGAATGCGATCTTGTTGGTGATCCATTAGAAACAGATCCTTGTAATAACATTAACATGAAGGTAAACCTTTTGATGATTTTGAATGTTCATCTATTTAATTAACAGCATTTGGTTGAGGGTATTAAAGGGAACTTCCCATAATTCTTTCTAGGAACTGGATTCTTTCAAACATTTAAAGCGCACACCTATTGGTAATTGGCTCCAGTGTCGAGAAGTTATTGAAGGTGTTGGAGACGATGAAGGAAATATATGCGGAAAATGGCGCAGGTAATTTTTTTGTTTTTAAGTAAGCATAAACTTTGGAGTTGGATGCTGACGGTTTTGGCTGACATGGAAATTTTTATCAGATATTGTAGTATAGTTTAAAATCCAAGTGTTGATGATGAAAATGGGCAAATTTTCTGCATTGTTATTTTATTATGTGTTATTCACTAAATGGACAAATTTTAATGATATTTATAAAATGGGGCATATTGCAGGGCCCCGCTTTTTGAAGTTCAAACTGATGGCTGGGAATGCTTCTGTTGTGTTCTTTGGGATCCTGCTCATGCAGATTGTGCAGTACCACAGGTAAATTCACCCTTTTTCTTCATTTTTTCGTTTTGCATTTTATTTTTCAAATTCTAGTTTGTTAATTGTTCCTTAATAGCTCTAAATAAAATAATTTGTCGTCTATAAGTAAGTAAGCTTACAAATATTATCTTAAGAGATTCTCTTGCCAAATAGTATAATCCAGAATGTTGTTCTTGATAAAGCTATATTATGAGACTTGATTGTCTGTTTCTAACATGTTTACAAGAGTGGTTTAATTATAATACAAAATGGTTATGTGTTTTTAAGATAGTTGTCTGTTACTGATTCAGGAGCTGGACACTGAAGAAATCATGAAGCAGTTAAAGTACATAGAGATGGTATGTTGATTCTTTCCAACTTGACTGGATTTTCTTGTCTCTCTCTCTCTCTCTCTCTCTCTCTCATACACACACGCGCGCCCATACATGGAGAATGTTATTACAATATAACATAAATGCTTGATACTTGCTGTGCAGTTGAGACCTCGACTAGCTGCAAAGAGGCGAAAATTGGACTGTTGAAAGAGCAATGGTTCATAAGACGACCCGAGAATCTTTTTTGGCAAAAGAAAACAGTGGAGATAAAATGTATTCTAGACATCTAAATACATAGGATGAAAAGCATTATTAAACTTGTAAGATCTCCACTAGAAATGTGCAGCAGGCCTTTAATTTTGAGGAGTCATCAGTTGTTATGTGCTGTGTTAGCTGATTTAGGTTGAAATGTTGGCAGTTTTGAGTTTGTCTATAGTAAGAGCCATTTTCAGAATGTTGATTGCTGCCTCTCTGTTTGAAATCTGGTTTCTTGGTTTGCAAATGCTAATTTTCCCTCAATGCAGCACCAAAACAAGTGCTCGGCATATTAATCGATCTATACTAGATAGATATTCTAACTATTACCATCAAGTAGTGTAACTTAACGGTTCCGCGCTATGCTAGGTTAACCAGAAGTTTCAGGTTCGAGTTCCCGAGAACACAGTAGTCACTGATTGGGTGAGCTTTGCACTTTAGTGGTCCGACCGGCTCGACACATATTATGTGTTAATAATATTTGTGTGTCTGTGTGAGAGAGAGATCAACGGAACGTCAACGGCCTAAATTCTTTCCTCACTAAAGAAAATATTAATTTAGGGTAACTATTAGCATTATGCATGCATGCATTTCTCCATCCTTTTAACGTAAGAAAGTGGTGTACATATTTTCTTTTTCTAATTAAGAAAGTGCACTGCCACCTCATTTCCTCAGTAGAATATTTAGGACATGCAACAGCAAACTCAACTAATTAACTGATAATGTAGATCAATTAAATTGTAAGAATATTTTAATTTTTTAATATTTAAAATTGAATAACATTATATAAAAGAATATATATCGGTATATCTTGATAACGTGAAATAGTTTTGAATCGAGCAAATACTAATTTGATTCCACTATTTTACTAAATATTATAATTGGATAGGGTACTCAAAATAAAGAAAGAAATATATATAATAAAAAAAATATAGATATTTTCTTAGCTCGATCGATCATAAAATAAAATAAAAGAAAATCATTATAGACAAAAGAGAGAAAGTAGGAAGATCATAGACAGAACAGAAAGACAGACAGACAGAGACAGACAGACAGACATTGTAATATTATTGTTCATATTTTTCTTTTTTGTTTCTGTTATCGGAAATTCGACATACGGTTAAAGAGAACTAAGAGACGAAGAACGGATCAAACCCTCTTCTCTCTTGGATCTCTTATCGTACGTACGTCTTCATGGTGATCATGATCATCGCCACAGATTCATCATTTCGCCATTAATGTTAATTTGCATGGTTTCATCATTAACTGCTGCATAAATATCGCGCGCGCGCTTTCATTAATGGACAGCTTCAGAAAAGCTTATGGCGCTCTCAAGGACTCCACCAAGGTTGGCCTTGCTAGGGTCAACAGCGAGTTCAAGGTAATTTTTTTTTTGTAATTTCTCATTCATTCATCATCAATTTCGTCTATGTGTGTTTGACATGCATGGAATCAATTGCATTTATTGTTGGATTTTTATTTTCCAGGAATTGGATATTGCGATTGTGAAAGCCACCAACCATAATGAATGCCCGCCTAAGGAACGCCATGTTAGAAGTACTGAGTCTTTTCTTATTCTAGATGAATATGGAATATTTGTTTCTCAAAATTTTGAATATTATTTGCTTATTCGTTTTTGCAGATCACCTTTTTGTGGAAATGCCTGACTTATTTTTCATTGAATTTGAATGTTTGTTTTTCTTTATGTATTTGTAATCTTTATTATTAATAAATATTTTTCCATTTTTCTTTTTCAGAGATATTTCAAGCAGTATCGATAACATCTCCAAGAGCTGATGTTAACTATTGCATTCATGCACTTTCCAAAAGATTGGCAAAGACAAGCTGCTGGATCGTAAACTTCTACATACTCGCGTTTTGCTTTCATTCTTTTTTAAATTCTTCAATTTTTTTTTTATCTGTAATCAATTTGTACAAAATTAAATTTCATGATGCATTCTGGGGTTGAATTTGTGCTCCATTGGTAATTATATTCCGAGATTGTAATCAAATGAGCATTTATGCTAATTAATGACAGAACAAATTTTCAGGTTGCCATGAAGACTTTGATAGTTTATCATAGAATGTTAAGAGAAGCTGATCCTAGTTTTAGAGAAGAGTTAATACGATTCACCAGTAGGGGACAGATATTTCAAGTAGCCACTTTCAAGGATGATGCAGGTGCTCTAGGTAAACCAACCTAACTGAGTCTCTCAAAGGGTCAATCTTTCTCATTGTTCAATATAATATTCTTTATTTCTGAGAATTATTCTAATATGCAGCTTTCGATTGCTCTGCTTGTGTACGATCATATGCATTCTTTCTGGAGGAGAGACTGGAATGTTATAGGAACTTCAACTTTGATATAGAGATTGAAAGAGGACCAAAAAGTTCAGCTCCTCGACATATTGATTCTACTGAAGTATGGTTTCTTGATTCACTCTTCGTTTCAGATTCTTTAAACTTGTTGAGACGAAGTGAAAATCGTGTTCTTTTTGGTAGTGTCAGACACGTGGTGACTCCCCACCAAAAGAACCTGAAGAATTGTTGTCACAGCTACCTGCCCTGCAACAACTTATATATCGGCTCATCAGTTATCAGGTAATAGCCAATCTATGTATTTAACAAAATTATATATTTTGTCCCCTCTAAAATAATAAATCTGTTTTTCATATACTCAAATGTTTTATCTAATTAGTGAAAATAAAATAAAATTTGCAGCCTGAAGGATTAGCCCGTCAAAACTTTGTCATCCAATATGCATTGGCCCTGGTACGCAAAATACCTTAAGAAAATGTTTTTGATAAAAAAAAAGAAAAAACTTGATGTGAAGGTTTGAACTTTAATGGTGCAGGTTGTGAAAGACAGCTTCAAGATATATTGTGCTATTAATGACAGGATCATCAATCTTGTAGACATGGTACGATCATATATATAACTTAAAAATATCTTCTTTTCTATATCCAGAATTGGGAGATAACTTTTTTCCTTTGTGCAGTATTTTGACATGCCTAAAGATGAAGCAGTCAAAGCTCTTAATATCTACAAAAAAGCCGGACGACAGGTTGATATTGTAATTTTATGTCATGATCCAGAATAACTAAACTCTGGATGGTTGATAACTGATATTTCTGTTCCTATTTTCAAAATACTTGGCTTATGTAGGCTGATCATCTAGCTGTGTTTTATGAATTTTGCAAAACATTGGATCTTGCTCAGACTTTTCATTTCCCTACATTGACACAGGTTTCTTTTTACCTTCCAACATTTTAAAGCAATGTTATTCGTTGTCTGAATAAAATGGCTTTCTTTCTTTATTTTTTGTTTTTTTAATCCTGCAGCCTCCTCCCTCGTTCCTTTCAACTATGGAGGATTATGTAAAGGAAGCACCTGAGACACGCGTCTCACGTCCTAGACAGGTTAGAACATTACCAACTCAATTTAGTTTTGCATTTGAAATAGGTACGCTTTCTTTTCAATTTTTTTGAATACTTGAAGCTTTTACCATAATAATAGGAGGAGCAAGACTCGGATGAAGAACAAGAAAAACCAGAAGAACCAGCAGAAGAAGAAAGTGAAGAACAAGACAAAGAAGAGATTGTTGAATTGAATGAGGAACCTGCATCTACAACAGAAGAAGTTCAACCTCCAGTAAACTTGATCGAAGAGCCTGTTGATTTTCTTGTAAGTGTTTTCCTCTCATTTGTCCTGTTTTCATATTTGTAGGCCACACATCTCATTCTCACGTTTTCTCCACAGGGTTTGAACGAATTACAGCCACAAGCGGCCTCGTCATTAGAGGACAGCAATGCGTTGGCCCTTGCCATTATTCAACCTGGTAAACTCAGTCTGGATATATAATCTTGAATTTTGATATCATAACTGGAAATGTTATAATATCATGTAAATAACGATATGGTTAACTTATCTGCAGGCGATAATCCTCCTCCAGCTACCAACCCATTAGATGATATTGGCAGGATATCTGGGTGGGAGTTGGCACTAGTAGAAACACCAAGCAACATGAATAAACCCATAGTAGCAGAAACGAAACTGGTAATTTGTACTCTTTATATATTGCATTTGAATTTGACTAATGGTTGCACATTGTTAGATGATATAATATAACGACGTAGCATGTGAAATTTTGATATCGTCATGTATGATGTAACGGCCCATAACTCAGTTCGGTATATACCAATTAGGTAGAATCGGATGAGTCACACCATGGGTTCCCCCCACGCACCCACCCAAAGCAAAAACAAAAAAGAGTCAATTCATCTATAATATTCGAACTTGCAATAATACAGTTCGATTTTGGAAAAACTACAAATTACTCCCTAAAAGTTCTTAAAATTACACAAAACACGCCTATGAGTTTGGAAATATTACTCATGTACACCCCTAAAGTTGGTTTATGTAATCTTATATCATATATTACATCATGACCATCATCGACTTATCCATTACACCGTCCCCCCTCTCTATCAGGCTGGAGGGTTCGACAAGTCATTACTCGATAGTTTGTACGAAGACGATGTTTCCAGAAAACAACTACAATTACACAGTGCTGGCTACAACACGGGTTTCGGATCAGAATTAGCCACACAAACTCCATTCGATCCGCACAACCCGTTTGCAATGTCAAACAGTCTTGCAGCTCCAAATAACATGCAGATGGTGCCTGTAATACCCCATCAACAGCAACAACAGATGATGATGATGCAGCAGCAGCAGCAGAACATGATGATGATGATGATGGCAACACCGAATTATCCATATTCAGCTCAATATTCCCAACAACAAATGCCTATGGCCTCTAATAATCCCTTCGGCGACCCCTTTACTTTTCCGCAGAATACGATGCCACCGAATGGACAACATACGTTATTTTAGATAAACACTAATTCATGTTTATTGATTCATTTGTATGCTTCCATTCTTTATAATTAACTTAGAAGGATGTCTTCAATCTTTGTTAGAAAAACATATCATGCTGTAAATAGGCTGATATAGTAGAGATAGAGTTGCCTGTGTTTGCTGTCTGCCATGAGTTATTTCCAGAATGTAAATGCATTATATAAAGTTTATATCAAGAACTACTACTCACTCATATGAAATAGCAAGCTTTAGTCCCACTATACCTGTAAATTCAACCTATACACATTTGTAAAGATCATCACATGGTTGTAATAATATTTTTAGATTCATTACAATTTTTAACTAAGGAAGGAACATATTTTGAGAGAATTTCCCTCAATCTGGAAATGTGTAATAATGCAAAGGGAGAATTTCATTTTCCATCCCAGAACTATTGGCCATTTTTAGATTTTGTCCCTATAAGTTCAAAACTATCACATTGTGTCCTTAGGTTTTCAAAATTTATCAATCTTTGTCCTTCCGTTAGTCAACTCGTTAGTTAACTGACGGAAGTTAGTCTGACGCCTATTTTTCCCGCCACCAGCCTTCCTTTTTGTCAATAAAATCCTAAATTCATACTCTAAACCTAAATTGAAAGAGGGAGTTCCATTATTTTTCTAAAATCCACAAAAATAAGCTCAAATGACCAATATTCTTGCGTTCTACCTTCATATGGCTCAACCACAAAGCCACAACCACAAAATTTCTTCTTTCCAGCCTCGTTTGATGTGAAATTAGTACCACTATTGCAGGAAGATTGACCCTTTGAGCTCATTTTTGTGGATTTTGGGAAAATAATGGAAACTCCTCTTTCAATTTAGGTTTAGGGCGTGAATTTAGAATTTTATTGACAAGAAAGAAGGTTGGGGGCGGGAGAAATAGGCTCCAGACCAACTTCCGTCAGTCAACTCGAAAGGATAAATATTGATAAATTTTGGAAAAGCTAGGGACACAATGTGATAGTTTTGGACTTGTAGGAACAAAATCTGAAAATCGCCAATAGTTTAGGGATAGAAAATGAAATTCTCCCTAATGCAAAATATGTAACACATTATTCCAATAAAATAATTACATCCTTCTATTAATCTTTTTTTTTTTCAAAGTAATTAGCATGTTATTTTATTTTTACTTCACTTAATTTTAAAATAAAAAGTAAATTGTAAGATTTTTGCTTGCTCCGAACCCGTTTATTCGCGTTCAAACGGGTCGCAAATCTGATATAAAAATTGTAGTAATCAATGACGTAGGCAACACACACGTTATCAAATTAATGTAATCAAGATTTGTCTTATTTAATTTGGAAAAGAAAATCTTATATTACTCAATTTCCATAGACCGACCTTAGGATACATCATACATTGACCGCTGATTCCATGAAAAGTGAACATTTATTTTACCCATTATTGTATTATCCAGGTTTACCCAAGATCCAAGACCGAGACCCGTAAAATCTGGCAAAGCCCACCCGTCAACAACCCCCCGAACCTTCTTCCTTAATCCCCACTTCATCATCCACAATCCAATTTCCAATTTCGATAAACACGCACTTCACAGAAACTCGATCCACTTTATTCTCTCTCTCTCTAGATTTCTTCATCTAGTTTCAACAAAAACCGATTTCATAATCTGATGGCTATGTCTCGAAGTCTCCGTCAATCCCTCTATCGGGTCTCCCTCCGCCCGCCAACAGCAGCGATAGTCAGCTACCACCGCCACCGATCCAACAAAAGCCACCATGCTCAGCTTATCGAAGTCGAGGTGGACCATACCTCCGATTCTACCGAGGCATCCGCAGAGGTCATCACCCTCGGTATGAAGCAGATCGAGGACGCTATTCACGGGATTATGGTGCGCCGAGCCGCACCAGATTGGCTCCCTTTCCTTCCCGGATACTCTTACTGGGTCCCTCCGCGCGGCTCCGGTATGCGCGTCAACCACCCTGCCGGCAGCATGATTGAGGTATTCGGGAAATTGGCTTCTTCAGGGAAAGCTAGGAATCGGGGATTGCCGCTGGATTTGTTGTCGGAGGAAGAAAATAGGGCATTTACCTCCACCAAGGGATGGCCTTCCTCTGCTTTTTTCATTGAAGGTAAATCAAGAAAATCGGAATTTTATTTCTGTGGCTTTTTGTGTGTGTGTGTTTGTTTTCAGTTTGGATGGAAATGGATGTTTGAGAAGATTGAAGTGTAATCCTTGTGATGATTTTCAAAGTCCTCTTTTTTTTCTTTTTTTCTTTTTTTTTTTTCCTTCAGATCTAGAAAGGGGGATAACTGTTGAGTTTGCTAATAGAGTTAATTAAGCACCTGATATTGATAAGTTAAAATTGGTTAAGAACTGGTTGTGAAATAGGATTGGTAAGAGTTATCAAGTAAAAAAGATCTAGTAGAATTACAATTCTCTCAATTATACTCAGTGGAAAGAAATTATTCTTGATATTTTGGATTGAAAAAGATTTAATTTTTTGGTAAAAAGATCTATTGAGGCATTTCGGGTGAAACAGATGGTAAACGGGAGACTGGGAGAAACTTTCATCATTTACAAAGGGCATAAGTCCTTGTACCTCCTGATTAGTTTATTCAGAGTAATGGTTTGCTGCAAAAATAAATTGGCATTATTCTGATTTGGTAAAGGATGTCCAAAAAACAAAGGCTTCTATATGTCAATGGAGGTTGGGGGTTTCACTTTTATTCTAAAGGAGGAAAGTGCTATAGACTGGATGAGGATGGGGATTTGCTAAGGATAAGTAGAAAGAGGGCATTCAAATTCCTTATGAACATAGTTGTTATCAGAGAAAAACAATAAAAGGAAGATGCATTAGTATTTCCTTGGGACTTATCTTACAAAATGGCAGCCAGTGGAAAATATCACATTTCTTCACCAAAATCCGAGGTCCAATGAAGTATATGAGGTTTAAAAGTCTAGCATATTTTGATTGGGTCTGCGTGGGGGATGTATGTCATCAAGAAGTCACTGGCTCGATTAAAATCTCTAAAAAAAATTTAATATAATCAAAACTAAAAAAGCAAATATTAATTATTCAAGATTTCAAATGTCAAGTGTGGCATGATTCACCTTTTGAGGCATTTTGCCTTTCCTTCTGTAAACCTTCATGGGTTGTTGTTGGTTGGCAAATAAAATGTCCTTAAACTATTATTTTCTGGAAAACCTTACTTCATATTGTAATGAGGCTGAAACTATTGTAGCCTCTCTCTCACTCTCGCCTATTATTAATTACTTTGGCATGTTAATGCTTATAATATAATACGAATAGCTTGATTGTAATTGCTAAACATTATTATGTATGCGTTTGTAATGCAGGAACTTCACCAGTGCATCCCGTTCCAGTATTGGGAGATGAGATGAAAATTGAAGACGATGAAAACCAATCAGATAACACATCTAACCCAAAGGATGAGGAAGGATGAAGATAACTTCATAAAAATCTTGTGTCTGGAGTAAGTCAATAGTCTTTCTACCACTAATCATATCCTTCCAGTTCAGCTTCGATGACTCAAACTGCTTTAAGAAATTCTCTTTCGGTGTGATGACTCAAAAAACTTTGAGAATTACTATAACTCCTCTAGATGGTATTTTAGACCCAAAAACAGATGAAGTCAAATTCAACCACTAAAATTCTTTCCACCAACTTTTATTTCCAATTCTCCAGAAAGGCCAAGAGTTTACTTCTCGACTCGATTAACCTTCTTACTTCGTAGAGTACAAAACACTAATGAAATTATGTTTTCTATTGGAGATTTTTTCTTAAAATTCATTAAATTTATCGTCAAGAATGATGATGATTTTATTTATGCGTACAGGGTTTTCACTTTTCACGGTTGTAGATATCTGAAGAAATGGTTAAGGCAAGAGGCGTATTGAGCATAAGAGAATAGGAAAACGAGAGCAAGCAGATAACTTTGTATAGATGAATATTGTATTTACAAGTTTATGTCTTTTAGCCACCACTTTTTTTTTTTTTTTTCTATCTTTGTGGTCTGAACTAATTAATAAGCTCAGCGATTAATCTTATTGCATCTCTTTTAGCCATGATTGCGCTCTTGCTTTTATCTTTTCTTTCAAGATTGAACATGGGATATCTCATTGTACAGGATATATATTATATTAAAAAAATGGAGGGATGACAATCTTTGCTCATTAGGATATTTTCCTCTTGTATTGAGGTGTGATTATATTATATAATACGTATTTTTCTTAATTGATTATGTCAGTATAATCTCCTTTTTTACCATCAATGATTATTAATTACAAAAGGTAAAAATCCAGTAAAGTTAATATTTACCTATGGTCCCTAAATTTATTTTTTTAATATGAAGCCTCTACTTTGTTATTAAGGGCTCTCTGGTACTTTTTACGCTGCAAACAAATGCAAGACCTAGAGGGTGTTTGGCTAAGCTTATTTTAAAGAGCTTATAAGCTCTTACATTTTATAAAATGTTTTTTTAGCTTATAAGATGGTGAATTTTATTTTAAAAATAAGCTCTCAGAGGGTATTTGGCTGAGCTTATAAACTCTCTAAAACATCTTGAGAAGTGTTTGAGAAATATTTTTGGAAAGGATTTTATAAACTCTTAAATAAAATATTAGGAGGTTATAAGATCTTTTAAAATAAGTTTGGAATCCCAAATAATTTTTATAAGATCTTAATATACTTGTATTCAACTTCTTATAATAACGACTTCTTATAATAACAAGGTTGAATGCACGTGTGAGTTTATAAAACAAACTAATGCAAAGAAAGAAAACACGTGTAAAAAATGAGTTTCACTTGTGTATATTCATAATTTTTATGATTTAAAAAAAAAAGTTTAACATCGTTTTAGTTTCCAATTTCGAACTGGGAGAAGGGAATTATAAGAAGAAAAAAGAAAAAGCTCAACATTTATTTATTTGATTAATTCTTTATGCTTTATCCTAGATGCTAATGAGATATAGTAGACAAATTAAAATCAACTATTAGATTCTTCCTCTAATTGGTGTTAAATTTTCCGAGATAAATAAAAAGTTAGGGAAATATAAAATATTGATTTGAAGTTTTGAAAACTAAAACATAAGAAAAATGGGCAGTAAAGTATTGTACTCTCCCGCTTCAGCGGTTGTACGCTCTCCCTGGGCGTGCCAACTCCTGGATTTGCACGCGTGGCACGTCCTTATTGGACATGGACCCAAGAATACACGTATCTGTAAACAGAAAATTAAGAAGGAAATGTATATATATAGGTTTTGAGTATTGTCAGAGTGTATATGATATAATAAAAATTAGTAGTAAAACAAAATTTACGGATACAATTCAATAAATAATAATCTTTCTCAATTACAGCCCCACTTCTGTGATTCAAAGTAGAGTTTGCAATGGCGGAAGCCCCAGAAACTCAGCCTTCAACCTCATCGTCCGATCAATCGTCTTCCGTCGAGAACCAACCCCAGGTCTTTTTATACCCTAATTTTCTCAACATGTTCTTTTATTGAAAATTTATTTGCCTTTAATATCAATGCTGAATTGGGTTTTTTGTTTGTGTGTGCTAAGTATGCATCTGGTGTGTTTGGATGTGGACTTTGACTGTTTCGGGTCGTTTTGGCTAATTTGATTTGCTTTCCTTTTTTTTTCCCTCCGTTGTTGCATTTATTATCAATTTTTTTTTTTTTTTTTTTTGGGTTTTCTTTGGTATATTTTGTTTTTCCGGATTTTTTTTTCTTATAATTTTGTGACTACTTAGGATTTCAGCTAAGGGAAAGCGTTCAGCTTGATTTTGGTACTAATTTTTTTCATGAGATGTGTCTAATGATTCTGTTTTTTCTTTCTTGCCATTGTTATGAGGATTATAATAAATGTACTGAAGACTTTAGTTTTCTTGATATGGGTTTGAGGAGGATGCCTTTATTAACTGGGATGAGAAAATAATGAAAGGAAATCACCTGAATTTGGAAGGTTAGCTGGTCTTGCTTATGGTATTTATTCCAACTAAAACAAATAACTGAGAAATCAAGAAATTGACTGATTGAACTTAAAACAGAGAATTCTCCTCTATCCCATAAAGAAAATGAAACATACACCAAACAAGCAATTGAAGTACTCAGTTAATGATATTACCAGATGCTGTAATTCATATATTATATTTGCTTCCATGTTTTAAACAGTCTCTGAATATGCCAGTAAAAAAGGTGGATGAATGCTGTAAAGCTTATGCAGTCTTCCCCAGTAAACCGAAATCATAACATCTCATGTGGACACTTCTCCTTATATATGTATTCTGATCTAGTTCTTTGTGACTCTGTTACAGCTTGGTGGCATAAAATCGCAAAATGGAAATACTCCAACGAACCCAACCATGCCTGCACTTATTCCAGGAATATTCCCTCCTCAACAGAATCAGGAACAAATCAATCGTGGGCCTGGCCTATATGCTGTTCCGGTTCTTCCCAATTATCAACATTTTGCTGGATTTTCCTCCAATACTCTTATCCCTTTTACCTACAACATACCTACGTAAGCTTTCCTTCTTTGTATCAAGTTTTGGATTCTATAACGTGCCTTGCTTTAGTAGTTAGTACACAGACTAAAGTTTGTTGTCTTTACCTGATTATAGGTCATTATCTTTGTTACTACTCTTAATCTAATTCAGAAACTGATTTGGACCTCTTTATCTGGTTTACTAATAAAAGGGACTCTGTATATTTAAGATGAAGTACAAGAATGAAGAACTGTAGTGTGTAGTGCACTATGGCTTCTTTGTCAATTGTCAATGTATGCCATTGTGTCCTGAACAGAGCTAAAATAACTCTTTTCTCCATACTATTAAAATTTTTCATGAAGTTGCAAGCATGTTCCTTAGTTAGCATTTGCAAACTCTAGAAAAAAGGACTTTTGTGCTTTTTGCTTTTTTTTCAGCATTTTGGGAATGATTGGAAACCAGCTTCTGCTTAAAGTAAGAAGAAATAGTCTTGAACCTAGAAGAACCTAAGGACATGCTTTTGGCTACAATTCTAGCTTTTAGGTTATTTTCGTAAATAAATGGAAGTATCTTGGGAGTAGTAAAGTGCTTCTTAGCTTTTGTTTTTCCAAACAATGAACTACAATTTTTTGTGCTTTTCACCTTTTTCTTTACAAACACCCCCCAACTTTAACTACAACTTTTTCAACTTTTGCTTCTCCAAAAGTAGTACTGCTTGCAAACACTGACCCACTTAGGCACCTCTCCGACTCTGAAAAATGTCAAATTTGTTTTCATATTTTTTAGCCTTGTAATTGTGCATCGTTTACTAAACCTGACTATGTAGTATAGTATGCAATATTAAGCTATACAAAGTAGCTTTCTATTTCGAGCTCTTTCTTAGATTGTGAATGTTTTTCCTTTCATTAGAGAACGTAGTCTTCCAGAGATGAGAGAAGGAGGTGGTGACCAGGGACAACCAGGGGAGCAACCGCAACAGCAACAACAACTTGGACCTGAAAGACGAGTTGTTGTTAGGAGATTTCAAATTGCTATTCAGCTCGATTTACTGCTCATCTTAAAGTTGGCAGCAGTTATTTTCTTGTTTAATCAAGATGGATCTCGACAGAAGCTTGCTCTCCTCGTGTTTTTTGCTTCAATTGTTTACCTGTAAGTACTTGAGAGTAGTTTATGCAAGTTTGAGGCAAAAATAATTACATAATATGTTTGATTCTCTATGCTCCTATCTTAAAATTTACAGTTTTTGGATGTTACTGTTTGTAGCTAAATTTGTTGCTTTGTTTTTACCTATAGATACCAAACTGGAGCTCTTGCACCTGTGATTAGATGGCTTTCACAAGGAATGCGAAGGGCAGCTGCACCTCCCCAACCACCCAGACCTCAGGGAAATGAAAATGTTGGGTTACCAGGTTAATTATCCAGTCTATATTTTTATCTCATGACATGCAAAACATTATCTTTATTGATTTACTTCAGAAGCTTGACAATGCTTCTGGAGCATGTTTTTAACCTCTTATATGAGGTAAAATTGCAACACTGGTCCAGCAACTTTCACACTTTTAAGATTTCCGTCCTCTACAATGTTACTTTTCCAATTTTGTCCTGTTAGTTTGATCTTTTGGCAATGACAATGATATATCCACCGAAAATATACATGCCACGTAAGATGCCACATGTATTTTTCCGAACTTTTCTTGAAACTTATACCACACAATCTGAAAAGTGACATCGGAGACGACTATTTTTGAAAATGTTGAAGTTACAGGACTAAACTTGCAATGTTGTGTTTCATTTAATTTTGGTAAGGTAATTTTAATTTACAAGTTTTGACATGCAGAGGAGCAAGCTGTGGGTGAGAATGAGAATGAGAATGAGCATGGTAATGAAGGGGATAGGCTTATTGAGAACGACCATGTTGGGAACCGATGGTGGGGAATTGTAAAGGAGATACAAATGATTGTTTTTGGTTTCATTACCTCACTTCTTCCAGGCTTTCACAACATAGATTAGGGCTGCAAAACAAATTGGCCATTGGGAGGAGAATGCTTTGAAGGTTATATTGGATAAGTCCAAGAACATTTCCATGGATGTGATCTGACACAATGATACACGGTTAAGCATAATGAAGAATGTTTATTAAATTAACTCTTATGTAATCAATATGATTTGATATTATTAGTTCTGGACTTCTGGTATGTACTGTACCATGAACTAAATGTGTAGTTTGCAACTACACTTTTATGAATTCTTCGACATCCTTTGGCTTGTTTACTTCTTTGATATTGGTTGTACTATTATAGCTCAAAGCGTGCCATGCATTCTTGCTATGTACAAGACTTTTAATCTTGCATTCTTGATATTGTAAGTAGCTCTAGTGCAAACAATATTCTATATTATTTAGTTGAATCTTATATACAAGGTGTCTACGATACATATCAAAATCTGACATCAAATACGAAGCCGGGGAATCATTTATTTCGCTACTCAGAGGGATGGAAAAATTACTCACAAAATACATATACATACATGTAAATACATCACATCTCAGATAGAATATTGCTAATTTTCCTAAGTTCTTTGAGAGCAGACATGGCTGTGACTTGTCCCTTGCCAACAAGACCGTTCTTTGATGAATTTTCTGGTGATCCCAATTGGCCACGTTCCTGCTGGAAAACAGATTCAATCACCTGCCAAATTGAACAGATTAAAGATCGTCGAAATTTAATTTAATTTTCATGCGATTAGTGTATTTGAATTCAATCTAGTACCTGAATGTTTTCGAGCATGGATTGACCAAGATTTCTCAAGCTAACCATCAAATTCTGGTCAACAGTCTCTCCTTTACTCGTCCCAGAAGAGCTGTCACACACTTCATCCTTAGAAAAGCTAGCAGTATTAACATTGTTCTGCCCACTTTCCCCATTACAAACTTTTGCTTCTCCAGAAGCACTTAATCTCTCAGAAGTACCCTCATTAACATTCCGCCCCAACTTCCATAGCCATTGGAATTTACCAGATAGAATTTTCCTCTGTTCCTTCACGCCTGTGTCTGATTTTGCCGTTAAATCATCATCCTTTTTTGTACACTTCGGTGACGGATTGTCAGGAATGACAGAGACGGGAATAGCTGGAGATTTCGGCTCGTGGGGCCCACATGACTCAGCTTCATTTTCATTTATAGATGAGTTTGAAGCAACACTACTATTTTCTGATTCATTTTCTTGATCGAGATTCCCATTAATAGGGCCTGATGAATCTGAGAAACTGGGAGAATTTTCTTGGCTCTCAATTTGAAGATCATGATCATGATCATGAACATTACATTCTGTATTTTCTATATCTTCATCTGATCCAAGCTGTCGTGCAAGGTCCTGTAACAAGTTTCTCCGAACAGAGGGGATCTTTTTGGTTCTTTCGGTCTTATGGGATGGAGAAGGATCTGATTCTGTTCTAGCCAAACGCAGCCTTACTCTCTCAGACCAACCTTTCTTTGTCCTTGGAACTTGTTCTTGATTGTTTTTTTCTTCTTCCTTGTGTAAAACCCTCCATTTTTCTTCCCAGTAGCTATCAGGCACCACATTCAGAGGACCTCCTGGAGAACTAGAGTCCAGAGAGAGACTATGACCTCTATTAACCAATGGCTTTCTTTCATTGTCAGAATGAACAAACAGGTGGTTCACCTCAACAGCAAGATTATGTAAGGATTTCGCCTTTTCTACCAATTTCATTAAATTTACATCCTCCGGAAAATTCAACAATCTCTGAAGACAAACAGTAGCATTCTCAGTGGCGAGCAGTGAAGATCTCAATATAAGTATCATAGAAACTGCAAAAGCAGATATGAACGCTCCACGAGGAGAATCAAGAACTCCAAAGTTGGAGTCAGTTTTTTGGGATTTTTTATTATCACGGGAAAAAACTTCGTCCCATATTACTAAAAGGTCCTCTAAAGAAAATTCACGTCCGAATAATACTCTTAGCCAGCGAAGCGAGAAATATTGGGGTTCAACTCCTAGCTCAACGAGATGGGTATGAAGAGATGAATCAACTACAGAGAGCAAATGATATAATGCTGCAGAAGCTTCAATTACAGGGGAAAAACCTGAGCTGCCATAAGGAGGAGAGAAAAACTCCGCCATGGAAACAACACCGTTATTTCCACTCATCAAAGAATCAAACATGGAGTAAGCATCATGTTCCATGAATTTCTCTGATAAGACAATGCCGAGTTCACCTTCTGCTCCATAGGCATCACTTAGTAATACAATGGTTTGTGTAACTGGATCGAGGTCAGAGAGAGAAGTAGCTTTTGGAGGACTTTTTTCAAAGGATTTCCCGTCCTCGGAGAATTTCTTGAAATCAAATTTATATGTGAAATCATTTTCATGATAAGAGAACCCATCAAATGTGTCCGCGAAGTGGTCTTCGTAAGCTTTTCTCACTTCTGAGAGACGCTCAACGTCAATGTGGAGAACATATAATAGTGGAGCCAAGAGCTCATGCATCCCTGGATGTGAAAAGAAAACTATGACTACTAAAAACCCAAGAAA
Organism: Verbena officinalis; assembly: GCA_958496215.1. NCBI lineage: Eukaryota > Viridiplantae > Streptophyta > Magnoliopsida > Lamiales > Verbenaceae > Verbena > Verbena officinalis. Next base: position 28,194,563 of record OY292390.1, on the reverse strand, counting down.
CTATTTAAATTTTATTTAAGATATATTGTATGCATATTATATACCTTGCCTGTACCCGTACTCTGGGTGACTAAGGCACCAAAGCAATAAAATCCTTCTTAACATGCCTTGGCATCCACTTGTCTGGAAATAGCTGCTTCTTTCAGGGTACAGACGTGTCAAATCTTGATCAAGCATTCTCTCCAGTTCAGCATTTCTGAAGAAGCGGCCCCACATGCTGTCTGCAAGACAAACAGCAAAAGAAAATGATTTTGAGAGCAAATCCGATGGCTGCATATACTGCTAAAGGCCAAAAAGGAAAAAGGAACGGAAAGAAAGAAAGAAAGAAAGATTCTACCTGGGTCTTGTGAAAGTGGATTGTCCATGACAGGATCGGGAGAAGTACTTCCATCTTTCGGCACATGTGGGTCGACTAAAAGTTGTTTTCTCAGAGAAGCATACCTGTGGGGAAATCATGGCCTAATTAAACATACAAGCCAAATTAACCCAATACAGTCTACACCATGGTTAATTGAGAAATCAGAAGGAGACTATTAACCAACTCGATACAGTTATATATTTTGATCAAATAACCTTCAAACATTGGAACGGAGGCGACAATTAAGTGATAGAAGTATCATGTTTCAAAGAACATACTTAATGAATTAATTACTGTAACAGGCAACACATAACGAGGAAAACACTTCAATCGAATTGCCATCAGGCCCATCACCATTAAGTAGTCACCAGTAATCTATACTCAATTATTAAATTAAATCAATTGTTAGTAAAGCAATATTTCATACAAACACAAACTTCCATCATGACTATTCAAACCTGAATACACAGCATCCAAGCCCTTGATTGGCTGGGGTGTCATTTCCGAAGAGATCAACAATATCCTAGATATATGTTAAGATTTGTTGTTTTCTAGGAGTACTAGTCTGATGATAATTATTTCCTTGACACGCCTTTTTGGTGAAACTCAACTCGACCATCATGGAAAGTTGAAACTATCAGAATCCTCAAATTCTCAATCTTCCAACCTCAAAATATGGGCAAAGTTGGTGTCATATCCTCACACGTTACATTTCTACCTTGTTGTATTTAGATAAGGGTATGCAACTCATTCGTTGCCAGTAGTAAATGTTCAAGCAAGAGAAAATCATTGAAGCTGATGGGGATGGGGAGAAGATATATCTTCAAAGTGTGTGTGTGTGTGTGGACGGAAAGGGCCATTTGGGAAATTCTCACCAATTACGGGTAGTGAATTCCATTTTCCGTTATTGAACTCTGCTAATTTTTAGAAAATAAATTCTTGAAAATGGTCTCTTTCCCATACTGGTAAGGCAGGCCGGATTGAGGATGAAAATAAAATACAAAACAAGTACATTTCTGGTAAAAACTTATCATCATACACTTTTTTATGGGATGAGTAGGCCATCCATTGCAATGGCAACCTAATAGTCCAAATTCAGCCTCAGAACACAAAAAATCAATGAAAACAACCAAAATCACACCAAAATCGACAACAAGACTTACCTAATCTATTAAAGATATGCAACTAAAGCGGGAGCAATTATAACAGGTTTTCAACCTTGATAGGAATATAATATGAAAAAACCACACAAAATATACCGTAAAGAATGGGTCAACAGGATTACCTTCTACGACAATTTGCAGCAACTCGGCGAAGATCTTCCACAGAGGCAGAAGGAGATGGTAAAATCCCCAAATCTATACGCCATTGAACCCCTCTTAGATCACAAAAATGACTTGAACACGACAGCTGTTCAGGCATTGAGTTTTCTATTGAAACCGGTGACATCTTTTTTTTAGGCCTTATTTTAAATGTTTTCTTCCCTTTCTCCTTCAAGCCAGCCGTAATTCTCTCGGACCCATGGAGGCCATCTTCATTTATCAAAAACCGGAACTTTAGATACCCCTCAGCCCTAACAAAATCGGAAAAATGCAATCTTCTAGGTAAAAACTGTAGAGAAATGAAAGAAATAAACAAGACCCAGTTGCCCTAAACCCATAAAAATCACCATTTTGCGAAATAATTGGGTTTTCCAGGTCCTTTTGCGTTGGAAAACCGGCGCAAACAAGACAAGTTTTGAGCTAAAAACTATGAATTCCACGGACGAGTCTGTTCAATTGAGCAAACACCAAAAGCTGAAGAAGGAATCAAAGAAAGAAGAAGAAAGGTTTTGGCATCCAAAAACTCGAGAAATTTTAGCACAGAAATGGAAATCTAGAGAGAGAAGATGAGGGTGGACGAATTTCAGAGAGAGAACTAGAATGAATAATTTTTATCTTTCTAAAAGTATTTTATTTTTATTTATCTCATTTCCATTGCTATCAGCCAATCAGAGAGAGAAAGAGAATAAAAAACATAACAAGTTTGTTTTTGTCAAGTAATTACTAAAAAAGCTAATTGTGGAGTGGGGAGCGCTTGGCCTTTTGTTTCAAGTGTCACCTCACCCATTCCCTTCTTAAATTTTTATGCTAAATTGAAATAATATTTTTTTAATTAATAAATAGAAGTATAATATTTTATAAAAATAATTTCATATTTTTGTTAATGAATTATTAATGATAGAATCATAGAACTCCAAAGTCCTAGGGGTGGGAAGATAAATTAGAATTTTGACAAGTGTGTTTTTATACTCCTTTTCAATAGTTTAATTTCTATTTTAAAATCTCACCCACTAAAAAATTGGCAGGCATGATTAAACCCAACTAACCATGATTATAGAAAATATAAATGTTAATAAAAATTAATCAATATATGTACGTAAAACTATCTATATTTCAATTTAAAATGCATATTTTCATATCTAAAATTCAAAATATGTAATGTGAAATCACATCTTAATAAATAAATATTTACATATTTATGTACATATAAATTTTATGTTGGAGCTAAATATATATGAAAATAAAATTTTGTTTACTTTCCGAGTATGTAAGATATTACTTCTAATTTACGAATTTGATATTATTATATATATAATATTATTCAATCATATCTTTATTGAAGCACAATTAACTAATGACATAAAAGGTATAATAATAAAATAATAAATTATATAAATTTATGGATAAATTTAAATTTGAAATTAGAGCGTATCAACAATGAACACCGGGTTCTGGTGAGTGGTGACCATCAATTGTGGTCTGTGGAGCGTCTGGGTTGTTTTTTCCGTTTTTATTTTTTTTGTTTAAACATACCTTGTTAAATAAAAAATTATGGTGTTCAATATATAATAGTTTGACAATTCTTCCCTCTTGATCTAACTTTTGAGTTTGAGATAGGTCAAATTTAATTTCTTCACATGATATGTATTATATATTGAATATCATATCTTTGATTGTCCGACGTAAAATATTTGACACACTCCCCTCACGCTCAGTGCTGCATGCAGACATATACAGGACGACCATAACATGATGTTTTGTAGGAATGAACGCGAGTAGAGATATAAGAAAGGAGAGACAAATCTATAATTGAAATCATTTTGATACTATATTGAAGAATGTATACTTGACCTAACTCACCCAAAAATCTAGCTAATGAAGTGAACAACTGAAAATTGCGAGTCTCATACTGATTTGAAAATCTCTCGAATTATTGATATATAATACGTATCCAAAATTAATTCCAAATGATCTATGACATGCACATACAGAGAACATGGATTCTGACGAAAAAAAAATATGGATGCATGCTTCATCAATTCCAAGAGTATAGTGGATAATTTGCATCTCGATCGATCGATCTCCTGAATTATTTCCAATAAAAAGACAAAAAATATATTAATTTATATATACCTTCGACTTTTCAAGGCGATAACTTTTGAAACCAATCATGAATCATCATACAAATAATATAAATCATTATTGTCAGAAGTTGAACTCAAATTTTTTTATTGAAAGTAATATTTGATGGTTATTGAATCAAACTCTAATGATTAATTTTATTAAATATTTGATAATTAAGTATCGTTTAAAATGGGACTTCATTAAATATGTATTCGAGAAAATATGTGGAAAGTGGAAACAGGAATGAGCAGTACACTGTACACTATATATTATAAGTAATGCAACATATATTCAGAAAAACATTCTTATTACCCCTAAAGCTTATGAGATCCTCACAGACAACTATACAAGTAAAAGTATATTTCCATTACGATTAATTTTCAAAGATTACCCAGGCAGTCTGTGATCTGTCTGTTAAAACTATAGATCACTTGTTGAATACATCAAATATAAAGGGGGTAAGATGTAATTTATCTTAAATAATGTTGTAATTCCACTAGATTTGTAATAATAAAATTAATATGATGGTTGAAATATACACGTTTCTTCATAAAACGAAATAAAATAAAGGAATTGATTGGATCCAACTCCAATTATTGTTGACCACAACAGTACTACTACAGCAAAAAGGTTCCTTTCTTCTCATCTATTATACAAAAAGGTCCTACTTTTTAACTTTACCATTTTCATAATTTAATTATTAGTATGCCAGCTTAATAACAAAAAATAAAAAATAAAACTGAGATTAAGACCTTTGAAAATATATAAAAGCCTAACCTCAATCCTTGTCATGGTCATAGGATTCGATTATCAAATGAAAAATAGTATTCCTACTTGTACAAAGACAAAATATCATCATTACTTTAGCTATATATACACAAAAAAGAAAAAGTATTGTGCATTAGATTAAAATAAGACAAATTGTTATTGCTCTAACGTCATTCTCATACCAATATTTTGCACATAGACAACAACTCCGACAAGAGAATCGTATCTAACCAAATAAAAGGAAAAATAAATAAATCCATGAATAGTTAATAATCTCTAATATTCAATATTTATTTATTTAATAGGTTTCACATCCATCTTTATTGTTAATTTTAATCCCAATTTCAAGTTTAAATTCATTCATATTCGAGCTAGCTAGATTATTCAAGTTCGTTCTAGAATTACCCTCCGCGACCTTATTAAAAAGTCAAATTAAGTGCAAGTAATATTTCCTTTTTTTGGTCATCTATCATTGTTCTATTTAATTTATTTAATTATCTCACCCTATCTATATATATGAAAATTGGAAAACGTTTTTGTATCCCTAAACGAAATTTGCCTCGCTAGGACAAAAGTCGAAAGAAAATGGTTGGATTGTTAAATATTGCGATTAAAGCAATGGGCTCGTAGTTTTTGATGAATTGGGCCATAGAGTCAGTGGGTCAATGTTTTGTATTAAAACGAAGCCCATTTAGATTTTTCGTTGGCTACTTAAATATCATAAATTTTCGGATATATTGGTGGAAAAATATTACTTAATTCCTTTTTAAGTTTTTAGTACTAGTTTTTAGTTTTCAGTTTTTGTTTGTTTTGGTTTTTAGTTTTTTCGACACGAGTAATAATCATCAGTCTATCTGGTGTTTTTAGACTTGTTCAAGGAGTGAAAAGGTTATGACTTATGATATAGGCTTTTGGAAGTTCCGAGGACTTGAGCTCTTTTCTGACAGCTTTTGGGATTCATAGCAACTACTGGATTGGTCAAATTCTAATTCCTGAGGTTGTTGGGAGTTTTTTTATGGTTGACATGCAGGGATAGAGGCAAAGGCAGTTTGTAATTATACAGTTCTGTATTGAAAGCGAGAAGTTGATCCCACGGAAGCAACGGGTTTCGGTACTGCTGGCATATTTTGGGGTATTGAAACTTGTAAGGAGGGTTGCTTCCAGTTTTTGATGCTTCTAAGACATCAATGGCGTTTTTTTGGTGTGAAAACTGCTTTTCAACAGCATTTTTTTACCAAATCTTTACTGGCCTGTCACTCTTTGGAATTCTCAGATGGAGTTTATTATGCCACCTCTTTATATGATCAGGAGATGGTTTCGGACTTGGTCTCAACCTAGTGATAAATGGTGACCTAGCTATGGGTTTATGGGAACTTTCAAGCAGCTTTTCTTCACATTATTAACTACTTGGATGTTCAAAAACTGAACTTTAGGTTGTTTTTCAATTTGAGGGTCAGTTACCACTTAATTACCAAAATAAAGTGCAATTTCGGACTTGTGTACACTGGCCTTTTGGGGATTAGATGGGTGTTATTGAGGTTTTGGACAGTTTGAAAAAATACAGGTTCAGGAAAATTACAATTTCCCCCGTGTATTATCATATCAGCAATGGACATTAGGATCATATTGTTAAAGCAAGCTTTGAGAGACGTAGAAAAAGGCAACTTTACAAAAGATATAAGGGTGTCTCATAAAAGCCATGAGAGTGAGAGCATAAAAGGCAGAGTTTTTGAAGATAAAGAACTAGATCAAAATGAGAGACACCAGAAAATTACATTTCCCCCCCTGTTTTTGTGGAACATTCTTTGCACTTTGAATTTGGATGGCTGCTTTTCTCTTAGGATTCACTGGATTAACCTGGAAGGTCCAATCTACCTGATTCTGCAATGGAGAACACAAGGTCTGACTTCTGTTCATACTTAGGACATAAATCTTTTACATAATTACAGTTTACCCCCTGTTGTTCTCTGCAGTTATGAGAATCATGGTTGCTTCATTGTCTTAAGACTTTCTAATTTTATAATGATCAATCTTAAAAGTTTGTGAGACAAAAAAAGAGTCAAACCCGCAAAATGCACCCACTTACAAAATCCAATGAGGGAAAAAAGAGGGAAACTGGAAAAGACACTCGTATGAGATTTCAACGAAATAATGTTAACTGCAAGGTTTTGCATAATTACAGATTTCCCCCCTATGGAAATCTGTGATTATTTTACCCAGGTTTGTTACATTGTCTGGTTGAATTGGATTTGCTCGAATGAGTTAGATAATAGTTTGAGCTTTGTTGATAACTTTGTACAGAAGTCAGTGAGGGAAATAAGAGATAACCCTGGAAAAGGCAGATTTTCTTTGAAAAGCCTGTTAGGGAAACAAGAGGGGATAATGGAAAAGACACTTACTTATTTAAAGATAAAATTAGGACAGTTGGGATGTTTGTTTTTAAATTCTGGGGAAATATTACAATTTCCCCCCTGATAACTCAATCTGTTAATGTGTGGTTTTTGAGGAATACCTGGATTTATAGATGGCTGCTCAACTTTTATGGTATCACCGGATGTTCTTGGATGATCCAGATTGGTTCAGAAGGTGTTACATAACTCCTCTTTTGGGAACTAATGGAGGAAATGGATGAAATAATTTTCATTATTATCCAAAATTACAACTTCCCCCCTGAGTTTTGCCTCTGCCTTCGTGTTGCTGTTGTCTACTCAATAATGATTACATTTTTGGAGTTGGTTTGCATCTATTTTACAGAATTTGGAGGCTTATGATACTTTGGTCACGGACTTGAAGATTTTGCACTGGAAACATTTTGATGAAAGTATTGAAGTACTGAAATCGTGGGATAAATTTTGCATTGATAAAGGGGCCTAATGATTCTTTTAATTCAAGAATTGTTAGGTAATATATTATTCTTCTCATTTCATTGTTTTTCAGAAGATTGAATTGAATAACTTGGCATTGATTTATGTTGTAATAGTATTTTTCCTTTTTTGATAGGAATAGTTTAAAGCGGAAAAGATCTTAATATACAGTATACAACAATCACCTACCATTAATTGTTAGTGTAAAATATCTAAAAAAGTGATACAAAATGCCAAAATCTTGTAGTTGCAGGTGATTTAAGTCTGGGACATAATGAGATTAGGTCGATAATATTATAAATGGGTTCATGTGCATGGCCCTGCAGCTGGACGCAGTAGTACTACTATTACTATCCAATCACAAGTTGGAAAAAATCTCTCTCTGGACAACATAATGGAATGTTTTTTCAATTAAATCATAATGTTACTCTAATCTTGCATTTAATTCTTTCAAATCATGACGTTACTAATCTAGTATTTTCTTTTTTAAAAAAAGAGACTTTTTATTTTTAACTTGGGTTAAAAAAAAAAAAGAAAGAAGGGTTCCCCTTTTGGTGTACATCTTTTTAGGAGGAAACTTTTCAAATAGTAAACTTTTATAGTTTTAAAAAGTTGTAATATATACAAGAGATAAATAGAAGTTTGTGAGGCCTGAATTACAGGAATGCAGATTGAGATGAGGATTTGGCTGACCAGAAAGAAAGAGAGAAAGTGATCAAAGGGAGGACAAGTACTGTTTTTTGTCTCTAATATTATATATATATAGATCACAATGCAATGCAACTTCTCATGATTTGATTGGTGGAACAAGAGTCAAATACAATGTGACCATCAAACCACTTGACATTCGGATCAAATTTTAATGTCGTATTGGGTCCAACAAGAATGGTATGTGTCGTGGTATCTATGTATTGTTGTATCTTTATTCATATATCATAAGCTAATTTCGATGAATATATCCCCTTGAATTATAATTCATACAATCAATCAATTCAATTTATGGATCATCTTTAAATCAAAATATAGAGGTGACCGAAAAACTCCAGTAGCAGCCAATGAATTCAATTTATGGGTCATGATAAAGATTTATCACAACCAAAAAAAGGCTAGTGGCCAGATTATACAATAAAGTTTTATTATTTTTGACCTTAGAATTTAATTAATACTTGAAGGTCATTTAAAGGGAATTACACATATTTACAATTGATAGCAACATTTGGTGGCCATGTTGCAGAAAATGGGAGTCATTTTCAATGGTTTTATCAAGACTATTTATGATTTTTCTAATTAATTTAGGGATTTCGTCTCATTCTCACATGCACATCGGATAATAATTAATTTATAATGCACAATGCCCTAAATTTTCTTTAATATGCCAAACATATTGAGAAGCATCTGCGCTTTTGTTTAACAAAAATGATGACCCAAAAGTACTGTGCAATCAAGTGACGTACGTCCAACTCAAATGGCAATTGAGATTTATAATTATCACATTTCCAATTTATTTTTTTGTTTATTTCTACAATTTAATTTGTTCGGTGTTGACTATCATTATGGTTATTATTATGTGGTAATCCAGAAAAAAGAAAAAACACTTAAAGATTCAGAATTTCTGTGTACTCCGTGCACCGAAAATAAATAAAACTTTAAGTAATAACTTACTCTCAAGTCTCAATAAATTGTTGATAAGGATCGAAGAATTTGTAATTGTCAAATGACGTGAATTTGACTCTCTCTACTGGCGTAAGAGCCTTGTGGATATGCAACTGCAATCTATAAGAACTTTTGTAAGTGTTCTTAAATATTAAAATATGTGCTGACGACTGACCCTTGTGCTTACGGACATCAAACCAACCTAAAGTATTTTTCATTACCCAAAAGGAAAAAAAGTTGAAGAGTAAGCTGGCACCGCCAAGATTTATTTTAATCGCATCAATCGCTTTCTCGTTCCAATTAGGGCATGGCATAAAATCTAAGAAATCCACTATGTTACAACATGCATATGGTTCTTGGCTTTTATTAGATCTCTTTTTAGTATTAGGTTTAGCAATTGGATCTCCCCTATAGATTAAAGGATCATGTCTTTCTTATTATTTTCATATTGAAAGTGTTGAATGTTGTTGGGTGCACATGGACTACGCGTTGTGAACCAGTTGCCACATCCACCAAATTCAGCTAATCATAGGCCTCCACGTCATGTTGTAACTAGTTCTTTATTATGCATTACATTTATCTACTTATTTATATATATTTTTTGACGATTATTTACTTATGGGCAAAATCAAACACTATACCACATGGGATCACGCCCCGGAATCTAAACCTATCAAAGATATCAAACGACGTCTACATAGAGATTTATATTTAGGGTCAACTTTTTTAAAAAAAAAATATATATATATATATTTAGGGTCACCTTAAACAACTTTCCAAGAGCTTTTTATTTTTAGGTAAGTGAAAAAGGAAATTCAATGAATTGATCAGATATATTTTGGCTCGATTTATGTATATCTATAAATAAAATAAATAGCTACTCTTTTTGGAATTTGAAATCATACACAGTTTTGAATTTTAATTGATTATTATTTTCTTCATAAATGTCCAAACCTAATCTCATACTTTAATCCGGGATGACGTGCAACCTATCTAAGAAATATTCTTTAAAAAAAAAAAATCACTTCGTTAATGTTTTTATACAATTTATGGGTACTCTTTGGTAGGAGGGATTCCCTGTACGTGTTATGTATATAAAAACGAATAATTTTGTGATATAAAATATTTTTGAAAAAAGATCTTATAAACATTATAAGATGCACTATAGTCTATATATGAGAAATCTAGGGATAGTTGGTATTGCATGTGCTTGTATTTATTTATAATTCAAATTATTTTTTGCCCATTAAAATGACAAATGTCCCCTTAATGAATATTTGAATTTTACTTTACCAAATTCTATATTTTTCATAAGTAGCAAAACCCTAAGGGAGGAAGATATGGGTTACAAAGAGGAACTCGTATTCGAGATATCTGATTAAGCTAGCATAGTATCGAATGACTAAGTTAATCAAACGTTTAAATCATAAGCTATATAGTTTCCTATATATAGATGGTGTTTGTAAACTCTAAAAAAAATCATTTATGTCAGAAGTGATTTTTTCGAGTGCTTTTGATTCCAAACACTCCCAACTTTTGCTAAATTTAAGCAGAAATAAGCTAGAATCCAGAAGCACGTAAAGACATGCTTTTGGATTATGATTCTAAATTTTAGATATTTTCATAATTAAAATAAAACTTTAATTAGTAGTTTTATTAAAATTAGAAGTGATTTTCAGCTTTTTTTCAAACACACAATTACTTTTTCACCATACTTTTAGATTTTTTTTCCAAACACTCCCTACTTTACTATTGTACTTTTTTTTAACTTTAATTTTTTCAAAATCAGTAGAGGTTGGAAGCACCCCATAGTTTCATTTTTGAAGATTTTTGTGTTATTATGTTTATTTTGGAATCTTGAATTGCAGTAGCTGCCACAAAGCTTGGTCTTACTATCACATGCCATGTACAAACATAACGACAATTGGTGGGAGCAGCATCACAAAAGCGACCGTTTGCGACATTTTTTTTTTAATATTTGTTTTCTCTTTCAAATCCCAAATAATATGATAAAATTATATATATATTTTTTATGCTCTGGACACTCTTTTGTTTTTAGTTTTTTACTAAATTTATTTTATACATTTTATTAATTAAAAATAATACAAAAACTCACAAATTAAATTCATAAAGTAATTTAAGAAAGATTCATAGTTTTTTCACTATCTTGTAGTTTTATATATACCTTGATCATTTAATTAATACTTTTCTTTTAATTTTGAACATCCATATAAGTAATACTTGAAAACTAATATATGTAATAATGGAAATATCACATGATTTTAAAATGTGGCCTCCGATGAAGAAATAAGTGCTAGGTAACGTAACGGTCATTGTTTTGTAAGATCTGAAATTATTTATAATTTATAATAATTAGGTTTCTCTGCAGCCACTTTCAAATTATTAATAATTTAATATTACTTCAGTGGCTACCAGATATTACTTCAAATGTGGAGGTTTGGAGTTCGACTCCTTGCAATAACAATGATTGAATTTAAAAAAATAAAAATAATTTAATATTTATATATTACCTGTGTTGTCTTGTCGACGTCCCCGACCATCTCAATAATTTATATAATTCGGGTTACAAATTTCAATGGTAAAAATAATATTCGAGTACCTTAATTAATTGCACAAACTAAATTCATTTTCTTGTTACATAATCTCCTAAACACTGTAAAATATCATTAAACAGCTGTTAAGTTAATTAATTACGTATGTCAACAGAAAATAATATTAGTCAAACATGTTCTTTTAACACAACTTTGAAAAATTAGGTCTGATATAATAAAATATTTTACGTATACCATGAAAAGAATTTCTTTGTAATTATTTACATATGTATGAGCTGATGATGGCCTACACAGAAGTTGATTACAGATAATTAGCATAGTAATTTGCATTAATCTTGTTTATAGTTAAGAATTAATATTATTAGTTTGGCCACACTCCCATTATGAGCCTAAGTCGAGGAGAGGAGAGGACCATAATTTATGATAAACCAAAAAACTTGACCAACATAATTAAAGTATGCACCAATCAATTAGAATCATTGTCTATCCTCTCTTTCTACAGCTAAGAAATTATTGATCTAAGGATATGTATATGACTAATTGCATTTACATTTAAGGAAACTTTTTTTTTTTTTTTTAACCAGTCATCCACCATCGACTACCCACTGTCGACTATAGTGACTAATCCTTTCGCTAAATTGTAGTCTTCTCAATGATTGCCGCATCCTTCTTCACCAGCCTTGGGAAGTTCACTTCCACCACGCTCGTCGTTGCTGTAACACTCTTGCTGATATGCTAGCTAAATTGGTCATAGTTCTACGTTCGAGTTTGATTTTTGGCTTGAATCCTCTATTGAGGCGGTTGATTGTATCAATGGTGAAGCTGCTTCGTAATAATATTACATTTTTTGGACAAAAAAAAATATAAAAGTAAAATATTCAAGTTTCTGATAGATTCATGCAATAATAATGCCACTATTATTGTATTTAATTTTTGGTAATTGAATAAATTACAAAATTCAATTTAACTATTCAAACATTCACTATATGTAGAAAATGGCATATTGGATTGTGACTGTAGCCCTTAGCTAAGGTCACAAGATGAATAATATCTGCAAATATTATTATTCATGTGACACCTAAGAAAGTGAAAAAAAGGAGAGTAAAGAAAAAGGGAGAAAGAGAGAGGAAAGTCCAAAATCTACAACAGTGGTGGGAGTTGGACTGGTTAGCAATAGTTTAAACTTTAATGGAATCATCAACACTCGTCCTTCATCCTCCATCATCGGTCCCTTGTCTGCCGCCTCTCCAATAAATATTAATTTCACTCTTAACAGAAAAAGAACCCTAACTACCTCCACTTCACTCTCACACTCTCTCACATTTCACAGTTTCACAACCACCAACCGAAAAAAACAAAGAAAAAAGAAAAAGAAAAAGAATATACCACATTCCCAGTTCGATTTAGCTGAAGAATTTATGTGGGTTGTTGATTTCCTGCAGTTCTTGATGTTTGCTAGTTCTGTGGAAGTTACAGGAATTTACTGTGGGTGAAAAAGGTGGAATAGAACTCCTGTAGTTTTGCTACATTTTTGGGTTTTATTCTTTTCTTGGATCAAATGTGAGTAAAGATCTTATCTTTTTCGTACTTTTCTTTTTCGGTTATTAGCTTGGGATTTTATTTGATTTTCTTGTGCTGTTGTGCTTATTCTTTGCTTGGTCTTACAGATTTCTTTAAGTAGAGGTTTTTTACTATAATTTACTAATGTTGCAGGTAAATTATTCACATGGAGAAAAATGTGAGCAAGAGATAAAAAAGGAAAAGAAAACATACAACTTCACTTCAAGCCTGCACATTGGATCATCCTCCATTGCTTTTGTACCATCTGTCTGGTAATTTCTCCTTTCTCTGACCTTCAATAATTATATATATAGCATGTGATAAATGTAGACATCTATATATATAATGAGTTCATCATTTTATTTAATATGTTTAAAGACAGCTTTCAGTTGATTGATATATTTTCTATCTCCTATGCATCTTTCTCGATATTCACTGATCTGGTACATACAAACAGATTTGATTTGCAAGGGCTTGAGGAGTTGGAAGAGATTTGGGTAAAATGAGTAACATAGAGTTAAATGGCTCTGTCATAGTCCTACTTTTGTTAAGTGTTCTGGTTTTGGGAAAAGCAGAAGTATACATTGTGACAGTTGAAGGAGAGTCAGTTGTACACTATAGAGGTGGTGTTAGTGGGTTTGAAGCCACTGCAGTTGAATCTGATTCTGATGAGAAGATTGACACCACCAGGTACCCTTAATATACATTTTAGCTTATATATTTAATCTTATACAGTATACTACCCATAATCAGATATTCACTTATTCTTGCTTCATTTTCAGTGAATTGGTCATATCTTATGCCCGTCATCTGGAAAAAAGGCACGATATGCTTCTCGACTTACTTTTTGACAGAGGGACCTACAAGAAACTCTATAGCTACCGTCACTTAATCAATGGATTTGCAGTTCATATTTCACCTGAACAGGTGACATTATTTTCTTGTAATTCCTCCCTTTTAAATAAATCCAATTTTCCACAATTACCTCATATCCTGATCACATTAGTAGGCAGAAATACTCGAGAGGGCGCCAGGTGTCAAGTCTGTAGAGAGAGATTGGAAAGTGAGGAAACTGACAACACACACTCCACAATTCTTGGGCCTCCCGACTGGGGTATGGCCCACAGGAGGCGGCTTCGACAGAGCTGGAGAAGATATTGTGATTGGCTTTGTTGATTCTGGAATTTATCCTCATCATCCAAGCTTTGCTTCACATAAAGCTGATCCTTATGGACCTGTTCCAAAGTATAGAGGTAAATGTGAGGTCGATCCTGACACGAAGAGGGATTTTTGTAATGGGAAGATTGTTGGAGCACAGCATTTTGCTGAAGCTGCTAAAACTGCTGGCACATTTAATCCCGATGTTGACTTTGATTCTCCACTTGACGGAGATGGGCATGGAAGGTTAGTTATTATTATTATTGTTATTTAAAGTTTTTTTTGGTAGTGTATTGATATAATTGTTTCCCTTTTCTAGTCATACTGCGGCTATTGCAGCTGGTAATAATGGGATTCCAGTGAGGATGCATGGATTTGAATTTGGAAGAGCAAGTGGAATGGCGCCTCGCGCTAGGTAAGGTTCTTGTACTATTTCGTTTCCGTAGATTTTTCTTGATTATATTAATGTCATTTGTCCAATAATGTATATGTTTGTCTTTGTGTAGGATTGCTGTGTACAAGGCACTCTACAGACTATTCGGTGGTTTCGTTGCTGATGTTGTTGCTGCCATTGATCAGGTAATATCGCTTTCTAGTCTCTTTTAATTTTATGTTATTTTTTTAAAGTAACTCTAATCTGTAATTTACAAGCTGTTTGCAAAAACTTATGCTTTTGGAGTAATTAAAGTAGAAGCTAGAGATGTAGATAGTTGGAGTAGTAAAAGTTGTTGTTTTTGGAGAAGAAAGTAAAAAGTACTTCTAAATAGTAGAATAACGAACATGGAAGCTGAAATGCAACCCCCCAGTAGGTGCTTCTATGTTCTGGCTTATATTAGCTTATTTAGTAAAACAAAAAGCTCCGATTCTGTTTCATTTTTAAAAGCTAAAAGCAGAAAGCACTTTTCTTTAGAGTTTGCAAACACTCCCTTCTGAGACTAAAGGTACTGGAGATTAGGATCAGTTTGTAGTACTTACTTTTTTATGCAACTATATAATGTGGTGCATTTTAACAGGCTGTTCATGATGGAGTAGACATTTTGAATCTCTCAGTGGGTCCCAACAGTCCTCCAGCTGCTACAAAGACCACATACTTAAACCCTTTCGATGCTACTCTTCTCTCAGCTGTAAAAGCCGGAGTCTTTGTTGTACAAGCTGCTGGAAATGGAGGACCTTTTCCTAAAACCTTACTCTCTTACAGCCCTTGGATTGCAACTATAGCTGCTGCTGTCGATGATCGTAGGTACAAGAATCATCTCACCTTGGGGAACGGAAAAGTGCTAGCTGGAGTCGGTTTATCCCGTAAGTTAGTTAATAATTTGAGTAAATTCAAAAGATAATAAAGAAAGATGCCAGTTTTATTGGATTTGCTTTTCCTGCAGCTGCTACACATGCGAATCGAACGTTCACGTTGGTTGCAGCTAATGATGTTATGCTGGATTCGTCTGTATCAAAGTACAGTCCTTCAGACTGCCAAAGGCCTGAAGTTTTGAATAAAAACTTGGTGCAGGGCAATATTCTTCTGTGTGGTTATTCTTTTAATTTTGTTGTTGGCACGGCTTCGATCAAGAAAGTGTCTGAGACTGCTAAGAGTCTTGGTGCTGTTGGCTTTGTCCTAGCTGTTGAAAATGCTTCTCCGGGAACGAAATTTGATCCCGTTCCTGTTGGTTTGCCTGGGATACTCATCACAGATGTTACCAAGTCAGCGGTAACTATTAACTTTTTTATTTTTTTTGGCCCCTTGGTAATTGGTATTATTAGTCTAATTTGAGAAAATGCTGTTAGGAAAGTATATCTAATTCTACTGACCCCGGTCCTCCCCTATAACTATGTGTATTTAGACAAACTCGTTGACTGTTGGTCTTGAAATTACAAAAAAATCCTTATTACTATCTAAATTTGATCAAACCCAACAAAATTTATCATGAGACTTGAGTATATAACGAGCAAGTTGGGAAGTTTCTCATAATGTGAATAATGGCATCATTTAACTTTATGCGACAACTGATATAAGGGGTTTTTACCCAAAAAAAAAAACAACTGATATAAGGGGTGCAATTTTAGGTGGAGATAAGTTAGAGGGGAGATATGTGTAATTTTGAAATGAATAGGGATGTTTCTGTAATTGATCATATGTATTGGGGACATTACGTAGTTAATTCTCGGCACTCATTTATTGCCATCATTCCTCATATTTTAGGAACTTATAGACTACTACAATGTCTCTACACCTAGAGATTGGACGGGACGGGTAAAGAGCTTCAAGGCCGTTGGCAGCGTCGGTGAAGGTCTTAAGGCTATACTCCATAAATCTGCACCACAAGTAGCATTGTTCTCAGCTCGAGGACCAAATATCAAAGACTACAGTTTTCAAGAAGCAGATCTCCTCAAACCCGATATTCTTGCTCCTGGTTCTCTAATATGGGCTGCTTGGGCTCCAAACGGCACAGATGAGCCCAATTATGTTGGTAAAGTTTTCATTTTACCAATTTTAATCCCCCACCAATCCCCCTCTTCCCCCCCCCCCCCCCCAATGGGTCCAACACTGTTTGGCCCTTTCTTGATTTGCTTTCTTGAATCAGGTGAAGGATTTGCAATGATATCCGGAACGAGCATGGCAGCCCCACATATAGCAGGAATAGCTGCTCTCATAAAACAGAAGAATCCTCATTGGAGTCCTGCTGCTATTAAATCAGCCTTGATGACTACGTCATCAACCATTGATAGGGCAGAAAGACCGCTTCAAGCACAGCAATATTCTGGATCTCAGACTTTGTCTTTTGTTCCTGCAACGCCGTTTGATTATGGAAGTGGCCATGTTAATCCTAGAGCAGCTCTCGACCCTGGACTGATTTTTGATGCTGGTAGTTAATCATCATCCCCTTTTAGGCATATTCAAAATTTAATCAAAATTGGAAAAGATTATTAAGACACTTGGCTAACGTTATCTGCGCATGAGAGAACAATTTGAAAAGCTTACTAGAAGTTGAATTATTATCTATTATCTTTTTTCACAAAATGAGATGCCCTATTTGGTCTCTGCAAAAATAGCCCTATCGTTAGTTTATACATCCATTGAGTGTGCTTATTATACTAATATCCATTTAACTGTGCATAAGCAAGCCACGAAAAATGAGTAACTGTAAGGTGAAAATAAATTACAAGGGAGGTATGCGTCATTTTGAAATTACAAGGGGATATATGTGATATATTATATATAGTTACAGAGGGCGGTGTTGAATTTATTGCTAAATTTAATTGTTATTTGTGTGACTGTTCATTTCGTAACATCGCTTCTCTTTGATTTATTTTAGGATACGAAGACTACTTGGGTTTCTTGTGCACTACACCCGGGATCGACGCCCACGAGATAAAAAATTACACAAATATACCCTGCAACTACACTCTCGGCCATCCATCGAATCTCAACGTCCCTTCAATTGCGATCGCACATCTTGTGGGAACACAAACAGTCACAAGAACGGTGACAAACGTTGCTGAGGAAGAAACTTATGTGATAACAGCAAGAATGGCCCCAGCTGTAGCCATCGAAACCAATCCTCCTGCAATGACGCTTCGACCAGGTGGGTCCCGCAAATTCTCAGTTACCGTGACAGTTCGATCGGTTACGGGAAGCTACAGCTTCGGTGAGGTTTTGTTGAAAGGGAGTAGAGGGCATAAGGTCAGAATCCCTGTTGTAGTAATGGGTTATGATCGATAAGGCTAAATGTGGTGATATTCTTTGATCCTGTTTTCTATGGAATAATATTATGCACAATGTTTGGATGTATGTATCCCAAAAATTATATATATATATATATATATATATATATGGATGGGGAAAAAGATGTAAAGATGAATAGCATGAGTGGAGGCTTTTGTAGCTTCTTCCCATTCTATAAGTTTTTTGACTTTAGATCTGTAATATGGTGGAATGGCTTGTATTCCACATGTAAGAATATAATATATAGCCTTGGTTTGGAAAAGGGTTTGTAGGTTTGACATATTTTTGTGCTGTAATTTTGACTCGATATGTAATAAAAAGCTATTTATGGTAGTTGAAAATATTTCTTTTCAAGAGTGTGTTTTGAAGATAAAATAGGTATACTGATTAATAACAGTAAATTTATTTAAGTACAGCTATATCTATTTTACTTGAGCATCAATATGTAAAATAATGGGTCAGGTCTGAGGCCGATCTCAATTCTCAAATACTTGAAGTTTCGTTCGACCCCAATATTTGGGTTCTTATACACGAAGCCCTGGTCACGAAGACCAAGTTTTCACGAAGTCACAGAACAGACCTATAATGTATTGAAAAAACACCATTAATCATATAATGTAGTGTCGTGTTCGATAAAAAAAAATAATTACCAGTATACCACCATATGTGTTGATGTTAAATTCTTTAAAAAATTTGTGTCAACGTATTCCTATTTTCCTGTCGGATAACTCAATTACCCGTCCCAGACGACCCGATTAGGGACCAACCTTCCCCAGAGCCCAGAGGTTCGGATCTTTCGGGTCGGTTACCCGCTAGACGCGGACTATGCCAGGCTTAGTTCTATACTTCTATGTACATTCTCACACTTCCTATGACACCAGCTGGGCAGCAACGGGAAATGTCCTGCGACATTCAAAATTTTCTCAAAGATGATTTCTATTCCCAATATAAATCATTGCAGAATGCTTCCCCTCTCTACACTATTGAAAATTGGTTTTACTCCAACCCTTAAAGATTTCAACTATTTCTTTCTCTTCCTCTCCCGGAATCAAAGGTTCAAAGCCATTATTAACCTCTTCACGCAGCTCAGCTCCAACAAAATCGATTCTGATTCCCAAACACACACAATCTTCACAAAAGCTTTGATGAAAGAGCAAAAATATGACGAAGCAGCTGACTTTCTGAAAACCCTTGTGGGGAAGTCCGATATTTTCGACAAAAATCGAGTCTTTGATTCTGTAGTCCAAGGCCTTTGTATTTTTAGCAAAGTTCCTGAGAGGGGTCTTTCTTTATTGAAGGATATATTGAGAATTGATGGAATTTGTCCTTCTTCTAGCACTTTCTGTTTATTGGTTTGCTATTTTAGCAAAATGGGGAAAATGGATAGGGTGATTGAGTTGTTAAATTTGATGTCTGCAGATAAATTCAATTACCGTTTTGGTAATTATGTATGTAGTTCTGTGATTTCTGGTTTTGTGAGGATTGGGAAGCCTGATGTTGCAGTTGAGTTTTATGAGACTGCTGTAAAGTCCGGTTCTTTGACTCCTAATACTGTTACTTGTACAGCTGTAGTGAATGCTTACTGTAAATTAAGAAATGTAGATAAAGTTTCTGATTTGGTTGCTTGGATGGAAAATAATGCATTGACGTTCGATGTAGTGTTTTATAGTAATTGGATATATGGGTGTTTTAGTGAAGGATTAGTTCGGGAGGCATTCCAAAGGTTTAAAGAAATGGTGGACAGGAAAGTTGAGTTGGATAATATTAGTTACACTATACTTATAGATGGATTTTCGAAGGAAGGACATGTGGAAAAGGCCATGGGGTTTTTGCACAAGATGAGAAGGGATGGGCTCAAACCGAATTTAGTTACTTACACAGCAATTATGCTGGGATTTTGCAAGAAAGGGAAACTAAACGAGGCATTTGAAATTTTTAGCATGCTGAAGAGGTTGGGAATTGAGCCTGATGAATTTACGTATGCCATTTTGATTGATGGAGTATGCAGAAAGGGTGATTTCGAAATGGTATTCCAGCTGCTTGATGAAATGCCAAAGAGAGGTATAAATCCTGGTATTGTCACATACAACACTGTCATTAACGGATTATGCAGAGTCGGGAGAACATCCGAAGCTGATGATTTTGCAAAGGGTATAATTGGAGATGTTATTACATATACTACATTATTACAGGGATATGTTAAAGAACAAAACAACTCTGGGATTTTAGAAACTAAAACGAGACTAGAAGCAGCAGGGATCCATATGGATGTGATCATGTGTAACATATTGATAAAGGCCCTGCTTATGGTGGGTCTATTTGAGGATGCTTTTGTAATTTTTAAGGGATTGCCAAATATGGGCTTGTCGGCTAACTCTGTTACGTATTATACTCTGATTGATGGATATTGTAAAGCAGGCAGGATTGATGAGGCACTTGAAATATTTGATGAGTTTAGGAAGACATCAGTAAATTCTTCAGCTTCTTGCTACAATTGTATTATTTTGAGTCTCTGCAAAACGGGCATGGTGGAGATGGCGATTCATGTGTTTCTTGAATATATCAAGAAATGTTTGCCTCTGGGAAAAACAACATACATTATGTTGATTGAAGAAATATTGAACAGAAAAGGTGAAAAATCATTGGCTCAGCTTATTTTATCTTTCTTTCTTAAAACTTATGGAATATCCGATCTCGGAGTTTGTAAGATAATAGTAAATTATCTTTGTTTCCATGATGTGGGAAAAGCCCTTTTATTTATCTCGACAATGAATGACAGGAAACCGAGTATAATCATTCCAATTACGGTTCTCAGCAAACTGATAAAAGATGGCAGGGTTTGTGATGCTTATGAGATCTTGACAAAAGCAGAAAATAACATCCCCAATATGAATGTTGTTGACTACTCAATTTTGACGGATGCCCTCTGTAAAAGAAGGCATATTGATAAAGCATTAGATATCTGCATTTTAGCTAAGAAGAAAGGAATAGCTCTCAACATAGTCACATATAATTCTGTCATAAACGAGCTGTGCATCCAAGGTTGTCTAGTTGAAGCTTTTAGGTTGTTCGATTCACTGGAAAAAGTTGATGTTCCTCCTACTGAAATTACATTCGGTACCCTTATTGATGCTTTAGTTAAAGAAGGGCTTTTACAGGACGCTAGAATGCTCTTCGAGAGGATGTTTGTCAAGAATCTTTGTCCCACTACTCATATTTATAATGCATTGATTAACGGTTATTGCAAATCGAATCTTCTTGATGAAGCTTTGAAGCTTTTTCAAGATTTAGAAGTGAGAAGTCTTGAGCCTGATGGTTTCACAGTTGGTGCACTGATTAATGGCTATTGCCAGAAAGGTGACATGGAAGGAGCTCTTAAGTTGTTATATGAGTTTGAAAGCAAAGGCTTATTGCCAGATTTTACGGGTTTCATGTATTTAATTAAGGGTTTGTGTGCAAAAGGAAGGATGGAAGAATCTAGAAGCATCTTGAGAGAGATGCTGCGGTCCCCATCAGTTGTTAATCTGTTGAGGAAAGTGGATACTGAAGTTGAATCAGATTCTGTGGAGAATCTACTCATTTATCTTTGTGAGAGAGGAAATATTCATGAGGCCGTTGCCTTGCTTGATGAAGTCAAATCCATATTTTTTTCTGGTGGGAGAAATCCACAAGAATTTGAAGATGGAAAAAGATGGGAGAAATTGGAAAATTTTGACTCTTTCTATTCTGTTATTCATTCACTTTGTTTGAAAGGAGAGTTAACTAAAGCAAATAGGTTGACAAAGTTGTTTATGGAATTTTCAAATGTTTGCTGCATAACATAAGCTTTGGCGTATTCGTGTCTCTTTGTCAAGGGAATATCTCCAGCGGTTAGCACACGAGGTATATAGCTTTTCTTGTGATATTCTCATACTTATAAGATATGACATTCTGAAATTTTTAGTTGGAAAATTCTTTAATTCTCGTGATAATCTCATTATTATTTTATCTGGATGCAATAAAACATACTTGGCTTTATTTGGTTCCACAGGATAATATATACGAGGTGCACTTTCTACTTCTGGGACATTCCATCAAATCACTCAGATTTCAATTATCAGGTCAGTCTCTTATGGGCATTTATTTATTTCAGCATGAGAAGTTGGGTGTTGCAACCCTATAAAGTAAAACTGAAGCTTTTTTGACAGACTTATTGGTTTTTGAAATCTACATCATACAACTCTCAAGTTGTGAAATTACATTATATATTTAGTTGAGTATGTTTTAAATAAATTACTGAATTTTTGCTATTAGCAGCAGTGGTGATGTGATAACTGTTCTACGAAAACTTGTGATATTTGATACTAGGATTACTGTAAGCTGGATGATGAACTTTTAATATTTCACTTTTAATCTGAAAAATGCAGCTTAAGTGCCTCCCTGAGCACACTTTGATGTTTTTGGAATTGGCTACTTGACTTGACCACGTGTTAGGAAAAGGTTTTCTTCTTCAGTCGTCTAAACGAAACTGATAGCTCGCCGAGGTTGGTGTTGGTAATATATTTTTACTGATAATGAAATAAGGGCAATTTACATCCATTATTCCTGAGATTTTGTGTAATTACAAATTAGTCCCTCTTGTCAAAATTACAAAAAAACCCATGAGGTTTCATTATTCATGTAAATCTTCCTTGGCCGGCATAAACTTGGCTTTAAACCGCATTGACACTTAGACTGATGGACTGCCAGGGACAAGATGTTTTTGGTGGTATGAATATAGTCAGAATCCAAGGAAGATTACATGAAAAATGAAACCGGTGGTGTTATAATATTTGAAACAAGAGGGACTAATTTGTAATAAAAATGACATATAATCGCCATGAAATCAGCTTAACATGGACACTTGTTACAGGCAATTTGGAATTTGTGTTTACTGAGACAAAGAAATGGAGTTAATGTGAGATGCCATTTACTAGAATCTGATCCAGGTATCACTTAGATAATTTGTGTTTACTGAGACAAAGAAATGGAGTTAATGTGAGAAGACATTTACTGGAATCGGATCCAGGTATCACTTAGATCATCCTCGGCGTCCATGATTTATTGGTAATATTTGATTTTGATTATGCAAACTGGTGAGTTTCAGTACTTGATAACCTTGTTGCTACTCCAGAAATTACTTGTAGCAGCTCAGAGAATTTTTTCTTTTTTTGGTAGATAGAGAGCATATACAAACTAACAAGCAAGCATCAGAAACAAACTACAAAAAGAACTAAGCAGTAAACGCAGCTTCCTCCCTCAGTAGCTGCAACAAATCTTCAGGTGGCTCATCCAAGATGAGCAGGTCCGCACCAGCATGCCCCAATTTGGCAAGTGCATCAGCACACTTGTTTCCTACTCTGAGAGTATGAACAACCTTAACAGTACAAGGCAGGTGAAGAAAGTTCTGGCAATCCCGAACTACGTGGCCTAACGGATGTGAGCTAATATCCTTCTCCTTGAGCAGCTTAACGACGAACCATTTTTCCCAGGCTAAAGAGAGCCCCATATAAAGACCTAATAACTCTGCGGTTGTGATAGAAACGTTATGCAGATTACAAGAGAAACCAAATAACCAATTTCCCCTGCTATGTCTAACAATTCCCCCCGCGGCAGCTGAGCTTTTATCAAGAAAAAAACTACCATCGGTATTCAATTTGACCCAACCCTCAGCCGGTTTCACCCAAAAGGTAGAGTTTCTGGTCAGCAAATTACAAGAAGCCCCCTGAGATTTAGAGAAAAGCTTCACGGAAATCCAGAGCAGTCCGTTTAATAGCAAATATGGTTTCACGAATGCTCTCATCGATGCTTATGGATTTTCAAGGAACTACAACACTAATTTTTTTTTTTGGTGGACAGCTACAACACTAATCTTATTGTCGGTTATATATTGTATAGACAAAACAATAAGTGTATAATGAAATATCAGATAGATAGAAGAAATCTATTTTTAGTTTGCAGGACACTCATCGACCTCTCAACTGTATTTTGGTTTCACTTATTCAAGTAATATTTATTATTTTTCTTTGCTGACTATATTGCATCTACTAAATCTATTAGCAGTGACTAAAGTTATTTCTAATTTAAATCAAACAAATAGATTCTTATAAATAACAAAAATTAGAGATATTAAAAAAGAGCAAATTGATTTTTAAATAAAATTAAATATTTAAAAATTTTCAAAAGTTAGCTAAAGAGAGGAGTATTTTGTGAAATTTAAAGTAATTAACATCTACGAGAATAGGTTCCGCTGTGATACCATATTGAATAAATGGATTTTGGCCTAATTTAATTCAAAAAACTAGCTTAAGAGATGAGGTTTGTTAAATCATTATATATTGAATACCACATCTTTGATTATTCGATTTGAGATGGTTTAACAAATTATTAAAAATTTACATTAAAATAGAATTTTAATTTAGTAAAAAATCAATTACTTATATGTTTATAATATGCATGATTCAATTTTGAAACTTAAGAAACTCGGTCATAATATTTTTTATTATTTTATTGTATTTTAATGCATAATAGTCTTTTATTTCGTTTTTATGTGAATATTTAAGTAATTATTATATGTAAAAATTAAGTTCCATCGCATAGATACACTACATTATTTAATAGAAGAAAATTAAGAAATAAATATAACACCAAAAAAAAAAAAAAAAAAAAAAGATAAACAGAAGCCTGCAAGGAACGAACACGACTTTCGCCCGCCGCTGCCGCCTGCCGCCGGTATTGTTTCCTTCTTCTTAGTCATCCAACCCCTCTCCTTTTTCTAGTATTCTCCTTCTATTCTTTCCCCCAATTCCGTTTCTTCGCTACCTAGTATGCAGAACTGGGACCGGTACACGCTTGAACTCTTATGGTTTTAGGAATGTGGAATCTAAAATCTGAGTTATATATCGGTTGTAAGATGGTCTAGTGTTTCATTAACATGAGAATTGAAAAAATCATCTCTGCTTATGGTGGGAGCTTTGTGTTTTTATTTACTGAGTTCAATTTGTGTTGATTGGATGATGCGATGCAGGGTTAGTGTGACAGAATAGTGCAAAAGGCTCAATTGGAGCAAAGCAGTTGTACTTTACTGGTTTTCTCAAACATTTCTCCCTCTTTCTGTAAGTTTCTACTTATGAATGGTCGCATCTTTCTGTTTTTTCCTAATAATGTAATTGATATCCTGGGATTAACTCACGTTTCCAGAATGGAGGAGTCATCGTTGCTCAACAAGATAATGCTTAATCTTCGTGCAACCTGCAAGTATGTTATAAAACTCAAGCCCATTAATACACTAATTATATATACACGAATCTGTTTCGTTTGCCATTTTGTACACTTACATTGTTCTTGACATATCCAGAATCAATAAACTAAGTTTATGCAGCACATATGATTTGGTTACTAACTCAACTAGACCCTCTTTTGTTGTTGTTGGCACATGAGGTTCTTGGCAAATGTTGGTTAGTTTATGTTATCGTAATTTTCTGCTGGAATTATGTGTTTAGAATTTAGATGGTACAGTTGCTCTCTGTTTGTATGCCAATATAATTTGATTAGGCTTTCTTAACAAGTTGCATTTATATATTTGTTCTTTTCGGCAATTGGTTGCATAAAACTTTCTCCCATCTATACATACATTATGTATATATTTTGTTCAGGTATACATACATTATATATGTAGGTGTGTATATTCAATTCTCTGAAATCTCATATCTGGGGTTTGGCTTGTTAGATGATGATCCACTTCTATCATGTTCATATGCATTTGCTGTAAAAATTTGTAGGAACTATACTGGCTACCCAAAGGATCTTGGACCATCAAGAGTTATGCACTTCACCTCTGAGCGTGAATTTGTTCAGCTCCTTCATCAAGGTCACCCTGTTGTTGTTGCATTTACCATCAAGTAAATTTCGTTAACTTTCTATCTTTACTTTGGTTTACAGAATTGATTATAATTCAGTAATCATTTCAAGTTTTTGACTAATGTAGGTGTAACCTTACCAAACATCTTGATAAAGTACTGGAGGAATCTGCAGCTGAGTTTGATCCACATGTTAAATTTATGCGTGTAAGCTACATCGAGAACCTCGATTTGAAAATTGCTCCTGATTCTTCATATATATATATATATGAAGGTTTTAACATATAAATGTTCAATCTGTTTTCTTGTGGTGACTTACAGGTTGAATGCCCGAAGTATCCTGGATTCTGCATAACACGCCAGCAGAAGGAATATCCATTTATTGAAATATTCCACAGCCCAGAACAGGTAAATTTGGTTGGTTATTAGCCATGTTTTTTATGATAAACATGTAAATACCTCTTCAGTTGGATATTTTTTTTTAATTTTTGGGGCCATCATATTGAAATGTTTTAGTTTCTCTAGTGATAGATCTTTATCTGGTAAAATGAGCTACTTATTTTTTACACAGGCAGAAGGAAAGGCTGTTGATCCGAATACCACAAAATACTCTGTCAAAGTTTTACCTGTAAGTATTTGAATATATACTCACGGTTTATTTCTTGCTTCAATCTAGTCACTATTCACGGGAAACTAAATTTCAAATTTTACGAAAATAATTTTTTGTTTTATTACTTGGTTAGTGTATAGTTATATTCAACTAGAAACATATTTTCTCCTACAAAAAGAACATAAAAATGTGATCTTTTTTAAGATAAATTTTTTAAGTCGTCGTTGTATTTTCACTTTCCAGTTCAACCATGACCTCAGTGCTTATGGATTCAGGGAGTTTTTCAAGCGTTATAGGATTCTATCTTCTGGCCGAAATGAGTAATAACATTTTACCGTCTCTATGAGAATGCTTATTTCTGGCTTTTCTGAAACAAAAGCAGAACTCGAACAGGTGCCTTAATATCTATTTGGAAGTGTTTTTAGTTTATATATATATTTATAATCTTATCCAAGGGACTATATTGAGGAAAATTTAATCAAGCAGTTAGTAGTATATGGTTCACAATCATGATTCTAAACTTGAAAGGGAATGGTGATTACTGTAATTTGTCAAATGTGCATTGAAATTGACTTGAAATTGACTTATTAGTCCTGTGGTATTTGGTTGTGTTTCGTATAATCATCTATGAGAAAAGATAGCAAGAAAGAGAGTGGTATTTTGTGACACTTTGACTATATATAGTCCAATTCAATATTAGTTGTTGGGTGTATTATGTCGTAATTACAATATTATAAAATAAGTGACATTTTTTTTCTATGAGAAATAAGTATATTGAATATTGTCGGTACAATATGAAATCGATATAAAATTTGGCAAAATTGTAGCCACAACTCCCACCATAACAAAAAATGTCTATTACGATGAAGATATGTGATGGGACGTGTATGTTGTGCACATTAGTACTCTTTTTAGATGATATATTTTAGTTAATTTATTATCATGATAATGATACACATATATAGCATATTTGATTGTTATTTTTGGAAAGGCTCTTTTTGTATACTAAAAAGTACTTTTTGGTTATATTTTATTCTCCAAAAATAGAAAATTAACAGCGGAGTTTTCTATTCCTTTTTTTTAGTGTTTTGAAGGTTTAATTTCTCTCTTGAGGTAATTATATTTATACTTCTCGACTTAGGGGTAAATACAACAATATTTCATTGATTATTAAAAATTACAGATAGAACCCCTAACTCTAACGGAAACCCAAATAACTTAACAGAAAGTTACAAAATAACTAAATTACTCCTAATATTTTTGTTATAGTGTCTGTTAATTATAAATAGAATGAGTGAACGATTGAGTTGTTGTCCAATTAATAAAACGTTAGCAATTTAGCATCTACTTGTAAACAAGAAAATGATTTAAGTATTAGATAGAGCCATAGTCAAGGGGTTGTTTCTGTAATTTCTAAAAGTCGAGGGGTGCAAATGTATTTATCCGTTTTTTTTTTTTTTATCAAAACAGCATCTCAGTGAAACTATACGACATAATAAGTCCAATTGCTTAATCTATCTACTGACTATTTAAGTACTAAAATTCTAAATTTAATTGGAAAAAAAACTTGTAATTTTATATTTGGAATTGGGATCGATAGCAAAATTAACAGTGAAGCTAGCTTCCTATTGGATTTGGACCTGACTTGTTTTAGGAACTTATTTTTTTCCTAGGCGGATGGATTCCTTCCACTTTACTTTCGTTTACTCTGATTCACAATCAGTTAATATTCTTAATTTAGATTTAGTGTGTGTTCATCATTTGTATCGATCATCCATAGAAAGAAATAACAAGAGAGAAAAATCGGAACGAACGAATATAAAAATGGCATTAATTCTATATTGCTGGAGAAATTGGTTGAGCCTAGCTCGTAGTTTCTCCAGCAATCCTTAAGGTCTCCCCGGCCGGCCCATTGATCAGAATTTCAGATCATTCGAATTTTCTCCTTAATCCCTTTAATTATTTCCTTAACTATTCGATAGATAGATCCCATGATGAATGAAGGTATCTTTACTTGAAATCATGTCTTTTTGCAGATCTTGATAGAAGTATAGGGGGTAAATTGATGGAATTGAAAGTAGATATAGGGGCAGAAGTGAGTTTGAATAAGAATAGAGGGGGTAAAATGAAATTTTCAATGGAAATGAAGTAAGCAATCTGCAAGGCAAGTACTCCCCTCCTTATAAAGGCAGGCCGTCTCCTTCGATCATTCGATAGAATCGATAAATAACAAAATCGAACTTCCTTTCCCCCTCTCTCTCTCTCTCTCTCTCTCTCTCTCCAAGTTTGCTTCTGTGCTACTGCAGTCTCCGCAAATGGTACCTCTCTCTCTCTCTCTCTCTCTCTGGTTTATATGTATACGTATATACTGCAATATAATATATGCATGATTGTTAGTGTTGATAGAGTTTCTGAATCCATGCATCTCTTACAGAGATTAAACTGCTTCCGACAAGTTAAGGTGGTTTTCCGGCATCATATGACGACGTCGGAAAACTCTCTATAATGTCCAGACATAGATTAGGATTTTTTTATGTATGATACAAAATACAGATAATTAAGAATAATATATTCCCTGTCATGCCTAGCCTAAACTAAACAGAATATATATGTAACAAGAAAAAGTATGTAGAATATATATGTTTAATTGGATATTTGTAGTTAATTAAGCTAATTGCTGGCACTAATTAAGTTGGGATATACACGTACGCATAAAAAAAAAGGCAAGTTGCTGCTTTTAGTGCAAATGTAGCTACTTTTGCTTTTACTACAAGAGAAGAAGATATATCAAGTTTGAAAGTTCTGCATCTACACGCGGTACCGTAAAAGGTGCAATTAGATTATTAGATTCACTTCTTAATTTTAGGATTTGCCTTTGAATTTCATGATCGAGAGTCATTCTAGGATTATGAGTATTACAATTTAGAGTTAATCACATTTTAGTCCAAAAGTCTAAAAGTTTGAGTGATCATAAAATATAATTTTTCATCGTATAAAGAGTTTTACAACTTAGTAGTTAGACATAACTCAGAAAATGAAATAAGTATACTTTAAGATAAACTAAAAGAAATTAAAGCTTTTGTCATCAATAATAAACGATATACAACTTAACGTTGTCAAAAGCGGCCAGATTGCAATTAATGAAATTTGAATTGTCCAATTAGTTCTGAATTTTGATTGCTTTTTTGCGAATCATATGTTCTGTCTTTTGCTGCATTTCTCCGTTGCTTTTGGCTCATAATCACTTTCGCCGGGAAATAAGTGTGTGTTTATATATATATATATGTAGTCATGTTCACATGCTTTACTTTTTGCGTATGAGAAATTAAATTTAGTCAAGAAATTATATCACATTTCATTATTATATATTCATACATAATACAAGTTATTTAATTAAGTACCGTTTTTTGAATTATTGAATTTGATGTAAAAACTGAAAATCTCTTATGTAAACTTTGAATAATACTATTAAAATATTATGCTCTAGTCAGAAAATATACCTTAGGTTCTTAAATTTCGTACATCTTATATTAAACTAATATTGCAAAACTGGAGTATTAATTATATTAAAAAAAAAGGTCACTTTAATTCCTAAATTTAACTAATACTATTGCTTCGGCTGTAAGTGACGCATTAACTAAGTTGAGTAAAACAAATTAAGGAAAGTGCCTGTAAGTCGTTCCAAAGTTTATTAATTATTTAAACAATAATATATACGTAATTGTTTGGTTGAACCTGCTAAACTTTATTAATTATATATTTTTGTGTTGAGAAGTGCGCGGAATTTGACTTTTAAAAGTTTAAAACACATGGAAGTTCGTCGCTTAATCACATAGTACGATTAATTAACTCACTAATATGGGCCCATTTAATTTGGACAACCAACCAAGACACTTAATTAGGGGAATTTAAAACTATAACAAAATTATTTATTTGCGTCTTTCACACAGAACCTTGTATATAATCTTAGACTTAACCCTCTAAAAAGGGTATTTTAAATTTTTCGGGGGTATTATGTATAGAATTTATGTTTTGGGAATATTTGTATGATTTTAGTTTACCAGGAAATATGTGTAAGATTTTAATTTTGAATAATTTTTCGAATTTTTAATTAAAATTAAGAGGTGTTATGTAATTATCCTTTGTAGGGGTAGCTTCAACAAACTTTGTTTTTTTTCCTTTTGTTCTTTATGCAATGAGACATCACGTTCCGTACAATTTAGGAAACTAAAATCTCTTAAGTGTGATCAGGCTTGGTGCAATAATATTTAAAAAGTCGTTCTAGATCAATAAGTCATGCAAAACAAGTAGATTAAGCTTCTCAATCGAAGATATTTATGATTAAACTAGTCCTCACTTTAAGAAATATAACATTAAAATCAACAACTTCTTCATTGATTGTGATTTCCACGCTGAACTACAGTTAAATGTCGTGTATATTAATGATTTATTAATGTAAGTGTCACTTCAAGAAAGGGATAATTACGAAAAAACCTCCTGAGGTAGGTTTTTTTTCGAAAACACTGTAAAATCTTGAAACATTACGAATACACCCCTGACTCAACAATTGTCTGTTAGTATTAGGAGGATATTCATAATGTTTTGCAAACCTAGGTGTAATTTTCGTAATATTTCAAGATTTTAGGGTATTTTTTGTAAACGATGTAAACCTCATGGAGGTTTTCGTAACTGGCCCTTCAAGAAATAACAAACTTATTCGTACATTTCTTGAAAGTATATTTGGGCTCGACTATATGAATAAGCTGAGTTGAAATAAGTCTTGGTGAACATGCACAAATGAATCTTGTTATGTCGCAGATAACAGAAGGGGAGTTGAGCACAAAAGCTGTGCTAACTGCACCATTTTCTTTGGAAGGCGACGGATCAGATTCCAAATATCGAGCTCCAAGCATCGTCAAACGCATTCTAAGCCTTCTCAGTAATGTACGGCCAGGATCCGATCTCACCCGCCTACAGGCAAGTATATATAATTCTCATCTAACGTTGTACACAAAATCTCCAATTATGATTCTTATTCTAGTGTATACTTCTCGAAACAAATATATCCAGCTTCCACCGCATTTCAACATTCCAAAATCCCAGCTTCAATGCTATGGAGAATCAGTATATTGTAATAGCTCTGATTTGTTGCACAAGTGTGCCAACGAGGAAACTGCCCTAAAGCGATTTGTATCTGTTGTTGCGTGGAGCATATCGACGTTGCGCCCATTGGGTTTCGGTATGGCTCCATATAACCCTATTCTTGGAGAAACTCATCATGTTTCAAAGGGCACATTGAATGTTCTCTTAGAACAGGTACGTATATATGTGTATTTCTAGTAATGTTGTCGTCCACGTTTAAAAATTCTATCTGCAGCTGTCCTTATAAAATCATCGATGGTGGCCAGGTTTCGCATCATCCACCGGTAGCTGCACTTCAAGCCACAGACGAGAAAGAAAACATAGAAATGGTATGGTGTCAATATGCCATACCAAAGTTTTATGGTACATCCAACTTTGCTTATAAGCGTCAACTTTTGTTATTTATTCAGATTATAGTGACTTGAAGTTGTAAGCGTTGAAATTTGTCTAAAATTTTATCTGACAGGCACACACGTTGAAACCGAGGTGCGTGGTAAACGGCAATTAAAGCTCCTTGACAAGAATGAAACTTACTCAATGAACTCCCCAAAGCTCGTAATAAGATTCTTACCATTGGTTGGTGTTGATTGGTTGGGAAATGTGAGAATACAATGTGAAGAAACTGGATTTGAAGCAGAGTTATGTTACAGAGGCAATACTTTTTGGCCTCGACCATCAATACATAGGTCGATTAAAGGGAAGATCTTTCTGTCATCAACAGGAGGGACCATTTATGAGATCAATGGGCATTGGGATAGGTATTCCTTAACTCACTTCAACATGGATCTAGATAAAAAAAAAAAAAAAAAGAAAAAGTTAAATATTGTTTTTTCAATTTGGTTCTGTTGAATACGTAGAAATGTGACGGCGAAGGATGTCTCAACGGGAAACACGATTGTCATCTACGATGCAAGAGAAGCACTTTCAGGCTTAAAGACGCCCATTGTTAAGGAGCCAAAGGTAATTTTAGAGCAACTACATAGTAGAAATAAGTTACAAGGGAGGTATGTGTAACTTTAAAATTAGAAGGGGAGGTTTTCGTAATTACATTGCTTTTCTAAAATTTGACTGTTTTCTGTTCGGAATCTCACACTGAAACTAATTTTGTTTATTCAGGCGATTTTAGAGAGCGAGTCGGCTGTTGTATGGGGTGAAGTGAGCCGAGCTATTCTAGAAAAGAAATGGGAAAAAGCCAGAGAAGCTAAGACTCGACTCGAGGAAACTCAGAGAGAACTTGAAACTGAAAGAAAGTCGATAGAAGAAGATAAATGGACTCCTAAGTATTTCACATTATCTAATAACAAAGAAAGTGGATGGAATTGTATACCAATTAACAAGTTGGTTCCACCAGCTCCAATTATTGTTGTTAATGACTGACTAATAACTTGAGTGTCAAAACAAGATAATTATATTAATAATATGGGAAATTTACATCCACTACCTCCGAATTCTAAGTGCAAATACAAATTAGTCCTTCTTGTTTCAAAATTTACAAAAATCTCTCTTGAGGTTTTGTTATTCACGTAAAATTTGTGAAAATCGTGACTGAAGAGATTTTAACTGTCACCGATACAGATGAACTACAGGAGACAAAGATGCTTCCGGTGGTGTAAACAAATCCAAAAACCAAACATTTTACATGAACAATGAGACCTTATAGGTGTTTTTGTAATTTGTGAAACGAGATGGATTAATTTTTAATTACACCTATCTTGCAGATATTGGTCGATTGATATCTAACATTTGCAATTCTTTATAAGTTAGTGCTTTATGGAAAACTTCTTTTGGTTGGAGTGCTTAATTTCCGGCCAACTTCTAATTTCCTTGCAGTGTGAGGACTTAAATTGCAGGATGCATTTTACAAACTCAAAAAGTCAGAATACAAAATGCGAAAAAATAATAGTTACAGGGTAGAAATACAATTAAGCCTTAATCTCCCATAACTCATTTTTACCCATTTTAATAACTCATTTTTACCCATTTTACCCATTCTAATTGTCCTCACTCTAATTAGAGCCTTTTGTCAAGCGCGCATATGATAGTTTTTTTTTTTTTTAAATGCGTAAAATTCGAAATTTACATGCCAAAAAACTATTTAATTAACACTTCTATATAGAAAATTCGAACTATATCGTAGTTCAACAAACCAATTTTGTCAAATTACATTGATGACACTTCAATGACAACGACTCCTTAATATCCAATTAATTTAAGTGAGTTCAATTACAATTGAGTTTTCAGTTTTCACGATTTTATCCAAAAACTTTCGAGATACGTAGACGCTAGCAGCACACCACTCCTTGTTTTTTTCTGATCAATTGATCGACATTGCAATTTGCATGCAAACTTTAACAGCTTTTAAGATAATTGAGATTGTCCTCGACACTAAAGTTCTAACTGATTTAGTGGGATAAGATATTGCTAGATTCTTCAAGTACGATTTATGATCCAAAGTTTAACTTATGCATGGATCGAACAATTGGATTAGGATTATTGCCCTGATCAATTGGATCTTTATAGTATCCGAACTCGAAAAAAAAATCTGGAAATATTGAGGCTAGATCAGCATTTAATATTATGACTTGCGATGTGTCTCAGTCTCCGCTCATAAATGTTACTCGTATCAACTATCATTGCTTGGTATTGAATGTGGATTTATGCATTTCAACAACCAAAAATGATAGGATTCATTTTTGAAGGATACTCATTTGACTTTTTCTTGTAAATTATCAAAAGATTCTTCAAAATACAGATTAGTGTATGATGTATTCAAAAAAAAATTGTACTGTTTTTAATTTTTAATTACTAAAGATCGAATGCTAAAGGAAAATACTAACACTTTCTCATTGTTCAGATCAGATCGAGTTTTGTAAAGCCTTTTGCTACAAATATTGAAAAGTTCGGTTTTTGGGTAAGGCTCGAGTATCGAACGTTGACAAATGAACATGGAATTACTTGGTCAAAGAGGGTTGGCTGCGGTGTAGAACCTCTGACGCTCAAGTCAGTAAGCTTAGACTGAGGGGTATATATATAATGGTGCATAACACGAACTACGTACACGCTCCTAGATGCGCATTTAATGCATCGACCGTCGATTCTGAATGATTATCTTAACTGGTAAGGTGTTGTCAGTCGGGTACTGTTAAGCATTTAATGCTAGGCGGCTGACTGATTCGACTGCTTGGTATATGGGTTAAACCCGCTCGGGAACCGAGGCTCTAGGGGTTGGATCGACCGCTTGGATCGATATGCAATCCGATGGAACCATGAGATTTCCGATCGGAGATATAAATCGATCTCGGGGCCTAGATCTAGTCCTGGATGGACCGACATCGATCGCTAGGATGACGCCATGTGTCTGATCGAGATTACTTCTTATCAGATATGTAAAAGTTATTAATTATTAGCAAGGTAGTCTTAAAATTGAAATAGGATTAAATTAAAAATTCTTTATGTAAAGTTTCGAAATTGAATTCCTCCAAAAACGCTGAACTCATAGTCTTATCATAAAGCTTGCATGGATTAGTACGTAGAACATATATATTATCTTTCAGGAATAAAATATAATTATATATCCATTTGTTTGTATACTAATATAGAAAATTCTATTTTTGTGAGTTTCCTTTCTTTTTTCGTGAATATTAATAATGTGGCTTTCGCTTCAACTTTGCACAAACAACGTGGTACTCATTACCTAACTATATAAATGAACATTAATGTAATCCAAATTACTTTTGGTCGGCAGAGTAATAAGTTTTGCATTAAGTTATCATATATTTAAGAAGACTGATTGAGACAAATCTTATGGAATATTTTCTTATTTTGTATTATGTTTAGTCACATCCAAAACATGTAGAAAAATAATACTACTCTTCCTCATAGATAAAAATTCAACGTCCATATATGTCATGCGTGACGTTGTCCATTACTAATTGATGGATCGGGTCCGTTAATATGAAAATTGCTACAAATATATTATTATTATTATTATTATTATTATTTCTTGGTAGTTTTACAGTAGTGACGTGAAGGCAAGGCAAGGGATTTTGTCAAATCGACTGGCTCTGGCTGGTCGAACCTTTCCCAGTTCTTGAGTAAACCTTCCACACTTATAATTTGTTGGTCCCAGCATTTATTTTAAATTTAAATAGAAAACGAACCGTGCCAACCAACTAGTATAAATATAGAGATTATAATCTTACTAATTATATGGAGGTAAACTTAGAAGTGAGAATTCTAATTTTTCTGCATTGGGAAATTTAATTGATGATATACAGTCACTTTCTAGCTGCTTTGAGATTTTACGTCGTTATTATCTGGTTCGTTGTGACTCTAATAGAGTAATTCACGTTTTCGTAAAATGTAGCGCCCGTTATTGTGTGGCTTGTTCCACATCGGACAAACAAATGAAATGTAATTGGTTTATAAGTTAGAATTCAAGTGTAACCAATGGATATCCTTTTGGACAGTGGTTTAGGCTTAATTTCAAGTTGTACCACTACTCAGTGGATTCGAAACTTATACTCGAATCCAATGGGCCCGTGGGTCCGGGGGTGTGACAAAGTAGTATCAGAGCCAACCGTCAGTCGTGGGACTGCATGTTCCACGCACGTTAATGTCACCTCTAAAAGAGACTCCGCGTGTGTGGGGAGCCGTGATCCACATTCTCACTGGCGGGCGGTCATGGGCTATGTCACGCCACGACGAGGACGTCAGGGTGATTGTAGCGCCCCATATTGTGTGGCTTGTCCCACATCGGACAAACAAATGAAATGTAATTGGTTTATAAGTTAGAATTCAAGTGTAACTAATGGATATCCTTTTGGGCAGTGGTTTAGGCTCAATTTCAGGTTGCACTCAATGGGTTCGGTTCGAAACTTATACTCGCATCCAACGGGCCCACGAATCCGAGAACGTGACACAAAAAGTATAGCATCAAAAAAATGTATGGAGTGGCATAATGTGAATCAGGTGTACTCCATAATCTTAAGATCCTGACTCCATCATATAATATGTTCGATATTGGTCCATCATATTGCAATGATTATTCTATTTATACCATAATAAAACGTGTTGGTAATCATTATTAATTTATTATATTGTTGTGAAGAAATAAGAATAATAATGTTACTATTACGTACCTACAACCAATGTTAGCATTTTTCCATTAACAAAATATACATACAATATGGTATTATTAGCCAAAAAAAAAAATCGGTAAGAATTAGCCAAAAAACATATCAAAAACTAAACAGTTAGTAACGTTTTAATTAAGAACTAACATGTAATCAAAATCAACTAAGTGGAATTAATTAGACTATTCCATTAGCTAAGTTTCAGAAATTCATGAGTCGGCTTAGCTTGCCTAACCCTTAATAGAGGAGACACAAACTCGTTTGCTATTTATTTTTGGAGAATTACACTTTCATAATCTGAAGTTTGATATAATTATGTATATGTGCCATGGCGTTTGAAATATTACAGAAATATACCCTGATCTAGAACTAATTGTCATTAGATGATAGTAAAAATTCTTTACAGGTATAATAAAAATTCTTTTAACAGGGTATGTTTCTGTAATTTCTCAATACTCAGGATATATTTACGTATTTAGGCCAAATCTGAGGATACGTGAGTGTAAATTATCCCTTCATTTTTTAATGTTTCTACCTAAAAGAAATAACGAAAATAAGTAGGTAGAGGCTGCAGAGAAAGCCTTAAAAGGCCTCACCAAGTCCCAACTGATCATATGATAGCAGATACACACACGAGAGTACTCAAAAGTCTGGCTCTAAGTTATTACTTCAATCTCATCTAATGGTATTTTCTCTTCCATCTTTCTTTCTGGTGTATGATGATTGTCCCAATATGTCGCTTATATGCTAAAACACACTGTGGCTGCAGAAATTTATAGATATACAAGCCAAATAGTTAATATAACTGATCTTGAATGAATTTGTTAATATAATTACAAATTACAATTACAAAAGGACAAAAGTTAGAGGATCAACTTTACATTTTTGATGAAGAAACTGATGGAAGTACTTGATATGCATGCATGAATTAACATGATGCAGGCGACAATAGGAGAGTTGGGCGTAAAAGCTGTGATAACTGCACCATTATCTCTGGATGATGAAGAGTCGTCAGATTCCAAGTACAGAGCTCCCAACATTGTCCAACGCCTTCTAAGCCTTTTCACCAATATACGGCCTGGAGCTGATCTTACCCACTTTCAGGTGAGTTGTACTGTTTGCGCCTTTTACAATTCCACTATCGGACTTTGCAACCTTACACTTACCCCCCTGAGGGGGGTATATGTAAGGGTTCAATAGTTTTTTGGATTTTTAAACAAACCTCAGGGTGGGGTTGT
The DNA here is from genome assembly GCA_958496215.1 of Verbena officinalis. Classification (NCBI taxonomy): domain Eukaryota; kingdom Viridiplantae; phylum Streptophyta; class Magnoliopsida; order Lamiales; family Verbenaceae; genus Verbena; species Verbena officinalis. The sequence goes on along the minus strand of OY292390.1, from coordinate 28,156,460 downwards.
GTAATTATATATCCCTTAATTAATCTTGCCCCGAATGTTTTGGAATTGTTAATCTTACCGTAGCTAGTTTTATTTTCCTGCAGCTTCCACCACAGTTGAACCTTCCAAAGTCGCAGCTTCAGACGTGGGGAGAATCATTGTACTGTGTTAACTATGATATGCTGGGCAGGTGTGGTAATGAGGGAACACCTCTTAACCGTTTCGTATCTGTTGTTGCGTGGAGCATATCGACTCTGCGCCCCTTGGTATTTGGCGTGGCTCCCTACAACCCTATTCTTGGAGAGACTCACCATGTTTCAAGAGCCACACTCAATGTTATACTGGAGCAGGTTTCACATCACCCACCGGTCACTGCACTTCAAGCAACCGATGAGAAACAAAATATTGAACTGACGTTGTCTCTGTGTCCTGTACCGAAGTTCTATGGTAATTAATCTCTCTCCCATCAGAATTTTTAATTAATTAATTGTAATTCTTAAAATTTAATTTCATGTGACAACTAGGCACACACATTGAAGTGGACTTGCAGGGGAAGCAGCAAATAAAGCTCCTCAACAAGAATGAAACTTACACAATCGGTTTTCCAAAGGTTATCATAAGATTCTTACCAGTGCCTGGGATTCATTATTTCGGAAATGTGGGAATCCAATGTCAAGAAACTGGGTTTGAAGCAGAGTTATGCTACAAAGGCAACTCCATTTTCGCCCGATCTTCAACACTCAGATCAGTTAAAGGCAAGATCCTTAAGTCATGCACAAAAGAGATCATTTATGAGATAAATGGGCAATGGGATAGGTAAATAGTATACTATACTATTCTCAACTTTCATTTCGACATGGATTTTGGGAAAAAATTAAAAGATAATTCTCTCTCGTTTTAATACTTTCTTCTTCATATTTGTTTGAATATAATGCAGAAGTGTGACGGCAAAGAATGTGTCCACAGGCGAAACAACGGTCATATACAATGGGAAAGAAGCAATTTCTAGATTAAAGACTCCCATTCTTAAGGATCCAAAGGTACACATTCTTTATTCCTCGAGCTATTTTTCATATGATTCCCTATGTATTTGTAAGGCTTGAAGGTCTTGATGGTGTTTCGGATTCTTTAGCCAAACTTAGGGGGTTCTATGTAATTGACCCTATATATAATCTCTCTTATTGAAGTTAATAATATTGTTGATTCAGGCAGTTTTGGAGAGTGAATCAGTTGTTGTATGGGGTGAGGTGAGCCGAGCCATCCTACAAAAGAGCTGGGACAAAGCTAAACAAGCCAAGAACTTAATTGAGGAAAAGCAGAGAGAAAGAAGGTCTCTAAAACAAGATCATGATTGGGCTCCCAAGTATTTCACAGTATCTCATAGCAAGGAAAATGGGTGGAGCTGTATACCAATTAACAAATTAGTTCCACCAGCTCCTATTGTTGTCAATCACTGATAACTTCTCTCAAATCTAAGTGTACATCACATAAGTGAAAGCTCATAATGACATATAAGCTTTGTCATAAAAGTTGTCACCACATCTACATAAAAAGTTTATCATTTGAACTTTGAATTGTATTAGAATTGGGTATACTTATTACCTCCTAATTTCAAATGTTATTACTTGGCCTTGTGTTGCAGCTTACATCAGTTAAACTTCTTTCTCTGGACAAAAGTGTCACAAAAAAAAAAACTTTATGCTGTTGGCAGTACGTGTCATCCTCATGTGAATTTGAAAGGGACGAAGGGGTCTTTGTGTAATTTTGATATGTATTCTCTTTAGCTTTGGCTTCAGTAAAGTAAAGGGTGCCCTTGAGAAGTGTGTTGCTGAAAGACAAGAAACAGTTTGTCAGGAAATAGACTCTAGATCCAAGAAAATAAATACTCAAGGTCCGTCCGTTTAGTAATTTAACTGTAAGTTCATTTAAGACAAACCAAGATCACTATTTTATGTTTTCATCTAACTGTGCTGTTTAGCTACAAAATAGTAACAATATTAGCTCCCAGCCTCCCCCAAGTACAGAAAAAACATGTAAAGTACATATGATTTCATGATTTTACTGGTAATAATAACAGAAGAATATTGTATGCTACAATTCAATTTTGAGAACACTCTAGTTTTTTTCACCTTGGTTAATAATGCAGACTGACATATATAATAAACTTTGTCAAATATCCCGCACCGAAAAATCCAAAATGTAGTGTTCAATATATAGTGCTTTAACAACCCTCACCTAATAAACAAATTTTTGGAGCGAGTTAGGCCATCAAAGGTATAAAAGGAGTTCCATTTAGGAAGCTGCAAATCAAGTAATTATTTATGCACATAGAATCATTCTGAACTGCTAATATTGTTGTTTTAGGCAATGTTAGAGACTGGGTTCATGTTTAAGCTCATTCAACTATACTCGTTTTGACTCGAATTTACGAGTAAACATGGATTTGAGATCGAAGTTTATAAATATTTTTATACTCCAAAATTTTCTAAAAGCTCATGTTCGAATTTGGCTCGAGCTAGAGAATTAATAAATAATTTGTAATTACCACATATAAAATCTATATGTATAATTAAAATATAGAAGCTCGCGAGCCGGCTCGCAAAATGACTAACGAGAATGGTTAGGCTTGAGTTCGGCTCGAAATTTTTATAGACTCGTTTTGAGCTTGAATACTTCGAACTCCAGCTTCAATCTTTGTTAATTCGACTTATCAGACTTGCGAACAGACTCTATTCGTTTGCATCCCTAGACAAAACCATGGAAGCTAAGAATTGCGTTGAGGTAAGGTGGAGAAACAAGTCTAGCCAGCAAGAGAATTGGGCACACTTAACAACTTAGTGGCAATTTATATTCTGTCATAAATCATAATTCATAATGACAATTTTTCTTTTCACTAGCTTAGTAACTTGTCATTTTTGGAGTGCCACAAATTGTAATTAGCGACAACTTAACACAAATAGTGAAAACTTTTAAACCATTTAGTGACAATACAAAAAAAATTGTAACAAGTGAGTAGTGACAATATAAAAGTTGCTAATATTTGTCAATAAAAGGTGCCAATACAAAAAACTATTGTCACAAAAATAGATGTAACTAGTGACTATATAAAAGGTGCAAAATAACAATAACTATCCTACCAATCCAACCTGTTCTCTACTCCAAAAAAAGAAACTATTCTGCAGTATCAACCTTGACAAAGTCCTGCAAATCTGATTCACTTCCCCTAATTGAAGGATTTCTCACTTATTGTAGCCAAAGTTGGCTTCCCAGATCTCAATTTTGCAGACCCTAATGTTAATTTATTTCCATCGTCTGTTTTATTAGAGCTCCTGTCTGGAAAATACCTGTTAAGACTCATGGCAGGTGATGAAGCATTTTGCTTTTCTGGTTTGGATTTCGAACGGCTCTTTTGAGCCACAGAAGCCAGCTTCCTGGCCAACGGAGCCAAGTCGACAGACGACATATTAGAGTCGAAAAGTGAATGTGGCAGCATGAAATAAACACCACCTGGCTCCAAAACGGCTTCTGATTTCAGCGGCGATGAGCCAGCAGAAGCCAGAAGCTGAGCTTGAGTGAACAAGAAATGCTTGGCTGGCTTTCCTGTCACTGCACCAACTGTGAGGGGATAATCTAACAATTCGATATAACCATTCAAATGTACGATTCTGATTATGTTTTTGAATCTCGATGATGAGGATCACAATCTTTTGCAAGAGAAACTGCATCCCATTTCTCTCTCTAGCTCCCTCTTGAATGCAAATTACTGATTTGAGCAAAGAAATTTGCTTTGTGTACTATTATATAAATATGGAAAAAAACATGAAGAACCCAAATGTTATGTTCATTTTTTCTCCTTGGATATATGCGGATAGCCGCTGGCCTGGCCAGCAACAACGAAAAGTCTTTGAAAGAGTAGTTTAATTTACACTTTAGACTCGGTTCATTCGGAGCCAAAGTTCGATCACCAACCAGTATCTATTGCAAATTTGCAATGATACTTAATTGCTTTGTAATATCATTTAGTGGATGTATTACAATTAATTCCTATTGAATTCATCTCTTATATAAATTTAAATTTTACATTAATTTCAAGTTTAATGTATATTTAATATAACAGGACATTAAGTATCAGGTTTTTGTACTAGCAAGTGACCTAGCGGTTTGATATTATACTAACTTAACCAGATATCTCGAATTTAAAAGAGAGTTTTACAATTTAGTAATTCGTCCCAGCTCGTTTCAGGTTAATATCTCGAAATCAAGAGAGAGTTTTACAATTCGATAATGCGTCGCGGCTCGTTTCTATGTAAATAGACTTCTGAAAGAAAGAAATAATATCAGGTTTTTGCCTATTTAAAATGGGAGTAAACTTGGAGAAAACAAGTTGGTCAAGCACTTTAAGTCTTTAACCAATTTACTTATACAACACACAATTTGTAAACTAAATTATAGACTTAACGATATTTCTTTTTTCTTTTTTTGGTTTCCAGTTTCCACGAGTTCCACTCCATTGGCCGACAATCCAGATTCAGAAACAGCAGAGGCGAAATAGGGCTGCAACAATCCAGTCCATTTCCTCAGACCAACTAATCATAGGTGAAAAAAGAAAAGGACTAATTACAAGAAAATAAAAACCAAATTAAAAGAAATTACTGAAAAATATTGTCACAGAACAAACTGAGAGAAATATTTCCAGTAACCAGAGTGTAATTCAATAAGCTCAGAAACGTAAACTCAATGTTAAAGATAACCAATAATGAGTTATTCCACACAGAACATTGAAGGTATCAAATATGTAACAAGGAGGTATTTCTTCAACCTATAATGCAGTTTCTTCCTTTTGGGAAACACTACTAAAATGAAAAAACAAAAAAAAATAGAAAACTTGGAGACAAAAAAATCTAACAAAACAATTAAAGAAAAGACTTTTAACTGCCAAGATGATATTTGCAACTTTATAATCCAACTTCTACAAAGGGTCAGCCATAGAATGCTGCTCTAAGTCCCCAGAATATATTTTTGTCCCAAGATTAGAATGTAACATAAATAGGCCCAAAATGGAGGCAAAAATTAAACATCAAATCATTATCCCCAAGATGCGGCCATTTCTTCACCTTCAGCTTCGTTCCAACATCACCTTCACTCTCTGCCGGTTGCCCATGCACTTAAAAAAAAGAAGTCATTTTGGGGTGCGCTTTACAAAAGCAGAAAGTTACTCAAGAAATGGAGACCAGAGGGGATAATAGGTAGGTAGAATGCAACACTTGAATCGACCAAAAAAATCAGTACTGAAGGCATCATCCAACTCAAATGGATGTATAATTGGGGAAAATTTGTATTAAATTATCGAGGGTTTCAGGTAAAAATTTCCTTCCAAACAAATAACACGGCCGTTGATTCCCGTTCCACAAGCATGGTGTAATCTGGACTTCTTTCTGCAATAAGAAAGAATAATTTTAATCATAATCGTGAACACATAGCCCCCTATCCAAGTACAGCATGAAAGAAACTAACCTTTACATCACTTGTAACATGCACACTGTGTGTAATAGACTGAGACAACAGTTGAAAAGAATTGTGTTAGTTCATAGTCTTTAGTCAGTTCAGACACAATTTAAGATGTATGATAAATTATAATACGAGTAGTAGAATCCAGTTTAAGAAAAATCCAAGAAAAAAGTAACCCAGGGGAAAAGAGCTCGGAATTTCGGAAGGTTAAAATAGAATTTGGAAATCAGATGAAAAATATTAAATGAAATAAGAGAAAAGGCTTAGGAAGAGGAAAGTCATACTGTAATATTTCTCATCAAATCAATAGACACATCCTGTGCTCTATATGATCTTGGATGCCACTTCCCTTCAGACCAATCAACATGTGTTACTGACCAGTTGGCAATCCCAGATGGATCAAGCATCTGCAATGGTGATGTAAAACTATGCTCAATAGAAAAATCAAATATATTAAAAGAAATGAGGGAGGAAGACATCTTAGCAAAACCCAAAAACAGTAAATAGAGTGGTTCTCACATAGAAAAAAGTGGGCAAATAGTGTTCATCGGAGTAGCAGTTGCGTCCCTTTTCCATGCCTGGCTGTTCAATAAAAGGAAACAATGGGAATAGTCACTCAGTAAAATGTGCTAGTACGTGTCAATTGTCAAAATATAGAGCAACAATGAAAAAAAGAAAGTAGTAAATAAAAATTGAAGTTGGGTAACAAATTAGATGTAAGAAGGCCATAAAAGAAGAAAGAAAACACAAAATTCTCAACCAAATCAGAGGCTATCGGCTGTAACTTATCTGTTTTTGCAAATAAATATAGAACGGCAATTACGGTACATCAGAGAGATTTCAAGCAAGATATCAAAGGTTTGTTACTTGATATATCCGGGTCTAAAATTAATTTCACGTCGTCGCTTAAAGCAGAAAAATATGCTTTATTTGTCAAGTCTTCCGCATGTTAAAACGGTTTCCATATTTAGCTCAAATAATGAAACAGTTCATGAAGGATTTCAGATACATTCCCATCAGTAGTGAGAAACTGAGAATAGTTTGTAACCCTCAAGCTTACCAAATTGTATACTATGGACTATGGTTTACTTAGGTCACTGTGAATAAAAGTGGGTTTTTTAAGCAAAGCTACAAGTTGTGTTGGTCACAGAAATGAGGAAGTACACAAATAAATACCTTGAGAAATTTCGATGGAGTATAATATTAAGTATCTCGTACACGGTGTTAAATCAATATTATCATCAAATAAGATCATAGATACGTTCGATTAAGGAAAGCAAGATTACCCTGCAATGATCCCTGAATTTTGTGTAGTACAGACTATCAGCCATGACTATGACCGCATGTTGCCGCTTCATTGTGAACCACTGTATCGTTTCAAAAAATATGTATAACAAGTAAGCAAATCAAGGATGTTATAATTAAGCATGCAGCAATTAGATAATATGCACCCCGATTCGGAATCAATCCTGATTCCTTAGACCTTACGTGTTTAGTGTTGGTTTAGAAATTAAAATTCAAGGAAGTTTGAGCGACCTCCTTCTGGCTCCCAGAAAAGTTGAATGAACAAAATAAGATTTTTGATTGAATAAAAAAAGAACTGTTTGCTCCCTTTGTTATGCTCTTTTAACTTAATAACAAGAAGTAGGTAGCAGTCATAAATCTTTCTTCAACATCATGTTGTAAAAACATAAAAAACATACCTGAGCACCCTTCCGGAAGTCTTTCTTCTCGACTTCAGGTAACATATATTCAATGTATCTGCCACTTCCATGTGGACCTGGGTCCTCAAAGCTGCATAGAACAAGATTAGAGCTCACCTATCAGATTTATCTTTAACCAAAGGTGACATTAATTACCAATTGCTATTATATCAATAAAATACAAACTTAAATTTTAAGGCCATCTGCAGCTATATATCTTCTATACAAATGAAGTGAAGAGTGGCAACAGATCAAATTGCAGATAGATTTGAAGCAAGGTGCTCACAGTTTGACCATTGCTCTGTGATATGTCTAGGTCAATGATAAAATTACATCAAATCTTAGTGCAGAATAATCAGCTTTTTTTTAGTTCTTTCACATCTAAAGGGGCTTCAACTTTAGCTCAAATAAAGATATACTTCATCAAGATCTTTCGGGATACACATCCGTTTTAGTGAAATAGCTGGTATTCCTTTGAGCCCACCATATTATACGGTTCACTTTGGTCATGTGAGTAAAGGTAGATTGAGATGCTGAAAAGAGGATTTACAAAAGTAATAGACGAATTTCATAAAGCGAAATAAGGCCAACAATAACAACTCTTCGAATCAAAGTACCATTGGAGACAATAATAAATTTCCCTAAGGTTTGCTCTAATACAAAAAGAACGCCCATCCACTCCAAAAAAAAGTGAATATTGAAAATTTTGAAAAGAAAAAAAAAGTTATCGTAATATGATAATAAACGTTTAAGGAAGTTCAGCGTAAACCTTAATATGGTTTACCTGTGTATCTAAACCAAACCATCAGGGAAGTTTTGCAATTACAAAATTTGTGAATGTAATTTGAGAAACTTAGGGGTCTAGTGTATTTACCCCAAAATTAAAATTAGAAAACCCACCAGAGAAAAAGTGTCAATCCAATTACAGTAAACTTACCAATCTACAAAGCTAACATTTGTGTACATGAGATAGTTGTACACAAAATCAAAATCACGAAGGGGTATGCAGCTGCAGTCCAAGAGAAAAGCCAAGTTAGTATCTGAGTAGGATTTAAATTCCCGAAATAAGGGGAAAGCAAAGTTTGACAAGGAATGTTTCATAGCAACCTGTCAGAAAGTAATACAAAGTGTTGGTTTTCTGGATCTTTGAGTGCATGAGCTAAGAGCCTCCTTTCCGCATCAACCATTGAAATTTTCCCCCAAACTACCTGCAATTGATAAACACTAATGAAATGTTCAGCTAATGATAGATTCTTGGTTCTAAAGATGGTTATTTGTTGCATTTTCGACTTTTCTCTTAGTTCCGAAAAACAGGTCATAAAAGACAATAAAAAAGCAAATATTTATCTGTACAGCAAGGCTTCCTTAGTGTTAAGAGCCTCTAATTCTTTTAACCAAATAAAGAGCAATAATTAGGTTATGAAAGTAAATCACTTGGTAGTTGGTATTTTGGTTCACATAACCATTAGGTTATAGTTATTACTGCTCACTTACAATGAATAAGAACAAGTAATGAAGCCGTCAAAAGGAAAAAAAGAAACGAGTGACAAACCTTTTCACTACGAATTTCCCGATTGATGAAATAACGGCTAAAATGTACAGGTTTATCCTTGGATGCATGCACATACACAGAGAATCTACCTTCATGGCCCTGCACATCGAGGGGAGATTTGAGAAAAATTATTTCAAAGTGAATAACAATATCAAACCATCGTGTTTGGGAAAATGCAAGCTGTTACAACTATTTTGAAATTCTCCAGAAAAACAACCCAAGGGGAGCTCATGTGCGAACCAAAAGATATGAAAAAAATTCATAATAACATTGTAATTTCTACAAAAAGCACTCTATTTGCACCAGGAGTTCAATTTATCGATTCTGAAAATTCAATGAGTTATAACTGAAATTCAACTGGGATTTCAGAGATAACGGGAACTTAAGTACCTGGAAGAATTTATCCCACAGCTTTTCAAATGGTAACGCACCAGGTGTCAGAAATAGGAAAGCTATCTTGGGAGTCTTTGATATACTAGGAGACATATTCAAAATGTCTCTAATTACAACACGAGAAGCAAGTTCATCATCTGTCAATTCTCTAGCAGGTGCAGGCGGGAGCCAATTTTGTAATGCTTTACAACCATGAGATGAGAATACATAACATGCTGCAGAATTCTGAGGTGGATAAACATAAGCACAAACTAAGAAAAAGCTAACTAAAGAAACCAACACGATAATCCATGTTGGCTTCTTTAATTGACCGCGATGGCGAGGCCCTGGCAATATTTGCACGTCTTTCATGCCAATACGCCATGCCGGAGCTGACTTCATCTAGAAATGACAGATCACGGGCTCCCTCAAATATCTTGTATCCACTTTGACCGTTCACCAGAAAGTGCAGAATGAACAGGAGCAACCCTATCCTATCCGCCTAAACCAGACCATTAAATACTGGATCCAGAGAGAATCTGAACCTGCGGAGCATATATGTGTATAAATTTATATTCAGCAACATTTAAATCAAGAATTTCAATAAATCCAATGTGAGTTTGAAGAGAGCCTCAATCTACAGAGACATCTAAATTGAAGTCAGAGGAAACGAAATCTTATGGTGACAGCTTAATGAAAATTTTACTTAAAAGCAGCAGAAATATGTAGCAAGTATCAATCAAGAAGGTTCTGATAACACAAAGAATTGCAAAATTTACAGATGCAACACGTCATTAAAGCTCAAATCTGTTCTGAGGTATGAAAACTCCTATCTCTAAATAAATAACGGAAGAAACTTATTCAGCTTTTTCATAACATTCAAGTCACCAAGATCAGAATTAATAATAAAACAATCATCCAAAACATATTGCGATCCAACTATGCAATAGCTAAAAGAACTTACAGAAGATGTAAAAAGAATTCTGGTTATTAAAGTAGATGTAAATTATTACATCGCCATGAAGCAAAGGAAATGAAAAAAATAGTAAATTAACAAAGGGAATACGGGATACTACTTCATATGAATACCCAAACTCTAGATCCATTGTCAAGACATTAGAACAAGAGAGAACCAAATTGGGGCCAATCGAAATCAAATCAAAGAGTACATGACACGAACTTGCTAGATTCAAATCTCCTAACGCCCCCACCCACAAATTCATGAAAAGGAACAAGTCAAAAGACCAAGGGGGAAAAAACAGCATGGCAACCAAAAAGTCAAACCGAACTGAATCTTCCTGAAATCCAGAATTTGCAAACTTCACGGAATCACATACTACTCAGATGTCAAGCGATATCTTCGCATTCAGTTCGAACACACACGAGAAGGCTACGATATACGCACAGTCAAATACAAAATAATGTGGGCACAATAGATGCATTAAATGAACCCTCTCCCCTCCACTCCCACCAAATGAACTAAACTCAAAAATAAAAATACCAACTAAATTAGAAACGATAAGTACTTAAACCCATGCATCGGTAGCTCATCCTGACGGCGGAATTAACGAAACATACCTGATTGATTGGACAGTAGAGAGAGCTGGAAAAAAGAGATCGGAGGAGTTGAATCTCGAAGCAGAAGGATCTATACGTATGTATACATACGCCTGTGTATATAATTATAGTATACGAGTGTGAGATCTAGGGCACGTCAAATAATTGAACCAATCAGAGAGAGTGTATGTATATGCTGAGACCGATTGCTATTTCTATATTTAAATCTGGGAAATCGGCATAAATCGCAAGAATACAGATTGATACATATAATATAGGAGCCGATTTCGCAGATGGATTTGGAGGATTCGAAGCTCTGTGTGTGTGGGCAGTGTGTGTTTTTGGGGGGGGAGAGGAGGACTTCGTTTTTGTATATGGCTTTTTGATGTGTTTTGTATTTTGGGGAGAAGATTAAAGAGTTGAACGTTATATGGCTCCGCCTCCGTCCAAGTACAAAAACATTACAGCCGGCTAAGCTTTTTACAGATTTATTTTTTCTTTTGTCGATGTACCGGACACGCGCAGGGTTAACGCGTGGGAGAAAGAAAAGACAGGTCAGAAGTGTTTCATTTTTTTTACTATTTTTTAGTTTTCTAACTATATTCTCCATCTTTTTCTTTTTTAAGTTCTATATGAATCCATTTCGATAAATTAAGGGTAAAATTTTCTCTATCAAAACAGATGTATTTTTAAGGAGATTCGAATTTGAAATCTCTGATAGAGCTAGAATAGCACCGAATAATTAAGTTATGTCACTTTTTTTCTCTCTATCTTTTTTGTACCACGAAAGAAAAAATAACTTCATAGAATATTGACGAAGGAGAAAAACAAGAAAAACCTGAAGAAATAGGCCAAAAAATAATATATCAATCATTACTTTATTTTTCAGTATGTAATTCTACTTTTTATTTCGATTTTGAATTACGGGATTTGTCTTACTTGCGATTGAGTGTAAATGTATCAAACAATTATCTATTTATATCCATATATATTGATGAAGTAGCCAAATTTGACTAGATTTCATATTATCAAAATTAGGTGATCTATATCTAGCTAGCAAATTCCAAAAACAACCCAGATTTTATTGTGGTTTAATGAAAAAAAAGACAGGTTGCACTTGTTATAACTCCTCATGATTCCTGTAGGTTCTAAGAACTATTTTGAAAGGCAATAAATTGTAATAAGTGCATACACATTATATCCAATTTAATCACCAACTTTAATTAGAGATTTATTGTACTGATATGATTAAGCAGCTACTTTTGGCTTTGCCTATCTATTATATCTAATGTATACTATGTCTATGCAAGCAATCAAAGCGACGAGTAGTAGTAAATACCAACTTCTTTCTGAGTGAGTAACCTAAAAACCAGATCTAATACCGCCTATTAATCAATTAAAATTGACTGTAGGAATTTCAAGTTTATGTGTTTATGATGTGAGGATTTTTTTTTTTTTCTTTCCCATCCGATGTTTTCTGATTTGGATACTGTAAAGGCCTAAATGGGAGCAATCCTTCTAATTCAGCTTAATGGATTTAGTGTCTTGTTCCACTAGATCAACTGAACTTTCGTGATATAAAGATATATATGATTAGTTCTAAAAGAAATTATTGAAGTGTTGGCGTACCTTAAAATTAATGATGTTGAATTTTTCTTAAAATTACTAATCACTGTTGCCGACAGTGGATGCTATGATCTAGAAAAAAAATTAAAATCCAATATTTGTTGTATATCAAGATAACATGTATTGTATTAACTGGGGCAAGCAGCAACAGGAGGCCTTGTTCGAGATGATAATGGGCAGTGGCAATGGAGTTTTTCGCTAAAGCTGGGCGGAACCTACATACTAAAGGCCTAACTTATGGGACTTCAAGAAGGTCTTATGCAGGCGTGGGAAAAACGTCAGCAACGGGCCGAGGTCAAATGTGGCTCGGAAATTGTGGTCAATCTTGTGGAGAAAATTAATGTGTAGGACCATCCTCTTGAACACGTCATTCTTGATTACCGAAGACGTTTCCATATGCCTTGGAAGATCAAATTTGGGCATATCAAACGGAAGCGGAAGATGGCAGGGGATAAACTTGCACACTTGGGGCATAACACCAATGACAGGATTTGTATTTGGGATGAACCTCCAGCGGAACTTAATGTAATTTAATTTGTTACCTTTTTAGAGTTTCGTTCTTTGTTTTACCAAAAAAAGAAAAAGTATTTTATTAACTTTTTCCAAATTTCAAATTTATATATATTAAAATTATGCAAAGAGAATGCATGTATGTCTATTTTGGATATGTCGCCTATTACTAATTAGATTTACATGCATCTTGGTTATTTTTTTTCTTTTTTTAAATAGGATCATCAACACCAAATTGTTCAAAATTCAAACTATCCGTATTGCAAAGTTGATGAAACGAGCTTGAAATTAAATTGGCTTAATTTGTACAACATACTTCGTACACATAATGCGCGCGGTTCACATTTAAGGTTTCTACTCACAAAATTCCTATCACAAAAACAAAAAAAAAACAAATATGAAAGTGAGTTTACTTCTTGAAGATTGGAAATGCGCTATTTAATTTTGCTTCTTTGGGATAAAAATTGTAGGATTTTATGCACGTATATGAAGAAATTAATATTGCTATTTCTTATGTCAATATATATTATATTAATATGTAATTTTAGATTTTCTTTATTAAGTAATCCCTTATCGAACTTAATTTCAGTACTGGATATTCGTACTTTAGAAATTTATAATTTTAATAAATATAATGATTGAATTATACCCAATAGTACTCCCATCAAAACAAATTAAAATACATACATATATAATTTTGGTAGATATTAAATACCGTTACCAGTTTGGTAAAATTAAAACGTAGGTCCAAAGTGGGTGATGTGTGCCCCCCAACCACTTGGTGGATTTGGCCTTTGCGTAGAGCCAGCCAGCCATATGGTACTACAACTACAATAATTGGAATTGGGAAATGCCAACAACTTGCTTGTACAAATAGACTTGGAAGTTGGAATCTTTCAAAAGACGTAGGTGTTTTTGCTCAACTCCTTCACATGTTTTCGAGTGTGGCTTAAGCCCTCATGCATTGTGGTATATAACAATTTTTATAGTATACAACCTTATGTAAGGTATGTTGTCGGTTACACCCTCAATTTTCGTAAGAATTATCTTGCAACCTCAGATCAAAATTCCTTACTTGAAAATGGCCTAAGGATGCCAACGACAATTCTGAAAAAAATTGGGGTTATAATCGATAATATACTAAGCATGAGGTTGTACAAGTGTGAAAATTATCATAGTTCGGGTTACAAATTATAATTTATCCAATTCATTATATTAAATTTCGGGCAAAACAAGTAGTAATATTATTATTATTAATTTTTTTTTGTCATTCGTATTCATTTACATTCTTTTTAAGTTGAGGGCTTGAATTTACAAAGAAAACACATAGGAGTGGCGACTTTCAACCAACGCGAAAAACAATAAAACACGATATGATTCAACATGATATTGTTGAGATTGAGTTAGAAGTTATTGTGTTGGATTGGTAAATAGATTGATACAATAAAAAACACGAAAAATAGTAAATTTTAAGTGGATTGTGAGTTACATGATTAGTGAACTTTTGATAGTAATAGTGTTATTTTAATGATTTTTTTATAGTTATAATTATGCTAAGTGTCTTTCAATTGGTGTATTTTGATCAAGTAGCCTTGTTTTATGGTTTCTGAATAAGTTTACTAACTTAATGATGACTTTTCTTTTGCAAATAATTTCACTAGTGGATTGGTTGGGTTCCAATTTGTTTAGATTTAACACGACCAACTAAGAACCTAGTGAATCAAATCCAATTTACTTGATTACATACCCTATGGAATACACAAACGTAAATATGACAATACGGACACGAAATGATATTGATACGACGCTACAGATTTTTTTTCAATACTTTATATTAGAAAAATATCAGATACGACAATATAAATTTTTTTCAATATTTTGTATCACAGAAGTGTCGTATACTTACGAATATGAAATATGATAAATATAATTTTAAAAAGTATCTATAACCTGCTCTAAAAACAAGTGATTGGTAGAAAAGAAGAAAAAAATAGATAAAATAGTGGGGAAAAGTGCAAAATCGGCTTGGCAGAAAAATTCCAATATTGGGCATCCACGCCCCAGGAAAAACGGAACAATTCAATTCAATCGCGTGCATTTCCTAAAAATAAACGCGCGTGGCTGCACGCTTACATGGTATATACGGTTTCTAACTTAAGTTGTAACCTATCATTGACCTCCTCCTCTCCAATCCCATTAAAAAAAGACTTTAATGGCCCCCCATTATCAGAGCGCGTGGATCTTAGTGACCCTTCCGCTTCCAGGGAGTAATGTATTATTATTATATTTATCAATAAAAAAGTTGACCCATCTGGTCAATGCCCTTGTTTATTTTTCATAAATTTCAATCTTCTCATCTAGTGTGGTGTCTTAAACCGTTCTTTACCAAGTAAAAATTAATATTTCCTCCCTCCACTCCACAAAGAATTTTATTTATGGTTGAGAGCTTCTTCTTCTTTTTTATTTTTTTAATTTATTACCATTTACCTCTATTAAACAATATTTGTTAAAAAGGCTACTTAAATTATCATTGCATCCCTAGTTTGATGTTTGAAAATTCTCTTAAATTCATGCCACATCGAATAATCAAAGATATGAAGCTCAATATATAATGGCTTGGCAAACCTCCGATCTTGAGCTAGTTTTTGGGGGTCGAGTTAGGTCTAGTCCATTAATTCAACATAGTATCAGAGCGGGTTCGGTTCTCGGTCTATCTCTCCACCCCTGTCTCTCTTCGCAGATGTTCATTCTAAACTTAAAATAATAAAAAATGTGGAGTTTAATATATAATAGTTTGACAAACCTTCCATCTTGAACTAGGTTTTGGGGTTTAGTTAGATCAAGATCCATTAATTCAATACTCTAGTCTAAACTTAGTTCGATCGAACTAGTGTCATATGATTGACCCATCCCTCTCTCTCTCTTCGCAGATGTTCATTATAAACTTAAAATAATAAAAAATATGAAGTTTAATATATAATAGTTTGACAAATCTCCCATCTTGAACTAGATTTTGGAGTTTAGTTAGACCAAAATCCATTAATTCAATACTTTAGTCTAAACTTAGTTCGATCGAATGAGTGTCATATGATTGACGAGTATTTTATTGGTACAAATTTTAGAAAAAGTAATCAATTTTAGACAAAGATAAATCTGATTGACTTGTTTTGGCATTTCTTTTATTTTAAGTATAATTTAATTAGAATTTCTTTTTCTTATTATATTATATATATATATGATATATCTAGTCAAAAATATTAATAATCGTTCTTAAAAATAATACACTATCTTCAATTCTCGTGAAATATTTATTTTGTTTGTCACCATTATGTAAGGAGATTACTTTTGTTGTTTTTATTACTACCTTGCTGTTTGTTGCACTTTCATTTCCATGTCAAAATACTAAATACTCTTTCTGATTATAAATTGATTTTTTTTTAAAGATGTTCTATACTTCTATGTCACTCTTTTAATTGATTATCAATTATATTTATTTTGTTAAATACAGCATTAATCAAGCTAAAACGAATCAATCATTGTTTAATTTTCAGTTTAGTTTACTCTACTTTTAATCTTCTTAAATCCACTTCTAGTGGTGAAGTGCTTTTTGGAAGCTAAAAGGTAAAAGAGCAGATAAAAGCCGGAAACTCCCAAGTCCTAATCGGATATAAATGACTTCTCTTTTTTTGGCTAATTTTCTGTACCAGTTTTTATCCTCTTTAAAAAAATAATAATAATAAAAAGGGATAATCACATTAAACCCCCTCACTTTTTCCAAAATTTGAACTTTTCTCTCTAACGTTTCTTTTTTCGCAAAGCACCCTCCAACCCTTGCCATTTGTATCACTTTGCCCCCTACGACTAACTGCCGTCTGTTTTTCCGTCAAACGTTTCCGAAAGTGATTACACTTTGCCCCCTAATGTTTTCCACGGTCCCAAAGCAAATAATTTTACTAAATTTACATATTACAAAATTAATTAGGAAACTTTTACTACTAGTCATGCTTTGTAGTGACTAATATTAGTCACCTTTAATTATAGTCATTAGATTTAGTAAATTTAATCCCGATTATTTATTTATATATAACTTGTCACATATTATTCAGATAAAGTTAATGGTCAACAATTTATTAGGTTATATTATTAATGTTATAATTATGTAATATACTATATTCGTTATATTTCTTTCTTTTTTTTCAAATAATATAAATCATGAATCTATTAAAATTTGATCCATTATAACATGGTATTTCTTTGTTAGGTATGAAATTAGCTTTAGAAAAATTTTATATTATTCTATTTTTCTTATAATACTAAATTAAAAAGGAAGTACATATAAATATAAAGAATAAATATTATGTTTTATTATTAGACAAACGTTCAATAAATAAACGTAAATAAGAGTTCTAGAAATAAAAATTATTACTAATATAAATAAATAAATAAAATACATAATAAGAATTATAATGCTAAATAAGGGCCAAAATAAATATTTTATAAAGGACAAATATGTGCACACGCGTACAAAATTAATTGAAATCATGTCAAGTTTAATTTATCATTGATTATTGTAAATATAATTCATATAAATTTTATTATCGTACATAATAAAGATTACATAACTAATTAATAAGGAGTGTGGATCATGAACTTTATATATTAATAAAGGTTAGGGGGCGACTTAGGGACGGTGGAAAAGGTTAGGGGGTAAAGTGATCACTTTCGAAAATGTTTGATGGAAAAATATACGGCAATTAGTCGTAGGGGGCAAAGTGATACAATTGGCAAAGATTGGAGGGTGGTTTGCGAAAAAAGAAACGTTAAAGAGGAAAGTGCAAAATCTGGAAAATGTGGGGGTTTAATGTGATTATCCCTAATAAAAAAAAGAGTCCACTTTTGACATCATCGCACTTCATACCGGAAGATATTACATACTCTCTCTCTCTCTTAAAAATCTTTATATACACTATTAACATATAATTCTCTTTTGTACTCGTTGGTTATAAATAAGGTCAGATAAATAAAAGATGACACTAAATTAAATTTCAAATTAAAGCGAAAAAAATCGCCTCAGTACTTTAGATTAATTTTGGTACCATTCAAGTTCTTCGAATTTTAGATACTTTTATTACAAGGGGAAAATCTATTTGCAACATGTAACTTTTTAATTTTTTTTGAATTTGTAATTTAAATTAATTCGGGTTTTTAATTGTAATCTGAAATTTTCAATCTTTTTAAATTTGCAATTTAATGAATTTTAATAAAAGGTAAATAATGTGGTATATTAATTTGAAGTCCTAGCTCATTTGTTTTGGCTTGACCATATATGTTATGGTATGATAAGCAGGAAATTGCAGAAGACCTAGAAGAACAGGCAAAGTCAATGATGTGATTATTAATGAGCAGCCAATAATGACTAGCTCAGCTCTACAAATCCATTCCCGGCCGGGGCTATAGTTTACGCAAATTTCACCACTTTCATTTTTATTTTTTAGGGTAATTTTGACATTAATTCATTTTTCAGAAATTCAACTACTTGACTCTTCCAAAACAATAACAACTTTTTTCCAAAAAAAAAAAAACAATAATAATAATAATGTTATAATAATTTTGAAATTTTCAAATAAAGTGTATGGATGAACCTTTATATTGGCATTGGCAAATTGGGAGTGGAACAAGTATGATTAACTTGACTACATTTGATTTGAATTACTAACGAACGCGTCATTAAATTTTATTTCATTTTAATTTATAAATATAATCGATTCAGGTACCGAAATTACTATATGCAAGTCATGTGAATCACTTGAGGACAATTTTGTACGATTTAAATCATAAAAGTTAAGTTGCACAAAATTACTTTGAAGTTATTCAAATAAGTTGTTTTCCAATTACTAAAATTACCCGAAAATGGTTTCAAATGACAAAGTTTAAATAATATATGTATATATATAGTCGACATTGTAGTTTTTCAAGAAAAAAAATTCAGATGATAAAATGTAAAAATGAGTATAATTCCTCATTTTTTTAATAAAACAAGTATTGGAGCAATGGTCACTAGTTGTAACCAAAAAATAAATAAACAAATGGTTACTAGTGGGAAAAGAGACGGTCGCTATAGAAGGAGAGGATGTGGCTTCGTGGAAATAGCAGAGAAGTCGTCTTCATTATCTGGACAGGACTTGACAATCATTATTCTAAATGCATTTTTATTTACATTATATAAATTCAATTAATCAAGAACGTGCACAGAAAGTCAATTAAATCATCAAGATTTAAACAGGTCACGTAGGCCCTTTTTCGGATTTATTATTCTTAATTGGACTAGTTATAAGAAAATGGATTTATTATATTACTGGAGCTTATAAATTTTAATATATACTACTCTCTTATACACGAACACAAACATAACACAACAGAATACGGATACAGTAATACAATTTTTTTTTAAATATTTTGTACTAGAGAAATGTCCGACACTGATGTCAAAAACAGTAACAAACACCACGCACATGATAGGATTATAGTTAATATTTAGAAAGTCTACATTTATGTGTATAATGTGGCAAGAAAGTAGGCAAATTTTGTAATATTTTTTGAAATCATTTAACAAAAACAAGTTGACCTGGCCTGTCTTGGGGATCAGCACAAGTGCACAACGTGACTTTGTTCGAAGCCCCTATTGCTTACCCATGTGCTTATTTGATTAATAATCTTAACACCATACTTTCATATCCTTATTAACTATCCTTTTTTTTTTTTTTTAATAAATATATATCCTTATTTACAATCATTGTTAGCAAATATATGACAGAAATATATATGGAGATATTAATTAAGTGTCAAATGTTGCTTTTTCTCTAATAATAGTTTGTTTCTTTTTAAAGATTTCTAAATCAAACAAAGAGTTTATTGTGCAAGGTTTGATTGAAAAATGCCGACCTATACCCAGTTATATGGATAGAGTCAGGTTACATTTCTAAGATATAAAGTTTTTCATAATAATAAAAATTATATTTTCAAAAACTTAAATTCAAAACCTTTAGTTAAAACTAACTTAGCCACCAATCGACAACCTTTGTCAACTTGATAATTAGTTACATATATACATGACAAAGGAAAAATTGCAATTCTCCATTTGGAAATGTTGATGGGATGCAAATGAGTGTGCCACATGGAAGAAGACATAATCAAGAATAAGACAAGATGCCCATGTTTGGGCACGGCTTGAGATTATAGTATTTCCTCGTAATAAACGTATCAAATCCAATTTTTTTAAAGTTAATAAACACATTAATTAATGCAAAATTTTTTAAAGCATTTTCTTAGTAGAGAGAGGGAGAAAGAAATTGAGAAAGAGATTCATGAGTTGTTTTTTTGAAAAGTATTATCGTACTAGAAATTCTGCTATTTGGAGTGTGGTTTTTGATTTATATTTCTTGAGTTTAAAAAAAAAAAAAAAACTTCAAGAACTCATTCAAGAAAAAAAAAACATATATGTGTGTGTGTGTGATTGATTGTGGTAGCTGACAGGCCAAGAGGGAATCTTCTAATTAGTAGAGAAGAAATGGGAATCTTCTAATTACAGGTTGGGAAACTAAAATTAGAACCTAATTAATATCAGTAGTAATCAGATCAGACCATGTGTGCTCAAAAACATGTTATAGAAATTAAATAATCGGAAAACCATTCTTTTCGGAAGTTCAATTTCACCCTAGCAAATTAAAGTCAGTATATGGATAAAAACCATTGGAAAAATACAAATTAATCATTAAAATAGTACACCAAAATCATTGCTGAATATTCAAAATGTTGGGGGACTTTGGGGAAATTAATTTTGTTTTACTGATTTTTCATATTGGGGTTTTAACCAATGGAGCTCAAAAATTGTACAGAATCAGGCATGATGTGAAAAATTAGAAATGATTACATTGAAGAAATCCAAAAGTATATATATATATATATATATATATATATATATATATATATATATATATATATATATATATATGTTTTTTGGTCTAACAAGGGCATCCACCGTCGACTACAGTGACTAGTCCCCTCGCTGACTTGTAGGAACTTCATTGGGTGGGATAGCTGACAAGGAGATTTAAGGCTACTTCATACCCAAAGTTAGGATTCAAATCCCTGATATTTGGTTAAGGATATATGAGAATCCAAAAGTATTGGACAAAGTTCATGTAGCACAACACACTAGAAACGTTACAAGTAGCCCAATTCAGATATGACCAAAACCTATTTTCCGATAAACCTTATAAAAACTAGCACATTTACGTTAGGGCCTATAAATATTGAGAAAATTATTTACTTTAAGAGTATTTTGTAATTAGATACAAACCTTCTTTTCTAGTGTCAACAAGGGGCTCTAAAAAAACAAAACATCATACCTTTAAAACTATTTGGACCCTAATAAAATTTGCTAAATTGTAAGTTGTGATTATCTTAGTTAAAATTAATATTACGCTTATACCCCACAAAAGTTTTATAATTATAAAAAACACTTAACTTTTAGGGTTCCATTAGGAATATTCAGTTAAATTTTGAAATATTCCGTTAAAATTTTGCTGAAATCCTAAAGAAACCTAAAAATGGGGCGTTTTCTGTAATTAAAAAACTTGTGTGGGGTTCACACTTGTAGTTTTTATAAAGTCCTTTGGGATTCAGAGCTAATTAACCCTTAAAACTACTAAAATAATCATCAACATAAAGTCTATATAACAAAGAAATATGAAAATATATGCATGTAGCTCGCCATAGAGTACTGTAGGTATCCGCATTACATGAAAAGAAGAGAGCCCGATTTAGCCGAAGCGATAAATTGCCGACGATATTGCAAATACAAGCATTCAATGCTACGCCGGCAATTCATCCTTGGCTTCAACGCACTCTCATCCTATTCATGCAATGCAACCATTTAATAACCAAAACGTCTATCAGAGCTGTACAATGAGATTTCAGCAATATGAATGGTTACTAGATCTATATATAGAGATAGAAAAAGTTAGGAGGGGATGGAAAATAGTGGGAATATATTTTAGGAACATTTATATTCAATGTGATTTAAGTTTGGTATAATTACGAATCAATCCATCATACTTTAAAAGTTACGAAAGTATATACATATGATTTTATTATTCATGTAAAACTTTTGTCATCAAACACTGATTGTATATAAATGGGACCATGCTCCTCGTCTCTTGCAGTACACGAGTCTAAGAACCATTTTAGTTTACAAGTCTTATTAGTGCATGCTGATCAAGGTCTCTCTTTGTCATGGTTTTCGCAAGTTTTGTCTAATTTATACGAGTGACGAAATCTTGAGGAGTTTTAATAATTTTTAAAACAAAATGGAACAATTTGTAATTTTATCAAATACAGGGATTGTGAATATAAAATTTCTTAGATTTGATGAATGAATGGGCATGCAAAATGTCAGAATCCAAAGGGCATATAACTCATGAAAATGGGTCACCATACTTGAAAGTGTCCAAGATTTGGTCAAAAGATTCGGAATGGTTGACATATAAATTTCTAGTGTTTTCTTGGCTAATTGCAAGAATATTAATTGGAATATAGATATGCATACCACACATGTCAATATTGAGGATTAATTCTAGGTTTTCGAATTGCTTGGCCCTTTGAGAAAGGGAATGTTTAAATTTCATGGCAATTTTGGCACCACATTTCAGTTCCAAGGATCCCAAGTCAAAAGAATACTTGTATAGAAATTTAAATTTAAAATTTCAAGAAGTTCCAAGGTAATTATTCTATTTAGAAATCAAAGTTGAATTTCGAAATTAGGTTTTTTGGTATGACGAATTGTAACTTTTTTTTTACTCGAATTATTTTTTCAAATTTCAAGTTTCATGTATTATTATTCATTCTACAAATTCAATAATGTTACATCGAAAAGAAAAAAATGAATGTATCTCATAAAAGCAGAGCTTCCTTCCTAAGCTGCAGAGAGAGCTTGGCACAGTGATTTGTATGCAGTGACACAATGCTTGAATTTCTCTTCAGCATCAGCCTGTAAATTCAAAAAGATACCAGTTACGTAGTAGAAGTACAAAAATAAACTAGAAAGACAGTAAATATAAACTGGAGCAAGCACCCCAGGCATATCTGGAAGATAAGTTTTCAATTTCAAGAACTTGTTTAACATGAAAAGCTACTTGCAAGTTGCAATATTAATAGGTTGAAAGATTTCCAGAAGCTCTAATGATTTCTATGTTCCCAAGTATTGGCAATTCAAAGAAATCATATTCCAGTGCATTAATCTCTCTTAAAGAGTTAAATATGTCTAACAATCCTCAATACAATTTAGGGCATTAATTCCCCGGGAAATTACATTTCACCCCTGAAAAGTTATAACTTCACATTAATCCCCCTAAAAATATAAAAGAAGAGACTCAACCCCCACGTTCTAGAAAATATTTCACAGGAACATGCCATTTGGAGAAAGTGCAAAAGATTTTAAAGTTCTACGGGCCGGAATTTTGAGGTGCTTACTGCAAAATAAAAAATTTCCAGGGGATGAAACACAATATTGCCCTAAACGTTGTATTTTTCAGTCCAAGGTATTAATTTAGTAATATTCACTGGGCGAAACTACAAAAACGAAGCAAAAAGCAGTAAAACACAAAGCACAACTCATCAATACCATGGTGGCAATAATAATAGTTAATTAGGAGAAAAAATGAAAAATTATAATCCACATACCTTTGAAGAAGCTTGATGCTTGTCCGGATGCCACTTCAAAGCCGACAAGCGAAAGCTGCATGAAACATAATTATCATCAATTTTGTAAAAGCCAGGTCCTTACAAGAATTTTCTTTCCTTTTTTTCAACTAAGTTTCTTTATTCTCGAACAAAGTACTTACGCAGTCTTGACATCTTCAATTTTTAAAGGACCAGTTGTTGGTAAATCGAGGATTTTCCTCTCAGCATATGTTCCATCCATGAATGAATTGTTATCATATTCTATCCTACTATGGTCATATTCTCTAAACCTAAAGTGAGTCCAGTCTGAATTTTCTGTCCAATCAAATCCCGTTTCTGAGAAGGTCCAAGTGAAGCCATTTTTCCCAAATTTAGCGCAAAAAGGGTTCTCTTTCTCGTCAAAATCTTCAAACAAATTCTCCCTTCGCTGCTTACCTGAAATTAGTAATGTATGAATATATTATTGTGGTTGCAGGAAAATATGAACGTAAGATAAAATAATTATCTCTCTCTTTGCAAGTGCAATGTGGAAAAAATTAAAACAGAATTAAAAGGAAATTTCTTTTCAAGAATTCTTTGTTTTTTTCTTCTCTTCCCTAGTAAATAGAAACTAATATGAAATTATACAACTAGACACATTTCATCCGGGCGGCAAACCTAAAACCTCATTCTCTTCACTCTTCAGCCTAAGCCTCTGCCACTTACTACTAATTAGCAATATAATTCATAGTTATTATTATTATTTTTTATAAGAATCAGATTCAAGTTAATAAATTAACTTTGAAATAACTATGGCTGGGGTTAGAAACCTTACTAAGCATTACATGACAAAATATATTGAATGACAACAAAACTAGGACACATGTTCCATTGAAGTACAAATTCATACTCATAGAGTGTAGTGGAATTTCTCAACAAAATCTACTTCCCATTTACATCTCCGCCAAAAAACTTTAAGAAGTTGATCCTTCTATGTCATCTTTCAAACATCCAGAAAAAGAACACGAAAAAAAAAGGGAAGAGAAAAGAAGCAATAATTTCAGTTCGCTTCCCTGTAACCATACACAATTAGACAAATATTGCCACTTGGTTTCAGAGTTTTAGCAATTTTTTGAAATTGTTCTTGCATGTTGCATGTACGGGTGACGTGATCCAAGTTTTTATATAAGATTTTCTAATTTAATAAATTTCAATGATCAAAAGAGTGTACTGGCAATTTGAAACTAAAAGGATGTCTGTATAATTAATTACACATGTTTCTACAGGTTTCAAGGACACAATCAGCTCTCAGCCACAAGAATTCAAGCAGGAAAGATTTGAAGAGAAACTTACGTCTCATCTTCTGGCGGTTAGCTCTCTTATCTCCACGAGGAGACTTTATCCGAGATTTCTTGTTTAACTGATCCTCGTAGTCTGCTTCTATCTTAGGAAACGACTATATTTTAACAAAATGAAGAGTACACCATATTAATCTACCTTAAGTTAATAATTATTGATAAAGTGGGAGAGAGAAATAAATAAAAAAGAAAACACATAATGAAATATTTGAAAGCAACACAAGTGACTTATTATATTGCAATAAAAATTTGCAAAAGCATAATATTGAGTGGAATTAGGAAAGCCTATCACGAAAAGGGGTTAGTTCAATCCACTACATGTACTCGTTGTATCTATTGCAATGACAAGATAAACCAATCGTGTAAAAAAGGCAAAATTTAGAGGAAGTCGTGTCTACAATTTCGCCTTCAGGATTAATTTAAATAAAAAATATTTAAATAAACACCAGCATCAGAAAATAAAATGCTGCAATATTTCATGGTAAATGCAGACCTCAGGTCCTGATGTTGAGCACCCTCCTTTGTAGAGTATACTTTTAAGAGCTTTCTTCGTGTCAGCACGCTTCTGCCGTACTGCATACCTAATATAATTCTGAATAATTGTTTTCAATGTAAGAAAATTTAGTGATAATTAATTATATCATTCTAGTGGATGAATCTCGATAAAACATCCAAGACAAATAGGAAATATGGATTCTTAGAGAAAAATACTATATTTAAGATAAATTTGAAATAACGGGTATTAAGATATTATTCCAAATTCTATTACCTTTGATGGTTGTTGATCTTGAATATCCTGCAGCAAAATTCCAGAAGTTTCAAAGGTTACATTGTGAAACAAAACAGCCAAAATGATTGACTACCAAAAACTATGACAAGCAAGATCAAATACCATGCTAACAAATTAAACACTAGCATTTGCTACATGATTACCACATTTATAAGCAAAAAAGTATTATGGTATTCCCTTATAACATCATTCTCAACTAGCACAATGACAAAGTATATGTATTTGCATCCAAATCAGCCAATCACTTTAGTAATTTCTTATTTTATAGTCATTGAATCAACAAACACAATTTGAACAATCTAAGTCTAGTAAATTAGAAATAACACAACTAGAAAATAAAAGTTCGAACTTTCTGTATAAGTTCTTACCAATGTCGCTTACACTACTTCCCCACAACAAGTATTTATATCACAGTCAAACGATATTTTCCCTTTTTTTTTACAGCAAATATGATAAACTCAGTTATGTTCAAGTCAACTGCCTTAGTTAATAACACTCCACCAACCAGAAACGACCAATTTGTTTGAAGATCATTATAACCAAGGATTTACAAGCACAAACCGAACCCAAAATATGCAATACAAACAGAAGACGTATATTTCAGAAAAACAGATAATTATAACAAAACAAGGCAAATATGGAATCTTACTCGGTTAAATTTATTTTTCCATTTCTCAAAGAGAGCATCGGTGGAATGAAACGAGGCCAATTGGGTTGTTGAAGGTGCCGTAGCTGCTGCTACTCTTGCCGATTGAACAATAGTGTTCTTGAGAATCAAAATGTTTCGCCATCTCGGCAAAACTTGCATAATTAAATTTAGAATAAGAAAAAAATTAAAAAAACAGAAACAAAAAATCAATTGTGTATTGCTGAATTTGTAGCTAATAGGAAATATGGATTGGAACAGAGAAGAGAAAAGATGAAGAGGGACGATAATTACGGAGAAAGGAACGTATCTTCAACTATTCAATCAAGGGCAATGGAGTGTGTAAATTTAGGGATTTGGGTCGAAATTTTGGGGCTTGTTTGGGACCTTTGGGTTGGGCTTGGATTGGTAAATGCAACGGGTTGGGTATTTTACTGCTGTTAGAGTCCGACCCGAACAGTTCGAGTACCCGTATCCGAGAAGTAGGCGGCGGCGGCGGCTTTATTCCTTTGCTTCCTTTGTTTTTGGAGCGCCTCCGGTGACCTTGGCAACACGAAGCAAGGCGAGCTCCGCCTTGAGATCCTTTAGCTGCGAACAGCTCCGCCTTGTTCTTCTGTCGGAGCTCATGCACCTTGATATTCCTTTGCTTCGTAAATTTAAAAATAGCGCGTGGGCTTTGGCCAACCCAATCGGCCAAGCCCATTTATTTTGTTTTGTTTGCATATAGTTTGGGCTTTAAGGATATTGGGCTGAAATCCTTTTTGGCCCATGTGAGTGGTCACAAGGATATTGAGCCCAGGACCTTAATTAAAAATACTTACAATCAGCTTGGTCCCGCCTCAATTCTGAAAATTTTGTAATATAATTGGCCGTATAAATTACCCCTTTTCTTTCCCAAACCCTAATTCACAGACTCCTGTGCGCAACAATGAAGAAGAAGAAGCAAAAGCAAACCACCGCCACCCCCAAACCCGCCGCCGATATCGGCGATGACCTGAAATCGGTAATACAATTGCATAGTCAATTTTTCGATCACTTGATAGAATTGATACCGCCGCGATTCTATCTATCGAACGACGACGCAGATTCGAAGCCATGGTACCAGGGCCTGTCGAAAGCCGCCAAAGCCTCCTTAAAGCAACAGTCCAAACAGAACCTTAAGCTCGCCCGCCGCAACCGCTTCGACCCCGACGGCGAACCCTCCTCCACCCTCCAACTCCAACAGCAGCAGAATGGAAAGACGCCTCTCTCCGACGAGGGCGATTTCGCCAATATTGGAGATGATGCGGCTGGTGCTAAGACAATTGATACGGAGGAGAATAAGGAGAAGTCTGTTACTTACGAAGAGTTGAGAGCGAAGCTGCGTAGGAAGATTGAATTGTTGCGGGGAAACCGCGGCGAGAAGAGAACTGATGAAAGGAAGGTGAAGTTTGATGGGAAGAAGAGGAAGAGGAGTGAGGAGAATGATGGTGAGCAGAGTGGGAAGGGAGAGCATTCGGATGATGATGACGATGGTGAGGAGATTATTGAGTATGGAAAGGTGACATTGGGAGATGAAGATGAGGGAAACAATGTGAAGAAGAAGAAGAGGAAAATGCCCAAGGCGAAGGAGTTGGAGAAGGTGAAGAAAAAACAGGAGGTGAAGAGAGAGAATCCTACTGTTGCAGAGCGTGAGTCGTGGAAAGCGGCAACGAGCAGAGCAATGGGGGTTAAGGTGCATGATGATGCTCGGTTGATTAAGGAGAGCATGAGGAAGGAGAAGAGGAAGAAGGAGAAGAATGCAGAGAAGTGGAAGGAGAGGGTGGAAACGCAGGAGAAGATGAAGGGGGAGAGACAGAAGAAGAGGAAGGACAATATTGTGGGGAGGATCAATGAGAAAAAGATGAGGAAAATTGCTAAGCGAGAGAAGAAGTTGATGAGGCCCGGTTTTGAGGGCCGGAAGGAGGGGTTTATTACTAAAGAGTGATGATTTTTTATTGGTATTGACCTTTTTTTTTCCTTTTTGCAATGAAGGAATGACCATTGAGTTTTTAGTTTAGTTCTTGTTTTATGTTGAGGAAATTATGTCATTATGAGAAATCCATGATATATACCTGTTGTTAGTTCATTCCATCTTATGTTGTAATATTAAATCACTGGTTTTCCTCATTGTGGTTATTCTTGAGTACATCCTAAAAGCTCTGGCATAGCTGCTTTTGCACATTTCAGAACGAATTCTCAAGTGGGAGTGCTTGAGAATCATGGTTGCTGAAATTGTATGATTTTGTCTCCACTATTATTTCCTGTTTGTAGGCAATTTCGATTTGAATAGAGATTTCTCTAAAGTTCTTTCTTTTGCTTCATTCAGACATTTTAAGATGCGTTTGATATTTATGTTGTGGTTATTTGGTAATGGTGCTGAATTCTTGTTCCTTCTGGACCAATTTGAGGACTTCAAAATTGGTTCTCTGTTGAATTTTGTTCATGGTTTCGTATAAGGTATGACATCTTTACTTTCCTGGCCCTCAATACTTTTTTTAGTGTTATACTTGGATTTGTTTGCATAGAATTTGCAGAATTTTATTAGGGTACAATCCAGGATCATGTTCTTTGAGGATACTGAAGCAAATCTCAGCATAATTTAGACCTTTATGTATAGTTGCATGTAAAAAAAGCTGTGTACATTTATTTGAGGGATATCTATGTTTGTGCATATTTATTTAAGCCATTTCTACGTCCCATCCGGTCATTGCCTACAGAATCCCATCTTTTTACATTTTATTAATTGGAATTATTGGTTCGTGCATGTGTGAGGATTTCACTTTATTACTATAATCATATTCTGATGTAATTACTCTGGTTAATTACATATAGACCCATGAGAGTTTTGGAAATTACAATTTGTTATCACTTTTGAGAATATTACACTTACACAAACGATGAGTTTCGATATTACCGAAAACCTCCAAGTATTAGGGTTATGTCCAAAATTAGATAATGTTAGCGGGATTTTATAACCTTGATATGCCAATTTTACCCTTGTGATTATTGTAGCAAATTTTAATTCCATGGATTGCACTTAGATGCTATATGTTACAATAAATGTGTTTCTTTTGTTTTTTTTAATTAAATTTGGAGCAGGAATTTGTGAGTCCAAGAAATTCATGTTTATATGCAAGTGCAAAATGCCAAAACCAACATTTATTACATTTATTATGTTACATATAATCCGTGAAATTAAAATTTTCTACATTAATCACAGGAGTAAAATTGGCAAAATGAAGGTAAAATTCCACTGACGTCATCTAATTTTGAATAGAACCCTAGCCTTGGGGGTTTTCTGTAGTATTGAGACTCATCATGCGTGTATGTGTAATATTATCAAAAGAATTGAGCTTCTTCTTTTGGGAAGTCTATTACTGTCTCTAGTTTTGTTCATTTCATCACTTGTAATAGTGTGAATATAGAATCCAATGTAGTTCATGTCTTATTTGCCTTTCTCTAATTTATTAAGGAGATTTGTTAATTTGTGTTATTTTATTTTTAGTAAATTTGATAAAATTTTGGAAGAAAGTTTGTCAATTCACATAATTTATTGAAGATATCAAAACATTTTTCGTTCTGGATATAAGTTGGGGATTTTGGATGGTCCTCTGAGAGGTTGACAGAATAAAATGCCAGAGCAATTCCTTCTTATGAGAGCAAATTTGCAAAAGAAACAACCTTTTAGCCATCCATACATACAAACAAACAAACAAACTTACTTTAGTATGTGCTTAATTCTAGGGTTAATTACACAAAATCTGGTTTGCAATTTTTCCAATTTCACCATTGGAAAATTGCAACATTACACTTACCTTAGAGGGGGATATCTGTAAGGTTTGAGGGTTATTATGTTTTCATTTTTATATTTCAAGAGGGGTATTTGAACGGTTTCAGTTTACCATGGGTATTTGTAAGGTTTCGATAGTTTTTCAAATTTTCAAGCCAACCTCAAGGGGGGTTTGTGTAATTATCCCTTAATTATATGCCCTAAAAGTTGATTAATTCATCATTTTTGTTGTGCTCCCAATTTTGATCAACTTTCATTAGATAAGCAGTGAAATGTTAAGCACTGAAATAGGCTTTAAACGAGAGTAGGATGGTCACTAGGTAATGTCCAGTGAAGTCTGTTCGTAATCCCGTTGATGAAGGGGATGTTAAAGGTGTACAAAGAAAGTTCATTTTTAAAGTAGGGACAAATCTAGTCAAATCAAATCTTTTGTTTCTCCGAAATGCGATTGTTTTTATCTCCGCTCGTTCCTGTTTTCTTGAAATCTTTTCTTTTGTTCGGGTCCAGCCCGACGTGCACCTTCTTATCAGTTCATGTTGTGTGTATTGATGACTAGTTGAGATGATGAGAGAAATTTCTTCAACTCATAAGTTTTTCACTCCCATTATCTCAGCCATTTGCCAATGTTGTGTATTGATGAATGTCGCCGAAGAAGCGACACGATTTCATTGGCGATGTGTGGATCGATAAATTTGGATTTTGATTAGAAATTCGAAATGAATTGAAATTTTTATACCTTAAAATCTTTTGTTTGGATATATAAGATATATGGAAAAATATCAAATCCTTCAACCTGAATTTTAACTCTCTAAATCACCTGGTCAGCTGTCCCATTTTTTGACAGTTCAGTGAGTGACGATGAATGAGCTGATCTAGAAAATAAAACTAGTTAATTAACCCGAAAATAATATTACTTAATATGTATGTATTGCGAACCTCAATTAGGATAAACATATAGTTTTCTTTCTTTTTTAAAAGTATCTTTTAAGCGTTTAAAGTACCACTTTATTAGGATAAATTGGAAAGGATTTCGGGAAAGTTAATTATAATACGACAAACTTCAGAGATGCTAAAGCATGAAATATATATATAGTTTGGATGACACTCAACGAAATCGTGTAAATATTGCTTGATAAAGAATTAAAATTGGATATCTAAACTCTTAATAAAATGAGAGACGTCTAAATTCATTCCTTCCAGTTTCCTTTGATCTGCAGAGTGTTTATTTAATTTAGAACAAATTCCATTTTAACTTCTTAAACTATTTTTAATTTTCGCACTTAATCTCCTCAAAGTGTATATAAACTCTTAGCACTAATTTGGAGAGAAAAATGCTTAAAATTTTATAGGGATAATTACACTTACACCCCCTCGACTTAAGGGTAAATACAGCTAGTCCCCCTATACAATTGGAAATTACAGAGACACCCCCTCGACTATGGCTCTATCTAACACTTAGGTCCTGCCGTTAGTCATTTTCTTATTTCCATGTAGATTCTAATGTTCTATTAACTCGACAATAACTTACTCACTTCGCTCATTTCATGTATAGCAAACACTATAACAAAAATGTTATGAATAATTTAGTCATTTCACAACTTTTCGTTAAGTTTTTAAGATTTCCTTTAGGGTTAGAGGATCTATCTGTAATTTCCAATAGTATAGGGGGCCTAGCTGTATTTACCCCTAAGTCGAGGGGGTGTAAGTGTAATTATCCCAAAAATAAAGGACCGCGGCGACATGCTCAAATGGCTACAGAATCCCTGCCTTTATACAGGATCCTCGCCCTTTAATTTTATAAAGATCAGTTAATAATAGAAAACACCCCAATCTCTTTAGCTTTTTTTGCACTTTGGTACAAACCGTTGTGAGCGATCGAGCAGTATGTGATTTTATTTAATTTCGGGTGGCCGGAGTCTCTATTTGACAAGTATTAAAAAAAGTCGATGAAAGGTTAACTGTAATATTCCACGGGAAAATAAAAAAGACCACACCAGAACACACTTTGAAAATATTGGATATTGCAATAGTTAAATATCAAAATGCAAAATAATCCAAATTAAATAGCGGGATGCTTTCTATTATTAACTTTTAGGTGGCCGGATAAGTGTTATATTTGATTGTTTGGGAAATGTGAATATGAAAAAGAGAGAATAAAATAGCCAGACTGCTAAGAAAGAATAGAAAAGAGAACAAATAAAAGTGCAAATTGCTCCTCGATCATCCCTGTAAAGTTTAAATATTCACACTTAATTAATCTCCTCAAAAAACTAAAAAGAGAAATGACTAATGGCAGGACCTAAGTGTTAGATAGAGCCATAGTCGACGGGATGTCTCTGTAATTTCCAATAGTACAGGGGTCTAGCTGTATTTACCCTTAAGTCGAGGGGGTGTAAGTGTAATTATCCCTTTATTTTCATGTCAGATATCTATCTATCTTTGTAGATAAAATCTTCCCATAAAGTTTTATCTTTTCTTGCTAATAGTGACCAGTGACCACCTATCTTCTTCTACATGAAAATGAAATAACTGATCAAATACGTTTCCATTAAATGCTCACGGAGCTATACAATCATTGCCAATCCAAATGCCACAATTTATGCAGTACTGATACGATCTGCACATGATCCTGCCAAGAACACCAAAATGATAATAATAATAATAAGTAATAATTACATTTATACTCCGTCAATTTTGGAAAAAATACACCAAGACTCCCTCAACTATTGGAAATTACAGAGACACTCCCTCGACTATGATTCCATCTAACATTTATTTATTTCCTTATTTTCAAGTAAATGCTAAGGCTTTATTAACATGACAAGAACTCAATATTCACTTTGCTTGATCATTCCACGTATAGCAAATATTATAACAAAAATATGTGGGTAATTTAGTCATTTTGTAACTTTCTGTTAAGTTTTTCAAGTTTCCATTCGGATTAGAGGGTCTGTCTGTAATAATTTTCGGTGTTGTTGCTGTATTTATCCCTAAGTTAGGGGGTGTAAGTGTAATTATCGCTAATAATAATTACAGAGTGTACGTTGTGTACTAGTGAGTATATGAACAGATGTAACAATTGAAGAAATATAACAGGAGATCTCGAACTGAGCGTTGAGATTTTACGGTATCGTTAGTGATCGACGACCTGCGCAGTGATGTGTGTGTATGTACGTTATGCTAGCTAGCTTCAACTCATGACAACCTAATTATGTCTAAATATCAATTCACAGCATATTGGAAAAATGGAAGTGTTAAAACTCACAGTGAAATATTGATGCAGTTTAACCACGGCCAATTGACATTGTTTAGCGATTTGAGGATATGCTAGCTAGCAATTGACGACATCTCTGTATTGATCTCTTGAGACTTGCATGAAAATGTAGAAAGCTGAATGTAGCCAAAGACAACTTGCCGGCAATTAAGCAAGATTGATAATGCCGGCGGTGCCGGCAAGTCATCCTTGGCTGCAATCTATCTCTCTGCCAATCCATGAAAGTCTCTCGAGAAGGATTACTATTGAAAGTTGAAATAAACCCATGCAAGCTTAGAACTGTATTTTTTCTTGCACACTAACATATATCGACTTATATAAGTTCTGTAAATAGCCATACTGCAAGTGGGTATAGTATATATATATATATATATATATATATGTATGTATTCTGTTTGACGGAATGATGGAATCTCAACCCCATTATAGAAAACAAGGAAATTAATAAAGCAAGTGTGTGGGTGAGCAAAAGCAGATCAGCCACTATAATATTCTGAAATTCGATCTTCCATATTTATCTTTATTGATGAAGGTGTATACGTGTATGGTGCCACTTTCTTGGCACAAAGTTGGATGGCATCGGCCCTACTTGCTATTTATAGCAGCCTATCAGGCAATAGGGCAGCTCATTAATTGGGGTTTTAATGCCCCATATCAACTTGTGTTCGATATATTACTACATGGGTTTTAATTTTTGAATTAAATAATAGTACTTGTGGTCTTATGGAAATGTAATGGTCTGGAGTTACATCTTGAGTGGCATGGTCAGGATTTGAATGTGTAAACTGTAACCCTAATGAACTTCCAAAATGTTGAATGTGAATTTGACACTTAATTTTCAGTAGTGTTGAGTGCAACTGATCATAATAAATATGATCAGATACATGCACCCTCTCTAATTCAACTATATATTCCTCCTAATTATATATATTGGAGTGATCTTGATTTAATTTGCTACTTAATATATATAAGAGAAGTTTGCATACATGGAAGGATTAATAATTGATGTTGCAACATTTTTCTCTATTATATATTAATTTACTTTTGTGAAGATATAATTAATGTCTTCGATTAGAGGACAATAAAGGTAAAGTTGTATGTACACAGTACACTTACAAGTGGATCTAGCTTTACCAATGGGACACATGACTTGCGTCTTGTCTTGACATATATGATCAACTTTATCCTTTAGGAGTTAAATTAAGCATAGCTTTTTTGTGACCTTTTTAAGGATTTAGCCTAATGATCGATCATGTGCAATGAATTAATTTCTCAGGCCGGACAAGCTAACTGTACCATCAGGGGCGGTACCTCCCTATAGAGTGAGATGTCTACCGCCCACTGAAATTTGAAAAAAAAATAAATTTATTGGTAAAAATTAAAATTTTCGTGTATAATATAAAGTTTCGCCCTCCCTCCTCCCAAAATTTAAGAAAAATTAATTTTATAGATAAAAATATGGATTTTTTTATGTATAATATAAGGTTTTGTTCCCCAAATAAAAATAAAATTTGGTATTTTATAGTTCGCCCTCCAATCCGAAAATCCTGATAGCCCTGTGTACAATAAGTACTTTTGTTCGACCGAATTAATTGACTGGATATAGCCTACTCAATTTAAACATGAAATGATGATATATATCATCATTATATCTTGATATGTATAATAGAGATTCACAAGGAGGTATAACAATATATCTGGAGAAGAAATTAAGCACACCGTCGTAAGTATAAAGTACTACTGGTGCTAACAAAGATGATAACATTTACATATTCTTTTTCCATTTGTTAAACCATCCCACATCGAATAATCAAAGATGTATGGTTCCCTATAGAATGGCTTGACAAACCTCCACTCTTAAGCTAGCTTTTGGGAATTGAATTAGGTCAAGATCCATTAATTCAACATAATATCAGAGCGGGTTCGATTCTCGGCCTATTTCTCCACCCCTGGGGATTGAGTTAGGTCAAGATGCATTAATTCAACACCATTATTGATGACTGAACTAAGAAAATCCACAACTGCAATAACCAAATTTATCATCACACAAAAAAAATAAAATAATACTAATAAAATAGATATATTCTAATTAATAAAAGGCCGGGGCATGCATGGCCTTTATTTTGAAACGACGACATCCCAATCCGCCCCGTCCCGTCCAGTCCCCTTTCTCTCAGTACCCTTAGCTCAAATTAAAATAAAAAGCAGCTAGGAAAAGTACTAAAAGTAAATATAAATGATTGAGAGTTTTGGCAGAATTAAATAGAGCGAGTGGGACGACTGATAAAGAAGAGTAATGGGAATGATGTGAAGGGTCCGGTGCCCAGTCTCACTGGCTACGATTCGGCAAATCTTTATATGCATGCATTGAGAGATCAGCCAAACACCCCCATCTACATATCACAAAAAAAGATAGGATCAATTGTATATATATATCATCAAACACTTAAATATTTAGATCAACATGCCCCGTCACGTGGCATGTAGAATAACCACCTCATCTAAAAGTTCTAGTTGTTACGTTTGAGAGATGTATTATCAAAAACTTAAATATCTCAACAGATCAACAAAAACAAATTCAATCAGGCCTCAGGTCTCTATTCTTGTAAATTAAATATGCAGAACTCATATATGTACTGAAATTTATTGAAAACAAAATGCCTGTTCCTTTATTTTTAATTATCATGCATGTTAGTTACTTTAATTCTTATTTTCATAGTACTCCTTACTGACGAACCAAACCAACAATGAACTTTTTTAATTATGTCAAATAATTAATAATTATATATGGCATTTATGAGGTGGGGTTCTCCCTAAAGATTCTACTGTGCATTTTTGTTTAATTTAAAAAAAAAAAAAGGAAAGAAAAACTAATAATTATGGCATATTACTTCAAATTTTATAGGTAAAATTATATTATTGTCCGATCCTGTAAGTATATCCAGGTCCCAATTCTAGTCCAATGCATATTTTATTCAGTAGTAACATCATTGAGTTCTGTAATTTAATTACCAAAATTTAATTAATATATTTGCATGGTCTGATTTAACGTACCCATTTGGTTCTCACGTTATTACATTTGATCCTACGTACACTTTACCAATTTTTGTCCTCCAACTTTAATACATTTTTTCATTGATCAAATTAAATATATCCGACCAAACTCAACAACAGGAGAGTCCATATAACATTAAATCCATTGTTTTTCCTCTGCAGTAATCTCACTCTAAATTGTGAATATGAGAGTCCAGTACGACTAGCTCAAAGAATAATTGTTCTTCAATTGAATCAATTTTCAAGAAGCTAAGAGAGCTTACAATTTGGGAATATTGAAGAAAGAAGGCTAGCTGCTACGTCTTACTGTTATAAATTAAATATGGCTGGCCGGAAATTAAATATATTGTTCAGAATTAAAGTAATAAAACAATTCCCAATTCTTTTAATGTTTAATTTGTAGATATAGGTTCCTACAAATCTCTCCAAACAAAGTACTCACCTTAGGAGGGGAGAGTCGAACTCACACTCTATGACAGGTACGTACTGGCACGCTCCTTCATTAATTACCAACTACATACGCCAACTCTTATTGGCATTTGGACATAATTATTTGTTGGAAACCAATTGTTTTAGTCCAAGATCGAGCAAATCTATTAAGCCAGGAACAAATATGCCAAATCGGACTAAATGTTTTAAAAAAATAAAAATTACATGACTGAATGTGTTTAGATCCTGAATAGTACTCAATACTTCCAAGACTAAAATTGAAAGCGGCCATTATTACAGGAAAATGCAATTTTGGCAATTTTATAATTATGAATTATATAAATATATAACATATGATATTTTTCTAACTATATGTCTAATATGAATATATATAATCCGTTTACAATAATGTAGATTATTATAAATAGTGATCACAACTTAATTAAAATTCTATTATATATCGTACGTCTTGGTCCGGTTGATTTTATTTTTTAAAAAAAAACTTGAAATTCTTTTACATGTATTGGAATTTTATATATTATAATCACAATTTAAAATACTAATTTTGTGATCACCTTATTTCAAACATAACTAATCATTAACAAAGTTAAAGTAATTACTATCATTTAATATAGATTATTGGTAGCAATTTGAACATTGTAAAGAAATCTGGAACGAAACGAGGTACCATACCATTTCTGACAAAAAGAAATATAGATAGAAGAGAAGAAGACCCCTGGAGCCTGGCATGAGAAGCAGAGACCAAAATGTAGCCAAGAACAACTCGCCGGCCGGACGGGCAATTAACAATTAATATTGCTCATCACCCCGCCGCCGGCCGGCAAGTCATCCTTGGCTGCAATCTACTCTCCACCTCTTCATGCAAAGCTTTGATCAACAGATGTGAGAGTAAGAAGTAGTGCATGTTCCATATATATCGTTTTGTGGCCTATAAATAGGCAGAGGAAAGACAAGAATAGAAGAAATCTCTAGCTTTATTTGACAAATTCGTTTGTGGCCTGTAAATATTCTGTCAGCTATATAGGTCAACTTTCCAAAAAGACGCACCACTTTCCAAATTCTGATTCTTATTGATTTATAATGTTATATCTTATTGATTAATCATCAATTCATGATATGTTATTGTGATCATCAGGGAGAGATTTACATCTATAATTGTCTCAAAATTTAATGTAATTAGAAACTATTATAACATTGTAACGTTTAAGAAATTACAGTACTATCTTTTGCGGGTATATTTGATTTCAACCGTGAAATAGTCAACTCTATTAGAGACTAGTTATATATCCATCGGTCAATGTCAGTCTTCTTTTATCGGACGATCAACTTTTCTGAAATTCCGGCTATATCCACACCATCGCAAGCGTCTCGTCGATCTGAAAGTTAATACAGTTAATCATTAACGGCGCTCAGTCAAACTAAAACCTTTATTTGTCATGGTTTTCACAGTTTTTTTTAAGTTTTAGTTTGAATTATAACAATTTGATATTATTCGAATAAGGGGTAGTGAAAAGAGGAATATGCTTAGGTAGTCGGTGGAAAGTAGCATTTTTCATTGTAGGTATTCCTGGAATTGAAATAGTGGGAATAGAATACAGCCTTCTGCCAAAAGAGAGAAACAATATAATCGAAAAGAGGAGTGTACGTAGAGTACTGAATGGTGAAAACTGAAAACTGAATGGGTGAATTACATCTACCATCCTTAAGTTTTTCTCTAATTACATTTTACTCCTATTTTCAGAAATTATAAAAAAATCCCTGACATTTCTCTTTATTATAGAAAAGTCCCTGATACTACAAAATGAACCCAAAAAATACAAATATTGATCAGCCTATTGAGGGAGTATTTTGTAATTTCTGCAAACAGAGGGACTAAATTGTAATAAAAAAATTCAGGGGTAGTAGATGTAATTCACCCAAACTGAAAAGTATGGACAAAATGATGGGTTCATCTTGTTTGGACTATAAGAAGAATTGGGCTCTTGAGGTACTGAGAAGCCGAATATAGTTCTTCATATCGCAATTAAATTTTATTTTTTATAGTTCCGATATATATATATATATATATATATATATATATATATATATATATATATATTCTATAAATTAAATTGGATATATGATCAGTATCTATCGGTACTTCACTTTTTGCATGCCTTTATGTAAAAGTAAAATACAAAAAATGTAGAAATATATACTAACTGTTTATATATAATTACATAATCAAAATTAAGGAAAAATTATTAAGAACTCATGCTTTTTTCCCAAATCAATTTAAAAAATTAAAGAAGTTTATTAAAGAAAGTCAATTAATTGGGTTCTGGAATTTATAAGGTACTTGAGAGTAATTTAGTCAAAAGTATACTGTTTTGCGTTGTAGATAAAAATTAAAATGAATGGAATTTTAAAATTGAAACATAACTTCATGAAAGGTGATTTAGTAGTTTTTCTGTAGAAAGTTT
Source organism: Verbena officinalis (assembly GCA_958496215.1). Lineage (NCBI taxonomy): Eukaryota > Viridiplantae > Streptophyta > Magnoliopsida > Lamiales > Verbenaceae > Verbena > Verbena officinalis. The sequence goes on along the minus strand of OY292390.1, from coordinate 28,117,089 downwards.
TCAGGTAAGGAGGCTCCAACGTACGCATTTAATTATGGGCCTTGTGTTGTACTCAGCCAAACTATCTACTGAGTGTAATTGATTCAAAATGCCCTACTTAATATTTTTTTCCAATCCGGTTTATCTAGACTCGGGTACTGCGGAGACTCGAGTACAAGCTAGGGTTTGAAAAACTAATTATTATCGGGAGTTTATATCTTCAGAATCTTTACATCTCGCGCGAGTTTGCTTTAATCCTCCTATTATTTCTATCCTTTAAACTTCTGGATATTATAAAAAGAAACCAATTTGACCCAAACTTGACAGGGAAGTATAGAAGTAGAATGAAAAGAGAAGATATATAGGAGCAATCACTTCTTTTATCAATCTCCTAAATTAAAATGAGCATCTAATACAATGTCAAAGCCACATCCCAAAACTATTTTTATCTTGGAGCATGACCACAACACTTTGCTTCTTCATGTTTGTGAGAATGATTGCTAGATGAATGTGAAGAACTCTTGCAACTTGTACTGTGGCAATGATGACCACATTCCTCTTCCTCAAGTTTCCCATCCAATTTTTCACAATTATCATGAGCATCTTCGTGGCAGCATCGATCACGATCCTCATCGTGCGGATGGCAATGTCCACTATGATCACCGTGCTCGTGTTTTGAATCAGAAGAGCAGCATTTCTTCAGAGATTTAATGTCGTTAGAACAAGGAGACCTGTGTTTGTGGGCATGTGAGTGATCATGATCGTCATCGTGTGGATGGCAATGTCCATTATGATCACCGTGCTCATGTTTCGAATCAGAAGAGCAGCATTTCTTCTGAGATTCAATGTCGTTGGAACAAGGAGACCTATGTTTGTGGGCATGTGAGTGATCATGATCGTCATCGTGTGGATGGAAATGTCCATTAAGATCACCGTGCACATGTTTCGAATCAGAAGAGCAGCATTTCTTCTGAGATTCAATGTCGTCAGCACAAGGAGACCTATGTTTGTGGGTATGCGAGTGATTTTTACCCCGTCCCTTTGTTCCTCTCAGTAACAACATACTGTTGAAAATTACTAACAAGCATGTCCCGACATCAACCAGCACTGCAGCCCACACGAGGGGATGGCCGGCAATAGCCAATCCTAAAATGGCAGCTTTCGTGGAAAGTGATATTATCACATTTTCAATAACTTTGCGCTTAGCTTTCTTCGCAATACGAAAGGCTTTCGGTATCCTCTGTATGTCGTTTGACATTAAGACAATATCTCCCGATTCTGTTGCTAGTGCGGATCCTGCTACGCCCATTGAGATCCCAATGTCGGCTGTGGCTAAAGCAGGAGCATCGTTGAGGCCGTCGCCAATCATTGCCGTGGGCCCCGCTTTTTGAAGCTCTTTGATAATACTTGCTTTGTCTTGCGGTAGAAGCTCGGCGTGAATGACATCTAAAGCTCCACCTAACTGATGGATATGACTTAATTTGGTTATATTTTTCAGATAATTACGAAAAAAACCCTGAGGTTGTGCGTTTTACGAAAAACACACTCAAAACTTAAAAATTACAAATACCACCCTGAGTCCACGATTGTCAATGATTTTTTATTAGTTTTAGGGGATATTTGTTATGGTTTTCTAACCTCAGGGTAATTTTCGTAATGTTTCAAGGTTTAAAGGTATTTTTCGTAAATAGCGTAAACCTCAGGGGGTATTCGTAATTGGCACTATTTTTCTATATGTTTTTGAGGAGTATGAAAATAATGCTATATTGAACTGGAGACATTATAGTAGCCAATTGGTAATTTTACCTGCTCTTGCACATGTTTGGCAGCTCCGTGACAATCTCCGGTTAACATTACAGTTTTCATGCCTATTGACTTGAGTTCGTTAATGGCTTCCTTTGCTCCCGTTCGACATGCATCAGAGAGACAAAAAATGCCAGCTGGAGACGGCCCGAAGAAGATATAACCAACAGACTTTCCTACTGTGTCATAACCTTCTAAATTGGGAACTGCATGTAAAGTTTAGTGTTATTGCTAAAGTAGCATGAAAAAAAAGATAAAGAGAAATTGTTTAGTTTGTGGTTAGAGATTGAGTTTTTCACCTGCAGCACATCCTGCTCGTGAAGCTATTTTCGAATTTCCGATAAATATTTCATTTTCTTCAAATTTTCCACAAATTCCTTCACCAGGAAAATTCCGAAATTCCTCGACACTGTCGGGTTTCGGCTCGACTCCTCGTGCTCGTGTGAAGTCGACTAGAGCAGCTGCCATAGGATGACTTGATTTGCATTCTATGCTTGAAATCCTGAAACACATATATACGCACAGGATTTTCAGTACAACGGGTTTGAAATTTTAATGTATTGATAAATCCAAAACAAAGTATTACCAATACAGAAGATCGTTCGAGCTGATATCGTGTTTGAGAGATTTGAAATCTACCACCATGAATTCTCCTCTGGTTATAGTCCCAGTTTTGTCGAAAGCCATGAATTTTATCCCAGCAAGATTTTCGAGATGTTCTGCTCCTTTGAACAGAACTCCGAGTGTTGCTGCTTTCGATAGTGCACAAAACATGGCAACTGGAGTGGAAAGAAGAAGCGCGCATGGGCATCCACTTACTAATACAACAAGAGCCAAGCGGTACCATTTCTTCTTGTTTTCAATATGGAACGCCAGAGGGACTATGGCTATTAGAACCGATATCAATACTATAGCTGTAATCAGTTTCAGAACAGTCAGCATGTTGTTAACAATAAACTCCTATTGTTATAATTTAAAAAAAAAAAGAAATTTGATTATATGTTGGTTCACTTAAGAAAGTCAGCTTTCCCTGTAATTCTGATTTCTGAATGTAATTTTGATTAATGGAGGGGTAGAAATGGTAATATGAAATTCAATTTCATGTTTCTTGTCTTGGCATCAAATTTACATGTTTCTTTTCGCTCGCTCTTTCCGAACTCTTCAATAATTTAATATACTTACCAAAAGAAAAAAATCAAATATTTGAGAAAAATGTAAAGTTTTGCTAACCTGGTGTATAGTACTTGGCGCACTTGTCCATGAATCTCTGTGCTCTGGATTTTTGGTTTTGAGCCTCTTCAACAATCTTTGCCATTCTTGCAACCACACAATCTTCAGCCACAGCCGTCGTTCTAATGCTTATGTAGCCTATAAATGTGCCAAATCAATACCAAAATCCAACTTTATGACTACTAAAAAGAGATTAAGAATCAAAACTTTTTACCATTGAGATTAATTGTGCTAGCCCAAACAATAGAGTCTTTCTCCTTTATTACAGGAAAGGATTCTCCAGTCATTATTTTCTCATCAACCTCACAATGACCATCCACAACAACTCCATCAATCGGGATAGTTTCACCAGCCTTTACTGCTAGGACGGTGTTCAGTTTAACTTCATCTGCATTTATTACTTCACCCGTATCAGCTAGAACGGCTTTCTGGGGTACTACACTTACTAACGATGACATAACAGCCGTGGCCTACATAATATATATGAAAAAGAGTTCAGTTGGGCATTTTATCATACAGTTTTAAGGGAACTTCTTGTAGCCAAATCAGTGCTAATGCCTAATTAAGTTTTAGGGCTCACAATAATTGTATGATTTTTGAAGCTTCCCTTAACTTGCACTTTAGAACAATAACAAAAACAAAATCATTGGAATTCTGACCTTACTACTTGCCCTCGACTCCAACCAATTTGATATTGTGAACAAAAACACGATGGTAGCAGCTTCCCAGTAGTCATGCAGGACAATTGATCCCGCAACTGCATTAATAAACAAAAAAACATACAAACTTAGAAATGCAGATTTATGAGAAACAGAGTTATCTAATTTAATAATGGGATGTATAACATTAAATTACCTGTAATCAAAACAAGAATGTGGATTTCGAGTTTGAAATTACGAATTGCAGCGATAGCTTTCAGAATAATCGGCGGGATCCCAACAACAATTGCGCCGATAGCTAACCAATGAAGCGGGCTGTAAACATACTTTAGCAGTGACAACAAAAGTAATGCACCACTTGCAACTGCGTATGGACTCGGCCATTTGTTCTTATAATTTTTCTCACCCTGCAATCTTATATTGGCTTCCAACCTCGCTTGATTCAGTGCCTTAACTGCCACGAAACCACACCAAGAAAAATGGAAAACTTAAGAATTATGAAGTGGCGGAGCCACGTTCATCCCAGGGGGTTCACTGAACTTTTTAAAAACTCCACATTTATAGTGGTAATGTGTATTAAAGATGGATAATTATGTTCAATTTTTAAATCAATTACCTTATTGACCCCCCTAAATAATTACAAATTTACATTATATGGGGTCAAAAAAATACACATGAGTGAGAAACTTTAAATTGTTAAAAATAAATAGGCATACGTCTTATAAATCAACTAATAATATATTTCTTTAATATTTACATTTTTTTAAAATTAATTATAATGTATAATTTTTTAAGGAAAAATATTTTTTTCCTCCTGTACTATTATATCTTTTACAGTTTGTATCCTAACTTTTTTTTTCATTCTAAATTGTCTCCTAACGTTTATGGGTTTTATAAAATGCTCCATCTAACCATATTCAACCAGAATGTGAGTGTATGAAACGAAAGAATATTCCGTCTGAATATGGTCGGAGGAGGTATTGTTAAATCCGTGAACGTTAGAAGGCAATTTAAAATAATAAAAAAAAAGTTATGATACAAACTGTAAAAACCGTGATAGTACAAGAGGCAAAAAAATTTCTTTTTTCTTACTTTCATAATGTACATGATTGACCCCCTAAATTTAGTTTCTTGACTCCGCCACCAATTATGAGACCCTAGAACTAATCATCAGCCTAATTCTATGATAATTACGTCGGAGTTTGGTATTGTGATTTGTGGTTCAGAGTTCAGACGACATAGTAACAGGCACGAAAGTTTGTGAGATCCATGCAGAAAAAACACCATTAAAGTTAGTGGAAAAGATTCAGCCTTTCGCCAACCCAATTTTGTGTATTCCCAAAACAATTTGATTTCACTTTAATTTTAGATTGAGCTTTTACCTGAAAATTCTTAAATTTCATCCACAAAATTAGAAAAGTAATAAAAATTTAGTGCAGTTCATGAAGGGATTTTTGTTCAATGTAATTAAAAAAAAAAAAAAAGAAGAAAAAAACCCAAAAGAGACAAAATTGAAGATGCATACACATATATGATTATGACTTTAAGAGTGATGATGATTACCTATCTGAACCTGCGAAACAAGGAGAGCATCATGAACGACGATGACTGTTTTTGTCGGGACGATCACTGAAACTTCCTTAACTCCGTCGAACGATTGAACAATTTTTTCAATCAGCGGAATTTCAGAAGAACAGCAAAGTCCCAGTACGTCGAAGTAGCTCTTCTGAAACTTTTTCGCTGCAGATTTGTTAATGGTTTCCATTTCTCTGTCTTCTTGAGCTCCGACTCTGCAGCTAGAATAATTAATTGCAAACAACTTCTAAATACACACGCCAAAAGAAATCTGCAAACACAAATATAATTTATATGTGCCCAATTAAGCTAGCTTTTGATGATCATTGAGGGAATTATATTGATGGAGTTCTTAGAATAACAATCCCGATATCACGGATTATAAAGCTCATGCAGAAATGGAGAAAGTGAAAGCAGATAAGAAGTAAGTTGAACTTTTATAAAACGAAAGCTGAAAACTTCGTCAGACTACACCACTAATTTGTCTGTTAATGGAAAGAATATTGTTCATTTTCAAGCAAAATTGTTTATAATTTGAATCGTTTTGGTAATAAAGTTGTGTCCCCTTTAGGTATTTTATTCGTTAATTTCTAACTTAACCATATATATATTTTTTATAACTATTTTATCCTTTTCTCTTGTGCGCTATATGATTGTATATATCTAGCTAGTTTATATTGTTTATTTTGCGCGCATAGAGTTTGTTATTATATTATTATTTATATATTATTTCATGAAACTATAAATTAGTCTCTTTTATTTAAGAAGATATATATAAAAAAGAAATTATTCTAATTTTTATTATTCATGTATAAGGATTTATGAAAATCATAGCAAACAAGTTCCATTCGATCTGTTAGGTCCCGACCTCACCTCGACGGTGAAATTTTGTTCAATATGGACTAGACCGGTAGTCTGCTGGAGAGATCTAAGACACTTCCCGTGATACGACTATATATAGCCAAATTTTGACGCAAATTTTACATAAGTAACCATACTTGAAGGATATTAATTAATTATATTGTTATTTTTAACTAGATAATTAGAAATGAAGATTAATTTATAATTACACCTAATTTGTACATGAATTAATATAGTCCGTGTACTGTGTACAAAACCATCAAATAATATATATAATATTATACTAATTAATAATCCGGCCAACTTTATATAAGTACTAGCTCTACTGATAGATCTATTGGGTTATGAGTCATACTCATATCAATTTTACACTTTTCTGCAGCTTAATTGTGAATGAGATCGATGCAAATAGTTAAGAATCAGTTGGAAATTAAGAAAACAAGTTGGAATCCACATGTAAAATGCACTGTCTACGATTCAGGGTAGGCAAGAGTACCTTATTCGGTTGAATCGTGTTACATTCGTTGTTTTTTTTTAAATTTAAATGTGGTATAAAATACTATTTTAAATAGGCCGCGTTTCTGACTAAATATTCATATTCATTGAAGTTTTAAATTAAAGTTCCAACTTCCACGTACCTGCAGGGTATTTAATTTGTTTCATTTATATATAAAGTTTGCTATTTGAAGTTTCTTACGACTTAAATGGTTACTAACTGTCCCTAAATTGTTCATCATATATATATATATAGTCATTTAATAATATAATTAATTATTTACTAGCTATTTACTAAAATTGCGTAAGTTGTAGCTTTGGCAAAAGCAAAATCTTGAGCAATTATTGCTTTGAATAATTTGCATGATTTTTACAGCAATACTTACCGGAATGAAATTAAATATGATAGTACACATAGGAGTTAGGACATGAATTAGGGAAAATTCCATCACAAAATCAATCGCTGATGATTCCAAATCTTTTCAATAAGATATGATCATAGGTATTTTGTACATATATACAAGGGCTCTTTATTTGCCGAATGGCCACTCTATACTCAAAACCCTTTTAACTTTCTGGCAGAAATTAAAGGGTCAAAATTCAAAAGCAATCCACAAAAAGCTACTAACTAGTGCTTTGTTTTGTTGCAACCTATTCTTTTGCTAGCTGCTTTTTGCCTGTTGGAACTGCTTTCCCTAAATCTTTCTGAGCTAAACTTCTTTCTCACTAATAATAATATATAGTTAGGGGAATTTTAATTTATTTACGATCTTGAAATTTGGCATAATTAAACGCTACTCATTCTTTTTGCCTCAGTATAAGGATTTAAGTCATACGACCAAAAGTTTCTCATCTCCTACAGAAGAGTCAGTATTGTTTATATAAAGCCTTTGTTTGGCGGACGGATCTTATAAGTTTTGTCTAGTTTGACATTATTTTAAATATAAATTTTCCTACTAAGTATATATTGTTATTTCATGGTTAGATTTTGATAAGAAATAATTTCCATGATTCGCATAAAAAAATAATTCTAGACAACTTTTGTGACAGTGGAATGCCAATACGTTTTCAAACGATTGTATGGGGTCCGATTCATGGTTGGTTCGAACATAATTAGGCTTCCTTATGACACAAGAAAAATGATGATAATATATTAAAACATAAAAAATATAAAGTAATTGAAACTTTTACTTTAGAGAATGCATGGTACTTTATATTATGACTAACAACCACGTACAGTTATGGTTTAATTATATAATATTAGTAACAAAAACTTAAAAAGGGGTCCTGTACGTTAAGTATCACAAATAATATATAAAAAAAGTGATAATAACTCTTATTTTATCAGTAGTAATGCTTATTAAGTGGGCAAATTGCAAAACCGGTCTATTAACTTGACATTTCAGTATCTTAATTTGACAAATTGCATTTAAATTGTGACAATTTAAGATAGGTTTCCCCCAAATTGAAATCCGGTGTCCGAGTTCAGCCTCATATTTACATCCGGCCTATTATTTTTCTAGCTCAGCCTCATATTGTAGAAAATGTAAATTATAATAATATGAAAAGTTGACTGACTTTGGAAAATCTTAATTTTCAAAATTAAAGTTTCTATTTAAAGGGAGATCGAATCTAAAGATGGCTTCAATAGAATGAGATAAGATAACCCTGTGCAATATAATGTGCATATAAACAAAATTTTATTGGATACCTAAATTTGTACATTATAATATGCCAATGATGCTGATTTTGAAAGCTACATAATATAATAACCATGAGTTTCTGTCTTTCAGGGTCATGGACAAAATTACTAAAAGCATATTTAATTATTATTTTAAAAATAATAATACTTTATTATTTAATTTATTTATTTTACGGAGATTACGTCTCTTATAATAAAAATTACAAAAACATTATAATATTACATTCATTATTTATGTAAATTTTTTGTTAGACTTTAATTATGTTGATCACATCGGCCAATATACGCTTTTTGATTCTTGCAGTCCATTAGTCTAATAAAACTCAATAATGTTTTCAAGTCTACTCAATGCCGCAGATGAAAGTCTGATGGATTCCACCAAGTATCACAAGTGGGGAAAAGACAACATGCAATATTAGCAAAACATGATACAATTATTAAACAAACCATTAGCAAGAACCTAATTTTGTTTTAGTGGAATTAAATGTGACACGTGTCATCTCATAAGACACGCACAGAAAAATAACCAATTAAAAGACGAAAAGTGCCCTTAATCTCTTATGGGGTAAATATTATTTTTGACTAATACGTCCAACCCTATCTTTTATATATCACTAACTATGAAAAGTTGTTTTTCTAAACAAATTCAAGTACTTTTTAATCTAAATTCAATAGTGATTTATTTAACCCGAGAATTAGACAAAACTCCTTGTAAATAGATTATTTTTATTAGTGCAGAAGTATATATATTTTCAGTATAAAAAGCAATTCAATTCATAGATAATAGAAGGTTAATAAGGAAAATAAGGACAATCAAACTACAAAAAATAAGGAAAATAAACGTACTATATATCATGAAAATAGACAAATGTCCTCAAGTTTTACTAAATTCAAGCCTATAGGATTTGTTTTTTTCTATTTGAGCTAAATTTTATTGGTAAACATAGACTAATTTGAAGAGTTTTTGAGAAAAAAATAAAAATAAAAACAGACTTTGTATCAAGCTACAAAGGGGCAACAGCCCAACTACTTGGGCCGTTCCCCGTTGGGCGTCCGTATGGCTTCTAACTGAGGCCCACTTTATGGCCCATTTTTAATTGAATGAAATTTTGGTTAACATCCACAATGTCTTCACATTGAATAATTTATTTTTTTCATTTTTTCTCACTTTATTTTCATCAAATTGATTCCAAAGCCGATCCAGAAAAAATATTAATTTAATATTTTTTTTAAAAATAATTCTTATAAAGACGTGCTAAATAAAAAAATAAAAATCAGGAAAGACCATGAATAGAAGATTAGTACACATTAGCCTTTTTCCACCACTTGGAGCTAAATGGCAAGATTCTTCTATTCCCCGTCCAGGTATTATTGATATTTGAAGTTACTTCAGGGGCAATACTGTCAAAACAACGAGGCATATCTGATGGGCTTTACGTGGGTCCGGGTTAATCTTTTTGCCTTTTTGGGCCGACTTTCTCTTTTTCTCTTTAGGAAGACTTCCATTAAGCCACTGCCAGTTTCTTAATTGCCTACTAAATTACTCCTTTTTTCTTTTCACCAAAAAAAAAAAAAAACATATTTTAGATAAAATATTAAATAATAATTGCATGCAATTATATATCAAAACATAATAATTAGTATTTGTTAGAGTTATCTCTTTTTATAAATTGTTATAGTGACCAGGGAAAAAGAGTTTTGGCATTCGAATATATAATCATCCATATCTTTTTATTTTTATAATTTGCTATCTTTTTTTTTATTTTTATATTTTACTATCTAAATAATATTAACTTTGATCTGCGTATACTATCTCTGATAAAATATTCTACTTAAAACTAGTTATCTATACCAAAAGAACCATTGTTTCATATATTTATGATCTTAATTTTATATTAAAAAAATCCACAAGTGGCGTAGTTTAAGTATACGCATAGTAGTCCGATTTTAGCAGCGTTGTCATCACATTGTTTGGATAATCACTCATAAAAAATTTATAATATAGATGATATTATGAAAATTACATAGTCTTATAGTGCAAAGAAGTTTTCCAAGTGGTTATTAGTTACAAACTTAGCAATAACGAAAACTAATTATGAATTGTAACTATTATTAATTAGTGATGTATCATACTATTAATGATACTTTTATGGTGATATTTAAGAACAATAAAAGTTTTCATTATAGTTCATGAAAAAAGTTGCATTATAAACTATGTATACGGTCTATTTGAATGGCAAATTAACATTAAACCATTTATATCACTAATTATATTAGTGACATCCTTGTCATTCTCCCTATATATCATCCTTTACTATTTTATTTTTTCTTAAAGTTTTTAATTTGATATTTGAAAAAGAAAAATCCATTAGATTTAAAGGGATTGTCCCAAAATAAAATAATCACAATAAGATTAGATAAAATCTATATAAATTAATTATTTATCTTCACAAAAAGTTGCTCAAATTCTTTTTGCACGTGTATCTGCCATACTCATAAAAACCATAGGCATTGCATGCATAATAATGTGGATTAAAAGATGATTATTGAAATTTATTACGAGAAGATGTTATATTGATTATGACAAGTAAAATTCATGATGCATCTCACAATCCAATTTCTTTAAATAGGAATATTTATTACCATTTATTAATCATTATTATATCTATGAGTAGAGTATATATAGATTATGAGCATTTTGCATTTATTGTGCATTAATTCCCCACTTGATTAAAGATTATATTACTTATATGACTAATCTACGTTAAATATCAAAATAATTATATATGCTTATAGTTTTTCTCAAAACAAAATAAATCAGCATCACTAATAATTACTTCCAATGCCCAAATCGAAACGTATGAAACAAAAAAGAAATTATATATAAAAAAAAGGATAGTACACCATGATATTTTCAGCAAATTAATATGAATGCATGACTATGAGCATGACTAGTATACTCTAATACAAAGACACTTTAAAAAAACTAGTCTATGAGTGTCGTGTCGGATACTGTGTCCAATATTTTTAAAATAATAAATATAAAAAATATGTATTACTATATCTGTATCATATCTGTGTTGTGTATGTATCACTGTGTCTGTATCCATTTATCAGAATTAAGAGCTAGTAAACATACTCTAGAAATTAGGGCATATAAATTAATTAAAAAGAAAGAAAAAGGGGCATATTCGAAATTTAGTAGAATAACAAGGATAATAGTGTGGAGACGTCGCATTATGCTTTTCCTTTATTTTGCTTTATTTTCGTTTCTTTTTTCCTTTCTTTTATTGCCTCTAAACATATTTTTTGACCGTTGCTTTTTCCTCTCAACCAACGTCTCTCTCTCTCTCTCTCTCTCTCTCTCTCTCTCTCCCCCCACACACAACTATGATCAAGCAGCAAACAACATCTGCATTGAGGTAAGAATGTTCTCTCATTCCATTCTCATTTCACAGTTTTGCACTACTTTTTCCGTCTACTCAGTTCCGTTAGTTACGGTAAGGGTTTCAAGTTCTGTCAGAACCCAGAGAGGACGTGAACAAAGGCTTAGTCTTTTGGTATGCCATGTTTGGTCAGCTCCGAACTGCGTTCATAATTTTTTTTCTCTGTTGGGTTTTTGTTATTTTCTTAAAAACGAACGTGGGTTTGGTGAATTTTGTGCATTTCCATAGCTGAATTGCTTGAAATTGTTATTTTTCAAGAGGGTTTGGACTCTTGAGTACTGTTTATTAAGCTCTTTCTTCCATTTATATCACGTTATTAGTTTCTGTTTCTGCATTTGTCACCCTCTTTTTAGTTGAAATCTAGTATCTTTTTCTCATTTTTTTCACATTTGGTTGTTAAAATTAAGTGAAAAACTTTATGTTCATCCTATGTTCAGAACATTGATTGGCGAACCGGCTCTGAAAAAATGAGACTTGAATCGATTTTTACATTTCTTGCTTTTTTTCCCTTTGTATCATTTGTGTCTTTTCTTGGTTTTTGGGATCCCATGTTTCTGTCATACTTTGTCCAGTCAAATGATGCTTCAGTAAGGAATTCGGTATTATTTTAACATTTTTTTCTCCAATAAATACCGTTTTTCAACTTTTCCGCAGTTCGAGTAGAGATCATTGTCTGATTTAAAATCATGTGATGGACTAAGAAGCATTGCTTTAAGACTTTTATTGTGTTTGTTCTGTTTTCCCACTACCTTTCTGATAAAGATTGTCTCCTGAAGATTGGTAAATTAAATATTATGCTTTTAAAATTGCAATCAGTATTCCCTCTTTTGAAACAACCACTTGTTTTCCACTTTACTTTGCTTTCCCTCCTATCAAGGTAACTAAAACTCTATGAATTACCATTTTCTAATCCTTCTAATTTTAGGACTGTTGAAAATCTTGGAACTAAGATATTTCGTTATTTTAGACCGCGTGAATTGCTTTCCTTTTTATCTTTGAATGAGCTATCATTGATTTTTCCTGTTATCTTCAGATTGAAGCAAAGAATTTTGCATGCCCTTCAGTATTATTTCCATTTTCTGGCATTAACTAGCCTTAGTTTGTCTCTTTCTTTCCTTGCTCTCTACACTTGTAGTTGATTCCACTTCAAACACTTAATTTCCTCTTTGCAGAGGGCTTTCTCCTTATGTATCTTCCCAAGACTCGTGACTCCCATTTTGATTCAAGCCTGAAGAATTCTTGAAATCATAGACCCGACAGATATTTTCTTAAAAGAATCTCAAGAAATGGGATGTTCTACATCAAAGCTGGACGACGAAGAATCCGTGCAGCTATGCAAAGACAGGAAGAAGTTCATTAGACAAGCTGTTGAGCACAGAACAAAATTTGCATCGGTCCACATTGCATATATCCAAGCAATGAAAAGGGTTTCTGCTGCACTTAGAGAATACATAGATGGAGACGAGCCTCGTGAGTTTCTCTTAGATTCATTCACAACCCCCACAAAGAAAACGAACCCTGGTTTCATCACAATATCGCCGAATTCCTTCTCGGTCACACCTTTTAAATCTGAAACGAAAATAAATTACTTCAAATCGGGTGGAAATTCTTCGGTTTCTGTTGAGGAAAGACCGCCTCGATCCCCTGATACTTATAGAGTCAACTCATACTCGCCCATGAATCACAATCATTATGGAATGGATAGCATGTTTTCCATGCAGTCATCTCCTATGAGCTCTTCATTTTTTCAGTATTCTCCGAATAATAGACCGAATTACCCTCCGCCTTCTCCTCAAAATTCGTCTCAATGGGATTTCTTCTGGAACCCGTTTTCGTCATTGGATTATTATGGGTATCCAACAAGAGGCGTGATGATCGATGATGAGAATGCTGGTTTACAACAAGTTAGAGAAGAGGAAGGGATACCTGAACTGGAAGAGGAAACAGAACATGAAGAAATTGACGAGGGGGTGACTATTAGGAAAGAAGAGAGAAGTAGTAATAATAATAATAATAATAATAATAATAATAATAATAATAATAATGTGAACTTTGATAGAGAAGAAGTTGTTGTGGAAGATGTTGATGATGATGATGATAGTGATGTTATTAGCGACTGCTGTGATTGTGAAACGGATGAAGAAGAGGAAGAAGATGAACATGAAATGGAGAAACATCATATTCACAAGTTAAAAATGCCTTCCCAAGAACGCGAAACTAAGGAAGTTGCAAAAGCTCAGAATGCAGGTCAGATAAGTAAAAAGGAAAGTTCGGTTACTGATTGTGAAACGAAGGAGGAAACGCCTGGATTTACTGTTTATGTAAATAAAAGGCCGACTAGTATGGCTGAAGTAATTAAGGATCTCGAAGATCAATTCATGGCTGCTTGCAATGCTGCTGAGAAGATGTCGTCCGTTTTGGAGTCAAGCAGGGCTCAGTACTCATCATCATCATCAAATGATCTCACAGGTTTCTCAACAATCTTTTGATTATCTTGAACATGAACTCTGTTATATATGTTTCTTTAATTCTTGAAAAATGATAAACTATAGAGGAATACTAGCTTTTTCTTTGTTTCTTTTCTATTTACTGTTATTAAGCATAATTTAGTAGACATCCTTCTTTTAATGAAAGCTAAAATGTGCAAGAGCTTAAATTATGAACAGTAGTAGGTTATTATGGCTCTTAATGATGGGTGATTATTTTTAACTTAATCCTTGAAAAATGATATATAGAGTACAAATACTAGGTCAGAGTGATGCTAATTGAGACTTCCAATTTTTTTTGCCAAAAAATGCTAATTGTGTACTATGTCAAGTTCTCAAGGTCTGATCCCTCTAAATTAATTGTCTAATCCGTCATTTTCCTTTTGCTCACAGCAATTAAGATGCTAAATCCACTAGCATTAATTAGGTCGGCCTCGTCTCGATCATCATCATCCAGATTTGTGGTCAGTGCTTCAACTTCAAGAGAAGAAAGCTATGAAAGCAGCAGTGACTTCTCTGAAGAGTCTTCGTGCACATTTTCCGCGAGCCACCAATCAACTCTCGACAGATTATATGCTTGGGAAAAGAAACTTTATCAAGAAGTTAGGGTAAGAAAGTAGTACTATTTATATCGTGTCACATTACAAAGTTACAACCTTAAATTTACCAATGCCTTGTTCGTACGTTTTAACAGGCTGGCGAGCGAGTTCGTATAGCATATGAAAAGAAATGTGCACAACTAAGAAATCAAGATGTTAAAGGAGACGACCCTTCTTTTGTAGATAAAACAAGAGCTTCCATGAGAGATCTGCATACCCAAATAAAAGTCTCGATCCATTCAGTCGAAGCTGTCTCAAAGAGGATTGAAACTTTACGGGATGAAGAACTCGAGCCTCAGCTATTAGAATTGGTGCATGGGTATGTTTCAACTTTTCTTTGGCAACAAACTAATATTGCCTTGAGTTTCATTTTAGAGTCATCGTAGTCCTTAATTTTCAAATCAGAAGCTTTTAGTCCCTAATCTTTTACTTTAATTGCAATTCAAGCACATCAATGAATTGACCTCGAAATCAAGCATTCACTAAATTTCAGTGTATAAATGAATTTGAAATTTAATTAAAACTATGTACTGACATTTAGACCCTTGGTTTTGTACATGCCAGACTCAAGTGCCTTATTTCACAGTGAATGTTTTAGTCCAAAATGTACCAGAGGGATTGAATTACCACTAATTATTAGATTAGGGAGGGACAAAAAGCTTCAAATATGAAGTTCAAGCACTGAAGTAATTCTAAATTTCAACTTAAGGGATTATTCGGGTCTTTGCACACAACTGATTTCCCGATAAACTTTGAGTCAAAATGTATCAGGGGTTTGAATAAAATTTAGGAATAATTACGGAAAACACCCTGAGGTTTGGCCTTTTCTCAAAAAATACCCTAAGGTTTGGCTCGTTACCATCAGCAAAAGCTCAAGGAGTTTTTCGTAATTTTCAAGGTTTGATGGTGTTCTCCGTAAACGGCGCAAACCTCAAGGGGCTTATTTTTAATAATTGACCTTATGATTAAATTTTTATTTTAGAAACTAAAAGCTTCTGATTTGGTACTAAAGTAATTTTCAACTTAAACTTAAGGGACTATTAGTGTCATATATTAAAAACCTTCTCTACAAAGTTAAATTCCTGACTCTATCCCCGGCTCTTCGACCAATTACCCAAACAGATTAGCAAGAATGTGGAAGGCAATGGCGGAATGCCATCAACGGCAGAAGCGTACTCTTGACGATGCCAAGATACTACTAGCCGGAACGCCTTCAAAGCTCTCCAAGTCCAAAAAATTCACAATAATGTCCCCAACAGAGCCTCACCGCCTCGCCAGGTCAGCAGCCAACCTTGAAACCGAGCTCAGGAACTGGAAAACCTGCTTCGACTCATGGATCGTCTCTCAACGATCCTACGTCCACGCCCTAAAAGGCTGGCTCCTACGTTGCATCCGAACGGATCCCGAGACATCAAAATTACCATTTTCTCCCCGCCGGTCATTGGGGGCCCCACCCATATTCAACATATGCATCCAATGGTCCAGATTCCTAGACGCCGTCGGGGAAGCCCCGGTTCTTGACGGGATGGACTTTTTTGCAGCTGGGGTCGGCTCGTTGTACGCTCAACAGCTGAGGGAAGATTCTAGAAGGTTGTCGGGTTCGAAGAGGTTTGGTGGTGGCGGAGATATGGAGGTCGTGGAGGCGGGGCATTTTGAAGATGAAATTATGACGGCTGAGAAAATGGCTGAGGTGGCGATACGAGTTCTGTGTGCTGGAATGTCTGTGGCTGTGAGCGCGCTGACGGAGTTTGCTGTGGGGTCGGCTGAAGGATACGCTGATTTGATCAAGCAATGGGAGAATGGAAAAGTAGATAGTGTAGCAGAAAAGTAATGTAAATTTTTACAGATTTTTTAACTTGTTTTGTAGGAGATAGAGATACATGTGTAGCTTGATCTCTGCATCTTTTGTGCAATTGAAATTTGTTTTGGCTCTGGAGATGATAGAGATTAAAGAAAGTTGGGCAGATCCCTCATAATGATACTTAACTCAAAACAGTATTTAGAATATATAGCTAATTTGCCCGAAGGAAAGTAGAAATTGGAAAACTATTTTTCTCATTCTTTTGTCAGTTCGTGTTTCCTTACTTTCCCTCCCAGACAAGGCAATCATATTGACATAATTAACCTTGTATTCTCGTTTTTCTTTCTTTCTTTCTTTCATCTTTTGTTCCGTCACTCAAAAGGACAATAATTATATCTGTACAACTTAAAACGTGGTGCTTTTGTTTTGTTAATGGAACCGGCACGCGCACGTCATAGAGTTTTTCGCGAGAGATCTACCTCATATATTAAAGATAATAACTAGTCTAATCAAAGAAGTTCGACATCATGAAAATGAATAAAGATAAGCCACGAGGATTTGCTTCTATCATCTTTTCAAAAAAATCATGTACTTCTTCTCGTCAGGAGATAGTGATCAGTCATTGACTCATGTCTATCTACTGCGTCTGGTCGTCTGGATTCTGGACCATTATTGATATGCGTGCCAAAATTGGCTACGCCAATTAGTTTGTTTAAAACATGTTCCGTCTCCAAAATAGTACTGTCCAGAGAATTCTGATTCTTGTGTGCTTTGTCACTTTCATTTCACGTTTATGAGTTTATGAATGTATCGATGGAGCAATTGAGTTGGATCCCACATTGAATATTTGTAGTAATCGAATTCGGAAATTAACGGGTGAAAAATCAAAATAAGGATTATTTACGGATATCATTCAGGGATTTGTACTTTTTACTGAAAAACTACCCAAACTTTCCAACCTTATTGATAACCCTCGTTTGTAAAACATTCGCAAATACCATCAAAATCTTGAAACATTATAAATACCCACAAAGTCAACGAAAGCCAATGATTTTCCATTACTTTTAGGAGGGTATTCGTAATGTTTTATAATCAAAAGTTAAGTTTTGTAATGTTTGTATGAGTGTAAATAACGTAAAACTGATCAAAAGTTACTTATAAGGTTTCAAAGATTAGATAGTGAGTTGGATTTTTAAGTAAACTTCAATGGGATTTTCCGTAATTATCCCAAGAAATAATATGAAACCTATGACAAGCTAAACACTGATATTAGTATTACCCCACCCTATCCAAGAAAATTACCTGTTTCATTATGAACCGTACATCTTTAAAGCTAAAAACTGTATATATTTTAGCCTCCGGCATTGGAACTAGCAGAGATACACAAGCTAAAATGATATTCCAACTTCTCTTAGCACTCATCTTGCCTGTTGCAATTCTCTTTCTCTTCCACAGAAAAAAATCCAAACAATATATACCAGGTCCTCCAGGCCTCCCCTTCATTGGAAACCTTCACCAATTTGACATTTATACCCCTCACATCTACCTATGGAAACTCTCAAAGAAATATGGCCCTCTAATGTCCATGAAGCTCGGTTCAAAGCCCGTACTCATAATTTCTTCACCAAAAATGGCAAAAGAAGTGTTAAAATCCCACGACCTCGCGTTCTGCAGCAGGCCGAGAGTTCTTGGCCAGTATAAACTATCCTATAGTGGCTTAGATATCGCTTTTGCTCCTTATGGTGATTCTTGGAGGGAATTAAGAAAAATTTGTGTTCTTCATCTCTTGAGCAACAAACAAGTCCAATCATTCAGGCCTGCTCGCGAGGATGAAGTATCTCGTATGATCAGAAATTTGTCTGTTATGGCGAAATCAGGACAAGTTGCTAATTTGAGTGTGATAATGTTGTCGCTCACGAGTAGGTTAATTTGTCGGGTTGCGTTTGGTAAGATTTTTGATGAGGGAGGACTGGAGAAAAGGAGATTTGATGAGCTTATGATCGAGTCTCAGGCCATGCAGGGTGGATTCTTTTTTACGGATTATATGCCTTTGCTCGGTTGGGTTGATAAACTGTCTGGAATGATTGGCAGGCTTGATAAGGTTTGGAAAGAATTGGATGAGTTTTATGAAGAGATCATTGGTGAGCATCTGGATGTAAGCAGGCCGAAATCTGAGAATTCGAATATTCTTGATCTCTTAATCCAGTTGAAAGAAGAAAATTTGTGTTCGATTGATCTGACATGGGATCATATTAAAGCAACACTCATGGTGAGCATCTACCATTTCTTGATTAATTTTTCCTTGCCATTAATCATGATTAATTCTGATTATCATTAATTACAACAACCTCCCCTACATTTACATTATAATTACACAAATATCCCCTCTTGATTTCAAAATCATACACATACCTCCCCGGATATAATTATTTTCATTGTATACTTATATATTTTGCTAGCAACATAGTTAAGTTACATGATTGAACGATGTTATCCAAATATCTGAATAAACTCCGATGATCAAAAAGGGTTTTTTCGTATTTTCTAAAACTAAGAGGGAAATTTGTGTTTTACACGTATTTAATTGTTCTTACAGGAATGAAGGATGTTGTTAAACATAGTTACTAAGTACTCTTTTAATTTATTCCTTCTTTTATGAATGATTGATGCTACCCAAGTTTTTGAAGAAAAAATCGGTTTTGAATAAAATCCAATGATCAAAAGGGAGTTCTCATAATTTTGCAAAGTATGAGGGAAGTTTGTGTAATTTCACATACTAACAGGGGAAGTCTGTGTACATAACCCCATTTCTTTTCTTTACTGTTACCCAGGATGTATTCGTTGCTGGAACAGACACCAGTGCAGCGCTGACAATCTGGGCCATGACCGCCCTCATAAGAAATCCAACGGCCATGAAGAAGCTTCAAAACGAAATCAGAGATCTGATTGGTTCAAAAGGTTCAGTTAACGAAGATGATTTGCCCAAAATCCCTTATCTAAAAGCAGTTATTAAGGAGGCCTTAAGATTGTACCCCCCAGCCCCACTCCTGCTACCAAGAGAAACATTAGAAAAATGCACAATAGATGGCTACACGATTCTACCCAAGACTTTAGTCTACATAAATGCATGGGCTATTGCACGAGATCCTGGGTACTGGGAGAATCCGAATGAGTTTATTCCTGAGAGATTCTTGAACACTAATGTTGACGTTATAGGTCAAGATTTTCAAGTGATCCCGTTTGGATCAGGACGAAGAGGATGTCCTGGGATTCCAATGGGGCTTGCTACCGTGGAGCTTGCGTTGGCAAATCTTGTGTACTCGTTCGATTGGGATTTGCCTGATGGGGTGAAGAAAGAAGATATTGATGATGATGTTTTGCCTGGGATTACTATGCATAAGAAGAATCCACTTCGTCTTGTGCCTAATAAGTATCAATATTGCCCTTGAATATCAGTTAACAGAGGATTAGAATTCAATTGACTACATGTATAAATTGTATATTCATTACTACTGTGAAATAAATTTCAACTTTAAATTGTGCTATAGCCTATTGATAAGTCTTTTTGGTGGGTAGTTTAGTGTATGCTAATAATTCCAGAGAAAAGATAAGTACTTGTGAAGTGTTGCGTTTCCAATCAAAAAATCTAATAAATAATGCCAGATAAGTAGATTGATCGATGTGACAGATTTGATTGAGGAAAACGTAAATCCCAATTTATTTCATCCTATCCAGTTGGATATATGCCCAAGTAGGTTGTGAGCCTTGAATCATAATTTGATAATATCATCAAGTATGATCTGGCTCATGTTGTAGTTGGATAGATATCCAACTGGGTAGGATGACATGAGCCGTAAATCCCTGGCATATGCCCAAGCAGGTTGTGAGCCTTGAATCATAATTTGATAATATCATCAAGTATGATCTGGCTCATGTTGTAGTTGGATAAATATCCAACTGGGTAGGATCACATGAGCCGTAAATCCCTGGCGTGGCATGGATATAATGTCCTCAGGTCGATGGTCTTCCTAACCACATAAATCTTTCGATTCCAAGTTCAAAATCTGCCCAACCTTATGTCATTAGTCGGCCTCAGGCAAGATACATTACTTTAATCCATTTATTGTAAATACAAATACAACCATGGAGAATAGAAGCCAGGGATATCCCAGTAAAAGTGCTTGTCTGTAAAAACAGTGAACAAGGGATATATCATTAGAGGAATGATATTGAACTTGAACAATGGAAAACAACATCTTCTTCAGCAAATAAGTTAAACGAGCACCAGAATCTACCTTTTTCATACACCAAAAATACCCTGTAAGTATGAAATTCATTTGAGGGTGTAATTGTAAAGATTAAATAATTTGTTCCATGTAAGAAAGTATCCCTGATATTATTATCCCCAGGAGAGGAAAATCCATCAAGACAAAATTCTCTGCTGCGATGACAAAGATCTTAGGCTAAGGAGAATGTTGAACAATTATGCAGATCATATTACCCTAATAAAAGATGAAGTGCGAAAATCGTGCAAAGTTAAAATCAACCGGGATCCTAGGCATTACTAGAGGTGTCAATGTTTTCTGTTTCTAAACTAGCAAGCTCCACACAATCAAATATAGATATCTGTGTAAACTATGTCACATCTATTTTATCAAACAAGACTACAATCAAAAGCATAAATGCCGAAAGCTGAATAGCATAATAGCGAAAGACAACTAACAGGAACAATAAATTCAAAACCAAAAATCCATTAATATCATAACTTCAGTTTTACCAGGATAGCAACATTTAGAATTAAGAAACAGTGCAACTATAGAGCTCATGAATGATAAACCTAATCAAAAAGTGAGAATCCCATGTCGTCATCACTCTCCTCCTTCTCTTCCTTCTTCTCCTCAGCTGGAGGTGCTTCAGCAGCCGCACCACCGCCAGAAGCTGCAGGTGCAGCAGCTCCACCTCCGATGAAGCCACCACCACCGCCACCACCAATAATCACCTAAATTGATCATAGGGCATGAGTTACCGATCCATGACAACTTAATAATTAAAAGGTTCCCCAACCTATTTATGCCATGCTACGTTTGCATTACAGATAAACAATGACAGAATAACAAACCAACAAATCCCAAATACAGCAGATTACATCAATTTCTATATTTGTTCAAACAAGCAAAAAAAGAAGAGTTTATATAAACACGTCCACGCCAAGGAAGGATAATTGTACAGCTTTGCAAGAGTACGAATAAAAGGAAACTGCAGGTATCAATCAGACAGATAAGAATCATGTCACAAATCCAGTAAAAATTCAGAACAACTATAAAAAGCGAAAAGATTATCAGGAATAGCAAAGATGAAGTACAGACCACATTACAAAGGCAAAAGAAGAACAAAAAACCTGAAAAACGGCGGATGAAGGAGTGACGTAGGAGAAGGAAGACTGAACGCCGCCGGAGGAATCGGATGAGAGAGCGGCTTGGACAAGCTTGCGCTGAAGGGAGAAAGTGCAGTCGGATGAAGCCTCGAGCTCGCCGTTAAGCTGCTTCGCCGTCCAGTCATTGCCGGATCCTTTGCAAACGAACGTAAATACTCCCATTTCTCGCTGATTTTGTTTGGTTGACGTTAATTACTTTGAATATGAGAGAAAGCTGCTGCTTAGGGTGTAATGGGGCTTGAACCAATCGCAGGAGTTAGGGTTTTTACGTTGTGGAAGAAGTGGACGGAGATTGACATATATACCCTCGGGATTTCCCCTGAATTACGTTCTTTTTTTTTTTGTTTTGCTTGTATTAAAATATGAATTAATAAATTACTTCATTTTTATCAGGATGGGCTGGGCATAGAGGCCTTTAGTTGTTTTCTCACTAGGCCTAAGTGGCTACAATTTGTTAATTTGAGTGAGGCTTTAATATTAGAATTAAAAATACTGCTGCTCAAAAGCCCAATATTTAGCTAGTAATTTTCGAATTTTTATTATTTTTAATATATAAAAAATTTATCCCAACAATTAAATTATAATCTAATTGATCGTTAACATATTAAATAAAATATTTAAAATAATTTTGAATATATTTCTATTTATGATAAAAGAAACTTTTTTTTTTTTGGTCAGAGATAAAAGAAACATTTACCTACATCTATAACTGATATAAATAAATTATTTTTAACTGTATAAATATATATATATATATATATATATATATATATATATATATATATATATTGTGTGTGTGAATATGCATAGAGTGGGTTGCGAGTGAGGTGAATTTTAATTATTGGATCCACCATCTACGAAAGAATAATAAGTTATAATATTTTTAAACTGCAATTATTATTTAAAATTTTAAATTAGCAATTTTTGTGTGGATCATTACGTTCCCAACGAGTTGGGCAGATCGGATGAATAAATTAACAAAAACATGTTAGCTTGACTACTTGAATCAATACTGAACGTCTAGGATCCAATAACAAAATCGTATCTGATACTTACTTTTTCAGTGTAAAATATTAAAAATAATCCGCATTATCTTGTTTGTGTCGAGGTAACTAATCGTATCTGACACTTACTTTTTCAGTGCAAAATATTAAAAATAATCCGCATTATCTTGTTTGTGTCTATATCACCACGTTCGAATCTGTCCATCATAATGTCCAACATTATTTCTCATCTCTAGACATATGGATTCTATTCCATAACAATGTCACAAGCCTCTTTAATCACATAATAGATAGCATTTAGATTCCATTATGACCTATGTAAATCTCATTTGAACATTTGACAGATCTATTCTTGGAAAGTTTGATATTATACTGGTCTTCAATAATATAAGCATCATTTACTTTTTGACATTCTTACTGGAAATTTTGGTTATTCTTATCCAATCATTTTGATGATTGGTCGATGTTGTGGTACTTGTTCAAAGCAAGCATTAAACATTGTTGGCTGGAGTAATAATCTTTCTTTTTTTTTTGTTGGGGAAGCATCTTCTTTAGCAATTTTTCTCTTTTAACATTCTTATCTAAGCCAGTAAGCATCCACCATTTCTTGCAAAAGAATATACTTGGCAACAACAGACCCATCACTACCTATAAACAAATTAACAAAGTAGGGAGGGTTAATCGCTAAAACCCATCAACTATGGACTAAATACAACAAGACCTCACGAAGTTAGGATAAAGCTACACTCCTAAAGTTTTCCTCCATCTAACACTCGAGTCCACAGTCACTTTTTTGCAGAAGTCATCAAAAAAATTATACGAGTTCTCAGTTTAAGTCTAACTTCCGACTCCTTCTACACATACTAAAATACCTGAAGCATGAAATTCATTTGAGGGTCTAAATGTAAGATTAAACAATTGTTCAAGTAAGAAAGTGTACCTGATTATTATCAACAGGACCCCCAAGAAAGGATAATCTGTCAAGATAAAATTCTCTGCTGTGGTGACAAAGATCTCAGGCTTCAGAACTAATTCACAAGTTAGATAAATTCCCAATCCCAATAGAATGATGTTTACCAAATATGATGATAATTTTCTTGATACCGTGATTTAGAGTACATAGACAACTAATTGGAACATTAAATTCAAAACCAACAATCCATTATATCAGAACTTCAGTTTTAACAAGATAACATTTAGAATCAAGCAAAATCACATGTCACCATGGCTCTCCTGTAACTATAGAACAAATGAATGATGCACCTAATCAAAAAGTGAGAATCCCATGTCATCATCGCTCTCCTCCTTCTCTTCTTTCTTCTCCTCAGCTGGAGGTGCTTCAGCAGCCGCACCACCTCCGGAAGCTGCAGGTGCAGCAGCTCCACCTCCGATGAAGCCACCACCACCGCCACCACCAATAATCACCTGCATTTTTTGTAAGGCATGAGTTACCACGTCATGACAACTGAATAATAAAAAAAGATCCTAAACTTACTTATTACGGATAGCAACATTAACGCACTACCATATGCCAAATACAGCAGCGTAGATCAGTTTCATTTTTATTCAAACAAGCAAAAAAAGAGAGTACATATAAGCATGTCGAAGACAGATAATTGTACGACTTCGCAAAGCAAAAGAGTACAAATGAGAGAAAAACAGCAGGACATTAATCAGGCAACATATAGATAATCAGAAATCCACAAGAAAATTGAAAATTAACCGAAAAAAATAAAAAGGCAAATGAAGTAAAGAAAAAACCTGGAAAACGGCGGATGAAGGAGTGACGTAGGAGAAGGAAGACTGAACGCCGCCGGAAGAATCGGATGAGAGAGCAGCTTGGACGAGCTTGCGCTGAAGGGAGAATGTGCAGTCGGCTGAAGCCTCGAGATCGCCGTTGAGCTGCTTCGCCGTCCAGTCATCGCCGGATCCTTTGCAGACGAACGTAAATACTCCCATTTCTCGTTGATTTTGACTGGTTGATGTTGATTAATTGAGAACGAGAGAATACTGCTGCTCAGGGTGTACCTGTAATGTGGCTTCAACCAATTACAAGGATTTAGGGTTTTTACGTTGTGGAAGGTGGACAGAGAATGACACTTATACCCTCGATACTTCCTAATAATTACGATTTTTTGTTTGTTTTGCTTGTATAAAATACTAAAAAATATTTAAACTACTTTTCTCTTATCATGATGGGCTGGGCTCCTCTAGGGGTGTCAAAATGGGTCAAGTTTAAGTGGGTCCAACCCAACCCAAAAGATTTGGGTGTGGTTTCTTTTAGATGGACTTTTAATGGGTTGGATCTAATTGGGTTGAGTAAATAATGGACTTTAACTGGGTTGGGTTTGAATTTTAAATGGGTTTGTAATAGATTTTAGATGAGTCAGCCCAATTAAGGTTTTTCAATTATAAAATTACTATTATATCCTTAATAAAATAAAAAATAAAATATTTAATAATAATTTAATAAAGTCTAAAACGACATTAATTCGGGGGAAAATTTGAACGAAAAATAGTTTTCTGGCGATATGTGGTTGTAAATTGTCAGATTTTAAGAATTACTGGATGTAATATCCTAATTTTGTATTTGGTGTCCTAAAATCCAAGTTTCTGAAAGTTGGTGGATGTATAATTTATTTTTCACTAATATGTAATACAAATTATAAGATTAAACATTAAACTTGGGACGATGTTTGTAGCCATGAAAGATCAGCTAGGAATTAAAGCTGCTTAATTTTCACTTTCATTTACCAGTGCATGCCATTATATTCTAGCTTCTTGAAATTATCATCAGTAAAATTTTAATATAATTTAGCTCATAATTTTCGAAGTGTGTGGTGCTCAATTGCTGATAAATTGATTAACAACTTTATATATTATCATCATAGAAATTAATATACTGCTAATCAGCCTCTTCACAAAATGACCACCTTCATCTTTTATTAATTCCAAACTTAGATGTGAATTAATTTAATCTAATTTAGTTTTAAGATTGAAATGATGATTGTTTTTCTAAAAGCATAATAGTGCACAAATTTGTATCTTAAACTTTCTCCCATTTTATTTTGTTACTTTTATTTGTGTGATTTCACTTCTTTTTTTTTTTTTAAAGAATATATCAGCAATCTTAATTACCGACATGGAAAAATGATTAAATGAATGAAAGATATTTATTTTGAGTTTGAGGTCCCACTAAGTAGTGGACTAAAATAATGACCATACAATTCTTATGTTTTCGGCATTTTTGTCCTCACAGCTTTGGAATTGATTTGTTTTAGATTTTACACTAAAATTGAAAAGTATAAATGTTGTTTTTATGTTATCATTTCTGAGGATATATAGTAGTAAATTTAATGAAGAATCCTTGGTTTTCCTTTGCTCTTGCTTTCTTATTATTAAACAGCATCACACTCTGTTTAGGTGGAATATTTTTCAATTCTACCACAGATGAACATGCATTACTTGCCTTTAGAAATGCCATTACTTCAGATCGTTATGGTGTTTTGGCGAAGAATTGGTCCACTAACACATCATTTTGTTATTGGATTGGTGTCTCTTGTGCTGCCAGACATCTACGGGTTACATCCTTAAATCTTTCCGCTTTTGAGCTCGGAGGAACCATTGCTCCTGATCTTGGAAATTTAACATTTCTTCGATTATTAGACATTAGTTCCAACTATTTTACAGGCTTCATTCCTCACGAGCTCTCTAATTTGCGTCGTCTGAATGAGATTAATTTGGAGTATAACAACTTGACAGGTTCCATACCGTATGGCATCTTCAATGTGTCTTCAATGAGAATAATTAATCTCAGAGTTAACCAACTATCAGGTAGCCTCCCAATTAATTTATGCAGCAATACTCCAAATTTACGAAAGCTCACTCTCTCTAAGAATCAACTTTCGGGGAAAATCCCACAAAATATATACAAGTGCAAGGAGCTTCAAGACCTGCGTTTAGCCTTCAACAATTTCACAGGTATATGATTGCACGAGTCAAATATTGTTGATCCAGCAGTACATACAGCTTGTTCAATATTAATTTATCGATCTTCACACTATTATATTGCAGGTGAATTACCACAGGGGCTTGCTAATATTTCTTACCTCGAGGTATTACTTTTGGGCGCCAATGGCTTATCTGGTTCCATACCATCCTCCCTATTCAATATATCAACCTTGAAGAAGATACAGCTTTCACAAAATCAATTTTCCGGTACTCTTAATTCCTTCAACGATTGCCCTTTTTCAATGTCATAGTACTCTGTTTCTCTTTTCTGAATCTCACTCATCTTTAGGCTATAAATCTGTCAGCTCCTTGTTTCATTTGTTATTATTATTATATCTAGATTCCACAATCTTTTTCTTATATATATTCATATGCATTAAGTTGTGCTTTATTTAATTTTTTGGTAAATAATATTCTTTCTTCAGTTTGAACCCAAAAAAAGAAAAAAAAAAAACATGCATATATATTTCTTCTTTTGAATTATATCTTACCTGTCTCACTTGTTTTGTACATGATCATTTGCACAATGGCAGGTGAATTACCACAAGAGGTTGCTAATCTTGTGTACATCGAGGAATTTGCTGTGGGCGTCAATGGCTTATATGGCTCAATCCCATCTTCCATTTTCAACATATCAACCTTGAGTCTTTTAGATCTAGCTGGAAACCAGTTTTCAGGTAGTCTTAATTCCTTCAATTACAAGTATACGGCTTTCGTTTTAATTTTATCCATATTCATCATGACATTTAGTGGGTCGGCGATCAATTCGTTTTATCTTCAATCCATGGGTCTATCTATCACTAGAGTTTCCAGTCCCCCCTCGTCCTAAAAATCACTTAGACTAGTATAAGATACTACAGAGTACAATCCTTTCCTTTCTTTGGAAACAGTATTGTGGTTTATATGTAATATTCTCTTCGCATGCAGGTAAGCTCCCAAGTGAAATTGGAAATTTGAGCATACTCAGGGAATTATATTTAGGGGATAACAATTTCATGCGAGGTATGATTTCATCTTCATTCATACACCATACATCTTTTTCGTTTTCATTCAAACTGAAACAGCTTCTGTTATAATTAGCTAGAAATGTACGTATACGTCGGGAACAAAGCTACAAAGAAAAATAAAAAATGAAAATATTATCCAAACGAGATCTTGCTAATACACACAAATTTAAAATAGTGCAACTTGAAATGTTCCCGGTCCTAAATTTCTTTCAACATTTTCAGGAGAACTTCCTGTGGAATTTGGAAAACTCTCCAAGTTAGAGACATTAAGCATCCAAAGTGCCTCTCTGACGGGGAACATTCCAGCTTCAATCTTCAACATTTCTTCATTGATTAGGCTGAACCTCTACAATAACAGTTTGACCGGTACGTTTAACAACTTCTTTAAAATTAATGGGATTGATCATTACAATAAAGTAATCACAATGGCCAGGCCAAGGTCTTATGCATGCTCTTATCCCTGTCGTTTCCGCTCTCAAAATCGCTCCGACTAGTTTAAGATACTACAGTCGTCCTTAATTTCTTGCTATTCATCTTCTTGATAAAATTTACGTTTTGCACAATGACAGGTGAATTGCCACAACAGATTGGTAATCTTGTGTACCTCGAGGTATTTGATGTGAGTGACAATAACTTATATGGCTCAATCCCTTCTTCCATTTTCAACATATCAGCTAATTTGAGGATTATAGAACTATCAAGGAACAACTTTTCAGGTAGTCTTAATTTCTTCAATTACAAGTATAGGGCTTTCACTTTTCTCAATTTTCTTTTTGCATGATTATCACCAGCATGTAGCATCTCAATCTTCTACTGTTGGAACTCAGTTTTATTTTGAGAAAACTATGACTAGAATATGAAATGAAAAGTTATCCCAATCTCAAACAAAAACTTAAAGAAAAAAGAAAAATGATAAATATTAAAAAGCAAAAGAGTTCTTTGAATAAATGCAACACAATTTTCTTTGGAACGATATCCCATTCTACAAACTGCTTAACATAGCAAACGTGGTTATCACGAATTCAAATAAAATCATTTTGTCAGAAACTCATAATTTCACTTTCTCCATATCTACATTTTCAACATTTCAATTCCAAATAGTTCTCCATTTGAAAAGAGCTGCACTAAAATTTGGTGAACTAAGCAGCATTCTTCCTTTATGGCAGGAGAATTATCACAAGAGATGGGTAATCTTGCTTCCCTTGAAGAGTTTTATGTCGGTTCAAACAGAATCAGTGGGCCAATTCCAATCTCTATCACCAATGCCTCTATGCTTATGAAGTTGACTCTGGCCGACAACTTATTCAGTGGCTCTGTACCCAATTTTGGTAGTTTGAGACTCTTACAACAGCTTCGATTTTGGGGAAATAATTTGACAGGAGATTTGGGATTTCTCTCTTCATTAACTAATTGTCAATATTTGCAAGTCTTGCAAATAGCGTCAAATCCACTCAATAGTATTCTCCCAACTTCAATTGGGAATTTATCCACCTCTCTTCAAAATTTCGAGGCAAGTAGATGCAAAATAAAGGGTACAATTCCTCAAGAGATTGGGAATTTGAGCAGTTTGCTATCCTTATCTCTATCAGGGAATGAGTTGACGGGGCTCATCCCAACAACAATAGGGAAATTAAAGCATCTTCAAGGACTATATCTTTCTGACAATCAACTACAGGGACATATCCCTCTCGATATTTGCCAGATTAGTAATTTGGTGGTTTTGCACCTGCGTACGAATATGCTCACAGGTCCAATACCGCAATGCTTTGCTGACCTTAAATCCCTAAGAAATGTAGACATAAACACAAACAAGCTCAATTCATCCATTCCTTCCAGCTTTTGGAACCTTAGAGACTTACTGACTCTAAACTTGTCTGCAAACAATTTGAGTGGTCATTTGTCGTCAGACATTGGAAGTTTCAAAGTAATCTATCAAATGGACTTGTCCTTTAATCAGTTTTCAGGTGATATTCCAAGTTCGATTGATGGTTGTCAATCTTTAGAAGTTCTATCTTTGGCGAATAACAAGTTGGAAGCATCTATTCCTCCATCTTTTGGAAATGTTAGAGGTTTGAAATTATTAGATTTATCTAATAATAATCTTTCTGGATGGATCCCTAAGTCCTTGGAAAATCTCCGATATCTACAATATTTTAATGTTTCTTACAACAATTTGGAAGGAGAAATTCCAACTAAAGGGCCCTTTATTAACTTCACTGCTAAATCTTTCATTCAAAATTTTGCTCTCTGCGGTGCAACAAAACTTCAATTTCCTCCTTGTTTTCAAATCGAAAAAAGTTCGAGTCAAAAAGTTATGTTAATGAAGTACATTGCGCCCCTAATTATTTTAGCTATAATTCTGGTGATTGCCACAATTATATTGATAAGGAGACGAAAAAAGAATAAACTTCCAGCTCCTACAATTATTCCATCTCTAGATCATATTTCTTGGAGAAGGATTTCATACAATGAGCTTGTACAGGGAACAAGTTCTTTCAATGAAACTAGTCTACTTGGAAAAGGAGGTTTTGGTTCGGTATTCAAAGGAACACTTTCTGATGGGTTAAATGTAGCAATAAAAGTCTTCAACTTGCAATTAGAAGGAGCTATTAAGAGTTTTGATACCGAAAGTGAAATACTAAGCAACATTCGACATAGAAACTTAGTTCGAATAATTGGTTGTTGCAGTAACATGGAATTCAAAGCATTGGTTCTTTCATACATGCCAAATGGGAGTCTCGAGAAATGGCTATATTCTGAGAACTATTGTATAGATTTGCTACAAAGGCTTAAAATAGCTATTGATGTCGCATTGGCCTTGGAATATCTTCATCATGGTCATACATTCCCTGTTGTCCATTGTGATATAAAGCCGAGTAATGTGTTGCTTGATGAAGATATGACTGCTCATGTTGCTGATTTTGGCATTTCCAAGCTATTTGATGAAGGAGAGAATATGATTCAAACAAAAACATTTGCCACAATTGGATACGCAGCACCAGGTGACATTTAATAACTTTAATTTTAACTGTTTTCTATGTTAGATTTGTTTTATATAGTTGGAAAAGTTGAATGTAATGAACTAATCCTGTGATAATAAAAATCAAATATAATCAGAGTATGGATCAGAAGGGATAGTGTCTACAAATGGGGATGTTTACAGCTACGGCATATTATTGTTGGAAATGTTTACAAGAAAGAAGCCGACAGATGATATGTTTGGTGAAGAAATAAGCTTAAACAATTGGGTAAGCGAGGCATTAAAAGAGAGCGTAGTAACT
Source organism: Verbena officinalis (assembly GCA_958496215.1). Lineage (NCBI taxonomy): Eukaryota > Viridiplantae > Streptophyta > Magnoliopsida > Lamiales > Verbenaceae > Verbena > Verbena officinalis. The sequence continues at coordinate 28,085,716 of OY292390.1, read as the reverse complement.
GAAATTGTGGATCCTGATTTGCTAGAAGTAGAATATTCAAATTTCTCCACGAAGGAGGAATATGTCGTATCTATTTTTGTATTGGCATTACAATGCTTAGCCGTTTCGCCTGACGAAAGAATTAATATGATAGAAATAGTTGCTGCTCTGCAAAAAATCAAAGCCAAAGTTGAAGCAGCCACCAAAGGCAATCGACGAAATGCAATTCCCGCAACTAGAGGTAACATTTAGCAATATTAATAAAATGCATTATTATAATTTTGGAAATAAATTTATATCTTCAAATTTAAGTGTCAAATAACCAAAATGATCATAATTTGTAGGAGTTTAAAGAGTACATAGCGTGCAGAATGTGGAGAATAAAGAAGCCAAGAGGTCAAAGTGTACTTCTGCATTAATTCTTCCTTAATCTTTCTACATATTTATTATGTTTTTCAAATTTTGTTGAGAATTTTGAAGAATTTGCCGGAGTTTACTAAAGACTATTTAAATATTCATGAACTTACCACATTCAATACACTTTGAACGTATTTTGACCAAAAAAAAAAAAAATACACTTTGAACGTATGTTTGAGAAGTGCTATATTAAATTATAATTGCGTTACAGTAGACGTTTAGCCTTGATAAGTACTTTATATGATTAGTTTCAAATTGCTTTTTTTTTTCAAATTTGCATCAAAAGAACAGAGCAACTTAAGCCCAATGAAGTACCGGATTTACGAGTGACTAATTATTATTATTTTTTAAGTAGAACGACAAATTACATACAAAAGAATTATATAAATTACCAATTATTTAAAATTATTAAAAAAATTATATAATGATAATAATACTACATGATAAATTAGTGTACTCCATGATAGACCAAGACTTACATGTATAACAAAAAAAAAAAACACTTACATATAAACTCCAAAACTCAAAATTCCTCAAATATTTTATGTTACCAACAGTTTTAATAAAACCTAAACCACCTGAACATATGTAATTTTTTTCCCCCATAAAAGCCCTTCTCTCTCACACACACTACAAACACACAATCATTCCAGCTGATTTGTTACTTTGCACCCAATCCTTTCTTCTTGCAGATTTCAGCTAATCTTAGTTAGATTGTGCAAAATGTTTTTACTTTTTAGTTTTGTTTTGTTTTTTTTTTTTTGTTTTTAATAAAAGAAAGGCCCCTCAACGAGGGGAACGAACTATATTAACTCAAATCAGTAGAAACAAAGTCACGAGAAAAAAAGGGAACATCACCCAAACCAATGTGAGCCGAAACTGCATTTCTAGCTAAAGTGTTAGCTACTCTATTAGAACCACGTCGAACAAAAGAGAACTGACAATCAACAAAAGAACCTAACAGGCTACGAATATCCAAAATTAAATTGCCCAAATGAGAAAAATCCTCTAAGTCACTTTGAAGCTTCTGAATCAAACTAAGACAATCACCCTTAAACACCACTCTAGACCTGCCAAAATCCCGAGCCAACTTCACAGCTGCCAAACAGGCCATCATCTCGGCTAGTTCCGGATTGGACGGATCCCAAGCCTGTATCGATTCCCAATCTGCACAATTGCCCGAAGAATCTCGACCAACAACACCCACCCCCCTATCTTCCGCGAACGCAGCAACATCAAAGTTAACTTTAAACCAACTAAGATGACGGATGTTGCCACCTATTTGGAAATGGCCGAGCCACCCAGGAAGCCGAAGTCAGAGCTGGTCGGGCACTCGCCACTGCATATTCCTTAGCAAAGCATGCCACCTCAACCGGAGACCAAACCACCCCTCGAACTTCTTCTTATTACGAGTAGGCACCCCTCCACAAGAATGTCAGGAACCGCCTCTACCATCCACATCCAGCTCATTCAAAGCCCTATCGAGCCCTGCCACAAAGTCAGCACGGACAGCCTCAATCAGCCCCGGAGAAAAGTCAGAAAGGGCCCACACGTTAGTAATAGGAACAATTTCAAGATAAACACAATTACAACATACTAACTAGATTTGGATGTGTACACTATACTGGTGCTCGGAAATAATATTTTAATTTCGTCGAGAAGTGCATTATAATACTTTTCAAATCTTATAATTAATAAATCTTAGGGGGAATCTTAGTTTATCTTAGATTTAGGAGAATCATTTTATTACAAATACGTCCACAAAATCGTTGACCGTTAGTCAAACTTAATATTTCTGTTAAAAAAAAAATTACGAAAGCACTGCATTACCCTTTTGGCTTGCATTGTAAAATTGTCAAACTATAAGGACCTAAATATAAAATTTCTTACCGTCGCTGGAGCCACCACCCGGATGGTCGACACCTTATACCTAGACGATTCTCTCGCCGAGCCCGTCATATCCCCCAAGTCTGTTTTCCCATTCGACAACCACACGGGATTTAATTTCAATTCTAATTTTCGGATTTTACCCTAAAACCCTAGAAATTTTGATTCGAAATTAACGACGATTCGTCCATCGAATTTTCGATCAGACTTCACCAATGGCTTACCCACGAAATATAGATCGGAAAGCACCCTCAGGTTATCGGAATTCGTCACCGGAAATGTTACGTCGCCACCTCCACCACCGCGCCACCTTCGGAGCTTCGTTCCTCCGTCGTCGGTGAGAACCAGAAGTTGAGACCAACGCCTTTCGTTCCGTCTCGACGATAGCTATAAAACCCTTGTGGTCTCCACCTTCATCGCCGGCCGGAGTGTCATCTCTGCCGCTCCTCTGTCGTGCGGGAACTTCTCGCCGCCACAGCTCCACCATCAGTAAGAACGAAGGGTCGAGACCACCACCATTCAACTCGTCTCGTCAAGGACTTCCAGATCTTGGTGGTCTCTGCCCTCGTAGCTGGCGGAAAAGTCGTTCGCCGCTCCTCCGTCGTGCACCACCTTTGGGTTGTCGTATCTCCACCGTCGGACATGTCCTGGCCGTGCAACCACCACCATTCGATTCACCGTCCCAAGGGCTTCCAAACCCTGGTGGTGCGCGTCCATGCCTCTGCCGAAAACGTCATGCTCCACCACCATGCCGTCGTGACTTATTCGCGAGAAATTTTATATTTAGGTCCTTATAGTTTGACAATTTTGTAATGCAATTCAAAAGGGTAATACAGTCATTTTAAAATTTGTTATTTATTTTTTTAATAGAATATTAAATTTGACTAATGTCAATGATTTTGTGAACTTATTTGTAATAAAATAATTCTCTTGAACCTAGATATAATTAGGGCAAGCTACAAGGACCCATGTGTAATTCACCCTAAATCTTATTAATTAGGTGTTAGATATAATTAATCCAAAATACTACTCAAAAGCATCCAAAGTGCCTCTTTATTCACATATTGGATAACATTTAGATTCCAGTATACCTCAGTTTGAACACTCGACAACATCTAAATTGTTAAGATGTAATTGGCCATTTTTAATTATCTGTTGTTTGATACGATCTTTAAGAATATAAAATTTGCAGTCAATGTCACACACGGTCAAACATACACGAAATGAATAGAGGATATAATTAAGCATCATCCATGGAACATATAAAACCATACAAAATCATCATTTTTAGAGCATATTAAATTAAAATCCATGAATCTAGAGAAATAAGAGCACAACATTGTAGTATCGTCCTCCCTTAAAAGGTTCCTGGCCCGGATAAATATATCAAAATAATTTCTGTTAGTCAATTGCTCGATTGATTAATAGAAAGACAGATATTAATAAAATTTAGAAATCTAGGGTCACAATGTAATAGTTTTCAATTTGTATAGACAAAATTTAATAATGGCCTATAGTTCATGGAGAGAAAATGAAATTATCCCTCTCCAAATAATACCACTAATTGTCATTTTACATACTCTATTCTCAATCGAGTTTACTGACACTTTTTAGTTTACTCCACATATTTTTGCTTTTGAGATAATGACATTTTATTTTGGTTTGCTTTTAATTGTGCAAATCTTTATTGTCAATGAGAAAGCGCCCAAAATTGGATATGGTCTAGAAAAATTGCTTGCTGATTTTATATTCAAACCATACCACTAATTCAAGAGGGATCAATTTGTCAGCAAATAACAAGGATAATGAAAAAGATTTTGCTCAGAGAGTACCGTTGAATATGCTGATTAACGATATTTTTTTCTCAATCAGATATTTTCTAAAGTATTTATTATCTAAATATATTTATATAGCTAACTTTAAATTATTTTTATATTCAGAAATAAATAATGTTAAATATAGAGGTTTGGGAAAGGAATCAGAATGACACCGGTAGTCCCTGTTCTTAAAGTTTCTGTCGCCCCTACTTCGTTCGGAAGGTTGCTGCAGGTTGCAGGCGTCACACTTCCAGGATATATGTCAAGCTAGAATAGTAGATATGAGAGAATTCGTGTGATAGCAATTCACAAAGAATTCAGGTGAATAATTGTTGTGTATATGAACAACAGAACAGCTTCTATATATAGCCTCAGATGTTGGAAGCAGATTGATGTCAGCATTATGTGACTTTATTGGTGGGCTGGCTGTTATGCAATTGATTACAACATTAATCAAATTGACTACATCAGTTTCAGGCATCCCAACAGCCATATTCCAACAGTCACATCTGACCAATTAAATGATTTATTCGTTGTCTGAAATTGGGCTGCGAAGTGAGTTGGGCATGGTCCAAAAAGAAAGGCTCTGGGCTCGGAGGCGAGGCTCCTTAGCTCCTAGCGACGATGCGCACATGCGAAGTGCATCATCATGCGACACACGACTAAGAGACGCGGCCCAAGCCCAAGCCCATGCGCGGGTCGCGGGACGCGGGCGGTGCACCGCACCGCGTATGAACCATCCATCCCTCTCACTTGAGTTCCATAATTAACACCACTAATTAGCATTAACTAATATAGTGCTCATTAATTAAGAGTTTAACCAATGTGGGACTCTTGATTAAGTGTTTAATTAAAATGAGACTCTTTAGTTTTCCAAACAACCTTTAATGCATCTTTTCACATCCCAACTAATACACACTCTTTTCACATCCCAACTAATACACACTTATCAATGTAGGATAATAATTAAAGATACATTTAAATCCAACAAATAATAATAAAATTCGAACTATGATTGTAGATATAACGAAATTCTTGCCATGTTTATAGACATATATATATATTTTTTGGTTGCAAGCCATGTTTATATAGTATCTCATATTTATGCCAAAATATAGATGGATAAACTAATCATATTTGAATGATGATCCTGATTGATTATCTATAATATTCTAAAAAATATTAATATATTCTATATATTTAAGAATATATTGAAAGTGCAATATATTATATAAATGGAAAAATTACATTTAGACTCTAAAGGAGTTTGCTAAATTACAACCCTTGATCCTCTTAGTTAAACAATTACAGTTATATCCACACAAAATTAAATAATTATAAAATACACCCAAGCATTAAGATTACGTTAGGGAACATTAGAGTTTCATTATTAATCAACGGAATGTTCCCTTTTTAATTTAAAAAAAATTTACTTAGACCCAAAATAGTTTATGATACTACGCTTAAACCCCAAAAAAATTTTATGATTTTACAAATAACACCCAAGTTAAATTTAGAAGTAACCCATTACATAAAAAAAATAAATGTATTTTCGGTATTTGCTATTTATTTTTGATGATATCATCCACTACATAACGGAACCCTAACAAAACCCTAATGCTTGAATATATTTTGTAATTATTCAATTTTTTTTGGAATATAAGTGTAACTGTAATTATTTGACTAAGTGGATCACAAGGTCTAAGTGTAATTTTCGCAATATAAATTTGTATATATTTGTTTAGGTAACTCAATTAATTAACTTAACAACTTTTTTAGCATTGATGAACCTAATCGGGTTTCCATTTCTCGCTCCACCTTTTCGGCTTAGCTTTCTCAGTTCCCCACACTAACGTTTTTTAAAAGAGTTTATAAAATTAAAGGAGTTGGTGCTAAAAACTGAGTTGAATTCATCTAAATAGTAGGAATAGTGTCCTATACTCGAAACATAACTAGAGTTTTGATGAATACCACTCAGAAAAAGAATAGAACTTATTCGTTGACGAGACAAGATATAGATTCAAAATCAAGAATGTGGAACAGAATTTTTCTTCCTGTGATAAAGGAGAATATTTTCTCAACTCTCGTACAACACTATTGCAGTTTGCTCAAAAGTCTCAACGTCAAAATTTTCCTGTTTTTTCATTTTCTTTTTCTTTGCTATTCACCAGGATATGATTTTTCCAAGTGTATATATATGGGTAGCTCAATGAAACTGTAAGATGACAAGAAAGCTTTTCATGTAAAGGTCTTTTGCATGAAGAGGAAGAGAGTTGAATCTAGCCAGGGATGATTTGCCGACACTGAGGAACAAAAGATTGCAGTTTTCTGCAATTTCTTATCGGCAGATTATTCTTCGCTACGTTCGACTCGATCCTTCTCATGCAAGACCTGGAGATACATGCATTAAAGTACAAATTACCTATGATGCATGAACACTACAGGAAAAACCAACGTGCAGTGTCATGTTGTGTCAGATACTAGTGACAAGCCTGCGTTTACATGCACCCTTCGTCACTTCACATGAAATTGAACCACCCTCGTAGTGATACTTATCAACTTGAGCAGCTTTTTTATAATTTCTAAGTGAAAACAAAGACGCCTTTCTCTGATTCGACCATCCTTTTTGCAGCAGTAGAACCAACTATTCTCTCAAGCTAAATATCAAAGAAAGAAAAAAAAGAGAAAAAGTATAATTAACACTCAGTGTCTCTGTTAAATTAAATCACAGAAATCTCCCAAAAATACGGTATGTTGACAGACTGATATAGACGGAATAATACCCGAAGATGATCCAGACGAGAAAATAATACTCTGCAATTCATGTTGTCGGACTCTTCCAGTAAGTTAACGATCTGTGCATAATCAGTAAATAAAATATAATAAAAACATCAATAAATTAAACATTCGAGGAAAGATTCAAAGACAAAGTCTATAAAGATGGTTCACCTCTGGGTAAAATTCTTTCCTCTCAGGCAGGGAATAGATAATCAAATTCTGCACTCCTCGAATCTATTTGAAATGGGGAACAAAGAGAAAGTAAGAAAAATAATGAAGGAAAAAAGGTCTCAGCAGTCATCACAGCCTATTCGTTTTTGCAAAGACTGCAGTAATGGTTTCAAATTGGTTGGACAATTAGCTAATTGTTATGTTACATAGTAGTATGATTTAACTGCACAATACATATTAATTCACATAAAGTTGATAGAAATTAACATCTATTAACTCATTAAAACTCATGTCATAATATTTTTATACAGGTTTTCCAATTTCCTAGTTGCCACAGCTTCATAACGAAAAACAAGATGATGAAAGTAATGAATAGAGTAAATAGGGAAAAGAGAACCTTGTATCTGTAGTAGAAGTGGGCTCTTTCAGTGTAGAGAATAATTTTCTTTTCTCCTCTAAAAAACTCACCCCGCACACGAGATATATCATTTCGCTTTATGTACCTATATAGTCAAAGAACAAATAATTTGCTAACAAGATTATCTGGGCAGCAAATGAAAGCACTCAGAAAGGAAAATACACGAAATAATATAGGGGAATTGCTACTGAAGAAGTATAGAAATACCAAAGAGAAATGACATTCTTACTCTCCAAACAAGCAGAAGGAAGCAGATTGTGATTTCAAATAATTCCGAATTCGGACAAACTCAAAGTAAGAACTAATAAATATCATCACCCCATTCTGCATAGGAAAAAGAGCATTAAAAACATCAGTGACTTGTCATTGATAATTAAAGCATATGATCATGAATGTATCAAGCCCAATATTACCTGAACAGAATCTTTAATCTTGGGGAACACCTGCAAGCAAAATGTCAGCACAATCAAATTTGGTCATCTTTGACCCCAAAAAAACAATTCTTTGGCAAATTGGGTTAGGCAATGTAGTAGAAAATCCACTGTAGTAACTATTACATTAATGATTAATCCATCATCAAAATAAAAAGAATCAACCACCACGCAAATCAGCTAAAAAAATTTTAAGATAATTGGACAGGAAGAATATCAGTGAAAGTAATAGCAGTAGTGCAGAAAGTCTACAACTGGTTTCATCAATGTAAACAGAAATGGTTGAGATTCAACAGAATATAACTGGACCATAAAGGTGATATCTGAACAAACCTTTTCACAAAAATATTTAAGTCGAGCATCATCAGCTTCTGCTATTGATTCTACATCAAAACGTTCATAAATCTGCAGAATGAATATTGTGAATTATAATAATGGAAAGTGATTACCTGAAAAGCTTGCAGTTTGGACTTATTAAAAGTTTCTAATTCAGAAAGAAGCTAATTGCAATGGACATGGAAGACACTCACCTGCCTCACTGGAACTAATATTTTTGGGAGAACACCTTTATACTTGCACTCCAATTTGACCTGCAAAAGTGAAACAGAGATATGGAAAAATTATTAATAACCACAAGTCGAAAGATAATGGCAGTTTCACCCCAAAGCAAGGGGAGAAAAAGCATTCCACCCGTTTCAGATATATATAGAAGCATATAGCATGAATTTAAAATACATCCAGTATAAGTACAAACCTTTCCTCGGTAATTAAGGCAATGTTGATTAAATAAGGCGTTAATTTCTGCAAAAGTAAATTGGAGGTTAACAAAAGAGGCCAGACCTAATAAGGTTAGTTCATATGAGATTATGTAGAATAGAGTAGATAAGACATATCTACTTAGCAATTACTTATGTAAAAAATAAAACTGCTTAATGCCAAATAAAACGAGAGGCGAAAAAAGGTCAAGTATAGGAGGATCTTCTTTTCATAGTTAAACTGACAACTTCATCCACTTCTGTAACGTCACTACCAGTAAAGTATAAAAGAGGTATTCCAAATTATATTACCTGGATTAACATGAGAACTTAAAATTATTGTTTGCCGATAGTAACATGCTTGCTTATCATAATACCTGAAATGACAACAGTTGATGTAGCAGAAGATGAGAGGCCACCCAAGGAAGAACAAGTCAACTTGAAATGCTATATATCGTCACTCAACATATTACCAATTTATTTTTATCACCTCTTCTATTTTGGCAAAAAAATAATTGCAAAACGATAACAGACAAAGGTTATGATTTCTCTATTGTTTCAAAAGAATGGTGAAGTGCCATAAAATACTATCTGTTACAAGATATTGTTCCTTAAAGCATTCAAGAAATGGCAGGAAGGGATACTATTTTGAGAAACAGCAGAGTGGCTCAAAACCATACCATGGTCTTATGCGGTGAATGTCAGTTCCATGCAGCTTAGTAGGTTCTCTATTCAAGTGTTCAACAACTGTTTTGACATGGGACCAATTCTGGAGAATGTTTTCAGAGGCAAAACATAATTGTCACTAACAGAACAACATAATATGATTATAATGGCATTAGTTGCAGAGATAAATTAAAAAACCTGCATTAGCATGACATCTGCATGGTCAATGATTAAGATCTGTTCACAAATTTTATCACCAATCAGTATACAATTGGCTTGAAATTAGTCCAAAAGACATACTTGTATCCTGGATAACCAGAAACGAAGTGCTTACTTCTATTGAAGAAAGATAATCGAAATCTTTTTCTTTATCAACTTCTGCCTCTCCTATTTTCTGCAACAGAAAAATTGACCAATCCCGAGTAAATCATGTTATGTGGTAAATAAGAGCAGATAAGCATGATTTCACTATATGAAAAGAAATCTCAAAAAATACATAAGTACATCTGTGAAAAAATTAACCATCCCAAAAGCTCTTAAGTTCAATAATATCAACAGTGAAATTTGAAAAGTATATGATAGAAAAAGGTTACAGTGATCAAGCCCAGAGGAGAAGCAATGATTGCATCAGATGTATAGAAGTCACCGTACAACTTTATATCCCTACACAGAAACAAGATCAAAGTTGTTAGATATGAACTCTGCTGCAAACCACTTGGTATCATTGACAGTCTAGATGGAATTTTTTCCAGTGAAATAGTGAAAAATTTAGTCAGATTCTTAAGAAGTATTTCAGTAATATGAAACAAAATTCGGGACATGGTGATACAATATAAGACCATGAAAGAATGGGTATTCTGATAAGTCAAAAGATAGATAACTTGGTGTATGCTGTAGCTATTACACATTCATTTGTTGAATTAGGAATAATTGTGCACGATGCAATAGAAAAATAGTTTGTCTATTGTAATAAAAGTTGGCATTGATGTGTTTACTTTTTAAGTATGCTCAAGGACACAGAGTGGAATTTGAAAACAAGACTTTGAACTTGAGCGCAAGGTTTGGAGCTGAAGATTTCAAATGATTCTAACCTTAATGATACTCCAAAATTTTGGTCAACATAGTAAGGGATTTAACTCCTCGTAACTCTACATTGACCAAAGTCCAAAAAAGTGCAATTTTGTTAACATAAACATTAATAATTGCATGACACGGACACATACGTAGGAAACGGCATATAAACTAAAGTAAACATCACGAATCTTACCTGCTGGTAAACTTTAAGCCTACCATGAAGTGATCATTGTCATTATCCCTACCAAGCAATGCCTGGAAGTCAGGAGGTTTTGTAGACGACGTGGATTTCGGGATTTCTGAGCCGTCATCATCTTCCTTGCTCTCAGATTTTCCAGAACCAAACTCTTCGTAAAAGCGATCCAAATTTTCCACATTAGACTGTTGGGAGCAGAAAATAGTTCATAATTTTAGTAAAAAAGCATAAGTTCTACCGAGAGCAATAGCACCAAAACAAAAGTAATAAATACTGCAGATATTTTATTAAGTAAAAAATGTTGACAGTGCACCCCAATTTGAAGAAACTAGCACGAATAATATATTTTGACGAAGAAGCTAACAGTTAAGCTGTAAAGCAGAAATAAACCACGGTGAAGACCTTAATTGAACACAGCCAAAAAAGCAAAAAGTAGGAGCAGATGCCTTGTTGTAAAGAGGAAGAATCATCCAAACTCAAAATGCTCCATTTATGTATAAAAGCACTCTCTAAATTCAAGAATTACTAGAAAAGAATAATTACCTTATGCTTGGATGGAGTCAAGTGGAGCAATCTCTTCACAACCCGACGTGCAATGCCAGCTAGTGGCAAAAGGATTAACACCTAAAATAAACAAAAAGATGTGTAATGCGCAGGCAAATCCACTATCATACGTGACAGAGAGAAGTGGTAACATAATGTATGTACTGTGTCCAGTAGCTTGTTTTTCTCCATTTTCTTAACATTTATGTATTTCTGTGTCTAAGAGATGTAGCACAAAATATTCATGTACATATCATTTCAAGCAATTATCATTCTATAAGAAACACAATGCAAATATTACATCCCATGAAAACATATTCTTTAAAGCACCAGATAGTGGACACCGGACATCACAAATGACAAGCTTTTACCATATGTTGACAACAGTTGATAAATATGTAAAGAAATAAACAATGCTCTTTTCAGGAATGATATATGCAGGCCACTTATATTTCTTGTAAAGTGTGAGAAAGGCTGAATGTATATTGAATAATGAAAAGAGCTTACAAATATAGGGATAAAAGAAAGTAAATAAGGAAAATCTAATCCCACACAATCTATCTATTCCTCCTAATCTGCTAACATAATATTCTCACATAAAGCAACATAAATGGAACAACTCCTATAACAATTAAGTGTTGAAGAAAAAGCACAAGTTCACCGCCTGCCAAAGGTGACTAAGTGACAATTAAAGAAATTCAGGTGATAAAGAACATAATGATTGAAAGTGTTATTTCTATTCCACAATATACTGTATGAAAAGCACGCAAATGTACCTTAGGACGAGTATACCCACGATCAGGATAAGAATCACTATCAAGGTTTTTTCCTGCCAATTCCTTTTGCTTCTTTTCCCTTTCATTTTTCAATATAAGATCTCTACTTCTAAAGATATGATTCAACTGCACAACATTATCACTTCACTTGTTAGCAGCCAAGAGATGTAACTCCAAACACAAAGAAACCAACACCCAGCCCACAAATGTGGAAACATTTTGGGATTGAAACCTGCACAAGCTCACAAAGTCACAATTGATAAAAGAAAAAAGATAATGTGCTTACAAAATGCATGAGATACGCATCCATGATATTTAAATCTTCTTCTGATCCTCTGAGGTAAAAAGGCTTCTTGTTATGGTGCATTATATCATAGTAGCTGTTGCCTAGAAGTATAAACCACAGAGTAGAAGGTAGTATTAAGAAGTCATCCATATTTTCCAGATAAATCATCATTCTTAAAATAGAAACTAAATAAAAAAATTAAAATGGAAGTTATGTGGAACCACATTCAAAGGAAATTGTTCAGCACTGCTGCATGGTCATATGAGATATGTGCAGATGATATAGCAATTTCAAACAGAAGATGACTCCGATGCAAAATATAAAAATATACTTAAGATGGTCAAAATATGTCTGCTAGATGACAACTTATTTAATACACTTACAAATAGAGAAAAACGACATCTGTTTAGATTGGTGAAATTCAGTGCCTCCTGAAGCCTTGTAGCTTTCTAGACAATGTTTGTACAACCTTGGCTTGATACCATAGTAAGAATTTACGTCCGGGTCCTACATGTAAAATCATTTGTTACAAGCTCACTTGTGCATTCAGAAAATATACAAGGAAAAGCATACAATTCAACCCCAACTTGGTACTAGAGATCCTTTCAAGTTTTACCCAAAGAAACAACCACCAATAAAAACTTCTAAAGTGAAATCTCTGGTGGTCAATAATCAAAATTGTGCTAGAAACAATATATGATGGGAATTCTATGTCAATTGAACCTTTTACTTAATTAAGCTCACTTTGGACAATGCAACCAAGGTTGTGTCAATTTCCTCCACCAGCATATCTTCCACCATACTTGTAACACCAAGCCCCATATTATTAAACAACATGATGCATAAATACGAAAGATTCAGTAACACCATCTACCATCAGGTACCAAATTCTCAGCAAAATTGTTAAACCCATTTAGTAAATCAGTTGCAAAAGGCTTATATGTGTGATTAAGCTATCTGTAATTCCTTCATTTCAGATCATTATTTTATACAAGTTGGATAACCGTCAATAGTTGATCTTATTCACCTAAAGTCGGAATCTTTTACATGAAATTCTCACCAAGAAGTTGGAGGCCTTGGGCAAAAATCTATAAAACTAACATATCTTGCTCGAACGCAAACTGTAATTTAGGGAGAATTTTCAAATATAATCCCATATAGCCCATCAGTAAAAGAAGCTCATGATAAATTTGTTCAACACGCAATTCCACAGAACAGCCTAGACGACAATTATATGTGCAATATTTAATTCTTACTAGAGCATTCAGTTTCTGGAGTTTGGAATATGCAACTTTTGTTGGAAACATACAAAAACAATAATCCTACAGATTGAGCAAAGTAACACATTAATCTTGAAAGACAGAACACATTGAAAAGTAAAGGCAAAAAGGAAAAGAAAAACAAGAAAAAGAGACCTTGATAAAGCATTCTCCAGTTCCTCTCCATTGGCAATTTGACATGTTAAGAGCAGGCGTCTTCCACTTGTACACCCAATTTCTTTTTTCTAAATCAACAACCTCAGTAGATGCTAGATTGTAACTCAAATGATTTTCAAAGGTACTGCAAACAAATAATTACAATGAACTCTTCCCAGCGTTAAAATTAAGAGAAAGCATACAGTGCAAATAAGTATATTTGGATTTTGGTGATTGACCAAATAAAAGTTGGAAGAATAGCTAATGCGAAACCAAAGAATAGAAAGACAGTGCACACTGCACAGAAGACCTTACTTTGAAATAAGTTGATCATTCAGTCTTGAGTCACTTTCTTCATCTGTGTCAGACAGTGCATCTTCCTCATGCTGTTCCAGACCAGATTTTGGACCATTACCAACAGTGCGACTCCTGGGAGACTTATTATCATGTCCTAAATTTACAGAAAGATAAAATAAAGACTAGGCAACAGAAAGTTATTATCTCAGCAAGGGTTTAGAATTATATGAAGCATCTGAAGAGCAACTCAGATAAATTTAAGCTTCAGACTACAGAGTTCTGAAAATCTTCTGAGGACATCAACAAAACAGAAAAGTGTAAATTTTCAGTCCGTTTATTACCTTCCTCATCATCATCCTTTTCTTCCTCCTCCTCCTCACTCAAAGATTCTGGATTACTGTCCGAATCTTCTTCTGTATCACTTTTCCCTTGTTCTTCTCTTTGCCTATTCAAACAAGAACTCGAGATTATATAAACAAATGACTTAAACAGAAACTTCAAGTCATAAACCCATTAGCTATCTATAAGATAATAAGATGTAGTGCAATTGGTTTTTCTTTCAAATCCAGTATTGTTACAAAGTGCATTATTGTATCTGGATTTTTTTTTTCAAAAGAATTTACAAGGAATATAAACTTCCTAATGCACCAATGAGAGTAATTATTTCATTGCGCAAGCTATCTTAAACTTCAAATTTGACCTCAATCAAATGACTAAATAGTGCTTGTCCGGGAGGCATTTTCAAAAAGTACACATCAGGAAGTGGATGCTAAAAGCCATAGCTCAAGGGATGTGGATGCAAATTTTATTTTCCTAAACAGCAGGTGAGTTAGCCTAAAGGGTACTTTCGGTTAACTTTAGCGTGAAAGAGGTTTATTTCAATTTACCTTCTTCTCAGAGCATCTGCAACCGACGCATTATGTGACCCCAATTTACTCAACAAGTTGTCGTACATTGTTGGCTCTCTGTGTATTACTTCCTCCACTTCTTCTACCTCAGAATCTCCATCCATCTCCTCCTCATTGAGGTCGTCCCCTGTATTCATCAAAAATAATCTTTAATACTTAAATGCAGCAACAAGAAAAAGAAGAACTTAATAAGATGAAGTAAAAGCAGAATTTTTAATTTCCAGTTCACAAGCACTTCAAATTTGAAGTCAACTTACTGGAGTCCTCACTCTCGCTTTGAGGGGCCTTCTCCTCGTATCCAGCCTGCTTCTTGTTTGCACCTTTGATTACTTCACTCGGTCTTTTCAAGCCTATTCCACAAATTCACAAATCCAACTATTTACAAATATAAACAAATTCAAGTTCAAGGAAAGAAAAACTAAAATTTTTTACTTCACGCAATAAGAAAGGTGTGAGCATACATACCTCCTCTCTCTACTTTCCTCATTTTCGCCCTATGGTCGTCGTGTTGGTGCCTTCCAGAACCCCGTCTTTTTAGGGTTTTCATCGCGGAGATACGGAGGTTCAAGGAAAAATAGTATCGGCGCAGAGGTTTAATTGGCGGCAACAAGCGAGTCTTCTTTTAAAACCCCGGCGGTCTGTGTTTTCGACAGGACCTGAGATGGGAACCCGCTCTAAACCCTGGAGGGCCTGGACTTAAATATTGGTGCTTTTGATTGTAGATATTCATGAAAAAATTATACATACGGATCGAAACACTTTACAATAACTAATTCAGATGTTTCACAATAGTGTATATTTGGATTTCTTAGATAATTATTACAATAGTGTATATTTGGATTTTTCAGATAATAATAATTAATAAAAAAATAAGAAGTGAAAAAAATTTATTTGATATATAATTTGACATATTATTACATATTTTTCTTTAGGTTAATAAACATATAAATTAAATAAAATTATTACATAATTATAACGTCACACCGATTTAACCGATAGTCGAACCAGTCAAATCAGTAACCAATAAGGCTTCTGATTCGATATTTGGTCTGGTTTTTTTTTTTTTTGAAAACTTTGATACTGTGACTTGATCAATTCTTTTAGGTTTACAAAAAAATTCAAATTATTTGAGTATATAATATAAACTTATCAAAAAGTAGTAAACAAAATTATTATTATTATTATTTTTTTTGGAAAAATCAGCCAAAATCATTTAAATCCAACTAGATTTCCCAAACTTTTGTTAGTTAGTGTAAGGCCTACCCGACTATAAACTATTGATTAAACCAAATATCAGTTGGTCTAATAAAAAGTTATTACTATTTGGACCTCTGTAGGTATCCAAATTCGAAAAAAACCAGGATAACACGCCTAAATTAAACCTCTGTAATGTCCGAACCTGGAAAAAACCAAGTGAGAAACAAAAAGAATAAGTAAATAAATAAAGCAAACCTAAATTTGTGAAGGAAATCAATTTTTCAAAGAAAATCAAATATCAATGGAGAATCATTTGATATGAAGAATTTAAAAATGTAAGAAACTCTTAAAATGTTCAAATATCTCGTATAATTTAAAAATTATTATAAGATCCACATAAACCAGTTCTCCGTAACAAGGTTGGTAAATGTGAAATCCAACTTCTCTTAAAAGTTAAAACTTGTCCTTCCACACCTACTGTCCCTGTTTCCTAACTAATATGGTAAATGTTGAACGGATACAGATTACAGGTTTATTACATTTTCTAAAAAAAATTCATTCTATGATCAACATCTTCAAGAACAAGTAAACACGGTTGGAGTAAACTCAATAATTCTAAAACTTAAGGCCTGAGTGGATGGCAACAACTCCTCCTACAAGGTTTTCATATTCAACCTTCTGAAATCCAGCTTCTGCAATCATTTGGGCAAATTTGTCCTGCATGCATATCATCATCATCATAAAAGATAAAGGTTAAATCGAAACCAAATTTTCATTTTAATTGGCATTACGAAAGTTTATGAAGCTCACACGACTGATAAATCAAGTTTCAACCGTAGTATGATATCATGGAACAAGATACATGTACCAAAAACTCATATGGACATGCTAAAGAGGACACAAGATGTACAAAATATACCTTTCAGTGGATCATAGTCACGGATTCTCCAACTTGACTTTCTACTTCATTCTTCATTTATTTTCAGTACTCTTGCTTATTAATTATTTTGCCGCAAAACAAAAGTGTGTGCATTTGCTATTTTGCTTCAAGTTCAATCAAAGAAATGGCTAAGCTAGAAATTGGTCAGAAGAATCTCCTAGAACAACTAATCTAATTGTAGAAAGAGAGTGCATATCAAATGTGTTGTTATTCGACACAAGATATTAATTGCTTCCCTTCTCTTAATTGATTTTATGAGGTGTGTTTGAGTATAACAAACCTCTACTCAATAAATCATGCATTTGCAGGTAACTGAGAGCACAAACAATTACAAGAAATGAGCTACATGTATTTTATCTATTTTTCTCCAAACAGTGAGCAGGCATTGCATGATTGGTGCAGAAATGGAGGATACTCAACAAGTTTACGTAGATATACAAAATATCATGTTCAACACGCGTTTTACCTGTGGGGGGAAACGACGAATACTCTCGACCAAATACTGATAAGATTCACGATCACCAGCAACTAGCTGCCCAATCGCTGGAATAACTGAGAATGAGTAATAATCGTACCTGAAGATAAGAAAATTGAACATTATGATTAAAAAGATTTAAATATTTGGGGGACACTAACAAAACAAGTGGAAGAGATATAAGGGAGTAAAGGCAACATCAACAGAAAATAATAGTTTTACTTGCAAAAGAGTTGTATGTCTGAATAAATTACATTACATACCCGATACATCTGACAATAAAAACTCCAGTTACATTTCCCTAAACCATCCGACAATAAATATGTTCTAAGTTTTATTGGGATGATATAAAAAAGTTTATGAGGATGAGAACCAATAACCGGATAAGATAAAATGTTAAATTATATTCCTATGGGAATAGAAACCTGCAACTGGTGAAACCCCCAGTTACAGTGACATAATATAAAATACTAGATGGCTTATATAATACTGATAAAAGAGAGGCCCTGTCATGGGCACATTCATAAAACTTACAACTCTTTAAAAACTGGAATTTCCACATGGCTCAGTTCAAGGCAAAGAAATCTTCCTCCCGGTTTAAGTACCCTTCCAAGTAAAACAATTAAATGTTAGAAAATAAATGGCATCAATTTACATAGAAAAAGTAGGGGCATGTAAGAAAGCAAATTAAACAGGAGAGATCCATATATAAATAGAAAAGGAGAGTTGGATCCTCAAAACCAATGTAAGGAAATAGAAAGTTGTAATTGCTATCCCTTAAAAG
Organism: Verbena officinalis; assembly: GCA_958496215.1. Lineage (NCBI taxonomy): Eukaryota > Viridiplantae > Streptophyta > Magnoliopsida > Lamiales > Verbenaceae > Verbena > Verbena officinalis. The sequence goes on along the minus strand of OY292390.1, from coordinate 28,067,506 downwards.
CGGATATTGGCTGTATCTCCAGAACCTTCCATTTGCATGTGACTAATTAGAGTAACAGTAATACTTTTTTCTTCACGGAAATAATCAGCTGTCAACAACTCAATTTATCAACAGCAAGCAAAACCAGCAGATTCAACCCCTTAACCTTAGTCAACCCCAATACAATCAATTACTTAATTAAATAACTGTGAACACGATAAAGACGAGATATGTAACATATCTGTCAGAATAGTATTATCCATAAACTCATAAAAAACCGCTACAATATTATGAGAATACCTTTTAAGGAAAAATGATGGGACCATAAACATAGAATCAGAAGCTAACCTGTTTGCTTCTGTGAGAGCTTTCTCTATATGCGTGACGTTCCTTATTCCAAATGCAATTGTGTAACCATCCATCGAATTATCTTCAAATTTTAATGCTTCTGCATCTCCTTCAACCCAAACGAGAGATTTATCCTCACCAAGACCTGAATTCATTTAATGGAAATGCTCCATTAAAAAGTAAATACACCTCAGATCTAAGGGAAATTTGACAAGGAAATGACGACATCTCATATAGGTGTATAGGATATAGAATATCAATTCACCTCTCTCTTGGGCTCTCTTTTTGCCAACATTTAACATATTTGGGTTGATATCACAGACAAAAATTTGAGTTTCGTCCAGCATATTGTCATCATTAATATCTCGCAGGGCTCGACGTCCAACGTTATTTATACTGTCCAGGATTCTGAAAGCTACATCCCCTGTAAAATTAGAGAAGCTCCTCACTCGGGCATATATTATGACAACCAAACAGCTTAACCGTCAAATTTGAACTGCAGAAAACTAGTTTTCTCTTCCGTACAAGGGAAATCATGATAAAAGGAAACAAATCACCCCACTCATAAAGAGAGAATAATGTCAACCAAAAAAAACAAAGAGAGAGAATAATTTTACACCACGATTTTAGTTGAATATTGAACATAAGTGATAAAGCTTGCTCATACAGCTGGAACAAAAATGACTGTAACTTGCACACATTTCCATTCCAGAAATTCTTTTGAGGGTAATAGATATAGTAAGCATGAATTCAAAGTTCATTTCCAACTTTCCCTTATGAAAGGAAAACTTGAAGACAACCCTCTAGGAAAACAGGAACAGAAAGTGTAATTCATATCAAATCGACACAATTTAGCAGCAAAATCCCCACTCAGTAAGCACCAAGTCATATTGAAGAAGAAAACAATTTCAGATTCAATATTCTCTCATTCTAAGAGCATGAACTTTTCATTACATTTTCATATTCATAATAATCTACCTAGCATTTTACATAACCATCCAACAAGTATTACCATACTTATCGCTCACCAGTTCCACCAGCCACATCAAGATGCTTTATTCCAGGAAATGGATTCAACTTGGAAACTAATCTACAAGTATTTGCAGACAGAAGAGACCAAATTAACTAAAACATAACATAAAGAGAAAAACAAATAATTAGCTAATCATGCAGAAATCAAAGAAGAAACAAAAAAGGAAATCCAACCTTTCTTTCCATAATCTATGCAAACCACCGCTCATCACGTCATTCATGAGATCATAACTTGATGCGACGCTTGTGAACACATTGCCCACCATTCGACTCTTTTCATCCTCCCTAACTTCCTTAAACCCTGAAACGAAATGCCACATTGCCTCACATAAGATCTTAATGTATAATTTGCATAGTGAACGAAAAGTTGATATGGTTCAGATTTTCTCTGCAGTCATTGTATATTGCAGGGGAACTGTAGAAGAGACTAGTTTGCATGAGATGTGACGCTGATTCCTTTTTTTTTTAAGTTTGAAAAACTCTATCTTCCAAATGTTTGAGCTTCACCTTTCACCGACCTGCGGCATGAAGTTTCTGGTGTTTTTGATTCGAGTGTTCTCTTTCCAAAGTTTTGCTGGATACCAGATGTTTACTGCAATCCTTCCATCTTTTCCACTTAAGTCATGATAATTAATAAATTCTCAATTCTCCTTCTAGTAGCCCAAATTTTCCTATCTTTCTGCTTTCTTGTTAAAATCATAAGTAAACTAATTCAACTACATCTTTCCTACTTTTGTGAACCGCCCTTCTGAATTTTACATATCAAACATTATCTAGGCTTCCTATTATTTTCCCCATCAAAATGAACAAACTAGCTCAGGAAACAACTCCAAACAATAGATTATACATCTCACAAACACGTATAATAGAAGAAAATGGAAGACTAACCGAAACTGGTAGAATGGGAGTGCAAATGCGAGTACGAATTATATAGCGGCAACAGAAAATTATCCTTCCTCAAGCCGCGGTAAAGGGATCTCAAAGCCATTAAAACCTCAAATGGTGATTGCTCAGTTCAATTAAATAATTCGGAAATGAGTAAAATTAATTGGGTACACTACAGGATTCGCCGAGAGAAGGCGGGCGCGGGGCGGGGGGCGGTGAAGGAAATTTTTCTTCTACGCATAATTTTGACTTTCTTTTCCAATTTTATTCATTAGTTTTTTCTTAGCGAACAAGCTCCATTAATGGATCGGGTTTTGGGCTTTTGTGAAGATGGGCTAACTTGATCCACCAATCAACCAATATTTTTGTGGCTCAATTGAAGGTTATTCTCTCAATTCAGTTACTCTATATACAAGTTAAATTTGAATTCTAGGTCTTGTATAAAGAAACTAGTGTAATTTCAATCTGTTAGTGTAAGTATTTAACCTTTTTTGTGGTAAAAAGGGAGTATTTTCACTAATTGATCAATTTATTTTTTTCAATATGGATGATTGAAAATGCTTGAATCTAATGCAATTTGTTGATGATAAGTAATTATTTCTTACTTACATAATAAAGTTATTATAATATGTAACTATGTAAGTATTGGTTAATTAGTCTTTGTTATTATAATATGTAACTATGTAAGTATTGGTTAATTAGTCTTTAATATGATTATCAAGAATTGATGGTCCTGTCCATTTTATTGGAATAATATTGTGTAGAAATAGTTTTCACATTTAATATCTCCACATGGTTAATTACTACATGTGGGATTAAAATGCATGGTGGCAAATTAATACTTCTGCCGCTTTGTGCTTGATCTAATTCCATATCTGGTGTTATTCTTCAATAGGTAGGGCAAACTGCAAAGAGATTAAGAGTTCGCTCAAAAGATCTTTATATGTTCTTTATCTAATAAGATATTTTGGAATTTTAAAAGAAACTCTATGTTCAAGAAAAATCTTAAGATCAGACCAAACCCGAAATTTCTAACAAGCTAATATAGTCCTAAACTGTTACGGGTGATAGTCGAATACGTACACTCAATAATCATGTAAAGATTGTTGTGATTCATGTTGGTCCTCTCCGTTACACTTTGAAATGGACGAATAACAAATCGACTGACTAATAAAGTCTATTTAAGACTTCATTCATAGATCTGAGAGGACATTGATCAGGACCCGGCTTCTTAAAACGGTTCATCACTGCGACTCATGTTCATTAATAATGTCACAATAGTGTAGGCATGCAACAATAATTGTTGCTCATTTAATTTATTGAGAAAGGGAGGAAAAAAAAAAAGCTAAACAGAAACTCTTATATATAAGTGATGGATTATGTGATAATAAGTACATTTTACACTTTTTTCAAAGACGACATACTTACTCTAGCTCCACAAAGATAATTAATTAACTCCCCTGGGTTGCGTATAATTCTTGCTTGAATATTGCTTACTTTAGAATTACAAATTATTATTCTTGTAAAGCTATAGACACAAATTTTGTGAACTGACCCTTTCACATTGGAGCTTCGACGACTTGTTTGGGAACAGGCTTTAAGCCGCTTCGACTCTTAATTAGTGACACTTGTGGATAGTGTGTGGAACTATGTTGCACGGACACGGACACGACACGATATGGACACGGCGATACGAATTTTTTAAAAATTTTAGACTCCGACACGGCTGACTAATATAAATTTTAATAAAAATATAAATATTCATATATAATATATGTACAAATATTAATTAAAAAATAAATTTATCACAATATAATATAATTATTAGTAAAATTTAAATATACGAATTGATTATTATGTTAAAAGAATATTATAATTTGTATATTATAATATTGTGAGAATCAATTAAAAATGATGAAAAAATAAATTTAAATTAATTTAATACACCGTTTCATTCATTTATAATTTTTTATTTTTTTTCAAATAAATTTTGACCCTTTTAAATAAAAAAAATTGAGTTTGCCGGTGTCGGACACTTCCCTCAGCCTTATCGGACACTCTCCTAGCCGTGTCCGACACCGTGTCCTAAATTTTATTTTTTTTTTGGACACTTTTTGCCGTGTCGGACACTGCACGACAAATTTTTTGCCGTGTCCGTGCTTTGCAGGTGAGGAACTCTACTAGTACCACTCACCCAATCCCGGCCTCCATGTCCACCAAATTTAGGAGGAAAATTAGGTTAATAACAAATGAATAATGTTGAATTAACGGAACTTGGTCTAACTTAACCCCACAAAACGCCCAGAACCGAGGAATATGCAGGCATTTGTAGGAATGAACATCTACGAGTTGAGAGACAAGGATGTAGAGGCAGTCCGAGAGACCCGCTCTGATACCATGTTGAATTAATAGATCTTGACCTAAATCATCCCCAAAAACAAGCTCAAAATAGGAGATTTGTCAAGCCATTACATATTAATAAACTCCATATCTTTGATTATTCGATGTGGGATGGTTTAACAAATAATTTCGGTGTAGTTGGCTACTGCCCTCACACAATTCTTTATTCTTGAGCAAGAATAATATTTAAAAAAAATATTATTATTTTGCATGGATAGTAGTAGAGCAAAGTTGTTACAACGCATCCAATCACACAAAAGAGGGAGAGAACGTATATATGCTAAATAAATTAAATATCTCTTTTTTCAACTCTCAATAGTCAACAAAAAAATCTAATTATAAAGTTACATCGAGCCAGCTGTGTTACGAATTAAGGGATATGCCCTCCTCCAATATCCACACTTGTTAATTTTCCTCCATAACTTTTCTTCTAATAATTAATCAATGAGACAATTTTGGTTGCATGCATGTATAACTCTGATATTTACGTCATTGCATTATAGCTGTCTATGGTCCCTTTTCCAATTTCCACACCAAACTCCAAGTCAAATACAAAATTACAAATACCCCCTTCCCCACCCACACGCATGCTTGTTTTTTCCCACCCACTTCGACGCCTACATGATATGTAGCTCAACATATTAATCACAAGGGTCAAAAGTTGATTATTAATAAATACAAATCATTTCCTATAAGGCTATAATGAACTAATATGAGGGGTCAATTATAACCATTTCTGTAAAAATAGGCAGTATAATTAATTACTATAAGTTGTTCAAATTTTTAATATGGCCGGGCCTCGTATTATTAATTCTTACTCAGAAAAAGTAGTGGAGTTGAGTAATTCCATTAAACTTAATATCTGAGTCGGAAAATTCTTATATAAACTCCGTGTATGGGCCCTTACTTTGCACAATCTAAATCCTTGGACGCATAATTAGTGGGATTTAAACCGGTGCATATATATAAAAAATTCGTGAGTCACCCTTGCCCCCACCCACCCCACCCCTTGTCACCGAAACCACCCCGAGGAGGTCACAAATACTCAAGGTGGGCAGCCGCCCCCTAGCCACCTTTTGCTCCATCAATGGGGGACCCCAAAATCCCTATATAAACCCGCATTTGCACATCATTATATTCAAGAACTTTCTGAGTTGGCGCATATATACAAAAACAGCGCAAACAAATACAAGAAGAGCTTCTTCAAGTGAGAAAAAAGAAAGAGTTTTGAAAAGTTAAGTACCTTAATCATGAAGACACTGGAGGTGGTACTTTTGTTCTTGTTTAGCTTTGTAATGGGTGGTTTAGGGGGCAATTTTAACCAAGATTTTGATATTACTTGGGGCGATGGACGGGCGAAAACATTCGATGATGGGAAGCTTCTTACGTTGTCTTTAGATAAGACCTCTGGTTCTGGATTTCGGTCCAAAAATCAGTACTTGTTTGGTAAGATCGATATGCAACTGAAGCTCGTGCCTGGTAATTCTGCTGGTACCGTCACTGCATACTATGTAAGTTTTACTCATTTTCGCATATACCGGTAATTTTATATTCGAAATAATTATGAAAACTCCTTACGTTTTTACGTGGTTTACATTCTTATCTTGAAATTAACCTTAAAACACTACCAAACTTAATTACCCAAGGTTTGCAAAACACTACCAATTATACCCCTATAACTAACGGAAATTCGTTATCTTCAGGGGTATTTATTATTGTTTCAACTTTCAAGGTTAGAGTGGTGTTTGCGATTATTCGTAATTGACCATAGGATTGCAAAGCTTCTTACATAATATCTCAGAAAGTGATGCAAATCTCAGGGATTATTCGTAATGGAACATAGTTTATACACTTCATTTTTGTGTATTAAATTAAGTTTCTGAGACAGAATATGTATGTTTGTTCTTTATTCTGCAGTTATCTTCGTTGGGATCAAGTCATGATGAAATCGACTTCGAATTTCTTGGTAACCTAAGTGGAAAGCCTTATATTCTGCACACCAATGTATTCACACAAGGCAAAGGTGACAGGGAACAACAGTTTTATCTTTGGTTCGACCCCACTAAGGACTTCCACACCTACTCCATTCTATGGAACCCTCAAAGCATCATGTAATTAGTTTAATTATTTAATACAATTAGTTCTTATAATTAACGTATTTTAAAATCTTACAATTATTTAAATATTATTTCGAATTGAATTTTATTTGCTATATATTTTGACAGATTTTCAGTGGATGGAACTCCAATAAGGCAATTCGAAAATCTAGAATCCAAAGGTGTAAGCTACCCGAAAGAGCAGGCAATGTGGATATTCTCAAGCCTATGGAATGCAGATGATTGGGCAACAAGAGGTGGACTTGACAAAACTGATTGGAGCCTAGCACCTTTCACAGCTTCCTACACAAACTTCAATGCACTCGCATGCACAGGATCATCTTCGTCATGCTCCAAAAACTCGTCTGAAAATTCATGGTTTTCACAATCTCTGGACTCCAATGGGCAACAAAGAATCAAATGGGTGCAGGCAAACTACATGATTTACAACTATTGCACTGATTCCAAACGTTTTCCACAAGGCTTTCCTCCCGAATGTTCTGTCTGAATCCTGATGACGTTATAATATGTAATTATGTATGTAAGCTTACTCTGTATTAATTATTTGCTCCTGTTGTAATTGTAATAAAATATGAAATTTTTTTGGGATGCCTAATAACTTATAAGATATCTGGCCGATTTATATCCACCATCCTTGTGGTTTGGTTTAATTACAAATTAATTCATCTCGTTTTTTAAATTATAAATACACTCATGAGTTTTCGTTAATTATTCTTGTAAGATATTTCATTAGATATTAATATATAATTTAAAACCTAATTGACATCAGAAACGGAGTCAGAATTTCGATAAAGGGGGCAGAATTGAAAACGAGATTCTTTTTCATCAGTTTAAAGGATGAAGCAAAGTTATAAACTATTTAAATTTTGTATAAAAATAATGAATTATGAATTTTATAAAAAATATAAAGGACAAAAGATATATAATTCGAAACCGTGTCAAATTGATTACTTAAAATTAGTGACAAAATTAGTGGTAAAGTGAAAGTTATCTCAAATCAAGTGATAATAATTTTATTTTGTCACCATTTATTTCAACTTTAAAATTTTCACTATTAATTATTTTGTGACCATTCGGGCCAATATCATCTATACTATTATGGCCCAAGACACCAAGATCGTAAAATATTCATATAATTTCTATATATAGACTGCAACAATCAATTTTTTTTTAAACTAGAGCACATTATCTCATTTTCTTTGTTACATGACAATTAAGTGTATAAGTTCATATCTTTCTAGATTACTACTTACAATCTATCTATCTATCTATATATATATATATATATATAAAATTATTTGTTACTTGGATAATTATTATAATTCTACGAAAATAATTTTAATCTCTCTTACCTGTACTTATAACTCCTTAATTATCTTTTTCAATAAATTTAAGTATGTGTAACTCTCAAAACACTTTCCAGACTTTTGTTCTTTATTTATTTGATTAATAATATAGTTTTACTTTTGAGTTTTAGTTGATATATGAGCTATAGTCATTATGTTATTCATATGCCACGTATTTCACTGGCCTCATTGCAATTTATTACCATATAATAAATAAGCATAAAACCTTAAAATACGCTAAAGTATTGACTTTAGTTTTAAGAAATGAAAATATTTTTACAAAATAAAATTTGGTAAATTGTTTTTTAATTTATTTAGATAGCATTGTTATTGTTGATAAAAAAAAGAGTTTAAGGATATATGTTCACATAAATTTTAATATAATTTACAATTATTGTACAAGAAATGGTCAAGTAATGTTTTATTCTAATTATCTCGGTAAAGATGGTGTGAATTCAGTTTTTCAAATTAATCTTTGGTTTAAACCTTGATTTTAGATTAATATTTTAATTTATTGTAAATTAATCAAATACATAATTTTACAGTGATTAACTCAAAATAAATTATTATATTATAAATATAAAATTCCAGGCCACGCACGGGGTTAAAAACTAATTTATATTTATTAGTCAATTTTTCATTTAATTCTATCTATATTAATTGTGGCAAAATCATATATAGAAATAAGTTGACATGGAAAAAAAAAAAAAACCAACTTATCCATGTCATAAACACATAAGAAAGTTTCCTAAAACAGTCCACAACATTATTTTCAATTTTCATATATATATATATATATATATGATTAATTCATAGGTGGAAAAAACTTGGATTTGGTTACATAAATCAACTCGAGAAGTTACCACTGAGAAATTTTTTTTAATTCTAATATAAATTCATATAATTTTTTTCTTATTTTTTTTATAAGTTGATATATTTATGATAGTTTTAGTTTAAATTTAAAAATCTACCTCTATTTTTTTTCTTTTATGAATTCTGGTTAGATAATTTTATAATTTTTAGTGATGTCAAAAAATAGAATTATCTTTTTAAAATAAAAAATGATAAACATTCATCTACATATTTCTTCTATATATTTAATGTATAAACAAGAGTTTTTCTCAAATTAAGGGAGTCAATTGAAACCCGGGCCATAATCCATAAGTTGGCTACGCCGCTAAATCCCCTTCAATATTATTTTATAAAGATAAAATACGTCAAAATCGTGTCAAATTGGTTACATAGAACTTGTTTATTTATACTTATTAAGTTAATTATATGTTATTATTAGTGAGAGTTTATGTTGCACGGACACAGACACGGGGATATGGACACGACAAGACACGGACACGGTGACACGAATTTTTTGAAAATTTTAGGACACGACACGGCTAGCTAATATAAATTTTAATAAAAATATAAGTGTTCATATATAATATATGTACAAATATTAATTAAAAAATAAATTTATCACAATATAATATAATTATTAGTAAAATTTAAATATACGAATTGATTATTATGTTAAAAGAACATTATAATATTGTGAGAATCATTTGAAAATGATAAAAAAAATAGATTTAAATTAATTTAATACACCGTTTCATTCATTTATAATTTTTTATTTTTTTTCAAATAAATTTTGACCCTTTTAAATAAAAAATTTAAAAAATAAAAAAAATGAGTTTGCCTTGTCCTTCCTGTATCACAGCCGTGTCCCTTGCGTGTCCTAGCCATGTCCTTGTTGTGTCGGAATTTTTTGTTTTTAATTTTCAGACACTTTTTGCCGTGTCGATAGGTGTCAGGGCTGTGTCGAAGCCATGTCCGTGTCGGACATTGCACGGACACAATTTCTGCTGTATCCGTGCATTAGTAGTGAGAGCAGCCTGTTTACTTATACACGTTATGTACCCTAATTAATCATTCCTAGTCGGTTTTTATCCCTCAACTTCACCATTATCTTGCTGCTTCTTTTTGCTCTGGCAATATTATCCATTATTATAGGATATAGTGTGTATAAGTAAACATCACAAATTCTCAAAATCCCTATTCTTAATCTGCTTATATTAGCAACAATAGAAGTAAACAAGTTAACTCGAATTCAAATTAACGTGAAAGAAATCCACCATTTCTACGGAATATTTTTGTCCAAACGAGTTCTGTCACAAATTAGATAGTGCTATGATTAGATTAAATTTTTGTTATTTACACAAATCCGTTGTTTACTAACATGCGTTATAGACTTGTTATCTTGTATAGTTATGCCAACATGTTTACTTCTTGGATCCATATTCATTGATTAAACCTGGAAATATCCATTATGTCCTTACTCAAATGAATACCCATTTGAAATACCCTTTCCAGATGACCAAGCTTTCAACAAGGAAACTTAGGTTGTGAATGGTTCAATTTTAATCAAAATAGAAAATTCTAAATTTAATTAGTTATTTTGATATTTAAAAATTGATCTGGGATCTTATAGAATTATTATTATCAATATAAAGTCTTAATCCAAATTTAATTTGAAAGCTGTTTATTTAATCCAATTGAATAATAAGAAATATTAATTAAAAATCTGAATTAAAATTTAAGAAGGGTAAACAAATTATTCTAATATAAATAGAAGGTATATTATTTTTTTACTGAATATATAACAAATATATTTTATTAAATAAAATAAGGAAAAGAAATTAAAAAAGGATTGCAAACAAAATAATGGGAAGGAAAAAATTCTCACCAGTAAAATTTTTGAAAAATTTGCCTCTGAATACTTGGCTTCATCAGTGGCATTCCTGGAAAATATTGGAAGTCATGGGCACATATGTAATTGCTCCATTTGGCTGTTGTAACTTTGTTTTTTTTTTTTTTTTTTTTTTTCTGTGTAAATTACCCGTTCGGATAATCCTATATTAAGGGCCCTTAATCCAGTTCAGGGCTTAGTCACAGTTAAGGCTCTTCACCCGTCCCAACAAATGTGTTTAGTGGGGATCGAATCTGAGACTTTTCCCAAAAACTTAGCATGTGTTGCCAATTGAGCCACACCATATTGGTTATAACTATGTTATATAACAACTGCATTTTGGAGTTGCAATATAACCCTTCCGATCCATGGCTGTGCATTGGGCTTATGAGTTACAAATTAGCCAATATGTCATTTTCTTTTAAAGTAAACTATTTCTAACAAGTATAATTCTAGTTATTATGTACTAGATATTTATCATTCTTAAGATTTAAAATTTAAAATGTTCACTATATATTTTGTCTACCACTCGGTCCAATATCCTTGGAAAGCATGCATTAAGGATTAGACCACTATATTTGGGCTAGTTTTCCATGGAATTTTGCATAAATTGGATCAGTATTTGTATATAATCTTTCATAAGTAAACATATATATTTTGAATACATCACAAACTTATGGCAAATTTGCAATCGGCAATGTCACAATCTAATTAAAACTGCACCATCCCACATATCTCAACCACAACTGTAAGCATTTATCATCTTAATTTATTTCCCCACCTACTGATTCTGTCACTTAAATTGTCATAATTCTTTGTCATTTTCTATGGTTAGAGGCTTAGAGCTGCAATTATTTTGAGATTTATACAGCCATTAATTATCCAAAATGCTATAGGCCATGACCTAAATGAATTTGAAGAACACCTTATGATCATATCATGAGAAGTAATGATTCAATAAATATTTGAACACCTTTCGATTTATTTTTATACTTTTCAAAACACTTTAATACGTGTTTTTGGTGAAAAATAATAAAACAAACCATATAATTATCACTTTTAAAATAACAGAGTTTCTGTTATGACTCTTTCTCAACATAATAAGGTACAACTTAATTGTTGCATATTCAAGATTAGTACTTGTCCATGGGTCATTTCATAATTAAAAAAATAATAAAAATTAAAATAACAATCGCATTTCGAACTTGTGTGTACGTACCTACGTACAACAAACGAATAAGTTAAGGTATTTCGTACTCTCTTTAAGAAAATATAGGATTATCTGAACTACATATTTTTTTCACATAGTCTTCTATGCTACTTAGACCTGACATAGGTGTGATTAGCTTTTGTGTTTTCATGATATTTCTAAATATATTTTTAAAATAAAAAATTAGATATACATTAATTTCTCTACACTTTTAAAAAAAAATTGTACAAATATGTGTCAAAATTAGAGGATTTTCTAAACTTTTTATATACAAAAAACGAAGAAAAGGTCACCTAGCTACATGACTCTAAAATCCCTATGATCAGCAGAAGTGCTGGAATCCGTTGGACCACCAAATATTATAGTACAGGAGCTATCATGAATAATTGAAATCACAAATCTGGTTAAATAACAACAATCAACTTTCTACATATGAAAAATATAATAAATTCAAAGATTGCTGATCTTATAATGCTTCGTGCTCGATCGAACTAGCTTATTTCCTTGAGGGATATTTGTAAGATTGCATAATTTTAAGGTTTCAATATTTTTTTGAATTTTTAAGTAAATCTCAGGGGTTTTTTTTTTTTTTTAATTATCCCTATGAACATCCAATCAGTATAGCTACTTTGCATATATGTACTCACTCTTTACAATTCAACATACACACACATAAACACATAAAAATGTATAAATTTGGTACTACACATACGTATAATTTTGGTTCATATATACAAATGTAATAACACTTAATATTCTAATTACCACTTCGAACAATGCCTTCATTTCCAGCCAAGATCAAGTACTTGTCCTTCCTCGTAAGATTCGTGCATGTGAACCCTAAAGCCTTAGCTATCTCATTTTGTACCAAGTTGGCAACCTTAAACCTCAAACTTTCATCATCGTCATCATCGCTACCACTCTTTCCAATCATCACGACGAATGACAAAATCGAATTACCTAGGGTTAACAACATACAGTGAAAGGGAAGAAGAAGAGATGAGAGACGGAAGATGTTAGAGAGAAAATAATAAACTCTCAAAATTAGCTAGTAGAAGAGTTAGAGTAGTGAGTATATACAGATGATCAATAGTATAAGTATAAAAACACGCTTTATACTTTTCAGATAAGATTAAGTAGAAATAATAAAATAGATTACATACTTATCACCCCTCCCCCCCCCCCCCCCCCCCCCCCCCCCCTCCTCAAGTTGGGAATGGGTGAAAAACAAATCCTAACTTGGAAACTAGAGGAGAGAACTTAGATCCAGAGATACACTTGGTAAATAGGTCAGCAAGTTGAGCCTGAGAAGGAATATGGCATGGCAGTACGAATCCTTCTTTGAACTTATTTCGCGTGATGTGGCAGTCTATTTCTATGTGCTTCGTTCTTTCAGGAAAGACGGGATTTTCAGTTATGTCGAGGGCGGATTGGTTATCACAGTGTAGAGGAATAGGTAGTGGTGGTGAAATGTTGAAGTCACGAAGGATATATGTTATCCACTGGAGTTCGCAAACGGTAGTAGCTAGGCTTTGATACTCGGCTTCGCATGAGGATTTTGAAACTGTGGGTTGCTTTTTAGATTTCCAGGAGATGAGAGCAGATCCCAGGAAGATACAATAGCCAGTGGTTGATTTGCGAGTAAGTTGGCACGAGGCCCAATCTGCATCGCAAAAGGCAGAGAGTGTTAGATCATTTTTAGAAGGGAAGAAAATGCCAGCAGAAATAGTTCCAGAAAGATATTTAAGTAAATGTAAGGCGGCATGTAAATGAGATTCCCGAGGTTGAGTCACAAATTGGCTCAGTTGCTGTACAGCAAAACTGAGATCAGGACGGGATAGGTTGAGATATAACAGGCGTCCAACAAGGCGACGGAAGCTGCCAGGATCAGATAAGTAAGGGTTGTTGTCATCATGGAATTTGTACCCTGCAGCAAGATGAGAAGGAACAGACTTGGAAGAAAGCATATTAGTATCACGTAAAATATCGGTGATATATTTAGATTGAGTAAGCAATAAACCAGAATTATTACGAGATAATTCTAAACCCAAGAAGTACTTTGCATGACCAAGGTATTTAATTGTAAAAGAATCATGTAAAAAAGTTTTGACCTTGCTGAGTTCAGTTTCATTTGAACCTGTCAAAAGAACATCGTCCACATAAACCAAAAGTGCAAGAAAATAAGTATCAGTTTGTTTGAGAAAAAGACAGTGGTCATTAGCACTTTGAATAAAACCAAAGGTCAGAAGTTTAGAAGTAAACGCGTGATTCCATTGACGAGAAGCCTGCTTTAAACCATATAAAGAACGGGTTAATTTGCAAACTTGTCCGGGAGAGGCTTTATTATAGCCCTCGGGTGGTTTAATGTAGACCTCTTCGTCAAGGTAACCATGTAAAAAGACGTTATTTATATCTAATTGATAAAGGGACCAAGAGAATGATACAGAAATAGCAAGGAACAATCGAACAGTGACCAGTTTCGCAACCGGAGAGAAACTATTGAAGTAATCCATACCAAATATTTGGTTATACCCCTTGGCAACAAGGCGGGCTTTATAACGTTCAACGGTCCTGTCCGGGTTATATTTCACTTTATAAATCCAACGGGACCCAATAGCCTTTTTGCTATGGGGTAATGTAGTAAGATGCCACGTATGGTTATCTTCAAGAGCTTGAAGCTCACGGTTCATAGCAGCAATCCACACATCATACTTGGATGCTTTCTTGAAAGAACAAGGTTCTGGTATTTGAGCCACATTAGCAAAAAATTGTTTTTCTTGTTCAGTTTGGCAAAAAGCAGCAAAAGTAGGGGCTGTAGTAGAAACATTCTCACAATGATAATCAGGTGTCCAGTAAGGTGGAAATGTAATCCTAGTGCTCTGTCGGAGAATAGGAGGAGGCTGATTCTCAGAATTATGAGCATTTGGGGTGTCACTGTGGGGTGTATAGGAGTTATGAGGTGGAGATAAAGGAGGATCAGAGGGCTGATAGTTAGAATCAGAATCAGGAGCAATAGAATTTGGCAAGCAAATGGGATCAGAAACATAATCCTTTGAAAATGGAAAAACTTTTTCAAAAAATTTAACATCCCTTGAGTAGAAGAGTTTGTTGGTTGCCAAATTAAATAGCTTATAACCCTTTTTGCCCGAGCTATACCCCATAAATATAGATTTGAAGGCCCTCTGATCAAATTTATCCTTATGGTGTTGGGTGTAGGTGGCAAAACAAAGGCACCCAAAAGTTTTAAGTTGAGAATAATCAGGGGGAGAACCAAACAGTTTTTCATGAGGAGTAGCCCAGTTTAACACAGCAGGGGGAAGAATATTAATAATGTATGTGGCTGTTAAAATTGTTTCACCCCAAAGTTTTGATGGGAGGCTAGATTGAAAGAGAAGAGCTCTAGCCACCTGAAGAATGTGCTTGTGCTTTCTCTCCACAACACCATTTTGTTGGGGTGTATGTGGACAGGAAGTTTGGTGCACGATACCAAGAGTTGAAAAAAGTTGAGAAAAATTTTGGTTGATAAATTCAGTTCCATTGTCGGAACGAACAATTTTAACCTTGCTGTTAAACTGGGTAGAGACATAATTCAGAAAAGTCTTAAAAATAGAAAAAGTAAGTTGTTTATGTGGCATGAGAAAAGTCCAAGTGGACCTGCTGTAATCATCAACAAGGGTTAGAAAAAAATGACAACCAGTTAAAGAGGGAGTCTTATATGGCCCCCACAAATCAGCATGTATCATTTCAAATATAGCAGATGTAGTAGTGGAACTCAAAGGAAAAGGCAATCTTTCTTGTTTAGAGAATTGACAGATATCACAAGGTAAAGTAACAGGTAGATCAGATATAGGTAGTTTCATATGTTTCAATGTACTAGAAGAGACATGACCTAGTCTATAGTGCCAAACAGTAGCGTCCACAGGTTCAAGTTTATTATAATCATTCGAATTACATGCAGGAAAGCCATTAGGGTGAAAGTTGGAAGTATTATTTATGAAACTGAAAGAAGAAGGTTCAGCAAAATCAGACTTAATAGATTTGTCCAAAATATAGAGTGTTCCAGCAGCGGATCCAGTTGCAAGAATTTTGTTAGTTTTCAGGTCCTGCAAAAGGCATTTAGTAGGTAGAAAAGTAAAATAGGAGGCAGTGTCTTTTATTAACTGTCTAACATAAAGGAGATTATGTTTGAAGGCTGGCACTAGTAAGACATTTTTGAGCAGCAGATTATCATTCAATTTTACAGTACCAACATGAGTAACTTGCTTTATAGATCCATCAGGTAAAAAAACAGGCAACATTGTGGTGCATTTAACAGGATTAACAAGCAAATTATAAGAACAACACATATGGCTTGATGCGCCAGTGTCCACAATCCAAGAACAAGATAGATTTTATTTTTATATAGAAGAGGTAGAGTAGTGGTACCTATGAAGTCCACCATTCCAGCAAAATCCAGTTGTTCGGATGGGTTGCCCTGTCCTTGCAAAAGTTTGGAGAATTCTTGTTTGATCAACGTAGAGATGGTGTTGGCTAGATCAGATGAAGAAGCACCAATTCGAGGTTCAGAATCCAAGGGCGTATCTGCAAGAACGTTATTAGCATTCTTTCTTCTAAAAGAATTAGGCCCTCTAACTGCACTACGTCCACGTCCAGCCCCTCGTCCTCCACATCCAGCAGCCTTGGATTTTTTAAATTCTTCGTACCAATCAGGATAGCCATGAGTTTTAAAACATGTTTCTGGAGTGTGATTGGTACTATCACATTTAGGACAGTATCTATCTTCTTTCGGAATAGGCTTAGACATGGAAGAGGAGGGCTTGGAGTTGGATCCCTGGACAGTTAAAGCAGAGTGAGAGTTAACATCAGAAAATGAAATTTACGCCTCGCGCTGTGATTCTATGGTTTGTAGGAGAGAAAATGCACGATCCACATCAGGGAGTGGATCCATAACAAGGATCTGACGGCAAGAGGGCTCATAGCTGTCATTGAGGCCCATAAGAAACTGCATAAGAGACTGTGTAGATTTTACGGCCTCATTCTTGGCCTGAGCCCCACAAGTACAGCCGCATGTGCAAACGTGAAAATTCTGAAGCCGAGTGATATCATCCCAGAGGATGGTAATCTTGTTGTAGTAATCCGCCAGAGATAAGGTCCCTTGTGTAACAGAACGAAGTTCTCGTTCGAAATGATACAAGAGTGGTCCATTACTGCGCCCATAGCGGCGTTCAAGATCCAACCAGAGCTGTCGTGCAGATCGAGTAGATAGGAAGGCTTTGCCCATGGATTCAGTCATGGAGTTGATGATCCAAGATCTAATCATGGCATTTGATTCCCGCCATCGTTGAAAATCTGGAGAAGATTCTGAAGGTTTCTGGACAGTACCATCGATAAATCCGAGTTTGGATTTAGCTTCGAGCGCAATCTGAATAGATTGACTCCAAGTGTAGAAGTTACGCCCATCAAATAACGCTGTGGTGAGGCGAAAACCAGGTTGGTCGGCGCTGTGAAACTGGTAAGGATCTTTGGTGGAAGAAGTTGTTGCGGTGAGAGTTGGCGGAGCAGAGTTGGGAACGATAGGTGTTTCGTCCGCCATTTTATGAAGAAGAGTAGTATTGACAGATTTATATGTGAAAAAGAGAAAGAGGTGCAGATCCGTGAAAGAAATGGGTAAAGATGGTGTGGAACTTTGTAGATCTAAGGTATATAGTGGTGGAAAATGTGTAATAGTTTGTAGATCTGATAGAATTAGAAGAAGGTAGAGGAAAATTAGTGCGAAATTACCAGGAATTGCATTAGATGAAAGATCGATGTTGAGAGCAAGATTCTGGGAGATGCGCATATGAACAATGATCGGAATACGGCCGGAGAATTTATCGGAGTTGGCATTGAGGATCGTTGCCCGCTCTTGATACCATGACAAAATCAAATTACCTAGGGTTAACAACATACAGTGAAAGGGAAGAAGAAGAGATGAGAGACGGAAGATGTTAGAGAGAAAATAATAAACTCTCAAAATTAGCTAGTAGAAGAGTTAGAGTAGTGAGTATATACAGATGATCAATAGTATAAGTATAAAAACACGCTTTATACTTTTCAGATAAGACTAAGTAGAAATAATAAAATAGATTACATACTTATCAACGAACCATATCCAAAAATCGAACTGAATAACAAGGCCATGGATTCATGAGGAAGAACAAAGGATCCAACAACTTCAGTCCACTTGCAGTCATACCATAAAACATAGTAACGTGAAAATTCATCGCGACGGGAAAAATCTCATTGCTTATTTCGGTGAACAAAGGGCTGAATCTCAGCAGATAGGGTTCCCTACAAGTCGTGCCTTCGGGGCACACAACGACATCGCCTCGGCTCAACAACTTGTGCATCAACTCAGCATCTCGATCTCTATTCCTCGTCAAACGAACTGTTTTAATAGGTGAAATTATCTCCGACATTCTACTTAGACTATACGTCACTGCAGTTAAAGGGTTCCTCGTGCCATATGAGATTCCTATAGGATCGAGTAAGGTTTTGTGGGTACAAACGTCCATAAGTCCCACAAAATATCCACGAAAAACTTTCAAATCTTTCCCAACAACAAAATCAATATCCAAGTAATCTTTCAAGAAGCTCTCCACCATTACTTGAGGCAAGCTGCTCAAAGCCACTGTTTTCTTCCCTCTCCTCAACACCTCGAAGCTCTCCATTCCAACATCTTCCAAGAAAAACTTAGGCAGAACGGCTTTTCCTTCTCGAAACCTCTCTTTTTTCAGCCCAAAAAAGCAAATCATCACCATAATTTTTAAGGCAAACTCTTTGCTGCAAAGAATGATAAGGGGGTAAAGAAGAAAGAGAATAAAAGCCCTTATTGGGCTGCTGGCTTCAAAAGCTACAAGCATGAAGTAAGGAAACATTGATGAAGATCTCAACAAAGTGGATTCAACATTGAAGATTAAAACATGTTCGTCCAGGTTCGGTCTCTGTTCAAGAACCTGGAATTTATCAAACCCGATTTGGTGACGATTGTAATAGTTATTCTCCTGGATATTCCTTTTGGGGTTCTTGAAATGTTTAAGGATCAAAATAGAGAGAAAATGGGAGAGTTTTTGGAAGCAGAGAGCCATTTCGGGTGTTTTTTTTTTCTATTTTTGCATGGTGAAGCTCTCTGGTCACTGTTCGGATGATTTATAGTACTATGATAAAGCTCAATGATTTAAATAAAGCAAAAAAAGAAATTAATGTAATTGGTTTAAAATTAGAAGCTCATTTAATTACACTCAACTGTAACCAGAAAAGAATGCGATGGTGGCGCCCTTTTGGATCACAGAGAAATGCCGCTTATAAACCATACCCGTTGCACTCCAAAAAATGCACAAATTGACACTTTAATCTGCAGAAATATGTGGTTCCCTTGTCTATCAACTCCAACATCTTTACGATTAATGGTAGACTATATTTACTTGAATGGGAAGATTTGTTGGTAAGAAATATAGACAACATTTGCACCTAGGAAAAATTGTTATCGCCGTGTTGTTGGAACTGTAAATTTGCAATTAGGAACATTTTACTTTCGTTTTTCCCTTCATTGAGACTTGAATCTTTAATCCTAAGTGGAGATGATACGAGCAGAAATGAAATCAATTTCAAGAAGGCAATGCATTTAGAATACAACGAAAATGTTTCACTCTGAATACAAACAGAGATGAGTACACGAAAAAATACCAGCTTTTACAGCTCAAAAACAGTATTAACCCATAACTGCTCCTGCCCGCAGACTCTCTTCCATACTTACTCGTTACTAAGACTACCACACACTACCCAAAAGGGTGACACCCGGCACCCATATCGTAACATCTAGCTAGATAGTAATTACAAAATCGCGACCAATCTAAGCATATCATTGATACCAAACAATTGGAGTTTTCATGTTTTGAGGAGGCTGTGGGATAAGACAATGTTGCTGCTGCCATTGATGAAACCCTTCACTCAGATCCATCCCAACACTTCCATCAACATTTCTTTGTTCAACACCGGTGCAATCTTCAACATCCATTGTTGCTTCCCCCATCTCTTCAGCGTCCATCATTTCAGAATAATCAATTTCGGAAGGATACTCAGATGCTTTTGCAGGAGAGAGATTTGATGGAACCCATGGAATAACAGCTAGACAATCGCTACTCGAACCAGAGTTATTGTTCTCTGATGCTTCATCATCAGCTAGTTTCCAAGAATTTGATTGGTCTGACCACAGGAATTGACCTACAGAAGATACACAAACGGATTAATATAAGAATCTAAAGAAATTATCATAACCAGGAATGCATTTATTCATGCGATCAATAAATTACCAGATGTATGCTAAAAACGCAAGCATGGCCTCATTGGCAATTCTTAGACGCCATATTAGACAAAAACCACTTGCCCTAGAAATTACTTACTTATAGCACTTGCACAAATTTCCTTAAGATTTTCGGCACTAACTAACAGTAGAAACTATTTCTCAATAAAATCAATATCTTGCATGCGAATCATAAGCAAAGAGACTTCCTCAGCAGACAAGATATGAATCCAACATAAAAAAGTGACGACACAGAGAAAAAGTATTCACGAAGAAAAGGACAAATAAGGATGTCCAAGGAAACAGAGTAATGGGAAATGACGACAGTGGAGAAGTTTTCAATATTCATAAAAACGAGCTAATCAATTCAATGCTGTACAATTCGACCAAATCAAAGGCTTATACAACCATTCTTGCAAAGATTAGATCAAATCAAAGGCTTATTCCCAAATACAAATTGAAAATCCCGACTTGCAAGTGAAATCTAATAACAATCAGCAGATAGATGAACGCCAGACTTACTTTTGAACTTCGAAATGAAGTGAGGATCGACAGACACAGAGAGACTGGAAGGTGATTGCACAAGGGGATTACTGTTCATGGGCTTAAATAGCACAATTGCCTTCTCATCATTCGGAGGCAAACTTGGCAATTCTTCAATCCTTATACCCCCTGATGAATGTCTATCAAACGTCTGTTCTAGGGGAAGAGATTGCTCAGTCACTATTGGAATCTCAGATTCCTCCTCCTCTAATATAGGTGGCAACTCAGCATCCTGAATTTATACAAGGAAAACCACACTGAATTACAAACCCTCTTGATAGAGTCTAGTAGTTTCATAATAAACGTAAACTCAGAATCAAGCATGATTATAGCAGCTCCCAAAGCAAATTAGGACTGAATTTATAGACAATCCTACATTAATTCCACCGAAATTTAACCAGGTAGTAACACAAATGGGAAAAGACAGAGCTTGAGAAAAACAGTAAACTCTTACCAGCCGGCGGATTTTTCTAGCGGGAGAAGAGAGGGAAAAATCGGAGAAATCATCGTTGACGTCTTCGAGGTCTTTCCTTTTCAAGTTCAACGGGAAATAATCCTCCATTGTTGTCTTTCTCTCTACACAAAATTTCGAAACCCCAAAATCCCTAGAGATGCCGCAATACTGATAATCAGGTACAATATGGGGAAAAAAATCAAACCAATAAGAACCCTAAACCGGTGTGTTACGGTGATCAGAGGGAAAAATATCACGAATTCAGGAGAAAAATACTTGGTGAGAATTACTCTCGGTTGATTTGAGAGTTGTAAGGATGGAGATTGAGGGCTTTGAAGTTACTTTAAAACTTGCACCATTGGAGTTGTGTAGATTCTTACGCTGTGCTTCGCGATTTCTCCAGAATCTGGGTGAGACCCACTTAACAAAATCAATGACAATTACGTAAGGGCTCGTTTGGTTGGAGTAAGTTAGGTACTGCTGTACATTCCGATTTTAGTCATGTATAAATATCTACCATTCGTAATTTCAGTTCAGTCCGAGTTTATTGTTTGCAATTAAGTCCTATAACTTAGTAATTTTTTGGAATTAAGTCCTATATACCTAAACTCTAAAGATAAGGAATTAAAGGGCTTATAAAATTATATTGAATTGTTAATTATAGAAAAAATAATTACATAATTGATTACCACTTCTTTTTTAATATATATATATATATATATATATATATATATATATATATATATATATATATATATATATATATATATATATTGATAGTGGAAAATAGCGAGCCTCCACGTGTCACGATCCTAGCATTCCCAGGTCCACGTGGAGTTGGTCAAAGTCAACATTGTTGACCAGTCAAAGTCAACCACCCTGGGGTGTTGGTCGAGCTCGAGCTCGAGGCTCCGAGCGTAGATCAGATCCTTTGCTAGAAATGATCCGATCGACGTCGCCGACTCGAGCTCACATCTTCTTAGGCTCGAGGCATGGCGTCGAGCTGTCCTACATGGCTGCAGTCCACTCCATGGGCTTGTCCCACACCTTTGACCGACGTCAGGTCGAATCAAAGGGCTTAATGTCCCATCCAACGAGCGCAGTCTTCACTGCTGCAGCATTAAATGCTGAAGATCTGCAAATCGTACCTTTGACCAGACTGATTTGACAGATATACCTTAAATAAGGAATGTCAGCAAACATTCTGATCGGGCATTTAATACGCCTTGATCGAAGCATTAAATGCACACACTCTGAGGTGTACTTAGTGCGTGTTAGTCCACCCTATAAATACCCAGGGCATTTATTGTGGTTGGTAAGTCTTCTTTACTGCTCCGAGCTCACACTTTCGCATTCGAGCCCCCTTCTATTCATTCGTACTGACTTGAGCGTCGGAGATGCTACGCTGGAGACAACCCTCTCAGGCCAAGTAACCCCTTGTTCGTGTTTTCAGGTCAAAGTCGTTCCCTTTTCTACAAATCTAACTGACGAGCTTGGACACGTAGACGATCCCGATCCCCTACCAAAAAACGACCCCATCATATATATATATATATTGTTTTTTCGTTGTTCTTTTTGTAATATTTGAAGTTTAATTTATTTTAAAATTATAATAAATA
Organism: Verbena officinalis; assembly: GCA_958496215.1. Classification (NCBI taxonomy): domain Eukaryota; kingdom Viridiplantae; phylum Streptophyta; class Magnoliopsida; order Lamiales; family Verbenaceae; genus Verbena; species Verbena officinalis. The sequence goes on along the minus strand of OY292390.1, from coordinate 28,044,492 downwards.
TTGCAATGAATTCTTTCACTATCTTATCTTACTACTTGTACAATTAGAATAAACGAGATAAGAAAAATAATAAGTCTAGAATGATAGATATATATTAAGTAAAATAGTGACAATTAATAAAATATATTATTCTTTTCATTATAATTTACCTTTCAATAATTTTATAAGTCTATTAATCCCTGATCTCCAAATAATAAAAGTTAATTAACTTTTTAATAACTGTATAACCTCCTTATCCCTTGATCTTAATTTTTATTACTGTAAATATCTAAAAGTTAATAACTATTTAATAATTTTTGAATTCCCTAATGAGCACCACAAAAGAAAACACTAAAGCTATTGCTCTTTTCATCAGAATTTGGAAATTGCTTTTTTTTTTTTTTTTCAAAAGCTAATGACAGCTTAAGTGCTTAACCACTATCTACTCCAAAAGCTATAAATCCTTCAGAATTTGGGAAATTACTTATTCGCTTTTGACATCTACATGAATTAATGAGAAATTTTACTCAAACCTTCATAATCAGAAATAATTTCAATTGATAATAAATTTTTAGCATGTAAATATACAACTTCACTCATAGAGTTCCTCCTTGCTCTGTTTTAGTGTTCTTGTTTACCGACACATTTAATATAATCCCAGAAACACAACATAGTACAACCAATCCAAGCTTCTCCTATGCCTTGATGGGCTTGAAAACAAGGTTAGAATGCTTAGCAATGTGCAAACTGAACTGTCCTCCCATCTCACTCACATCAACCTTCTCCAACCCCGGAGGTGGCTGTATTTCAAAATTCGACACAAGCCTCGCAATAACCAAGCCAAGAATCGGCAAAGCAAGAATTATCCCTGGGCAGCTTCTCCTTCCCATTCCAAATGGCAAAAACCGGAAATCCACCTTGCCACCAGCAACCGCCGCCTCTGTGCCGCTCTCCTCCTCCACGAACCGCTCCGGACGGAACTTCTCCGGCTCCTTCCACCACGTCGGATTGTTGGACAGCCACCATGCGTTCACCACGACCTTTGATTCTTTTGGGATGGTGTAGCCGCCTAATTTAGCTTCTTCGAGATTCATGTGAGGTACTAATAATGGAATTGGGCTGTGCAGCCTTAGTGTTTCGTTTACTGTGGCTTGGAGATATGGGAGTTGATGCAGGTTGGATTCTGTTACTTTTTCTCCTTTAAGGACAGTCGAGATTTCGTCGCGGATTTTGCATTGGATGGATGGATGGTTGGCGAGTTCGGCGATCGCCCATTCCATGGACCAGAGTGTAGTTTCTATTGCTGCTACATTGATGTTTTCGACTATGTAGAGAACATTTTCTTTGCTGATTTCTCCTTTCATTTGAGCGTCAATGATGTGGTCCATTGCGCAGCTTATCTTATGTTTTTCTCCATTTTCAGCCATTATTTTCCTGTATAAAACCAACCATACATGATAGATAGATGTTAGGAGCATGAAAGTATTGAAGGAGGGGGAACAAAAATTAATTGACAGGGTATGTTTGTGTAATTTACTAAATCTCAGGGTATGTTTGTGTAATTAAACTAAATCTCAGGGTATGCGACTGTCATCGTCCCTATAATTGAATTGGACTAATATTCTGTATACTTGCATATAATATAAACTATAAAAATACAAATTAATTCACTGGCTATATAATACGACGAAAACAAGTTACCTTCTCTTCTCAATATAATAGTTGTTGAAGAATGCAAGTCTCCTGCTCTGCAAATCCCTACATTTCTTCAGGTACCCTTTCAAGAAAGGCCTCAGCAAAGGTATAAAATCTCCATGGTTGTACTCAAAGCTCTGCGCCAATCGGCTTCTTTCGGAATTAAACTTAGTAGCCTCAATAAACAACGGATCATCTACCGACTCGAATTTCGAACCAAACATCATCCTATACATAATATTATACAGCATCAACTGTAGCCGCCTCCTCACCACCACGCCCTCATTCCTCTCTCTTTCATCATTTCTCAAGTCATCAACAACAAGGTCCATTTCATTCTCCCACATATCACTATATTGATGCACCACTTTGTTAGTGAAGAAGGGGAGAGTCATGATCCGCCGCATCTTGCGCCAATGCTCGCCGTAGATAGTGAAGACCATATCTTGGCCGTTGCCCGTGAATATGTCGAACACGACGTTTCTTGGACGGGATCCGAATTCAACCCCCTGTGCATGGAGGACTTGGTTCGCTAGGTCAGGATTGGAAACCACGACAAGATTTTTGGAGCCGAGTTTTAGTAGGAATACGGGACCGTAGGTTTGTGACATGGCTGCAAGGACGCGGTGGTTCAAGTCGTTTCCGACTTGGAGCCAGTTGCCGAATATGGGGATAGGTGTTGGGCCGGGCGGGAGGGTCCCAGGACCATTGGGTTTGGTGGAGGAGGGGAGGAAGTGAATTATGAGTGGAAGTAGTGGGAAAATGAGTGTGCATAGTTTTAGAGGGAAAGAAATGGGAATTGTGTATGAGAGGATGATCACAATTGTGACTAATGAGCAAAAGAATGTACCTTTGAGGATGCCCATTTTTGTTCTTTCTTTCCTCTCTATCTATGTCTTGTCATGTGGGTAGCTTGGGGTGGAGTTTGGGGCAATGGGATATATATATATATATATATATATATATATATATATATATATATATAAGTGAAGAAATGTTGCATGGTTGGTGTGGGAGTCTAATGGTTTTTGAGGAAATCTATGGGCTTTGTTCTTTCAATCTAGGTAGGAATGTAACAATTTTTTTTCCAAGTCAAAAATGGTGGTTGGTGGGTGAAATATTACGCACACTATGTAACCAAAAAAAAAAAAAAAAAAAAATATATATATATATATATATATATATATATATATATATATATATATATATATATATAATGCGCACATTTTTTAAATTCTACTCTGTCGTGTTGTGTTGTGTTGTATCTGATACCATACCGGATACTCGTGTCGTGTTCGATACTTTTCTAATATAAAATATCGAAAAAAAATTATGCCGCCATGTCCGTATTTCATAGCTTATATCTTATACCAAAAATCAAAAAACATATTCAGCATCTGAGAAAATACATTTCACCTCTTATTAATGAATCGAATTAGGATAGCTTGGATTAAAATTTTAACGAAAAATATTAAAAAAATCCCTGAAAACAACTTTATATTAAAAAAAATTCGTGGAGTAATTTAGCAATCTAGAATAGCTTGGGCTTCATTGTTATTATTTAAAACTTATTATTTAGAAAAAAGAAATATTGAAGTATCAGAATTGGGCTGACTTCCTGGATTATCTAGAATAGTTTGGGCTTAATTGTACAGGCCTATTAATAATATGGGCTTGTCTCATAATGGGCTCTGGCATATTTGAATATTAATTGGGCCACTCTACAATTACCAAAAAGTCAGGGTCCAACTGGTAAATAACAACTTTTACCTCAATCACCTGTGCTGCTTCGGCGACACGAAAACTATTCGTCTGTTCTTTCTACAAATCTGTGCTTTTATTCTTTCAGTTGTTGCAATTTTCTGCTATTAATTTTCTCCATTTCAAGCTGAATCATCTATCTCCACCGTAAGCAACATGGAAGCGGGTTTAGGCGATCTGAATGCTCCTCACTCGATGGGTACCACCATCATCGGCGTCACCTACGACGGCGGTGTTGTTCTCGGCGCGGACTCTCGCACCAGCACAGGTAACCTCGTTGCTAAATATTTTCCGTTCTAATCTCTAAATCTAGTTTGTTCTGGTTGAGTTCTAGGGTATCTTGTTACTGCGAAGACTAAAGCAATTATGATGTTTTAGGGATGTATGTGGCTAATAGGGCATCCGATAAGATCACTCAGTTGACCGACAATGTCTACGTTTGCCGCTCCGGCTCTGTAAGTATTTACTTCATTCAGTTTTATATTTGTTTCGTTGATGGAAGATAGGTAGTATTCACGCCGTTGCTGTGGTGCAAAAACTTTGCTGCTTTTCTCTTAACGTCTTCTGGATTGGGGTTTATACGATTGAAGAGCTTGGCAATGAAAAAAAATTTGAACATGAGAAGATTTAGTTATGATGGTTAATATTGTCTCCATTAGTTTATTGAATATGTTGGTGCTTAATGGCACTCATTGAAGGAAGTTGTGCTGCAATTTTTGCTTAATTCTAACACTACATCACATGATAGCTGGGAGTCTAGAGTTTTTTCATGTGTGGAGTTTCAGTGGAGTGAGGGTGATGTGTTTGGAGTAGGTAAAAGATAAGTCATGTGTCATTTGCTACTTGCAGAGAATACTCATTAAGGGGGATTTTATTATTTTCTTAAAGTTGATTACTGAAGATATTGGTATTTGTCGTTGGTTTGTAGGATATGGTTTTGATATGCATTAGCCAGGAAGTTAAAGATAACTTTTAATGTGCCAATAAAATGAAGAGCATTACTTGAGCAATGCCTTTTTCTTTTTCTCCACTTCCATTTTCTTTCTTTTGACTATTGCTTTTGTAATGTACTTTGATCAGGCAGCAGATTCGCAGATTGTTTCAGATTATGTACGCTACTTTCTCCATCAGCACACGTAAGTCTGCCTAAGAGTTAATAGAATTATCCTACATTATTAGCTTGCTTTATTGCAGGTGGTTGTTTGCAGTGTAATTGATTTATCCAAATCCTAGATCTTTTTCTTTTCTCCTATATCTAGCAGTTTGCAGTGTAATTGATCTATCCAAATCCTAGATCTTTTCTTTTCTCCTATATCTAGCGCTTATTGGTATCTTGTGCTGGGGAGCACTATGCCTTCAGGGTTTATGATGGGTTGCCAATGGTTAAAAGGCTAATCTGCCTTTTTCTTGTGAATATAGAAAAGCTACTTAAGAGCATTACCAAGCAGAATTTATGTTCATATGACCATAAGCTGAAACACAAACTGAAAAATGTTACTGCGTCCTTTTATTTTAGAATGTTGATAACTGTGTATTAATTAAGCACTTTGAATTATATGGAACAACTAGACTGCAATTCACTCTGTTGCTTTTGGTATTCTAAGTTCTGCAAGCTCTTAGTGATGTGTTAATAAAATAGGCTCTTATTTTGATGCAGGATACAACTTGGGCAACCTTCAACTGTAAAAGTTGCTGCAAACCTTGTCAGACTATTGGCTTACAATAACAAGGTTAACAGAAACTTCTAATCTCCAAATGTGACTTTATATGACATTCATACCACTGACTCTGCAACCAAAAAGATTCTTTAAATCCATAATATGAGGCATAGTTATTAAAAGCTCAAAGCGCGCTAGCGATGAGGCCTCCCGGGGCTATAGCGCAACGCGCACGGATTTTTTTTCAAAGAGCGCATAATAGAAAAAATGAATTTTTTTAGTACCCAATAATTAGTTCTCCACATTTAGCACGCAAAATAAATTAGTCCCGGACACCCAAATAAAGATAAAATAGTTGTTGCTGCTGCTGGCACGCAGAACTGGCTGCTGCGGTTGGCAGCGTGGTGGTTGAGGACGGCCAAGAGTGGTGGCAGTGGCGGGGAGTGAGATTGGAAGAAGAAAGAAGCAAGAAAAGAGGAAAAGAAAAAAAAAGGAAAGAGGCTGAGCTTAGGTGCGAAAATAACAGAAGAGAAAAGGGTTCTGGGCTGGACTTTTGTCTCTTTTCTAGGTTAAAAACTAATTAATAAAATATTAAAAAAAGAAAAATCCTTGGCATTGCGCCTTTTCTACAAGAAGCACGCCTTTTCTGGGCTATGTGCTTTACGCAAAAAAGCCCAGAAAGCGAGCGTTTCTTGAAACCCTGATGCGTAGAGTGCTAAAAAAGCAATGGGCCTGCGCTTTGCTTCGAAGCGCGCTTTATGCGCTTTTAGTAACTATTATGAGGAAGCCGATGTATTCTATTTCATAGTTATTAAAAGCGCAGATAGCGCGCTTCTTAGCGAAGCACAGCCCTATCGCTTTTTTTGCGCTTTGCGCATCAGGGTTTCACTTAGTGCTCGCTTTTTGCGCTAAAGCGCAGAGCACAAAGGAAAGAAAAGGCACTTTCTGGAAAAAAAAAACGCATGTCTAGGTCTTTTTTTATTTTAATACTTTCATAATTAGTGTTTTACCTAGAAAAGAAAAAAAAAACACTTAGAAAAGATATTGATTTGGATGATCAGTGACCTTAAGGACTATATATTCCGTGTTTTGACTATTTAATCTTTATTTGGATGTGTGGAACTAATTTATTTTGAGTGCTAAATGTCTGGCACTAAATTATTTTGAGTACTAAAAATTATGGAATTTCTTTCTATATATGCGCTTTTTGGAAAGAAAAAAAAAGCGCTTTGTACTGCGCTTTGCGCTATAGATAACTATGTTCTATTTGATCATATCAATATTGGTAGTGCTGGATTCCCAAGGAGGTCTGTAAATCGGAATTTATCAACATATTTCTCTACAAGAAAATCATATCATCTCTTGGCTTGCATAAGAACAAGGTCCAACTAAAAGAATTGACATGTTTAATCTCTTTGAGTATAGCCTACACTTGATACAGCAGAAGTTTATGGTACCATTTAAATGGTTGTAGATTTATTTCTACCCCACTTTTTTCATCTTTATGACAAATTGACAGTAGAAACATGCAAAATGAACTTTTGTAATTTACATTCATTTCCATTAGACTACTTTCGTGATTACTCCATGCCTGGGGGGAAAATATGTGAAAGAAATGTGATAATGACTCCTGAGAAATATTAGTCGTTTACATCATGGTACATTGCATTGTTGTTAAGATAGCATTATTGAATGCAATATGTCTGCTAGAATCCCATTTGCTTTGTGCTTTCTAATATGATTCAGAGCAATTTTTGGTGGATGGCTTTCAATGTGTTTTCTCTTTTTTAAGTTCATGCTAACCTACTACTTGTGCAGAGTATGCTTCAAACTGGCCTGATTGTTGGCGGATGGGATAAGTACGAAGGGGGTAAAATTTACGGAATACCTCTAGGAGGAACGGTTTTAGAGCTGCCTTTCACCATTGGAGGTGTGCTAATTATCATTTGTTGCTTTTTGTCCTGAGTCTTGATTTTTAGATAACCTACAGGTGTGTCCATATCTATAAGTCTTAAGGATATCTAAAGTTTGTGACCTAATTGTTTGCCTGCTGTGAGTTCCAGTATGGTTACTAGTGGAAGGAAAAATCTGATTTGAGCGTTACTTTGGCTTTTGTGTGTAAAATAAGTTGGTTATTGGACATTCCCTTTACATAACAAATCATACTTATTTTTTTCGAACCAAAATTACAGGACCCCGCTTCAATTTATCCACTGAAACAAAGATGGGCAAACTGTAATTTCAACTAGATAGTAGATTTTGAAGGATTTTGATTCTCGAAAGGTGAAGCCTATTAAATTGTATTACTAAATCAGTGAAGTTAATCAATTTAGAGTCATCCCAGATTTGCTCTGCTCCTGATATCTTTTTTAAATAGTGCTATAGGAACCTCTGTCTTCTATGTGGAGTTGGTGAAATACTTCACTAGTGAAGACAAATATGCTTGACAAATCTTTATTGTATCTCAGGATCTGGCTCGTCCTATCTTTATGGTTTCTTTGATCAAGCATGGAAGGAAGGAATGACCCGTGAAGAAGCTGAGGTTTGTCTATAATCTATCAGTCCCAATGAGGTTATGAAACTTGGTCTTCGTCAATAATTCCTAACATATAATGTTATAAGCTTCAGCACATTAATACGGGATAAGGGGTTGATTTTATAACATATAATGTTTGGTAGCTAAGCTTTCTTGTTTCTTCTTCCTTCGGGTTGGGGAGGAGATTTTAACATCCAATGCCGTTAGTTGGGTTAGCCTATAAACAAACCTGCATTACTGTCACAACAGGCTAAGAAAGTTTTGGACACTCCGAAATTACTATGATGTTATGTTGAATGTATTAATCATTCTCAATATTAATCTTGTTTATTTTTTCTTTACCTTTCTCCCCAACAACTAAATTCTCAATATTGCTAAATCTTCTTTATTTTTTCTTTACCTTTCTCCCCAGCAATTAGTTGTGAAGGCAGTCTCTCTTGCCATTGCACGAGATGGTGCCAGTGGTGGTGTTGTGCGAACAGTCACTGTAAGTTGCCTTTCTCATTACCTACTATGCATGACAATGAACTTGATGTTATAGTTATTATTCATTAATATTTGCTAGCAAACTTCTGAATTTAGTTCTGAATTGCACTAGGGATGATATATTGTTTGCATTGTTGTGGGAAAGAAGTAATTAACTCGCTATAGAAATGAATAAATGTGTATTTTATTTGTGCAGTATTTTCTGAATATTGTGACTTTAAATTGCAGATTAACAAAGATGGGGTTACTAAAAAGTTCTACCCAGGGGACACCCTCCCTCTATGGCATGAAGAGTTGGAAGCCAAGGATTCTCTCTTGGATATTTTGTCGGCTGCAAGTCCTGAACCTATGATCAGTTAATTGAAGAAGTCACTTGAAAACACCTGGAGGTTCCTACAAAGTATTTGTACACACTGGACTTCCATATGTTGTGTGTTAGTGTACTCAGAGATTAAATTATGTTCTTAGTTTTTACCTTCATGTTTCCAGCAACACATTTTCTGTTACTGAGACTTGCATTTGTACCTATGGTTTCTCTTGGCTACTACCACCTTGTTATTGCATGCCCAATTTGACCATCATTTCTAGGTATCAAGAAGTTCATTAGATTCTAAGTAAGCTTTAGTTCCAAATATTTATGCTATATCCCTGCTTGTTGGTAAATTGCGATTTCATCCCCTCAGTTTTGGAATTTTAAGTACCATTGTCGCCAAATTTAAATGTAGCAATGAAAATGTTTGAAGTAATTATGTATACGCACCTAGGTTGAATCAATTTTCTTTAAGGATCCATTAGCTCAGAAAAAATGAGGCGACAAGAGAGAGGATTTCTTCAAGGGTGGTTGCCGCTCTCTCTTTGCCGATGATCTCTGTTTGCCGATGATCTCTCCGTAAACAAATTGTTGAAAAAATCAACAGCCCTTAAGTTTTTCCATAAGAAAAACAACCACCAAAAACAAAAGATTCAATTTTCTTTTACTTAGAAACAAGCCTTCCCACTCTAATCCAACTTTAATTGGAAGGCCAATTTAAAATTGGCAATCTAATCATCTATACAATTGGAACTATACCAACATACATATCTCAAGCTCTTACTTTCTACAATACAACCTGGCAAGAATCAAGTTTCTACACATGAAATCAATAGAAACGTGGAAACACCTAATAACTAACAGGAATAAAAAAAGCTAGCCTCTTCTGCGGTCCAAAGGTCAAGAAAAGCAATGTATAGGGCAATGAGGTTCAACTGATGTGCTATTCTTGAGCTTTCGGTGTGTGATTGAACTAGTTTACACCATTATCAGAGCTGCTGCAAGCTTGATTTGGAAGCACACTATTTCCAAAATCTCCATCCAAGCTCATTTGTTGAACCTCCTGAGGAGAAAGAATCTTGATGCAACGTACACAGCTCACAAATTCCCTGCAATAACCATATAAGAAAATCATTAGTACAATACTTGTACAACAAATGTTAACGAGGCATATATTTATAAAACACAGAATGGGATAAGCGACGTACTCCCAAGGATCATCACCAACAAGTAAGACGTCATTCTCATGATCCACATAGACAAGCTTCCAACCAATTCTCTGACGATCCTCCAATTGTCCCTCAATACCGAATCTGCGCGCCAAATCTTGTTTAAGCTCATCATAGCCCGAATAACGTGCAATATCTATTGATCTTCCAACAGCTCCCCGTTTGTATACCTTCAAGAAAAACACTTGCTAATTTAGAATGAATTAAAGAATATAAATATATATATATATATATATATATATAACCACACTCAGTTTATCTTATAATATTGTAATTAATTAGAAAAAGAACCCACCTTTGTAAACGTCCGCAACCTAGGAATCTGTGGAGCAGCAGCAGCAGCACCCCAAGCACCACCTCTATTTATGAAGTTCCCATCATTTATTGTTGAATCAATCGAATTAAATGCCATATCTGGAACTCCAAATTGCTCAGAGACCATTGATGATGAGAGCTCAGGATGAGCTTCCTTGGGATTATTATTATCATAGGTGGAAATCAAGCCTCCTCCAGATGATATATTAGTCGAAAAATCTTTACTGGGGCCCACCAAGTTTTTCGTGATCAATGATGTGTCGTTCATCACAGGCATTCCTAACTGATTGTCAATGTTAGCTCCAAGATCATGGCTTGCATCTCTGAACAGCAGTGACTGAGAATTGAAAGACATGGAATTGTTGTTTTGAGGTATTTGGCCATCATTCTGAGAAAGAACTGATGTTGCTGAAGACGAACTATCCAAATAGTCGATTTGCTGTCCAGTGGTGTTGAGGAATGCTTGTGATGCAAAAAATCCTTGATTATGGTTCTGGCTTTTGGATATATTCAACGAGGGCTTAACTTCGGATTTTTGCTGCAAATCTTTGACTAAGTTAGCATTAGAAGAAACAGGATCCGGCCCGCAACTTGAATTCAATAGATTCATGGAAGACTGAGTGATCTCGTCTCCCATTATTGCGGAACGGTGGTTTCTGCCATTCATTATGGACTGAACTGGATTCGAACAGTTGTTTGTCGATGGAGAAGTAGAACAAGATGGAATATCATCAGTAACTGCAGAGTGGACCCCACCACCAACTCCATTCAATAAACTGCTGCCTCCTACATGACCAGGCAAATCTGATACTAGTTTTGGTTGCTGAGGTGGCGGAGCAAAGCGGAGATTGGTCGGACTATTATTCGACTGAGGATTTGTTGCTTGAGAGGGATCCAACATTTGGTTAGTTGTTGTAGGCCGAGAGAAATTAGATGGAATATCTAGAAGCGGCTTCTGCTGATCTTGAAACTGTGGCAGTTGGGACGTTTGCTGCTGGTGCATACCAGATTGTTGTGCTAAAAGAGATTGCTGCTGCTGATGGAGCTTCTGAAGAAGCTGAAGCTGAATTTGGTTATCCGTCATGTGGAACTGTTGGTTTATATGATCCTGAGACTGGGATGGCATTAGATTTTGCTGTTGACTCTGACTCATAATCTGCTGCTGCTGCTGTGGCTGCTGAGGCAGATTTTGGGAGAGATTTCTCTGAAGCTGTTGTTGATGACCGTTCACAAGTGATTGTTGAACATTTTGGACTTGGACAGGACTCTGTGACTGAACTTGGCTTGTGGGCAAACTTTGACTGACTAAATTCAACCTTTGCGGTTGAGAAATATCAGTCAACTGCTGCTGAGGCTGCATAATCGAGCCTAGCGGGTTCAAAGAAGAGGATGATGTCATCTTTTGAAGCTGATCAAGTTGTGGGCCTTGTTGAGTCGGTCTCTGCCCGTTGAACTGTAGGTTGTTATGTTGAGGAAGTTGAGTTGAGGTCAAGCCTAATTGACGGGAAATATCCGAACCAGTAAAATTTTGCAGAATGGAAGATGGTAAAGGGTTCATATAGTTTGATTGTTGCATGGAGTTAGCTAGAGAAGGGTTCTGCTGCATGTTCATCCACTGAACTAAGCTGAGGCCTGGAAGAGCTTGTGGATCTTTTAAGCCAAATTCATCGCCAAGCCAGGGCATTGTTCTTCTAAATAGGCCGTCTAGATCAGAAGAGTCATCATCTGCATGGAGAAAAATGTTTTTAAGTTTTCTTTTTTTTTTTTTAATTCTTGAATGATTGTTGAGTTGAATTCTTGGCAGGATATATATGTGTTCAATGCTTTAATCATAAAGCATACACATTGAAGGGCTAAGACAAAGATACATCCCTCTGCAGGTCAAATATTGACTGATGAGTGGACAAAAAGGAAAAGGGTAACTTTATTCCGTTAACCATAAAGCCAGTCCTATGTCACTCACTGTACACTTTTTTGTGTTTTTATTATCTTCTCCACCATCTTACACATTTACTTTATAAAATCTGCCTCACTTTTTTGTCAGGATAACTGCTCATGAGTCAATGGAAAGGGGCTACTAATATGATTAGACATCATGAATAGATTCCATGGAAAGTGAGGTGGAAAACCCAAACCCAAAGGTGGCTGGTACGAGTAATCTGCTTTTACAAAATCTTCTGCTCCTTTGGAGAAGCTAAAGTTGTAATAAGTTGTAGTAAAAGTTGGATGAGTTTAAAAAAGAAAATTGAAAAAGAATTTGAAATCATAAAAAGGAAAATAACCTAAAGCTGAAATAAGTACGCTCAAATGTGCTTCCGGATTCTAGCTTATTTTAAGAACAAAACACTCCATTTCTACTTTATAATCAAAAAAGCATAAATTCTTTCGAGTTGCAAACACGCCTATATATATTTATTAATTTAAGGATTTTCTATCCAAGATAATAGTTTTCTTTCTATATTTTGTAAAATCAGTTTTCCCCTTGAATAAAAACTCACAACTTCCCATCCCTGCAACGAACAATCTCACGAAACAAGATCAACATAGAAGTTTTTAATTGTTGTGCTGCAAGAAAGATTATCTCCGACCCTCTTTTACCTGGCATTCCCAGTTGCCTTGGCCGCTTTGAACGGAAGAAGTTTGGTGTAGGACAGATGAAAAATGGAGCAGTTACTGGCTCTATCTCCCAAATCGAGACTCTGTTACGCCTTTCACCAGCTGTCGACTCATCCCACCCAACCTGCTTACAGAAATATTAAGTCAATATATCATCTTATAATGCATGATATATTTTTCCAATGAATGCATATGTCACGAATTTTACCTGTAAATTACGCCACTGTGAGTTTTTCCATCTGACTGGATCCAAGTCACTAATTCCAGTTATTGTCCCCATATATCTGCAAAATGTTAAAACAGTTTATATCAAATAAAAGTTAAAAATTTTGATCATACAAAACAGGAAACAAAATAGAATATGAGCTTAGAAAAGTGTAGCTAGTACCTTCTCGTCCCAGATTCTTCGGTCTCAAACATCATACGAAAGCGCATGCCGAGAGATATTTGATTACTACAAACTGCTTTGTAGTATTTGGCTAAAGGGATGACAAATTCCGATGGACTAGCCCTGATCAAATTAAATAGAAAAATAAAATAAAATCAGAACACTCACAAAGAAGACGCATAAATCAAAATAGCACAAAAAAGAAAAATCAATTAATGACCTCGGATTGTAAAACACGGTAAAGGGACTATTGTTTGCAGCAGCATGAGCAGCTGCAGCTAGAATCCCGATGTGCATGCTATCGCTCGACAAAACTGATGATGACAAATTAGTCGGTTGTCTATTAGCCCGTCGTATGCCTAGAAGAAGCTGCTGCTTTTCATCCCTATTTGCAATCACGAATTGTCAACATTAAATCATTTCTAATTCTTTCGAAAATAATCAAACCTAAAGATAATTAGAGAAATAAATCTATCAGGAAATTGATTTATTAGTACCTAATAAATAAAACCGAGTCGCCAGCAATCAACCTCTTCCCACTAACGAAAAGGCTCCATCCAGTTGTAAGCAAGTGGCGCTTCGGTTGTCCTAAATTTGAAACCATCAAATTTTGAACATCAAAAGTTGGAATGTGAAACTAGAAACAAAAGAAGCAATAAACGAACATACCCCGATAAATATGACGAAATGTCCACAAATTATCATGCAAATCTCTTGCAACGAGCTCTTGTGCAGGTGGTTGCATGTTGAAGTCCTGAAATGACACAAGCATTGTCAGAACAAAAGGTTTTTTAATAATTTAAGGAATAAAAAGGGAGATTAAGATTCTTTTCCTAACTAACCAGAGGAGGGAAAATCTTTTCTGCAGCACGACGAGGCACAGAAAAACCTCCATGAGTACTGGTATCACTTGCAGTCAATGTTTTACAGAAAAACTCTGTTTGGGGTTTATTTACTTTCATAGATAGATCTGATCGTAACAGAGCATCCTTGTCAAACTGCACATATCCATTAAACAAATAAAATAGATTAGATTAGATTAGATTTTAAAATATTAGCACATTGTTCAACTAAGTTACTGTCTTTTTTTCTTCAAATTGTTAGCATTTTCCTAAATATTCTTGAAGCAAGAAAGAAAAGTACCGAAGGCACTGGCTGCAGCGTCATTTGTGCATATACTTCATCTGTCTCTGGATCAGCCTAATCAAGAGTTATTACAGTTATTATTAACTCGTCAATAGAAATTTGAGAAATAAAAATTAAAAAATTGCAGCTCTCAGGATGAGGTATTATCGTTGAGTCAGGCTTACATGCAAAGTGACATTATGGAGGATGCATAGTAGCTTCGATGGAAGATTCGGGTAGTTTGGAATTTGTGCATCCACATCTTTTTTCATGGATGCAGCAACCTGAAAATTGAAAATTTTATTTGTTTTAGTACAAGAAAATCATATTACGACAAGAATTAACTTAAAACACACAAACACATATTTTCCAACTTATGTTACTTGCACATAGTAACACAATAACTTTTGCTATTTATATATTTTCGAACGTGGAAAGATATAGAATATGGATTAAACCTATTATATCCCATAATAGACATCTTCGGATCATCGGATGCAGTCTGCATCCGAAAAGAAAACCAAGACAGGAGCCAAATTTATTCAACAGCTCCATATTAGTTCCAGTACATGTCATCCTCAGGTTGAGAAGCATTTTCCTAATTTGATATGGATAATTGTGCAGAAAATATTTATATGCTAATTAACATGGTGTCGGATAACGACACAAAACCAACTTGATGTGCCTCTTCCTCCTCAGAAAAGGAAAGAAGAAGGAAATCCTCTTCCAACCCCCTTCCCCTACGCACGTTAGCGTGGTCCACACAGTATTCTCTGCTTTTCTAAGGCCTCTACAAGCCACAACTCGCTTTCACTTTTTGACCCTTTGACGAAACCCCAGTTCTGCAAAACTAATAAACCCAACTCATTTTCCCACATCTCATACTCCAATTAATTATTCTAACCTACAGCTCACATTAGCAAGAATTGCTCCATACAGATAATATATAAGTATATACTAATAAAGACGACATTTTTTATTCTTTAGGGTACAGATTTTGAAGACAATTGAGTAAATCCGTGCATGTGATCAAATCATGCTGCGGGTCAGCCCCTGACAGAGAGGGGTGGTTGAACGTTAAGCGACACCTTAGCGGCGCAAGGTAGCAGCTTTGACACAGGGAAATGGACGGTCTTGATGTATGCATAGGGATAGAGTTTGCTTTAAGGCGTAGAAAGTGAAAAAACCTGTTCGCTGTGGCCTTGAGGAAAGTAGACGACGTGGGTCCCAGCGGCCGGCAGATTTACCAGTGGACCGGCGCACGCTTGCCATAGCTCACCATTTATACTCTTCTTCTCACCTGCCATTCGCCATTCATTTCACACGTGTCACCAAAACAAAATCTTTTTCTCTTTTTTTTTTTTACTCATAAAGAAAATCAAGAAGAAGACAAAATATAGTGATAGATGATTATTCAAATGAAAAATCCCAGAAACTTTGTATGGTAAATCTTTTCTGAGAATAAGAATAACACAAAAAACTTTTAAGTAAAAAGAAAGAGTCTTGGTTCGTAGATTCAATGATGCTTGAGAGTTGAGAGAGCGGAACCCTCCAATTGTAGATTCTCTTTAGTTACGTAATAAGTAAACTGAAAATGAATAAGCCTAAATCTGGCTATGAGTGTCTGTAGAGAGAAGAGAAGGAACTGAAAGGAGACCCACCTTCAGCGGCGGCGTTAGCCGACGGAGCTCCGGCGCCGGAGGTAGGCATCTTCATTTTCACTTGTTTATGGCCTACGACTTCCAGGAGCTCTTGCTTTTCCAGCTCAAATAAATGGCCGGATTTTCACCGGATTCTCATCTCGCCGGAGAATAATCAGGCAACGATGGCTGGGAATCGATAACAAAATCAAGAAATATTGTAAATTGAACTTTCCAAAACTGGATCAAACAGCTAGGCTAAACGATGGGTTCTTTTTTTCAGTTGGCAACTAGAAAAGAAAAGAGTCTGCTAGTTTAGGCGGTTGCCGTCGCCGGAGATATTCTCCCTCCGGCGGAAACGGGAGAAGGTAGAGAGAGAAAGTGGGTTTTGAGGAGGAGACAAGAGGAGCTTTGGAAAAGGAGGGGATGTTGAGGATAGCACAGACCAAATGCTGCAATTTTACTTTTAATTGCCCCCTTTCGCACACTACACCTTCCAGACACACATACACCCTTTCTCTCTCTATATTATGTCTGTATCTAAATATATGTATAGATTTCACTTTCTTTCTTCTCAAAGCCTTATTTGCAGGCACCTGTTTTTACTCTCTCTCTCTCTCTCTCTCTCTCTCTCTCTCTCTCTGTAGTCTTTGCCCTTTCTCTCTCTGTGCTCGTCTTTCTACTGCCCCAAAGTTCTCTCACCTTTCCCTTTAAACTTTTACTATTTGTTTGGTTAATCAATGCATGTGTCGCTCTTACTCAGCCATGTTTTTCTCTCTCTACATAATTTGTTTGTTTATACTGTCTCTCTCTCTCTCTCTCTCTCTCTCTTCCCACAAGGCCTTACAAAGTTGACCAGAGAGGTTAAAGAAATTAAATCCTGAGTTCCCATTATCACAGAGAAGAATATGTTTAACTACTTGTTTGAAGGGAGTTTCACTTTTCCTACAAAAAGAAGAAAAAGAAAAAGCCCATTAATTTAAAACATGAATAGTTAAACTTACACAATAAATACAACAATAATTTCTTAATGAAAACCAAAAAAATACAAAATAATTAAATTATTCATAATATTTTTATTATAGTGTTCGTTATACGTAAAATTAGTAAAGTAATTGAGTTATTCAGTTAATAAAACATTAGCATCTTACTTGAAAATAAGAAAATGACTAACGGTAGGATTTAAGTGTTAGATGGGACTATAGTCAAAAAAATATCTCTGTAATTTCAAATAAGCAAGAGAATCTAGCTTGATGTATTATTTCAAAATGGATTGATGTAAAATGTAATTATTCTTTTAAAAATGTATTTTATTTCTCACTATAACCTTGATCGATTGAAACTCTATAACATTGTTATTTACACTTTAATCAGAAAAATAATGATCCATGATCGTCCAACATGTCTAATCGTGGCTCGTAATCATAAAATCTTGAAACATCAAAAGTGAAAACATAAGATAGTAAATACATAATGGCAAACGTAAGTCTACTTTTGTGAATTTTCGTGCTATCACTCTAAATTGCGGATCACTATTTGAGTTAATAATAACTAATATTAGAGTCATAACTCATATCCTATCCTATCAGTGGGAAACGACTTTTCTTATAATTTTTTAATTTTTAAATCTTAAATCATATATTGATAATTTAGATATTGACCTAAGAAAATCATCATTCTTTTTTCTAACCATATTAATCTTATGAAAATGAGGGTCCGGTTTGCAAGCTGATAGTTGGAACAGTTGATGGATTCATAAATACCAATTTGGTTCCATTTTGGATCTGCAAAGCAATAATGTGTGGGGAAATTAAATATGCATACTTCATAAAAAGCAATACTAATCGTGGGGAAATTTAGAAGAGCTTATAATAATAGCTACTTAATTGAGATGCCATCATTGGACTCTTTTTTCTTTATCTACTTTGTTTGTTTCTTATTTTTCGAATAAAAAATCTAGACTTACATCGTCACCATAATGTCATCAATATGATATTAATTAAATTTTCAAATCTTAAAATGTTAATTCATAAATTATTAATTTCCAAAAGCATATATAATTGTGTTATGATAGGTTATTCCTTTTGGCCTCCCTTTAGAAAGATACATAAATATTATGAGAATGTATCAAATTTTGTGATGGATGTATAGTAATTTCTTAAAAATTGTTCGTGTATCATATATTTATTTGAGTTAAATTTACACAATATAATTAATTGTACACAAACTATTTAAGTTGAATCATTAAAACTAGAATAGTCAACTATTTCTTCCTCATCCAATTAGAAAGAAGAGGGAGAGAATAAGTAAACAACTATTTTTTTTCCTTAATTGTGAGTGCGAATTAATAGATGTATTTGTAAATTCTATAACGTAGGTTACCATAAACACTACCTTGGAATATCGCTTAGGCTTAGTCCAAAAAATATAATAAATTGAAGGAAAAGTTGCTTTCAAGTTTCAATCAAAGATATTATAAGCTACGGTCTATAAAAAGAATAATGATTTTAAAAAATCAAATTCATTTTTAAAAATATAATAATTAAGCTAACTTGTAGGGTTTATAGGCATAGAATACTAGATTTACAATAAGAGAACGGATAAGGAATTAATTGCAATTTTTCATTCAAAAAATTACTTTTACTTTAGAAAATACTTAAGGGGAATATTTTATTTTTTTGTTGTTTTTTCTTAAAATAAGCTAAAAGCATCCTTAAGGGACTTTTTAAAATTTTTTAAACTTCGACCCTGCTTGGTTCATATAAAAAGTGTTGATATTTTTTGGATGTATTTTTGCTTTGTCATTTTTGTTGCTTTTTATGTTTTCGGTGGATATGTTTACCACCCTGCTGATATACTTTACGAACTTTCCTATTTGAATTTTTATATATAAGGTGGGGACCTCTTCTAACCCCACGGTCTGATTGACCGATTCTTGATTTAAAAAAAAAAACTTATAAAATTCTAATAACTCGCTAATTATCGAGCATAGCAATAATTTCCCCTCACCTTCAGGTTTAATTAATAATGTTAAAAACATAATATTATTAGATTGCATAGCTCACACACACATTTTTTTGCCGATAATTATTTCAATATTTCTAAATTCACAAAGCTTGATTTCCACTTTTGAGGTGACTATCAAATTTCTTAATATAAATCGGAATTATCTTATCTCTAGAAATGTTACTAAATATATATTATCAATAATTACTAATAAAACCCATATCCAATTCTTGAGGGATATATATCTTGATTTAATTAGGGAAAATATTGACAAAAACAATTATGAATCCACTCATGATGTTTCCTCATGCTTGTTTACATACATAATTAGGTTAGATCATGAGCAATGATGGTGAAAATTACATGGATTTACCCAATTTTGACAAATGACAAATTATCAATCTATTGACTAATCCAATTCTAAAACTATGTTTTCTATATGATATCTTATATCCAATTAATTATATTGATATTTCAAACTAAAAACAAACTACCCAATTAACAACCATTATTTTTTTCTTTAAAACACACGCACACAATTCAATTATTGTCATTATAAGGAATCGAAGCCAAACATCAAGTTAATTATTGAGGATTAATAAAAGCATAATTACTTTGGGTTAAAAATGCAGGGGCTAATAAGTAATTATTTATACATGGTGAGTTGGCACACCGCATCGGCGGCTCGTTCAGGAGGGGATGTTGACGGCTCTACTTTCCGGATAGTTTGCTGTCTATCGCTATCCAATTTACTTTTTTTACTTTTTTCCAGATTTGCACCTTTAATTTTGGATTTTCTCATTTTTAACCCCACAGTTCTGGCCTGCTGGTGCTATTAATTCCGAATCAGAGATTTTTAATATGTACAGTACGTACTTAGTAACTCAACGACTAATAAAGAACTTTCTTTTATCTATAGGATATTCGACACGTTATAAAATCAAATTATGTCACATAAAAATAAATAAAATTTAAGGCATATATATCTGTTTTTTCTTATATAAAATATAAATTTTATTGTATAACATAAGTTTTACCCTAGAAATTATTGCATGCAACCAAACGGTTTAAATTTCGCCACGTTTTCATTCATTTGAAAAAAATGTAATATAATGTGAAAATTGATTTGTCTCATTCAAACTACAAACTAACAATTAGTCAAGTTTATTACTTGTACGGAAGATTTTTGCATGCAGATTAGAAAAAAAATCATATTTTAATTTACTATAAGAAAAATATACATATATTTTTTTTACTATAAGAAAAATATAATACAAGATAATTTGGATCACTAAATTCATATATGAAGTCCCACTTATAATTTCAACAGTTATACCCAAGGTCAATCCATCTAGTAAAATGAGATATTAAATTTTTTAAATAAATTATAAATTTAAGGTTAGAATTCCAACTTGTTCATTGAGCAATTAGATTTGAATAATGACCTTTAATTGAGGGAAACCAAAAAAAATTGGAAAAGAGAATTACATATTTACATTTTAATACATTTTAAACGTTTATTTTTGGTTTTTGACTCGTTTCTTAGTGGCTCATTCTTATTGGCTAGACCGTTGGGGCCCACACGTACTGTTATCCAGGAATGGTGGGCCCCAAACATTTGACCAAATGCACCCTCTTACGCTTATAGGTAAAATTCTGCTGACGTGGCCTGATTCAAGATTTGCTTCATAGCTGAGGAATCTAATCTGGACCGTTGATCATGGTCTGCTGGCTCTTTGTATGCAAGCCGGCTCGGCTCATACGTCCGAGTCAGATATAAAGATCGTCTACGTTCCATCGTATATTTTGCACTTTACGGCCGTTTAGCATTGTAAAGTTAAAGTTATTATGTATATTTTCTTTAGAAAAAAAATTACAAAATTACGTCACTGTCTTTAAAGTATATTCCTGTTTTTCTAAAAAAATCAATTAAATTAATAAATTACGGTCTTTTACGTACCATAGAATTTAAGAAATTCAATTTATATTTAACCATAAAACAAATATTGGAAATTACATATATATATCATTGTCTTCATTAAAGATGGTTCGAAATCATGGAATGATAATAATAACTAGTATCTATTAAGCTCTAAAATTGCATTGTACATATTCAAAATAAAGTATAATTAATTTATTGGAACCTACCTTATAATGTTTGGACAATACTCACCTCATTAGCCCAGACTCGAATAATTAGTGATCAACTTGGAGCATAAATGCAGGAGACAATCTATTCTGAAATTTTTAAATGCAGGAGATACATGCAACCTACTCTGATACCATGAAGAAATATGGATTTCAAAGAGAATTTGAGATAGAAATTTTATTAATCTACAGATTATAAATGACAACATTACACAGTTTAGGGTTATATTTAAGCATTGGATTTGTCCAAATGGCCACCAAATACTACTCCCAATGTGGAGGTCTGAGTTTGACTCTTTACAGTGACAATGATGGAATTGTGTGTATATATTTAACCAAAAAAAATAATTTAGGGTTATATTTATATACCACACATTAATGCATAATTACCAACGGCAAATTAAACCTTAATGAAAGAACTAAATAGCACGCTTCTAATTAATAAAAGAAAATGCTACTTATCCTATTACAACTTCTATTTTTTACAAGGACCGAGAAATAAATGCCAACAAATTATAAATCAAATTTTTATATAGAAAATTAATACCCACAATCATGAGATTCGAATCTATGACCTCGAGATCATTGGGCCTCCTCCTTACCGCTCGACCAAAGATTCCTCGGCTGAACATTGAAGTTGTTACGTATTAAATTATTTAGCTTGCTAAAACTAACAATGAGATTGATACGTACTTTTGTTATGTGAGGAAATTAAAGGGACGAAAATGAGTGATAATAAATATTAAGAGGAATTAGGAGGAGACGAGGAGTTGGTGAGGCGTGGCTTTTTGCAGCCGAAAACCCGCCTCGTTTAATGGACTTAGCTTTTTCTTTCGCCCTTTCGGTATACTTTCTGCACTTTCGAATTTAATATCCACTCAGCCATTCGCAGGTTCACATAGCTCCGAAAATCTACTATCCATCCGTATTTGTATTCGTGTAGAGTGAATATTATTCGTATTCGTTTTTAAGAGGATATTATCCATATTTGATTATAGACATCCGAATAGTAAAAGGATAAGGATATGGTAATCAGACATCCGATCCGTTTAATTATCTGTCCGTTTACGTATACTATATTTTTAATATGAATTATATAATCTTTCTAATATATTTAATTTATATATGCATAAATATATTCTAAGGTTATGAAATTTTTTATAAATTATCTAATTGATATATGTTTAGTACTTTAAATTTAATTTAATATTTTGTTAATAAATAATATACTTATGATTTATTATTTATATCAATAAGCATATATTTTGATTTATATATGAGTTATATTAGTTTTCTAACATATTTGATTTATATGCATAAATGTATATTAAACTTATTGATTATAAATCATCTATTTTTATGAGTTATATAGTTTTTTCTAATATTTTTGATTTATATATGTATAAATATATTTAAAATCCTAACAAAGTATATCATAAATTATTTAACTGATATTATATCAATAATTAAAAAAAATCTAAATTGGGTCCTTAGGCAAAAAAATATTTTATATTTTTATGATAACTACTTGGGTAATAAATACGTACTAGAAAAAAAATTATATAATATCTTTTCGTATCTCCATATCTGTATTCGCGAATCACATCTCTCTATTAATATCCAATGCACGAAAAGCTAGCATGGTGCATGAGATGACCATCCTCTTTTTAAGTGTTGTGTTTCTTTATTGCTATTTAACTTAGAAATATATACTGTGTTTATTTTAGTTCTATGGTTACAATAATTGATCAGTTAAAAGTTGAAACATGCATGCGTATTTTTTATGCTGCGAATATCAACTAGCTAGGGCGTATTCCTGGCAGAGCAAGTATTAGCACCCCATTTTTTATAGTTTATACTAGTTATTTTATTCAGTATTAATAATTTCATTTCAGTGTAATAGTTCCCTGGATCCAGATATAATCTTGCATGTTATTATATGCTGAGTCCGGTCCTACACCGTGATTGGTATCTATATGCAAAAATTTATGTTACATGTGAAGAAATGGCTCGACAAATTTCTCATCTTAAACTAGTTTTCGGAGTTAAATTAAACCAAAATTATTGGTCTTTTGTTTTTAAGTGGGTCGTCATGAAAGAAAATTGCTTCAGTTTTTCTAAAAGTTGTAATTTTTATAGTATGTCACAAGAAAATAAGGTGCAGATGGCCCGCAACAATCAGAGATCCACTCCAAAGCCACATGCTAATAATATTGTCGAATTTGACAACTATTTAATTTTTAAACTTTTTTATAATAAACAAAACTGCAAATTCGTTGGGAAAGAGATACTTATTAATTAGTTATTAGTTATTTCTGTGATTCGTGAGATTAAAGTATTTTATCTCATACCTTACAAGCAACAAATATAAAATAGACATATATATAATATAATTTATATATATTGAATAATCAACTTTCAATTAATGTCGCAATTATATATAATTTTTATACTTGCATCCACTATATAACGAGTTACGACCGCCCATCCCATATTCCCACCGCCACACCTCGCATTAACATACGTCACCAGTATTCAAGAATCAAGAAATCATTAATACAACTATTCGTTCGATACGATTCGACCCACATAAATAAGATTTAGAAAGAAAAATTAGAAGTACAGTAATATATCTTTGCATGTTTAACTATATACTAACAATTTATTAAATTAATATTCTGCTGGTTTCCTATTATTCTCCACAATATCCCATGCATGTGCTTGTCTTAATTTTAGAACCAATTAGGGATGTGCAGAATTTGCAGCATTACCCGTTAAAATCTCCAGCAAATACGCAGAAACATAAAGTATAATTAAGAGCTAGGAGCATCCAAGAAATCAATATATATCTTTTAAAAAACACAGAGATTGATTAACAAATCGTAATGAGACAATTTAAGTAAGTAGTATAATTCTATGTTGTCAATTTGTCCCATAGCAATGTAGCAGGTCAATTAATTTGGTTCCTTTGTACAACTTACACATGTTCTTCTACATTATTAGCCTTTTCATGATGTTTCTTAAGAGCACTAATTTGTAACATGACAATGTCTATACATATATGGTACATAAAACCTGAGTTTTAAATATATGTGGGTACGTATCTAGTTATATTATATGTGTAAAACAGAAAGTTAGAAAATGATGTGAACTTTTCCCTACTAGCTGCTGCATTTCTAGGGGCTTAATTAGAACTCGAAATTTCTGCTAAAGCTAGCATATAGTGTCGAGACGCTATCAGTACATTCCTGACATTATATTTCTACCACAAATTGAATCCACCAATATAAGCCACAGGAATAACATGCAAGGTAGTTGGACAGTATTTTCTAAACCTTAATTATCCGACTATTGTATTAAACTCGAACCCTAATCTTAAAGATGCCAACTGACACTTTCTTTAATTAATACGACATGCTAGCATTGGGATAATTACAAAAAAAAAAACCCTTATATTTATTTTAAAATCCATATATAACGCCATCTAAACATAAAAACCTTACAAAGAGCCTCCTAGAAATGTAAAAATGTAAGTGAGATCTTACAAATGCCCCTTGAAAAACCTTACGAATACCCCATCTCCTCTCGTTGGGTAAATGTAAAATTATAAGGTTTCAGGGTGTTTTTATACACATCGTAAACCTCGAAGGAATTTTCATAACTGGCTAGCTACCGGCATTCGTAATAATTTTATTTTTCGTCTTAATTCCTTGCTATATGGATTCTTGGATAGATCATTTAGGCGATAACTATGCGTGGACAACTTGGGAAAGGGCTTGTAGACTCTAATATTGTCCTTAATTAATAATGTTGGTTAAAAAGCTAGCCTTGTCCAAAATGTTAATCTACACATTAGTTAAGAAGATCCCAATACTACGACTTTAGATGCATGATGCGACAAACCCATGAGTTTGATTAATTTCAAGTAAATACCATGTGCATGTGGTGCCAACTGCCAATTATATTTTGAAGTTTGTTTCCAACGAATTTTATAGCCATGGAGATTCTTGATAATCAACTATATATGATTATATTCTTTAATAACAATGTAGAAATATCAATATCTATATCTATATCTACATTTATATTATATTCTATTATATAGTGTGATGGTTAATTTCTTGAAAATTAATTTATTTGTGAAAAATAACCACGTAATGAAGTTTATTTAAGCCAATCCATATATATTTAACAATATTATTTAGAAATAGACTTCTTAATATTAACAAGTAATTAATTAAACTAACCCAAAATATATACAATACTGTTGAAAGAAGAACTCTATAGAAATATATAAGACAAGATCTCTCCTATTTCCAAGCTCAATTGTCAATCATGATTTTTGATCATAATGTTTAACTCTATATTTCATACCCTAGTAGATCTCAATTTCCGAATTAATTAATGTGCATATATGACGTATATACCTTGATTGTTTGAGACCAACAATGACATATTAAAAATAAATATAAAATATATAGTTTAAATCAAAACCTAGCTAGCTAATACACACAGAGAGAAACATGAATAGGACCAGAAAAGAATACAACTTTTGGGACCAAAAAAATACCTGTCTTGTTTTTTTACATCGGATGGATATCTGGGCTGGGTATCAATTTGCTTTGATTATTACATCATCATCGTCCCCATAAAAGAACACCGTGCTTCAATGTTTCTTTATGTGAGGCCGTCCCAACGGAACTACTCTAAGACCAAATTAAATTAAATTAAATAATTAAATTAATAAGCATAATCGTTGGCTTCATCCGTCTTCGGATTGGGTCAAAATTAATTTTGATGCAGCTATTTTTAAAGATCCCAATGAGATTGGTTTGGAATCTATTGCGTGGGACTCTATCGGATTGTATCATGGATGGGAAATGACGAGAATCAAAGGCCCAAATGACCCATAACTTGCTGATCAAACAAAAACCTGCTATTCAGTCCTTTTACTCGCTCCCAAATTCGGATGGAATAAGGTAAACATTAAAGGAGATTGCAAGATCCTTATTGATCGCAACTTCGGGTAGATATTAGAAATGTTTCTAAATCTTTCGAGTATATTAAATTTGCGTTTGTTCAATGTAGTGCTAACATTGTAGCTCACACTCTTGCAAAAAATACGGTATCGACCAACACGATAGTTTGTATCTTCCCAAATCTCTAATGAATGAATGAATAATAATTAATATTTAATGAAAGTGAGAAAAGATTACATGGTATAGGA
Source organism: Verbena officinalis (assembly GCA_958496215.1). Taxonomy (NCBI): domain Eukaryota; kingdom Viridiplantae; phylum Streptophyta; class Magnoliopsida; order Lamiales; family Verbenaceae; genus Verbena; species Verbena officinalis. Next base: position 28,018,373 of record OY292390.1, on the reverse strand, counting down.
TGTATTTTGAGATTATCAGTGGGACCCGCTTCCAAGTCCATGTCTCCCCAGATATGGACTAAATGTTAAATTATGGGCTTAGCCCAATCGAAATCCGCCACGTGTAAAGATTGTAGGGTTATCCGCATGTGCCTTGTCGTGCCTGATTACGATGGAAGTAATTTGCAACCGGGTCGGGCTATTTCGACTCAACGAATATTAACGAAAAATATATTATATTATATTTAATTACGAGGGGGTACGTTCACTGCATTTCTTGTCCTTTCCTTCTTTTTTATTTTTTAATATTGAATATGTTCTTGTCCTGAATTTATGACTCCAACCCTACTAAACATAAACAAAAGATTTTTGGCATTCAACATCAAATCATTTTTCTGGTCTGAAATTGTATAAATTGTGTAAATCTTTGATGGACTAGCTGTTAAAAAAATTCTAGCTAATTGGCAAAATTTAATGCGATACTTTCTAAAAACTATTATAATATAAATACTATAGTATATATCTTGTTATACCAACGTGACGTGGCTCAGTTGGCAGCACATATTGAGTTTGTAGGAAGAGCCTCAAGTTCGATCCCCACTAAACACACACGTTGGGAGGGGTGAAGAGCCTTAACTGTGACTAAGTCCCGAACTGGATTAAAGCCCTCAATGTAGGATTTTCCGAACCGATAATTAACAAAAAAAAAAAATCTCGTTATGATCATGAGAGAGTCAAATGATTTGATCCCAAGGTGTGATTGAACATGCATGATAAGAAATAGTGGGTTTAGCAAAATAAAAGTAACTTTGAATCTATCCTGTTATACATGAATTTAATGGAGATTGAAGATGTCTAATCATTAGACGTTCTTGTAGTGTAACAATATTCTATCGACTCTAGTACTGTAACATAAAGCTTGGTCGGATTTTTTAATGGGATTACTAAATATGCCATTCGATTCGCTTTTGTTTATATATATGACTGAAAAAGAAAGCCACAAAAAATTAATATGCAACTAACTAACCCTAATTTTTATGTTAATTATGTTTTAGCAACTTACTTTTTTTTTTCTTATTTGTAATGTAGAGAGCGCACAAAAATATGGCAAATTTCATTTTCATTACAGTTACATTAGTGTTACATATTGTTTAGGCATATCAGTGATCATCCATTTTCATAAAATTTTACGATCCGATCCCTCAATTAGAGTACTTGAGATGGGGCCAAATCTCATTAAATGTAATTCTATATATTTTTATTTTTTATAATCCATTAAATGCAAATAAGATGCCAAGTCTTGTGTGTTTTTCCTTAATGTGATCCCCACAAGACAGCTATGTAGATAACAAATCCCAATAATTGCTAGACAGCCCCTCTTATGTAGGGTACTTTAGAATTTAGGGTTTTTGATGGGTTCATTCACAAGGACAAAATCTTGATTATGCCTGAAAAGGACAATTCTGTCATTATGCTAATCAACTCAAACTTAGGTCATTAATAATCTCAATTAATTGCCTCAAGCATAAGATTGATCGCAACACCTTTTTTTTAAAAGAAAACTACGTAATATTACTTGAGAAGAGTGCGCTAAAACAACATTTACAACATAAGATAGAAAAATCCCAACATTAGCGCAGGCCGATGCTACATAACGAGCTAAAAACTGAGCAATAAAATTTGTCTCATGTTTGACGGGAATCAAAAGGACCATTGGGGCTCGACGAAAGAGAAAGTATCAGCATGTTGAAACTCTCATACGAGAAAAAGACAGAAAAACAACAAACATAGAAACATTGATGATTGATCCCAACACATTGTCTATAGTTTTCATCCTAATTAAGGGTGCTTGCAGAAGAGAAGCGGAGAGGTGATTGAAATATACGGACATGGATACGAAATTCTCTATATTAATGACTTGAGCATCAAAAGACTATTAATAGAAAACCTTTTGGCTCCTTTAGTTTGTATTAGTGTTGAAACTAAAATTCATAATATTTTTCAAAATTGAGTAGATCGAAATTTAATTAATTACCATCTTATAAGATCTTTAAGGCATGCAATATTGATGATTGGGAGATGCGGACTTGGAGAATAAAATTAAACTTAATTGGACCATTTTTAAGTGGCATTGCATTGATATTTGATCAGATCAGGTGGAATGTCACTGTTGAGTCGGCTTCTTACAACTTTAGTTTGTATGATATTGTCCCTATCAAATGAATAGGAATTATATATCACAATATATAGATAATGACCACTTTGCTTGCGAATTTGGAATATATTTTTCTTACTTTTTATGTGATAAGCATTTATCATTCGGGCTACTAAGGAATAAGATTTGCCCTAAACAAAAAGCTCCATCTACTTTTATAGTGACCGTAAAAGTGAGTTTGGAATTACACTTTTTAGTTTTTAGTTAAAGATTCTAATGATTTTTTTTAGTGCGTAAAATTCAATCATGTTATTATTGAATGAAGTATTGATAATTTAACTCATGACCTATGTCAATAACTATGAGAAAGTAACAATGAAGAAAAAGGCAATACTTGATCACAAATCTACTTTCATTCAATTGGTCATCACTCATCCCCAAGAATAATCCAGCTACTATAATCCACGGACACTTATAAAAATTTTATCCTGTTGTGTATCGTGTGTCAAGACACACGTGTCGGACATTTCTACATTGTAAAATTATGCAAAAATATTCATCACTTCCTCAAACTTACTTAGGTTGAGTGTGATCTGATGCGTATTTTCAGATAGCCAAACTTGCCAGCACCCGGTGAAGAACCCTCGAAGACATATGGCAAGAAACCAGTTGTAGCTTTGTACTTGTGTTGAATCTGTGCAAATACACAAATGAAAAGGTAAATTGCATATACATTAGGTTCCTGAGTTCTTTTTAAGTAAGTGATGATTTTGTAATAATATAACATTACTTTGTTACCTTAATAATTTGTTCGGTGCTTCTGAAAAGGTTTTTCCCTACGACGCAAACTGTTCCACCAGAACCTCCACCTGTAATTTTGGCCCCAAATAAAGTTCCGTTGTAGGACTTCGATGATTTGCTATGCTGCATTTCTTGGACAAGTTCGACCAACTTATCTGTCCCATCTGAACCGAGACCACAAGCACTGTAGCTGTAGTGACACTAAAATAATATACGTTTTGGTAAACGAGAGCGTTAGTTAACTCAGAAAAGTTCATCTTTTTATAACTTCTATTCAATTTTAGGGCACAAGTTTGGAGGAAATTCACAAATGTATTGGAATATATATTTGCGGATACCTGATACATGAGTTCTCCAAGGGCAGAAAGCTGATCATCTGAAGGTGCAGCAGATAGTAATGCTTTGAAAGCCTGGGAAATAATACAGAATATAAATATAGTTTTAATTCAATCTGTATTGGTATCATGCATATCATGTTATCTTTTACGAAAATGAAAAACATTGAAACAATTAGAGTGATTGGGAAATAAAAAAAATTCTACTCACCTCAACCCGAAAGTTTTCATATACTGGATGTTTCGTTGGTGCCCTTACTGCATATTTACAGTTTTTATCGATTATTGTGATCGAATCACCATGGTGTTCATATTTCTCCAAGAAATCATGTCCAAGCATATACTCCGGAAGCCTATGCAGATAGGATTGCTCATAGCTGAAATTGAATAAAGGCCCCTACATTAGTATTTTGAGAAGAAAAACATTATAGTAAGTATAGAGGATGTGAGGTAAATATAACCGGTGTGGGGATAGGTTGCATAGGTAATCGAGACAGGCTTCATTTTCTAGAAGATCCACGCGATCGTCATCTCTTTCATTAATCGTTGTCCCTTTGACTTTTTCTGAATTACAAGAGTCAAACTCCTCAGAAGCCATTGACTTGATCATCTTCCTCCCCATAAAGGTTCCAATTCTAACAGATCCATAATCTGCACCACCAACACTGCAGAAAATAATCTTGATTTAATTTTTGCATTTTTTAGTGAGAAATTTGAGAAAAATGGGATTTTTTATGGGAAGAGTAGACAAAATGATGTTATACCTGTGTCGGATGCCTGAGTCGATCCCCCAAAAACGTATATGAGAAGGGATTTCTACATGACCTAATACTTCAGCAGGCTAGTGGGACATGAAAACAATATTTTTTTTCAGTCTTGCATTAGTTTCAACATTTATTTTCTTACATAAATGATTTGGCAATATTGTCTCACCTGACATATCATGGCAAGAAGTTTGTTTTCTTCCCCACAGGAAGAAGCCATCTGATCCATCACTCCACAAGGAGCACCAACAATGTGATTCTCAACCTATTTCACGCAAACGTTGATCAATATTAAAAAGAAATATGAAGATGTAAAGAAAATATAAAAGAAAATGGACAAATGAAATAAGGTGCCTTTTGGCAAAGTAAAGCAAGATCTCTTGGTGCAATATCCAATCCTGCACAAATCGAAGACAGCCCATCAAAAAGAATTGTTCACAATGCAAAATACAACTAACATAAGAAGAAATAGCATTATTATATACCATGAGAAGCAGCTACAGCAGACATGGTTGCAACTTCTATTGCAGCAGAAGACGATACACCTTTTCCCTCTGGAACACCAGAAGACACCTACACATACAATATCACGTGATATTTGAAATCCAGTAACTAGTAATAACAGCTTTGTTGCATGCATACAAGCTAGGAGACATGCATTATCTCTTGAAAGAGTAAAGCAAAAAAGAGAAAATAAGAATGTATTATTATTACCAGTATGCTAATACTATCCACAAATTGAATGCCCAATTCAGTCATCAATACCAGAATCGTGCCAGCAACATATGCAGCCCACCTAGCAACAATCCCAGGATAGTATCAAACTAGTTTTCGTTGAAGAAAAAAGTCAAGGTAATTCAAAATAATCATACAGAAAGGATTTACTTCTGTGATTGGTCCTGAGCAAAAAACTGTTGTGCTTTCTTATATGAAATAGGACGTCCATCTTCAAGAAACTCAGATAAATCCATGTCAAATGTAGGTGCCCGGTTACTTAATTCTGAGCCAAATGATACCTGCATAACCAAAAAATTGAGCATCCATATTGATATTTACTTAACCAACTATTGCCGGAAAAAAATAAAATCATGGCTTCCTACAATTTGGAGTACAGGGGTAGAGCCCTGTCCTTTCTTTTGCTGCCGGGCTTGAGCATGTTTCCACAACTTATGTTTGTCTGGATGACTTCTTTGAATGGCAACATGGCATGCCTCTCTAGTAGGCATCTGCCAGAAAAAAAATAAAAATAAAAATATATGAAATATCATGAAAAAGAAATAAAAAAATTTTTATATATAAAGAATCATTGATTGTGTGGGTGAGACAAAAGTACCTGGAGAACTAAGCTTCCTGAATAATCTGCAATTCCTCCCATTACATCTAACCTGCCTGGAGCTCTAGCTACAAAAAATTCTTGCTGCAACAAACAGGTAAAGAAAAGAAACACGAGATTGTGTTAATTGCAGCTTGACAAACTTAAAAATACAAGAGAGATGCCATTGGAATGCACTTGTAAAAGTCAAAAGCTGACTGAAAGTACCTCCCAGTTGAACATTGCTGTGGCAGCAAGGCTTTCCCGTGACTGATGCTTACTATCGTTCTTAGTGTTGCTTAAATCATGCAAACTCTTTAAGAAACCTGTTGTATCTGAAAGACCGTGATGATCTCCATGTAATATGTCAACATCTTCAGTTCTACACACAAAATGAGAATAAATAAATTAATAAATAAAATATCCTAGAATCCCAGGCAATCAAAGGTCGAGAAAGAACGGGTAGACAGCAGATTAAACTGCAGAACAAAGAACATACTCTTTGGCAGAGGTACTCTGAATACTTTTCTTATTATCTGGTAATGATGTTCGGGAGCTAAGTTCAGTTTGGGCATTTGTATACCACTCAGGAATATCAATATCTTTCCCAGAAATTCTCTGAAGCTGATAACCGAGGACAATTGCATCCCTCAACCTTCTTGATCCACTAAGCTATATCAAAAAAGAAAATAAAGTTCACATTAATATCATAATCTGCCAAACAAAGGAGTGAAGAGGAAAGAAGGATAGAAGTCTTAGACAAAGTTCACCTTAGATGGAGTAGGACCTTTTCCCAGAGCTGTATTCTCGAGTATTTGAGCAACAACCTTAAAGTTCATCAAAAACAAATTATTTTAGAAATTGAAGCCAAATGGACCTGAGAGTTTATAAAGAGACAAAAGGATATCAAATAACATAATTGAAAATATAAATCATGATGTAATTTCTCAGCTGCTCATAAAGTTATAAGACATTGAGAGGATCCAACTTAAAGATAGCCTAAATAAGTGAATTAAATATAGGGATAATTACACCCACATATCCCAAGGTTGGACTAATTACTCACACATACCCTGAACTCTAACCGACGTTTAAGAATCCTAACAGAAAAGAGTGTAATTTCCCAAACCTTAGTGTATGTTTGCGTATTTAGGCCAAACCTCAGGGTGTGCAAATGTATTATTAGTTATCCCTAAATAATGAGTTTCTGAATACTGTAAAGTGTAAACAGATGAATGTTTTCTACCTCCGAGCCATGCTAAAAGTTGTTTCTAAAATATTGTGCTAAGAGCCTATGACCAGAAAACATTAATTTCCTGCTTGGTTGAAGAGAGAGAGAGAGAGAGATACCTCACCGCCATTAGTCCCTGCGTTATAACAAGGTTTCAGGGTAACAGCTCGTTCAATATAAGGAGCCCAACGCCCAGTAAGCAAATCTCTCCTTATTATCTCCACGCCACATTGATAATACTGTTTACAGAATACAATATAAGTGGGCAGCAGCTCAAAGGGTTTTTGGTTCGCCTTAGGAAACATAAGAAAGGCAACAAAACTGTACCTCAAGCAAATTCCTCATAAATGGTTCTTCATTAAAATAATCTCTTCGTACAAAGATGATAGGCACATTGTATGCTAAAGCTTCACTTGCTGTACCATATCCAACTTTGCCTGATAAGATGCAATAACCATTACAATATCAAATTTAGAAATATTTTAGTAAAAAGATTAATTCTTTCAATAACTTCTGTTCAAGTTACCAAGCATGCAGTCTGAAGCAGCAATTAGGTCAGGTGTGTAAACATCCTTAGGAAGCTTCACAAAATTTTCTGGAAGCTCTTGATCTTCAGATGCCCCACATACCTTTATTAGGAGACAATATTATAGATTTCCAGTGAAAATTCACTTGCAACAAGAAAAGAAAAAGGCTAAAATGTATAGATAGTTCTATTAGAAACTAACCAAGCATAACCACCCATCAGGTAGGTACTCCTTCTGTAGCTTCCAACCAGCTGGCTGAAAAATTAGAAAAACAAAAGTATCATGTAGGCATGTTAGAAATATTAAATATTTGATATATCTCCTTTATAACAGCTTAAATGTTTTAGATGAGGCAGTACTCAATAGGATTAAACAGTATAATCTAGGAAAAGCCAAATGCATATTGTCAGATGACCAAAACAACTCATGAAAATGAATAATAAACCAAGAAAATACTCTCTCTATACTAGTGAAAGAAGACAAAAATGGAAAGAACTAAGAGAACAATACCAATCAACTAGTTTACTAGGATTTATGTGAAGAAATAACTTTACTTGTAGATTTCTCAAATGAAGAAAAGTACATGAACATATGAAAAAATAATAAATATACTAATACATAGCCAAATACTAACCACTAAAACGCACAATTTTTTTTATACCTTTGAAACTTTGACAAGTTAGAATTAAGGAAGAACTGCAGTATTCCTTAGCATATAGTCAAAACAACATGAACTCTACCTGTCCTCCAAAGTTATAAATAAGAACTTTCCTCTCTTCCTGAATTCCAAGCTCTTTCCTGACCTAAACAAAAAATAAAATAATTAAAGGAATCATTTAAAAGTTTTCAAGGACACACCTATGGTAGCATAAACTAACCTCTGCTCGGGATTTGTGTAATCTCCGCACGATAAGAGGTGCATCAACAAGATCGCGAAAAGCAGGCACTGAGTTTGAATTAGCATGATAATTAATTGCACATTAAGTCAAATATTTACAAGAAGTCAAGGACATATGCAGGAAACACATACTTGGACAGTATCCTGGCAGACGAATTAGAAGGTCGCAATGAGAATAATCTTCTGCTATCTGCAAAGTTACCACTAAATTAGGAAAGACAAAAAGAAAAAATAGATGGATTTTCGAATAGTAAGTTTCTCACAAGGCAAGGAATGATAAACCATCAAACGGAAAATTTACATGAACAAAACAGGCAATTAATAGCAAGTTTGAGAAGCTTATCACCTGCCAGATAATGGAGTGACTGTGACGTCCAGCTTCTGTTACGTACTCTGCATAAATGAAATCCCAACTACAAAAGTATACAAAAAGAAGAAGAGAAAACAACAAAATATTAGTATGAAGCTTAAAAATCCTTTCATTTATATAATTGTAAGAGATATTCAAAACTGTCACATCCAGGACCAGTGACTTCTATGTTTCATAATCAGATAAATTCCTATGAAACAGGTAAAAGCTCGGACTCGCAAAACGAGAAATTACATGCAAAATTCAAAAGCCATAATCACCTGAAGTTGGTGACACAAACAGCAGGAATTCCAGCATCTGCTGCTGCTCGGCATGCAATAGGAACAGCATCAGTTACCTATTAACACTCAATAATAACACATATTGGATGATGATCATGTTTGAAAAAGCTATGCGAAAATCAGGATGGAATTCTACTTCTAGAAAAGAAAAAAAGAAAAGAAAATTAACTTTACCACTAAATTAGCATTGATAGACTTTAGCCATTCAATCTCGGTGGCCAAAATAAACTCTCGAGGCAGAACAGCCATTTCGACATACTGGATCGAAGAAAGAAAGCAAGAATCAATTGAAAAGTGGTGGGAAAATAAAAAATATTCTCACTATTTCCACTATTTTTCTAGGGGATTATTAGTACCTTTTCCAAGGTTGCAACACGGTCAATTGTCAAAGCATCTGCTTGAACAGATCCACAGTCCAATAGAACCTGCAAACAAATAACAAAAAGTTATAGAAAAATCATTGACAAATTAGTACAACCAAACTTCAAAGTGTTTCAGTAAGCCCACCTTCCTGATGAATAATTTAGGTGACTGTATTTCAGTTGTGAAAATGTAGTCGGGAACAGCAGTGACCACATGAACTTCATGTCCAGCAAGGATGAGATTGCGAACAACCTGTGCATGAGCAATGTTCCGTCATTCATTAATCTCTACTTAAATCTATCACTTTTTTGAATAAAATTATACAGTTTTGAGACATTCTCTCAGAATTATCATTATCAATGAAGACAAACAAGAATTTTTGGATAAAGCAAAGAATGTATGATTTAGACCAATTAAACATTCCTATTCTGATCACAATAATCAATTTCTTAGCTCTAATAGCAAGTATTAGAACAGCATTATCTGCAGAACTAATATATATCGTTGTTCTTAGATACATCTCATACTCAAGCAAGGATGAATAACTGAAACATGTATCCTTCTATTCCACCAACAAGTAACACAAATTCGCCGTAAAATTCGCAGTTGAAAGTGACAGCACGGATTGAAATGCCTGAATTTATTCAAACACTTACAAATAGATCTTCTAAACGAACCTCTTGACAAACAATTGTTGAGTTCAATGCTATAAGAACAGACACAAGCCCATAAAACCCATAAATTTCTTCAAGTAGATAAAACCCATAAAAAGTTAAGCTCAATGTGTGTTGTGTGTATTAACATGGATCGAAAATCAGATGAATTCGTATTCACAAAAGAAAAAGAAAAACAAAAACAAAGGAAAGGAAAGAAAACCTCAAGAACACGGGTGGCGTGGCCAAATCCATGCCCAGTAACATAGTACGCAAAAACAAGAGGCTTCTTTGCTATTTCCTCCACCATTCTGGTTTCTTGATCTTCAAACAGTAGACCCAATACAGTTCTTTCTCTAAGATCAAGTCCTAATTAATCGTCATAACACTGTTTGATTATATATTATTAGAATTTTATATAACCATAATGTCATAAATATTACATAATCTGTAGAATTCAATGTATATCTTACGAGCATTCCATGTATATCTTAATAGCTTTCCTCTCTCCCACTGTCTCCTCTGTTACCTCAAACACCGGTTCCTCCTCTTTCTCGCACATTTTTTGTTATCTTTTTTTTTTTTCTTAGTCAAATGTTTGTTTTTAATTAAACTATTAGTCTATTTCCTTTTCCTTCTTCCTCTCTTTACTCACTTTCCAAATTTATTTACAAATATAAAATAACTAAATAAGAATCTTTTATACCATCTTTTATATGTAAGTTAAAATAAAATATATCGGTAGACTGTAGTGGTTGGTGAAGCAAATTATTGGGCACTCTAGTTAGTTTTTTTAAGTTAAAGTGTCCCTTTCCAATGTACGCTTCGTCAAGGATTATGGGCTTAATTAGATATTTATGCATGGCCCCGTGGCGGAGCCTGGACCTAAGGTAAGAGATACATCTGACTTAAAGACTGAGTATAGAGGGATAATTGAATAAAAAATATACTAGATATTATGAAATAATTTTAAAAAATTCACTATATATATGAAATAATTTTAAAGCTTGAGTCACTTATATGTAACTCTGCTATTGTATGGGCCAGTCGATGCAATCCGAGTGTGTGGTTACCCAATAATGATTTCGAAATTCTATATCAACCCGAGAGATGATATTTTAGTTAAAGATCGTTTATTCTTGTCCTATATTCGCATTTTCCTATTCTATTCCTACATCTCTCTGTTAGTAACCTTCATTGAATTTAAATTTAAATCCAAGAGATTCGTAGATGTTGTATCCACCTTTTTTTTTTCTATCTCTTTCATCTTTTTTTTCTAATTTTCAGAACAAAGGAGAAAAATTAATGAATAAAAGGGAGGAAGCGGAATTAGTATCACAGATATTTGAATGTATCTCTAATCTTCTTCATTCCTTCTCATGACAATAACTAGAATGAGAAAATGGGAAATATGAATGCATCCCCAAAAAAACAATTAATCTCTATCAATCAGCAAAATCCAAGAACCATAGTGTACTTAGCACTTCCCATGTTAATAACTAGAATGAAAAAAAGAGGAATATCAACTTGTTTACTACTCATCTTTTTAATTAATGAATTACTAAAGTACCCTCAAATAATTTGGGAATTGGAATCTCAAAATCATCCCCAAAAGGACAACACTTTCATCTGCAACCTCCCGAACTGATTCTAGGAATATTCCAAAATCCGCCATTCAACCAAACTTGGCGTACGTAGAATCATTCTCAAACTAATCCCAGAAAATCCATTATTTCTCATTGATTTTGAAAGGTAGTATTTCTTTCTACTAAAACAAAAAGGAGGGGCAATTGGAAGCGAAATAATATGTACAGTTTAAAAACTCCTTTTTGTTGTTGTTATGTAAGCTATTGGATGTGACAAATTGGTAACGGAGCAATGATAGTACTAAACATCCTAGATATGTTATATCTGCTATTTATCTACCATTATTCATGATAGTAAACGGAGCCTTAGTACTATGGCCACGTAGAGGATTTTGGCAACTTTGAAATGATCTAATTTTGCTAAATTCATATGACCACAAAAATCTAATTTAGCCAAATTTATAAGGACCACAACCAAATTTGTTTCATTCTATTAGTTTTAGAAAAAATTCAATGGAAAACATTCAAGTACTTGAAATCTTGAATAAATATATTAAGAGAGAAATGGAACGGCTACGGCTTAGCTTAGGCGAAGTGAGTTTTTTTTGTTTTTTTTCTTTTATTTGTTTTGATTCTATTTTATATGAACAAATTATCTTGGATTAATTTTTTTTATTGGATTTGTCTTCAATTATCAGGTTTCTCAATTTCTTCGGTTGTTCGCATTCTGCTTTTTCCTTTTTATTTTTCTATTTGTTCTTCATATTTCTAAACTTTTGAGTTTCAAAAGCAATATCTTTTTATTTGCTATATTTTTTAAAGTTTAATACTGTAAAATTTTTATTAGGTTTATATTGCTCCGTTCATAATTTATTTTATTTTTCACATTCTTCTTTTTTTTTTTTCTATTTGTTGCTGATCTTTTCAAGATTTTGAAATCAATATTTATTTATTTACTATCCTTTTTAAAGTTTAATACTACATGTTATATTTTTGTTTCCCATGTTTCTTCTATTTGTTCAATTTAATGTACTCAATATTGTCTTCGAAATTCAATTTTTATAATATTTACTTTTTTCTCCATAATTTTAGTACTATATTTATGGTGATATTTTCTATTAACTTTAATTTTCTTTTTTATGTTTGTTATTTTTTTTAACTAGAAACCGGCAAAATTATGATGTAGCATGTGGAGTTAGAACGAGCCCCTCTATATATTAAACTCATTACAGGAAGTTCTAAAAGAATTTAATTTTGTTAAGCAGGAGGAAGATTTTATTTGTCCGTTGTTTACTAAAAGTACCATATAATTTCACACATCCTGATCTTCTTTTCTTTCAAATTAACTTTTTCAGTATAGTCAAACAAATTTGTTTTGAGAAAATATATTTATATATGTATCCATTGATGTTCATTTTAATTATAATGGCTTTCTACCAAAAAAAAATTTAATTATAATAGCTACTCTTCAGACATTTTCGTGACTTTTTTATTTTATAGTTTGTTTTTCCACGATTTTATTCTTTTTTTTTTTTCGAATTACCATCATTATTTTGTTTTTCTTCGATATTATTTTTATTTATGAACGTTTGTTGACTTATATATAATAATATACATTTGAGAATGAGACTATGAACTTTTCTTGATTTACTCTATAATAGTATAGATAATATCATTGAGAATGAGATTATAAACTTTTCTTGATTTACTCTATAATAGTATTATAGTATCATATATTTATTATTTTAAGCACATTTTATATTTTATTTCTATGTTATATTTAAAATTTTTGAAGATTACTAAAAATATTTGGTAAAAAATTAAATATTTTCAATTAAGTAATTTTTATAGTCTATAAATCATATATATATATATATATATATATATAAATGAATGAGTGAGATGTTTTAGGAAACATGCTTATGTGTAAATGAGATGGATTAGTTAGAATTAGTCCATTTTGCTATATAGATTATTTCTATAATTAAGTTCATTAATTATTATTTTTGTAACTTACATATATATTTAATTGACATTCCATATATTGGTTTATATTAAGAGAATTGTAACTCCTATTTAATTATATAATTATATAACTACTTTATATAGCATTGATATTGAAAAATCATTCAAGAAATAATTTTAAGTAAATTTTAATAAGCTTTCCTAATTATTATGAACTTTACATTTAAGTGCTAAAAAATATATATGATTGAAGAGGAGTTTAAAACTAATTATAATTTAGATATAATATTCAATTTGTACATGAAAGCATAGTGTAGAAGAATTACCATTCACAAAATATTAACAATATTTAGGTAAAAGATTATTTAGTTCTATAATTAATATTTTTTTATTTTGTATTCTTTTTATCTATCATGTAATTGTATTTTCAAATTTTCTTTTAATTATTTGTGGGGTCACATAATTACATACATTTTTTAAAATGTAAGTTTAACTCAATTTTATTTACCTTAATATTATAAAATAAATAAATAATTATCTTTTTAGAAAAACCTCTATATACACGTGTTTCATTTTCATTTTGTGGTGGAAAAATTATTTTTCATTTCAACATGAATAAATTTATTAGATTATTATATATAAATATTAATATTGCTATAATACAAGGGAAATTTTAATAATGAAATGAATATTATTGTTAATTAATAATGAAATAATAACAAATTAATCAACAAAAAAATAATATCAAGTATACAAGAGATTCCAATAATTATTTATATGGTCTATTATTAAATATTTTTTATATTTTAATTATTATTTTAATATTTTTATATCGATTGTGTGCGGGATTTTAAATAATATATATATAAATATCCCTCTATTACAAATACAAAATCATATCATATTACTATTTTTATATATTTAAAATGAGTTTTTCATATATATATAGTTCGTGATTGTTTTATAAAAAGAATTATTTTGGTGTGTATTTCAAATTATGAGTTAATTATTTATATGTATTGTTAATAATTATATAAGAAAATATGATTCAATTTATTTAATAATTTATATTTTATAAATAGATTTTTCTGTAAAATTTGTGATATATATTCAAGTTGTTAATACATATCTATGATTAATATTAATATATTAAAATTATAATTATAAAGTAATTTCTCGATATAACGCAGGGGTTAAAAGTTAGTATAATATTATAAACATATATATTCGCTACACTTAAATTTATATTAATAGGAGGTTTTAATATCTCTAATTGTTTGAAGTCTCATTCCTAAATTGCAGCAAATTAACCGTTTAAAAAACTTGAATGCACCCATGATTATGGTTACAAAATTACCATTTGCCTAAAATATTTTTTTTCTTGCTTTTTTTCTTTTGGCTATTAGCATATAATGTGCAATCTATATTTTCTGATTCCTAGACAATGCAGTCTTTACATAGTAAATACTTTAAATTAAAATAAATATATGGTTAAACACTTCAAGCAAATTTTAGATTACCATATGTACAAATTTTATAATTAGATAAGAAATCTATTGATCTCATATAAATCAATTTTGTCATCTAATTTTAAAGTAATCACGAAGAATTTGCAAATTTCATAGATATCTATACCATATATTATTTGAACGATTTGTATTCTTAAAAAATTATTTATACACTATTATCTAACAATAATATTTATGATTTTATTTTTACTTTTACGCATATAATATTATAATTGATTCAAAAATTATCTTAATACTTTTTTTTTATTGAAACCAACACGTGTCAACTGCCTTAAATTTTAAAATTATCTCAATATAATGTCTACGTCATAATTTTTATTTTTAATATTATTTATAAAGTAAGCATAAGTTATAATATAATATTATTTTTATTTTCATATATATATGTGTCAGTTGTCTTAGATTTTAAAATTATCTCAATATAATGTCTACGGCATAATTTTTATTTCTAATATTATTTATAAAGTAAGTATAAGTTATAATATAATATTATTTTTATTTTCATATATATATATATATATATATATATATATATATATATATATATATATATATATGAAAATGATGTTGTGGGCTATTTTAGAATTTTTTTTTATGTGTCTATGACATAGACAAGTTCATTTTAGTCATTTTATCTATGGCAACTTATTTCTATATATGATTTTAGCTACAATTAATGTTGATAAAATTAAATAAAAAATTAACTAATAAATATAAATATTATAATGTTTGATATTAAAAAATATAAAAAAAGTTGATGCACTCTTTTTTCTCTTTGTTTTGTACTAATTTGTTGCTAAAAACATTAAATCAAGTCAATTAATTATTGCATTTTATCACTAATTTTAATAGTTACTTTTTTTTTAATAATATTCATTTAACAACATCTAAAAGTCATGTGTTCGAATTTTATTTTTAATAGTCTTACACCTTAAATGTATTAGGAATAGTGTTAAAAAATTTTATTATAATAAATTATTTTTTACATTAAATTGTTTAATATTAAAACTAAATTATATTCCTCTTATTTCCATTCTCTAATATACAAATCTTGAAAAGTAGTTTACTCAAAAACATGTGATATATATAATTAGAAATAAACTGAAAGAATGGAGTGAAAGGTTAATTCATGCAAAAAAAATATAATTTATAATAATATTAATATAGAGAATAATATTTAAATAATTTTAAAATTCTCTTTATGTAAGTTAAATATATTTTCATATAGATATCTTTGAAAATGTATTATTTCAATTATAAATGATAATAATAATAGAAAGCAATTACACCCATTAAAATAGTCTTACAGTATATTTCCTTATGTACAACCAAATTAATTTAGAAATTCTTTTATAATCAATGTTGCAAATCATTACCAACTTATTATTGGTGAAATGGGAGAAATACTGCAAATCATTACCAACTTAAGTGATAATTACTTCCTTTGATCAAGCCACTATCTCTTCTAAACTAATTTTTCTGTGATATTTCATATATAAAATATTTTTGTGTTAATTTGTAATATTTATTTAGGTTGCCGGTATCTATATTATAATTGAACTAGAAATAATCCCGTGCCAAGGCATGGGATTCAACTTCAAAACAGACGATTAAAATTATTTTTATTTATTTAAAAATTATAAGTTGATAAAATCCAAATCATAACTAATTTATTATTTATTAATCAACTAACAAATATTTAATTGATTAAAAGATTAATTCTTGTCCCATAATGATATAATAGTAGTACAAAATATGAAATAATTATAATATTTTTTTAATATAAATTATAGTTGAATTTATCATAAATAAAATTGTAAAATATTTTGCATTTAGTATTAGAAAATGATAAAAATAAATTTGAATTCAAAATTTACCGATCACATATTTATAAGTAGAGATAGATGAATATTTTAAATTATTTTAATTTGAATTTGAAGGATAATAGTTGTTAAACAAGATAATGACCTTATCATAACTGATTTTATTAAATATTATCTTGACAAAAAGTAGAATGCAAAAATTTCATGCATATCCATCTAGGCGTGAAAAATTAGATTCTTTTAGAAAAAAAAATAACCGTAAATATTTGAATCTTATAACCATAAATCTTAAAATATTTGTTATACTATTATTTTATATATATATATATATATATATATATATATATATATAT
The DNA here is from genome assembly GCA_958496215.1 of Verbena officinalis. Classification (NCBI taxonomy): domain Eukaryota; kingdom Viridiplantae; phylum Streptophyta; class Magnoliopsida; order Lamiales; family Verbenaceae; genus Verbena; species Verbena officinalis. Next base: position 28,001,448 of record OY292390.1, on the reverse strand, counting down.
ATATATATAGTATTTAAACTATCATATATCTATATATTATCTTTAGATTCTTTTAGATAAAAAATAGCGTAAATATTTGAGTCTTGTAACAAAAAATCTCTGATTATTTGTGTATTTAAACTATAATATATCTATACATTATGTTTGAATTTTTTAGATAATATCCATAATAAATGGTATTTTAAAATAGTATTTATCTAATGACAAAACATTATCTTTGGATTCTTTTAGATAATATCCATAATAAATAGTATTTTAAAATAATATTTATCTAATGGCAGAATATAATTTATTGAAGCTATCCACGTGGACGCTTAGGTGGATAGGCTCAAAGTTTCTGAATTATTATATATAGATTAAAATTAATTCTATAATTTTAAATTAATTATCCGATACAACGCACGGATTAAAAACTAGTTAAAAATGCCTACTCATTTTGACCCAAGTAACTCCATTAATAGATCGAAGCAATTTATTCACGTTAAGTCATTTTGCCTGATATTACTATATATATATATATTGGACATGCACATGAAACTTATATTATGTAAGACAAAGTCCCGTAAGATTGAACAAATCTTTTTTTTTTGAACAAATCTAAAACACAAAAATGCATTCTTTCCAGCTGGTCAGAAACATGGCAATTCATCAAAATGGTAACCATAACATGATCAAATACAGCACCAACATCAATGTTATTCATGATCTTGAGCCTAAGCAAGTTCTAATTCCTGTGACATCTTCTGATCTTCCTCCATTAGTACGTGCATTAAAAGCTTCAGCAGAGAGAAACAGTGTTGCTTTTAACTTTCCAGGGCATAAACGAGGAGAAGCTGCGCCATCAGCTTTGACTCATCTCATCGGCACGTTGCCATTTCTCCATGATGTTACTGAGATGCCAGAGCTTGACAACTTTTATAGCCCCAAAGGTCCTCTTCTGGAGGCTAAAAAACTAGCTGCTGAGTTATTTGGAGCAAAAGAGACGTGGTTTCTTGTTGGTGGGACGAGTTGTGGTGTTCAGGCAGCTGTCATGGCGACTTGTTCGCCTGGAGATACCATTATCCTGCCCAGAAACGCTCATGTGTCCGCCACTATGGGTATCATATTTTCCGGGGCTGTGCCTAAATACATGCTTCCTCAACATAACGCTGACTGGGATATTGCTGCAGGGATCATGCCCTCACAAGTAAGTCCTATACTAAGCCCTGGCGAATTGATTACAGAGAAAGCATTGAATTATCTTAAGCTCATCAAAAGTCGTGGTGGTTTTATAATAGGGGCTGCTGATCCTCGCCTTAACTCAATAGTTGTGTGCAAAGAGATCAATGATCGTTGAACACCATAGCAGAACGTAAATGGATTGAGATTTTCGGTTTCATGTTACATCTCTATTAAATAATCATGTGTGGTTATGTAATTTAACCAAATTAATAAAACACAACTTTCTCTTTTAGTTGGTCGAAAGATTTATTACCCTACTTATCACAAGTCTCAACCATGTTGGGCTGTTGTTTTCGTTACTTGGGCCGATTTTTAAGTGTCCACTAAATCATAGCATTGAAGATGTAGGTGAAGGCCCAACAAGAATTCAATCGTGATTATTGGCATTCCGGTTCGGGTTTCGGGTTTTCTACCCGACTCGATCGGATATTACCCGATTGCATGGAGTATTTTGTGTGATTCGAGTTTCGAGTCGGGTACCCGATATTCGATAATAATTTCGGTCGGATATTAGGTTTGAAAATATTTTATCCAATTGGATATCCGAAAATTAATATTTTTAAAAAAAATATAACAAATCCTACATTCCTAACAGATTCTGCGTTTATACAGAAGACATAGAAAATTTTGCCAAAAAAAGGAAGAAAAATAGAAAGAAAAACTTTCGCCCTCTCCCTCTCTCCGTTTAGGGTTCATTCCCATTCTCATCTCTACGATTTCTCCGCCTCTCTCTCTCCCCGTCTGGCGTCTGCCCTTCTCTCTGGAAACTGGTGAGTCTTCCTCTCTCCTTTCAGCCTTCTCTCCGGCGACGCCTCTCTCTAGAGACCGGCGAATCTTCCTCTATTCGCCCGCCTCTCTGCTCCCTGACTTTCGTGAATTTTTTTACTTTAATTTCTAAAGTAAAAAAGGAAAAAGGTCAGAGGGAATTTACTGATTCTAGAGGCAAAAACAGAGTCTTGATTTCTTGAATCTGATGCCAAAGGTGGTGTAAAAGTTGGACCAAAGCTGAAAATGACTCATCCAATTGTTCCTTCAAAATCACGTTTTAAGGCCTTGGGAGTCTGAGAAACAGTATAATTTATCGGGTACTCGAAACCCGACCCGAACTTGAACCTAAATATCGAGTACCCGAAAATCCGACCCGAACGCCCACCCCTCCTAATTTATTGCTAATTGCTAATATACACGATAAGAATTTGCTTATTCCCACCAAGAATTTGCTTTCCGTCTGGATATGGTGAGTGAGGCTTTCCCCTCAAAACCCACTGTCAATCTCTATTTCCTTTTTCATCGTTTCTCATTTGATAATTGATATCATAACAACACAAAATAAAAATGATTTCTGGTGTGTATATCAGTATATGTGCCCGCGGGCGCTTTGGAGAACTCTTACTTTGTTGTACTCTATTTGCAGAGTTTGAGTCTGAGTATTGGTAATTTCTCGAGTTTCAGGCCAAGGAAAGCACCAAGAGCTTGCATTTCCCAGGTTGGTTTTTGACAAAAAATATGGTCTTTGCATCAACCGTATTGATTTATCTTTTTAGCCTGTGTGTTTTTAGAATGTTACTTTGTACCAAGAAAACGAAATGAATTTCTGCAATCGACAATTGTTGTATAGAACACTTCGGTTCACTGAAAAAATGCTCAGAATTATTGGGCTTTAGCTGAATTCGTTTCCTCGTCAGTAGCATCGTTATAATCCAATACGATCAGAATTAGAGGATTGGAAAATTAATCTTGGTCGCAAGTAGCTTATTGCCCCATTCCTCGTTTGGGATCGAGGCGACATAATTTCACCAATCATTGCTGCTACTGTAAAAATAAAAGAGGTTGAATTATTTGATCTGCTGCAGGCATATAGAACTAGGGTTGTTAATATTGTAGGTTGACAATGATCATAATAAGTTCATGGATGTCCATTATAATTTGGTACATATTTTGCAGGAAAGTTGCCACATTGCATTAAGGAAGAAGCAGGAAAAGAAGGCACATTCTAAAATCCTGCAATCTGACATAACAGACAACATCGTCCCAAACGATTCTCAAAAAGCCGAGAATCACACACTCCCTCCTCTTGTTAGTGCACTAAAAGCTTCAGCAGAAGAAAATGCAGCCAGCTTTCACTTCCCAGGACATAACAGAGGGCAAGCAGCTCCTTCATCATTAACTCGTCTGATTGGCACAAAACCGTTTCTGCACGACTTGCCAGAACTTCCAGAACTTGACAATCTTTTTGCTCCAGAGGGACCTATATTAGAAGCACAAAAAGAGGCAGCTCAACTTTTTGGAGCATCAGAGACATGGTTTCTTGTTGGAGGGAGTACATGTGGGGTCCAAGCAGCTGTAATGGCAACTTGTTCACCTGGAGATACTCTCATCCTTCCACGAAATTCGCATATCTCTGCAGTATCAGCAATGGTATTATCTGGTGTGCTGCCTAAGTACATTGTTCCCGAATATGATCCTAACTGGGATATTTCCGCTGGCATCAGTCCTTCACAGGCAAGTCGTTTATGGTTTTCGTGCATCAACTCATTTTTCTTTATACTTTGGTGTAATCCCTTAATCTTTCATCCCCATCCCTTAATCTTTCATCCCCATCAAACAAATGAACATGGCCTTATTTGATTATCTTTCTAATGATTCCAGGTAGAGGAAGTGATCGAGGAACTAAAGATGGAAAATCGAAAACCAGCTGCTGTTTTGGTCGTTTCACCTGGCTATCATGGGATATGTAGTGATATTGGTGCAATATCAAAACTATGTCAAAATAACAAAATCCCGTTGATTATTGACGAGGCTCATGGTGCTCATTTTGGCTTCCACCACAAGCTACCAATCTCAGCTCTTTCTCAAGGTGCCGATCTTGTTGTGCAGTCGACTCACAAAGTACTATGCTCTCTTACACAGTCTTCCATGCTGCATTTTTCTGGTAATACTCTTATAGACAGAGGGAGGATTTGCAGGTGCCTTCAAACACTTCAAAGCAGTAGCCCAAGTTATTTGCTGTTAGCATCATTAGATGCTGCTAGGACCCAACTAAGTGAAAATAAAAATATTTTCAACGAAGCCATTGAATTAGCTTTCGAAGTAAGAAGCATGATCGATAAAATTCCCGGAATCTCACTCATTGACATTCTCAACTTCCCCAAATTTCCTGCTATTGATCCTCTGCGAGTCACTGTGGGCACATGGGGCCTACATCTTTCTGGCTTTGAAGCTGATGATGTCTTATGCAGAGATTTTGGGGTAGTTTCCGAACTTGTGGGGGCCCACTCAATTACCTTTGCGTTTAATCTTGGTACAAAGAGAGAGCATGTTTTGAGACTTGTGTCGGGATTAAAGCATCTCTCTGCAACTTTTTTCTGCAGTGCTGATGGTGAAGTGAATAGAATGATTGATGACTCAGATTTAGCAGTGTTTGATGATGTGAAGATGGTTTTGAGTCCTAGAGATGCGTTTTTTGCCCGTAAAAGGAGACTGGGGATTGAGGATAGTGTTGGTGAAATATGTGGGGAGCTTATATGTCCTTACCCACCTGGGATTCCAGTGCTGATCCCTGGTGAAGTTATCACAGAAAGAGCAGTGAGATATTTGTTGCATGTTAAAAGCAAGGGTGCTGCTATTAGTGGAGCTGCAGATCAGCTCCTCTCATCTCTTGTTGTGTGTGACGCTTGATAAATGTTGTATATACTGGTAAATTAAATTGTTTGCTATTATATTGCAATCTCTAAAAGTTATTTTTGTACTTTCTACTTTTTTTTTTCCAGCATTTGGTAGTGATTGGAAAATGGACTTTTGCTTATCTTAAGCAAAAATAAGCTAAAATTTGAAAGCACTCAAAGACCAACTTTAAATCTAGTTTCTTATTTTTGTTGAATTTTGTTTTAGAGTAACAAAAGGTGCTTCTCAATAGTTTCTTTTCCCCAATACTCGAGACTTATTAAGTTTTTCAATTATTCACATTTTTTTACTACTACAATTCTACTTTAACTTCTACTTCTTCAGAAGCAAAAACTCCTGCAAAAAACCACGATCAGGTTGAAATTATTGTTTTAACACTAAAGCTGCATTTGAATCTTGGGTTTTGACTTGTCTTTTCCTAGACACAAACATGATATGATTTACAAAATTTTTAGGAAACTTATGATATCACACATGACTCTTCTTTCTTATTAATTACTTATATATTACTTTAATTATTGCACGAGTAATAGAGAAAGTTCAATCCAGAATCAGAGATTGAAAAATAAGGACCAGAACCACCAATCCTCCCTGAAGGGATATACAATACATATTTTCATAAAAGAACTTCATAGTTTACACATCCTAAACCCAACTAGACAGTACAAAATTTTAAAAGCTCTGAATAGTTCCTCTGAACCATAAGTTTCTTCCCAAACATCAGTCCTATACACTAGCTTAATAGGAAATTACGGAGGAAGAATGCTGAAAATAAGGGATTTCTGATTCCGGACATTATAAACAAGTATTAATGGCCGTGCGACCCTTCCACGTCGACTTGATTTTGGCTATAAAGTAAATCACCATTGCTCTTGTTCTTAGATGGGGTCTTCCTCTTCTTTGCTGAATGGATTTCAGGCTTCGAATTAGGAGACCCAAAAGAATTGGTTGAAAGCCCAGGCCCACTAAGCTGCAAGTCCGTGTCCACATCAGGACTTGCCCAAGCTAGAGGTTGAACTGCGAGCATTAATGGAGACGGAATACAATCAACATCTATCTTTTTCATACAAAGAACCAGTAGTTCAAAAATAAATGATGTTGTCAAATGTAAAATAAGGTTTCAGATTACTTTCTGAGGGATCAAAAGATCCTGCGACTCCATTATCATTCAGAGTTGGTGGACGAGTAGGACGCTTTCTGACATAGTTTTCTTGCAAAGGTCTTGGTATTTGGAACGAAAATTGCGACAAGCTAATGCCTTGTTCTATGAACTCTGGGTTTTCATTAAGATGCCTGGAAAATGTGCGAACAAAATTTGAAACAGCCACCAGAAAAAGAGATAATTATTTCAAAGTTTCAAAGTGGTCATGAAGAGATAATACTACCTCTGAACTTCCACCATGGAACGAAGTCTCTTTCCCGATGGTGCAACATAATACCTGTTAAGATTCACGAAAAAAAAGAAACAGAATAAGAACGCAGTCTCTTCTTTATTACAAACCAGAACATGAGAACAATTATTTAAAACAAAATTACAAGCTGGTCATCTTTGCCACAAAAGAAATGTCTCAGTTTTAATATGCTTGGACAATGAGATTATACTGAGCGAGTTGATATACTAACTAGGTTGGTTTGCTGAACACACTTTTAGTATTTGACCTCTAATAAACAGGATGATAAATTGATAATATCGGGGCAGTATTTTCTTTCAAAAACTTATATTACCGTCGTAAGAATTGTTCCAAAACCAAAAAAAGAAAACAACATAAACAAATGAGATATGTTACTTACACATCTGCAAACTTGGTGCTTCCTTCACCTCTGATTCTCAAAAGCCGTTGCCATCCGGGAGGTGGTTGAGCAATGTTAGGTTTATCAATAGCCCAAAGCCTGCTGCCATCTTGTGTTATATCTGGTGGATCATCACATGTTATCTCAGGCCGCCATTCTCGACCCGTTTCACAGAAGAAGGGTTTTTCTATAATATGCTCTCTTATTTCCTCATACTTCTCCTTTGTCGGAATCAGCCTCCATTTGAAACAGTTTGCACATTGAACTGTGAAAGCCCCTATAGATGGCAAAACTCTTGGCGTCTGATCTGAAAACGGATGTTTTCGTGGAAAAGATGGAGTAAGATAATTAATGGGATCTGTTTCAGTTTGTGCAGCACCATTGTGGGTAGGATCATAAAGAACCAACTGGAGTGAATTTTCAGATGGATTTTCTTCGGCTTCTGTGATATGATTGTCTAACCGTTCTACAGCATTAAAATCAACTTGTTCCTGAGAATTAGCGTGTTGAATATTACTATTTTCTCCTTCCACATTATTTGGAGGATTTGGAGTAGTCAAAGAATTGTTGATTGTTTTGTCACTCTTCAACTTGATGGTAAGCTTCAGAGAACGTGGCTGCATATTTCCCTCCATCATCACCAAAGCTCCTAGGATATGATCATCAAACCATATAGCCTTGGAGTCTTTATTCCAAGAGTACTTTCAAAAGCTGTCAATAAAAAAAAAGGAATATGTTTTTAATTCACTTACCATGACAATTCTGAACTTTTCCAAAGGGTAGTAGTCAGACTAAATATAATTTTATCTGATGAAACTTACATAACTCAGACAGGCATTAAAATCAAAACACAACTCGAGAACAGTACAACAATATGAGAATCACCAAAGAAACTTAAAACAATTGCACGAATGTTACATATAGGCATAACACAATAAACATCTAACAAGCACTAATAATGTACGACAACATCCACTTCAACGGGAAAAGCAGTAGAAACAAGTAATGTACATGTAATCACTAGTTCGGGCACTCAGCATTACATTTTATGCCTTGGGAGAAGAACATTTTCCCAGAAAATTCCAATCACAAAGCAATAATTACAATATCTACAACAAGAGTATAGTTCAAAAATCTGACATCCACCAGAGACGACTTAAAAGGACAGCATTTATGAACATCTCTTGTCCCAATAAAAAAATGAATGCTACTGGTAAGGTAAAGTTAAAATTTGGTGGCATTAAATAGCATGTTACAAGAGTGATGGTTGGAGAGCTAGAGGCCTCATATAACAAAAAAGACATGACACAGTAAAAGCTCAAGAATCATTAACATCATTCACTTGATTTGTGTTAGAAGTCAAAGCTAGTTTCAAGGATGCTATATCATCTTCACAGAAAGATTTTTTTGATCTTGGTAGTTTCTTCACATCTTCAATTTGAAAGTCGTGAACCACCAATTTTCTAGTGTCTGGTGATATAAATGTGGATACTCTTTCTCGAAACCCAGAGAGAAGAGCCTAGCTTTACAACCAGAAAGAACAAACTTAACAAATATATAAAATTCACTAACTAAATTAAACAGCATCGAAGGAAACAACATGACTATGCAGCACGTCACCACTTGTGGAAAAATACATGACGGACAAGAATCCCCTACAGTAAGATTTACCTCAGAGGTAGAAAATCAAGTTTTTGGAATCAAAGTAAAGGTAAATTACTGATGGTAAATCAAATTGGTCAGCATTTTGCTCCCGTTGAACTGAGTGTCTAAGCATTCAAAAGAATAATTTATTTCCACTCCAAAAATCCATTAATAGTTGTAATTGTACCATCCACTTAGCCTGATTATTGAAAAATAGATAACTTTAATTCAAATCCAGTATGAGAAGATTCAATCACATTTTTTTTCTCAAGACTGCTATGAGGAAATTCTAGAACATTGGGAATGCATCATGAGATTTCATCCACACACAAAGAAACACGCTGTCAAGGCGCACAATCCTTAAAACTTGCACTAGAATTTTGTGAAGTTGTAAGTAAAAAAAAATTTAATCTTTCAACGACTTGAGAAAAGAGGATGCAAACACTAAATCATCAGAATTAAGTTTAGAGAGATCAGACAATCAGCAGAACAAAACCCATGATCAATTTATTAAAGGAAACAAACACAAGAAAAAAAAAAAGGGGAATGAAAGGAGCAGCTAACATGCAAAACAATAAAACCCCATCTCATAAAGAATCATATAAATTCACAGGCTATTGAAACATACAACAGAAACATCAAACATGGCAAAAATTACAAGGGGTAAAGCACCAAAGATCCGTAAGAGAAAAACACAATTAGAATGATAAATCCATTAGAAATAAAGGAAAAGTAACAGTGGGGAGAGACGGAATTACATAGATGAGGTTTTGAGAGATCTGACCCGATAATTAACAGCAGACCCAAGAATCAATTCGTGATTCTACATCAATTATGCATTTATAATCTTAGGGTGGGCGTATTTATGACTGTATACATGTAATGTGTTCGCAGAGATTTTCTCCTCCTCGAGAAGTGAGAAAAAGAGGAGGGTGAAGAAAACAGAGGTAGAGAGAGGTATAGCCACGGGGTTTTCTTCTCTTCTAAGAGAGAGAGAGAGAGGGCTGTAAATTGTACTAGAAGTATGTTTGCAGTAAAGTAAATCTAATTTGCACCAAAAAAAAAAAAAAAAAAAAGTAAAGTAAATCTAATATCCTATTCCTTTTTTTTGTGATCAATAAAGAAAAGAAAAAAAAAAAAAAAAACAAAGACAGTTAATCGGACCATCAACTCAATCTGTATCCCAAACCTCGTATTTAAATCATGTCCCATTTTAGCTAAGAAATCAATGCAAATTCAATCTCTATCCCAAACTCTAATGCTAGCATCTAAAATGCAGACTATGCCACATAATAAGTAGATTAATCCAACGATTTTAACTCAAATTAATCCTATAATTTAACCTGTATAAATAAAGAAAATCTATATTTATCGGTATCTCTCATCTCTTTAAAACAAAAGTCAAATTTATATTCTCTCACCATCTCTCAACTCACGTTAATTCTCCTAATTTCTCTATATCCTTTTTCTTTTTTTCTTTTTCCTCTTTTACAAATTATACAAAATGATCTTCGGAAACTTTTACTTTGTGCAATTCACGTTCTAAAAATTAGAAATTTAATAGAAAACCTGACAAAAAATAATCAAATACTTTTAAAAAAGTTTATTATAGAACTATATATCCGAAAATTAAGAATTCTAGTAAATATCAATACCTTATTAATAAATTATTACATACTTTCAAAATATTATATATTCACTTTTACAACAAATTAAACAACCACAAAAAATTGTAAAACTTATAATTTATTTCTAAACAAAGATTTCATTAAATGTACGAGTTCAAAAAAAAAAGAAAAACATATACTAGTTTTATGTGAAACAATTCACGGCTCTCAATAAAGTTACATGAAAATATTCTAAAGCACAAATTTAAGAAAAATAGATTCATTAAAGTAATGTTTACAAGACTTAAGTTAAAAATGAATCACTTTTGAACTTATCATATTTTCTGATTTAGTGATTTAGTTGTTTGGTCAGATAGGAGAATGTGAATTGAGTGATGGTGGGAGACTGAGATGGCAGATAAATATGGATTTTTTTTTTGAATAATAGGATTAATTTGAGTTAAACTTGTGGTTAATAGCTCTAAATATAAACCGTTAGATTAAACCCCGATCCCTACTTTTTGCTGATTAATTTACCTTTCTTCTGACCATTAAAAATATTTCTTTTTCTGCTGTCAATTCCTTATTATTGTGAGGTGGAGTACACTAAGAAATAACATAACTAGGATTTAAAATACTTTTTTTTTTATACATATCGAGCTCATTTGAAACTTATGAATTATTTAATCAGAATAGCACTTTGCTAAGACGAAGCTCAACTAAAATTCTTTAAAACTTAAAAGAGACCAAGGCCCTCATTTCTTCTTAGAAGAGTGAGATTGCGTTGAAAATCGCAACATTATAGATTAGGGTTACGCATACTTATCAATTTGATCTTACTCGTCGAAATTTATGGAACATATCCATAAGATTGCACAACTTGGAATTATAAACTAATACTTGCAAATTGCTATCGAACAAGAAAGGGGACACCATCAGAGGTAGAATCTAAAGCTTTGATAGTTCAAGTTATAAATTACATCTACACCCCACTAAGTAATAGTGAAAATCAAATCAATCGTCTAGTTTTCTCAAGAATTAGGGGACTAATTCGGTGATAAATCAAATCAATCGTCTAGTTTTCTCAAGAATTAGGGGACCAATTCGGTGATTTCACTACTACTTAGGGGGTGCAGCTGTAATGTTTAGATTATTTATTATTGATGTTTGCAAGAAATGTTATCATCTACTGTCAGAGGATAAATGGAACACTTCATTTTGGAATACCGAATATGCCAATTTGCTTGACCTAAAACCCTTCTGCCAAAAGATGAGCTGAATCATACAAAGGCTTCTAGGAAAATTTTGGCATAGATACCTGCAAACCAAAAGGATCTACAAGTAACATCGAACAGCCTAGCAGCAGCTAAGAATCCCATCAATTCATAAATTAAAAAATAAAAACATGATAATTACTTTGCAGAGAAGGAGAAGTCACAGACTGAGAATTAATCAAAGAAACCAGTCAATTTTCTGTGAAGGAAGAAGTTACAGCCATCCAAAAGAAACATTTAATCATAGCAAAACGTAACTATACATACATCAGAATCATCTTTCATCAACCTACTTTGATGCAACGACCAACGATTTTCATCCTCTACATGTGACCAAACCGTGCGTGCCAATGCTGTTAGACAAGTGCAACACGGCGAACCCATATTGGTAGGTAACAGAGATTCAGATAATATGTTTCCAAATTCACACGTCTTCACAATGAATTCACACAGCAATCTGGGATGCCAATTGTCAAGTATACATCGTGATAACAAGTTGAACATTATGACTTCTAAGGAAAGTACTCAACCAAGGAGAGACCAATATTATCAATGCACCAGATACATCTAAAACGTGTTCAACTATTAAGCAATGTGTCAATCCCCTGTATGCAAGTTGCAACAAGATAATAACACAAATGACAGCTACTTAAAGATTAGACCAAAGCGTAGCTCATAAAAGTCTTAGATAGACACTTACTACAAGCAACAGAACAGCTATCAGCTCAAAACATCACAACTCCCCAATAAATTGCATTGAGCTTTCAGAAAATGCAAAACTAAATTCACAATCATTCAAACTTGCATGTGAGATAGCAAAGTCTTCATCAATCACAACAGAAGAGTATCTAAATGTTTTAAATAAAAAACATTCACATTGTGACCTGCAGAGCTTAACATGTGAGAAAACAATCCTCCAAACACATAGAACTAAATATGTCACAAGCACATAGAATCCTAAAGCTAACACCAACATCTAGGAGAAATATTTGAACACATATTGTGTCATGTTGCCCAAAGGTAAAAGCAAAGCCTACCCTGCCCTAACCTTCAACCTTCAGTTGCTACATGGGGTTCATCATTCGGGCCAACCCTAATATTTTATATTTGAATTGAATTAAACATTGTGTCAAAGCACGCAATTTTAAAAATCAATAGCCACGGTAGAATTCGATTTATTAAACCATATCATATAACCAGCATCTGGAAAACACTCGAATAAGCCATTACACTAAATAAAAAGCCTACAATAAAAAATCCCTAATCGTAAAGTCGACTGATAGAGACAAAGTAAAGAGAAAGCAGAAGGGGCAATTCAACATCAAAACCCTAAGGACCAATTTTTTTTTTTTTAGACAGGGCTGAGGAGTTGGGAAATAGATGGCTTAGGTTCGGTGTTCATGCCGATGATGATGACCAATGGAATGAAACCATAGTGTGTGACGACTTTAGCCTTCTTCATCGTCCAGGTGCTCCACTCCTTCACGAACTTGGCCACCACCGCCACAGATCCCTCCTCCTCGTCCGCCGCTGCAGACTTTTTCACGATCTTCCCCTTCGCCGCCTTCAGAGATACCTTCGAAGACATTTGCAATCGATGGGTTTCTGGCTTTTTTCTGGGTTTGTTTTTTGTTGTTTGCGGAACTGATCTGTGGCTGCTACGCTCTGCTCTATTTCTCAGTTGTTTCTGTCTCTGCTTTAACGTGGACAAGGGTTTATAAATAGATTGAGAAAGCCCTAGAAGAAATAAAATTTAGTAATCAAAATTAATGATGCCAGAGCAAATTTCGTTTCTCCAGGACGTGTCAAAGGACAAGAATGACCTTTGGTAGGAACACTAGTAAACTAATTTAATCAGTTTCTTTTTTCCTTTTTCCTTTTTTTATCTTATTAGTTATTTGCAATTATACTTAAACTTGATTTCATAAATCATTAAATAGGTAACACTTCAAGAGCTTCAATTCATTGTACAAGATTAGAGTTTGAGTAAATTAATATATTTAAAATCTTCTATTATATTTAAATGAGAAACAATGTCATCCCAACTAAACACCACATATATTTTTTATATATTACAAAAAAAGGATTAAATTGTAATTAGAACAAATATGGAGGTTGATGAACTTCACCCTTTAAATCTATAACTCGTCAATATTTATGATAATAAATGTACCTTTGTAATCATTTTTCAAATCACCATTACATAATTAAAATTCAGACAATTAATTACCAATTAAATACTTAATTAAATCCACCACCATCCTAAGCTTTCATTAATCCACATTCCACAGCTATTAGCTAGTTTGAATATCCTGATAAAAGAACCTCTTGAACTCCTCCATACAACCAGCTTGAAGACAAATCGCCACAACCAGAGATCCATCTCCGTCATAACCCGGCAGAACAACCGAATCTCCGTCACAGTCATGAGTTCCAGGTCCCATGAAAATCTCTTTTCCCCATCCAAAATCCAGCCCGCGAAGGGGAAGACCCATCCAGCTTATAACCCCGAGATTCGGATTTCCATAAAATGGCCCCTCTTTCGTTCTCATTGCATGTATATCCTGCAACCGGGAGAAATCCTTCAGATTTTTCAAGAAATCAATACTGGAATGAACGTATTCGCTCGTCACGGCGTCGATCGCGTCTCTTATTCTGCCGGCGGCGTATCCCAGCGGTTTCTTTATCACCTCACCGGAGTATCCGCTCCCGACTACGTCGATTATCGCGTTGCCGAAGAACTTCTCCGGCAACGGCGGCTCCATCCGCCGCCGTATGTCGACGCAGATTCCGATTCCGGTCTGCTGCTCGTGCGAGTGCCCACGCGCCTGGCAAGCGCACCGCCATATGTGGGCGGCGATGGCCTCGTACCGCGTGTAGGCACGATTATGATTGTCGGGCCGCGCCCTATTAGCTTCGTCCTTGAGAAATTCCACCTGAGTCTTCGACAATTTCAACATGGCGATTCTCGTTTCCTTTTTCCTTTCGTTCTCGGTGCTGGATTCCCCGACCAAAAGCGGCGGACGTTCAAACTGCGTGTGGCGGAAACTCGGCTGCCGTCCGGACGGCGCCTCTCCTGCGCGGAGAAGTTTCCGGTCAAGCACCGGCGAGGCGGCTAACGGCTGGCCGCGGGCGAGATTTGCCCACTCGGAGATGAAATGAAGCGCGCTTTGCCCGTCGGCCACCGCGTGAGATATAGTGTAGGCTAGAGAGATTCCTCCGCATTGGAATTTCGTGAGCTGCACACATAGAAGTGGGATTTCTTTGATTTCGCCTAAGTAGTTTATCTGAGGAATAAGGTAGTGAAAATCAGAAGTCGGAGCGAAATCACCAAGACACTCAAATTTAGCATCGCATTCAGCTTCGATGAGCTGGACGCCTCTGCCATTGCAGTCGAGCTCGAGACGGGCCCCGTCGAGCCAGCACAGGCGGCCGGCTAACGGGTAGAAATGGACCAAAGCTCTGCTTAGAGAATTTTGAAGGGTTTTAAAAATGGCGTCTTTTGGTGTGAGCCAGTTTTGGGCAGGTTTGTAGAAGTAGATAGTTGGTACATGAGTTAGAGTACCGGTTTGGTCTGATTCTGTTAATGGCATGAACCCGGTCCATGTTGGCTCGGCTGGTTTAACTAAGCAAGTACTATTCAATGTGACTTTCATTTTGCATTTGTAGAAGAGAGATTTAGTTTTGATATGTTGTGATCAATTGTAATATTTATAGGGTCAATTTCTAAAGCATTTGAGTCTTGTGACCGTGTGATAAGCTGTTTCGCATAGTTTAGTTACCAATAATAGTGGAGATCTATGGGATGAATGATCTTTATGTGAGTGTTGGTTGTTCCTTGAAGTTAGTGGTTTTTTTAGTGAGATTCATTTTTTACTTCCATTGACACTATCTTATTCAGTTCAATGGATATTTTTCCATGTGAAAAGATGGCCGAGTTTCCGATTTAAGAAAATGCAAGATTAGTTTGAAATTTTCCGAAAAGCTAGAAATTATCAAGTTGATGTGGAGAGAGAAAATATGGGTGAGATCAGGAAGATAGCGGCTGAGATGGAATGTCTTTGGTTCTCTCTTTAGGTTAAATTATTGTATTTATATTTAGGGCAAAAATCAAAGTATGTTAACTAATGAATTGTCCCATTGGACTTTTAATGTACCTGAGTATTTTAAGTAAATTGGGCTTAAGAATGATATTAATAATAAAATTAATATTTAACATGACAAACCAAAAAAAGTCGGGCAAAATTGTAAATTTTTTATTACTTTTAACTTTAATCGTGTCTAAGACAGAGTTAGATTAATTATGATCGGATTCTTTAGGATTTAAGATCAAACAATTCGTTTTTTTGTCGGGAAAGAAACAAAACGAAAACTAGTCAGGGTTAATCTCCGCCCGAATACAATCAACCACTTCAACAGGTGGGCCGTTCCAACTAACAATCGGAGCATTTAGCCTATACCCTATCTTAGCCAACAAGTCCGCACACATGTTTCTACTTCTTTTTTATGTGAGTGAACTTGCAATCCCAAGGGAAATGAAGAAAATTTCTGCAGTCTTGAATGATCGGCCCAAGCGGATGAGCATCTACATTCGCCTTCTCAATGAGGCTAATTATCACTTCTGAATCCGTTTCAAAATTACTCAACGAAGCCTCTGTTCCTAAGCCACCGCCATACCTTGTCTAATTAAGGCCCAACATTTCGGCAACTGTAACAGTTGTATCATTGAGCCTCATAGCAAATCTCTTAATCCATTGTCCGTTGTCATTACGGATAACTCCTCCTGCCGCTGCCAAATGAGAAGTATTGTCAAATACACTGCCATCCGTATTTACTTTACACCAACCCGCATCTAGTGGTTTCCACCAAATTTGAGGATCACCAGCGTTGTGCCGCTTCGATTTGGGAGGAAAACAACATCAAACGTTCCACGCCATGCTCTTAGTCATAGCAATCGCCGACTGAAAATTACAAACAGCCCCCCACCAATACACCAACTGTTCCTCGATCTCCAAAGGGTCTTAAAATGTTGCCATAAGTTGCCTTGGCTTGTATCTCGAACCAATTATCATCCCTTCTTCCCAAGAAATCCAAGAATTCCGTCGGATTAATGATAAATTCTCATACTCTCCTAGCTAGGGAGCAATCTCTCATAAATTACAAACAATTCTTTTAATAATATCTATATAATTATATATTTGACAGCGGTCTTTGATCAAACTTGTATTGATTTTAACCAAATACTAATTTTCTAGAATTTTAGAATTTTTAATTAACAAAATAAGTCACAAATCATTCAATAATCCATAAAACATGATTAAATTTTAAAATTCAAATTTAAACTTCTCTTGGAAAATGAGAAAAGTTATCGTATCAGTTTCCCATTAATTAAGGTAACTTATTCGTCTGCATCTTTTTCGCTATATCAGAAAAACAAATTACTGCAGATGACCACCACCAGCCTCCGCCATCTCAACAACCCTCAAGCCCACCACCACAATCGTCAAAGCGGCGGCAGACTCAAACTCTCCACCAGTTCCAACGACATCATCGAAGAGCTGATTGGTTCAAGCTAATTCGTGGGATCGGCCAGTTTCTCTTTCTCTATCACAGTCCCGCAACGCCTCATATTCGCCTCACAAAGGGTACCCATTGGTTGATGGAACTAAATACAACACCCACAAGTTTTTCATTACTTCTTACCTTTTCAATTCCCTTTATATGGATTTTATATTTTTGAATTTAAATTTTGAATGTACTATTTAGGCGAGTTTGCATATCGGTTATATTATAAATTTTCTCTGTTATGTATTTCTTCTCAATCAAACTCTAGCTCCACTGCTTTTGCAAACTGCTGAGGAGGACGCCGTGAAAGAGAAATTGAGTATTCAGTAATCGAGAAGAAGGAAAAAGGTAGCCAAACACGACGTAGCTCCGAGAACAACGCGCCTCCTCGCCGCTATTCCGGTACAGAACAGCCTCCATGAACAAGATAAGTGAGCTCCTGGAGAAGCCTCAGAGAAAACCCTCTCATCGCTCTTTTATGGGGTAATTTCTCATTCATACGGTGACATGTATATGTGCACTCAAAGCTAATTTTGGGGTTCTCTTTGTAAAATTTTAAATTATGTTTAGAACTTTGAAGAAAGGGCAGCGGAGGGATTGTGAGGAATTTTCGCTTTTGAATTGTGTGATTTATTTTAATAAGCAAGGGGAAAACTATGAGCTGTGTGTAAGTGTGTTGGTGTGAGGAAATACTATTTTATGTAGCTGATATGCAGCGTGTT
This sequence comes from Verbena officinalis, assembly GCA_958496215.1. Lineage (NCBI taxonomy): Eukaryota > Viridiplantae > Streptophyta > Magnoliopsida > Lamiales > Verbenaceae > Verbena > Verbena officinalis. The sequence goes on along the minus strand of OY292390.1, from coordinate 27,983,940 downwards.
TTATGTGTTTGTGCTCTTTACAGATAGCAAATTCATGCAGAAAAATCTTCTCATTGTTCAAAATTGCCCAAGCGTGGAGGGTTAAGCCACAAAGATTCTGTGAGGTATGAACTTTCTCTAGCTATGTTTAATTCTCGACCTCAAATTACAAATATATCCCTCTGATCATTAATTTGTTCAAATTTGACCGAATCTGTGTCAGCACTTGGACGACTTCATATAATATGTCTGAGAGAATAATAGTGGAAGTTTTATTGAACTTTTTAGTGATGATGTCATTAAACTGTGTTATGATCTGCCGCGGAAGTGATTGTAGAAGGGATAGATGACAAGGGAGATATGTGTAATTCTTAAACTAATAAGGGTTTTTTTTTTTAAATTTCGTGCATTTATAGATAAACTTTTGCTTTTGGAGAAGCTGAAGTTGTCAAAAGTTTAGTAGAAGGAGTGTTAGGAAAAAAAAATCGAGTATTTGGAAAGAAGTTGAGAAGCACTTTTATTACTCAAAAACTTTCATATATTTACTAAACAGCCTAGAAGGTAGAAAGAAGTTAGAAGTTGGTTTTTGTTCTGTTCTGTGTTTTGCCGTTAGCTTTAATAGTGTGACTTGATATAGCCCCATTTTGAATTCGCAGTCCCTTTTTAATTTGTGTTTCATCATATATTCAAAATTTTTATTTCAGCAATATTGCATATGCAACGATTATGTGTGATGTAGAATAGAAAGGAAGACACCAATCACAATAAATTACATGAGGTGACTTCATTATTTAACTGGAAGCTCATATTTTGTTAAATTGGTGAGAACTGGGAATTTATATTCTGCCAGATTAAAGTGAGTTTTTAGAAAAATTATTCAATTATTACTAAAATGTTGTTTCTTCAGCTTAATATGAACCTAACTGGAGTGGCTATTCTTTGCTTAAATTCTACTAGCTAATATGTGATCTACAGTTTCCCATAGCATGCAGATTCCGTTGGAATGCAGTTGATACATCATATGCACTGATCTTATTAAAGTAGGATGTTGCTTTTATGTTTTTATTTTGGGGAAAGCTCGAACAACTAATATGAGTGGTACAACTTCTCTAAATTCATTCCTTTTGTCAATCTCAATTTTTGTGTTCTTTCTTGCCATCAATATTCATCAATCTCTTTGTTTGACATTTTTCCCATCTTGATTCATTTTTGTGTTTTTTTTTCTTCTAGTAGAATATATATTCATTAGTCATTACTTGTTGAATCGCGTCGGCCCACCTTCCGACATTGCGCGGCGAGCTACCATCCCATGCCGCCACGTTGAGCTCAAATTAAAAGTGGGTTTTTTTTTAAAATATTTATGGTCTTTCCCCGACTTGAATCATAAACTGACAATTTTTATTTAGTGGTTGTGATTATTGTTGAACAAAAGTGAGCCAATAAGCTTGTGAAGGAGATGAATCCTCTAATGAATTTTGTAAATTGTGGACTGAATCATAGAGAACGATGAATTAGTGTTGTATCTATTTGTTGTTTTTACAAATATTTGCATCTTGTTTGTCTCTTCAAAAATTTTGTGCTAATCTTTATGTGCTATTTACAGGGGGACGTGCAGTTTATACATTGCGTAATCAAGCATGATTTATTTTGTAATTTGGATTTCTGTTTTGACTGTATTGGTGATTGGTTGCTGAAGCTTCAGAATTTCTGCCACTTTGGTTCCATGATCGGATCCAGACCAGGCCCATTTCCATCCCTATTTTCTTACACTTGAGTTTTCTTTTCTCAGGCGGCCGGCCGGCATCAAGACTCAAATTGAACTCCGACGGTTCAAGACCGAAACACCCAAAGATTTAATCTCCGCTCTCAAGGTTAGCTTCTACTTTATTATTTCTTTGTTTCTCGCTCTTTATATTGTGTAGAATGATAGAAATTAAAATCTGATTCTACGATATCGCGACGGGCGAAGGTTTTTCTTTTTGCTATTTGTTTCACTTTCATCTTTTATGTTATTAGTAAGTATTTACTACGCGAAGAAGAGAACAAAAGGAGACATGTATTCGGTGCGGTGTTTAATCAAACAAGATGTTAGCTAGAAAGAGAACTTCTTCTATGGTATTTACAACAAGGGAATGTACTTGATTAACTGAGATATTCGATTATTATGATTGAGTCTGTTTCTTTCCACTTGCTTTTATCACATAATTTATGTTACGTGTGATAAAAATCTACCAACATATAATAGATAAGGTGCAGTTTATCATATATTGTGCAAATTTTGAAGCTACAATTATTTTAGTTATGGCTATGTCAAAGATACTTCATATTCATAGTTCATGATAAACTTTTCTGTCTCATATTTTTCTTACTTATTTTGGCATTTTCTTTACTGAAACCAAAAGGGATCTTATTATTTTCTCTGAAATCGAGATTATGGCACCAAGATGGAAAGGAAAAGCGGCTGAAGCAAAAGCTCTTGCAGAACCCATGTCCAAAATAGTTTCCCGCCTTCAGTCCTCTTTGATTGAGTCTAATTCCCAAGGACTTCTCTCGGGATGTAGCGCCCTTGTTGCAGCAAATCCCGACCAAACCGAACTCTTTAACTTGGCATGTTTCGGTCGACCCGTCATCACCACAGAGAAGGATAAGCAGTGGTTTCAATTAACTCTTGAAGAAGCTTTCTACTTATGCATTGTGATGAAATGCATCGCCATTGTAGGAGAAAATAGATCCCCGAACAATGATGAGGAGTTGTGGCGTTATATGATATCAAGGAGATCTGATTTTGGTCTTTCATTCAAAGCTTATATTCATCTTCGCATGAAGAACTGGGTGGTGAGGGGTGGGTCCCAATATGGTGTTGATTTTGTTGCGTACCGTCACCACCCGGCTCTTGTGCACTCTGAATATGCGGTTTTGATCTTGTCCGAAGATGGAGATCGAAATGGTCGGTTGAGGGTTTGGTCTGATTTCCATTGCACGCTTCGGCTCTGTGGAAGTGTGGCGAAGACATTGTTGGTTCTTCATATTAGTAAAACTGGTGATTCGAGTTTGGAGGATTATCGTGTGGAGGAGAGGATTGTGACAAGATGGAATCCGGAGCACGGCCGTGAAACAACGGTGCCAAAGGAATTTCGTAAGTTAGCAACTTAGAGGGTGTTTGGCTAAGCTTATAAACTCTTTTAAAACGTATTAAAAGATTCTTAAGAGTTGTTTTGCCTGTTCGTTGTTGTGTAGGAAATAATGTTAAACTATGTGTGTTATTGTGCTCCTCAAAGCCAATAACTGTAAATTTGTGATTTTATTGTAATCATTGGAAGCAAAATGAGGCAGTACGGAAAAAAGTGCTTTTTAGCCTCACAGAATTTATTCAGGGTTCAGTTCAATATATTCCAAATGTAATTTAAATGGTGAACAATAATTCCTTGAGACCTAAAAAATTCAAAACACCATTCAAATGAAACATCGATCATTTGTAGTCTCGTACTACTCAAATGATCATTACTTTAACTCCAACAAAGTTCTCTTTTGAGTACATGTTGTGAGCGACGGTAGGGATCGAGTCAAGTTAGTCTGCTGCAATATTATCCAGAAACTCACTTCAAGAACTTGCTCCCATTTAGTTGTCAGTGTGCAGTACTGTGCATGGTCCTTATAATTTGTTCCATATATAAGTTTATTTTTTTTATAATATGTCATTATATTGTAGTCCGATTTTGACCTGAGGAATCTTGGCCGAAATTCCGGTCTAATTATCGACGGGAACTGGCCGTTAAAAAATTACAAGATGAGTTATAAAGCAAACTTAGACGGAATTAAGGTCTTGAAAGGGGTAAACTTACCTGAGAAATGTTGAAACTTTACCAGATCTAACAATTATAATTTGCAATACATTAATAAAATTAAGCACCCACTTCAATTATATATAAATATAGAGCTGGTTTAAATGTTTTGTTGGTCCTGTAACTATTGGCAAGTAGCAATTTTAGTTCTAATGTTTTTCAGTTTCTCAATTAAGTCCTAATTTTATTCCTTTCATCATTGGAATTTTTGAAATTGGCCGGAAATTGGACATTAATTGTTAGAAATTGAAATCTAGAGGACTAAATTGAAAAGGCCATGTGGCCCATATTGAAGATGATTAAAGTTCAAAAAGGTCCAAGTTACAAAACAATTCTTAGCAAAATTGTCCATTCGTCAACCATGGTCTTTAATTTCCATAAAATTTAATTAATTTAATTGCATTCTGTTATATATTTTTTTTCTATCGCACAAGTATATGATCATTTAAAGTCAAATATCTATTTTATAATAATATTATAATTTATACTCTAATGCAACATTATTCAATTAGTAAAACACATATCCTATTTAATTTATAAAATAGAACCAGTTATAAAGTTAGAATTTTTATTATGTAGTCCTGTTTCATCTTCCAGTCTTCCACCAGTGCATGTCCAGTTAGATATCTTGATAGAAGAACCTCTTGAAATCGTCCATAGAGTCAGCTTGCAGACAAATCGCCACAACCAAAGATCCATCTCCATCATAACCCGGAAGAATCACCGAATCTCCGTCGCAGTCATGGTTTCCAGGACCCATGAAAATCTCTTTTCCCCATCCAAAATCCAGCCCACGAAGCGGAAGCACCACCCAGCTTATCACCACAATATTCGGATTCCCATAATACGGCTCCTCGTTCGTTCCCATTGCATGTATATCCTGTAACCTCGAGAAATCTTTCAAATTCTTCAAAAAATCAATAACCGAATCAACATACTCACTCGTCACGCCGTCGATTGCTTCTCTAATTATTCCAGCAGCATATCCTACCGGCTTTTCTGTCAGATAGCCGGAAAAGCTGCTCGCCACCACGTCGACTATAGCGTTCCCGAAGAAATTGTCGGGCAATGGGGGCTGCATGCGCCTCCTTACGTCGACGCAGATTCCTATTTGTGTTGGCTGATCGTGTACGTGGCGACGTGCATGGCAGGCGCACCTCCATATGTGGGCGGCTATGGCCTCGTAACGAGTGAACGGACGATGAAGATTCTCAGGCCGATTCCTGTTAGCTTCGTTCTTGAGATTTGCGACCTGGTTTTTCGACATGGGCAGCAAGGCATTTATGATTTCCCTTTTCCTCTCGTTCTCGTTGCTGGATTCGCCTATCAAAAGCGGTGGAGAATCAAAGTACTGCGAGTAGTGATCGAAACGCGGTTGCCGCGACGGAGGCTCGCCGGCGCGCAGCAGTTTCCTGTCGAGAACCGGCGGCTCGCCCAGTGGCTCGCCGCATGCCAGTCTGGCCCACTCGGTGATGAAATGAAGCGCGCTTTGCCCGTCGACCACAGCGTGAGATATGGTGTATCCCAGAGATACGCCGCCGCACCGGAATTTCGTTAGCTGGACACAGAAAAGTGGGATTTCTTCAATTGGGGTTGTTGAGTAATTTATCTGAGGAATAAGGTGATGAAAATCAGGAGACGGAGTGAAATCACCAAGATCATCCAATTTAACATCGCATTCAGCTTCAATGAGATGTCCGCCTCTGCCATTGCAGTCGAGCTCGAGACGGGCTCCGTCGAGCCAGCGCAGACGACCGGCTAATGGGTAATATTGGACCAACACTTTACTTAGAGATTTCTGAAGGGTTTTGAAAATGGTGTCTTTTGGTATGAGCCAATTTTGATCGGGTTTGTAGAAGTAGATCGTTGGTATATGAGTTAGAGTGCCGGTTTGATCGGATTCTGTCAACGGCATGAATCCCTTCCATGTTGGTTCTGATGGCTCTACTAAACAAGAATTATTCAATATGACTTTCATTTTTGCGTTTGGGAATTAGAGTTTTTAGTTGAATTGTTGCATTAATATTCTTTCTTGTATGTAATATTTATAGAGTTGCAAATGGTAAAATTGGGATATTAATTAGTACTTTCACATTGACATTTAGGTACATTAATTTGACAATTTGCATTTGTACTTCTAGTAGTACAAATAATGACAATTTCAACTAAATTTTTTTTCCCAAATTACATTTAGTCACGGACCGGAGTTCGCAAGTATTAAACATATAATGTCAAAATTATTAAATTGGCGCCTAAGAAATGGTCTGACAAGATTTTCTTTGCCATATAGTGAAGAAAATCTCGCCAGGCCATTTTAAGGCGCCAACTCAATATTTTTGACCGGCAGATGCACATCACGTGCGAATCCGAAAAGAAAATGTAATTGAGGAGAAATTTTGGTTGAAATCACCATTATATTTTTAGTTAGTGATTAGAAATGCAAATTGCCGAATAAATATACATAAATGTTAATGTGATACTAGTTAATGCCCGAGTTCAAAATCTTTTGTTATTTTTTTTATAAAAAAAATTCGATCCTTGTCATTGCATGAAGTTGAATCCAAACCTCCTCATTGGAAATCTTTCTTTCTTATGAGACGAAATCTTTTTGTATTTGTATTCTAACAAATGGAAAAATAACACGTCTACAATGTAATTAATTTGATATTTGTCATTTTATAATGGCATTTGAGTGAAACCAAAACTCATGTTCGATCTTAGCGTTTTCATGGTTTAGTTAGCAATAATGGGCGGAGACTTGTGATCTGAAACGAGCTGTAGTAAGCTTTAATTGGTACTGTTTATCAAAAAACAGAAAAAGGGGAAAAAGGAGTATTAATTGTTGCATCAATTTGTGCTGACTTTAGTGAGTCTCGTTTCGTTTCCAACTTTCTAAGCTGTTTTTCTAATTGTACATTATGCCTATCAGCCTATGTATTACATATGATTTGAAATAATAGATTGTATGAAAATTTCTAAAAAATTTATCCTGCCGTGTCGTATCGTATTCGATACCGTATCAGATATTTCTTTAATATAAAAAAAATATATATATATGTATCGCCGTGTCATATCGTGTCGGTGTTTGATAGAATAGATTGTATTTATTGGTATAATATTACACTATTTGACGCATTTAGCACATTAAAAAAAAGGTAGATGAAAAGTGGCATGCATTTTCTCTTGTATTAATTACCAAATCACTTTTAACACTTTAGTAAAGTGTGGAATAAGAGAATTATTTTAGTAGTGTTTTTGTATACTTCTATCAATTGATCATTAAATGACATGCACTTTAATCAGGTACTTGAATTGATATATACGTAAATAGCATTTCTCCAGAAGGTTAAAAACAGTACGTCTTTAACTGCGGATAACCTCTCGCCTGTCGGGTAGGCCATCTCAACCCCTCTATATGCAAGTTAGAGTTTGAATCCTAAATTTTAGGTAAGAAATTTAGTGCTTCATCATCCTACTATACCAACTCGCATTTAATTTTATATAAATTAAATACTACCTGATGTGCCATAATTTCGTAATGCCACGTGGCTAATCCCTTTCCACTCGTCTCAAGTCAAATAGCATCACACCTTTGAAAGATAAACATCCAACACCATCCTCAAAGGTGATATTCGAAAAGATATCTCGAGAAATAGCATGAAGCCTACACTTCACTAAACTCCTCCTCGAAGAAGAACACCCCAGCTCGAATACGTCCTCGAGATAGTCGTATCTCACCTGCACATCTGCCCAACTATAAGTAACTCCCCACTACTCCTAGTGGCCCGAAAACCAAGGAATAACTGATCCAACAGACCAACCCATTCCAAGATAACCGCCTCATCCAGAACGTGGCCTATACCTCATCCCACGATCTTGGAAATCTCTTATAAATACTCAGAAATACAACCAAGTAAGGTACACACAATTCACTTGCCGAAACTCTGCCAAAATCTCTTCTTAAGTGTTCTTACACACTTGTTATCCTCTGATACCTGATTTAACTCAGTGGAAGATCAACGCTAGCTTAAATCCCAGCTTGGTCTTAACATTAGAGCTCTTGGCTGTTCTTAACAGGTAGAATCCACAAATACAAATAGATCGTTGCTGAATCGTAGAAGCTCTCTCCTCTAAGCTTCAAGCCATTCTTCAGCCGCATCACTACCATATGCCTACGGATATGTAGATATATATTTTATTTGCAGGTGGGGTTTGTGGGCAAATATGTAATTAAATCATGAATGTATACTAATTATGCAAATCAAAGAAATTTGCTTGCTTGTGGATGTGGTACTTAGACTGAACCACTGTATATAAAACGTTCACAAAAATGAAAAATTGCATAAATAAAGCCAAGGGAAACAACCCAAAATCAACTACCTGAATTTCTATTGAAATTTCAAATTAAAAAATTCCCGCAGGCTATATGGCATATAAAATTTGTTTGCTCACGGCCCAATATTAGTTGGGTTATTTAAGCAATATAGATGACTTTGTCTACGTTAGCCCAATTTATCACCTACTAAAATATAAATCCCGAAAATCTCACTTCACATTTTATAAAATACTCATTATTTATTTTTGGTTTTGTACATTATGAAAATCTCATTTGCAAAATAAGATTTTCGTTAGTGTGAATATAAGCGGTGAACATTGCAAAAATTGCGGGTACTACTTTAAGACTAGATTTCCAAGGGGTCCAAGTAAAAAAAATCGACCATTTAAATTTGAGGGTTATGCAGCGTTATTTCACTAAGTAAATAAAATTTTAGAATAATAAAAGTGGATAGTGTTTGAAAGAATTTTTTTTTTTTTTGAAAAAAAGGTAGTTATGTGAAGAAGAAAGCTGATGAAACACTTTCACTAAAAGTTAGAAGCTTAAGCTGTTTGATTCTTAAATACTTGTACATTTAATTCTTAAAATAAGTCGAAGTTGATCTCTATACTTTGAAAAACGTTCAGTTTTTTTTTTTTTTTTGCTAAAAATCTTTTGCAAACAATTTGTAGTCCTCCTCCACTGAACCCAATGCACCACGTGGGAGACATGGAGTATGATTTGTATTTATAACTACAACGTAAGAAATAGTTTATAATTAAAAATAACGATATTTAACCATCTAAAATAAGTAAATTAACCAGTTTATATTATTTGGGTCACTAAAGCAGGTTCAGGTTTCTAGCCAAGCCTGCCACTAAATTCCAATTTTGACAGTTTATATAACAATTATTATTTTGAGATATTCAGTCCAGACTGATTTAAAGGTCTATTAACTATTGCCCGACTCAAGTTAACAACCGTTAAATCTCAAATAAATAACAAATGTAAACTGATGGCCCAAAATAAGACTGACAATTTCAATTTAAAACTACTAAAGTAAACGGTCAAATCCATCCAAATACCCAACCTTAACGAGCCCAAATGATTAACCACTCTAGATTAATTTTTAGAAATGTAGACGATTTCTAAGTACCTAACCAAATGAGTTGGGTGTCGATGACTATGTGATTGTAGGTTCAATATGACTTTAAAAGTGGCTACAAACTACAAATTACAACCAAATCTAACTCACAATTTTCTAAGGTTCCCTCTACAGAATTCCTAATACATTCTAATAATTGTTTGACAGGTTACTTAATTTTTGTATTTGTTTTTTGGTTTACTGACTAGTCACTTAGTGACAAAAATAAAATCAGCATCTAATGAAGGTCATTCCCATAAATGACTAGCACAAACCAAAAACCATACTCAGAAGAAAATTTGAAAAATCACAATAGTTGCTTCAAAGTTTTAAATTATAGAAAATAATATGTAAAATTAAAATTTGTCACTGTGAAATGTGAATTAGTACTCTACGGTTATAGTCCAAATAGGATTCAACCATAACCATTAACCTCTAAAATAATGGCGACGACTCGGCCTTAACTTGATTTTGAATTTTTGATTAAACCACAACCTCCAAAAAAAATAACAAAAAAATCGATGAGTTTGACTCGTTTGCATCCTCATTTCAAGATGAGGCGTCTACAAGAATATTTATTTTTGAAAAAAAAGAAAAGTGTAGTAAATTTAGGGATAATTACAATTACGCCTACTTAACTTATGGGTAAATACAACAATACTCTATCAATTATTGAAATTACAAAGACACTCACAACTATGACTCTGTCTAACATGTAGGTCCTGCCGTTATGATTATGGTTTATATCAGCAAAAAGTTTCATATGTTGAGGGCGTGTTGATATATTTATCCCTAAGTCGGGGGATGGGGGTATAATTATTATCTATTTTTTATAAGTTAACGGTTGTTGAGCCAAAATGGTGATTTTGCAACTTTTTATTAAGTTTTTAGGATTTCATTAGGGTTATGACTATATTTTCTCCTAAGTCGAGGGTGGTAAGTGTAATTAACCATAAAATTTAAGAAGTTGAACCGTTGGAGTTATAAAATGGGTAGTGTTTGAAGAGCAACGCATAGAAACACCTAAAAGAATAGAATTCAAATGTTGGAAACTATACCACAAACATGTTTCTACTTGTAGATTATATTATCTGGTTTTAAGCAGAAAAAACGAACAGATGATATCTATACTATTATATATTTGACAGCGGTCTCTGATCAAAATTGTATTGATTTTGATCAAATACTAATTTTCTAGAATTTGAGGATCACCAGCGTTGTGCCGCTTCGATTTGGGAGAAAAACAACACCAAACGTTCCACGCCATGCTCTTAGTCATAGCAATCGCCGACTGAAAATTACAAACAGCCCCCCACCAATACACCAACTGTTCCTCGATCTCCAAAGGGTCTTAAAATGTTGCCATAAGTTGCCTTGGCTTGTATCTCGAACCAATTATCATCCCTTCTTCCCAAGAAATCCAAGAATTCCGTCGGATTAATGATAAATTCTCATACTCTCCTAGCTAGGGAGCAATCTCTCATAAATTACAAACAATTCTTTTAATAATATCTATATAATTATATATTTGACAGCGGTCTTTGATCAAACTTGTATTGATTTTAACCAAATACTAATTTTCTAGAATTTTAGAATTTTTAATTAACAAAATAAGTCACAAATCATTCAATAATCCATAAAACATGATTAAATTTTAAAATTCAAATTTAAACTTCTCTTGGAAAATGAGAAAAGTTATCGTATCAGTTTCCCATTAATTAAGGTAACTTATTCGTCTGCATCTTTTTCGCTATATCAGAAAAACAAATTACTGCAGATGACCACCACCAGCCTCCGCCATCTCAACAACCCTCAAGCCCACCACCACAATCGTCAAAGCGGCGGCAGACTCAAACTCTCCACCAGTTCCAACGACATCATCGAAGAGCTGATTGGTTCAAGCTAATTCGTGGGATCGGCCAGTTTCTCTTTCTCTATCACAGTCCCGCAACGCCTCATATTCGCCTCACAAAGGGTACCCATTGGTTGATGGAACTAAATACAACACCCACAAGTTTTTCATTACTTCTTACCTTTTCAATTCCCTTTATATGGATTTTATATTTTTGAATTTAAATTTTGAATGTACTATTTAGGCGAGTTTGCATATCGGTTATATTATAAATTTTCTCTGTTATGTATTTCTTCTCAATCAAACTCTAGCTCCACTGCTTTTGCAAACTGCTGAGGAGGACGCCGTGAAAGAGAAATTGAGTATTCAGTAATCGAGAAGAAGGAAAAAGGTAGCCAAACACGACGTAGCTCCGAGAACAACGCGCCTCCTCGCCGCTATTCCGGTACAGAACAGCCTCCATGAACAAGATAAGTGAGCTCCTGGAGAAGCCTCAGAGAAAACCCTCTCATCGCTCTTTTATGGGGTAATTTCTCATTCATACGGTGACATGTATATGTGCACTCAAAGCTAATTTTGGGGTTCTCTTTGTAAAATTTTAAATTATGTTTAGAACTTTGAAGAAGGGGCAGCGGAGGGATTGTGAGGAATTTTCGCTTTTGAATTGTGTGATTTATTTTAATAAGCAAGGGGAAAACTATGAGCTGTGTGTAAGTGTGTTGGTGTGAGGAAATACTATTTTATGTAGCTGATATGCAGCGTGTTTTATGTGTTTGTGCTCTTTACAGATAGCAAATTCATGCAGAAAAATCTTCTCATTGTTCAAAATTGCCCAAGCGTGGAGGGTTAAGCCACAAAGATTCTGTGAGGTATGAACTTTCTCTAGCTATGTTTAATTCTCGACCTCAAATTACAAATATATCCCTCTGATCATTAATTTGTTCAAATTTGACCGAATCTGTGTCAGCACTTGGACGACTTCATATAATATGTCTGAGAGAATAATAGTGGAAGTTTTATTGAACTTTTTAGTGATGATGTCATTAAACTGTGTTATGATCTGCCGCGGAAGTGATTGTAGAAGGGATAGATGACAAGGGAGATATGTGTAATTCTTAAACTAATAAGGGTTTTTTTTTTAAATTTCGTGCATTTATAGATAAACTTTTGCTTTTGGAGAAGCTGAAGTTGTAAAAAGTTTAGTAGAAGGAGTGTTAGGAAAAAAAAATTGAGTATTTGGAAAGAAGTTGAGAAGCACTTTTATTACTCAAAAACTTTCATATATTTACTAAACAGCTTAATATGAACCTAACTGGAGTGGCTATTCTTTGCTTAAATTCTACTAGCTAATATGTGATCTACAGTTTCCCATAGCATGCAGATTCCGTTGGAATGCAGTTGATACATCATATGCACTGATCTTATTAAAGTAGGATGTTGCTTTTATGTTTTTATTTTGGGGAAAGTCGTCAGCTCGAACAACTAATATGAGTGGTACAACTTCTCTAAATTCATTCCTTTTGTCAATCTCAATTTTTGTGTTCTTTCTTGCCATCAATATTCATCAATCTCTTTGTTTGACATTTTTTCCCATCTTGATTCATTTTTGTCTTTTTTTTTCTTTCCAGATGACTATATTTTTTCTTTTAGAATTGATGATAAATATTGTTGATCCTCATGATTTAAGATTACAATCTCATCTTGATTCATTTTTGTGCTTTCGTGTTTTTTTTTCTTTCTAATTTTAGTTAACTGTATATTTTTTCTTATAGAATTGATGACAAATATTGTTGATCCTCATGATTTAAGATTGCAATATAAGTACTTTTTCTCTAGCTTAATATTGTTGGAAGTTTGGAAAAACAGCGAGGAAGAGAAGTTGCTAAAGACGCATAATTTGGTCTATTCTTATTAACTCCCAATTTTTCCCACATCATTAAATATTTATGGGTTGTTTGTTGATTTAATTTATTCTGCAGAAGTCAAGGGAAGATCAATTGAATCTGCTGATAGAACTTCCATTCCTGGCAAGAAAGCTACATCAACAGCTCTGACAAGGCAGGTCTCCATTTTATCGTTCTGTTCTTCACGCGTTTATAATAGACTGCATTTATAATTTGATGAATTTCATGTAGGTAACAAGATCCACAATTCCTTTCTCTTTAAAACCTGTTGGCAAAACTCCAACCAACAAAGAGTCCAAGGAGCAGACCCCTAAATCTAGCTGGCCCTTCGTGCAAAAATAAGATGAAGTAAAATGGAGTTGCATTGTTTACTCAAAGAAGACAAAAACCTCAAGCGTGTATTAACTCTTGATATAGTAGTGAGTAACTTTAAAGAAGATAAAAGATACCTAGAAATGATGTACTCTGTCTATTGAGGATTTTATCTGATAACTTTAGTTGAATGCAAGAAAATGAAAACTTTAGTTGATAACTTTTTTGTTCTTATCTAGCTTGGTCTTTTTATTTTTTTTGTCATGACAGTTTCATTTCAATTGGAGTTCTTTTTTTGTTTAAGATGTTCAAATTATTTATTTTACAACGATTTTAGTCTATATTATTAATAATTAAAATATAAAATTATTGATAACTGAATATGTTAAAAATAATGCCGTGCGTACGGGGTTGATACTAGTATATAATATATAATAACTATTCTAATCACCGTCAAATTCAGCTAACGATATTGACATATTCTAATATTTGTACGTTTTAACATTAAATTTCAACTCAAATTATGAACATACAAAGTTTGAACCAAATCATGTGAAGAGAATCATCACCAAAAACCTGGAAATAAGTAAGACTCCAATACTCCATTATTCCCACATACGAAACCATTCCATAGTCATCATATCATAGCCTGTACAAATCAAGAAACCAAAAACTGGAAAACTGTTCCTTCTCGACATAATCATGTATACTTACTTAAATGAAGCACTAATAGTTCAATACTCAATCAAGCACAGCCAGCTCCTGATACTCCTCCTTAGAAATTGCAGCTTCCATCACAACCTCAGGATTCATTGTTCCACCTTCCTCCAAAAACAAAGTCATCAAATTCTTTGAAAATCCACTCACCAGCGCAACTCCTGGCTGGTTTCCCGGAACAGGCGTCGCCCTCGAGTCCCTCAAATTCCAGAACACAATTTGAGGCACACTATCTCCATAACCCTTCTCTGTAAACTTCCTAACAATTGTCTGATAATCAGTCTCCCATGGAGTTTCGGAAGCCTGATCGAATTCCATATCACTGAAAACAAACAGCTTCTTGATCATCTGATCACCCTTCAAATTCCCACTCACAGCAACTTCCAGTAACAAATCAAACACTTTTTGGAAATTAGTATTCATCCCCCATTCCATCTCTCTAACAAACTCCGATTTTGCCTTCAAGGTATCCCCTTCAGCTAATTGAAGCTTGGGATTTTCACTAAAGGTGATGAGCTTGCCTTTCCATGGCTCCTCGCTCAACTCCGAGACTACAAGTCCGAGAGCTACAGAGACCTCCATGGGAGTCCCCTCCATACTTCCCGATACATCACAAATAGCAAGACAGTTGTTTAGTTTCCCCTTTTTACCCATGTCTTCCACCATTCTCTTCCATTGAAGCTCTGAAACTTCGCTAGAATCTTCCTCGCATAAACCAGAGAGGATTTCATGTGGGAGCACTGCACCAGCAGCGATCTTCGCTTTTCCTTGCTTGACTTTCTCGAGATACTCCTCGAATCGTTCTTTATCATGCTTCAGGAATTTCTTGTTGTAGAATTTCATGGCGACGGATGCTACCCTGTTGTAAGGAATGGATCCCCAACTATTGGCTCCGATGAAAACCTCAGGTAATTCCAGAGCCTTGCGCAATGGGACTAGAACTTCTTTCCTCAAACGATCCCTAACGCGATAGGCGTAGTGTGCTTCCTCAACTCCTTCATATTCTGGATATTCCTCCCTTGGAAATAGCTTTCGGGCGATGGTTTCACACAGTAGAGTGTATTTATCGAAGAAAGAATCCAGAGAGGGGCACCATTTCGCGGCGAGGCTGATTTTGCTCAAATCCCGTGAAGCCAACATTTTCATGTCGGATCTTAAGCACTGGGCGAAAAGCTCGGAGACGCGATCGTGTAAGAACTTGAAATCAGGATCGCGATTGAATCTCTCGACGACTCTTTTAGCCCTTTCGATCTTTTTCTCCTCGCGGGCCGATTTCGCGTCAGTCTTCCCAGATTTAACCATTTTCTCCACAAAACCGACCGACTCATTGTCCGAATCCTTGTCGCGGCGGGGTTTCCTACCACGTCTCCTCTTCTGCCAACTCTGTTTCGCCAATTTTCGCGCATCGGCGCCTTCGAGGAGCCGATAGAGAATTTCCGGAAAATCCTTAAAGTAGCCAAATTCCGCGAAGGACGCGAGGTTGCACGCTAGGGTTTTCGGGTGATGCTTGTGCAGCCATAACGCGGCGGTGTAGTACCCTTCTTTATCGGATTTTCCAGTGCCTCGGACACCTCGGAGATTGCATATGAGCTTGAGCGTCTTCAACGAGTCGTGATTCCAGGCCTCTTCGAGGCGATCGATCAATGATTCCGGCGGCGTGTCGGGAACGACATGGAAGAAGAAATCCAAACAGGGATTTCCCGATGAGAGAAAAGTGGCGGAATTATTTTCCGTCAGGCCCTGTGGTGGCGTGTAAATTTTTGTTTTATTAAAATTTGACACAATAAGGTCCATGAAAGCATCACCTGTGGCAGGCGGTGCGGGTTTCTGGTAGATTTCTGGTGGGCCGAGAAGGGTTACCGTCGTTGCCATGGTGAGTATGCTATTGTGTGTGTGTGTGAAATGATGTGAATCGGTTGAGACTTTAGATTGTACAGCAAATGGGATGAGATAAAAGAAAAATATATAGAATCGATCAAAACAGAAATAAAAAAATAATACTGAAAACACAGAAAATTCCATGTTGCAAAACTCTGCGTAGCCTCCACGTATTTTTCGAAATTTTTTCTATGAGACGGGTGCTGTGAGACGGGTGTTTGAACACCGGGCAAATAAAAAAAATTCCTGTATTTTCGGACCACTTAGGTAACCTTTGTTCTCAAGGAACTCAAAATCCAGAATCTACTTAAACTATTATAGCGTCGATTGTCCGAAGCGTTAACCTAAGCCATTTTGATAATATTTGAGTGAACTTTAGGCTGCATTTTACGAATAATTTGAATAATACGAAAGTACACACCTAATTATAGTGGAGAAAGAAACCAATCATACAAAAAATTTAAATTAGAAATTAAAGGGAAACTGCAGGAAAAAAATTACTGTGACAGTCTGATATTTTGACATAATTAGCTAGCTAGTCTAGATTCAAGGTTTGCCAAATACTTTTCCAGCAAAGATAGCAGCCTTCATTGCACTGGTAATGGTTTTAACAACTTCATCGACTTCACATGTGTTTCCTTTGAATGAGGGTGCACCAGATCTCCTGTACGCCTCCACACAGTTGAGAAATTCTTTATTGCATTTTGGGCTCAAGTAATCATCTGCATTTTTATCAATCCCCTAATTATTAACAACTAATTTACTTGGAATTAATTACTATTTTCTATTTGTATAAATATAAATATTCGTTTCCCATGTTAGTCTCTTGAGTCTTGGCACAACTTGTTATTTAATTTGGGATAATTAAAAAAAATTTCGAGATTAATTCTTTTTTCTGAGAACTCTCTCAAACCTTGAAACATAATATTCCCCCAGTTAGCTGAAATCTTACAAATATCATCATTGAAACATAAAAATATATATATATTATACCCCTCAAAACCTTACAAATACCGCACTGAAGGGACAAGTGTAAAATTTCAGGGTATTTTCGAAACAACATAAACCTCAAGAGAATTTTCGTAACTCGCCCTTTATCTATACTATTATATAACTAGTTAAAATCCCGTGTCAAGGCACGGGTGTTAATTTATTAATAAAATATTTTTTTATTTAATTAATTTTTTATTTTAAGAAATCAATTTGCCGTAAAATTTTAAAATTATTTATTTTAATTTGAACGATATTATCGTGTTTCTTTTATATTTATCTTTGATGATTTTATTTTTATACTTAATTATTGTTAAAATTTGTTTAATATAATTTAAAATTAATTTATTTATAAAAATATTGTAGGACTCTTATATATAGATAATGAAAATATAAATAATAATTTAATTTGAATTAGATATGTAACTAATATATCTATACAAAATCTATCATTCTTTTGGATAAATATGAAAATAATTAATAGGTTTAAATTACATGGCAAAATAAAATTCATTGAGGCTATCCACGTGTACGTTTAGGTGGATAGCCTCAAGGGTTCTGAATTATTATATATAGATTCCCCTTCCCCTTAGAGTAACTACCTTTGGGTCTCCCACTTTTTTGGTTCGTCAATTTTATTGGTCTGTCAATTTTCTTTTTTCTTTTTTCAAAAATTCTTATCATTTTTTCACACGTTCTTTTATTCTCTTTCTTCTTTATTATTTTTTCTTTCTCTATCCCCTCCCATATCTTACGTTGTTTTTCCTCTCTTTTTTCTTTTCTCTCTCCTCTTTAAATTCCTCAATAGTTTAAATTTTTTCCTTATTGAATTATAAAAATTATTTTTTAATAAGTCATAAATTTTGTTAATATATTAAAAATAATTAATATTATCATAAATAAATTTATAATTAACATTTATAAATTTATGCTATCTAAATTTATATATTATTAACAATATTTTAATTTTATATTTCACACGCATCTAGTGTACCATAATTACTAGTATTAATTAATGGTTTTTGCAGGAGATTTCATTAATAAGTTCCTATTTACAAGGCACTAAATGGGCTGTCATTTGTCATTTTCTTTAAACCTTGTCGTGTGCTAAAATCTGGAAATTGACCCTGATCCACATTAATATATAGAGTTTGGCAGAGATACAAGGTCCAGCAGTTTTTTTTAGTATTAAATAACGTTTAAGTTGCGTGAGATCATTTAAATATAAAATTCTCTTTATTAATGATAATTATGATCCTGAAGACTAAAAATAAAAATCTTTGATTAAATTAGTATAATATGATCTTACCACTAAATGTCTAAATTACATTAGTTAGTGGTAAAAAGGGCGAGTAAATTTCACAGGCAAGAAAAGTGATGAGGCTTGAAATCATGATAAGGACTAATGACATTATGACAATTAATTAAGAAAAAAGTTATATTTGCAGGTTAGCGACCCATTTTTTTGTCCATTTTTATATTAATCTTTTGTAATGAGTCACAGATAGTTTTATTTCGTCATGAACAGTTATAAATTTAGTGATAACTTAAATCACTGAAGGATCTACATTCTTTGAAGTGAAATTAGCAATATCGTTAAATTCAACCAAGATTACAGTTAGACTAATGTCTGTTGAAAGAAATTCCTGGAGAGACAATCATAAATTTTAAATTAGATTGTCCAAAATGTCTAAATGAGATGAGAATTTTGAAGAGCATATAATTGGTAGCTTTCTTAATTAAGACTCCTCCAACTACTGATTAGGTTTAGAAATTAAATTAAACATTCTTGTCTGGTGTGGATCAAGAAATTTTCTTTTCTTAAGGTAATTAAAGGGTTCCCCATCAGCCTGGAGAGGCCGATCGAGAATTAACATTTTTATGCAGAGATAATTAATAAGTGGGATGGATCTATGATATATCTGCTGTATTTATTTTGAAAATTGAAGATAGAAAATTAAACTTACTGCCCATTGTAGCAATACACTGATCATGATGCATACAGCAAGAATCTAAGCTGTCACAGGGCTTCTCTCCAGGGCATCCACTGTACAAAAGCCCGCAGTATTTCCCATATCTTAAAAATGGAGGAACTGCAAAATTTTGAAAATCCCACATAAAAAAAACACATTAAACAAGTGAATCATGAACTGATTTCACAAAGTGAAAGAGAAGCACCTTCACAAAACATTGATTCACATTTTCTACTGCACTGTTTTCCCTGCAAATTAAAGATAATGAAGCTTAGTCAAAAACAAAGAACTTTTCCCAAGAATTGATGATGTTATATATAAGAGATAATTCTTACCAAGTTAAGGCCTGCATTTGCTTTAAGGCCAATGTTGAGGGCGTGAACTGGAACGGCAGAACTTAATCCATAGATCAAGAAAATTAGCAGCGGAGCTGCCAAGTTCAGTGACTGTTGTGAGTAAGCCATTGAATTAATGAAACTGGAAAATGACATTAAGGTTGGCTAGCTTGGCTGATCTGATTTATAGGGATAAGTGGTGGGTTGAGGTTACTTACAGAAAATGTGAGGCCACCGTGAAGAAAACACCAGGCTGGGGTGGGGACTGGGGGTGGAGGGGATGTACATTTCTGGGTTGAAATGCAGAGTAATGGGTGATGAAGAAGGCTATTTGTTTTGTCTTGTAATGACTAATATTTCCCGTGACATGATTTTTGTATTGTTGTTTCACATTTCTCACCAAAGGGGAATCATTTAGATTTTACATTTTAATTAAATATTTACGTACCCTAAAGTTGATTAATGTTTTAAATTATTAAAATGCATGACAGCAAAAGGGAGAACAAAATAGGAGAATATTTATTTCTAAGTGGTTATCTTTCCCTTTTCATTTCTTTGGATTTTTATATTTTTGGCTAAACTGTGAGTTTCATCCCATAACTTGGACTTTTTATGTTTTAGACTCATCGTTGTCCCTTTTTCTTAATTTTTATAATTTTCATCCTAGTTTGACCGAAACCTCCAACTTTGTAGAAAATTCGCTTAAAAATTCACCAATATTGCTGGTAAGACATGAATCACAATCATCAAATTCTCCTCATTATTTAGATATCAAAAGATAATTTCTCAAAATCGTTGAATCTTCACCAATTTCATCTACTTGTTCTAGTCTCATCTCATGCATGGTGAAAATTATTTTTAGAAGTTATCTTTTTGAATTGAATTGAATTGACATAGATAATGAGAAGAATATTGTAGGGAGATCTTGCATACCAACTCTAGACTTGTGTTACAAGCGTTTAGGATCCTTAACCATGTTTATGGCCTCGAATTCTTTTGATTGGTTAGACGGGTATTTCTTAAATAATATGAGGAGGAAGTTTCGGTAAAAATTTTACGGCCATAACGGGTTCTGTTAAAAAAAAAAAAAAAAGAAAAAGCGCATAGGATCCAATAATAGACGACCAATTATATTTAATCAGTTCACATGTACGTGGGAGTTTGCTTCGATTAATATCAATAATATTATAATTTATAAATGATTGGTAGTTTCTTTCTTAAAAAAAAAAGGTAGTTTCTTTTTTCTTGGGTCCATCATAATAAAATTATCTTTTATTCTCAGCTGATTGACAATATATGATAAATTACCACTTAACATTAAATTTTATAATTCATTACTTTATTTTTTCCGTAAGTCAAAATTATAATTAAGAAAAAAAGACTAAAATAAAATGATTCCAGGTTACGTAGCATTTTTGTGTAACATATATCTCGTATTTGTTTGACTTTCTCAACCTTCTCTTCTGCCTAATATATAAATAACCTATGGAAAGAATCAATAAAACGTAGACTGGATAACATCTAATAATCAAGTTTGATTAATCGGACTACAAGGAAAAATTAATACTATTATGAACATGTACTCAAATTAAATAGTTAAGTGATAGGTACAATTAAACTAATTTAGTATAATATTAAGTAACAATTGTTTTATCAGAACAAGGAATTAAACTTGTGTCAACATTATGGCCAAGAAGATAAAATGAATAAACTATTTGTTTTAGGTGTGGTTTGGCGGGTCACAGCAACACAAACTCCCCGAAAAAGGATAACAACTCTTATAGAGTCGATGGTGGCGCTCCGACGAGGACGTTTGAGCTGAGAACGGCAAGATTCCGAACAATCCTAACCCAACGGATAAATTTTTCGGAAAAGTGCAACAAGAGAGATACGGTGGGTGGATGTTAGCCAAAAGAAGTAAAGGAAAAGGTCAGCAAATAGAGAGACCGAAGCTGGCATTGTTGTACGAGACTCTTGAGGTATATGCCTTGGCTAGGAAATGATAGTTACAATAGAATCCACTTAAATTGGTCCGTAATTTTAGTTGGGCGAAAAGTAATTTTTGAAGGTAAATGTAAAAATCTATCGTTAAGCTTTGAAGTGGTCGTAATCACATGTCGTTTTGATAGTCATTGTTTCTCTTTTATTTGTGGTGATACTAATGAATAGTTCACGTTTTAACTAGGAATACAGTCTCGGATTGATGGATTCGATTTTGTACCGCCTTTTGCTTCTAAGTTTGTAATCTCCGATTTGAATCACTAATAGAACTCTTCCCCTCGGGGCTTGATCTTCAGAAAAAGAAAAAAGAAGACAATAGAGGATGCCTGCACCGAAGGGCCTAATAAAAATTATAAAATTAAATCCCTAGCCCAAAGACGCAAATTTGTGTCTTTCATGCTAACCCAAGTTTCTCCACTGGGCTGTCCACCTCTTATTTTATTGAAGAATCTCAGCCCATAAATAATTTTAAATCTAGTAATAGTCAGTGGAGGACTCTTCCCAATTAAACCTTTGTAGTACCGAATCCAGAAAAAATCGGAAAAAAACCAAAAAAAAAAAAAAAAAAGGTTTTGACTTAAAATTATTATTCCGGTTAAAAACTAAATTATAATCCTCGGTTCCAACTTCCAAGATTTTGAAAGTGCTACCCCACAAAGAGAAAAAGCTTCATTATCATAATAAATATTTCACCACTGATCATTGAATGAGAGGCCATATGAGATGTTTTTGGTTGGACATGAAACTATATATATGTCAAGTATTGTTTATATTTTCTTCAGCCGGTTTCAACAGTTTCATCATGTTATGTTTTTTCTCCTTTGACAAGCATGATTGCTAATCTAATTTCTTGTGCTATTTTGATGGGCAATGCCGGTTTTCTAGCCAGCATAATTGCAATCTTGAACTGATTAAAGATTCTTTTACTGTCAGATAAGATACGAGAATTATTGATAATAATTGTGGCCTGGGAAATTGATTTACAATAGGAGATGGATAATAATTGTTAAGTGCATTATGGACCAAGTGGATGTTGATGTTGTTAATATGTTTTACTATTGACAGAGCATTTGGACTTAGCAAGCTAGCTGCAGAACATGAATGCTTGATTAAATTTGTTTCGGTTAATTGATGTCACAACCTGTGAAGTTTTTTTTAATTACAAATACCCCCTTATTACTTTTGAAATTACTAAAAACCCTCAAACGTATTAGACCATCTAAAGAATCCAACTTCCTCGAAACTCCATTAGGATTCTCAGACCTAAATTGTCAAAAAAAAATTGTATTTTGCCAACGAACACGTATTTTTCAAGGGGTTTTCGACTTAAATTTTCAAAAAACAAGAGTGGCCGGGTTATTTATAATAATTTCAAACCTCAGGAGTTCTGCTTGGTCGCCGTACGTATTTGTTTTTTCACGTTTATGTGTAGGTTGTGAAGTTAAGTTCCGCAATATTCCATATCTTTTAAGAGAACAAAACAAACGGTTCGTACAAAGAATGTCAGCATGTTCTTGTTATCGCAGAAAATGTAATTTTGGTGGTTTATTTGCTTTTAAAGATGCTCAAGCTATCAAGATCTAACCATCACTTTTTGAGTCGACTGTTTTATTTCATTATTGGACACTGTTATATATGTTGAATTAAGGACGTCTTCGGCTTCTTAATGTCCTGATTTCTCGTAAGAATGTTTCATTTACAGTGAGAGAGATTTATGTACTATATATTACATATTTTTGAAGTAAAAGAACATTAATTCAAGAGCTTCCCCATTTTAATCTAATTACAAGAGCTTCCACGCTTGGCCTCCATTCATGTTAAATTTCTTAAGTCTACCAAAACACATGACTATGATGAGTATTATTTTACCCTCATCACTCCATTTTCCTGAAAATCCATACCATTTACTCACACAATTCGGATCTGGTCTTAGCCGACGCTCGCAACTATAGCCAGTTGAGAAACCCACATTTCCATAGGCACTGCAGTCATTACAACAATAAAATTGAATTATTAGTCTGCTGTATAACTCTAGTTGCACTGTGTTTTGAATTTACAAAGATAATAAAGATAAGGGAGATTTACATCTACCACCCGTCAGGTTTGGTTTAATTACAAATTATTCCCTCTTATTTAAAAAATTACAAAAGCACCCCTGACGGACTAATGAAACCTCAAGGTTTTTTTTGTAATTTATGACACAAGAAGGACTAATTTGTAATTACACTAAATCTCAAGGATAGTGGATGTAATATATACATATTTTGATTAATTACCTTATCACCTCAAATACAATATTGAACACGCTGAAGTTGATGGGATCATCTTTCATGCTTTCCCTCTCTGTTATGCATATTAGAATAATGAACATTACAAGATAAGAAAGCTGCGAAAATATGAGGTTTTCTGCAATTGTTTTTCTCCTTGTCTTCTTTAATCCTTCAGACTTTAGTACTGTGCTTTCTTCATCTCTCTTAATTGGTAAAAATGATGTATATGGAGGAAGGTACCTGTCAGAGTTGAAAAAACGAAACCAAAGACTAGTCATGTTACTTTGAAACTTACCAATTTGGAATGACAAAATATATAAATATAAATCCTATTTTTCTAGAAAAAAAAAAAAAAACTGTGTTATAAAAAATTAATTTAAAAATTTCTATATTGTTCAAAAGTTTCTCGATCGGGGTTATTTGATTGATTTTTAATTATCAATATTCAATTTGTCCATCTTTATATATTGCAACTATATATAATCATGTGTTCTAAAAAGTGCGAGAAAAACTCTGTGTTAAAAAATTAATTGGTGTAAAACCCCCATGCTTTTTAAAAAATTCCAGGGAACAGGGAGCAACTTATAAAAATACAGAATTTTTAAAACAATTTGTATAATTATATAAGTTTTTTTTTTCTCTTTTTGAAAAATTATAGGATTGTGGGTTCAATTTAGTTAATAAATGACATCATAGCTAGAGTGCATATAGTGTAGGCTTCTTTATGGTTACTATTAACAACTACATATGGGATTGGAACTTGGAAGCCTTCCAATTAATCGCCTCCTAAGTTGATAATTTAATAGCAATCAGCCAATCAGTGTCAATTTTTAATTAAAATTAATATAGCTACTGGATTTCTAGGCAAATGCTGATCATTTTCCTAGGTTCTTTATAATATTCTTTATCCCATCAATTAGCCTAGTCTGCATCATGACTTATATTATCACACGTAAAATGTTTGTATGTATGCGTGGTGTGATTCTTCTATGAACCCCGTGTTCAAACACCTGCTTCTAATGCACGATTATTTGTTCAACACCTGACTTATAGAAGAAATTGTCGTATGTGTGTGTGTGAGAGAGAGAGAGACTCACATCATGACGAGGAAAAATACCAATATGGCTGGGGCGATTGTTGAGAGATCGACTATAGTCTCCCCAGAATGCCTAGCATTCACACATAGAAAAATAATTCCAACAATTTTCTGGTAAGTATTAAGACCACTTAAGGCAGCCGAATTCCATTCCAGAGAGCAAAATATTATGAACCCAATGAGAATAAATCCCAAAACCGTAGCTACCAAGAACAGAGAATGCATTCCAGGAAGCAAGTGTAAGTATCCTGCTTCTCTTGTATTTTTCAATAAATATTCGGACTCTGCCTTGTTAAATTTCTTTCCAAGAACCCATATCACAGCTCTCAAAGCCGAAGGAAACAATGTGTTGCCTAAAAGAACTTGAGGAATAAGAATCATGAGCAGGCCTGAATTTTTGCTAAAAACCATCATGTTTTCATTTGTTGGCACAAAGCCACAGCTAGCGAAAGTCGAAACTACTGTGAAAACGGCGAAAGTAAATGTTTCGATTCCCTTCTTTTGTAGTATATCCCTTTTATTGGAAACAAGGGACAGATAGAACAGAACAAATGAGACACCAATAAGTTGGACTACCAAGAAATATCCCAACACTACAAAACCCAAAAACTTGATTGAATCATACTTCAGAAATTGATGATAATTAATGTGGGAGAAGGATTCGAACCGGGTTAATTCCGGATGAGGTATTGTGACGATACTCAGTTCGATTTGATCGAATGATATTGAATTGGTGGTAATATTATTGTTAGGTGTTGATGATGAGATTGAGTACTGATCATCAAGATCACTTTGTATGGACTCGACTCTTCCCTCTCCTCCCCACGTTCTGATAATCTTGAACCTCCTTAAATGAAGTCCGATCATAGAAGTGAAAATCTCGCCTCCTACGAACATTAAGATTGTCATAACGATTAGTTGCGCGTTGGAGAAGACCTCCATTTCAACTGTGGACATGCTTGATACAGTTGAAGCTGACACTGATGTGAAAAACAAATCTATGTTCCTAGGCGTAAACGCGGTTTTGGGATTCGAAACCTTAAGAATCCCAAAACCCGCGAACGAAAGGGAGAGAAAATAGAAAATATATATAAAGAATGGGTTAACTCTGAAAAGAAAATCATGGCAGCAAAAGATGAACAACCTAGTCACTTGCCAGGAAACCATGCAAACATTTTGTAGTTTCTTTGCATAGCTAGAAAAGTAGTTCATCTTTTACACACACTACTGACACTGTTAAGTATATATTTTTGTTAATTTTGATGAAACTAGGATGCGAACTGTTGGTATATATAGGGAATTCAAGCAGTGCTTGATCATGTCTTACAATCATTTTATCTTCCTTGGTCTTACGTTGTGTTTAATTCATGTTAGGTCGGATTAGATTATTAAGGTGTAATTTTTCAAAGAAGATATATTAAGAATATCCCACTACTGGAGTAGACATAAATGAAATAATTAAAGAAAAACAAACTATTTGTTGCATGTTGATTGGCTACACATTATTGGTATTTAGTGAAGAATACCTACATAAAATGTTATTCTATTGCCTTACCCGTACGACATAGAGGCTGATCTGTTGGGCTGCTAACTGCTTTAATTTATATACGGTTTAGGCAAAAATTTAATTTTGGGGAAATTATAATTTTAGTCTTGTAGTATATTATGTTTTGCAAAGTAGTTTAGTTCTTATATTTTAAAAATAGGCAAAATTTTAGTCATCTAGTAATTGTATAATTTGTATTGTTGCAAGTTTGGTCATGCTGTCAAATTTGACTATTAATTTCTAAAAATTTTCATTGGTTTTTCACTTGGAAAAGAAAAATTGAGACACCCTAAACCTGAAAACTGAGGAAAATTTAGCCAATAAATATCTTAATTCTCTCCATTCATCTTAACTCTCAATCTCTATCTCCTTTATTCTTACTATTTACCATATCTTCTTCTTCAACCTCTTCCTCAAGGTGTTTTTATGGCACCATAACGTCGTGGGCAAAGAAAAATTTCAAGATTAGATTTGAAGCTTTGATTCGAATTTTTGTGACTTTTTTCAGTAGATCGACTCTCTGATATGTGCTAGAGCGAAATATATTTTTCACAGCTTGCTTCGTGGCTGAATGATAAAAATCCAGAGAATCTCGAATTGAATCTCATAATTCAAGAGTCATATATTGGCATGTTTTGCAGCCACTAATACGGGTTTATGTGTAAGTCTTTATCTATGAAATACGAATACGAATACAAACATGACATGGCTACGGCGACACGGATTTTTTTCAATATTTACACTAGATAAATGTCAAACACGAGTGTCGGACACAACATGACACGACACGGCATGAGAGGATTTTTAGGAGTGTCTGTGCATATAGGTCTTTATTGACTTATCTATCATACTCATCTCAACTTACCCAACTCAAATGCGGGGAACATGATTAATTTCGCGCAAATTCTCAACCCTAACAGAACACATGCAGGGCATGTGGTTTTTCTATCCAAAACTTGAAAACAAGACCAAATTTGCAATAATACAATTGCAATAGGACTAAGAATACCTATTTTTAAAATATAAGGACCAAACTTGCAAAATACAATATACTATAAGAGTAAAATTGCGATTTTCCCTTTAATTTTTCATGGTATACACTTGTCATTTCTCTATGCCTACATATCATAAATTCCTCCCCTAAATTTTCCTCCAAAATTGCATTGTTGGGACTTGGGAGGTCAGATATAATGTAGATTAACTTTTGTGTTTAGGAAAGATAAAAGAATGCCACAACTTTTTAACTAATACTATTTTGCAAAATAATATACAAGTAGTTACATAATAAATAATATTTTTATATCATTTTAAATGATCCATGATGATTGTAATGTAACTGTTTGTGGAACAATATTATATATATTGACTCATTAAATCATGTTAACAAAATGAAAGTTCTTATAATTTAATTAGTGATTAAAGATGAATAACAAATATTATTACTTTTACAATTTTATTTACCTAATCCTATTGTCACAGCTATAGTAACTCATGGTAGCGTGTTACGGTGCCTACTGCCGACAAGGTCAAAACATGAAAACCTGGTACTCGATGAAATTAAAGCTTCTGAGATTGAAAAAAGTAATCTTCAAAAAAAAAAAAAAGATTGAAAAAAGTAGCTTCGGAAAAAAAAAAGATATTTATACTTCCGCCCTCAATTTAGTCGTAAACACAACAATACCTCTCGAATATTAAAAATTACAAACAGACTCTATCCCTAACAGAAACCTAAAAAACTTGACAGAAAGTTACAAAATAACTAAATTACCCATAATATTTTTGTTATATATGATATTTGATATACGTGGAATGTGCGAAGTGATTGAGTTGTTATTCAGTTAATAAAACATTAGCGTCTACTTGAAAATAAAAAAAATAACTAATGACAGGGGATCTAAGTGTTAGACAAAACCATAATTCAAGAAGTGTCTCTGTAGTTTCTAATAGTCGATGGAGTGTTGTTGTATTTAACCCTAAATCGAGGGAGTACTGTAAGTGTAATTATCCCAAAA
Source organism: Verbena officinalis (assembly GCA_958496215.1). NCBI lineage: Eukaryota > Viridiplantae > Streptophyta > Magnoliopsida > Lamiales > Verbenaceae > Verbena > Verbena officinalis. The sequence continues at coordinate 27,955,774 of OY292390.1, read as the reverse complement.
AAAAAAGGATAAAGGGTATAGGTTGTGATGCATGGACATGGATATAACGATATAAATTTTTATCGATATTTACCACTATATAAATATCAGATACAATATCCGACACGACACGATTATTCCTTAGAAATTTCCATATATCATGGTATTTAGATTTATCCGCCCATATGTTCCCCTTGGCCGGCGCCCTCAAAATTCCACACATTTTTCTAGAATTTAGGTAGTTTACAAATTATGATGTTGTATAATTGCGACTACAGGTTATTCAAACAATAAGCTAGGTCAATTGAAATAATTTTGAAATGAAATATGATAGAGCTTAATAATATTATTATGCACGCGAGGATTAACAGGTGGAACTGAATTTCATCTTCAAATGCGTATATATTAAGGCCACAATTATTTAAGAATTCCATAATTGAGAATCATTTGGGCAATTGGATAAAGTTAAATAAATAAGCTGACATCCGGGTGAATCAAGTACACAACTCGTGGAATGCCGTACAAAAAATAACAGATTCCTCGTAATTAAAAAGGCAATTTATATATACATTCACGAAGTTTTGTATAATTATAAATTGCTCTCTCATATTTTTTTTCAATTACAAAAACCCCCCTTTAAGTTTCTTGATGTGATGTATCTTACTTTGTTTTTGTTTTTCTAATTAAATTGAGTTGCCCGATAAAGTTTTTGTAGGGATCCCCTTTATATAAATTAAAAAGAATAATTACATAGGAAAGTTAATAAAAAACATCAATAACTCACTAAGTGTAGCACTTCTGGCCAGCCGACACTTTGTCCCATATTGGACAAATATAAGAAAAATATTAAGTTTATAAATTAGAATTTAAATGTATCCAATGATATTTTTTTGGACAGTAATTTAGGTTCAATATTAGGTTACATTCAATGGGTTCGAAACTTATAATCGTGACACTAAAACTATGTAATGATCTATATAAGCCTATCAAACCTAAGAAAATACAATAAAAATAGTTGTAAAAAATACTCGTCATTTGCTTCAATCATGGGAATTAGTTGTAAAAATATTTAGTAACATTGTGAATAATAAACTTTTGCCGTCAAGTTTTAATGTTGGTTACCCAAATAAAGGACTAGAATGGGGAAAAAATTAGACGATAATAAAACTACTTGTTTTAGGATAAAATCGAAGATATGCATAATTATATCTAGGTTGTAAAATTATATATTCAAACATATTCATAATCTTATTTTCGACACACAATCGATCAAATTGAACTAATTACAATTTAATTTCTCTATATTTAGATTTTATGAAAAATACAAAACAAAATTCACTGTACAGATTCCCTGAAATAGGTTTTATTTGTATTTTTTAGGCTTCTTGTTGTATACTTTTAGAAAGATTTTGTAATAAGGTGAAATATTTGAGATTTTTTTTTGTAATTTATGAAAAATAAAAATACCAAATTGTTATTAAGTCAAGAACTTGAGAAATAGTGGATGTAATGTACTGATTTTGAATGCAATATAATTGGAGGCGATTATAAAAGTGCAATTATTGGCGTCCGGCCTGTGGATAATGGAAGAAAAACAATTAAAGAAATTAGAGAAAACTGTTTAAATTAAAGTAGCATCTTCACCACTTAGAACCTAAAATCATGGGTCCTTTCCAAGCGGCGGGAGATGTGTGGATGAAGAACACATGCATGATGTATAAACCGCAGACTAACCAACGATTTAGTTTACATAAAATCCTAAGATGTACTTAAAAATTCTAAAATTTATCGAAAATTTTAAATTTTATAAATACTCTTTCTGGTAAACCAAAATCTTCAAATAACTTCATTAAAATATAAAATTTTATATATAATACTCTTCAAGATGTAAGTGTAAGATTACAAGCTAGGTTACGGTAGAGAAATTGTAAAAGGAACAAATCTAATGAGTTTTGTGTAATTAAGAAACTTTAGTCCGAATATGATTCAATTAAATCAGTGTTGATCATTACCTGACAAATGTAATAATATACATATATACATAAATATAATATATTGATCAGTATGTGATTAATGAATAATGATCCTCTTTGTTTTTTGAATCTAGATCGGGATATCTACCGTCGACAATAGTGATTAGTCCGCTTGCTAAACTATAGACATCTTAGAAAATAAGACAACTGAGCAAGATATTTAAAACTACTTCATACCCAATTAAGTCAGCTGGGTGCAAAACCCGCGCACCTTTTGATTAATTCAACCACCTTAGGTTATTGATCATTTCATTATCTCATTCAAACCAATATGGTTACAGGAGAGATTGGAAAAATAGGGGCAGTTTTATCATTTGATACAGGGATACAATTATTAACACTATAAATTTTACATACTAATTATAAGAATTATAGAAAAAGTCGAATAAAAAAATTAATGAAATACAAATAATTGAGGGGCGTCCTTGTCGACCCCATCTCATCCCTCTATCCTCTTGAATTTACCAATTAAAGTTGATGGAATATATGCTATATATGTATAGGGTAAGATCGCACTGTTGAAATTTGACGAGTCCTTATTCCGACATCGTTACTTTATAATATATTAAAAATTAATTCTTGATTGATGTAATTATTTTTGAATATATATCTTATAATTTCATCAATTAAGCATATTCAGGTTGTTCATTTGAATGACAAAATAATACATATCTCCGTTGAAAGGTTGACTTGAGCCTGATCGATCACCTTCATCAATATAATCGAAGTAAATATATAAACTACTAAAATTAATAAATAAAATTGAATATATATCGATCCAGCCTCATATCTTTACCCCTTAGCTAGGTGAATGCTTTTTTTTTTTTTTTTTTTTCTTTTTCACCAAGAACCCGCCCGAGACCGTAGGATTAATAGAACCCCCCTCGTATATTAAGAGCTTAAATTGGAACGTCCGAAAAATACATCAAAAGAGTCAACAAAGGACCGCAACTGAGCTCGAGAGCAACAACCAAAATAGCATACAAATAAACCGTCCAGAATGACATGAATTTCACACTCACCAGACTGAGTTTGTGAATGCTTTAATTTTTTAAGCTCTTACATATCATCATCTGATCAGGATTAATATTAATTGCTGATGAGCTAAAGTCTAACTTGAACAAAATAAGTAAAAGTGTTGTTCTGCTAATTTACTATTAATTAGTTGGATACAAAACAAATCATATTTATAGTAGATGTTCTTAATTTAAGGAATCTATTATGAGCATCAAATCACTAGTTAAGGGTGTTCAGCTTAACTAGCTTTTTATTCCCTGGATTGCACGAGAAAATTTAATTATAAAATATATATTATTAAATAAATTAAACCATATTTTTTTTATATGATTATTAACAATACAGTAAAAATTATTAATTCAAAATTTGAAGCACATACACCATTTTATAAAATAATCAGGAATAATGTATATAAAAAACTCATTTTAAATGTATAAAAATAGTAATATGATTTTTTTATGACGAAGTACTGATTTTATATTTGTAATAGAGAGAATATATATTTATATATATATATATAGAAGGAATATCATGAATGTTATATAAATATTAAAATAACAATTATAATACAAAAAATATTTAATAATAGACCATATAAATATTGATTAGAATCTCTTTATCTTTTTGGTCAAAAAAAGAGCTAATTATTATACTTGGTATTATATTTTTTGTTAAATAATTTGTTATCATTTCGTTATTAATTAATGGTAATATTCTTTTTATTATTGAAATTTCTTTTATAATATAAAAATATTAATATTTTGAATATAACAATTTAATAAATCTATTTAAATTGAAATAAAATATAACTTTGCCACCACAAAATGAACATGAGAAACGTAATAAAACTTATATAATAAAATTTTCTTCCTTATTTTAGTTAGATAAATTTCATTTGAATCCACTATGTATGCACCCAAAAAAAATATAATTGAATCCACTTTGTCAAAAATATTTGATAGGAATTAAAATATTAAATATAATTTTTTTAATGGATTTATGAAATACATTATTTTATCTTTATTTTTATTAATGAATATTCAAACAACTCTAAAGCTTATTAAAATTTATTTAAAATTATTTTTTAAAAAATAAATTTCAATATTTTATAAATTAGTTATATAGTTCTATAATTAAGTGGGAGTTACAAAATTTAAATATAAAAAAAAATATAAAATATCAATAAACACATTGTAAGTTATAAAAATAATAATTAATAAAATTAATTATAGAAACAATCTACATGGCAAAATGGATCAATTCTAACTAATCCACTTCAATGCAACATAAACATATTTCCTAAAACATTCCACTCACTCATTTTCATATATATATATATATATGATTTGCTCTCTATAAAAGATGTTCTTAATTATTGCTATATAAAAAATAGCAATAATTGGTTTTACATGAGACAAGATTTATGATTGTACAGGATGGTACATGCACTGTATAGTGAATATATAGGCAAGTCAACCAAAATAATTGCTTTAAAAAATCAAAAAAAAAAAAAAAACTCCTTTTCTCTTATTATTTATAATGCATTGACCCTTCTAAAAATTTTATCACGTCGTGTCATGTTTCGTATTTGATACATGTGTCAAAATACTTTTCTAGAATAAAATATTAAAAAAAATCGATATCATCGTATTCACGTTGGTTTATCACTAACTTATTATGTTTCTTCTTCTTCATTAATCGCAAATTCCTAATGAATAATATCACTAACGAACTGCCTTTCATTAGAATAAAGTGAATTTTTGGAAAAGGGTCTTGGATTCAAACTCAAGCTCTCCAATCCCAAATAAGAAAAAAAATCAATATTTACTTGAGGTCTGCATATATATATATATATATATATATATATATATATATATATATATATACCCGAAATATTTATTGCTAATATATCTTATATTTACCCTATTTTTGAGAGAATTAAAAAAAGAAAACTAGTTTTAATTAATATAATGTATTTGGTTTAATTTCTAGGGGCCGGGAGGGTAAACGTATTATTTTCCTAAACAAACATTATATTCGCCACACTGAAAGCCAAGTTAGGCCCTATTTAATTACACCGATCGAAGACATTCACAGATGACCCCGTGTAAAAGCCGTGTCCATAATGCATGAGTGGTACTGCTACCTTATTATAGTTCAATAATTCATGTGATGATTGTATTAGAAAAATAAAACAAGAATGATTGGGTGTTAATTAATTACTTAATTTGTTCCATATCATTCTTTTCGACTCATTCAAGACTCTAATATTCTTTGTTGTGGATAAAATGGAAATTATACAAAACAATAAAAATTTAAAACATACGCCTTACTTTGATCATAAACAGGATAAACTCAACTTTTTCTACAATTGGAAATTTGAGTTACCTTTATCAAATACCTGGACACATCGGCCAAAACCACAAAACAAACAGCTTACAACAACTAGATCACGCCACTCACACATATCGCACGAATACTTCTAAAAATCTTATCCTGTACGTCGTATACTGTGTCATATCCAACACTATATTGGACAATTTTCTAGTGTAAAATGTCAAAAAAAATCCGTGTCTCCCTATTCTTGTCGTGCATGTCGTATCCGTGTCGCAATATCCATATCGGTGTTTCATAGCACATGTCATATTTTTAGTGATTTGGAACAATATATCCTGATATTGCCACAAAATCATAGTTATTGATTAAATAAATTATAACCCCACTTTCCAACTATTTAAAAATAATAATAATAATAATAATAGGAGACGAAAATGATCTAATGATAAAGAAAATTGTTACGGTAATTGTTTATGTCAAATATATATATATATATATATATATATATATATATATATATATATATATATATATACATTTTAGCAATAATTGACTATTAGAACTTAGATATAATTTTATAATTTTGAATTTGCAAATTAAAATTTTATATTGTGTAAAATATATAAAACTCTTGCGCTTGATGTATATATATATAATTAACATCTTAATTTTCGGATTGGGCTCCTCTCCATTACTCCTTCTCTCCAATTACACCCAATACACATCTAGATGAATACCATGTATTGAGAAACTTAATCCAATGATTTATATTTTGTTTTCCTTAACTACATGCCTAAATCAAATTAATTCTCTCATTTAACTTTTATAGTAATTAAGAAAACTAATAATGTCCCTAGAATATCTCTTTTTCCACGGAACAATACAAATAATAAGGATTATATATCTGATTTTTTTCTCCAGCAGCTACTAACTAATTTTTGTATGATTTTTTTTCCGATTTTTCTTCTTTCATGTTCATTAAATAATAGATTTTGAATAGCTCAGTTGTTAAAAAATTTTCACCGTACAATTCAATTGTAAAAATTTAGTTAAAAAAAAGGAAAAAATGGGAGATCACTTTATATTATATGCAAGCCTAAAAGTAAAAAAGAAAAAATTATACAAAAATAATTTAGTTAATGGGTGTTGGAGAAAGAAAAAAAACAGATATAGAATTATACTATTAAGTATTTTATTCCGTGAAAGAAGAGATATTTTACGGGTAATAATAGTTTTCTTAATTAAATATTAAAGTTAAATAAGAGAATTAACTTGAGTTAGGTTTGTAGTTAAGGAAAGAAAATATAAATCATTGGATTAAGATTTTCAATACATAGCATACATCTAGATATATATTGAATGTAATTGGAGAGAAGGAGTAATGGAGATGAGCCCAATCCTTAATTTGCTAGCTACTCACTCGTATAACATTTTGCCACCATGTCTATTTTTGGGTAATGGAAGGTTAGTTGGCTATTCCATCGACCCACGCGTGACCACATATATCTATCCTAGCTAGTGACCGTTAATACAACCAAGTTTCCTTGTCCTTGTCCTTAACATGAAAAATTGAGTTAATCTTGCTACTTTTCTTACATAGAAAAATATGTTTTTGGGATAAAGACGCGTCGTTATCTGTTTATGATCCGCATGTAAAATGCGTTTTCTCTGATGACTGATGAGTCTTTCGGAATGGACTTGTCCGCAACACGTGTAACTAAAACTAAATAAGTCGAATTATAATATCCTCAGACCTCAGTAAATATCGTGAGTTGTGACATAGGGTAAACCGGCTTTACTCGGGATATTAACTAAGTCTGTCTTATTAAACTTGGGAAAAATTACACAAAGATCTAAAAAAAATTATTAAATATGATTTATGATCATTTTAGTCAAATAATTACAGCTATATTCCACACGAAATTAAATAATTACAAAATATATGCACTCATTGATTAGGGTTCCATCCATAATTAATGGAATAAACTGCCCGTTTCATCGAGAGTTCCATCCATAATTAACGGAATATTTTCTTTTTTGACATAAACGCCTGTTTCACTCGATGAGTGTATTTTGTAATTATTCAATTTTATATAAAGCATAACTGTAATTGTTGACTAAGAGGGTCCTAAGCTGTAATTAATTAACAAATTTCTTTGGGGTCTAACTATAATTTTAAAACTTAATATAAAGAACGAGAACGTAAAGATCAATAAGGATATTGTTTTGCAATTTCCCTGTGTTAAATGTCTAACAAAATTTTGTTATACAAATTTTTTTGTTGAAACAATCTACGAATTATATATGTAATGTATCATGGAAGATTTTGAGGTGATTGTTGGTCTTGCATACACTATATCTGTAATTCTTTTTTTTTTTTTTTTGGCACTTAAAATGATCACTGCTAAAAATCTTTTACTTTCATAATTAATAGCAAGAAAATCCTATCAGGAAGGAAGAAGCATATGGTTGGTGCTGATGTTGATGAAGATTTTTTCTGATTTTTCTATTTAAATAATTTAACATTTAACTCTGTATATAAAAATTAAAAAGGGATAAATTAAGATTTTAAGTTTAAATTACAACAAATGGAATTTAGAATATGATATGATACTGATTCAATCTTCACACATGACACTTCACAAGCCTACTAAGGCGCACTAATTTACTGACAAAAGTAAGGCTCAGTGCGGTCATAAGACAAGTATCAAGTTCTTGTCCTCTATTTTTTAGCTTGAACTATGATAGCCAGGTCGAACACTCGTACCTCTCTGAAATCAATGCTGGTGAAAATTAATGCCGAAAGTGTTTGATTTATATATTGGAATTTGAACAGAGTATTTCTCCATGTGATTTTCACAGAAGATAAATAAGTAATTTTGGTTGTTAAATTAGGTGGTTTGGTCTCCATTACATTACATTACATGAGCTTCCAGGGTCGGTCTCCATTCATGTTGAATTTCTTAAGTCTACCAAAAAACATGACTATGATCAGAATTATTTTGCCCTCATCACTCCATTTTCCAGAAAATCCATACCATTTGCTCACACAATTTGGATCTTGCCTTAGCTGACGCTCGCAACTATAACCAGTTGAGAAACCCACATTTCCATACGCACTGCAAAAAAAAAAAAAAAAAAAAGGACTGAATTAATGATCAATTTGCTTCTAATAATAATAATTTTAAATTAGGAAAAATAAGAAAAGATAAAAACAATTAACTTGGGTACCTTACGACTTCGACTATGATATTAAATACACTGAAGTTGATGGGGTCGTCTTTCATGCTTTTCCTTTCTGTTAGACATATGAGAATGATGAACATTACAACATAAGACAGCTGTGAAAATATGAGGTTTCCTGCAACTGCTTCTCTGATGATCATTTTTTTCCTTAATCCTTCAGACTTTAGTGGGCTTTCTTCGTCGTCCCTCTTGGTAGGTAGAAATGAAGTATATGGAGGAAGATACCTGTCAAGGAATTTTCATAATTATCAGTACAAGGATAAATTACATGTTGAAACTTAACAGATATATATATAAATATATATATATATATATATATATATATAGAGAGAGAGAGAGAGAGAGAGAGAGATAGAGAGACTCACATCATGACGACGAAAAACACCCATATGGGTGGGGCGATTGCTGAGAGATCGACTATAGTCTCGCCAGAATGCCTAGCATTAACGCATTGAAAAAGAACTCCAACAATTTTCTGGTAAGTATTCAGTCCACTTAAGGCAGCTGAATTCCATTCCAGAGAGCAGAATATTAAGAAGCCAATTAAAATAAAGCCGAAAACCGTAGCTACCAAGAACACAGAATGCATTCTAGGGAGCAAGTGTAAATATCCTGCTTCTCTTGTATTTTTCAACAAATATTCGGACTCTGCCTTGTTAAATTTCTTTCCAAGAACCCATATCACAGCTCTTAAAGCCGACGGAAACAATGTGTTTCCTAAAAGAACTTGAGGAATAAGAATCCAGAGTAGGCCTGAATTTTTGCTAAACACCATCATGTTTTCATTAGTTGGCACAAAGCCACAGCTAGCGAAAGTCGAAACTACTGCGAAAACGACGAATGTGAGTGTTTTAAGTCCCTTATTTCTTAGTACATCTCTTGCACTTGAAACAAGGGCTAAATAGAGTAGAACGCTTGCTATGCCAAGAATTTGAACTAGAAGGAAGTAGCCTAACACTACAAAACCCAAAAATCTGATGGAATCATATTTGAGAAATTGATAGTTGCGGGAGTATGAATCGAACGGGGTTAGTCCCGAATGAGGTATCGTGACGATACTCAACTCGATCTGATCGAATGATGAATTGGTGGGAGTTATGTTATGTGCTGATGAGATAGAATCGCTTTGTATAGAGTTTCTGATAATCCTGAACCTCTTGAAATGAAGTCCAATCATGGAAGTAAATATCTTACCGCCCATGAAGATCAAGACGATCATAACGATTAGTTGTGCATCGGAGAAGACCTCCATCTCCACTGTGGACATGCTTGAGAGAGTGGAAACTGACACTGATGTGAAAAACAAATCTATGTTCCTAGGAGTAATTGCAGTAGTTCTGGGCTTCAAAACCTTAAAAATACCAAAACCCGCCAAGGAAAGAGATAGTGGGTATAAAATATTAATCAGGAACGGGTCAACTCTGAAAACAAAATCATTGCAACAACAACAGATGAACAACCTTGTAACGTGCCATGAATCACTGCAGATATTTCGCAGTTTATTTAAATAGCAAGCTAAGTTGTTCATCCTTACTATTTCTGGTAGCAAAGACGAAGCATTGATCTGGAGTATGGTATATATGGAGATCATGTTATAATGTTTTACAAGCATTTTTACCTAGATTGGAAAGGAAAAAGGAGTTTAATATAATTTACAAGAAAAATGTTCAACTCTGGTTAATTCCTACTTGACTTAATTAGCAAATTTATAAACATTATCACGCTACCTGGAGAAAGAATCAAGAAATAAATAATTAAAGAGAAGAAATTCTTTGTAGCATGTTCATTGGTCGGGAAGAGGAATAATAATGGACCACAAAATTATAACTCGTGGCTCTGGACCATCTTTAAGAGAGTTATGGATCATCAACACATGATTTGTGGTAGCTGATTAACCAACCAACAAACCTCATAAATTATTGTAACAATCTGGTACAGATTTCCAGAATGAATGATTGATTGGCCTGATATTTGGTCATTGGTGTTGTCATATTCAACTTTGACGAACCTCACTTAAATTCTTGTCAATTATTTAGAGGTATTAAGGGTTGATGGTAACCGATCGAGCTATAATGTATGGCCCAGTCATGGGTAAGGTTAAATTTGATATATAGTACATCGATAAATATGGCGTAGCTAAGCAGTTCGTGTTATGCTAGCTTAATCAGAGATTTCATGTTCGAATATTTGGAAACACAACTGTGATTAGTATCGTTACATATATATATGATTACCAAGTTGGACTACATATGTCTCAACAAGCTTTTCTAATCCAATACTCCATCAAAAAGAACATTTCATAAATGTTGTATTCCTCTTATTTAAACAAATCCCCTCGAATCTCCTTAAACCTAATTTAGAAAGATTTTTACAAGCCGCAAACGATGAGAAATGAAACATTTTTGCATAGTGTGCATGTTTCCATTTGGATACTCAAACTACGAGTATGGAAATAATTTAACTTTTTTATATTTTAATCAACTGCATGCATGTGCGGGGAAAATAATATTTTCAGTCCCATATTAAAGGGCTTATCACAGCTACAGCTATGGTGGAAACAGCTAAAATTATGTTATGACATCATTGGTATATGTATATATATATATATATATATATATATATATATATAATATATATATATATATATATATATATATATATTTGGTTTTTTTTTCCACCCAGTTTTTTCGGTGTGGATACTATAGAGGTTCAATTGGGGCAATCCTTCCAACCCATTTGCTCCTTGAATAAGTTAGGATTCTAACTCTATACTTTACTTATGGAGTCTAACTAGTGTGTCTCATCCGACTAGATCAACTGATCTTTGATATCATTGGTATGGATGAATGATGTAGGAAAATTTTGATCTAAACTATATTTATATGTATCAAGTAGGATCCAACCACTTAATTAACAAACTCAAACTCGAGAATTTTTATTGAATTAGTATAGTATGAAACCACTAAATTACTACGCTTGACGGTATTGATTCCTTCTTTCACCATGGTATAAACTAATATTCTCCTGCGAATAAACTATTTTTTTTATTACATACATATGATTAATTGTGCATTTTTTGTTCAATAAATTAAAATAACTTTATTACTTTTCCACACACACATATCTTGCATCTAATTAGTCGATATATTGTACCAATACTAGTGGAGCACAAAATCTTGTGATGGAATAGGTAATGACATCTTGGATATATAGTGGGGATCGAATTAAAGTTATTCCGATCCATTTTCTTACCCGACATGGTACTTTGACAGTTTGACTAATCTTATATATATGAAAATGATTAAGTATATAGGAAACATGTTTATGTGTTAATGAGATGGATTAATTAGAATTAGTCCATTTTACCATGTAGAATGTTTTTATAATTAAGTTCATTAATTATTGTTTTTGTAATTTAACATATATATTTAATTGATATTTTATATATCTATTTATATTAAATAATTTATAACTCCTATTTAATTATAGAATTATATGACTACTTTATATAATATTGATATTGAAATTCAATGAAAAAATAATTTTAAGTAAATTTTAATAAGCTTTACTAATCATTATGAACTTTATATTTATGTGCTAAAAAATATATATATGATTGAAGAGGAGTTTAAAACTATTTATAATTTAAATATAATATTCAATTTGTACATGAAAGTGTACTATTAAAAAATTACCATTTAACAAATATTAACAATATTTGGGTAAAAGATTATTTAGTTTTATAATTAATATTCTTTTTATTTTGTATTCTTTTTATCTATCATGTAATTATTTTTCTAAAATTTCTTTTAATTATTTGTGGGGGTCACATAATTATATATATTTTTTAAAATGTATATTTAATTAAATTTTATTATTATCTTAATATTATAAAATTATAAAATAATTGATTTTTTTAGAAAAATCTCTAAAATTTCTTTTAATGATATTCTTTCTCTCTCTGTGTATGTATAAATATATATTCTCTCTATTAAAAATATAAAATTAGTAATTTGTTATAAAAATATCATATTATAATTTTTATACATTTAAAAAAATGAGTTTTTTATATACATGATTGATTATTTTATAAAATGAATTACTTTTGTGTGTGTGATTCATATTCTAAATTAATAATTTTTGATATATTATTAATATTCATATAAAAATATTATTCAATTTATTTAATAATATATATTTTCTAAATAAATTTTCCCGTGCAACGCATGGGATAAAAAGCTAGTCTACCTATTAAAGTTGTGGATGTTATCTTTTATTGTAATAATGCTATGTCATTTCCTACTCCATAATATGCATGCATTTATGATGTACGAATATTTTTAAATATTATACCTTGTAATGTTATATTGTGTTAGATACTGAAATTTGAATTTTCCGACCAATTAATGTTCATATTTCTCCAACTCAACCTTTTTTTAACCGGGTTGGATGATACATGGATAAACAAGACTCAAAATAACGCCGAAAAGATTAAAAATGAAGAGCATTTAATAATAATAATAATAATAATAATAATGATAATGATAATATAAAATCAAAGGATCAAAATTCCTCATCTAGCTAATAAAACAATATAAAAGTCTAGAGGTAAAGGAATTTAGACCGCAGGGCCGCACCAACTAGGCAGCTAAAGATATAAATATTGGCTAATTTATTAGATATTCGATTAATTATCCAAATTAAATTATTGAGATTATTAAACATATTAAGATTTAGAGTATTTTTATTGTTAGATTAGTTGGTTTTATTGCACTTTTCATTGTATTTTTTGGATAGTGTTTGTTTCCTTTTTTTTATTACTTCTTTTTCCCTTTTTTGGACTGACCCACGCTTTATAGCCGTTCAGCACTTTTGTATATATACCTTGCTAACCATTTTATTTATTCAATAAGAAATCCCTTTTATTTAGCTTTCTCTTCTTCAATAGTTTGTTCATTTATAATAATTTCGTACTCCGTGTAGAAGCCGTGTTATTAATGCATGTGCTAGCTTACTATGCATGGTTCAGAGAATTGTGATCAATTGTTGTACTTAAAAAATATAGGAAATATATATGTAGAATGATTGGATATTATTATATTACTTAATTATTTAATTAGTTGGTCCATATTATTCTTTTCTTTTTTTCTTTTTTTGGTCAGATATATTATTCTTTTCGATTCATCGTCACATGATGCATCAAGGGAGGTACTATACGTACATATATACAATAATGATTTAATATATAATGCAGTTTCTAATATTATGTTATGTGGATAAAATAAAAAATAATAATAATAACATTAATGGAAAATAAATTTGAAATACATACACTTTAACCTCAAGTTATCTCTCAGTTTTTACATTCGTGGAAATTGAATTGATATGATGATCACAAATTTAGTTCATGAATAAGATTCGTAATATGTCGCACAATTATTAATTAATTGGATTAAATTCATATTTAATTAATTATTTCTGTTATTCATAAGTTTCACTCAACTTCCCTGTTTATTTTTATTCCTATTAGGTCCTTGTCACGTAGAGTTATTATCACACTGCTTACTTCTCAATATAATTAAAATACCATATTCTGGACTGTAGATTTGCTAAGGTAAAACTAAACTCTGAATTCCTTTTTTGTCTTGCTATTTCGAACCCCAGTTCCGTGAAATCCCTAAATTGACACTCGAATCAATGAAATACCTAGGGTATTATTGATTTGAGAAAAAAATTATTTACAACCTGAACTTTTCACTTTTTTTGAATTTGCAACCTGAACTATTTGGAGCTTATAATTTCAACCTCAACTTTTCATTTTTTTTGAGTTTGCAACCTAAACTATTTCGGCTTTTAATTGCAACCTATACTAACAGAATTTATCAACATTTGCAACCTGATGGACTTTCAAAAGAAATAGTTTTAGGTTGCAAATTCAAAAAAAAAAAAAAAAATTCAGGTTGCAAATTCAAAAAATTTAAAAAATTCAGGTTGCAATTAAAATCCCGAAATAGTTTAGGTTGCAAATTCAAAAAAATTGAAAAGTTCATATTGGAATGATAAGCACGAAATAATTTAGGTTGCAAATTCAAAAAAATTGAATAGTTTAGGTTGCAAATAATCTTTTTCCCTATTAATTTTATGAGGTGAATAAATCGATTTTTATCCTATTTCACTCACAATATTCGCGAGTGTAAAATAATCCTTACCCCAAGGAAATTAAATGAACTTTGTTTAATTTTTCATGGATAATTAGAAATTAATTTCACACATAAAGTAGATACATATATATTATATTACATATGGTAGTCGCTGATAGTTTTGTCCTCTCGGAGTATTTGGGAGAAGCTTTCTAGAAAATATATACCAATAGTGAAATTGGGCCGCAAACATTTTGAACTAGCTAGTGGAGAGGTCAACACCAGCCCACACCTTCATGGGCTTAAGAACACATCCCATGAAATTAACACATCATTACTATTTTGTGTTTTTTTCAGATATATTTGATTTGAAATAAAGGAGTTTTTCAGTATTTATATTAATTGAGAAGAAAACTAAATTATTAAGTTTTTTAAGCAAAGTTAAATAAATAAAATAATGAATTCATTAATCAAGATAGCTGACCAAGAAAAATAAAAAATTAATCAAGAGATTTAGTGAATTGACAAGATTGGTGACGCTCCCAAATTCCCATAAGATAGGCACTGATTTTGTTGAATACAGAAATTTTATATATTATGGGCCACCCTTGAAAAAGTATCTGCTAGCTAGCTGTGTCAAATCTAAATAAGTTAAGCTTTAAATGAGTAATTTTAAAGATTAAACAAAACATTCATAAATAAATTGAGATAAAGATAAATGAGAATCAACTATCAAGCATGAAGTTCAGTTTTTATTCCTTCAAGAACCTAACACTATTATAAAGTCTTATCAAATGCAAAATTAACTTTGGAAATATTAATTACATTTAGAGGATGTTTGACTGAGTTTATAAACTCTTTAAAATATTTTATAAGCTTTTAAAGAGCTTATAAGATTTTGCTAAGTTAAATTTTTTTCAAATGAGCTTATAAGTTCTTAAAATAAGATGTTAGGAGTTTATAGCTCATTTAAAGTAAGTTGGGGAACACCAACTTATCTTAAGATCTTATTACAATCTCCTATTCTTTTACTATATTAATTACTCAAATATCATTACTAACATCTTATAAGCTCATGATCTTAGAGGATGTTTGGCTAAGCTTATTTTGAAGAGCTTAAGCTCTCACATCTTATAAGATATTTTTTGGGCTTATAAGATGGTGAATCTTATTTTAAAAATAAGCTCTCAAAGTATTTGGATAAAATTACGGTCACATGGACTTATAAGATGTTAGTAATGGCATTTGTATAATTAATATGGTTAGAAAATAGGAGAGTGTAGTAAGATTTTAAAATAAGTTGGTGTTTCCCAACTTATTTTAAAGGAGCTTATTATAAGTTCCTAACATCTTATTTTACGAGCTTATAAGCTCCTTATAAGCTCAGCCAAACACTCTCTAAATTTATTTTAAAAAGCTTATAGGCTTTTATATTTTATAAGAAATTTTTTGAGCTTATAAGATGGTGAATCTTATTTTAAAAAATAAGCTCTCAAAATGTTTGGATAAAATAATATCTTATTTGATGCAAAAGTGAAAGCTAATATTTCATATTTCCGAAACAAAAGTTGGTCCTAGGTGAAACACAACCTGCAATTGTGTTTGATGAATACTAGAAATAAAGTCTCTGTTAAGTCTTAGGACAAGATTCTTGCTGGTGTAATTGGCAGAGCCATTTGCATTATTTTCAGGGCCAATCTTATGCTATAAAAATACATATTAATTACTACTTTATACTAATGATTAAGTTTCGGGATTAAATTGTAACTACGACTTTAACCAAGAAATATATATAATATTTATATATATATAACTAATTTTCATCCCCTATTGTAGTTTGACCAGTACCAGGACCTGGGAACTTCCAGACGAATTTGGCGAACAACAAGTGTCTTATTGGTGAGCATGTGTCTTCACATCCAAGATCATTGACATGGGAAACTCCGAGAACATTTTTTTTTTAAAATATTTACAATTCGACCCTTGTCATTACAAAAAATCGAACCCACACTTCCATATTGAAGTAATATCTGATGGTTATTGGGCTAAACTTCAATGGTTTGGAAACTCCAAGAACGTTGCAGTAATAACGGGTGTTTTTTTAAACAAGAAAAACACAAGAAAATTTTGTGTTATTAAAATTGAAAATTATCATATTTTTTGCTCAATGTATCTGGGTTCATTAATTATTGATTTAAATATCAAAATATTAAATTTGTCTTTCTTTATATATTTTAAAATCAAAATTAAAAGCATGTCGAGTTTGATTTTCAACAAAAAGAAATGGTTTGGTTTTTCTGAAAACTGATAATCCGAATTTAGAAACAAAAAATTGAATTGTAAACGCAATAAGTTGCTAACACAACGACCAACTTCCAATCCCAACTGCTAACCAAGCGGCCCAAACTGCTTATAGGTCTGAAGCATATTACCCTTTGGTTTTAGAATACCATATCCAACTGTAAAACATTTCTCCGATATAAAATATTAAAAAAAATTGGTATTATTATATTTATATATCTTTTTTTCACTATTTTCTTAATATATAAGTCAAATGTACGCATTTCGATTAGAATTGTATTTTATCGTTATGATTCTACTATATATATCTCTTTCATTCCGTCGAAAATAGATTTAACAATATAGATGCTTATGACCTTCCTCTATGCTTTGCGGTAATAATTCCTCTGACATTACGACCTTTACAACAATAATATTATTCATAGATCAAATTATTTTGTGGATTGAATTTCACTTAACTGTCTACGAAAGCATTGTGTGTGCTCAGATCGTATCATATTCGTATTTGCGGATCACGGTATTATCCAACTTTCGTTTATTTCTACTTACATAAAAACGTAGCCTATGAATTATGTTGAAAAACACGTACCCACCTTTATTAATGAATAATCATTTAGTTTAGTTACATGGAATAAAAGGAAAAATGAAGCAACGTGAAATAAAATGTGGGAGTCCACACTCCACGGTCTCTAACCCTTTAAAATAACCGGAATTACATTTAGGTATTAGAAGTTTTAGGAAATTGAAAATTAGTCCTCTATTTTTCCTTTATTACACATACTCCTTAAAGTTTAATTCAATTTGTTAAAAAATCCAATCCGATACGATTCCGTCGTCAATTCGTTAATTCTTTTTTCTTTTTCTGAAAATGGCCTTACACCGGAAAATAAACCTTACGACAACGTTGTAATAAATGAAAACATGGAGACTAATTTCTAATTTTCTAAATATCGGTTACCTAAATATAATTTAATCACTAATGCACGGCGGCAAAAAAAAGTATCCATGCAGTGTCCGACACGTGTCGGATACGGACACGGCCCCCACACGTGTTGGACACGGCAAAAAGTGTCCGAAAATAAAAAAAATAAAAAAATAATTAGGACAAGGTGTCGGACACGGCTGGGGGAGTGTCCGACATGGCTAGGACACGGCTGAGGGAAGTGTCCGACACGGCAAACTCAATTTTTTTTATTTTTTTTTATTTTTTATTTAAAAGGGTCAAAATTTATTTGAGAAAAAATAAAAAATTATAAATGAATGAAACGGTGTATTAAATTTATTTTTTCATCATTTTTAATTGATTCTCACAATATTATAATCTACAAATTATAATATTCTTTTAACATAATAATCAATTCGTATATTTAAATTTTACTAATAATTATATTATATTGTGATAAATTTATTTTTTAATTAATATTTGTATATATATTATATATGAATATTTATATTTTTATTAAAATTTATATTAATCAGGTGTGTCGGAGCTGTGTCGTGTTCTAAAACTTTTAAAAAATCTATGTCGCCGTGTCTATATCGTGTCATGTCCGTGTCCATATCCGTGCAACATAGAATTTAATCTTTTAAAATATGTAGAATAGATAGGATTGAATTTAATATTATGTGAATATTATATTCCGATTTACATCGTCGGAAATCTTCGAATGATCATAAATTAGAATTTTATTTATAATAAATAAATTTTTGGATTGACATAGGTCTTCTTCATTGAATAATTCTATCCAGTACTTCCAGCCCCATAATATGCAAATCTCCAAAATTAAGACGCTACAGACCCATTATCGACGCCCCATCCCTATTCGTATTTAGTATTTTACCCTATAAAATACGGACACGAACATGGTGACACGGACACGGTATATCACGAATACGGCAATACAATTTTTTTTTTATATTTTATATGAGTGGTATCGTACACGACATGATAGGATTTTTAAAAGTATCCGTGTATCATAGATTTTACTTTATCATATTTTTATGAGAGAGAGGGGTATTATGGTCAATAATTTTCAAGGGTAATTTAGTCATTTGGACCTGCAAACAGCTTAAAATTGAACTTGGTATTCTACCTCCGTCTTCTTCATTCCCACTGCTCACTATTTAACGGCCACTCCACTCTCTCTCATCCCTCTCTTTCTCCCTTTCTCTCTCATCCATCAAGAAAATGAACATGATAACCAAAATCGTACGGCTGAAGCAAGTCGTCAAGCGGTGGAAAACCAAGAGCCTCCGCCGCGGTTCTGTTCTCTGTTATTCCTCCTCCTCCTCCTCGGAGTCGGGCGACGACGAATCGTCCGGCTCGAACCGCCGCACCCCATCCGGCTGCATAGCCGTATACGTCGGACCGGACCGCCGCCGCTTCGTCATTCCCACCCGGTTCCTCAATCTTCCCGTCTTCGTGGCCCTCCTTGACCAGGCCGAAGAGGAGTTCGGGTTCCAGACCGCCGGCGGCCTGACTCTGCCCTGCGAAACCGGATTTTTCACGGAAATCGTCCGGTTTCTCGAGGAAGACGAAGAGAAATTTCGTGGGCTGGGACTAGATGAGTTTCTGAACATGACTTCTGAGATGGGTTATCAAGTTTCTTGTAAAGAATCTTCTTCATCGGCAACAAATAATTGCGCCTTTTCCCCATTGCTGCACAAGACCAGAGCTTGACAACGCCGACAATGTGGAATCTTTTTTTAATTATATTGTCTAGGGTTTAGCTTTTTAGGGGGCTTATGTTTGAAGCATCTTGAGGCCACGGTTTTAATGGTGGTTTTCTGCTTTTCGTTTTTTAAACCTTGTTTTTTTTCAAGGGTTTAAGATCCCCATTTTCTTGGTAATGGAGGAATTAATGTTCTTAGGGACAGGATAATTTAGATTTGATGCATTGATGTTGCAGGAAATTCTTCTCGGAATTGAAATGAAAATTATGTTAAAAAGTAGAATCTTTTATTCCATATATGCTCTGGTTATCTCTTTTGGTTGGATCTTCATCAGTAATTCTGTTTATTTCTTTTCAAGGCTTTTTTCTGTTGTTTGTTGGATCTTCATCAGCAAAGTAAAGTAGATTCTTCAGTTTAGATTCTAATTTTTTTATAGAATTAGTTGTTTATATTCACCATTAGATGCGGATCCAATTCTAATATTGCTAATATTACGTAAGTTAAAGTATTTAATTTTGACTAATGAGGCTATTATTAATTTTTAAACCATGATTATTGAGGGTATTTGCAAACTCTACGTTGGAAAAAGGTGCGGTAGTAACAAAAATAGAGAGTGTTTGGAAAAACTAAAAATCACTTCTAATTTTAATAAAATTACTAACTAAAGTTGTATTTAATTACAAAAATATCTTGAATCTTGAAGGAAAATTCAAAAATAGGGCTTTAGGTGTTTCAAGATTCTGGCTTATTTGCTTAAATTTAGCTAAAGTTGAAAATGTTTGAAAACTCAAAGTGTTGAAAAAAATCAACTATATTATAAGCTATGATGCACAGACACTTCTATAAATCCTACACTGCCGTGTCGTCTCGCACACCTGTGTTGGAAAATTTTCTAGTGTAAAATGGCGAAAAAAATCGTTGTCGCCGTATTCGTATTGTATCGTACCCGTGTCGCCGTATCCGTGTCCGTGTCTGTATTTCATAGATTAGAAGTGCTCTTTTTTTTTTCAGAGTTTTTAAATACTCACTATATCTAATTTAAATAATTTTTTAAAAGATATTTAAATGATAAATTGGTGATATTTTTGTAAATCTATTTTTGGGTAATTGCATTTTCCTCAAACTCTACATCAAAATCTACCATAACCATAGGACTCGACTTATTAGAACACACCATTTTGACTAAAATAAATCTACTCATCCAGAGTCCTTTCTCATCCTTACTTTATCTCCAACTTTATTTAACTAATTTTCATAAGCATTAAATATATATTTAATTTTTCTATTATAGTATAGTTATTTATAAATTAATAGATATGATTAATCAGAATTCTCATTTTCTATATACATATAATCTTTGACTTTTCATTCTAAAATATATATACATATATATATATATATATATATATATATATTAATCACAAAAGTATAAAAGTAATTAATATGCAATTGTGTTTCTTTTACACCACGATTCAATTTTACAGCGAAAAAGTGTTGTTAGTGTTCAAAAAATAAATTCCAATTTTTCTTATTCCCCCAACATTTCCTGAAAAGTATGAATAAAACAAAGGGTAGCTGCCTCGTCAGTTTTTATTAAATTATAATAAAAAGTATAGTTCCATGTGATATTATTTATAAATACGGAATGGTACGGTATAACTACTAAGTACAATTCTTGTTGCGAAAGTGATGCTCCGTTGGCTTCCACTAATTAATGACCATTAATAATTTAACCACCTAATTCCTTACTTTAATAATTGCATGCCATTACCCTTTAAACTGCATTAAAACTGACAGTTATAATTTTGAAATCTTTCATTTATGCTGTGCGTGCGTTTGAGGTGACATTAAAGTATACGTCTAATTATGAATTTTAAACAATAGAGGAGATAACCCGTAAAAGGACATTTCTCAAGAAAAAAAAAAAATGCGTCGAAATTTGGTGAATCGGTTCGAGGGTTGTTGACATATGTTCGGTCGACCATTCAAGTATTTGCATGTTGATTCGGATAGAAATAGGAACAACACATTACACACGTATATTAATCAGAAGGTTCTCTAATATAAGTATTGAAAGTATTTATAATTTGTATAAAATACAAGGTTTGGACGTGTAATAAATGTGTTATATAAAATGTGAGCAGTCAACGTGTAAATGCATGAGTATATTAGGTTTTATATCCAATTTTATATTATTCATACGAGAAATACTTAATGCTCAGATGACCCTACTGTCCTACACAAACAATATGGTTAGACGCGTCAAATCTAGTCTAATTAGGTAGTTAATCTTCAGATTTTACGGTCGAGTAAATCCACCTTGCCCTTACGACTCATTAATGTGTAGGGTTTTTGAGATCTAATGTGTTAACCTCATCTATTCAGTATCCCCGGACTTGAGATCGAGCTTGTGTTATTGTCTTATTGGCTGTTGCTTAGGCTTGGTTATGAGTTTGACCAAATTCGACATACAAAACTTTGGATCCTTAAAATCATGGTATTGTTATTGAAACATACTTTAAAAAATCATTGTATGAAATAATCTAGTAAGGGTAGGATTTTCTAAAAATCAAAATATTATCTTGATTTATCTTATATCCAAAGCCGTAAAAAAGTAGAATTATAAAGTGATCTTTGAAGGGGACTGTCTCAATTTGATCCATAAGCTCTAGGGTTCGGATGAGGATTTCTCCCCTCTTAGTAATTTAGTTGTTCATATTCGAAGTTTAATTTATCATTTTAGTGACTATCAGTTTTTTTTAATAACATGATTTTGTTTTTGTTAATTTAAGTTAAACATTGATGAGAGAGAAAGGAGAAGAAGTGGAAGAGAGAAGAGGTGCGCGCGTGGAAGGTTTTGGCAGAAAGTGAAAGGACAGATACGGAACACACAAAATCCGGACGTGGGCGATAATTTCAAAGCCAAATCAAAAAAGAATTGGACTCACTTTTTGACTCTGCTGGCTGATGAGTTTGGCAGTTATTTATTTATCCCTCCCTCTCTCTCTCTCTCATCGTACTGCGTAACTGTCAACCAAAACATAATGTTACCCCAACCACACAATTTTAAATGCTGCTGAGTCACGTGGACACTGGGCCCCACTGGAAACCAAAAAGTTATAAGACTGTTTGGTTACACAAATAAAACAATTCACCAACATGGTTATGTTCAATTGGCAATACAGACTTAATTTGTGGGAAGAGCCTCAGGTTCGATTCCTACTAAACACATTTATTGGAAGGGTTGAAGAGCCTTAACTTTGAGTTAGATTCCTTAACTTTTTCAGGCGAGAAAGTTTTAACTCCAGCAAATTATGCCCCTAATATGCAATTTTTTTTAAAATTAGAGATGCAAGTAAGAGGACTTTCAAAGTCCATTAAGTTGAGCCCATCCCAAGATTAAAATCCATCTTCTACAGTTCATTAAACAGAGTTATCGTCCAGATATTCCATACATGCCAGGGGAGGTAAATGTAATTATGCAGAATATAATTTATGCATGTGACAACACATGTAAGTAAGCTTGCAGCAACGTAAACTCCTCAAAAACCAAAACTTTTAGTTCCAGTTAATTTTGGAAAATCGTAATAAAGCTTGAAAAAACAGCACAAGGGGTGAAAGTGTAATATGTGAAGAACCATTTCTCTACAGCAATTGACATGCTTCTCAAATCTTAACATCAGTATTCCAGAGAAACAATCACAGTTCACAGCAACAACTAAAATCAACACCTTATAATTGATTCAACTTTGATCGATGAAAAGTTCTTTTTCATGAAAGCTTAGCCTTCCAAATATGCCGAGTGAATCCAGAATAACAAACCAGCAGCAGGGGGTGTCAATGTAACTACCAAAATTAGAGGGGAACCATTGGAAAACCCCCCGTAATTTAGAATAATTGCTTCAACATAATTAACAGATAAACTACAATCATCAAATTGAACTATAATTTTGAAATTGTGAAGAAATAACAATAAATTCCCACAGTTTTCTCTACTATTATTCCACCCTATACCAAATTGAACATAGTGAATGAACCTCCTAACTCGACCAACCAAGTCAATCTAGTGATTCCTAAGACAAAGAGCAACCTGAGAGAAGGAAAAGTATCCCAAGTTCTCAGCACGGGGGGTATGTGTAATATCCAGAATCAGCCGAAAAAGCTCCAACTGATTGGGATTCCTGGCATTTCTTCCTTAAAATCTGACAGCTGGTAAAAATTACTCATGTTTCAGGCCATAGTCATGAAAATACTTTCATTGATAGGAATAACTTTCAAGCTGTAGTGTTTTTCCATTCTTCTGGTAATACCAGAAATTGACATAGAACTTCTCATTAGCCAGGTTTTGGGGTCAGTAGACCAAGCACCTGCTAACTAACAGGCACTACTTAAAATATCGGCTAATTAGACATTTTATTATGACACAGTCACACAGTCAACGACGGAACCACTAGGGAGAGGGCCAAAATTTTAAAATGATGAAAACAAATTCAATTTCAATCTCACCGCCACTTAGTCAAAATTCTGGCTCCGTCCCTGGACACAGTTAGAGGGGTGGGCGCTATGAATTGTGATTAAGCAAAATATAAGCTACTGCTTCTAGAAAACCATGAACTACAAACAATCACCTGAAATAAACTGAAATATACAAAAGAATATACCAGAAAAGTGGAGATATAAATGTAAAAATGACAGCTGAAACAGAGAATGCCGACGCCGATGGCATTTAAAACACAAAATTTACACTAATTACACAAATAAATGATACTAAAACTGGGGAACCTAACTCACGAACAATATAAATGAGATAAATTTGTTGATTTAACAGAAATAAATAAACTCAAGTGACATTCATATCAGTAATAAAATGAGTAGATACTCCAAAGGATCAAATTATTAACTTGAAAGTTGAAGCTAAAATATTGACAGGCTCCAGCGACAACAAAATATGTTCCATTGCAAAAATTCCTCATTTACATAGTTATGAAATTAATAATTTTTTGTAATGATCATCGACTCAACTATTGCTGATCACACAAGAAATCCGAACTCGCTTGTCTTCCAGATTCTGCAGCAAATTAGGGCGGTGGTAGGAAATCATCCAGCCACTGAAACATGGCATTAATGTTGATATTCTCCGAAAATGGCAATACTTGATCAATGTCACAAAAGTCATCAGAGGGGCAGCTTGGTGGTACTGATGATATTTGCTCCTTCATCAACTCATGATCAGTTTCCAGAACTGAGGTTGGTGTTGCCACGTCATCCAACTTAGCCAATAGTTCATCGATCTCGCTGATGTCATCCGATGGGCTTGATGTTATTGATCTTTGTTTCTTCGCCATCCGACCATCTTCTATTAAGTCTTCCGCTATTCTCTTCTTCTTGTTGCCTGATGAAATTCCTCGTTCTTGAAGCCCGTCATGAACGTTATGCGATTTAGAGACTCGTGTGATCTTACACAACACAAGATCCTTATTAACAATGTCGTTGTCTGTCAAAGAAACGCCGCCCAACGAGTATTCATGCATTATCCAGTGACCGAATGTCGAATCAGGTTTAAACTCGAACATCTTGGTCAATCCGATGACTTTGCCGGTGATTGAACTTTTGATCTCTTTTGCACCGGTTTGGCCACTCCAAGTACCACAACCAGCCGTTCTTGATATCCTCTTCGATTTCGGACCCAGTTTTGTGAAAACATACATTGTTTTCTTTCTGATGTCGCCGTTTATCATATGACAATAAAACGAACTAGAATCGTCAACTATATCTCCAAAAACATCCCACGGCGCGTTATTTTT
Organism: Verbena officinalis; assembly: GCA_958496215.1. Taxonomy (NCBI): domain Eukaryota; kingdom Viridiplantae; phylum Streptophyta; class Magnoliopsida; order Lamiales; family Verbenaceae; genus Verbena; species Verbena officinalis. The sequence goes on along the minus strand of OY292390.1, from coordinate 27,930,244 downwards.
ACCGTAAATATTCCTCTTTAATTAAAATACCGTTCCAAGGCAATGGCTGATCCGTCGCCTTTCTAAGTAGATAACCGGTGATGAGTTCTTGGTCGCTTGGTTGGAACCGCCCCATTGGCAACATTTTCTATATTCGATCTCTGTCCTCGAAAGAGATGAAATCTGGCTTTGGCATTAATGTTTCTCTGTTATGATAATCGGCTCTGCCTCTGCAATGTTGTTGAAATATTTTGGAATGTTTTAAATCCTGTTGTTATGTACATATAAGAAAGAAAATGGTGATAGTACTGTTAGTGTGTTAAGACTCCGTGTCGGTGGTCATCAAGAAGAGATTTTAATTGGTGGGTTCTTAGTTAACTTAATTCTAATTTCCATAAACAAATTCAATCAGATATATACCTATGGTCATATAAATTAGTTTTGATTCGTTAAGGATTTTATGAATGTCATTCACGTGATATGAGATAATTATATCTTAACTAATTACACAAATATACCCTCAACTCAATAAAAAACTTTACATAAATTTATATATATATATATTCAAAACTATATATAAGATTAATTATTGAAAAAAAAAACTAAATAGATGCTAAGGTAACGGTGATGTTCCGTTAAAAGATTCCGTAGCTAATTTCGTAGTTAATTTTGAAGACATCCATGCTCTCAGAGTCTCAGGGTTCTTCAATTCGATGACTGCTTATTGAAGTTTTGATATTTTAGAACTGGATTGAATTTTTTGTTATTTGTCTAAAACTTATATGTTGGTTTTAGGCTTGGTAAATTAATGTGTTTGAATGGGTTGAGTGAGTAATTAATGGGTTATAGAGGAGTTAGGCTAAATTCTAACGGGTTCAGGCTCAAGTCATATTATTAATTATAATGACAATTTTAGTACTCTTATAGTAATTTAAAAACATCACAATTATATTAAATAAAAAATTACCTAATTGATGTTGTATTCAAAAGAAATGAAAAGAAAGAAACACGTTTAGGTTTAACGTTAACAACAGGCGGCACCGCCGCCGCTTACCCTTTACCTCTGTCGTCTTGACCTAAGCCTTCAACCCAATCCATCTTGAGCCTCAAACCCGACTCAATCCGCCCATCTTGGTCTAAATAGGGCTGGCCCCAAATTTATATGGGCAAAACTTAGTTATTGAAAAGCAAAAAAAAAAAAAAAAAAAAAAAAACATACACGAGTCAAAACCAGTTTTTTTCAGCAATCAAATGAAATATTTGAAATCGATCTTTCAACATCAAAAATATTTAAACACCCACATTCCAATTTAAATATGTAATTAAGCATGATACTTGTATGATATCACGAACTAGCTATGATGCACGGATACTTCCAAAAATCCTACCTAGCTTGTTGTGTCCTGTCGTATCCGATACTATGTGGAACACTCGTGTCAAATACTTCTCTAGTGTAAAATATCGAAAAAAATTCGTGTTATCGTATCTGTGTCGCCGTGTCCATATTTCATAGCGAACTAGCAATTAATTAACAGGTATTCACCACGAACTAGCAAGTAATTACATGCTAAAATCCTCTCCTGATTGCCCATTAACAAAACCAAAACCGACCACAAAAATGTCATTACATGAGAAAAAAAAAACCTAACAAATTATCTATATCTTAATCGTTTTTGAAATCGTCGGACAACCCTCTAGACGACCGCATGTCAGCGTCACTCGCGTACGACGAATAAAACTCATCATCAACATTAACATCCTTTTCCTTAATCTCCTCAATCTTCTCCACCGCCGCTCTGATCTCCGGCCGCTGCTCCAAGTCCGCCTGGCAGCAACTCAGCCCTATTTTCAAAAGCTTCATCATTTCGCCGTGGCTGGGGTTATTACTCGTCGTCCCCGCCGCCACCGCCATGTCCCCATCGAACACTTCCACGCCGCCATCACTCACCACCGAGTCCACCCACATCGCCAGGTCGACATCGACGGCGCCGCCCTGCTGCAACAAGTTGGACGGGAATCTTCCGGTGAGGATTTCCAGTATGAGGATGCCGAGGCTCCAGACATCGGTTTTTCTGGTGACTTGGCCGGTGTTTTTGAATTCCGGTGATTTGTAGCATACCATGTACTTTTGGGCGTGGTCTTGATTGACGACAGGGACGAAGCCGTAGTCTGTGAGTAGAGGTTTGAAGGACCTGTCGAGAAGGACGTTGGCTGATTTCAGGTGGCCGTGAGGCGTCGTCACGCTGGGGAGCTCGTGGTTCAGGTAAAGAAGGCCGTTGGCGACGCCTTTTATGATGTTCAATCTCCTTGGCCAATCCAAGGTGGTGCTGCGAGATCGATTTCCTGTCATAGATGTGATGATATATTTAATTAGGATGCATTAATGGGACAAGTTGCTGGACAAAATTGAAAACGGCCAAAATAGAATCCTAAATTTTTAAGCTTGTACAAGTTTTGCAATTAATTTGCCCTATATACATGATTTAAACGTGTTTTTTTTTTAAAAAAATAAATAAAATCGCTTGTTACTAATTGTTTCCTGACAATTAATCAAACAGTAAATTAAATATTGTATAAAATTGTTAATTTGTTAAAAATTATTATTGCAGTAACTATCTATATAATTTCATTAAAATGGATGATCTTGATATATAATATTTTCATATGATCAGAATAGTACCGTACCATGAAGCTGAAAAGCAAGGCTGACGTTGTCGACATAGTCCATGACAAGCAGCTTTTCCTCCTTCCGATAGTAATAAGCTAGAAGCGGAAGCACATTCTGATGATTCAACCTGCCCAGCCTCCACATGTGCTCGTTGAATTCTTCTTTGCCAACATTATTCATCTGTTTGAATCTCTTCACAACCATCAACTTATCCCCGTCAAACAGCGACGCCTTGTAAGTGGAGCTCATAACCCCACTGCCCAGAACCTCCGCCGACGCCTTCAGCAAATCCGAAATGTCGAATCTATCGCCACTATCTTTGAGGAAAGTCAGCTTCAAGCTCTGTCTTCCGGAGTTGTGATGATCGGGGGATGATACCGACCCTGCCGCCGCAACTTGCCGCTGCCCTTGTTCTAAATCTCCGGCGCCTGTCGGGGGTGGAGCTGCCCGATCGGGAGCCGCAGACTCATGTGCGGAGGACGAGGAATCCTTGCGGCGGTGGAGGATGATGACTATAGCTATGAGTGCCATAAATGCTCCCGCTACCAGTAATGATACGATGACTATTATTAAGACGTCGGACAGGGCCCTTTTTTGGGAGGGGCATTCCTGTAGCGGCGCACCGCATAACTCTACGTTGGCTGTTTGGGAAAAAAGGAATAATTAGTTTTAATTTACTTACCAGAAATAAATTTAATATATAACATATAATAAATTTAAATACAATTTTTTTAGGTCGAAATAAATTTAAATATAATGCCACTAATAACATATGATAACCAAAACAAGTAACATAGCTCAATTGTTTGGTTTTATACTAGTTTAACCAAAGTTCGTCTCAGTTTGAGAATAACTGACGTTGACATAGTAACAACTTGATCATATAGTTCTTTTCATATCAATGTGGTGTGGCTTAGTTGGCAACACAGACTGAGTTTATTGGAAGAGCCTCATGTTTGATCTCCCACTAAACACACTCGCTGGGAGAGATGAAGAGCCTTAACTGTAACTAAACTCTGAACCAGATTAAAGACCCTCAATGTAGGATTTCCCGAACCGATAATTAATAAAAAAAATATATAGTTCTTTTCATTAGAAAATCATATTGCGATAATTTAATATCAGCTCATCTCAATCCAATTGGTGATAATTTTTCACATTATCACCTCATTTCTACGATTTTTTTGCAGAAAAATCAAGATAGTAGATAGTGTACAGCGAAATAAATTCAAGAACATTTAGAACATCCATTCTTGTCTGAATGATTATCATTTATCACAATCCATGACATCCCATTTGGATATTTTGCGCAAAATATTGAAATCTAATCGAATTGAATATGCCAATTGATAAAAAACTTTACTTCACAAAGGCAAAAATATTAAAATAATAAATTAAGGGAAACCTCACCAGCAAAAGAGGAAGCATTGAAATGGCTGAGGGAAGCAGGGATCTGGCCCTCCAATTTATTGTGTGAAGCATTAAAATGTTGCCATTTTGTCTGATGAAAGTCAGGTAATTGACCTGTAAACTCATTTTTCTCCAGCATCAACTCAATGAGTTTAGGCAACTCAGCCAACGTCGTAGGAATCGAACCCTCAAACTTATTATTAGCCAAGTGAAGTTTCTTCAACCACATCATCCTGTTGAAACACGTCGCAGGAATCTCCCCAGAAAACCCATTGTTGGACAAATAAATTGTTTTCAGCGCCCCTAATTTCGTCAAATTTGGCAACTGCCCCTCGAATTGATTATACATCACACTTATAGTCCTCAAATCCGGCAGTCTTTTCAGTGCGTCCACATCAATCACTCCCTCCAATTCCATTTTTTCAAGTTTTAGCCCCCAAACTTTCCCTTTACTGTTGCATAAAACCCCGTTCCAAATGTTAGCACTGCGATTGCACGGCGATGATCCGGCTTTGTCCCAGTTGGATAGCGCGCCGGTGTTCCTGAGGGATTCCTTAAACTTGAGGAGGATTTCGGCATCCGACTCGCCAATCGACAGTATCACATGAAGAAAAATGATAATGATTAAGAATATTAGAACGATATTGGAACGAGTTGACTCGTGAATCGATAGGAGATCAACCCGTTTCCGAGACATAATTACTCTGAAGTGGGCTGATAGTGACAGTCGTAGTACTGACAGTAATGGTGGCGCGCGCACGGTGAATGCATGCGCGCCCTGCCGTGGGGACGTAGAAATGTGGATTAATTGTCTCTTAGATGGAGAATTAAGAAAGAAAGAATGAGAATTAAGAATATTGATGAAATCTTGTGAAGATTGTGAGCAAGATTGGAGAGAAGAGTGATGAAGATTGAAGAGAGTGTGAGTAATAGTGTTGTTTAGTGAAAGATGAGGAAAAATGACAAATGTGCGGAGATTTGGGATTGTTTGAAAATGTCTAATGTTAGGACGATTTGCATGGGATGTGGAAATATTTTTGCGTCAGAAATATGCGCTATGCCTTTAGTTTTGGACTACATATATTCTCGCTTTTGTGTTGTGTTCTAAATCTAGTCTCAACAAAATGAAAATCTTAATTATATATAAGAAATTATTACATTGTGTGGAGTTTAGAGGTTTTTCCTCTCGAAGAAATCTCAGGTAACGCCTGAGGTTTGTGTCTTTTACGATTTACTATTAGAACCTTGTAACTTTATAATTAACCCCCTAAAGGGGTATTTGTAAGATTTTCAGAAGGTATTATGTACCTTTTTATATTTAAAGGGGGTATTTGTAAGATTTCAGTTTACGAGAGAGAATTTTTGTAAGATTTCGATGATTTTTCGGATTTTTAAGCAAACTTCAGGGAGATTTGTATAATTATCACCAGTTCTTATATTTATATGTGCTGTTCTCACGCTTAGCAAGGTTTAACAAGATCTATAAGAAATTATGACAAAAGTCTTCCACCTTAATTTCAATACTTTGAAAATTTCCAAACCCTCTCCGTATCTAACTTTTTGGTGGGCTGAAAAATCATTTCAAATGAAGGATATTACGTTTATATCAAGTTATCGACGAATTTATTGAACTATTTAAAAAAATAATTAAAAAAAGGAATATTTGCTCCTTAACATTATTGTTATGGATTTTGACCACAATTTTAGAATCTCTTGAGTAGCTTCAATTACTCCTTCACGTGAAATTCAAAGTTCTCCGACTAAACGTAACTTTAAGATATTACGAAAAGGTGACAATTGATTGAAAGAACAAGCACTTCCAAGATCTTGATCTGAATTAAATACTAGGCTAGTATGAAATTTGTGGCCAAACACGATACTCAAAGCCATATAAATAAATGTTATCCTTTAAAACGCCAATATTCTTTTCCTATATGGTAGAGCTAAATTAAAGAACAAAATATTATTTCTATTATCCTTTTAAAACGCCAATATTCTTTTCCTATATATGGTAGAGCTAAATTAAAGAACAAAATATTATTCCTATTACACACTCTTTCCATTCGGCTTAAATGTATAATATTTAAACTCAAGTCAGAGGAAAAGCTTGTATCATGAGAGGTTTCCACGTGGAGCAGTAGGAAGTGCTTGAACAGCAGCAAGAGGGTTCACTTGGTATGAGAATGCAAGCTGCCACAAGTCCACCATAGCTTTTTTCACAGACAAAGCTTTTTGAGCAAGAGCCCTATAGCAGGAGAACAAACAAATATTAGATGGTAACACCCAATTAAATTAGTCATCATGGTTAGGTTGTTCTTGGATTGATGGATATGAAGTTGAGAATTTCAAAGACATAATAACAAACCATCGAGCTACTTTCGATAATTTCAATATACATCAACAAAGTAACACTCTTACCTCCTGAATAGAGCTTGCTTTTTCCTTGTGAAGTAATACGCAAGTAACAGAAGAGATGCCAGTAGAATTTTCCCACTTGGTATAACTAATCGAGTATTTCCTAGCTTCAACCTAATGGTGGGAAACCAGCAGAAGCGAGAAACTCTTTGTCGGGCCAATTTCAGAATTTCTTCTTTTGATGTATTCCCTCCTCCGGAAATGTATTTAGTTTCAATCTCTTTCTGATGCCCACTATATGTTTTCAGGTCAGATGTGTATTCATCTGTCAGCTGAGGTGATATTGAATTTTGGGATGAACTGGTCACTATAGAAGAATTCATTGACTGTAATCGTCTCAAAAGGTCCTGAGGAACAAGTCGAAGGCATTATGCAATGGAAGATGAATTTTCAATAAAAATGTGTGTTAGTCTTGAGCAGTATCATACACAGACTATATATTGAACTTGCTTAGTAAATACGGGAGAACGCCAGATAAGCTGAATATTCATCTACAAAGAAAGCCAAGCATGCTAAATTTCCAAGGACTCTACAGTCTATACACAGTACATGAGATTGGCTACAACAACGTGCATTATATGATGTACAAGAAGATCCAGTAACAAAATTATGAAACCGAAGACTGCGAGTAACTTGTTGTGCCATCTCCACATTTAACTTCCCAGAAATCGTTAGGCAGTATTACTTTGCTTGTCAAATCTCCAATCTAAATGGAAGCAACTGGCAAGGAGCATAGAAGTATTCTATTAGTTTTAGCAAGGGTATGGAACTTATAGTATTTTAAGTACACTGTAAACAAGAATATATTTTTATTTTAGCAAGGCTATTTGCCTCCTCTCTTCAAACCCATTTTTAAACATGAATATAACAGTATGCTATATGTTTATACACATAATATAGCCCTAGCAAGAGTCCTACGATGCAAACAATCTAGAGCATATCATAAGGACCAGTACAGTCAAATGATAAATAAGATAAGATGTGTATAATCTTACCTGACGTTTCTCCTTAGGTAGCACGGCTTTCTCCACCCAAGAAATAGCACGATCTATGTCTTTTTCAGTTACAGCAAGAAGAGTTATTACATAGAGCTCAACAACTTCTAAATACTTGTCAACTCCAATAGAAAACCTAGAGTAAGATCCTTCTTTGTCAGATACAATGGCTTCTGCAGAGGAGATGGGATAATATTTGTCATCCACATATCTCCAGCTGTTCAGAAACTCCTCTAGAAAGCCTTGAACAGTACTCGAGGGGCTCTCCAACACTTGAAAACACGCCCTGAGAGGGAACAAGAATTAGTAATGCCGTCAATCCATGACCCACATGACATACAAATTTGGGTATTTGGTAAAGCAGAAATATTCCCATCGTCACAATTATTGGCAAATGCATACATAATTAGGCTTAATTGGTTGTATAAACAGAACTCTACAGATGGGAGATGAATATGTATAACTGAGCATAATTTGTTATATGAACATGCATCTAATTTCTTGGACCACGGTGTTTAGCCCACCAACTAAGAGATGGGATAGGATAAACAATTTTGGTCATTGAAGCACAAATGTGAGAAGTTAATTAAAAATTCATGGGAGTTAGGATCATTTGGCTAGCTGAATCAAAACCAAGTTTCAGTATAGTGCAACCCGTTCCACGATCACACTCGCCAAAAATAACCTAATTAATCCATGTATAACAATTCCCAATCAAGAAAGGTACGGTATTAAATTTGCAGCATAAAGCTAAAACTAACAACGAATTCTAAGCAACTAAAGTATAAAATAAAACAAATTAAAAGGTACCCAGTGAGGAAAACTTGAACAGGAACGACAGTGAGCGAACCAAACAACAGCCTAAGCTCATTCAGTATCTCTGACGTCCTGCGGATTGAAGATGAGGAAAATGGCACGGCGTTCAAGAAATATAATTATGTAACCAAAAGATGGATAAAAAAAAACCAATTTGTCCGATTTGATCTTTACCTTTGCAATTGCCTCATGGATTGTACAAGAACCATACCCGCGGATTCCAGCATATCTTCCCATTCATTTTCGGAATCCTCCAAATCCTCGCTTCCCTTATTGCTCCCATCATAATTCTCCAGCAATCGCCTAAGAATTGAGGAAGCTAACGACCTCGCTTCATCGAACATGCAGCAAACCAGGTAACTGTCAATCCGAAAGATATAACATAAGTTTAGACGAAGAAAAAGGAAAAGACAGAAGTAATTAAGTTGCGGGAAAAGGAATAAGTCAGAAACAAGAAATCGAACCTCTCGGCGCGGTCAATTTCTTCCCAGATTGAAGTCTCTTCCTTCACAATCGCCATGTCTGTCAAGGCTCAAGCAGTGAGCTCAGAGCTATTCTGGTGGTGTTTACCGATTACCACAGGAGAAGTGAAGGACAAATGAGTGAAAAACTAATATGTACCACAAAATGCGACTCATATAATAAAATTTCAAAAATAATTCAATTGAATAAACAGATAATTAAGCACCAACGTGGTGTGACTAGGCCTGCAAACGAATCGAATCGAACCCTAGCATTATTTTGAGGTTCGAGCTCGAATTCGAGTTCATTTTTTCGAGCCCGAATTCGAACCCGAGCCTATCGAATCCTTAAAAAATGTATTCGAGTTCGATTCGATTACATGTTCGATGGCTCGATCAATTAAGAAAATACATCAAAATTAAAATATCCATTTAGGGTTAAGAAATGCAAAACTCACCAGAAAAATTGGGCGGCGCAAATCGACAAGAAGACCGTCGATGGTGGCTTGTGGTGGTGGGCTGGTGGTCGTCTGACTCGCTGGATTTGTGGGCGCCGGGGCTTCTGGTGGTGGGCTGGTGGTCGTCTGGCGGCGCCGGAGAGATGTGGTGGCCGCTAGTTGGTGGAGGAGTGGAGGTCGGGGTTTTAGGGTTTAAGTGGTGGCCGCTGGTTGGTGAGAGGCTGAAGGTGGTGCCATGGTGGTCGCTGAGCTGGTGGTTGTCTGGGGGCGCTGGCGAGGGGTGGTGGTCGGCTGGTCGCTGGATGGTGGAGGGCGGCGGCTGAACTAGCTGAAGAAAGAGTGTAGAATGTTAGGAATGAATTTAGGTTTAGGAATGTTAGATTATTAGAATTTAGAAATAAAATAAAATAAAAAGAAAAAAAATTATATTATATCATTAAAAAAAATAATATATATATATATATATATATATATATATATATATATATATATTAATTATTTTGAATAATATAGGGCTCGCGAACCTCGAATCAACTTATAAAAGGTTCGAATTCGGTTCGATAATCAATCGAATCGAACCTAGGATCGGTTCGGGTTCGATATTCTCGAATACGAGCACAAATCTTTGTCGAATCGACTTGTTAGACTCGCAAGCCGGCTCGATTCGTTTGCAGGCCTAGTGTGACTTAGGGTTTTTTTTTTTTCAAAAAAAAATGGCCAATTTATTAAATCAATAAATAGTCCGACAATAAAACTGGCCTAGTAAAATCAGAGATATTAAAGTCCTCAGAACCGACGCTAGTAGACTTCTTAGCTAAACAGTGGGCTAAATAATTGCCCGGATGACGAACAAACAAAAACTTAAAAGATGGAATCAAAGAAAGCACCTCTTGAATATTTGACAGCTGAATTTGTAGGAAGAATCTTAGTTTCGATTTCCATTAAATACACTTGCCCAAAAGGATGATAAGTTTTAATTGTAACTAAACCCCAAATCGATAATAGTTTAGAATTTAGAATGTAATTGATTAGCAAAAAGTTATATTCTTTGTAAGAGAAATTGTTATATTCTAATTCCAATAATCATAATTATTCAAAAGCACACACAAGATTCTGTTTTGTTCAATATCCATATACACCTTTAAATAAAATTTCAAAACCAAACAAAATATTAATTATAAAAATAGAAAAGGAATATTTAACGTTTTGGGCTTTGTGAAGCCCAAATTCTAGCAATAAGTTGAGCCCAGCCCATTTCCCGCTGTCAACGTCGGCTCAAAATCTCGTTTAAATCTCTCTCCTCTCTGCCTCTCTGTCTCTCTGTCTCTCTCCGAGCAGCGACTGTACCTATACATCCTTACACACCCATCTGCAGGTAAATCTTTGATTGCCTTATTGTTTAAGAAGTAGTTTCTACATTAACCCTGCCCCTTAATTGTACTATAAACGATGGATTAGAAATTTATCACCTTTTTTAAACTTTAAAAATCTTTTATTTTTTCTCAAAATTTAAACCTTGATATGCTTTATCATGGTTAAGTGATTTTATTCTCTCGAGAATTCTTGTGGGGAGAGAGTGAGTTTGTTGTATTTTGTAGTGAACACCTGATTATATACAATTGATTAAATTTAATCATCAATGTCGCCCTTTAGAATATTGACTTTTAGTTAATTTAATCTTGTTTCTATTTATTCTTTCCTCTTCTTCTTCCTTCTTTTTTCCCTCTATTTACTTTTCGTGCAGTTACTTTGGGGAAAAGAGAATATAAGACATTGATAAAGAAGGGTTTTTGATTCATGGGTTCATCTGCAACTGACGCGTTTCCTCATATCCAGGTATGTGTAAGCTCTGGAAACTGTATTAATTTAATATTTCTAACATTTCAAACATAAATGTTTTACTTCATTTATAGTTTGTGAGATGTTATTTCTGCAATTTAACTACAGCTCTTGACTTTGGATAATAGTTTAATATGAAGGGGAGTGTTAGGGGGTGGGTGGGTGGTGGGTGGAAGATTTCTTGCTGTTAGTTAGACAAAAAAGTGGTGCGGTTGTAATGTTTTAAAGAGATTGATACATAACTTCCACTGAGATGTCAATTTAAAGTTGAATTAATTTCCTTCTTTTTGTCTCCACTCTCCAGTTATTATGTTAGTCGCCTTTAAGATAAAAAATATCTTCTACACCTCTAATCAAAGTTGATTGGTAATGTTTCCATTCCTGTAATGTGGGCTATGATGACTATCTTTGATTTCGACTAAGTTGATGAAGCTGAAGTAACTAACTAAGAGCACAAGTTATCTCTTGACGGCTTCTTTGCAATGTCATGTTCATTCTGTAGTGTAACTAAATAATAATACTCCATTTTCCCGAGGGTGACACCATGAGAGTTCTGGAGAGTAGCCGTTATAGTAGTAATTGAGGTTGAACATTAGTTTGGATGTTATTGGGCTTTCTTGTCTATCTTATTCATTTAAGACATTTTTTTCACTAACAGATGATGTAACATCATTTTAAAAGCTTGTCTAAAATGACTTTTCTTATGCCATTGGTCAGGATGTTTTGTTGGAGTTTCGGGCAGGGAAAATGCTTATGGATGGAGCACGTGTCATCCCTGATTCTCGTAAAGGACTTGTTCGTATAGGAAGGGTATGGTCAAAAACTGCAAATTCTTCATCACATTTCTTTTCTTATCCTGTTCCTCCAGTTTAATATTCTTCCCTGAAAATGATATGTCTTTCCCATTCTCAAATACATTAGCAAAATTATAGCCATGTATGTTGAAGTTTGAACATCTGTCTTCTGATCTTCTCACTATAACCATCTTCGCATATCTGTCTCAGGGAGAAGAAGGGCTGGTTCATTTTCAATGGCTTGACAGAGCTATAAATGTTGTTGAAGACGTATCCTGGTTTTGCATTCATCACTATGAACATCTGTACATATCTATAGTTTCTTTCCCCATCATTTTAACACACTATCTTTAAGAGCTGGTAGTTATTCCTTAATATAAGATGGACATAGGACCAAATTATTTTTCCTGATGAGGCAGTCTTTGAAAAGGTATATCTCCTTTGGTCTTCTTTATAGTTTTTGTATATAAGGATTCCTTATGAGAATTCGTGAATATTTGTATCTTATATTCGTAATATCTCAGGTCAATCAATCTTCTGGAAGGGTTTATATCCTGAAGTTTCATACGGACGACAGGAAGTTCTTCTTTTGGATGCAGGTTAAGTCATAAATTATATATATATATATATATATATATATATATTTTTGGTCTTGTTGGGTATGGATTTATTTCTGTTTTCTGAATTCTGAAATATGTGAATTATTGCTTGGATTTGTTGTAGGAGCCCAAAGCTGAGAGTGATACACAGTTGTGCAGCTCTATCAATTTTTACCTGAACCAACCTCTAGGTATTGTGACTTCCACTCCAGTTCGATGCTTCATCTCCAAAGAAACTAACAAGTCTGAATTTCTGAAGTAGACACTTCCTTGTTGTAAATCTTAGCGGTTGGTTTATTAGGCTGGACTGATGAGTCAACTTTTATTTATTTCCTTTTTTCTGTAACAGAGTTACCCGAAGAAGAACCTGATGCTTCAGTTCCTGTACAAAGCTCAGAAGACATGGCTGAGGATGATATCTCATCAAGGTAAATTCCCAGTGTAGGGAAGAAAATGTCATCTGGTTCTTGTTTTTTACTACTGTAACTGTGCTGTTTTTTCTACATTCAGGGCTGGAAATTTGGTTGGGCCGAGCATGGGTGCAGAAGCAACAAGTGATGTAACCTCGGCAGGACCTGTAAAGCTAGCAGATCTACAGAGAATCCTAAGTAACATAGGATCTTCAGGTATTCTTGATTTCTTAAGATGACTCATAGGAAGTGAATTTTGCTTCTGACTGATGAAAATAAAAATCTTTACTTCTGATGCAGGTGAAGCAGAAGATCCAGATGCAGGTATGAGATTTCCTTATTCTGATATATTATGGATATAACCTAGAATATCGCAACTCATCATATTTGAAGGCATGGTGTCATAATATACACCTTGTTGAATACTAGAATGATTTTCTGCATGCTGTTGAATTTCCTTAATGCGTCTTACTGAATGACTGTCTCACCGAGAAGCTTAAGGTGGTAGAGTGGAGAGACATCAAATATTTAATATACCCAACACATATGTCTGATTTTAGCTTGAAAAACTATACCTGGAATTTAAGGGGTTTAAAAACATCAATACAGAAGTCGCCATTACACCATCTGACTGGTGGTGGGTTTGATGGATTATGGTTATTCATTGTTTTATTTTTTGCTTTTTAGGCTTAGGATTAGGTGATATTTTGAAGCCGGAACTTATATGGCCAATTATTGAAGAGTTACCTTTAGATCAAGAATTGATATCATATTTACCTGAGGTAAAGAATTCAACTTCTATGATTATGTCAGTCAGTCATTTCTTTATATGTACTCTGTTATTCAAGGTTCTTGGGTGGTTATAGGGTAAATGGACTCCAGCAGAGTTAATAGAATTGCTACAGAGTCCCCCATTCCGGCAGCAACTAGATTCATTTACTTATGTGAGCTTACTCTACCTCTACCTCTATATTTTCCTCTTTTCTTAAGTTCTTCTCTTCAGCACATTTAATTGCTGTATTTTATTATTCTAGGTGCTGCGAACTGGACAAGTGGATTTGACTCAGTTCGGAATCGATCCAACCAAATGTAAGTAACAAAAGATTCTCTCTCCGCTAGCCAGGAAATTTATGAAGAATTTCTCTGAGTGTTTTATCAATATATTCTACTGGTAGTTCATTTCATCTACACTACCAGAGAATATGGTTCTAATCTATTGTGCTTAATGTTGGTTTTGTTGGCTTCTTGCAGACAAGTTCACTGTTCCATCATTTCTTGAGGCCCTTGAAGATTCTGTAGCAAAAACATCTGCATCTCAAGAATCCGGCAAGACTTCTCCAGGTGCTGATGCAATGGATGAAGGTCAATAGTTTTGTTGTATTAACTATTTCAGTTACATTATTTTGTTTCTCTCAATGGTTCATGTTAGTTCTGCTTATTGGTTGCATTAATCTTCGCTGTCTGTGCCATGTGTATACATGCTTTTAAGAAATAGCGAAACAACCAGAATAGGCTTTCTCGTGCTTTATTACATTGGATGGTGGCGTGCATTATTGATATGATTATAGTTCCAAAGTGATGATTGAGCTTTCATTCCAATTGTATTCAAAACAAATCTTTCCTTTTTCTGGGCAGTAATGATCAATTTGTGTTATTGAAATAGCTTATTACTATTTCAAATGTTCTTTTCTCGGGCCTCTCTATCTTTTGGTGAATAGTGAGTTGCACGCTCATGATCATATATTTCTGTTGTCCCTGAAAACTTTCTCCACAATAGTGGTGAAAAAATATTACCCAAACCTTATCTTCAGGTGGCTTGGTTGTGGGAATTTTGAAAAGGGTAGTGAAAATTAAGAATCAAATTCATATCTAGTTTAAGTGTATAGACATTCATCAGATAACCTACATCCATTAGTTCAGCTACTCACTTTTTACATGCATCTTGAAACAGATAATCAAGCAAGAATATATTTTTAAGATTTCGCTAGTGTATCTGTCTTTCATGATCGCAACACTTTGTTGAGGTAGACTCCAAGGGCCCATATGGGGAAAATATTTCTGTAAGCAGAGTAGCTTATCATGCATGTTTTGTTGAATACACCAATAATTTCCTGTGGAATCATAAGGATTGGACAATACAAAAAAACTTTCTTCAATAAAGCATGTTCACAAACATATTTGTGTTAGAAACTGCAAGCATGGATTCAAAATATAGAAATACCTGTTGTGGAAAATCTCCATTTTTCATTTGAGAATTAATCAGCAGTTTAGCAGCACGATGCAATGGATTAGGATCCCGATTGGCCTACTTGTTCCAATTTTACCAAAAAATTAGAAAATTACCTGAGCATCTTTATTTCATAAGCAGTCGTTTATGTTAATTTTACTGCAATTGTTTTTGAACAACTTACTTGCCCTGCTTCAATAAGAGCCAGCATAGCCCATCCTGTGTTTACAATATGTGATTTGTTTTTTGCAATGTTTGTATATACCTGTAGAAATGAAACGAGGTTTTGTTCAAGTTGTGGTCATTAGAATCAACTAGATTAATTAACAGACTTGTTCAGTACCTCGTCTTGGCTTGAACGATAGCTTTCTCCCCAGCCCCCAGAGGTAAGTTGTTTGGATAGCAGGAATTCACAAGCTTTTCTAACAGAGGAACTGTTTTCATATGTCTTACCACCTTTGATCAGCCCTGTTATCCCAAACCATGTGCCGTAGGTGTAGCATACTCCCCAGGATCCATACCTAATCATTAATTTTCATGAACAAAGTGAATATTTCCTAGAGTTAGATCTCATGGTACAAATCGTTTGTTCATATTTTTCAAATTACAGTGACCTCCCCTCGAAGATTGGCAGCCTGACAAACTTCCCCTTCTGTTAGGTTTTGTAACAGAAATGATGACATCATTAAGTGTTCTATATAAGTTTTTTTATTTCGCCTCTTTCCGAACAGCATTATATTATCATTTCTGAAATACCTTTTGTAATGTTTTGGAACTCAGTGGGGTTTGTATATTGGAACATAATTCCTAGATATGCCATAAATGTTACTTTGTAAAAGGGACTTACCATGAGCCATCAGATAATTGTATGGTTTCAATGAAGTTAAGTGCTTTCTCAATGGATTCCTCTATATCTTTTATTCGATATCCTGGATACAGTCTGTTGAATGCTTGCAGTCCCTGAATTGCTGCAGATGTGCATTCTACATACCTATATTGTCAGCAATGTTATCAATCTCCTATTTAGCAAATGATTTATATAGTATGAAAAGTGAAGTGCTGAACTTACTGATAGTCGATAATTATATCCCCGAATGTTTCTGCTGGATTAATCATCTGTCCATGGATGTAAATTTTGTTACTCACAAAGAAAAAAGAAATAAAAAATAGAGGATGATTTATTTGATGAACACTTTATAGTTGTTATAGTTCATTATACCTCCAACCATGCATAGGATCTTGTGAGCTCATATGATGCGAAACCTCCACTGCTATTCTGCAACATTAGATATACAGAAATGGCTCTGTTATAAATGCATGAGACTAAGTATGGAGCAAGCCTATGAGAAGAACTAACCCTTTTCTCAAATTGAGGGAAAAGAATAATCATATATTGACTCTCCATTCCAAGTTTGATTGTTTGAGAAAAAGTGACTAGATTATGGTCTAGAAAGTGGAATCGTTAGAGAAAACACCTGAAGGGATAAAATAAAGTCAACTGCATCATAGAGCTTGTCTGGTTCTAATGCTTGTCCAGCAATTTCAGATGGCAGTTGTGATAGCATAAGTGCTGCCTGCAAGAAAAAGCATTTGTAAAATTTATCGATTTTATATCCTATCTGGTTATTTCTATGTTTTTGAATAACAGGTGTAGGGCTTCAGTTTAATGTGTTATGATCAAACCTTAAGGCCTTCTGCTGTACAATCTGAAACTGGCCACCCATTGTCAGCAGTCGAAAAAGGCCAACCACCTTTTGAGCTGTGGCGATACCAAGAACTAAGATGTCCTGAACTGTCTTTTCTCATCTTTAGAAACGAAAGAAAGAAGAAACACAAGGTACGTTACATCATAGCGAGGATTAATATGTTAATATAAAAGTTGAAGTCTTGTACCCATTCTTACTTGTGACATTTTGATGAACTCATGAGCCCTTTTAAGCATTAGACCATATTCATCAGGGAGGTTCGTTCCAGCTATTGCTTGCACAGCAAAAACAGCATCCCACAACTGACTCCCGTTATATCCCTGTATCGGCATAGAAATAAGGAATTTGTGTAGATGTGGGATATGTTGTAGGTTTAATTACATCTACACCCCCTGTAAGTTTGCATAATTACAGTTGGTACCAAAACTACCCTTCAATATTATAGGGTTAATTACATTCAAAACCCCTCAGTTTAAGTGTTATTACAAATCAACTTCCCATTTTTGGGAACTTACAATTACTCCCCTCAGTTTGTGCACCATCTTACATACTTGGTTCAGCTGTTACATACTTGGTGCAATTACAATTGTGTCGTTCCAATTTTACACTTCGGACAATATTTCTTCATTTTTTGTTGACTAGAAATTTGTCCTTAATTGTAAGAAAAATTAAAAGTGAAAGTGAAGATGAGGTTTGAGTAATTTTTCTCTTCTGTTAGGTTTTACATTTAGATCCATTAAAGGTCATTCTAATTTCTTGAAGGTGGGGGATTGATTTGTAATTTCACCTAAATTAAGGGGGGTGTGAATGTATTAACTCTATGTTTAACATACGGAGGGCAACTGTGAGTATAAAAATGAGCAAACCCTGCAAAGTGTGAAAAGGGTAAAATTTGTGGGATCCCTACTTGGGCCTATATGATTTTTGTATCTCGGGAGGATAAGGATCCGTTGAGTTTTTGAAGTTAGTGGGTAGAAACTGTAGTTATGTAGATTCCTAGGGGTGTAGATGTAATTAACCCTATATAATATCAACTAACTTCGATTAATTGGTTGTTTTGAATGAGAGACCTGCATCTTCATGCCATCTTCAGCCAACCATAGATAATCTTTAATTCTTGAGACGTGTCGTTTTACTGCCATTGAATTTGGGTCATCCGCCCAGCAGCACAGCATGTTCATTGCCTGTTTTTAGCCACAAATATGTTTACATTTGTTTCAGCTCTGTGCTGCTACAGAATTTGACAGACGAAGCGAAAACGAAATGATTAGTTTACCTTATTTACTGGCCCAATACAGAGGTAATTAGTTTTTACATCCTCATATTGGATATGTTTCATTACAGTGGGCAGTGCTCGACTCCTGAGCTTAGAGAGAGGCCACTGTTTAAGGAGAGGTTCTGCAAAATTGTGCAGACATTTCCATAGAATATCTTGTACCAGTGGATGTGGGTAGTGTAAATCCTCCTGCAAGAAAGTGAGTTTCAATATATTACAAAAACACCCCTAGCAAATGTTAAGAGGATAAATTCATGCTACAATACCTTGCAACATTGGGTTCTTGCTAAATCCCAGTCAATCTCATGGTAAGCTTGAGTATAGAGCTCTTTCCTAAGAGATAAAACAACTCCATTGATTCGACCTACAAATCTCTTCCCGTATAAATACGACATAGGGAGGTACACCATCCGACAGTGACACCACATACGCCCTATAGTTTACACTCAGTCGTGTTACATAATCACTCTAGCTGAAAAATGTTAGCGAAGACAGAAGGGAGACATTAGTACTTCTTAACATTAGAGAATATGAACGACGAACCTGGATGCAAGGGAAGAAAATATGGGAGAAGCCATAACTCGGGGGGGAGAGGATTATTGCCTTCCCATTCGTACACGCCAAGAACCTATACATTTACTGAAACCTCAGTGACTGTGCGGTAATTTCTCAAACTAAGAGATATATTTGTAAGTACATCGAATTTTGAGATATATAGTCAGATATAATGCGTCCTACGTATTTATGTTTACCGAGAGCCAAAACTTTCCCCAGGAAGGTATGTAGGTAGCACCACCATGATCAAGAATCCAGGCTCTGGCTTTGTGCATGGCTCCATCACCATCGTCCATAGCTTCTCCAAGAAGCCTTAAGCTTACATAATTGAGGGCTGTGCAAAACATGCCACTGCGCCCTTCTATATGCAATCCCCATCCTCCATCAACATTCTATTGTTATGACAAAATCATCATAGTATCAAAATGACAAGATTATTATGTTTTTTTTTTTAACAAAAGTGTACTTAAATTACAATTTTTACCTGGTGATTATAGATATAACGACGTATTTCTTTCCGATGTTCGCCTGAGAGGATAGTGTTTAGAGCGTCCATTACAGACAAAGCTATAACCTGTGATCATGACATTAAATTTTTGCTATCATTGTAATTTCCCTAGATGGGGGACTAATATGTAATTTCGCCCAAACCGAAGGGGGTGTGAATGTAATTAGCTCACCAATCCTGGTAGAAGAAACAAAGGACCGCCATAATCACCAGGCCAGTGTCCATCTTCAGCCTGTAGAGTTGAGTAGAATCTCAGACCCCTTCTCAATGTCATTACAACACTTTCTTCATTAATATCTTCTTCATCACTTTCCACCTTCACTTGTTCAGGCAAATCCAAATCCAAATCCTTTGAAAACTACAAAATCAAATTAAATTCATTAAGAATACTCAAAACTTAAAAAAATCTCAACCAAGAAAAAGTTTTTATATCACCTGAATTCGCATGAGGAGATCAGCACTGTGTTTGAGCTCATAACGCCTCGTCCGAAATTCATCACGAACCTTTTCGATCGACGCTTGTTCTTGTGCTGTTCCCGGGTTCGGATCGAACTCCCAAAACTGTCTTCCAGTATGATTGTTCAAGCTTGTAAGCCATTGATCATCATCCCCTTCAGAAACTTTCAGTTTCCACATTTCTTGAATTTTACTTAACTTACCACCTTGAAAACTTCTGATAAAATCAAGAGTTTCACGAATAACCATGCATGATTATGTATATAACTCAATTTATATATCGTCTTGATGGGACAACTCGGAATGCTCCAAATATTAAAACTTGAGATGTCTGGCGTTTTCTTCCTTGATCATAATCACTATAAGATTTTAAAATTCCTGGAAAGCAACTTATGAGCTGTCACCTATGATGCACGAACGTTCCTAAAAATTCTACCCTGCCGTGCCGTGTCGTGCCGACGAGGCGACGATACCCGTGTCGGACACTTCTCAAGTGTAAAATATTGAAAAAAATTCGCGTCGCCATGTCCGTGTCGTATCATCTCTATATCGCCGTGTTCGTGTCCGTGTTTCATAGCTAGGCTGTCACGTAAATCGTCCGCCTTTATGTTATCAACTATTTATCTGCAGCTTTCAGAAACTTTCAGAAAACTATTTCAAAAAAGATTTGGCAATTATCGGGACCATATAATTGAAGGAGACATAAATAAAAGAATATATAAATTTATGCATTTCGATTATATGCAAATTAACAAGGTTCAAATCAAATGAACATGGCTCTATTTATGAGAACAATTTTATTTTTTTTGTGTCGCCAAAAGATTCTCTAATTTTTTTGGTTAGAGTCGCCAAATGCTTCAAAGGTAACAAAATTAGTATTTTAAGTTGATACAATATATAATTAGTGATATCCCTGTAGTAATATTAGTAACAACATAGTGATCATAACTTCATAAGAAAAAGAATTAATGATAAAATTTTAATTATCACTAAATTTTCACTATAAGTGTATCACTAAACATCAAGGGCGTTGACTTATACAATTTTTGTCACTAATTACATCGCAAAAGATCGCTATAGTGGCGAAACAAATTCTCTTTCACCAAATACATATAACTATATAAAATTGCCATATCACTAGGAGTGTAAATAACAATTTTGAAGTGTATTTAACAACTCGCTATTATTATTTGTTATGTTATGATTAACTTTCGTTTTTATTTCAGTATATATTATATGCTTTCCCCTCATAAAGATTTTAAGATTCCTACGAATTGTACTTCAGATAATATTAAATATTTAAGTTTTAAGCAGTCAAATAAGTCCGTAGCTGTCAAGTAATGTAGTATTAGAATTAAGTAATCTTAGAAATTAAAGTTTCGCAATTATTTGTGAGGACCATTTTGGAGGAATACAAATTTTGCATGCGATATGCTTTCCTTGCCAATAATAGCTGCATTTCCAGACACTCGAATCCAAAAATTCTAGTTAAGTTTTGAATCAGTACAACAAACTTGTTTCAATTTGTAGCTGAATATATATATACCACAATGAAGTCATGCCTTTTTAATCTTGTCAGTTGTCACCATATACTCCAAAAACAGTACAATTTGAGACTCCCTCATTAAGATTGTAAAATTTCTTCAAAGTACATTTAACTTTTTTCTTGTTGTATAAGATGTCAAGTAACTCATCGTTGTCACGTTAATATCAACTATTGATTATGTAGCATTCAAAAAGAAACTGGACGATAATTCATATTAAATAAAATTTTTTGAAACGTCAGGACCATATCTGAAGGAGACATGATCTTCTGCTCCATTAGATGTATATAAACAAAAAACAAGGTTTGCAGGTACTAAAAAACATATAATAGCATATTACATCAGGTTGTAATACGTTGCATGAGAGATCGAAAAATAATTCATATTAAAAAAATTGGGCCACCCACGAAAACTATCTGAAGTTTACATCATTAATTAAGAAAATTATCCTAAAACCTGACATACTACGAAAATTATACTGAAGTTGGTAAAACACTACGAATATCCCCCTAAAACTAACGGAAAATCATGGACAATCATTAATTCAAGGAGATATTTGTAATGTTTCCTAAATAACGTAAATCTCACGGGTTCTTTGGTAACTATCCCAAAAAATAATCAATGATCAGGACCACATTTGAAGGAGACTATCTTTTGTCATTTCAGAATATCGCTTATTACACCAAGTTGTGTATAATAATATATGAGTTTCATGAGGCTTTCATGCATATATATGACCAAAACAGATCATCTTTAGATGAAAAACAAAGACTACATAAAAAATGCTTTGATATATATTACTATTTTTTTTTTGCTCCAAAAAATGCTTTATAATATAATTGAGCTTAATTATTTCTAACTAAGTACTGAAATTGAATCTGCTATTCCAGTTCTAAACGGTAAAACTAACAAAACTTACTAATTAAAGGCATTATATAACTCAACCGAATCAATCAGATGGAAAAGCTTAGGATTATAATGGCCCTCTATTATGCATCTCTAATTGATTTTATGAGTACTCTAAAAAGATGAAGCTGCTAGAGAGGTGTAATATTGAATACTTAAATATTTCAACGCATTCTCTCACGTGCAGGCGAACTTCTTTGTGTCAGGTCTTGCACGTGGAAACACAATACCTCTTTGGCCTTGATTTTGATACCATATAGAATAATACCTCATTTATAAGTTCATGTTGTTAGAGAGGTGAATTATTAAATACTTAAACATCTTAACAACATTAATGATGATAGAAACACTAATTAAACATAAAAAAAAATGTAATAATCTAAATAGTATATAACATAAAGATGAATATAGCCCACATGGTAAAATGGAACAAAACTAACTCATTCACATTACTATCGCATAGCATAATAAATACTAAAAATTCGACCAAAAAATAATAAAAATAGATTAAAACAAAATTTTACTTTTGATATGTTGGAATATTCTCAACAATCTTACTACCTCGAGTTCCACGTTCTTGAAATTATAGCTCAACTCTGTGATAAGTGAAGTTTTTTATTGAGTTGAGGGTATATATCTGATTGAATTTGTTTATGGAAATTAGAATTAAGTTAACTAAGAACCCACCAATTAAAATCTCTTCTTGATGACCACCGACACGGAGTCTTAACACACTAACAGTACTATCACCATTTTCTTTCTTATATGTACATAACAACAGGATTTAAAACATTCCAAAATATTTCAACAACATAGCAGAGGCAGAGCCGATTATCATAACGACAGAGAAACATTAATTCCAAAGCCAGATTTCATCTATTTCGAGGACACAGATCGAATATAGAAAATGTTGCCAATGGGGCTTCGATTCCAACCAAGCGACCAAGAACGCATCACCGGTTATCTACTTAGAAAGGCGACGGATCAGCCATTGCCTTGGAACGGTATTTTAATTAGAGAGGAATATTTACGGTAAAAATAACGCGCCGTGGGATGTTTTTGGAGATATAGTTGACGATTCTAGTTCGTTTTATTGTCATATGATAAACGGCGACATCAGAAAGAAAACAATGTATGTTTTCACAAAACTGGGTCCGACATCGAAGAGGATATCAAGAACGGCTGGTTGTGGTACTTGGAGTGGCCAAACCGGTGCAAAAGAGATCAAAAGTTCAATCACCGGCAAAGTCATCGGATTGACCAAGATGTTCGAGTTTAAACCTGATTCGACATTCGGTCACTGGATAATGCATGAATACTCGTTGGGCGGCGTTTCTTTGACAGACAACGACATTGTTAATAAGGATCTTGTGTTGTGTAAGATCACACGAGTCTCTAAATCGCATAACGTTCATGACGGGCTTCAAGAACGAGGAATTTCATCAGGCAACAAGAAGAAGAGAATAGCGGAAGACTTAATAGAAGATGGTCGGATGGCGAAGAAACAAAGATCAATAACATCAAGCCCATCGGATGACATCAGCGAGATCGATGAACTATTGGCTAAGTTGGATGACGTGGCAACACCAACCTCAGTTCTGGAAACTGATCATGAGTTGATGAAGGAGCAAATATCATCAGTACCACCAAGCTGCTCCTCTGATGACTTTTGTGACATTGATCAAGTATTGCCATTTTCGGAGAATATCAACATTAATGCCATGTTTCAGTGGCTGGATGATTTCCTACCACCGCCCTAATTTGCTGCAGACTCTGGAAGATAAGCGAGTTCGGATTTCTTGTGTGATCAGCAATAGTTGAGTCGATGATCATTAAAAAGTTTTATTTCATAACTATGTAAATGAGGAATTTTTGCAATGGAACATATTTTGCTGTCACTGGAGCCTGTCAATATTTTAATTTCAACTTTCAAGTTAATAATATGATGATCCTTTGGAGTATGAATCTTGTGGCTTATAGATTGCATAAATACAATTCATTGCACCCAGCCCTACAACTGTATCCAGAGACAGAGCCAGAATTTTGACTAAGTAGAGCTGAGATTGAAATTGAAATATATTTTTCATCATTTTAGGGGGTCGAAATTACAAATTATTTAAATTTAATGTAAAAAATAATGAATTATGAAATTCTCTCAGAAAAATATAAAAGGCAAAAAACATCTAGGGGTATCGGGGGCGGCCGCCCCCTCTGGCCCCCCTACGGGCTCCGTCAGTTGCTGGAGCCGATCAAAGTTCTAGTTACAAGTTATCAAATAATATGATACTTTTGAGTATCTATTGATTGAATTATTGATTGAACTTTGCAGACAAAAATCACTGGACTTTCATTAACCTGCCTGAAAATATCACGTGCAGAGTACGTCACTAACTTTTTCGACAACATTAAATGACGTGGCTGTCAATAGGAAAGTTTCAGGAACTTTTCCGGGGGCTGCCAGTAGGGATTCCTGAAACTCGTCTACTAGCCTACTAGGGAACCTTGTCTACTGGCTGCTACGTGATTTAATGTTACCGGAAAAGTCTACACGTGACATTTTCAAGCAGGTTTATGAAAGTCCAATAACTTTTTGTCTGCAACATCTGATTTTTTTAAAGTTAGGGAATGTTATTATGCGTTTTTTTTAAAACTAATGTCCCTCAAACTCCAATTTTACTTAGTTAGATGGATGAATTATCAAATTTTTCCTTACAAATATACAGAGGATGTTAGTGTAGTTCACCCTGATATTGTTTAAGGTTGAATCCGTGAAGCCTGTTTGTGAGTTATGTTGGAGGAAAATTTGAACAAGTTTGCTAGTTGTATTGCGAATTGGTTGCGAAGGAAACAAGAGTATATCAAAAGGATTTCGTAGTAGGTTTTCAAAAGAAAATCCATTTGTTTATGGTTGTCAACTTGTTAAACTTTTGATATACTCTCATCAATCTAAACTTTTTATACATTTGAGCTTTTCTATTGATTTTCTTGAGATGTTTCATGAAAATTCTAAATATAGTTTTCCCCACCATTTTTTGTTAAATACCTTACTTGTGCATGTATAAAAGGTAATGAAACTTCTCTCAGAAAAAGAAAAGGGCAATGAAACTGAAGCACCAAAAGTTCTTGTAATTCCAATTAGCTTTTCAGGTTCCTGTAAACAAACGTAAACCAAACATATAATTGAACTTAACAGACTTCTCAACACCGATTTGGAGATGATCTCTCAACATGCAGAGACAAATCATCATAAAGATCACTCTCCTTCGGAGGCTCGCTTTTACTCCTTCCATTCCCCTGTTTATTACTCTTCACCGGCTCAGTTTCTCTTTCGCTCTCACATTTCAGCTGATTCCGATCCCTTGGAGCTTCATAAAGCGTTACATTACCGTTCTGTGGAATCACTTTTTCTCTGTTTGCTTCTTGGGCGACAAGTGGTTCGAGTATCTCGATGACTTGGCTCATTACGGGCCGTCCTTTGGGGTTCTGACTGAGACATTGAAATGCAAGATTGGCCACTTTGGCGAGAATTTTAGGAGAATATTGCCCCTCCATTCTCGGGTCAAGTATTCTCACGAGCTTCTTGCTGTGGGTGAGGAGGGGACGGGCCCACTCGACCAGATTGTGCTCGCGGCTCGGCCTGCTCTTGTCCATTGCACGCCGTCCAATGAGCATCTCGAGCAAAACTACTCCAAAGCCGTAAACGTCGCTTCTTGCTGTCAAATGTCCTGAAAAATAAAATAGGATGAAAATCAGCATTTTTTTTATCATATTCAACAGGTTCCTTCAAATGATACTAGGGTCAATTACAAATAACCCCCTGACCTTTGCGCAATTTACAAAAAAAACCCTGAGGTTTGGCAATCATAACGAAAAACACCCTCAAACTAATGGAAATTGTTGATTCCAGGTGTTTTTTGTAATTTTCAAGGTTCCAGGGTGATTTTCGTAAATGGCATAAACCTCAACGTATTTTTCATAATTATTCCATGATACTATTAATGAAGCTATCATAGAACACTTACCAGTCATGACGTATTCAGGAGCAGCATAACCGTAAGTACCCATAACGCGGGTCGACACGTGAGTTTGATCCCCGGTTGGGCCCACTCTGGCCAGTCCAAAATCAGAAAGCTTTGCATTTAAATCCTGTGGATTTTCTATTCATCTTTAGCCAAAGAAAGATTCGGCACAAATTTTGAAATGAACATTTGCAAACCTAAAACAAAACTTATGAACAAACAGGATCGTTTAATGTTTCTCTCTTTGTATTCCAGCCAAAACATCTTTTTTTCATCTAAATACGGGAAAAAGTTCAACATAAAATGTAGCTTAACTTACCACATCCAGCAAAATGTTAGAAGTCTTAAAATCCCTGTATATAATGGGCTTCTCCACACCATGAAGAAAAGCAAGCCCTTTTGCAGCATCCAAAGCAATCTTGAGTCTGTTATGCCATGTTAAAGTGGCGGCCCGTACTCCTACAGCAAATAAAATAAAAAAAAAGGTTAGTGTCAAATAATTAATTTACTGATAGCAAATCAAATGCTTTTTGAATTAAACAATAATTGGTATATTATCTTTCACAGAGATATCATTTTTGTTACTCACTTAAGAAGAGATGTTTCTCCAAGCTCCCAGACGCCATATATTCATAGACCAACAACCTATGGTCACCCTCGCAACAATAGCCAATCAGTTTCACTAGATTAGGGTGTCGAAGTTGCCCTAAATAATTGACTTCTGCCTGCAAGTTTACAAATCCCGAATTTCAAACCCATCAATCCAAACATAGGAGGCAAATTGTTTTCCATTCTAGTTATATTTGTAAGGGTCAATTACAAATAACCTCTTGAGGTTTGTGCCGTTTAAGATAAACACCCTCAAACCTTGAAAATTAAGAAAAACGCCCTGAGATTTTCTCAAGGTTTGAGGGTGTTTTTCGTAATCGGGGCGCAAACCTCAGGGGTTTTTTCGTTATTAATCCTATTTATAAAAAGAACAAAATGAAGAATGAATGCTAGAATTTCAAGAATCTAATATTGTTCAAGAAGCATAAGTCACAAAGTGATTACAAGCCATTCTCTGTCGCCTTGTAGACCTTCAGGATCGAGCTCTTTAATGGCAACTTGGGTTGTCTTGTAACCCGACCTCACATTATCATCTATGAGACCTTTATAGACAATACCGAAACCGCCCTCACCAAGAACCTGATCTGGCCTGAAGTGTTTGGTAGCCAGCTTCATCTCTGTATATGTGAATATGTCAAGATCGCCATTTCCAGGGCTTTGACGAAGATCTTTTACATTTTTCGGGATTATTACAATCCTGTTTGAACTCCCAGAACCCTCTTTAATGGACTCTGAGAATGTCACACAAAAAGAGTCAGAACTTACATTAACAGCTGTATTTCTCTACTAGAGTAAATCTGTCATTTGGTAAGGAATATTTCTATTCCATTATGCGTAATAACTACACGAAAGCTCTATAATTGCAACCATTTGGCAAATTGATAAGTCCTTTTTATGAAATTTCCATGTCTGAGTGGAGTTAACCAGAATCGACACAGAAAGCAGTTAATAATTACTAATAATTTAAGGTTAAGATCCAATCCCTATGCCAATTAATAGCATCATTTTGCTATTGAATACGGAAATTAATATGCAAATTAATTTACCATATCATTCATGCCATCCTCAATTTCATACTAAAACCTAGGCCCCATTGACTACAAACATAATTATTGATCAGCCTTCATTAAGTCTCACAATATTTCTACAAACTAAGTTTACACAAATTCCAAAGTAATGCAGAAAAATGGCACCAACAGTCATTTAAAACCAAGAGTTTATTCCATCAAATATCTTAATCAGACTACAAAGATTCATAAACATTGTCAGAATGATTAAGCAGCATTCTCAGTTCCCACTTGAAGCAAACCCATAAAAAGTTGAAACTTTAAACATGAAGAGAGAGAACGCAGAGCATAAAGTAAATAAAACAAACTATTAAGATCAGAAACAGAGCGCATCCATAAAATCAACAAACCTTGTTTGTAACTTGAAGATTTATTCGGTGTGTGCAGTTGCTCATCTTCCTCAACACTCAGACAAGAACCCATTTTTTCCTTAACCCAACTTCACCAGATTCACATTTCCACTTCCATGATTCACACAAAAATCAACGAAAGATTCTCTTTTTTTTTTCAACTTTTTCCCTGGGCGCTAGTTTCAATCTACTTCCTTCACAAGAAGAAAAGAAGAGTATCAAGAAAGTTCCGGTACACTGAAAACCCAAATGGGCCGGCGGCAAATAGAATCTGATCTCGGTCGCCGGAATATAATTCTGAAAATTAAAGCAGTTGCATAAGGATTATCTATAAACAACACAACAGTGAGTTGGAGACACAGACTGGGGTGGGGGATGTTTTTGATTGTACCGTTTTATTTTGTGTTTTTGGAAAACTGATTAGGTGTTATTGTGTTAAGCCAGTCAAATATTATTTGGGTCAATTATATATTAAAAAAAAAGAAAAAAGAAAAGGAAACCCAAATTAATTGGATCTGCACAAAATTCCAAAAACAAATAATTTGATTCGGCCCCATGGTCTACCTAAACCAAATGTTATTTACCATACTAATGTTCTTACTAATTTTGCCTTAATAATTATAATGTGTGAGAAACGAAAGTGGAGAGAGAGATTACTAATATGAGATATAGTTATTTCAGTTTTCGGTAATGTAATATAACAAAAATTAAATGGATCACTATTACCACACGATATATATATTTTTAATATTTAATACTAGATAAATATGCGATATAAGTGTCTCAATCGTAACAATAATAATACAGTAATTATTTAAGAGTATTCGAACATAAAATTTGTTGTGCTTTTATAGTAACAGCATCACTCCATGTTTTGAAATCCGGACCGGACAAGTCGGTTCTACCGATGATCGGTAGACTATCCGGTCCGGGTTACCCTTAAAAACCAGCTCCTAATTGAACCAGTGCGAACCAACGAGAATCGGTCAATTGACCGGTTAAACAGGACTGGTTGAACTGGTTCACCACTGGTTCAATCAAATTTAATTTTTATTTTTTTTTTATAAAAAAAATCTAATGTAATTTTACAAGGTGAAATCTACTTTTATTTTTCCCTTTCTTTGTGAGAAAATAAAAAATCTAACAAATTCTCAAATTCTTTTCAATTCTCTCATTCTCGTACAACCCTTCAGTGGAGGAAATATACCTATTCTTGGGATTGCTTTCAAAAAAGTAGAAGAAAAAAGATACTAGCATCTATAATTTATGAGATTAAAGTTGAAGTGTGGAAATTTATTTATATTATTTGATATATTTTTTTATTTTTTTAATGTTACTAATATTATATATAATTAAATATATCTATGGCATAATTATAACGTCACACCGTCAAACCGCTAACTAATAAAGCCTCCGGTTCAACGTGGGATCTTGAGTTTCAAAAAAAAGCCATAACCATGATTATATTTTTCTAAGTTTTCCAATAAATGCTCAAGCCCAAATTTCCAAAGAATACGATGGCATCTTTGAAATTTTGGAGAACAAGTTGTTGAGAGCTCTTGTTCTATATATTTGTCTGCATTCGTAAATCGACATTTTTCTTCTCTTTATGGTTTTTTTTTTTTTTGATAGAGTAAATCAACAGTTGACTAGATCTTATACGCGCTTCACACCAGTACCACACGCTTCAAACTGCTTTCCAAGACTTTATTTTTCTGCACAACAATCACTAAAAAGATCTAAAAGGAAGACATGACAAGATCAATATTGAAATAAATTGAGTTAATTTCATCCAGAAAACCTATATTGTTATGGCCGAACTTCTCGGACTAAAGGTCTGGTTCGGGCTCAGGAGAGACAACATCCGAGACTCCATGTCGAATTGTGACTCTGAAATTGTCGTGAAGTTCGTGAAAAAGGATGATGTGCATGCAAGATCACCCCTCTTGATTGCCGAAGACTTTTGAGATCGAATATCTTGGGATATAAAGTTCGAACACATCGAGCGCAAAAGAAATGTTGTGGAGATAAACTTGCCCGGCCACATGTGACACAACATCGATGATAGGATTTGCTTTTGGAAAAAACCTCTCCAGCGGAGTTGCTTCAGTTGAATTTTATTAGTTGTTAGTTTTATTTTTGCACCAAAACAAAATATATAAAAATAAAAAACCTTATACTATTATCATTTAATACATATTTTATAAGACACCAGATATAGTGATCAAAAGATTCTCCACAATTTAATTTTCCACAAGAAACTTTTAAGTCAAGGTTTTGACGTTTTGTTCAGTAGCTATTCTCATTTATTGCATGGGGAAGGGATCGACTTTCTCCGGTCAGAACGACATAATAATCATATATTAATTAATAATCGTTTTCCATTAATACTTAATAATTAAGACTATTAATCATCACTTGGTCATTAATCTTGCTCGTAGACATTAATTATTTAATTACTCGTCGTATGACTTAATTACTTTTCTTCTCTATATTCACTTTATCTGATAAAATTAAAGTGCGAAAGATTGCTAAAAACGATAAAATTTTGAAGTAATATTTAAAGGTTATTATCTTTTTAAATAATTTTAAAACCAATCTTAAAATTTTCATTATATTAGTTAAATATCCAGAAAAAATGTTCCAGAAACTGTTCAGAAAATTTTCACTGACAAAAATCCTTTAATAAATATTTGTGCTTTCATTACATTATAACTTAGGACAAAGTCTTTAATGAACTTTAATTTATAGACATAGTTTTTCACTCATATAGCCATATATATAATTAACTTAAAATTCCAATTATTTACCATGCAACTTTCGATTGTCTCAATTAATTGCAGGCACATGCATGAATTGAACTTCGCTATTGTTAAAAACATAGCATTATTAGGAAATCAAATTACTAGATATATATATATATATATATATATATATATATATATATATATATATATATTATTAGTTCTTCAATTAAAGAATCGGATTTTATTGAGACACATGACTAAAGATCATATTATTAGTATTCAAATCACATATTTAATTTTAGTGAATAAAAGGTGTAGAAATCATATTATTAGGAATTAGTTTAAAATTAATACACATTTACACAAATAATCTTTTATATTTAACACAGACGACTAATTAACAAATTATTCTAAAAAATACGAGTAAAGTACAAATTAATATGAAAATGATCTACTCTATTTGGTGCAAAATCGTAATTTATATATAAATAAATATTTATATTTAATTAATTATGATATATTTCAATTTTAAATCAAATGTAAATAATATACAACATAGAGTTCTATCACTGAATAAATTCATTAGAGGTCATATTGTTAGTAGTTTACTCACTTAATTTCAGTGAATCAATTCCTAGATATCAAATTGTTAGAGATTAAATTTGTTGATCTCATTTTTGTGAATAACATAATTAGAAGTAAAAAACAATGGCAATTTAATTAAGTGACCAAATTAGAGCAAATAATATCTATTTAGTTGTGATTCACATCATGTCATTAATTTGAAATCATACGTTTAAATATATTTTAATATTGAATTTATCAAAATACAAATATTTTATGCCTAAATATTGTTCAAGTAATTGTGTTTTTTCACAAAAAAATAAAAAATAAAAAATTGTGTATATAAAGACCTAGTTTCCAAGATCAATAAATATGGGTTGCTTTGGTGTTTTTAAATTTCCTTTTCATCTTGACATTCGAAGAGTTGGATATAATAATTATAACTAGATTTAAGTGCACAAAAAAAATGAATGGCACAGATTACCATATAATTAGTAAAAGGGTAATTTGGAGAATTTATTGCTATGAAATTATATTCTGGGTATTCTGGATGATAATTTCTGTACCTAAATCATTTCCCTTAACTCTATATATTTAGAAATTATTAATTATTACTCCTTTAATAATTGTAAAACTTGCACCGAAAAATAAAAATAAATGTAAAACTTCTAGTCCTCCAAGCATTTTTGGCACTAATCTCGGGCCTTTACTCCTGCATTACAAAAAGTGAGGAAGCCCATTTTCAATATTGGGCAAGTAATGAAGATACTATTGGAGGCCCAAGTTGCCATAGCCCATGAATCATACATAATAGAAAATTATTAAAAATAACTTTTCCTCATCAGGGTTTTACCAATTTTGAAGATTTTCAGAGAGTTGGGGAAAATCAAAGAGCAAAAGAGAATGGCAGACGAAGCAAACAGAAGTGTAATCACTACAAACCCCTTCTGTATTGAACCCTATATTTTTATTTTTATTTTTATCTTTGTATGTCATTTTTTGTCTATATTGTGTGTAGGCATTTTTTGAAATCCAAGGTCGCATGATCGAGACCACCGGGAAATTGAAGCAGGTGAAGTGTTTTTGTACTTAAACACTGACAATGAGTCTGTCTCTTTGTCAAATCAAGAAGAGGAGGCTGTAAATTGGGTTTTCGTTTTACAGGTTCAGACTCAGCTGCGAAATAAAGAAGGGGAAAAGAAGCGGGCTTACTTAACCTTGGAGGAGCTCAAGCAGCTAGCTGATGATACAAATACATACAAATCTATTGGCAGAACGTTAGTATGATGTGTTGAGATGATGCGGGATCTTTTTCTTGGGGGGCTAATTATTTAAATTGATTTTTGGGCAGGTTTATTTTGGAACCCAAATCGGCTTTAATGGAAGAACAAGAACAAAAGCTAAAGGATAGCGAAACTGCTATTTCCTCTTTGCAGGTGTGATGAACTCTAAATTTTGTAATTGCAAAATGTAGTTGGTCAGAGTTACATTCTCGTTTACGTACAAATATTTAGCTTGAAGATCTCGATATTGGTTGTGTGATGTGAAAATGTTGAGTTTCTTAGAGTGACAAGTTTGGGGATTCCCACTCTTAGTCACTTGAAAAAGTCTTCACTCGACTCACTCTGATTGCATTGTGATATATTAGGTGTAACACACAAATTGTAGCATTGGATTATCCTAGCTCACATATGGGAAAATTGGGACCTGCATCCTTTTCTAGGGAGAAAACTTCTAATTGGTTGCTTCTTGAAATGTTCTAAATGTGTTGTGTCTTTAGACTTGACTGATTAATTGACCGATCTAACAGAATATTTGGTATGCCATTGTTTTGATGTGTTAAATTGGCCTTCATTCATCTTGGAGTGGCTAGATGCAAGCTCCACAAATGTGTGAATTGCGCGTATAAGCATGAAGGATAAACACCATAAACCCTTACTTAATAGATCCAAGATTGAACAATTGTTGGGAGTTGGGACACCACTAAGATAATTTCGATGTATATTAGAGTAATTGAGTCATATATTTTTTTTTTCTTTCAGTTGCATTCTTTCTGATTTTCGAGTTGAATTTCAACAATATGCATATAGTGAAGAGAATACAAAATAATAGTTGCTGAACTACAACCTGCCATATTGGGGAGTGTGTGTGTATTACTTTTACCCTTTTTTACCCACTTTCACATACGTTACTGAGTTAGACGATCTAAAACTGCTTTAGATCAGTTGTTAATTCAGGGATTAAGGAACTATGGTGCCCCATTGAATGTAGACAAGGTGAAACTATTGTGTGTCAAATTATAGTAGTCAATCTACTGTGAGTTAAACTGTTGTTAAGTTCTTGAGATTCTCTTATCTTACTTCCATAATACATATCCTTAAGTGGGTGACAATATATTTAATGTGTGCAAAAGTCTCTTACTCCATCGGGTCATAGGTCAGTTGATGTCGTCTGTTCCTACATACAATTCACCCTGTCATATAGCTAGAGTAAAATTTCTTCATTTGTTTTTTACTTGAATTTTTAGTCATCTTACTCATTCTTCTTGTCGATCCCGCAAATACATTTCCTGAGGTAGAAGTATTCACGTTTCCTGATTTTTGTTGCTTCCATTGGACAGACCTCAAAAGAGTACTTGGAAAA
Organism: Verbena officinalis; assembly: GCA_958496215.1. Lineage (NCBI taxonomy): Eukaryota > Viridiplantae > Streptophyta > Magnoliopsida > Lamiales > Verbenaceae > Verbena > Verbena officinalis. Next base: position 27,896,223 of record OY292390.1, on the reverse strand, counting down.
GCAGATGGCTGAAGTTGAGAACAATCTGAGAGAACTTCTGCAACAAGATCCTGGTCTTGCTCGTCAGATAATGGCCATGTCAGTATAAGTCTGGTTTCGCATCAAATTTAATCCTTGTTCGCTTGTTTGTTTCTGATTTTTCTGTCACTGTCAGCATTCTTAAACACAAATGCAATTTGTTTTCACAGTATATTTCCGTATTTAAAGTTATCACTCAGCTGCGCATGTTTATTTGTCATGTATGTTATCTTCTGATTCAACCTTGGAATCTTCTTGATCATGAATCACATTTGCATTAGGGATTCAATTTGCTCATCCATTTTTGCTTCTTGTGAAGTTGATGGAAAACCTATAATCATTGTAAGAATCATCATTGGTTATCTCATCATCTTACTTTGAAATGTTAGACTTGGAAGAAATAACTCATGGAATTTATTTGAGATAGCTTTTTTTTTCTTATCATCCACTAATTATTGATTGAGTTAAATTATATATGTGTTTGTATTAATAAAGAATTTGTAACTTTATTTTTATAATAAATCAAAACTGAGACTTTAAAATTGAAAAATTATTATTTTTTCTTATTTTATTGATTAAAATACTTACCATAAATGTGATATTTACCGCTGCATGTTTAATCATAAACCATATGGAATACTCGTGTCCTATCTGTCTCTCAACTGATAAGCGGACCTCAACTAAATTGACGGACATAAAGATTATTAATTGAATGTCAGAATGTATAATTACGATACGCGGATACTTTTAAATATGTCATCATGTCGTGTACTGTGTTGTGTCGGACACATATCTAATAGTAAATTTAAAAAAAAATAAAAATTGTATTATCGTATCCGTATTGTGTTATGTCTGTATTACCATATCTATATATATTTGTCCCTCAATCTGCCATGTAACTACCTGTTGTTGCTTGAAATATCTTGCTTTTACCTATAATGGACAAATGATTCTTGTTTGGATAATCACTAGGTTCTTTCTAAATGTCAATTTTGGATCTCATTGTAGAACCCTACTTGTGAAGTTGGGGTTTTTGGGCATTTTGGGAGATGAATATCAGACTTGTCTCTAAAGATTTGCACGTGTAGGTCGTGTGTATAAGAAAAAACGAATATCAGGAGCACACTTTGAAAAAATTTGACTATACTGCTCTGATGTGTCATATTTTGGTACATATCACGTGTCATAATGATGTTTCTCCTTCTCCTCGGAGACTATCAGAGTATGCCTGTTGATAAAACTACCAAGTGTTTTCTTCGCTGGATTATCTCGAGGATGCCTCCTCGTACCCTCTCGCACGGACATCGCGCCAAGAGCAATCACATGTGAGCTCGGGTTCTTTAACTCGTAGCTCCCAAGAAGATACTCCTCGTGCCTCCCTCATCAACCTGATTCACGCTTGAGCTCGGGTCCTCCATCTCGGTTCCCCTTCTCGGCCATAATAGGAGAGACCTGGGCTTCCAGGATTCTCAGATCCCACCCACACTCCTATTATGATAAGGTTCCTTGTTACGGGGAGACCCTAAGCAACGCAAAAAATCTTCATTTACCATAAGTCGGACTCTTGCCTTATCACAACGATGAGACTCGCGCGATCTGTCATCACTCCCGTCTATAAATACTCAAGAACTGCCTTGAGTCTTGTACACACTTTTATACCTACTGAAACCCTGCCAATTTCTCTCCTCGAGAGGTACTTTGAACCCTACAAAATATTCTCTGACTTAACTCAGTGGAGAGGCAACGCTGACCTAAACCTCAACTTGCCCTTTGAAATAGAATTTCTGATTGTTTTTAACAAGTAAAAGAATCCACAAATTCAACCGATATAAGCCAACTTGAAAGGATCTCCACAATTGAAATATGATATCAGTTTTTGACATCATCATGCCCATTTACGATTGAATACCAAAATTGGGGTAAATTATATTATTCTACCTCAATATTATATGCCATGCATTAAATTATTGTGTATTGTCAATTAAATAACTATCTTGTAATTATTAAATATTATGCTAATAAATGGGATATTAAATTCAAGATTACACGAAAACAAACTTGAAATATCAGCAGCATCTCAATTCGACGTGCCCTAGAAATAGTATTTCCTTTTCCAAGTGTAGCTCTAATATGCGAAACCAAAATTTTCTTGCCAACAAACGTGACAGCTGATCTATCATCTCCATACCAACTATTTGATATGAACTGCTAACTAAAATAGCAGCTATTAAATCATGAAGCATTTATACACCAACAAAATTGACATCGCATAAATCTTATCGTTTGTTGTCTCATTCTTTCAGGTGATTATAATTCAACGAAGAACTAGTTACTGTAGTCGACAATAGAAGCCCTAATTTAGACTTAAAAAAAAATAAGTGTGTGTGTTTGTGTAAACCTGTTGACGAGGGAGAACTAAGTGGTTGTAAATGGTGAAGAGTTCGCCTAAAATCTTTTGATTTTGAGGGGGTGTTTGCAAATTTTAAAAAATACAAAAACTATTAATTTATTACGAGAAATTAAAAGATTAATAATTGATGCATCATATATAGTTTAGATTACCTTTATCTCATTAATTCTTAAATGATGAGACAATTTTTAACCTGCAAATTAAATTTTATTCTTCAGAAATCAGTACGATTCACATACGTGTTGGAGGTGATGTAGCCGACACTTATCAAGATCTTTTAATTTGTGGGCTCACTTCACCAATACTGGCGAACCCTAAGTATTACTTACATTATTTTGACTTTATGGTCATACTAAACAGGAAATTGAGATTGCATAATTCGATTGTTTGAAGATTGTGTTTGGCTTGTTTAATTTGCGGGTATTTCTTGGTCTAGTGGCGAGGAGGATTCCATGATCACAAGATCAGTTATAGTTTTAGTATTGGCGTTTCTCATGTATAATAGTTTATTGAATGGTTTGTTGGTATATATTTCGTCGTTCGTAAAAGATAAATTATTTGACCTGTATGAGTATTAGTATTGTTGCTTCATTTGATTGATTATGTAATTGATTGAGTTGTAAATATTGATTATTTTTTCCTAATGAAATTCGATTTCAAGCAATTAGTCTTTATCACCAACTTTTAACGAGTTAAAGATGGAGTTATCAAGCTAGTTGACAAAGTAATATGAACTCTTCAAATTCTAGATAATGATGTCAACATAAAATTAGTTACAATGTGGTATTTTCATCAAACTCATTAGGGCAAATTATATTTGTAATATTTATATTTAGATTCACTTATATACATTTATTACATATAGGTCCTTAAATTAGTCAATATTTGCTTCTAAATTGGTGGTTGGACCTAAATCTATATAATATAAGTTCAACTAAATGATCTTGGTATCGTTTATATCTAGGGATCCACGTTTTACGTTAAATTTTACCAAATGTAAACCGGCCCAGAAACCTAAATATAATAAACGCATCTAAATGAATCTAAATATAAATATAGCAAATATTTATATATGCAATTCTCCCAAAGCATTAATCCAGTTTATTCTCACTCATAAACTTACCGAAAAGGCGAAAATTAGGCTGCTTAACATTAGGTGGTCCGGCATGAATTCGTTATCCAAAAATAAATAATAGGTCAAGAATTGACCAAACAAGTATGAATATTTGGATTATTATATCTAATCATGAATTAAATATTTAAATTCAATCACATTCCATACCAAACACGATCTAAGTCAACTTCAGAGTTTTATTTCTCTACCAGGTAAATCTGCATAATAATATTGTTATATGTCTCAAGCTCAAATTGTAACAATTTTCTAGCCATATAATCTATATATATATATATATAATAATAGTGTCAATTTTTACAATTTGATTTATATATTTCAGTAACAATATTCAAGCTATGGTTTTACTTTTTATACGTCTCGATCATTGAAACAATAAAATATATATCTAAAATACCCAAAAACCAAAAAAATAATAATAGAAAAATAGAACATAAAAATAATAATAGTGAAGTATAGTTACCGCTTCTCTATTCCTTGAATAAATCTTGAATTTAACCTATGAAATATGGACACGACCGGATATGGCGATACGGATATTTTTCGATATTTTACATTAGATAAGTATTTAATACGGATGTCGGCTACGACACGATACAATACGGTATAATAGAATTTTTAGAAATATCCGTATATCATAGAATTTAACTCTAGCTCACAATATATTCTTAATTAATAATAATAACCACCAACTCAATTGTGGACAAAACCTGGGAATCCTTAAGCCTTAATTGGTATTTGAAATTTTTGAGCCACCAAGTTAGAACTAGTAGTGAAAATGGCATAGCATAATTGACCCCAAAAATTAAAGTAAACTCAGCTGTCTTTTTGTCATTTTTTCCTTTTTGTCCACCTATATAATTTATAAAATGCCACTTTTGTCAATTGAGAGAGCGAAATACGAGAAAAATAAAAATAATAAAATCGACAACGACAACCATAGATATCACGCAACTCGACATAGAAGTCTTGATTTATTTTTGTTTTTTAGTTTTAATATATAAGTCTTGATTTTTAGCTAACAAGTAATTCGATGGTTAAATGATATAGACGAATTATATCTACTAATTCTAAGAGTTAATTACAATTTAATTTCTTTATTTATAAGCTACTCCTGATTCAAAAACAAAATAAAATAATTAAAAAAAAATGTCAGGTTAATTTTTAAATAGGCATCCTCTTATAAATCAAATTAATATGATATTCAATCCAACACATATTATACACAACTTACGTTTTCCATTATTTGGGAAAAACCATTCATTTATTCTGATAACTTGCATTAATCCCCACATGCTATCGTTTTCCTCCACAATAAGAACCGATCCGCATAGTCCCTTTCATAAATATTTATATAAACCTCTTTTCATATACAAAATCTCCAATTTGGCAATTTGGAAATATCCAAATCTCTCATAATTGATTAATGTGTTTCACTCAAAGCACTCATGCACTCAAAAGCAGGCTAAGAAAATGCTAAAATTGTGTCACCAAAAAGAGTTTTATAATCCAAGCCACATCCCACAAAGTCGCCTAGTGATATATTAACTTAATTATACCTTGCGTGTTCAAGATTTTGGGAACGCAACTATCATTAATAGGAAGAATTTTGTACCTAATTAGTAATCGGATCAGACTCAACTCATATAAGTATTTTACTTGTTATATGATTCATATATATATTTTTAATAAGAGTGGTCAATCAAATTACAACTGTAATACACTAATTAACCATTGGGGTTTGACCCAATGATGACCACCAGATATTACTTCAGATGTGGAGGTATGTGGTTAAATGCTTGCAATGACAAGTATCGAATTTTAAAAAAAGAAAAAAAATTGTAATACACTAATTGTCATATAATTATTTGGTTCAACCAAATCGGATTCGAATTAGAATTTTCCTCCCGCACGTTGTCAAAAACAAAAAATAAAGGGCAAATTACATCTTAATATCTCATAGTTTAGTAAAATTACTTTTTAGTTGATTTTTCTATATATTACAAAATAGTCCATCATGTATATTGTGGATTTCATAAAGATAACAACGCGTCAGCAAAAGTTATTAAAAATGCCCCTAACTTTCTATTGGTTATAGTTACATTAAAACTTTTCTACAAATTAGTCCTTGAACTATAGAGAGATGTAATAAAATGATTCATCAGGTATAATATATTAACAAATAAGTCTTCCAGAGCATAATTATTGTCCTAAAAATGTGTTCTTATTCCAGTTATTTTTCTTTATAAGAAAAAATAAAAATTAATTACTAACTCTAACGGAACACTAACAAAGACTAACCGAAGAGATAATTTTGTAATATATCAAGATTCTCCCACTAAAATATAATTTCACTACACATATACACATATACAATAGAATTAGATGTAATTTGTAAAAAACAAATCCACATTACACATATACATATACCATTACTTTCATGACTTTAAACTTCAATGTTTCCACTCCTAACATTTTATATTACTCCACTTTGAACCCGTACTTAATCATCATTGCTCTAATTCTATATATACATCTCCATCTTTTAAAACATAGCATACCAAATTAAAAGCAAAACACAAAATAACACACACAACACTAGAGACGAATAGAAACATGGAGTTCTTCTATGCTTCTCTCCTTTGCCTCTTCATTTCCTTCGTTTTCCTCTCTCTCCATCTCCTCTTCTATAAGACAAAGACGGGCCACGTCCCACTACCACCGGGCCGTATAGGTTGGCCCGTTATCGGCGAGAGCCTCGATTTCTTCTCTACGGGCTGGAAAGGCCATCCTGATCAAAAGTTCATTTCCGGACGCATGACACGTTATTCTTCAAGTACTCAAACCTCAACCCTCGAAGAAGTCATCAAAATGAGTAAAATGCTGCCTGATTTCTTGAAACCCCAGGCGTTGCGCCGATACGTAGGTATAATGGACCATATTGCTCGGAGACACTTTGCGGACGGATGGGATAATAAGAAGGAAGTTTTGGTTTTCCCTCTTGCCAAGAAGTACACTTTCTGGATAGCTTGTAAGCTTTTTTTGAGCATCGAGGATCCTCAGCAGGTTGATAAGTTTGCCGAGGCGTTTAATCTTTTGGCTTCTGGTGTGATTTCGATTCCCATAGATTTGCCCGGTACGCCGTTTAATAAGGGGATTAAGGCCTCGAATCGTGTGAGGAAAGAGATCGTTTCGATTATTAAACATCGGAAAGTCGATTTGGCCGAAGGGAAAGCGTCGCCGACACAAGATATTTTGTCACACATGCTGATGCTGTTGACAAGTGATCATGAAGATGGGAGATTCATGCATGAGTTGGATATTGCAAATAAGATTTTGGGATTGCTTATTGGTGATCATGATACTGCTAGCTCTACTTGCACATTTATTGTCAAGTATCTGGCTGAGCTGCCTGAAATCTACGAGGGAGTCTATAAAGGTAACTAAAATTACAAACGTTTTTCATGAGTAGAATATTAATTTCCTAATTAATTTTCTTACATAATTTATGGAGAAGTATCAGATAATTAGATCTGACGACGATGATCATCACCACAGAACAAATGGAGATTGCGAAATCAAAAAGTGGAGATGAGTTGCTGAACTGGGAAGACATGCAAAAGATGAAATATTCATGGAACGTTGCGCGTGAAGTATTGAGACTTGCACCTCCTCTCCAAGGAGCTTTCAGAGAAGCCATTGCTGATTTTTCATTTAATGGTTTCTCCATTCCAAAGGGATATTGGAAGGTATATTAATATACCCGGCCCTCAAGTTTGCTTAAAATTTCGAAAAACCATCGAGATCTTGAAACTTTACAGTACAATACCCTCTCAAGAATCGCAATAAGTGTAGGGTTGCGAGATTTTGATGGTGAATTAAATTATAAAGCCACAAACCTCAAGGGTTTTGTGTTAATTGACCTGTACAAAATGTTTAATTACTGAACAGTAGAGTACTTAAGTTCAATTATGTATCTGATCAAAATATCAACATATATACATTAATCTTGCAGCTATACTGGAGTGCAAATTCCACACACAAGAATGGAGAGTTTTTCCCGGAGCCCCAAAAGTTCGACCCGTCTAGATTCGAAGGATCTGGACCCGCTCCATACACATTCGTACCGTTTGGTGGCGGGCCGAGGATGTGCCCCGGAAAAGATTATGCCCGTTTGGAAATATTGGTTTTCATGCGCCATTTGGTGAAGAGGTTCAACTGGGAAAAGGTTATTCCTGATGAGAAAATTATCGTTGATCCATTGCCTATTCCTGCTACGGGTCTTCCTGTTCGACTACGCCCTCACAATAATACTTAATTATATATACTTTTATTCAAAATTGTATGCCTTTCTGGTTAAGTATAAATATTTATATGTATCTCCATAATTTAATAAAGCTTAATTAATATAATTATCAATACTTTAGGGCTCAGCCTGTTGGCCATAGTTGTACAATAAAGCGCTGGGATTCGGTTTCTCAATTCAATGCAAAAATAAGAAGTTAATTAATACGTTGTGGGAAAAGTTCTTAAAATAATTAATGTTCTAATATTTTATTTTCATGGCAAAATAAAATCCGATGAGCCTATATCATACCTCTAATTGCTATATAAAAATTATTAAAATGATACCGAGATGTCAACACAAATGGCATTCGTTTTCATTTCCCACTGAATTTGATACAAAACTTAAGTCATATATATTAACAAATCGATAGATAGTATCATTTGTCAAAATTGAACCTCTCAACTTATTGACCAAGAATTTAGTTGCTGAAAGACTTCCCAGGTATGAAACACAGACACGACACGATATGAGTACGGTGATACGATTTTTTTTTTAATATTTTACATTAGAGAAGAGTCTTATATGGGTGTCGGATACGACACGACATGGACATGGCGATACGGATTTTTTTTTTTATATTTTACACTGGAAAAGTGTCTGATATATGTCGGACACAACACAACATGACAGTATGTAATTTTTAAAAGTGTTCGTGCATCATAATTAACTTCCGATCAACCACAGTTAAATTGGGAAATTAATTAAAGGATCTTGTTTTCATCCATGCATACATACTTGTGAATATATATACACGTTAATATAACTGCAATTTTTTTTTGTCATATATATATATATATATATATATATATATATATATATTTATAATCATGTGTGTATTTATAATATTTTTTGACATGATAAATGAGTTGATTGAGGCTAGAAATTTGTAGAATAATTTGAATTTGGGCTAATTCAATTCCAAAAAATATAGCTAGCTCATGAGAGATGATATAATTTTCCACATGGTTATAAAGATAAGGGAAAATTGTATTATCCATCCAATAACTTTAAGCTACTTGTGTTTTAAGGACACTATTTTCAAAATTTAGAGATTGCATCCATTAATTTATAGAGTTGGCTGCTACGTAGATTAAAAATGCCAAATCAGCTACTACACAGTAAGCAAATGTGTGGCGCTGATTTGCCGTTTTTTATCTATGTCACAGCCAGGTCTTCAAGCTTGGCCGGAAAACTTACCACATGCAGATCACGTGATAATTTTAAGTCGGAAAATTAAAATTCTGGCAAAAAGTGGATGGAAATCAACCAGAATTTTGAAATCACCGGATGCAATTTCTAAATTTTGAAAATGATATATCCCTAAAACTCAAGTCGTTGAAGATTGCTGAATGGATAATATTTTCCCTAATGATAAATCACGTTACTGTATTTAATACATGTGAAGTTTCACTAACGCATTTAATTTAGTACGTGTGGCTATTGATTTTTTAGGTACGTCCGATGATATGAACAGCTTACTTCCTACATAAAGTCAAGATCAATAGTAACAAGCTTGCTTTTTTTTTCTTTTCTTCTCGATTCTTATCATTGTAAGAAGTCGAATCCAGACCTCCTCATTGAAAGTAATATCTAGTAGTCATTGGGTCAAAGCCCAATAATTATCGACAGTAACAAGTTGAGTTAATTAATTTTTCTATTACACATCGAATTAAAGTTTGAGTTTTCCGAACCTTAAATGTAAATTCCAGATATAGGTGATTGAGTGTGTTCACAAGTTTGATTATAACACGAGGTGTTATAATCAAACTTGTGAACACACTCAGTCACCCATATATGAAATTTAAGTCCCAAAATTATATTGTCCTCATTAAGTAATTAGATTTAGGGCCAATTAATTAAAGTAATTGAATACACACCAATTACTGTTCTTTACGTTTTATGCAACCCCTAGAAAAAAATTTAATTTTTGAACTTATGTTGAACTTAACTTTTATTTAATTCGAGCAAAAAAATGGACTAACTCGCAAAATGGATAGACCAAGGATAAAAACTAGGGTCAATTACTTAGAATCCCTGATGTTTGCTAAAAAAATTTGGAACAACATCCAAACTTGAAAATCTTACATATACCTCTTTGAGAGGGGGTATTTGTAAGTTTTTTCAAGGGATATTTGTAAGGTTTAACTCACATTTTTTTTTTTATTTTCAGGGGGTATTTGTAAAGATTTCAGATTTGAATGGTATTTCGGATTTTTAATCAAACTTTAGGGTTTTGAGTAATTATTATATATATTATAATTATAATATTAGATATATATGTATGTAATTCCAAATTACACTCGTATATAGTGATCCTTACGTTTCCTAGTCTTTAACTTGAATACCCCTATTTCTTTCACATTGTTTAAATTTGCTTATACAAAATGAGTTTAAGAATTGTGTGCATGCACTACTCTCTCCTTTCCTTTCTTGCCCTCTTAATTGCCCGTTCCCTCCACTTCTTTTTCCACAACTCCAAGGGGGCCTCCGACCCCCTCCCGCCAGGAAAAAACGGCTTGCCGGTCATCGGAGAGAGCTTCGAGTTTCTCTCCGCCGGATGGATAATGGTCACCCTGAAAAGTTCATATCCGACCGCATGGTCAGATATTCCTCCCATATACTCAGAACCCATATTCGATGTGAGCGAACCGTAGGTTTTCTGCGTGGCTCAAGGAAACAAGTTCTCGTTCCATTGAGAACAAGCTTGTCCAATCGTGGTGGCAAAATTCCCTAAACATAATATTCCCATCTTCAACTCAAACTTCTTAAAAAGAAGAAAAAGCCATCAAAATGAGAAAACTGCTTCCAAATTTCCTCAAACTCAACGCCCTCATAAGATACATCGGCATAATGGATATCATAGCACGAAAACACTTTGCAGAAGCGTGGGAAAACAAGAAGGAAATCGTCCTTTTTCCACTTGCAAGGAGCTATACTTTTCAAGTAGCCTGCAGACGTTTTCTAAGTATTGAAGATCCCGAACATGTGGAACGATTTGCTAATCCTTTCAATGATTTGGAGTCCGGTTTGTTCTCGATTCCCATAGCTAGACTTGACCAGGAACCCCGTTTAGAAAGGCAATAAAGGCCTCAAATTTGATAAGGAAAGACCGAAAGAGCTTGTTACCATCATCAAACAGCGAAAAAGACGACTTGGCTGAGGGGAATGCTTCACCTACACAAGATATATTATCACACATGCATGATGGCTGCTTACGAGTGATGAGAGTTATTGGGATATGGAATGTATATATATTTGTAATTTTCATTGTGGTTGTTAGTTAGTTAATGTTTTTTTTGTTATATCAGTCAGGTTATTAGTTAGGGGCTTTTCTGTCTTTTCTGGCTTTTTACGTTTTTAGGCTTCAGGGTTGAGCAGTTAGCGTTTTCTTTCTTTTGTATATATATCAGCTGTTATTGCTCCCATTCATATTTTTTTGCCATTAATAAAATTACTCTACAAGATTTCATGGGTTTTCTCTCTGCGCGTTAGGCTTCTTTACAAGAGTGGTAAATTCATGCATGAGATGGGTATTGCTGACAAGATTTTAGGCTTGCTTGTTGGAGGACGACATGACACTGTTGCCCGTGCACGTTTATCGTCAAGTATCTTGCTAAGCTGCCTAAAATTTGCAATCAAATCTACAATGGTAAGATATCATTTTTTGTTCAAGTAACTTAAAAACGAAATGCAGCATCATTTTTTATTTTTGGAATAATTACAAAAAACCCCTGAGGTCTGTTCTGTTTATGAAAATCAACCTGAAATCTTGAAAATTACAAAAAATATCCTGAGTCAACAATTTTCCATTAGTTTTAGGTTGTTTTTCGTTATTATTTGATTTTTCATTAGTTTTAGGGTATTTTTTTGTTATTATTGCGAAACCTCAGGTGTTTTTGGTAATGAACAGAAACCTCAGGGGGTTATTTGTAATCGACCCTTTTTTTTTAAAAGAGCAAATGGAAATTGCTAATGCAAAAGATGGAGACGAAGTATTGAAGTGGGAAGACATTCAGAACAAGAAATATTCGCGGAATATAGTTTCTGATATCTTGAGACTTTCACCACCCCTACAAGGGGATTTCAGAGAATCCCTAGTCGATTTCAAGTACGTACAATGGCTTCTCCGATCCCAAAGGGATGGAAGGTACTGTAACAACATATATAACTACTCAAAAACTTTTTTATTTGTAATATATATACACTGATCCAGTGGTGTAGATATATCGTTAATGCTAATTCAACACTTAGAAATCCAGAGTGTTTCCCTGATCCTGAAACGTTCGATCCATCGAGATTTGAGGGGGCAGTGCCAGCTCCTTACACATTTGGAGGAGGCCCCCCTGGAAAAGAATATGCAAGACTCGAATTCTAGTTTTCATGCACCATCTTGTCGAGAGGTTTAGGTGGGAAAAAGCTATTCCTCATGAGAAAATTACATTCAATCAATAGCCAATCCCTGCAAAGGGCCTGAATGTTTGAGTTTATCAACACAAAGTCTGAGCTACGTTATTATTTCAACCAAAGTTGTCTTTACTCAAAGTCTCAGCTTTTGAGATAGTAACTTTAGATCATGTAACACAACAATTTCATAAATACACATCGAATCTCCTCTATTACCACTAATTCATCATCATAAATCCACAATTCAAGAAAAATGAAAAATACAAAACAAGCAGTTATGATAAATTCTCTTTCTTTTCTATCTGAAGAAAGAAATTAAGCCTGATACATACACAAAGCTGACACAATCATCAGTTTCACCTTTCCGAATTCTTTACTCTATAATTCAATCTGTAGTCATTGGCTGACTCATGCAGCACCTGAATCGGGCTTTTCTGACAGTCGTCATGATCTCAGTCTCCGCAGCTTCAAGCATTTTGACAACCTCACTGAACGAAGGCCTAACGTCAGGATTACCGTCCCAGCAACGAGTCATGATCTGACCAAGTGTAGGAAGACAGTCATTGGGAATAGTTGGGCGTACACCTTTGTTGACAACAGCAAAAGCAGCCTGAACAGCAGTCATGTTCTGGAACGGAAGCATCCCCGTTATCAGTTCCCACAGTACAATCCCAAAGCTATATACGTCAACTTTCTGAGTGTAAGGCCTGTGCTGGATCATTTCCCTGCAATTTTTCCAGAGAATGATGCCCTAAGATCTCGAATACAGACTAAAAATACAAGTTCATTTTGAAAATAATAATAATAATAAGAAGAAGAATAGAAGAAGAACAAGAACAAGAACAAGAAGAACAAGAAGAAGAAGAAGAGGAAGAAGAAGAAGAAGAAGAAATTGTCCCTAAGACAATTTCTCATAGACAACTATCATGATCACTTCACACCACACGTTCATCTATGTACCAAGCTTCAACAACAGTGCTGACACTATCACTACTGCAGAGCCTCCTGATATCACAAGCAAACCATGTACCAATAATATAAACCTTGAGTTAACCCCAGTGACAATTTACAATGTTAACCAATAAATATAACTATCAATACAACTGGCCTGTCCATTAATGGGCAATCATAATGCTTTGTACATTTCTACCAAAAAGGTCAAATGATTATTTATACAACCAAAACCAAATGGAATCGACAAGTTACAGTATATGCCTAAACTCTCTCTTTAGCTGATGTTTAACACAGTAGCCAGTACTACTACGCAGAAAAACATGTAAAGATCATAAAATCCAGAAAAGAACAGATAGTCGAAAATAATGTGTATTAAACATTACCATCACCAAACGTCCTCAAATCAGGCATCTTGAAACACAGTATTGCTACAACGAAGATTAAGCATTTGGAATACACAACTAATTTGTTTTTCTTAAATAAGTTGGGCTAAAGTATTAGCCTACTAGATTTCCCAACCAGACCTAAAGCTAACTCAACAGATTAGTGATCTGCTAAGTATCATGATCAGTACTCATTTAGTTGGCTTATGCACTAACTTACAAACTTCTATGGTCAAAATGCTTTCAACATGTTGATTTCCTAACACCATAATGAGAATAGTTAGAAAGAATAATACGACAAATAATAGCTAGTAACAATGAAATGACTTCTGATGAAGCTAGAGTCTAAATGTCTTTATCATATCTTTCTTACTTTGTCCAAAAGTTGGTAATTAGTGTTGGACATTAAAGAATATCGGGAAAATAATAATTAAAGTGTTCAAACCAAAGGAGAAGCCCCCAAAGAAATTACCAGTTGGACTATGAAAAATGAATTAAGTCAAAAAGAAATCTAGTTTTCCCAGTAAAACTAAAAAATTATGTTAACACATCCAAAAGAAATCATCTGCCAATGTTTTAGTGTATCCACAGGCTCAGGCCCACAGATTTAAATTTTGCACCATATTATGTTACTCCCACCCCTCGAATGAAAATTGCCGCCCATCACACAATTTCCATATTTTTCACATGATAGTTTTAACCAAAGATTTAACAGAAGTTTGGAGTATTGATGACTGACTGCCAGAAAATATGTCATTTTGGATATAATCATTTCCCAAATTTGACACATAAGTTCCTGTTATCCTCTAAATTCTCCCACCGCAAAATTACAAGGGGAGTCATTTACTGATAATTTTTCAACAATAACCCTTAAGGAATCAATATTAACGAAAGAACAAAAACTAACTGTGAAGCTATTCCCAGAAACAAAAACAGAAGCTGTGAAAGGCATGGCGAACACTGGATGAGATAAAAAGGATGTTCAACATGGGTAATGTTAAGTTCAGTATCCCAGAGAAGTCGTTTGTGGTAATCAAAATTTAACATTCAGTTTAAAACATGGACAATAACTATACTTGCACTCAATAGTACTTTATATATATTTTACGTAAATAGACCAAAAAGCAGAAAAGAACTATTACAGCAAGCCATTCCATTACAAAACGTAGCCTGAATCCTCAAGCATGAGATAAAAGGATGTTCAACATGGGTAATGTTAACACTTCCTTAAAACACATATACAACTGGACAGAAGGTGATATCCTCAGAGAATGCGAAATAGAGATCATCTCAAGGAAGCTAGTTTAAGGGGCTACTTAGCCAGAAAGGATATGACTTTCAGCTGGCCAAACACAGACAGGATATTAAAAAACAGCAAGCTTCTTTCCAAGAGTATGGAAATGGGAAGTTCTAATGCTACAACATGCCAATAGTTTTTTGAGACATAGAGCAAACTATCTCTTTATTGGTTGATCTGACTGCTAGAAAGTAGAAGTATGCATATAGGGGATGAAACATTTCTTTTTCTTACAGTTAAGCATATCAGAGAATAAATATAGACAGCTTGTTGTATTCTTACAAGCAACAGTAGAAAAACAGTTTAACTGTAAAATAAATATTTAAATCACAAGGCCACAATTCATAAAGTACCCTTCTAAAGTGATAATGAAACTCCAAAGCCCACTGAAAATCATTTATAGTCAGCAAGACAGTATGCATCATCAACTAAATCAGAAACTAATAAGTAAACAGAAAGAGAGAATGAACCATCCCGTTCCCAAATTAATGAGGCCTAAGACAAAAATATAACAAGAAAACTTTAGAAAGCATACGATAAGGAGATAAAAGGAAGACTTAGACACTCACGGGGCCATCCAACGATATGTGCCTGTCTCAGGTGTCATTCCTTCTGTCTGCACTTCAATGCGAGCCACCCCAAAATCCGCAATTTTAATGGATTTGTCAGCAGCAATCAGAAGATTGTCCGACTTCAGATCACGATGGATCAAGTTTAACCCATGCACGTACGCCATCCCTCTTGCAACATCCAAAGCCTGCTTAACAGCCAATTTCAGAGGCACAGATCGATTCTGCCTCTTTGTCAAGAACTGACGCACTGAACCCCCTTTCGCATATTCAGTCACAATACACCACACCATGGGCTTTCGGCACGCACCAATAAAGCGAACTATATTTGGATGCCTCAAAGTTGCCAACATCATTACCTCCTGCTGAAACTGCTGCTCCATCAACTGTGCCCTCTCTGCATCATTCTCCGGCCTCTCCAGAAGCTTAATTGCAACATCTTCACCATTATACGTTCCTCTGTAGAGTTTACCAAAAGCCCCCTGAGCAAAAGCAGGCCCCATATTAAGCATCCTCAAGTCAATCGTCCACTCATCATAGTCACCAAGACCAGCAGTAGGATATCGAGGGTCCATCAGAGCTTGAGCTAGGGCATCATCACTCAGCCCATGAGAAGCTTTCCCATGATTCACGCTAGCAGCAACAGAATAATCTTTGACACGCACACGCTTGAGGCCTTGATGACCCAAGATACGAGTGTGTGAATCATTGGATCCAACACTGCTGTTGTCCATCGACATGGCAACAGAGCCTCCACCATTGCTCATCTGCAAGCTCCCATAACTATCTATAGACATATTTGACCCCTCGTTGAGCTTGCGATAAAAATTTTGGGATAAATCAAAATTATCATGGTTATTAGTTAAGCCTATAATTCCAGTAAATTTTGGAGCCTCCAACATTTTCTTGTTTTGTATAGCAAAGTGGCACAGGACAGAACCTTGATGAACACTATATCTTCTGTCTCAGCATTTCAAAGCTCAAACTCACTCACCAAAATCCTACACAAATAATCACAAGAAGGATGTTAGCTAAACAATTGTTCTAAAACCTTTATTAGCGAAATAATACGTATCTGACTTGAGAATCAGTCGCTTAAAACCCCCCATTTTGGAAATAACACAGGCACAAAATAAAACGCCCATTTGAACAAAGGTAAGCTTTCTCAGAAAATGCTTTTATATTCAAGAGAAACCTTCGTAATATCGAAAACGACGAACGAATATCAAATTAAACGTCTGTCAAATTATCCTCCGAAACTTTATCCAGAGTAAACCCCAATCAGATTTATTGAGCTTGTCGTACAATTAAAAAGAATTCAAAGTACGAATCAAGTGAAAACAATCCAACCATCGATACTCGTATGCTTCTAAATTCATTTTCGTCTCTTCAGTTGACTGCAATTAGAGTCAACAAAGTCGTTTCAACATTGAAAATTTCATTTACCAAACTAAGAGAAGAATAATAAAGATAAACAAGATTAGCAAAAATAAAAAATAAATCAAACCTTTCACAACCAATACCACTACCTTAAAAGAAATAAAGCCAGCCACACTTCTCACCAAATTAAAACCCCACAAAAATCACATGCAGGAAACAGAAGAAAAAATTAAGCATAAACTCAAAATGAATTCAGTGATCCGAGGGTAAAATTGAGAAACAAACAGCAAAATCACACCTCGATCGACAAGGGCTTGACTTTATCTTTATCCCCAAAGTCTTGAGACGACCCCGATAGAACTCAACTCCGGGGCAGTATGGTGGAATTTACAACTCAACCCCTACTGGTCTTCTTTCAGCTGCATCAGCCAGCGGCAAAACAGGCAAGCAGAGGTGAAGCAAAAACGAAAGCGGTCCCAAGGGAGACAGTTTCTAGAGAGAGAAAGTAGCAGCAGCAGAGAGAGAATCGAAAGGAATTGGGGAAAATGAGATGGAAATCGGAACTGTAAGAGAGTCTTCGACTCTTCGTCTCCTTTATTGTAATTTTTCTTTCTTTTTTTACTACAGTACATTACATCCGGTCACACACACATGTTGCTTGCTTTGCGTGCTGATGGGTGTGGTGTGGCGCCTGTTGGGCTGATCGTGGCCGTTCATTTGTAATAAGTGGATCTGTGGGACCCGCATGAGACTGCTTAGCGAATTGCATACACGCGCAGGTCAACATGTACTGCTACTGTGGGTCCCAGAGTATGGTCAATTTGACTGTCTCTGATTGAAGAAGAGATACAAGTAATGAAGCGTACAGTACATCATGTAGAAGCACAAGTCTTTTTTTGTTTTTTCACATTCATATATATTGAGATTCACATTTCACCAGATACATAACTAAACTAAACTGAACAGGACACATCGATTCGAAATCATAAAATAGATATAAACCACATAATACATATAAAAATAAAAAGACAGCATCAGAAAAATAGTTTCAAATTGAAAACCAGAATACAATAAATAAAAATAAACATAATAATAAAATTTACGAAAATATTAAACCACTATTGAGATTTCAAGCAACAAAGAGGACACGTCTCAAACAATAACAGATTCATTATGCCTGTGATTTTTTGAAAATATATTATCTAAATATATCTTATATTGAGCTTCATTTGCCATGTTTGGGATATTTTCTTGTGGCATTTCTCAGAAGCTTTCACGAATAATAGGTCCTGGTTTAGCTTGAGAAGTTTCTTTTGCTGCAATACCTACAATTAAAATTTTATGTTTTTCCTTTCACTTATATATGTGTGGAATTTTAAAAGATTTAGAAAAAAACATAGTGTATTTCTTTTTACGGAAAAATTTGCTTCTAAACTTAATCCTGCATGGGTGCGCTCTCGACCCTTCTGCCCTTTTTCTAGCTTTTCCTTTTTCAATAAGCACATGAGATAATTTAAAATAATATCTATTTCATTTTCTTGAAATTCAAATCATCTGCTGATTCATTCCACTTACATGTTTTCTTAATAATATAGGACTAGAGCTGTGCAGAAGGTTATTGAAAGCCTGAGGACTCCTGAGCAGTTCTCTATGGTAGTCTCGTCTCTGAAACTTGGTATTGTGAATTTGATAAAGAACATGAATGGAAACCATGTTGCTCAGTGCTGCTTGCAGTACTTAACACCAGAATATAGTGAGGTAAAGTAATTTTAGACTCTTTAATTGACTTCATTCTTTCTTATACACTAGGCTTGAAATGACGCGCCATGCCATCATCTAAGCTGCACGTTTTAGTTTTTATGTGCCTTCATTAATACATTTGAAATTGCATCTATTATATGTTCACCACTTATACAGTTTATGTCGTTTTCAATGCCATTTTTTGGCTTATTTAGAGTTAAAAAGAATTTTAGTGAATCGATGGTCGGTTACTTTGTAATTTGTTAAAAATAAATTACAAAGAAAAAGTACCAAGGAAAATGAAGATTTTTGTTTTTATGAAGGTTAGGTGAATGTTTCTCATAACTTCTACAAGTACTATATTTTGTCTTATGTTTAAAGAGTTATAAAGATGCTTTTAGCTTTGTTCTTCTTTTAATATGATAAGAATTAAAATTAAATTAACACTGTGATTCAGTCCTTGCCTATTATTCATATAAATAAATATAAACACTTTGTTCTTGTTTTGGTCAATTAATATAAACACTTTGCATCTCTTTGTCTGCAGTTCCTTTTTGAAGCTGTTGCTTCTAACTGTGTTGAGCTTGCAACAGACCGACATGGATGTTGTGTACTTCAGAAATGCCTTAACCATTCCGATTGTGAACAGAGGCGTCATTTGATCAAAGAGATAACTTCAAGTGCTTTACTTCTGTCACAGGATCAATTTGGGTACTAAAAGTTTCATCATTATATTTTTACTCCCATGAAATTTCTATTATATCTAAAACTTCTCTTCATTTTCCTCTACTAACCTGTATTATTAGGGTTTCTTGACTTGGAACATGCTATATTACCAGTTGTACCCCTCCTAACAGCTCGTTTAGCATTATTTTAATGTTCATATGTTTCTCATTTTCTGACAGAAACTATGTTGTGCAATTCATCTTCGATATTCATCTCCCGTGGGCGACAGCAGAAATTCTTGATCAACTAGAAGGCAACTATGGGGACCTTTCTGTGCAGAAATACAGCAGTAATGTAGTTGAAAAATGCCTAAAAAATGCAGGAGAAGAACGTCGTCCGTGTATCATTCAAGAACTGATAAATAATCCTCGTTTGGATCAAATAATGCAAGATCCTTATGGAAATTATGTTATACAAGCAGCTCTAAATCTCCAAGGTTCGCATTTTCCCATCTTTACTAAAAAAGAATTGTTTTAGTTGCTCGTTGTTCCCTGGAGGCTGGAGCCATGCAGGGATGATGGGGTGGGACGTCCCCCTCAAATTTTTATTTATAAATTATTAAATTTACACTTTTTTCTCCTGGGATTTGTCTTTCATATACTAAAAATATTTAAAAAAGATGAATTACATCTATACCCCCTCTGAGATTAAGAAACTACAGACGCTACCCCAACTTTTGCAATTATCTGATAACCTTACATCATGAAATTGTTTCATTACAGACATTACCCCAACTTTTGCAATTCCGGTAGGGTTCTGGATCTAAATTTTCATGTGTTCTGCCCATGTGTTTTGCCCTTTGCTCTTTTTAATTTTTAGTCCCATGGTTGCCCTTTGTAATATTATATAAATTCGAAAAGCTTCAAAGTGTATTGCATGATACAAATATGATTATGAAGTTCTAACCTTGCTCTTAACGAGTCTCTCTCTCTCTCTCCGTCTCTATAGGGTGCTCTTCATGCTGCATTAGTGGAAGCCGTAAGAGCCCATATCTCTGTGCTCAAGACAAGCCCATATGGGAAGAAGGTTCTCTCCTGCAACAGTCTCAAGAAATAAACTTATGGGTACGTATTTTCTTGCCATAAGTGGTCATACATCACCTCGAACTAAAAATAAACACTTCTTTGCCTTTTGCTTTTCTGTAAGCACTTTGTAATTGTTTGGAAAATCAACTTCTGCTTATCTTAAGCAAAGAAGCAAGAAAGGTCTCAAAAAGCAACTTTTAGCTTTTGTTTCGAGAAGCAAATGTGCTTTTCAAAATTTTCTATCTTCCAAACACTTCTTACCTTTTCCACTCTCAACTTCTTACAACTTTCACTTCTACTTTAATTATTTCAAACGCCGAAGTTTTTGCAACAACCACTAAATCTTGGTTTCCTTATCTTACAGGGGACAACAGCTAGCTTTGCAAATCCAAAGATTTTCAATTTTCAGCAACATTTTTGTTTATTATGTTTAAAGAGGTGAAGTGTTTTTTAACATTCTTTGAATTCTATTCTTTTTTGGAGCTGTTAAGAAAGAAGTTTTCTTAACATACAATTCTGTTGTTGTGTCTTTGTGGGTTATACCTTGTACCTCCTTTCGGCGTCCTTCAGCATCCGAATAAGCGGGACTTGTGCAACTTTTTACTTACCCGCGACGAGACTTAGCTTGTTCAAATTTGGAAGCATTGATTTTTGGAGAGCATTCTTGTTGTTATTTATCATGTATTTTTACTATATCGGACATGGCCAAATATCCCTGTGCTTCTTCTTTGAGCTGAATCATATTGGTTCAAATGATTTTATCGTTTACAAGTAACTGAGATATTATTGACAGTCTGCAGAATTTATGTAAAATGCTCAAGGAAGGCTACTTCTTTCATAGTTTGGTTGATAGTTTCTTCTATTTTACATCTCAAGATGAATTCTTGAATTTCAATTCAAATTATTCAGATTTCCTACAATCTGGTGATCTGGCGAGCTTTTTGCGTCGGTATCTCCTGTGATAGGCCTAATGAACATGTTAGACCTTGTGATATAAAATCTCTCACAACGAAAACCCTATGTTTCTAATAAATTAGCATGAAAATCCTGCTTTCGCTTTCGTAGTTAATTTGACACGTGGAAAATGCAGTTCTGACTTTGCTCTTTCAGACTATAATCGACTGTAAGAAGTCATTTTTATCCTTTTAGACTATTAATTAATGGGATAATTATATTTATACCCCTCGACTTAGAAAAAAGTACAACAAGATTCCCTCTAATATTAAAAATTATAGAGACACCCCATCGACTATGACTCTGTCTAATACTTAGGTCTTGTCATGAGTTATTTTATTATTTCCAAGTACATGCTAATATTTTATTAACTGGATAACAACTTAATCACTTCACTCATTTCATGTATAGCAAACATTATAACAAATATATTATTGATAATTTAGTTATTTTACAACTTTTCGTTAAATTTTTTTAAGTTTTTGTTAGGGTAAGAGGATCTATCTATAATTTCTAATAGTATGGAAGATTTTGGTATATTTACCCCTAAATCGAGGAGGTGTAAGTGTAATTATCCCTTGCTTTCGTAGTTGATTTGACACATGGAGAATGCAGTTGTGACTTTGTTCTTTCAGACTAATTGACTGTAATTAAAAGAAATAGGCCATATTCTTATCATTTTTCTCCAGACTTCATTTTTATTAAAGTTGCACATATAATCCTGTATTATTAAATATGACACATACAACCTAAGGCAAAAATACGCAAAAATACAAAATATATATATATATATATACTATTATATATAGGAGAGCGGTCTTTCACTTCAATTGAGCAAAAGTCAACTCAATTCTAATTTCTCAGAATTTTGAATTATTTAATTAAAGTGAAAATATTTCATTGGTTGTTGTATATTGATTGATTAAAGTGTGAAAGCTTAAAATTTGAATTTGAAATTCATCTTCCAAGAATACCTCTCTCCCTTACTTGACAGATGCACAATAATGAGACAAAAGTGGTTCTCATATTTTGAAACCCTACTGCCGCCAGAGTCGGATCCAAGGTAGGTCATTGGCGTCATCATCCGTGCTACCGGTGGAGAAGTCGGCACAGCAGGTAGGGAGTATCTCCTCCAGCCGATACCGCTAATAATGTCGCCAAGTTCAATCAGAATTAAGTAAATCTGGAGAAGTACTTCACATCAAAATCGTATGTACATCTCTTTGCCACAGTGACGTCCATGTTTTGAATCTCTAAGTAGGTAAATTTCTATCTTTCTAGCTACTTAATCGTATTGTTTATCTTCACTAATCAATAATCTCTACTACAGTTTGGGGAAGAACTCTGTTATTTTCCAAGCTGACACTCATGGAAAAAGATTCCAGAACCATCACCAAGCACAAATTGAGCAACTTCACAAAGAAGTTTGAGGGAATTTATTAAATTTTTCGTAAGCTTCATTAAATAATTTTCTCTAATCCTTAACTATTAGTTTTGGTTATATTTCTCCATGAATTTGCTCTTGGTAAAGAGAGTCTCTTATAGCAAAACGTCTTCACTGCTGGTGGTATGCACGTGTAAAATTTTATATACATAAATATATCAGGATATTTGTATTATATATATTGATTACCTTAGTCGATATTGAAATTATATAATTTATATGTAGCATAATAGAGTCGATGGAGGTTGTCAGCTCAATTTGAGTTACTTTTTCAATTTAAGTAAGCACTTAGGGTTGTTTATATTCTTCTTTTCTTTGAAATTTGTTTGAGTTAATTTCAACTTTGTGGTTTAAATCTGTATTTTAAAATTTGATTTGTAGGCTTTAGAAAACGATTCAGATCTGAACAATGAGTCCTTTCTTGGTTTATGATACTTCTTTTAAATTGGTCTGTTTTACAATCACAATTGCATCTTCAGTAATAAAATTTTAAGTGTATAAGTTATGTTTGGTTCACTGATCATGTTTTTACTACATTGTGCAGATAAAGGTTGGAGAAGTAGCCAAATTATGAATTTGAGGACGAACCTATATAGATTCAGGAAAATATAAATCTGAAAATTAAAAGACATTATCTTTTTGTTTTTGGCGGTTGATCTTTGTTTCTCCTTGAGAACTGATATTAAACCCTATCCTTCACATGTTGTGAGCAACTTCTTAAATTCTGAGGTTGGTCTCGACTTATAAATCTATTTTGGCTCATAAAATATATACTTACTTGGTGTAATATTCCCTTTTTCATTGTTTAGGATGATCGTAACCACTAAGGGGAACAAAGATTCACTTGGGTTTTGATGGAATTGCAAATGCCGAGGTGGAAAAGGGAGGCTAGCTAGAGGTGAAATGTCTTTTTTAATGAATTGCTTCTGTAATTTGTTGGTTTCGCATGGAAATCTTTAGACATATGTTTTCTCTCTATAGCTTATTTTTACTCAGAAAGAAACTTGGACAAACAAAGAGAAACTTTCAGATCTCTCCTACAACAGAAAAGGGTGAAGTAACAAAATCTGTATTAGATCCTAATACAAGGAGAAGAAAGCTTATTTTGTAACATGGTCAAGATATGACAGAACACCCTCTAAAGAAAGAGTGACAACAAATGTCTTCAAGCTCGAACAGATTACTCTCAACTCTCCTTATGGACTTAAGGTTTATATGGCCAAAAAGTCTGCACATCCATTATTTAAACATCAATTTTTTGTTAATATTTTGATTTTGTTGTTGTCTTTTGTTATTTAAAGGAAATTCTTGGATATAATAGCTTCATCTTTTCTTTAATACTAATTTGTAAAATCTTTCATTTATTTATATTTTGATTGAGGTTATAAACTTCTTACATAATTGTTTTTTCTTATTCGAGTTGTCCGTTTTTTAATTCTAACTTTGTGTTCATCAACTTTTATAGTTTAATTATTGGATTATTTATATTCTTGAAGAAGGTTCATTTTTAATTATTTACGTATCCATAATTAATTTTAACCATTGATTATTCATGGTTTCTAAATTCAATGATTCAGCTTTTATTTTATCGTTTTATTGCTTTTAATTTTATTATTGATCTTTTTTATATACAAGAAACTAAAGAATAAAGGTTGAGAAGAGAAAGATCGATGAATTTAAATAAGTTCAATGGTTATTTGATATTAATGGTAGAATTTTTGGTTTTATAAAATGATAGACGAATCCAACTAAAATTCTGCCGTGCGAAGCACGGGGTTAATACTAGTATATATATATATATATATAAAGCTTGTTTGCGAGTGAAAAACAAGAATCAAAAGTTGTAAGTGTCATTTCCCCTCCAAAAACAAACTCTAACGGAGATAACAGAGTTTTATGTGTAAATATAACGGAAAGAATAATTTTGATCTCAAAAGTTAAGTTATGGGACCAAGTGTAAGGACGGTACTATATACTGACTGGGGGTTAAAAAAGAACTTATATGTAATATAATAATCTATATATATATATTATTATTTATAAATATTAAAATTACATTTTGCCCATCCTTTGAAACCAATCTCTGGTACCACTCCTGCTCCTGACTAAGTGTAGCATTAGTTGAGTTGTAAGAGCAGATGTGAGACAAAAATCGAATTATCCATAGTGTAATCGGTTTAATATCATTTTTGGTATCATAACTATATTTCTTATAATTTTTGATAATTCTGGTGTATCCGGCTTTCGATATTAAGAACGTGTTTACTTATATATATAATGGCAGTTAACTGTCGAAAATAAGTCGAGTAGGATATTTACTTTACACTCCTAGAGACCCAGAATAAACAGACAAACCTGGTATTTATCTGGAGAGGGGCTGATAACTTAGCGGAAAGTTTTTGCTCCATCAAGATACCATGTCGTTATTGTAGCTGCTTCAGCTTAATTCTCGCCCTCGTTGTGCCTTCTAATTTACGTGAATTGCCACTCATTTTGGCTCGCAGAAGACATGCTCTGACTCATTTTTTCTCCCAATTTTTGCTTTCCCCTCCATAATTTTTCTTCTGAAAAATTCCCATTGGAATCATCAATATCAGCAGAACTGGGATTTTTCCATCGCCTATCAAGTAAAGATAATTACCCTGTCGGTGAGTCACATGGATGCTTCCTTACCCCGATTGTTAGCTTCAGTAGTTCAGCTTGTCTATATAACTTCCGATCTGGAAAAATGGATACTGCAATCACACAGTATCTAATGTGCAAACACTTCATAAGATTGAAGAACGAAAAAATAGCAATCCTTCAAGCTTGTCACCGTTGGCGGGTATGTGGGTGCCATAGAAAATTGTCTGGTAGGTTGAAGAGAAAGGAAAAAGGGTTCATACCAGATACAAAATATTTGGGCCCCTTTGAATTTTGAATTTTGAATTAGCAGGCCGAAGTAAACAAACTGGCCCATGTAATTTAAATTATGAAAAATCTGGACAGAAGAACCTCTTAAGGACTTCCTCTTAGAAAAAAGGATTCATTTTTTAAATTCATAGGCAAAAGACTTTGAAATTAAAACCTCTTATAATTAAGGACCTATTTTGATGCGAAAATATCCTAATACCCTCGAAGAAGTTAAATATTACTGAGGAAAACCATCGTGCGAAAATACCTTAATACCCTCGAAGAAGTTAAATATTACTCAGGAAAACCATTGTGATCTCCCTCCATTTATAACGACTACAATGATGACGAGAAGACAGAAAAATTTTTAGGCAACCACTTAACTTAGCAGCTAATGAGGACGCGTTCTGAAGCAGAACGTAAGTTTTTCAGGCAGGAGCGAGAGAGATAAGAGACACAGAAATCACATTGGTCTCACTGACCTCAGTAAACTATCATCATCTTCTTACCTGAATACAATATCATCGCACATCTAAGGAATAGAAGCAGCCAATTTTCGAGGAAAGAGAAGGAGACAATTTTAAGGTATCTCCATAGCCCGAAAATATAAATTATTTGTCCCTAATTTTTGGAAAATTGTCACACTTATTTGCCCTAATTCATGCTGTATTCTAGAAATTTTATACTCTAAATTCACATGTTTTGGTTATGTTAAAGTAATTTCCTAGATCTTGTTAACCGACATATTACTGTCCAATTTATACCTTAGTTGCTGAACTTTATGTGTTAATATTGGAATTTGGTACCCTAATTGCATAAATGGCTAGGAAGAAGACCCACGTTTCCGGTAAAGGAAAAAAAGAAGAGTCACCACTCATCTGTACCCGATATTCCCCCAGCTTATTTGCTAATGCAATGGAAGTTATTCGACGTGAAATGAAGGACAAGAATTTTGAAGCCTTAAAATGCTGCCCTTTTTATCATTTCGTAACCATGCCAGGAGGACAGGGGTCGTACTCTAGGCTTGGTTCCCTATTGGCCAGGTTTGGCTGGCAAACATGCGGGTTTATTTTCAGTGAAAACGTTGTTGTTCCTTTCATGACGTCTGAGTTTTCTATAGTGACTGGTCTTCAACATTATGGTCTCCATGTTGATCTCGATATCAAGCAGCTATTTAAAACATTTGAGAAACATTTTATGTGACGCCCCATATTTTGTACGAAACCTCATTTATAAATATTTCCAATTCTTTTACTTAAATTTCGTTCTCGCCATTGAATTCGTGAAAATATTTTGACCTTAACCCTGCAATTTTTCCAAAATATTATTTTTAATCCCGAAGAGATTCTCGCTAGTATCTAATCAAATCCTTATCTTAGTTAGTCCTCTGACAAGTCAACTTGCAGCAACAACAGATATACGTACCAAAGAGAAAAGAGGAAGAAAAGAGAACTTGCCAACTTTGATCTTCAATCCAGATTTCTAATCTCGTTTCCTGTCCGATCTTCAATCTGTAAACTCCGATGCGATCCTTAATTTTGGTCTGAGTATTTATAGAGGTGCGTAGATCGTTGGCCTTTAATTTTGGTCACCAACTGACTAGAAGATCTGATTGTGGATGTAGAGCGGATCAGGCCGATTATTCCGCATAATTAGGATGTCCAGAGCAGTTGGGAGGAACGTGGAGGCTGGCGGTTACAAGCACTGGGAGGTATCAGAGATCTTCAAGATGGAGAATAAAGGGGACTCAGTTCGAGCTGGTGAATCCAAGCTCGAGGGGTACGACGAGGGGAAGAATCTTCGAGGGTAATAGTTGGGGAAGAGTTTTCGAGGCAGGTCTTCGAGGAGAACACTTAGTATCTTCTAGGTATCTCAAGTGTTACATTTAGTGAGGCGACAAGTGGAGAGGATTGTGACACGTGGCGGAGTGGGATTATGGCATATCATATATATTTGTCTTTTCATCTATTTTAAATTTGAGAATGCAAAATATTATTTAATGTGATATAAATAAATATAACAAATTCATATGTTATTATAAATCACTATATAAAACACTTAGTTACCATAAAATCATAATTTTATACAAAAAGATTATATGTATACTTTATATGGGATCTATAGATGTGGTGTGACTGACCAAAACATATAAATGTAGTATGCATGTAATTTTTTAATACATACCATATAAATATATAATGATTAAGAAAAAAATAAACGATAATTGTGAATATCTTCCCAGTATTAAAAAAAAAAATACTCCTACTTAGCATCACAAGTTTAAAAAAAAAAAAAAAAGAAAGAACTTTTTTGTGTGCATTCAATTAAATGGATTGAGGTATTCATTTCATGTACAGCTATAAATAAAAGGAGAAATTGATAATTTAAATTAAATAAAATAAAAGTGGCTATTTAATATAGCGTGTTGCTCCTTTGCTTTGTCTGTTTCCTTGAGCAATCCAGAAAACAAACAAAAAAAAAAAAAAAAAAAAAAAAAGATACACTGAAATTGAAGAAACGTTAGGATTTTAATATAATAAAGGGAGAATTACATATGTGTCCTTAAAATTTATTATATTTACATCTAGGTCCACTTAAATGCGTTAATTATATTTAGATCCCTGGACTGATCTATATTTGATCAAATTGAACATAAAATGTGATTTTTTAGATGTAAGCGATACTCAATATCATTTAGTTTAATTTATATTATATATATTTAGGTCCCACCACGGATTTAGAAACAAATATTGACCAATTCAGAGACATATATATAAAAATATTGACCAATTTAGGAACTTATATATAATAAATACATTTAAATGAATTTAAATATAAATATGATAAATATTAGGGGCCCAAATGTAATTCACAGGTTGGTTCGATAGCTGCTGGTGGACGTTACGATGATCTCATAGGAATGTTTGGGAAGAAGCAGGTTCCTGCTGTTGGCATCAGTTTAGGAATTGAGAGAGTGTTTGCTATAATGGAGCAGCTCACTAACAACCAGGTAATATTTTTATATTTTATTAGGAAAAAATCGAACCATTTTGTTGGAAGATTAATAAAATACATCTCAATCCTGTTGAAAATTGTTAAAATTTGTCCTATAAGTTTGCTATGTTTCAAATATTGGCCCAATTTAGTCCTTTATTCTGTCACGCTACAATTTCAGTCAGAGGAACAAAAAGTATGAAAGAATAAAAAAAAATTGGCCAAAAAGGACTAAATGCG
This sequence comes from Verbena officinalis, assembly GCA_958496215.1. NCBI lineage: Eukaryota > Viridiplantae > Streptophyta > Magnoliopsida > Lamiales > Verbenaceae > Verbena > Verbena officinalis. Next base: position 27,867,313 of record OY292390.1, on the reverse strand, counting down.
CAATTGTAATTTCTAAAAAATAAAGAGACCAAATTGTGAATAGTTAAAATCTCACAGACGTTAGATGTCATTCGCCCATTTTCATATAAAACTTTGTTCATAAAGAATTCGATGGGGGTTCGCCGCCTCCAACAATCCCCAGGCATGAGCCCATCTTTAATGCTGTGAATATTGCAACACTCACATTTCTCTCCGTTATCACTCATCAGGAAATACGGGCGACTGAAACCCAAGTCCTAGTCAGCATCCTTGGCGACGATCTATCATCAGGTGCTGAAATCGCGAGGGAATTATGGGCTGCTAAGCTGAAAGCCGAGTTTAGCATCAATAAGAGAGTGCAAAAGCACATTGATGGCACCAGAGGATCGAAAATCCCGTTCGTGGTGATTGGAGAGCAGGAATAGAGTAAAGGGATTGTAAAGCTAAAAGATGTTAATGCTGCAACTGAAGATGAGGTTCAAAGAAGTGGGCTTGTAGCAGAGCTTCAGAGACGGTTGAACAATGTATAACCTTAATATTATTACAAAAAATATATTGTCCACTTAACAGATTTAATTTTGTTTCCTGTGTTGTCATTGATTTTCAATACTTTCATAATTATATTTGGATCAGTACAATTTGAAGCTTGTAATTTTCTGTTGTGGGAATTGAATGGTTCCTGTATGTTTCGAGAGAATTTTGTCATGTATAATTCGGATAGTTTTGTCATTTTATATTATACTCTAAATAAAATAGATTTTAATTAGAGATCTGATTTCTATTTCTTTTTTTGAGGGAATTAGTGTTCTATTTCCAAAATCTAAGCGTTATTGTCTCTTAAGCTTTAACTATCATATCCGGTTATCCCTTTTATTATTATTATTATTTTTTTATTTTTTATTTTCTTTTTGGTAAAACAAAGAACAAAACATCTATAATGATCTTTAAAAATTTAGTATCTTTAACTTGTGCTTTTATTTGAACCTATAAATAGAGCTATGTAAACAAAATGAAGGTGAAATTGATCAATAAAAAATACTCTCTTTATCTTGCATTTCTCTCCTCTTTTGTGTGTTAGTATCATTCTATATATATATATTTTTAATAACAATCCTCAAATTCAATCGACGAGCTGATTTAGTATCGACTTGTTCTTCCGTTAGAAGAAATGTTTAGTCTTTCTTCAACTATTTTCGAAGTGGCCGAGGGTTTAGGCGTTTAGCAATGGTGAAGAAATTAGGGCTTATGAGCCTCTCAGGTTCAGGCGGTTCAGTACGCCCAACGTAGTAGAGTATAGGGGTGCTCAGCGAGTCGAGCCGGCTTGCGAGCTCGGCGAGCCGAGCTCGAGTTGGCTTGACTCGAACTCGAGTCTCGTCGAGCTCAAGCCGAGCTCGAGTTGGCTTGACTCGAACTCGAGTCTCGTCGAGCTCAAGCCGAGCTCAAGCTTTAGATCAAGCCAAGCCCGAGCCTATTTCTCATGTATTTCTGGCTTGCGAGCTTTAGGTAATTTATATATATATATATTTTATTTTATATATAATACATAATATTATTAATTTAATTTATAAAATAAAATTAAAAAAAAGAACAAAACTAACCTAAAGGCTCAATTCTCAAACCCTAAATTCATTTTAACTCCCAATCACTCTCTCAAAGCTTTGCCCGCTGCTGCCCAGTGCCCACCACCCACAACCCACGGCCACCACCAACCCCTCGCTGGCCGCTGCCCACCGCCGACCACCACCAACCCCTCGCTGCCCACAGCCGACCACCACCAGTCCCTCGCCGTCCACCACCAGGCCCTCGCCGTCTACGACTCTACGGTCCACCACCTCAGCGCCGCTCCTCTCCCAGCAGGCGACAACCACTCTCCCACCTCAGCGCCGCTCCTCTGCCCACCGCCGACCACCACCAACCACTCTCCCACCTCCAGCACCGCCGCGTACAGTCGAAGCTCCAGCAAAGGTATTTTTTTTTTCTCTCAAAAACACGTTTTTCTTTCACTCCTTTATACCGAAAATGTTAATTGATGGTGACTTGAAGTTTCAAATTTGGCAACATCTGATTTATGTTTTGTATATGTTTTGTAAATGTTAAAATGCTTGAAAGCTACTTAAATTGTTAGAAATTGAATGTGGATTATGGTTTGGGTTATCTTTTTTGACATAAATGGATTTTTGCTAGGATTTGGACTGAATGTGCTGGTTTGTTTTGAAATATTCTTGTAGAAATATTTTATATATTTCTAAAATTATGCATTTTTGAGCTTGAGCTTGAGCTTGAACTTGAGCAAAAACTGACCTAATCAAGCTGCTCGATCAAGCTCAAGCCGAGCTCAACCTTTTCTCAAGCTCAAGCTCAAGCTAAAAAATTCAGGCTTGTCAAGCTCAAGCCTTGTTCAAATGTTTCAAGCTCAAGCTCAAGCCTGATATTTTAGACCAAACTCAGCTCGGCTCGGCTCGTCTACACCCCTAGTAGAGTATTACTACCCGACAAAAGCGTGTGTAGGATCCAATGCTTTTTCTTAAGCACTTTCATAAATATGGAAAAAGGAAAATTTGAGAATTGTTATTAATTTTTTTTTATTTTTTATTTTTTATAAGAATTTGAGGATTGTTTTTGAATTTTTTTTTTGTTTATTAATAACAATCCTCAAATTCTCCTTTTTTCCATATTTATTAAAGTGCTTAAGGAAAAGCGTTGGAACCTATGTTTTAAAACCCGGACCGGACGTTGAACTGGAAGCCCTATTGGTTACTGGTTCGACCGGTTTGACCGGTTTGACCACTGGTCGAACAGGAGTGATGTCATAATTACGTAATAATTATATTTAATATATAATTATTAAAATAAAGAAAAAAATATATACTATTATACAAAAATATATCAAAATAATAGTTTTTTAATTAATTAATATTATCTAAAAAATCCCAATACACAATTAATATATTATGAAATTTCAATAGTCACAATTAAAAAAACACTTAACAAATAATTGCCATGTTATCTTATGTTATATATATATTTGATAAAGGATGAGCCCAATTCCCACCAACCAATTATGTAAAGCCCACAAGATTAAATAATAAAAAAAAACACAAGCTTTTAAACCTAGTCTTGAAACCGCCGCACTCCATCTTCTGAAATTATCAGCTCGTCGAACTGAAGATTGTTTGATATTTGCCTACGAACAACCGATTTGTTGGTAAAAGATGCAGCACGATGAGGTCATATGGCAGGTTATCAGGCACAATCACTGCAGTTTCATGGCCAAGTAAGGATTTTTGTAGCTCAATCATTTGATTTATACGTTTGTTCCTTGGTGTCTTTTTTTTCTGAGTTTCGTGGGTTAGGTTTTGATTTTGTGTTGAAATAATTTGATTAGAATTGAAACTGGGATATTCTGTCGGAACCCTTATAATGTGACCGGAATATGCAACCGGAGCTCCTGCCCTCTAGCTAACAGTCGATACGCAACTATACGGGAACATGATGGTATTTTTTTTTTTTTTTTTGTGAATTTGTTTTTATTTGATTTTCTTTCCAATTTATCATTTTGTAGCTGAAATAGTTTCGATTTTTTGTTGAATTTGTCGTGTTTTTGCAGGAGTGTTTTATTTGTATATGAAGACTATAGAAAGAGCCCATATGCCTAATAAGTTGTGGGAAAGAGTTAAATTGCCTAGAAATTACGAAAAAGCTCTCGAGATCATTGACAAGCACTTGGTAATGTATCTGCATCAATTTTTTTTCTTTTGAATGCTTAATTCGCAGTTAACTTGACAAGTTTGTATTTATTATATTATGAGGCTTGAAATTGTTTGACTGATTTTAACAGATGTACTGGCCGAAGCTACTGGTACACAAAACAAAGCAGAGATTAACTAAGATGACTCAAATGAGAATACGCATGAGGAAACTTGCTTTGAAGACAAGGTTCTTGTTCACTCTTTCTTCATCTGGGTTTATACTCTGTTGATGAATTTCATAATAGGAGCTTAATTCCAACCGTGTGGTGTGATAATCTTATTCTAAGGTCGTTTATGTGTTTTTTATTTTCAATATTTTTACATGTAATCTTCTAATTTGAATGCCTGTACATGCAGGGAGAAAATTATGACAGTTCCCACAAAACAAAAGAAACGAGAAGCTAGAAGAGAGGAAAAAGCTGAGAAGGCAGCAGTTTTGGAGAAAGTAAACCCAATTTTACCTTTATATGTTTTGTTTGTCCTGTATTAATTCTTAATGCATAGTACAGGAATTAAACTTTTTCCGTTTTGCAGAGTATTGAAAAGGAGTTACTTGAACGTCTCAAGAAAGGAGTTTATGGTGACATCTATAACTATCCTGTTGATAAGTATAATGAAATCCTTGATAAGGAGATTGGAAAGGAAACTCTTAGTGAAAATGAAGAAGAAGAGGTTATTCAACAAATCTCAAAAAAAACACCTTTTATTAGATATTTATATCCTTTTTCTAGCATGTGGTTTTAACCATTGTATATTGATAATTACAGGAAGCGGAGATTGAATATGTTGAAGGATATGAGGAACTTGAAGAAGAGGATGATATTGAAGATTTTGGTAGTTTTGCAATTGGGGATGACGATGATAATGGTAAAATTATTGAATTATTTCTTGGTTTATGTTCAATATCGTGATTTCAAGTTAAAAATATTTTTTTGGATTGGAAAAAACAAACCTGATATTTCAGATGAAATGGATGATGGTGGTGATGATGAAGATGATGGTGATGATGATGGTGATACCCGTAAGAGAGGGAGGAAGAGTTCTGCAAGAAAACCGGGGAAAGAAGAACCAGCTTCCAAATCTAAGAAGAAAGGCAGAGTACATGTTGAGGTAATGTTTGCAATAGCTTGTGCTTTTGAAGAAGTTAAAGTTGTAAACGTCCAAATAACAACAGGGAAGAGTGTTTGGAAACAAAATATTTTTTGGGGGAAAAATGTTGAGACGCACTCTTGTTACTCAAAGAAACTTCCACTTATTTACAAGAATAACCTAGAAGCTAGAAGATGAAGCTAAAAGTTGGTCCTTGGGTGCTTCCAGCTTCTATTTCATTTCTGCAGAAATTTGCTTTTCAAACACCTACCTCCACATAAAACTTGTATTAAAATAACGTATTGTAATGTTCTTTTTGTGCTAGGTTGAACATGAAGATGCAGTTGAGAGACAAACAGCTGTACATTAAAGCTTTTCACTCTTTCTCTACTTGTGCCGGCTCACAAAAGCTGGTTGAGGAAATTCCATCAATGATTTATTGAAGTAGCTTTTTTAGCTAGAATACACTAGAAAACGATCGAGAGTTATTGATGCCCACCTACTACTTGTCTTAAAATGTACATTAGACTGCGCAAAACACAGATTTGCTGAGTCTTTGCAATTTTGTAGTCTTCATTTTTATTTGTGCTTTAATATTTTAGAACTTGAATCTAGGAATGTTATTGAAGGATTTTCTTCTTGTTTTGTATGAGAAGCATTTATTTCGATGGGTATGAATGGTATAATACTTTTGAGTACTATTTAATTTGAAGGGGAAACAAGAGCGATATAAGACCAAAATGAAAAAAATATTAATTTGAGAAAAACTAATAAATCTTAAATTAAAAAATTTCTAAATAACGTAGAAATATTTTGTAGTAATTCATCATATGCCAAAGGACATCTTCCGCCGCCGCGCCTCTTAGTGGAGCGCTGCCCTTCCACGCCTCCACTGGATTTCTTGGCTCTCGCTGGCGCCCTTCCGTGCTGCTGTGTTTAAATTGGAGATCTTTCGAAGGCTTGTAGACTCGAGGGGCAACACTGCGACATCCCTCCGGCGCGACCCAGCTTCGCGACGAGACTGCCGCCGCTGCCGTGCCACTCACGGGGATGCCTAGTCTCCGTCGCGACCTCCTTCACGCAACCTCCTTTGTTCGCCGGCCACCACATCTGAGCAGTAGATCTGAGTTTTGAGATATAAAAAAAAAAAAAAAAAAAACAGAGAATCAGATCTTAGATCCACAAGAACCAGAAATTGTAGATCTTAGATCCACAAGAACCAGATATCCTTCTTCACTTCGCCGGTGGCTGGGGCGGACTTCCTGGAGGCCTTGTTTTGCCAGCTGCTGGCGAGGCACCTTCCCTCTGGTGGTTTTGCGGGCGGAGAATGAGCAACAATCCAAACACTGCGCCACCACCCTCGACGGAGGAAAAGGATCTATTCCGGAGAAGCTCGAAGAAGGTCAGGAAGGAACCAGACATTAATGACACTGTTGAGATCCCAAATGATGATAACGGTAAGTCATATCTTCGTTCCTTGGTTGGCAATAAGCAACGAGCCATGCCTCGGCCTTTCAAAAACCTTACTGAAGAAGATAAAGCAAAAGTGCAAATTATTGAACCTACTAAGGACTATCCCTATCCCAAAATTATTTTGGATGCAAACTACAAGGAAGAAATCCAGCGCCCATGGAAAGATAGTTACATTCTGAAAGTACTAGGACGGTCACTGCATTATGATGTTCTTAGCGCAAGAATTGATAACATGTGGGATCTTTTGGGTGAGTTTGACCTTATTGATCTCGGCTTTAACTGCTAGATTTTGAGGATTCATAATGACAATAAGTTAGAGAAGCCGATTATGGGGGGTCCTTGGGTTATCAATGGCCGAAATATTTCCGTCCGCAACTGGATCCCAGATTTTGACCCAGAACAGGATCGTCTCACCACAGCTATTACTTGGGTTCAAGTGCCGGGTTTATCGCCGATGTACTACACAGAACTGTTCTTGAATCGCATGGCCTCTAGCGTGGGAAAGCCAATTAAGATTGATTACAACACGTATAAAGTTCATCGGGGACAATATGCTCGTATATGTGTTGAGGTCGATCTGAATAAACCATTGCGAGGTGCCATTGACATTGAGGGTAAACTACGACCGATCACGTACGAAAATCTCCCGGCGATATGTTTCAAGTGTGGGATGGCCGGCCATAGGCTTAACGAGTGCCCGACAAATTCTACTACTCCGACGGCGACCGGAACTCCAGCGACGGCAGACATGGACAACCCAAATCCTAATCCTAACCCACAAACCTGGAGCAGCCCACTCCAAATGAAAGGAAATAGTGTATCTTTTGCCGACAGAATCAAAGTTGATCAATTTGGAGATTGGATGATTGTCGGGAGAAAAAGGGAAGCCGAAGGGACCTATCAAAGATAAGTCGAAAAATTCCTGGAAGTTGAAGAATGCGTTTGATTCTTTACGGGATGAGAATCAGGGCGAGGATCATGCTATCTTTCCTGATATGCCGGTATCTTCGATCATGGGTGGAGATCGTAGCAAGTTTCCTCCCGTAAGAGTTTATAAGAAAAAAGGAAACAATAACTCTTCAATGGGCCAGGAGCAAGCTAATGGAATTTTTAAATATGGCCTACGTATGGAAAACCCATCTGGAAGTGAGCAAACCAACAATGGTCCTTTCAAACATACTGATTTTGGTCGATCTAATCACACTATGGTCTTTAAGGCCAAGGACAAGCCGGCCCGTACTAAGCCCACAACTTTGGAAGTTAACGCTACTTCTGAACCCAACCCATAGTGATCAAAATTCTCGCCGGGAAGCTACTGACTCAGGGAATCCAAATACGCTAAAGATAGTTGGAGACTCTGATACTATTCTTCCTTCAGACGCTCGAATTACCAACTTAGACCCCGGAACAGCTGGTGAGTAGGGACTGGAGTTATTGAAACGGGACTTTTCTTTTGGTGATACCGATATGGTGGATGATGCTAATGGCGAGTTAGCCGACATGCAGGAAGATGATTTTCACAGGAGCGAGAGCCTTATGGGCTCCAATGGAGTTATTTCTTAAACATAATTCAATAGTTTCTCAAACTCTTGTCATCATGCGTATCATCACATGGAATTGCAAAGGTACTGGTAGTTCTGGTTTTCGTGAGCATTTTCGCGAATTTGTTCGGACTCGTAAGCCTGACTTGGTTTTTCTTCTCGAGACTCAAGTCCTTCATAGACGGGCTGAAACTATTTCTACCAGGTTAGGATTTCCTAATGTTTGTCGAGCTCCCACTATTGGGAGAGAGGGCGGTTTATGGCTTCTTTGGGATGCCGCCCACTTTGATGTTAGTATCTTAGACGTTCAGAACCAATTTATTCATGTGTATATTAGTAATTCTCATAATAATGGTTTCTTTTGTACTGGAGTATATGCGAGTCCTTTGTCGTACAGGCGTGAGGAGTTCTGGACCGCTATGGCCAATATTGGCACTCACATTACTCAGTCGTGGATTCTCTCTGGCGACTTCAATGATATTGCTTGTTTTGGTGAGAAAAATGGGGGGCGTCCAGCCTCGTGGAGAAGAATTTCTAAGTTCCGAGATTCTTTGGAGCGTTGCAACCTTTCGGAAGTTATAACCCAGGGTCCTAAGTTTACGTGGCGAGGCAAAGGTAATCGTGGCGAGTTAATTCGAGAAAGATTGGATAGGGTCTTATGCAACCATCAATGGATAAACACCTTTCCTGAGAGTATCTGCCTTGTGCTTCCTAGAACAAAGTCTGATCACCACCCAATTATCACATTCATTAAAGGTCTTGAGAAGTCTCAAACTAATAAGCCATTTCGTTTTGAGCTTGCTTGGACAACGAGCGACCGATGCACATATATTGTTAGAGAAGTTTGGGCGAAGGAAATGACCATTCTACCATCCCTCTCTATGCTTCCTGAGCAGCTCAAGAAATGGAATCGTGAGGAGTTTGGTAATATCTTCATCCGTAAACGAGAACTTCGTAAGCAGTTGGAAAGAGTGCAAAAACAACTTGAGCGAGGACCCAATCAACATTTGGAGAGGATTGAACTTCAGATTATGCAAGAATACAACGACACACTCCATCAAGAGGAACTTTTATGGTTTCAAAAATCCCGTGTCAACTGGCTTAATTTTGGGGACAAGAACACTAAGTTCTTTCACGCCTCAACTCTCACCCGCCGTCGGCGTAACAAAGTTAGTTTGCTCAAAATTGATTCTGAATGGGTTACTGATGCCACAATTCTTAAGTCACATGTTTGGAATTACTACAACTCACTCTTTGAAGGTGATACAACTATGGTGGATATTCCCCTTCCTACAAGCTGCTTTCAACAGACGTTGAGTGAGGCTGCCATTACCTCACTCGAAGCATCTTTGTCTAACGAAGAAATTTGGAGGGTTGTTAAGAGTATGAGTCCTTACAAGGCCCCCGGGACCGGACGGGTGTCAGGCTTTCTTCTACCATAAGTATTGGGGAATTGTTGGCAATTCGGTGTGTGACTTTATCAAAGAGTGTTTCACCGCCGGCAAAGTCCCTAACAGCATTGGGGTTTCTTATATTACGCTTATTCCACAAAGCGAGAGTCCTACGACGGTCCGAGATTTCCAGCCTATTACTCTATGCAATGTCCTTTTCAAGATGGTCACTAAGCTTCTTGTGGCACGTTTAAAACCTTACATTGGCACCCTCATTGGTCCGTTTCAAAATAGCTTCCTGCCGGGTCGATCAACTCATGATAACATTATGGTTCTTCAAGAGATTTTGCACTCCTTGCATCGTTCCAAGAGTCGAGAGGGGGGGTATGATAATCAAGCTTGATCTGGAAAAAGCTTACGACAAAGTCAACTGGAACTTCTTCGAGGAAACCCTCATCCTCTTTAAAATACCGGCAAGGCTTGTCAATTTGATTATGAGTGCAGTCAAGTGTGTTCAACCGAGAATTTTGTGGAACGGAGAGCCTCTCGATCCCATTCAGCCTCGATGCGGTATCAGACAAGGCGACCCGCTTTCTCCATATCTCTTTGTGATGTGTATAGAGTGACTTTCGTATAAAATCCTTGAAGCAGTGGATGACCGGAGCTGGCGGCCGATCAGTATATGCCAAGGAGGGACGAAGCTTTCACACCTCTTCTTTGCGGACGATATTCTCTTGATGGGTAATTCGTCTATAAGCTTAGCTCATAAAATCAATAGCATCTTGGAGGATTTTTGTCGTGCGTCGGGCTTGAAACTCAACAAGGAAAAGTCAAGAATTTTCTTTGCTCCTAAAGTCGAACTCAATCTTAAGCGAGACATTGCAATGGAATTGGGCATTAATCGCACTCCGGAGATTGGCAAGTACTTGGGGATTGATATGAAGTGCGGTCGAAGCACTAGGGCTGGCTTCTCGGACCTTCTGGACAAAATCCAAAGACGTCTTTCCTCGTGGAAAGGCAAATTTCTTAATATAGCGGGGCGGGCAACGCTTATACAGTCAGTGACTTCCTCAATCCCGGTTTATAGAATGCACACTTCTTGGATTCCGACGCACGTTTGCAATAAAATTGACCAATTAAATCGCAACTTTTTGTGGTCATCGGATATTTCTCGACGGAAGATGCATTTGGTTGGTTGGGACACTGTAATTAAACGAAAGGAAGGTGGTGGGCTTGGAATTCGGGAGGCTCGCAAGACTAATATCTCTCTCTTAGCTAAGACCGGTTGGAAAGTTTTTCATAAACATTCGTCTATGTGTGAAACCATCTTTCGTGAAAAGTATCTTAAAGATAATGAAATTCTTGATCACCACCCGCCACCGCATGCCTCGAAATATTGGAAAGGTATAGTTCGGAGCTTCAAAACTTTGGAAGATAATATTTCTTGGAGAATTGGCAATGGGAATTCTATATCCTTTTGGTTCAGCAAGTGGCTGGGCAAAGATAATATTGCTGCTAGATTGGGGACTGCTATCGATACTGAGGATGAGAATTTAGCTATCTCGCATCTGATCGATCCTACCAATAGCTGAAATCTGTCTTCTTTACGTACTTTGCTGCCCTTCCCCTCGAGACGGAAATTAGAAACTGGCATTTACCAGAGTCGAAACGAGCTGATGTGCGGTATTGGAATGCTTCGTCGAGTGGCAAGTTCACTTGTAGCTCGGCATATAGAACGCTTATGGAAGAAGCTGTCCAGCCTAATACTAGCAGATGGAAGTGGATCTGGAACATGAAGTGCCACTACAAGCTTAAGTATTTCGTTTGGCTTTGCAATCACGGTCGTCTCCTTACCAATGCATATAGAATGGATAGAGGACTCTCAATGTCGGATCTTTGCCCACGATGTACTGCCGCCCGGGAAGATGTGATGCATATCCTCAGGAATTGTAACTATGCTCGGAAAGTATGGGAATTTATCGTTGTTGCCACGGATTTTCATGTTTTTACTAGGGTCGATGCTACAAATTGGTTGGAGTCTCAAATGAAGCAAAATTTCAGGAATATCATTGTGCCATCCTGCCCTTGGCAGTACGTCTTTTTGGCTATTATTTGGATCCTATGGAAGACTCGGAGCCGTCTGATTTTCGAGAATAAAAGATTGCCGGTGACGGCAACCGTTAATGTTATTAAGAATCTGGTTGTGGATATGCAAGCCACCTTTGAAATCAACGCAAGACCTGCTCCTCAATACAATATTGTGGAAAAGTGGAAGAAACCCAATGAAGGTTGGGTTAAGCTCAATACGGATGGGAGTGTTCTCACTACTGAAAAGTCAACCGCTTCCAGGGGTCTGCTCCGTGATCACTTGGGTAATTGGCTTTTTGGTTTTTCAAGGAAACTTGGAACCCATACTATCACTACCGCTGAACTGCTAGGCCTCCGAGAGGGCCTCACTTTAGCCTGGTCGAGATGTTTTGAGAGAATCGAGGTGGAAATTGACTCTGAAGTTGTTGTCAACTTGATCAAGTCCTCGGATGTTTCGTGCCACCCGCTTGGGAACCTCATTGAGGATTGTTGTGCCTTCCTTCACCTTCCTTGGGACATCCGTCTTAATCATGCTCGAAGATGTTTTAACACTAGTGTCGATATGTTAGCCAAACTCGGTCATGGGTTGGATAGAGAGTTTGAGTTTTGGCTTGAACCTCCTATCGAGGTGTTAGATTACATTACTGCTGACGCTTCTTAGTCTTTTAGCTTTGTTTTTTTTCGACCAAAAAAAAAAAAAAAAAAATCTTAAATTATAATATCAATTAGCCAATCTCCAAAATTGATTACGAATCAAAGATAAGTGAAAAGAAATATAGTCATACTGACAACGATGCAAACCTAAATAAAATGTCCAAAGAAATCATATTCCTTTTCTCTATGTATTTCCCCCCTCCACTCCAGTCCTCAAAACTATTCTAAGATTCCAATTCAAAAGTTTACTCCTAAATTCATAACTTTTTCACAAGCTTTTTCTTCCTAAATGAACTAACCAACAAATCTAACAAACATGAAATTTTAAAAGATTCCCATCATAACATAACATCAAACAAACATAAATGCAAAGTTGCGCAGCATCCTTCAAAGTATACATATATAAATGGTTCTCCTTTTCTTCAACTCTATGCTAAACATAATCATATTTTTATCTCTATTTTCCTTCAAAATGTTAATCTTTTCTATACAAGAACATATGTTTTCGTACATAGTTTTACGGGCTTTTCTCGAAAACTTTGCGTAAAATAATACTTTTATAAAATTTCAAATGTACCCTTCGAAAATTTTGAAATTTCTGATGACTATGTCCCTGTTCGTGTTCATATATACGGTTCGCTTTCAAGGGTTGGAAACGCGCTGCGCTCGATTACTTGGATTAATCCATGGGATAAACCAGCTTGTAAGTCTATGTCTTCCATATCTTGGAGTTGGAGATGGAAATCAAACAATGTTGTCCATATCTACTTGAAAAACCAATATAATTAATGTCCTAAAAGCATTCATTTAAGTTTGGAGAGCTAGCTAGCTAGCTGGGATTATTATTACTAAGCAATGCAACTATTCTCAGTTGCAGGCCTATAGGAAAATAGGTAAATAAATGAGTAGTACTGCATATATATTAATTGATGTTTAAAATTTAAAAGGGTATATAATGTGAAAAAGTGAGACATTCTCTGAAGTGTGAACTGATCGAGAGCATTTTGATAGCCCCATAAATTAATGCTGAAATGACATCTTGTGATCTCTGTGTCTCTGTATCATTATTGGATGGGACGCTTAAAACCTCATTCATTTAAACTAATTTTAATTAATTAATTAATATAACACTAATTTTTGTTTGTTTATATTAATTATATATATAATTGTTAGATTAGTTGGTTTTATTGTACTTTTTATTGTATTTTTGGATAGTCTTTGTTTCCTCTTTTTTATTACTTCTTCTCCTTTTTGGGCTGGCCCACGCTTTATAGCCGTTCCGCACTTTTGTATATATACCTTGCTAGCCATTTTATTTCATTTTTGATAAGAAATCCCTTTTGTTTAGCTTTCTCTTGTTCTCTGCCTTTTTCTCGATGAAATGGGTATAGTTTGTTCATGGTATCAGAGCAGTAACGATCCAAATCTTCCGCTGCAAATCTATTTTTTCTTTTTTTTTTTTTTTGATTTACTGTTCCTTGAATCGCTCTTCGTGATTCACGAATCGCCTTCTCTTCGCGATTCTTCTGCGTTTATCCTATCCTACTTCTTTTGCCTTATTTTCTTTGATCTTTCTGCAATGGGAAACGATGATGCGAAGCCTGTCGCGACTGTCGCTACTGTAGATCCGCTCGACGAACTCCTCAAGGAGAATAACTCTGATAATCCTGGAATCAGCATCACTCCTGCTCCTTTTGATGGACGCAATTTTCAGATCTGGAGTCGTCAAATCAAAATTGCTCTTGAGGCAAAGTCTAAACTAGGTTTTATCGATGGATCGATTCAAGAAATTGCAAGCACTGATCCGAACTATTCTAAGTGGTGTCGTGCCAATACGATGGTGGTTGGATGGATTACCAGCTCTATGACTCGAGAGATGAGTGAGGGATTCGTCTCCTACAATACTGCGAGGGCTCTCTGGAAGTAGCTTGAGACACGGTATGGAAAGCCTAATGGTCCGATGATGTTTCAGCTTCAACGAGAGATCTTCAATATTCAACAAGGTAATCTCTCTCTGGTTTCCTATTTCAACAAATTGACTATTCTCTTGGATGAAATCGCTCGCCTGCAAGTTCCACCACCATGTACCTGTAACAATACTTGTGCTATTCACAAATTTCTTGATGACCTAAGGAATACTACTTCGCTGATGCAATTCTTAAATGGCCTAAACGAATCTTACTCTGCTACTAGGGATCAGGTTTTAGTTCTTAAACCTTTGCCTCAGATTAGTGAAGCCTTTTCTATGTTTCAACAAGTTGAGGCACAAAGACATGTTCAAGTAAATGGTTCTGACTTTGGTAACAACACTGCTCATATGGCTCAAAATTTCTCTAGAGGATCTGGCTCTCAAAAATTTGGTAATAAGGATAAAGAGGAGAGATATTGCCCTAGGTGTGATAGCACTAATCACACTCCTGAAACCTGCTTTAAGACTCATGGCTATCCTGAGTGGTATGAAGAGATGAAAAAAAATAGGGCGGCTGGTAGAGGCAGAGGTATGAATGGTAGAAATTCTGGTGGTAGAAGTGTTGGCAGAGGATCAGGGAATGGTTCTCACTACAGAAGACAAACTGCTAATGCTGCACACGCTGAAACACCACTTGATGGTGACTTTTTTGGTGCCACTGGAGGATCTGATCTTAGCACAACCATCTCAAACCTTGTTCAACAGGAGATTACCAAATTGATGCAGAGGAATGCTGAATTCTTTGGTGAGCAAGTCAACTTTGCTGGAGCAGTTGACTTTGCAGGTACCTCTACACTTACTGGCAATTTTATTGATAATTCTTTGTGGATTATTGACACTGGAGCCTCATCTCATATGTGTGCTAACCTAAATCTCCTTAGTAATATTGTTTCCTGCAAAACACAAATTCCTATTACTTTGCCTGATGGCACTATTAAACATGTCACTCACACTGGTGATGCTTATATTTCTGAAAAGCTAGAATTGAAAAATGTTCTATTTGTCCCTAGTTTCAAACATAATTTGCTGTCTGTGAGGAAGCTGACTAGGGAAACTAATTCTTTCTTTATTTTCTATCCTACCAAATGTGTTTTGCAGGACCTTACTAATAAACACACTCTTGCTACTGGAAGGGCATGTGGCTCTCTCTACATTCTTGAAAAACCTACGAATTTGACTACTCTTCATGTTACTGATAGACTTTCTGATGTTAGGAATTTCTGTAATAGGTTGCTTTCCCCTACTACTTGTAATAATGTGCAGAAGCACAAAATTGTTGATGCTAAAGTTTGGCATAATAGGCTTGGGCATTTGTCTTTAGATGCTTTGAGACATACTGAAATCTATATTTCTGGTGATAGAACTCTTAAGCCTTGTAATGCCTGTCACACTGCTAAACAAGAGCGATTACCTTTTCCTGTTAGTATTACTAAAACTCAAGGTATTTTTGAACTTGTACACATGGATCTTTGGGGTCCATATAAGAAACCTGCTCTTAATGGTGCTCATTACTTTCTTACATTGGTTGATGATTTTAGTAGAGCTACATGGATCTTCTTGATGCCTTTTAAACAATCCACTCATTCTGTTGTCTGCGATTTTATTAAAATGGTTAAGAATCAGTTTAGGTGCAATATTAAGTGCTTTAGATCAGATAATGGCACTGAGTTCCTCAATCACAATATGTCTAGGACTTTAGCTGATCATGGCATAATACATCAGACTTCTTGTTCTTATACTCCCCAATAGAATGGTAAAGCTGAAAGAAAACACAAACATATCTTACAGATTGCTAGGTCTCTTATGTTTCATGCTCATTTGCCTACTAAATTCTGGGGGGAATGTGTTCTCACCTCTGTTTATCTTATTAATAGAACCCCCTCTGCTATGCTTAAGTGGAAAACCCCTTTTGAGATACTTTATCATAGAAAGCCTGAGTATAGACACCTAAGAACCTTTGGGTGTTTGAGTTGTGCTAGTAATACTGTCACTCAGAAGGATAAGTTTGATGTGAGAGCCCACAAGTGTATTTTTATAGGCTATAGTGGGACTCAGAAAGGGTATAATTTGTACAATCTCAATACTCATACTACTCTTATATCTAGGGATGTTATCTTTTATGAAAATATTTTTCCTTATTCTCCAAATTTTGATAAATCTTTATCATCTACTGTACCTGTTGTTGCTAATCTTTCTGATGACTTTGATGATAGTTTTCTTCCTACTCCAGACATTGAGGTTTTAGATACTGCAGAAAATATTGTATCTACTGGTAACAATGATGTTCTTGCTGATAGTATGCCTTCTTCTCCATCTCATTCTATTTTATCTGATACAGTTGGTAATTTCTCTACTAATGATAATGCTTCTGATATGATAAATAGTAATTCTGGTCACAATCAGATTTCTCCTAGTCCTAGCTCTAGTCCTGCTCTTAGAAGAAGCACTAGGGTGTCTACTAAACCTGTTTGGATGGATTCTTATGTTGTTGGGAATGTTTCCACTAATCTTGTTCCTAATTCTTACATGCAAGATTCTAAGTATTTCAATTACACCCCTGATTACAAAGCCTTTTTTGCTAATATTGCTCATGTGGTAGAGCCTGCTTCTTATAAGCAAGCTGTTAAAAGCCCTGAATGGGTAGAGGCTATGAATAAAGAGCTTGCTGCTCTTGAGGATAACAAAACTTGGGAACTAACCACTCTACCTTCTGGAAAACATGCCATAGGGTCTAGATGGGTTTTTAAAATCAAATATAATCCAGATGGCTCAGTAGAGAGGTATAAAGCTAGGTAGTTGCTAAGGGGTATAACCAAACTTTTGGTATTGATTACTATGATAGCTTTTCTCCTGTAGCTAAGCTTGTTACTGTTCGGATCTTTCTAACTATTGCTTCTGCTTATTCTTGGTCTATAAATCAGCTTGACATTAACAATGCTTTCTTACATGGTCATTTGGATGAGGAACTCTATATTAGACCTCCTGATGGTTACTCTAAGGCTGCTCCTGGACAGGTTTGTAAGCTTGCTAAGTCTTTATATGGCTTAAAGCAAGCTTCTAGACAATGGAACATTGAGTTCACTTCTCATTTACTTAAATATGGATTCACTCAATGTGTTCATGATCATTGTCTTTTCATTAAACAGTCTAACACCTCATTTCTTGCTTTATTAGTGTATGTAGATGATGTTCTTGTTACAGGGTCTAATGAACAAGAAATTGAGGATGTTAAAGCCTTCTTACACTCTGCCTTCACTATCAAGGACTTGGGACAGGCCAAGTATTTCTTGGGGCTGGAGATCTCTAGGTGTGCATCAGGTTTGCTGCTCACACAAACGAAATATATTACTGATATTTTGAAAGATTCTGGTATGGATTCTGCTACTCCTTCTCCTTGCCCTTTACCTTCTGGATTTAAGATTGTTGATGATGATAGTCCCTTGTTGGAGGATTCTGGATAGTTTAGGAGATTGGTTGGTAGGTTGCTTTATTTGAATTTATCTCGATCAGATATCTGCTACGCTGTCCAACAACTTAGTCAGTGTGTCTCTAAGCCCACTAAAACTCATATGCAGTTTGCTTTACATGTTCTTCGATATTTGAAGGGTTGTCCAACCTCTGGCATCTTCTTTCCTTCTGATAATAACCTTAAATTGACTGCTTATTGTGATGCAGACTGGGCATCTTGCTCTTTAACTCGTAAATCTATTACATGGTATTGTGTCTTTCTTGGTCCTTGCTTAATTTCTTGGAAAACCAAGAAACAGTCAACTGTTTCTCGGTCCTCTTGTGAGGCTGAGTATAGAAGCTTAGCTTCTACCGTTTGTGAGTTACAGTGGATCTATTATATGTTACAATCCTTTCTTATTACTCCTATCTTACCCATTCCTTTGTTTTGTGATAACAAGTCTGCCTTACATATCACGGAGAATCCCATTTTTCATGAACGCACAAAACACTTGGAAATTGATTGCCATATCACACGCAACAAGTACAAAGAAGGTTTCATTTTGCCTACTTTTCTGCCTACTAAACAACAGCTGGCAGATGTCTTCACCAAGGCTTTGGGCGGTTCTTCTTTCAAGACTTTTATGTCCAAGTTGGGCTTAGTATTCCACCAAGCTCCACCTTGAGAGGGGAGTGTTAGATTAGTTGGTTTTATTGTACTTTTCGTTGTATTTTTGGATAGTCTTTGTTTCCTCTTTTTTATTACTTCTTCTCCTTTTTGGGCTGGCCCACGCTTTATAGCCGTTCCGCACTTTTGTATATATACCTTGCTAGCCATTTTATTTCATTTTTAATAAGAAATCCCTTTTGTTTAGCTTTCTCTTGTTCTCTGCCTTTTTTTCGATGAAGTGGGTATAGTTTGTTCAATAATAAAGAGAATCATGAAAAGTTTTTATGCATAGTAATTTTTGTTTGTTTATACGACTTCATAATAAAATTTAAAAGAATTTTGGGATCTAAAGGAAAATGTTCTTGAATTATAAATCTATAGAAACATATTATTATTATTATTATTATTATTATTATTATTATAAATAGTACCAAAATTAAAATCTGTGATCTTTGATTACCTCTGCAAATTGTGTGCAATAAAGCAAAGCCACATATCTACGAAGTCATGCACGCGTGGTCTTGCCTTTAACCTCTACCTATGATTGGTTGACTAATATAACAGCATCAACAAAAATAATTATGACAAAGATTTTCTTAAAATTATTTGACTCGAATCTTAACGTGAGTATTCTGCGTATTTAATTAATTACTTACCTAGTCTGTATAAAACAAGGTTTAGTTTACTCCCTAATGATCTATTGATCAATTAACCAATGTCATTATTAGTCATGTTAAGAGCATATATCTTGATCTAACATTTAAATTCTGAATCTCTTTTATCCATATAGTATCAAATTTGAATTAAAAGAAAGTTACCAAACTAAAACAGATATATATTATTAATCCTATAATCTAAACGTTCATTAATTCTCTATTGATGATGTCGGTTTTTGGGATATAATTTCGGTCGATCACGTATCCGATTGTAGCAGTTAAATTTATATATAGTAGATATATGGGAATGACCTCAACCTGAAACACACGAACAAATGGGTTACTTGGCCGTAGAAGGTTATCTCCAGCGTACCAACTAGATCTGACGCTCAAGCTGTCAGTATAAGTGAACTAGAAATGAGTGTGGTGTGTGGATTAAGAAGTGCGACCGAAGCAGTAAAGAGTGATTACCTACCATAATAAATGATTGGGGTATTTATAGTTGTAGCTAACACACACTAAGTACACTGCCAAATGGTGTGCATTAAATGCCTTGACTAATTTAATGCTCGATTAGAGAGTTTGCAACATTCCTTTTAAGGAATGTTTACGTCACATACGTTCAGTTCGAAATACGAATTGCAGGCGGCTGCATTTAATGCAGTCATTCCTGGCGTTGACTTGCTGGATGCGACGCAATCAAGGTCGACCGCCACGCTATGCCTCCCGAGAGCGTGGACTTCAGCGGAAGCCTCTCAACTTGTCCTAAGGTTTGGGCCGCTTGGCAAATTGAACCTATGTTCGAGGTCGAGGCATTACACTCGACCACCGATCGGGCCATTCTTGTTGCCGATAATTTTGACCTTATGGTCGAGGTCGGTGATTGCAAGAGTCATTGACTGGTCAAACGGGGTGACTTTGATTTCACCCACGTGGCTCCTGGATTGCCAGGATCTTAACATGAACGTGGACAGACAGATTTATCCCCTATCATCTATAATTAATTAATTAGAAATAAAGATTTAGGGTTTACATCAAAATGGCACAACCATATATATAATCTTATAAAGTAATTATGCGTCAACATTACATAAATATAAGCATTTAAAAACACAGAAAAACATATATAAATGAAAACCTTAATTTCTTTGCCATGGAAGGTGAGGCAAACAACTGAGGAAAGAGCAAATAAAATCAGTTTAATGCCAAACAGGACATATAAATGGACAAATTAAATAGCTAGCTGAATTTTGAGGCGCATGCTTTTGAGTTTTAGGTTTCAGAGTTGCATGGGTACGTGAAGGCTGATCTAAGGCTATGTTTGGCTGCAGGCTTTATAATTAAGTAAAAGTGATTTGGAGAAAAAGAAAGTAGTTTAATTAGGAGACAAGAAAATCAGGAGATCTAGACCTACCAATTCTGTCAGTCGCAGATGTGTATAAAATGTAAACAAACTGAATTTAGTTTGATAATTAACATTGAATTAATTAGTATTATGATATTTGTTTCTACTGATAAATTAATATAAAGTTATAATACATGAATCTAACCGGTAACAAGGTATTTATTGGATATAAATAAAAAATAAACTTTTTTATAGTATAAAGAACTAAAATTATTAATTATTCCCTCGACCCACAATTTATCATCTGATATTATTTATTCTAAGTTACTAATTTTTAACAAATTGTGAAAGAAATTAGAAACTGGACCGAGTCGCCAGTCATACCTCAGCAGTCCAATCCAAAGATATTTGATCATCATTCATCAGGCTTTAGCTTTGACTCAAGTACGGCAAACAAAACTAAATATATACGTTGATTGTTATTGAAATAAAAATATTAATTCTTATTAATTGGAGAAATTAGAATATTACGTATATATTGAAATTTCATGAACCATATGAAGAATATATCGGTTTATGAATTCACTCAATGAATTAAACATAATAAAATTTAGGGATAATTATATTACAGTACTTACATCTTTCGATTTAGATGAAAATATAGTAAGAACCCTCTCTACTATTGGAGATTACAGAGACAGTACTCCCTCGACTATGACTCTGTCTAATACTTAGGTTCTGCCGCTACTCATTTTATTATTTCCAAATAGATACTAACGTTCTATTAACTGAACAACAACTTAATAACTTTACTCATTTCATATTTAGCAACACTATAACAAATATAGAATGATAATTTAGTCATTTTATTAACTTTTTGTTAAATTTTTTTAGGTTTTCGTTAGGATAAGAAGATCTATCTGTGATTTCTAATAGTATAAATTTTTTTATTATATTTATTCATAAATTGAGAGATATATGTATAAATATCTTTAAGATTTATTTATCTACCTAGTAATTCTCTGTAAATTAATTATATTGTTGACGAGATGGCCAAAGTCTTGTCAAGAATTTAGTTACATGCATGCATGACGAGATAATAATTAATTATTTTTGTAAGAATTGATCAGATATGGTATAATTCGTCTCACCACAGCTATTACTTGGATTTAAGTGCCGGGTTTATCGCCGATGTACTACACAGAACTGCTCTTGAATCGCATGGCCTCTAGCGTGGGAAAGCCAATTAAGATTGATTACAACACGTATAGAGCTAATCGGGGACAGTATGCTCGTGTATGTGTTGAGGTCGATCTGAATAAACCATTGCGAAGTGTCGTTGATATTGAGGGTAAACTACGACCGATTACGTACGAAAACCTCCCGGCGATATGTTTCAAGTGTGGGATGGCCGGCCATAGGCTTAACGAGTGCCCGACAAATTCTACTACTCCAACGGCGACCGGAACTCCAGCGGCAGCAGACATGGACGGCCAAAATACTAATCCTAGCCCACAAACCTAGAGCGGCCCACACCAGATGAAAGGAAATAGCGTATCTTTCACCGACAGAATCAAAGTTAATCAATTTGGAGATTGGATGATTGTCGGGAGAAAAGGAAAACCAAAGGGACCTACCAAAGATAAGTCGAAAAATTCCTGGAAGTTGACGAATGCGTTTGATTCATTACGGGACGAGAATCAGGGCGATGATCATGTTAATTTTCCTGATATGCCGGAATCTTCGGCCATGGGTGGAGATCGTAGCAAGTTTCCTCACGTAAGAGTTTATAAGAAAAAAGGAAACAAAAACTCTTCAATGGGCCAAGAGCAAGCTAATGGAATTTTTAAATATGGCCTATATATGGAAAGCCCAACTGGGAGTGAGCAAACCAACAATGGTCCTTTCAAACATACTGATTTTGGTCCATTTAATCGCACTATGGTCTTTAAGGCCAATGACAAGCAGGCCCATACTAAGCCCACAACTTTGGAAGTGAACGCTACTTCTGGACCAACTCAAAGTGATCAAAATTCTCGCCGGGAAGCTACTAACTCAGAGAATCCACAAACGCTACAGATAGTTGGAGACTCTGTTACTATTCTTCCTTCAGAAGCCCGAATTACCAACTTCGACCCCGGAACAGCTGGTGAGGAGGGACTGGAGTTATCGAAGCAGGACTTCCCTTCTGGTGATACCGATATGGTGGATGATGCTAATGGCGATTTAGCCGACATGCATGAAGATGATTTTCACAGGAGCGAGAGCCTTATGGGCTCTAATGGAGTTATTTCTTAAACATAACTCCACATTTCTCAAACTTTTGTCATCATGCGTATCTTCACATGGAATTGCAAAGGTACTGGTAGTTCTGGTTTTCGTGCGCATTTTCGCGAATTCGTTCGGACTCATAAGCCTGACTTGGTTTTTCTTCTCGAGACTCAAGTCCTTCATAGACGTGCTGAAACTATTTCTACCAGGTTAGGCTTTCCTAATGTTTGTCGAGCTCCCACTCTTGGGAGAGAGGGCGGTTTATGGCTTCTTTAGGATGCCACCCGCGTTGATGTTAGTATCTTAGACGTTCAGAACCAATTTATTCATGTGTATATTGGTAATTCTCGTAATAATGGTTTCTTTTGTACTGGAGTATATGCGAGTCCTTTGTCGTACAGGCGTGAGGAATTCTGGACCGCTATGGACGATATTGGCACTCACATTAATCAGCCGTGGATTCTCTCGGGAGACTTCAATGATATTGCTTGTTTTGGTGAGAAACATGGGGGGCGTCCAGCCTCGTGGAGGAGACTTTCTAAGTTCCGAGATTCTTTGGAGCGTTGCAACCTTTCGGAAGTTATAACCCAGGGTCCTAAGTTTACGTGGCGAGGCAAAGGTAATCGTGGTGAGTTAATTCGAGAAAGATTGGATAGGGTCTTATGCAACCATCATTGGACAAACACCTTTCCTGAGAGTATCTGCCTTGTGCTTCCTAGAACAAAATCTGATCACCACCCACTTATGACATTCACTAAAGGTCTTGAGAAGTCTCCAACTAATAAGCCGTTTCGTTTTGAACTTGCTTGGACAATGAGCGACCGATGCAAGGAGATTGTTAGAGAAGTTTAGGCGAAGGAAATGACCATTCTACCATCCCTCTCTATGCTTCCCGAGCAGCTCAAGAAATGGAATCGTGAGGAGTTTGGTAATATCTTCATCCATAAACGAGAACTTCGTAAGCAGTTGGAAAGAGTCCAAAAACAACTTGAGCGAGGACCGAATCAACATTTGGAGAGGATTGAACTTTAGATTATGCAAGAATACAACGACACACTCCATCAAGAGGAACTTTTATGGTTTCAATAATCCCGTGTCAACTGGCTTAATTTTGGGGACAAGAACACTAAGTTCTTTCACACCTCAACTCTCATTCGACGTCAACGTAACAAAGTTAGTATGCTCAAAATTGATTCTGAATGGGTTACTGATGCCGCCATTCTGAAGTCACATGTTTGGAATTACTACAACTCACTCTTTGAAGGTGATTCAACTATGGTGGATATTCCCCTTCCTACAAGCTGCTTTCAACAGAGGTTGAGTGAGGCTGCCATTACCTCAGTCGAAGCATCTTTGTCTAACGAAGAAATTTGGAGGGTTGTTAAGAGTATGAGTCCTTACAAGGCCCCGGGATCGGATGGGTGTCAGGCTTTCTTCTACCACAAGTATTGGGGAATTGTTGGCAATTCGGTGTGTGACTTTATCAAAGAATGTTTCGCCGCCGGCAAAGTCCCTAACAACGTTGGGGTTTCTTATATTACGCTTATCCCAAAAAGCGAGAGTCCTACGACGGTCCGAGATTTCCGTCCCATTGCTCTATGCAATGTCCTTTTCAAGATGGTCACTAAGCTTCTTGTGGCACGTTTAAAACCTTACATTGGCACCCTCATTGGTCCGTTTCAAAATAGCTTCCTGCCGGGTCGATCAACTCATGATAACATTCTGGTTCTTCAAGAGATTTTGCACTCCCTACATCGTTCCAAGAGTCAAAAGGGGGGTATGATAATCAAGCTTGATCTCAAAAAAGCTTACGACAAAGTCAACTGGAACTTCCTCGAGGAAACCCTCATCCTCTTTAAAATTCCGGCCAGGCTTGTCAATTTGATTATGAGTGCAGTCAAGTCTGTTCAACCGAGAATATTGTGGAACAGAGAGCCTTTCGATCCCATTCAGCCTCGATGCGGTATCAGATAAGGCGACCCGCTTTCTCCATATCTCTTTGTCATGTGTATAGAGCGGCTTTCGTATAAAATCCTTGAAGCGGTGGACGGCAATAAGGGGTTATACGTAATAATTTGATATCAAAGTATTTTTATTTAAACTCATTAAAATAATATGGTTTTCAAGTAGCTACTACGTATAATATAAGTTTGGGGAAAGAAAATATAAAAGCATAAAACACAAGCTTCGGGTGTATATGGAATATTTACATACATATAAGAAAGCCGAATTCGGAAAAGAAATCCCACCTGGAAAACAAGGCAAAAGGGACAAAAGAAGGAAGACCAGACTACTGCTCGGGAGTAACACCTCCTGAAACCAAATATGACGCAACCACATAAGACAACAATACGACGCACGGCTATAACTTAAATCAGGTAATCACATAATAAATAAACAATTTCATTAATTAGAACCCGCCATTCAATACATTCCAGCTAATTAATAGATTATTAGAATCTGTATTTTAAATATTATTTAACATCAAAGATTAAGTAATTAAACCCATAATTCTAGTCATATATTCTTCAAAACAATGATATGTATATGTTCATGTTTACACACAGTACCGATTTCTTAATTATCCTTACATGTCATTCAGTTAAGTAAGAAAACACATAATTCATAATTAGATATTTGTTTACTGTGAAAAACAAATTGAACATACTAAGCACAACTATTAATTTATATACATACCACTAATATATATTCATATTATGAATCAATTAGACAATCAATATATGCAGATTAATGATGACATTGGCATAATCAAATTCACATGCATATAAGTATATATATATGTATAGTTTCGAGATAAGTCCCTGAATAAGTAGGAAAAATAAATTAAGTAATGACATTAATTACAGTTCAATATATCAATTAAACAATTAAATTACTAACTCTTCTTGTCCATTAAATGAAATCGAAAGAAGAGAATAATGAATTAATCACCTGCTGTCTCCTCGAACTAGTATGCAAGTGGGCAAGAAAGTTAATCAATTATGGATTGTACACCTCAGTAATTAGATTGGGTAGTGGGGAAAAGAGAAAGAAAAGGTAGAATTTTAGATAAGTTCTCTTCTCGCCTGGTTGTTCTTCCTGACCTACTGCGAAAATTATCAAGACGCCTAAATGGCTTTGAAGGGAAGGTAATCATTAAATTGATAAGAATAGACAAAGACGGTGGGTGCTAATAATATATAATTAATATACTTAGCTGTAAAAAATTAATATCAACTGAGTGGTGTCTAATGTCTATAGCTATATAATATACTTTAATAAAAGATATCTAACTCAAAAATAAATTAATCAATTAAATGCTAATCCTTGTTGGCCACTAGCACACCGGCTTTATCGGCACTGGCTCTGATACCATCTGTCGCAACCCCCGGGAACGGAGAGGAGAACCCTCACGACTGTGCACGTTGGACGCACGGGTATAAGCTTCGTCTCCACAGTGTACAACCCTAAAGTTTGGCTTGGGAAGCACGCGCCAAAAAGGATTAATCCATTTAGTTGTACATGAAGATTCACTTATAAACCCTTCAAACTTAAACCACCAATCCGATGTGGGACAATTGCTTTCAAATTTGGGGTGCTACAATCACCCCTCCTTGAGAGCGTAATGTCCTCATTGCGCCGCGACATAGTCCCATTACCGCCCGCCAGTGGAGAATCTAGCGGTGGCCCCCGCACATGTAACACTTTGCCCGCAGGATCAAGAGGTGGCTCCCACGTGCATGGCACTTAGCTCCCACGACTGACGGTTGGCTCTGATACCCTTTGTAACAGCCCAAAGGTCAGCCAGGCAAGCATATATTGTCCTCTTTGGAAAGCCACCAGGCTCGACGGTCCAGTGCGCCCCCTCAAGGCTTTAAAACGCGTATGCCAGGTAAGGTTTCCACCCACTTATAAAGGGGCTTCGTTCGCCTTACCAAACCGATGTGGGATACTAAACCCGCCCCCTCTTGGAGATCCAGCATCCTCGCTGGCACACCGGCCTTACCGGCACTGGCTCTGATACCATCTGTCGCGACCCCCGGGCGCGGAAAGGAGAACCCTCACGACTGCGCCCGTTGAACGCGCGGGTATAAGCTTCGTCTCCACAGTGTACAACCCTAAAGTTTGGCTTGGGAAGCACGCGCCAAAAAGGATTAATCCATTTAGTTGTACATGAAGATTCACTTATAAACCCTTCAAACTTAAACCACCAATCCGATGTGGGACAATTGCATTCAAATTTGGGGTGCTACAATCACCCCTCCTTGAGAGCGTAATGCCCTCATTGCGCCGCGACATAGTCCCATTACCGCCCACCAGTGGAGAATCTAGCGGTGGCCCCCGCACATGTAACACTTTGCCCCGCAGGATCAAGAGGTGGCTCCCACGTTGGGAGCTATATGGAATGGATATAAATTGTATGATTTATAAATTTATAGCATGTTCAGGTCTCTAAATAGTACGTTTTAAGTTTTCGTCAAATTTTCTAACTTTTGCATATGAAGTCCGATTTTCCCGAAATTCGAATACATACTTCCTTATAATATTTAAAGCATGTCCGTAAAGTTTCGTTGCATTTGGATTTGATTTGCATATTTAAATTCGCGAATTACTCCGTTTTCATTTGATAATTTGAACCTAAGTGCCTTATTTGATTGTGTAACTTGTTTTATGTGTTTATGAGATTGTGTATAAGCCGTGCGTCATTGTTAGTCTTATTTGGTTGTGTCTTTGTAATTTTGCAGACGATACTCCCGTGGAGTAGCGCCGGTCTTGCGTTTATCTATACTTTTGCTAGCTACCAGGTGAGGCTTTCCGTTTCTGATTCCAGTACTACTATGTATATATATATAAATAAGTCTCTCCCGAAATAAGCCTTGTTTTACGTTTTGTTTTCACACCGTCTCTATATATATACTTAGTAAATATTTATGCCTATTATGTTCATTCGTCTTATAAGAAAATGTTTTGATATGAAAAGTACTACGTATATCCTTTTGAAATGTTTGCGGAAGAGACATGTAAAACCGATTTGTTTTCTAAGGCGAACTTTGGCCTTTGGCCTCGCATATGACATGTCTCGAACGGTCTTTTGACCAACTCGAAATGATTTGAAATGCGAGATATGAACCGTATGTATGTATGTATGTATGTTTGGGCCCGGAGTAAGAACAATAGGACGAAGTCGGTAGACATCGGGTCTACGTCGGAAATCCTATGATTTCCTCCACCTTGGGAGCTCGGGGTGAGGCCGGAGTGGCAGCCCTTTGAGTACCTGAGATACCGTATGTTATGTTATGCGTAGTTCGGATTTAGCGGTCCGTCTACATTGGAGGAATAAGGAGGGTTTTCGTTTTATGTTTGGAAATTGGAGTTAAGGGCTCGACTCGCCGAGTCATATGATATGATTATGTTTTATGCTAAATCACCACCCGATTACGAAAACCTTTCTTTTATGTTGATTTCTTTTAAGTTTAAAAATTGGTGATTTACTTCCGTTTTGTAATATACATTATTATTCCCTCCTCACTTAGTCGTTTGACTAACCCCCTCTGTTTCACCCTTGGTATTGATTTCAGGATACTAGGCGGGATCGTCGTCGTCGTCGTCTTTAGAGTTCTATTACTCTGCTCATGTATAACACTTGTCCCGTATGATTTTACTTATGATTTATGATATTAGGGTTTTATGTATTTAGTATTCGGGATTTATATGTTGAACCCGTTTATTATTTGTGTAACGGTATTTCGTTGGCCTTGGTGGGCTTTAATATGTGTGCAATTGTTAATGTTTTATTGTTTTGTATATTTTCGCTTCCGCGTCTTTGTCGTTATTCTATCTTTGAAATCCCCGCCTAGTGATTGAGTAAATGTGTGCCGTTTGCTGGGTTTCGATTCGGGTCGGATTCCTCTTTCAGTTCCTGGTCGGGGCTCGGTGCGGGGCGTGCATTACCCGTTTGGGGCGCCCGCTACACGGACACTGACACTGTTCCGACACGTGTCGGACACGGCAAAAAGTATCCGAAAAAAAATAAATAAATAAATAATTAGGACACGGTGTCGGACACGGATGGGGGAGTGTCCGACACGGCTGAGGGAAGTGTCCGACACTGCACACTCAATTTTTTTTATTTTTTATTTAAAATGGTCAAAATTTATTTGAGAAAAAATCAAAAATTATAAATGAATAAAACGGTGTATTAAATTAATTTAAATTTATTTTTTCATCATTTTTAATTGATTCTCACAATATTATAAAGTATGCCATAGATATCCGGAAATGTTAATCGATTGTTGGTAAGATTTACGTAAGACCTTTGCCCTTTGAAAGGCTTTCCACGAATCAACATGATTTAACTTCCGAAAAAAGACTCCCCTGGAAACTGGCTATTTACAAATTATAATGTTCTTTTAACATAATAATCAATTTGTATATTTAAATTTTACTAATAATTATATTATCTTGTGATAAATTTATTTTTTAATTAATATTGATACATATATTATATATGAACATTTATACTTTTATTAAAATGTATATAAGTCAGCCGTGTCGAAGCCGTGTCATGTCCTAAAATTTTTAAAAAATTCATGTCACTGTGTCCATATCGTATCGTGTCCATGTTCCCGTGTCTATTTCCATGCAACATAGTATCTCTATATATTGCACGGAAAATCATATAAGATTCCTTCTGTGCAGGCAGTGGGCCATAGACAAGGTCCAGTAAGCATAGTATGGGCCCACGAGCTGGGCTGGGTCTTAATCTCATGATATGACGATATTTTATTTTATTTTTTAATTTACTACTACACAGATATTGGAACTACGATTTTTTTTAATGAAAAATTGAGCATAACATATGTATTATATATACAAAAAAAAAAAATTCATTTCACAACTTTTATTTCAAAATTTTATTTGAAGTATAAACAGCTAGACAAAATACTCAATTTCTTAGCATTTCTAAGCCAAAATTAATATTTTTTCTGTTTTCTAGTCTAATTGTTTTATTGACAAGGATGGAGCCAGGAATTTTATGGAGAAGAAGTGATATTAAAATATGTATATGGTATGAAATATTTTGATTAATTTGGGAGGGTAAATTACAGTTTTTGGACAAATGAGAGGACAAAATCATAATTTTTCTAAATTTTGTATATAAAAATAAAATTTTCAAAATTTTTAAGCCCAGGTACCTCCGTCCCTGTTTATTGATGTACCCAAAAAAAAAAAACTCTAATTATTTTATTAGGAAAATGGACCTACACTGCAAACATTTTGCTTGGTTGAATGGTTTTGGAAAAATTCCACTTTTGATCCCATAAGATTAAAGTGAGGTCAAAATTAGTCCCATAGAGTTCATAAATTCTCTTAAAGTCCCATAAGATTCAAAAGTTGGACACTATTAGTCCATCCGTTAGTTTTTTGACAGAAATTGCATACGTTGCATTTAGTATGCTATTTTTTAACCTTTTTCTTATTTTTCTCAAAAAAAGAATTGACTTAATTATATTTTTGGTCCAGTAACTATAGTTTTAGAATAATTTTGGTCCTTAGGTTTTGCAATTTTTCAATTTTATTATATAATTTATGGTTTAATTATATTTTAAAAATTTCTTATATCTAATAATCACCACCACCGCCCTTGTCGTTTCTTCCTCGCCACTGCCGCCTCCCTTGTCATCCAGACACCGTCGCGCTCCCCTGTCGTTTTCTTCCTTACCACCACCACCTTCCTTGTCATCCAGATCACCGTCGACCCTGTCGTTTTCTTACTCGCCACCCCTATCTTTTTCTTCCTCGCCTGATGCCATCCAGATTCGTCGTCCCTGTCGTTTTTCCACGCCGGATCCCGTACATACCCCCGTATCATTTTCCATGGTGGTGGCGGCATAGCACAGATCTGAAACGAAGTAAAAGGGGCAACTCTTCCTCTCTAATTTTTCTGATCTGACGCTATGTGGAGAAGAAGATGGGCTGTGTTTCTTGGTCGCCCCATGTGGTGGCGCAACCATGCCATCACTTTCTGACCATCGAGCCACCTCTGCAGTAATCTGTGATGTACGCCACTGGAGGAGTTAGGATTTTATCATGAAACCTCAACTGATTGAAGATGAAAGATACGACCCGGTTTCTCATGAAAGTTTTTTTTTTCCTATTTAATATAATTTTAAATGATTATTAAATATAAGAATTTTTTAAAATATTATTAAATCATATGTTAGATGACAAAATTGAGAAATTGTAAAAGCTAAGGACCAAAATTGCTCTAGAACTATAGTTATAGGACTAAAAATATAATTAAGCCAAATATCTTTTTGAAAAAATAAAAAAAAGGTTAAAAAATAATATACTAACTGCCACGTGTGCAATTTCCGTCTAAAATCTAACGAAAGGACAAAAAATGTCCACTTTTTGAATCTTATGGGACTTTAAGAGGATTTATGAGCACTGTGAGACTTACTTTGACCTCGCTTTAACCTTTTGGGACCAAAAGTGAAATTTTTCCAATGGTTTTCATTGAGTCATTGACTAATAAAAACTATGTAATATAAAAGGAAAAATAGGACAAGCTGTATGGTTGAGCAATTTTTCAAAGTTTATTGCCCCACAGTTCTAATTCTTTTTTTTTTTTTGTCAACAACTACGTAAGTTTTGTCCCTTAATTTCTTTATTATTAATTTACCATCACGAAGAACAATGGATTAATTAATTAATTAATCTACCCCTTTGAATTTTGGAAATTGTGTTCTCCTCAGACATTTGACTCAATATTATACAACAATCAATGACAAATTGACCTGAGATCTGTCATGGGCATATTTATATTAATGGTAAGTTTACAATTAACTATCTAATTAATTAATCAAAGCACCATAAGGAAGAATCTTGGTCCAGAATATGTATACTTTTAAAAAATATTATCAACTGATGGAAACTCAATGTTGCAGTACTGATTCTTCCAGCACTTGGCTGATAGTTCTTTTGTTATTTAATTAATAATATTGTTCATTGGATTCCACTAGGAAAATATTTTTAAAACAAATTGGATTGTTTATATATGAGAAGTTGAGGGTGAAAAATAATATACTAATGATTAAATGTTAAAGAGATAATATCAAAGCTGTCATTTTAAATAAGTATTAGTTTTTAACGTTTTTTTACATCGGAAAATTAATTTATAATTATAATTTAATATATTAATATTTTTTTTGTTAAAAAATGTAAGAATATCATTAAGAAACACAGTCGACTACTTTAATAGGAGGTTCAAGTCAGAAATCAAAATCAAAAGCTAGATTATGCTCGAGTTTAGCCAAATTAAAATGTCAGCGCTATTATTATAACATCTATGGCTTGATTAATGCAAATACCCCAAGAGAGTAGCATTAGCTCTCTGTAGTCATTAATCAAGTTTTTACAATTCCCCTTATAAATGCATGTAATGAGTGATAAAATGTTGAAATATGTCACTTTTTATGTATTTATTTATATATGTGACGTCTCTACATCACAACCCCGAACCGAAACGAGCCTACGAGCGACAGTTAAATACCATCACTCGAAAACCCGCCCCAGACAATGGGATTCCACAACCTGGCAACAGCAACTTCCCAACAACAATACCAATAACAACATCAACAATATCAACAATAGCAACAACATATCACCAACGGAAGCAACATCAAATATATATCCAATAGTTTCATCAATTTCAACATATCCCAAAATTCAACATGTTTCAACTTTCATCAACATCTCAAATAAAAGTATTGTTGTTATCATCATCCTAACAAAAATATATACAATGACTGACTCTAAGACCTGTAAGCCTATACAGCT
The DNA here is from genome assembly GCA_958496215.1 of Verbena officinalis. Lineage (NCBI taxonomy): Eukaryota > Viridiplantae > Streptophyta > Magnoliopsida > Lamiales > Verbenaceae > Verbena > Verbena officinalis. The sequence continues at coordinate 27,835,148 of OY292390.1, read as the reverse complement.
GCTGCCAGTACCCGATGACTACCTGTCGACCGCTAAACCTGAAGCATGAACCAAAACGGGATGTGAGTCAAACGAACTCAGTGAGAAGGGGAATATATATATAATACTTAAAACATAAAACATATTTAATTCACGCTTTGGTTAATAGAGAAACGAATCTAGTGCCGATACTTTCTCTTTATAATTCATCAAAGCTTTGTGAATTAAATATTAAAGTAAAACATTTTAGAAAACATTTTATTTCCGGCGAGAACGGGCCATCTCCTTATAACTCCCAAAAACCATGTCAAATCATAATAAACCTCCACCGCACCGTTGGCTTATCCGGGAGCAACCCCAGATTTTGCCATAACCGACCGTAGCGTCGGAGTGAGTAGTACCCAAGCTAGATTACCTCCAACTAGCAACGGATATTACCCCTTCTATTATATACCAGATTATTAGTTAAACATGTTTACAATCTTAACATGTGGATTATGAATCCAGCTTCACCCTAGACGCACGTCTCCGGGAATCAGAGCCGTCTACATAATCCGGGCCCAAATACACCCATGAGCGTCCTTAATGGGGTTAAGTGTATGTTATCTCGCTTTTAAAATATTTTAGTGGACCAAAAGGGTCTTTCGAGACAAGGCATGTAACTGTCTAGGGTTTCCCGTCACGTTGCCCATAACTCGAGGCATACGCGCAAGTCCCGAGACCAAATGTTACTTTTAAAATCAAAGTAGTTCTCTTGTCTCTATTTTAAAACCATTTTAGAAAAGATACACATATATCATTTTTATATCAACACCTTTTTATTTCAAATATTGATAATATATAATTGAAATATAAGGGATATGGTTTTCGCAATATTTGTTCATGCCCCAGTTAGAAAACATTTTACATCCTCACCTGCAGACTTAGCAAATGGAGGCTCGACGACTCGATAATCAACTCTGCGAGGTCCCACCTGTAATACACAGGCCTCGAGGTAAGACACGACTCGACAAACCAACCATATAAACGAACGGCTTTGACCTAATTATAAAACATGCTTATAATAATAAATCATGGAAAATGCACTTAAACACACTTAAGCTTATTCAAACACATTTAAATACATTCAAATACACATGATATTGAGCTAAATTAGGCATTCAAGTAATATGGAAGCTTGGGAATTAAAATTCAAAGGTTTTGTGAATATTACACAAACCACCCCTCGATTACTATTCATTTCCCGAAACATCTCCGATTGCTCCGAAAATTTCAGAATGTCTTAGTTAGAATATTTTAAGATTTTTGGTGGTAAAAGAATTGAAAAACAAAGCTCGAATCAAAACCTCAAATTTCACTATTCATCCAGCCCCTAGCCATAATTGTCCAAACTTGATTTTTAATCCCAAACTCCATAAAACTTCACCTAATTGCTTAATATCATGAACTAACATGAATTACTAATCCATTTAAGCATATAAGATCATTAACTCAACATTGCATATTGATCAAATTTAATGGAAAAATCACAAATGATGCTACATGCAATCAACAACCAAACTAAGCTCATCAATCATTCATTCTAACATGCTTCTTCACTTTATCAACATATGAAACCTTAAAACCTAAAGATTAATGAGAATCATAAACTCACCTGTAGCGGGCGCCGCCAAACGGGCAGACGCACGCCCCGCACCGGATCCTGACCCGGAACCGAAAGTAATCCGACCCGAACCAAAACCCGACGAACGGCAAACCGGACACATTTACTACTATGCGGGAGTTTCAAAATAAGGACAAACCAAAAGCGGAAGCAATATATAAACAAAACATAAAATCCATAATGGTTGCACAGTTAGGTAAAGCCCACCAAGGCTAGCAAATTTCCATAAATACTAATAAATGTTTACAACGGGTTCTACAATATTATTCCCGGCTATTCATAAGTATAATCCTACATAACAAGTCAACAAGAAGCAAGAGTTTACATCAGACAAAAGCTTGTAACTCGATTGACAACGACTCAATACTACTGAAGCCCGCCTAAAATCCTGAAACCAAAGGGTGAAACGAATGGGGTTAGTCAAACGACTAAGTGAGGGGGAAAAAAATAGTACATAATAATAAACGAAAGTAGATCACCGGTTTAAACAGAAAGAAAACAACAGAAGTAATGTTTTTCGCAAACGGTTGGTGAACTAGCTCAAAATGAAACAAAACAAAACGGATAACTCAGCGAGAAGAGTTCTGAACCACCAGTCAAATCATAAAAACAGAAACCCTCCTTATTCCTCCAGTTGTAATCAGGGAGCAACCCCTAACTACACAGATCATACATAAACAAGCTCAGGTACTCAAAGGGCTGCCACTCCGGCCTCAGCCCGAGCTCCCAAAGGTGGAGGAAACCATAGAATTTCCGCCGTAGACCCGACGTCTACCGACTTCGTCCTATCGTCCTTACTCCGGGCCCATCAGAACAGGTCAAACATATACATATACATAGCTCGCTTTTCAAACATTTCCATGTGGTCCAAAGACCGTTCGAGGCAAGTCGTGTGCGAGGCTATAATGCCAAAGTTCGCTTTCGGAAAATAAAGATTTGCTTGCCTCTTTCGTAAACATTCACAAACTTATACATAATACTTTTCATATTAAATCATTTTTCAAGATCATAAAAGTATAAGCTTAAATATCTACTATATATACAAACGGATGTAAAACAAATCATAAAACGAGGCTTATCGGGTAGTAGGGTTGGTATTATGTACGTATTATCGTCTACTATAAGAAACTGAAAACCCCACCTGTTGGCTTGACAAAAACGAGAGCAAAATACGAGACCGGCACACTACTCCACGGGAGTATCGTCTGCAAAAGACAAAGACACAACCATATAAGACTAACGACAATGCACGGCTTATACAAAAGATTTAAAACACATAGAAGCACGTCAAACAATCATTCATATCACTTAGGTTCACATTGTAACAAAACATAGAAATTCATAGAATTCGATAAGCAAAACAAGTTAGAATGCAATAAAAGCTCATATATATGCATAAAAGGCAATAAGGAAGCATGCATTCAAGTTTCGGAAGAAACAGATAACATTTGAAAAATAGCCAAAAAGGCTTAAACGAAAAATACGAGAAACGGGGCCCAAACGAAGTCGGAAAAATTCAAACTTCCTAAATTATGTATTTCATGATTTATAGGACCTATAGGTGAAATCGGATCTTGAATCGGAGGTCAAACGAAGAAAGTTAACTTTTTAATTACCCATTTGACCCTCAATGTCGAGAGCAAGAAGTTGAAAATGGAGAAATTTTGGTTAAGGCATACACACGGTCTTGGGGACGGGCAAACGCACGGGCTTGAACACGTGCTAAAGCCGGTGCGGACAAACTTGCACTGGCCTGCGCACCGGCTTGCGCACGGCCGTGCGTTAGGCAGTGCAAGGCCAAAATAGGCACACGGTCTTGGCGCATGGTCTCAAGACCGTGCGCAAGGCCGTGCGGGTCATCAACACAGCAGAAAATCGTGAGGGTTCTCGGGAATGAGCCAAAAATTAACATTTAAATCATTTAAATCATATAAATCATGCAAACCTCAAACTAAACTTACATATAATGATCTACAACATCTAATCTACTTATAGGACCAAGAACCACGTAAATCCATCCATAAAATCATTCATAATCACATTTTTCATATATTATTAAACTATTCACAAAATTCTATAAATCACATTCTAGGAAGCATTAAACGCGAAGGACGTGAGAAGCTTACATGAAGAATAGCTCGTGAGGAGTTCGTAAAGTTTCACGGATCGAAATTCGGTCGGAAATCGAAGTCGGAATGATCAATCGAAGCTTCCTCTCCTTTTCTCTTCTTTTTCTCTTTTTCTTCTCCTTTCTTTTTTTTCTTTAACATGAAGTGAGGCTTGAGGGAGAGAGAGAGTTGGTCAAGTCAACTTTGACTTGACTTCGAAATGAGGGGCAAAACCGTAATTACTCCTACCTTACTAAAAATAGCAGGTTGTCGGAATTAAACAATATTACAGTCAAAGCTCATATAATTGAACACACGTTGACATGAAATGGTTTAAAAACCAAAATTCACTCATTTATGAAATTGTTAAAAATTCACATACTAACTATCAAATTAAATAATCCAATCGCGCAATATAACAATCCGGACGTACCGGATACTAATTCGGATTTTTCGGGGCGTTACATCACCTTTGAAGGAATAAATTGGAGAGAAAAAGATGGTAAGAGCTTCTTTGCAAGAATTTCAAGTTGTAGTGTGTTCTTTGGATGATAGAGCAACTTTTTGTAGCAATTTAAGGTTGAGTTTCTTGGTGATTTGAGAGGATAAAGGTGGCGGTGGAGAGAGGAGAGAGTGGCGGTGGAATGGAGTGAAGGAGAAGAGAGTTGTTGCTTTTGGAATAGTGTAGAATGAGGAAGAAATGAGAGAAAAGAAAATAAAAAGAAAGAGTATTTGAAAAGTCAAATTTTGTGGATATTTATTTATATATTTGCATATATATTACATAGATATTTGCATGTATATATAATATATATTTCAAATATAATATCATGTAATTTAAATATGATGATTTAATTTTCATAAAATTTTAAATATAATATCATAATTTTTCATAAGATTTCAAATACAATGATTTAAATATGAAATTTCTTCCAAACTTTCATTTAATTCACATATGAAATCACATATTAAATCATATATTCACATAATTACAAGTAACACAAACAAGAGCAAATATTCGGTTATTATACCGAAACACGTTATAAAATAGCGGGGCGTTACAATATATATCTATTCTGTATACATGCAATTTTACATTGCGGCAGCATTGAGTATGTATGATATCTCCTCTTCATTAACAAATTGTTTTGTTTGCCTTTCGTAATTTTCAAATATAAAAGCAATTTGTTTTTCCTTTTCTGTAAGGGTGGCAATTTTTGACCCAACACGATAATCCAAGACGATTCAGCATGATATTATTGGGTTTGGGTTTTAGCCTATAGAGTTGGATCGATAATGGGTCAACATGATAAGAAACACAAAATTTTTGAGTGGGTTTGGGTTGGGTTGTGGGTTATACGATAAACACGATAATTTTATTGGGTAACCCACAACACGAACCCACATATTTTTTTGTTAGAAAAAATTAATAATTACAACAAACTTCCTCCTAAGGAAACTACAACAAAGCCCAAAAAAAAGGAAAAAGAATATTAGTAAAGACAGAAGTCTAATATAAGTAAAATATTACACATTATTTCTTTATTTTTAGGGTTTGAGTTTTTAATTTATTTTTTAATAATTTTTCTTTTAGTTATTTATTAATGTGTTGAGTTGGGTTCACACGATAAATTTTAGGTTGTGTTCGAGTTTATTCTTAATGGGTTCCCGATTTAATGAATTAAGTTTGAGTTTACTACTTTTTAACACGAATCCATTTCAACCCAACACAAACCTACCAAACCCAACTCAATTGCCACCCCTACTTTTCTGTCTCTGAGTAAACGAAGGAAGAACCATCATTAGCGTCACGTGAAAAATGGCATGAGTCTAAGCTTTCATAATTCATACATGGACGAAATCGAAACATTGATTGGTCAAAATCAGATGTAAAAGTTTCTTGACCGGTTACTAAAAAGCTATCATTTGTGCAGAAATGAACTATATAAAATAAAATTTTAAACATTGTTTATTAATAGAAAATATAGATAATTACACTTACACCTCGATTTAGGAAAAAAATAACAATAATACCTTTCAATTTAAAGAAAAATATACAAAGATTTATAATTTTCAATAATTGATGGGGTGTTGTTGTAATTACTCTTTGATTGAGGGGTATAATTATAATTATACATTTTTTTTAAAGAAGGATCGTTAAGAGTAAAATGGTCATTCTATAACTTTTCGTTAAGTTTTTTAGTTTTTATTATAGTTATGGTGTCTGTCTATAATTTTCAATAAATACATGAGCGAATTTGTAATATATTGTCTAATATAAATACAAATAACAAATTAGACATCTATTCGAGTCCGAAAAAAAATTGGAAGAAGAAAAAAAACAGAGTTGTAAATTGTAATATATTGTAGGAAAATTACAGATCCAAAGAAGTTTGTTTAATTACAGCTCATGATCCTCTTAGTCAAATAAATACAGTTATATCCCACACGAAATTGAATAATTACAAAATACACCCAATCATTATGGTTCCGTTATTAATTAACGGAATATTCCCTTTTTAATTTGTAAAAACTTAAACTTAAATCCCAAAAGAGTTTATGATATTATAAATAATACCCTTTGAGTCTGGGTAAGTCGGTGGACGAGGATGACCCAATTGAAATTTAGAGCAACTCATAATATAGAAAAAAATAAGGGTACTTTCAGTATTTATTATTTATTTTTTATGATATCATCAATTACATAACATAATCCTAATATTTGAGTGTATTTTGTACTTATTCAATTTCGTGTGGGATATAATTATAATTATTTAATTATTAAATTATAATTTAGCAAACTGTAAGGGTAACTTTTCCTATATTGTAATTAGGAAAAAAAAAATTATCTCCTGTCCTTTTACGATTTTTTTGAAATTGCCTCCTCACCTTTTTTTTTTTTTATTTTATTTTTTTATCTCCTTACCTTCACGAAGTTTTTTAAATTGCCTTCTCAGACCAAATTTCGGCAGAATATTCCAAGAATATGCTTTCTCATGCATCTCACGTGTTTTCTTAAGGGTAATTCCGTCTTTTTCTATGTGACTTAATCCACTAAACCCGTCCTACCGTACTCATACCAAATAAAATCAATTAAAATATTTTAATTTATTTTGTCAGAAAAAATTGAAACCATTTAACGTAAAAGAAATTGGGGATTAGAGTTTACGATACGCATTCTCAAAATCTATTCCAAAATCAACACTGTATTTCAATGTTTGGTGATGGTAATCACTTGAGTTCTCGAAATTTCCTACGGGACGGAGCACAACACTTGGAAACTCGGTATCCATTGCTAGATTTTCTACTTTCTTTTTTGAGAATGCGTATCATAAACCATAATTCTTTTACGTTAAATATTTTCAATTTTTTCTGATAAAAATAAGTTAAAACGTTTTAATTGGTTTTATTTGGTATGGGTAGAGTTAGACGGATTTAATGGGTTGGATAGCATAGAAAAAGACGGATTTATCCTTAAGAAAATACATGAGATGCACGAAAAAGTATATTCTCAAAATATTTCGTCGAATTTTGGCCTGAGGAGACAATTTGAAAAATTCATAAAAGCGAGAAGATAAAAAAAAAAATGAGGAGATAATTCCAAATAATAGTGAAAGTACATGAGGTAATTTTTTTTTTCTCTTGTACTTAAGTTTGAATCATTACACGAAAATGATATAAAACATGTAAAAAGCTGAACGATTGATGAAGTAAAGTTCTTGGACCGTTGAGCATTGGTAAATGAGCAGAAAAGTGGGGGGCAAATTAGTAAAGTAATCAATTCCAATTTAAACTCCAAGGGCAAGAACAGAAACTCACGTTGATACCAATGTGGGAAGAACTTCAGGTTCGATCCCTACTAAACATATTCGCTGAGAGGGGTGAAAAGCTTAACTGTAATTAAGTCTCGGATCGGATTATAGACACTCAGTATTGAATTATCCGAACGGGTAAAATAATAAAAATAAAAAAGAAACTCACGTTGATTGACCCCACCATAATCGACAGAGTTGCAGTGGCAGCTGAGTGGGACGCCAAATTCCCCACTTCCCTTTTTACCCCTCGTGTTCAAAAAGGCAAAAGCCAAATTATTATTTATTTAAAAAAATTGTACTAAAACCATTACAGACATCTCTGAGCTTAAATTGGATTTTTCGAAGCAATCCAATACAGAGAGAGAGAGAGAGATGCAATTCTAAGTAGCTAAACAGTGACCCTACAGAAAAGAGGAGAGAAAGAAAGGGGGGGCGTAGGATAAGGGGAAGTTGGTGGGTTTTGTTGTTATTCTCTTCTGTTTTGTGGGTTTCCATGGTGGGCTAGTGTCATTGAATCCTGGGCTGTTGCTGTAGCTGCTGCCGTGCTAACCTACGCCTCGGGTTTGAAAAAGCATTGAATCTGTATTTTTTTGCGGGGGTCTTTTTTCATCTGGGTTTCCGTCGGTGGGAGTGGTGGTTGGTTCACTACAATGGGTGCTGCCCAGTTTAATGGCCACCGTGGGAGGAGAGTGAAGGTGCTATTGTTCTTGGCATGCTTATGGGGTTTGGTGGCGCTATCTTGCGCCGGGAGGATGTCTACTTCAAGGCAGAAGCTTGAAGTTAAGAAGCATTTGAAAAGACTGAATAAACCTCCCATTAAAACCATTCAGGTCTACCTCCACTAACCACCGTCTTTTCACACATTTAATGATATTCATTACTTCTCTGCTTTTTTCTCTACGCCTAATCTCTAGGTAGAATTTAGTTTTCTTTGTGTGTGTGTGTTTTCAGCTTTGTTTCCTGCATTTTCTTAGCAGTTCATGTATGCTGAGGGGAGATATGTTTATTCAGTTTATGAGTTTCAGCTGTTGAAGTTGAAATAATTTTTTCCTAATATTTTGTACTTTCCCTTTTCATTCTCTGAAGATATTTGACCTGAAAATCATATTTTGGTAGTGCTCAAACGACATATCTTCTGGGCTCGAAGTTAAGAATCAGCATTATAATTGTCTAACTTTCTTGTTCTATTCTTTGTGACGATTGTTAACAGAGCCCAGATGGAGATATTATTGACTGTGTGCACATCTCTCATCAGCCAGCCTTTGACCACCCTTTTCTCAAAGACCACAAAATCCAGGTCCATATCTTTTAATTTTTTCTGCATTTTTCTTTTTTATACTTAGTGATGTGTTTTCCCTGTTATTCTGATGTATTTTGTTTTTCTTTCCCAGGCGAGGCCTAGTTACCATCCAGAAGGTCTTTTTGATGATAAGAAGATGTCAATGGGGTCTAATTCTAAAGAAAGAACAAATCCAATGACTCAGCTATGGCATATGAATGGGAAAAAGTGTCCTGAAGATACGATTCCAATTAGGAGAACAAAGAAAGAAGATGTGTTGAGAGCAAGCTCTGTCAAAAGATTTGGAAAAAAGAAGCGTAGAGCTGTGCCCAAGCCAAGGTCTGCAGATCCTGACCTCATCAATCAAAGTGGTCATCAGGTGAAATTAAACAAGAAAAAAAAAACTGATCTATGATATCATCTTTTAGAGATAATTACCAAATACCCCCAGGTTTCAGAAATTACCAACTCCCCTCTGAGATTTTGAGGCTAACGGAAAAATTAAAGGAAGATAGTGAACCTCAGGGTAGTTCGTGAGAGATAGTGAACCTTAGGGGGTTTATGTATTTCAGCCATACCCCAGGGGGTAGTTGGTAATTATCCCTGATCTTTTATAATGAACTAACCCATAAAGCTTCTTTGCTGGGAGAAAAGAGATAACTATGTCAAGAACACTTTCTGCTTTGTTTTTATTTATAAGTTCTTGTTTTAAGGATTTTGTTAAGCTAATTAAAGCAGGAGATAAAAAAGGATTCTTAGAAACATCTTATTTTTTTAATGTTAATATTCATCAAACAACCTTTTTTCTAGAAGAAGAAAAACTTATGTTACAACAATTTCTTTTTCTTTTGTTCATTTTTGTTATCTATTCTCATCAAGTTGCTGAAGCAGAAGATAGAAAGGGGTTCTTTATAAACATCTTTTTATATGAACAAACCCATAAAACAACCTTTTTCTAAAGCAAGAAAAAGAATGATGTCCATGAACAATTTCTGCTTGCTTTTGTTCATTGTTTTTGTTTATCTATTCTCATAGGTAGTTAAAGCAGAATATAAACAAAAGATTCTTTGTAAACATCTTTTATGAACAAATCCTTATAACATCCCCCTCCCCCACTTTTCTTTAAGAAAAGACCTTTTTGTTAAAAAAGTTCTGCTCAACTTTATTTGCTTATTTTCATGTTTAACCTAAATCCAATTTCCTTGTGTTTACTAGCACGCAATAGCTTAAGTCGAAGGGGACAAGTATTATGGAGCAAAAGCTACTATTAATGTTTGGGAACCGAAAATACAACAACCTAACGAATTCAGCTTGTCTCAAATTTGGGTCTTAGGTGGTTCTTTTGGTGAAGATCTAAACAGCATTGAAGCTGGTTGGCAGGTATTTATATTTATCAATCACCTCAAATAATATGTTTACAATTACAATAATTATACTAAAGATACTTGATATGCACATGATTGCAGGTCAGCCCGGATCTTTATGGAGACAACAACACTAGGCTCTTCACTTATTGGACCGTAAGCTTTGCTAAATTTTGTCTCAACTTTACCTTAATTTTCTTGTTTTTAATAATGTCTACTTATTTTGTAATTATGGCAGAGTGATGCATATCAAGCTACGGGTTGCTACAATCTTCTTTGCTCGGGTTTCATTCAAGTCAACAGTGAAATAGCAATGGGGGCGAGTATCTCCCCCGTTTCTGCATTCCATAATTCCCAATATGATATTAGCATTCTTATCTGGAAGGTAAAATCCATATTTAATTAGAACCATGATTACATGGCCCAAATCTATTGAAAGTGAGGTCTTGATATAATATAGGAAAAAGGAGGAAGTAACCAATAAATGTGATTGAATAATAGTGTTCAAAAAGCCATCATTATTATCTTTATCTGAGAATCTTGCAGTTTTTCTAAAGTTCTACTCTAAAGCAAAAGCAGTTAATTATTAAGAGGGTATTTGCAAAATCTTTTTCCTTTGAAGAAGCTAAAATTGTAAAAAGTTGGAGTGTTCTAAAGAAGAATATTTAAATAATAGAAATAAGAACCTATAAGCTGAAAAAAATTACCTAAAGCTGCTTTTAGCTTGTTAGCTTATTTTAAGCAGAAGCAGCAAAGCAAATTACTTCATTTATGCTTTTTTTAATGTATTGAGAAGAACTATATATAGATCATCCCTATGAATTAAATTGCAAATATATTAGAGTAGTAAGTACTAACTCATCCATATTAGATACATTACTACATATTACTATAGATAGATAATAAGACATTTTTAAATTTATGATGCTACCATTATTAATATGTTTCAAATTTTAAGACTAAGTATAATAATAAGGGATAATGATTTTTTTCCATCCGAATTATGGTGACTTTTGCATTTTACCATCCAATTTTTTTTTTTTTTGCAGTTTGTCTCCTGAACTATAAGAATTTTTGCAATTTGCCATCTCCAATTAAAATATTCCACTGGAAAATTGCATCGTGTCGTATGAGAAACATACGTCCACGTTGTATTACTCTTTTTAACGTATCGAAAATAAACCCTCAATCAATTTCAGAAAATTTGGAGTTCTTATTACCCAATTGAATATTTAAAAATAATCTATCAAAATTGCCGTTATTCTAATTGAGTGATAAAAACTCCATATTTTCTGAAATTGATTGAGTGTTTATTTTCGACATACTAAGGGGAACAATACAACATAAAACTATGTTTCTCATATGACATGATACAACTTTCCGGTGGAATATTTTTGTCGGAGATGGCAAATTGCAAAAAATGTTATAGTTCAGGAGGCAAACTGCAAAGAAAAAAAATTTAGATGATAAAGTGCAAAATACTGTCATAGTTTCAGATGGGAAAAGATTTTTATCCCTAATAATAATTATATTATTAGCATAAATAACGTCTTTTCAAAATAATATTTTAAAAAATTATGTACGTGGAGAACCGCGTGCGAGATTCTTTTAGAGAAACCCTCGTCGATTTCATGTACAACGGCTTCGCGATCCCAAAGGGATAGAGGTACTGTAACAACATTTATAACTACTCAAAATTTTTCATGTGTAATATATATACACACTAATTCAATGATGCAGATATATTGGAATTTGGAATGCAAATTCAACACACAGAAAACCAGTGTGTTTCCCTGATCCTGAAACGTTCGATCCATCGAGATTTGAGGGAGGAGGACCAAGAATGTGCCCTGGAAAAGAATATGCAAGACTCGAATTCTAGTTTTCATGCACCATCTTGTCGAGAGGTTTAGGTGGGAAAAAGCTATTCCTGATGAGAAAATTACGTTCGATCCATTGCCAATTCTTGCACAAAGGGGCTGCCTGTTCGAGTTTTTCAACACAAAGTTTGCGCTGCGTGATTATTTCAACCAAAGTTGTCTTTTACTCAAAGTTGTAACATATGATTATTAAAATAAATTACAATTTACAGAGAATATAAGCAACATTATTTAACAGAACATCTCGATTCACTGACTGGAGCCGACCTTCGGGTTCCTGCTATACCTGATCAATCATCAACATAACTAAAGAAGATAGTAACTTTAGATCATGTAACACAACAATTTCATAAATACACATCAAATCTCCTCTATTACCACTAATTCATCATCTTAAATCCACAATTCAAGAAAAATGAAAAATACAAAACAAGCAGTTATGATAAATTCTCTTTCTTTTCTATCTGAAGAAAGAAATTAAGCCTGATACATACACAAAGCTGACACAATCATCAGTTTCACCTTTTCGAATTCTTTACTCTATAATTCAATCTGTAGTCATTGGCTGACTCATGCAGCACCTGAATCGGGCTTTTCTGACAGTTGTCATGATCTCAGTCTCTGCAGCTTCAAGCATTTTGACAACCTCACTGAACGAAGGCCTAACGTCAGGATTACCGTCCCAGCAACGAGTCATGATCTGACCAAGAGTAGGAAGGCAGTCATTGGGAATAGTTGGGCGTACACCTTTGTTGACAACAGCAAAAGCAGCCTGAACAGCAGTCATGTTCTGGAACGGAAGCATCCCCGTTATCAGTTCCCACAGTACAATCCCAAAGCTATATACGTCAACTTTCTGGGTGTAAGGCCTGTGCTGGATCATTTCCCTGCAATTTTTCCAGAGAATGATGCCATAAGATCTCACTCGAATACAGACTAAAAATACAAGTTCATTTGGAAAATAATAATAATAATAATAATAATAATAATAATAATAATAATATATTGTCCCTAAGACAATTTCTCATAGACAATTATCATGATCACTTCACACCACATGTTCATCTATGTAACAAGCTTCAACACTAGTGCTGACACTATCACTACTGCAGCCTCCTGATATCACAAGCACATAATGTACCAATAATATAAACCTTGAGTTAACCCCAGTGACAATTTACAATGTTAACCAATAAATATAACTATTTATACAACTGGCCTGTCCATTAATGGACAATCAAATTGAATTGACAAGTTACAATATATGCCTAAACTCTATCTTTAGCTGATGTTTAACATAGTAGCCAGTACTAATACGCAGAAGAACATGTAAAGATCATAAAATCCAGAAAAGAACAGATGGTCCATGTGAAAATAATGCGTATTAAACATTACCATCTATCAGTTGCCCACCAAACTTCCTCAAATCAGGCATCTTGAAAGACAGTATGGCTACAACGAAGATTAAGCATTTGGAATACACAACTAATTTGTTTTTCTTCAATAAGTTGGGCTAAAGTATTAGCCTACTGGATTTCCCAACTAGACCTAAAGCTAACTCAACAGATTAGTGATCTGCTAAGTATCATGATCAGGACTCATTTAGTTGGCTTATGCACTAACTTGCAAACTTCTATGGTCAAAATGCTTTCAATATATGTTGATTTCCTAACACCGTAATGAGAATAGTTAAAATGAATAATACAACAAATAATAGCTAGTAACAATGAAATGACTTCTGATGAAGCTAGAGTCTAAATGTCTTATCATATCTTTCTTATTTTGTCCAGAAGTTGGTAATTAGTGTTGGACATTAAAGAATGTCGGGAAAATAACTTCGGCAAGGACATAATGTAATTAAAGTGTTAAAACCAAAGGAGAAGCCCCCAAAGAAATTACCAATTGGACTATGAAAAATGAATTAAGTCAAAAAGAAATCTAGTTTTCCCAGCAAAACTAAAATATTATGTTAACACATCCAAAAGAAATCATCCGTAAATGTTTTAATGTATTCACAGGCTCAGAAGTCAGGCCCACAGATTTAAATTTTGCTCCATATTATATTACTCCCAGCCCTCGAATGAAAACTGCCGCCAATCACACAATTTCTATATTTTCACATGATAGTTTTCACCAAAGATTTAACAGAAGTTTGGAGTATTGATGACTGACTGCCAGAAAATATGTCATTTTGGATATAATCATCTCCCAAATTTGACATATAAGTTCCTGGTATCCTCAAAATTCTCCTACTGCAAAATTACAAGGGGAGTCATTTACAGTAGCCCTTCCAGGTTTCAATATTAACTAAATAACAAAAACTAACTGTGAAGCTACACCCAGAAACAAAAACAGAAGCTGTGAAAGGCATGGCGAACACTGGATGAGATAAAAAGGATGGGTAATGTTAAGTTCAGTAGCCCGGAGAAGTTGTTTGGTAATCAAAATTTAACATTCAGTTTAAAACATGGACAAGCACTCAATATTACCTTACATATTTTACTTAAATAGACCAAAAGGCAGAAAGGAACTATTAGAGCAAGCCATTCCATTACAAAAAGTAGCCTGAATCCTCAAGCATGAGATAAAAGGATGTTCAACATGGGTAATGTTAACACTTCCTTAAAACACATATACAACTGGAACAGAAGGTGACATCCTCAGAGAATGCGAAATAGAGACCATCTCAAGGAAGCTAGTTTAAGGTGCTACTTAGCGAGAAAGGATACGACTTTCAGCTGGCCAAACACAGACAGAATATTAAACAACAGCAAGCTTCTTTCCAAGAGTACGGAAATGGGAAGTTTCTGATGCTACTACATGCCAATAGTTTTTCAAAACTTAGAGCAAACTATACCATTATTGGTTCACATAGGGGATGAAACATTTCCTTTTCTTACAGAACAGTTAAGCATATCAGAGAATAAATAAAGACAGCTTGTTGTATTCTTACAAGCAACAGTAGAAAAACAGTTTTAACTGTAAATTAAATACTTAAATCAGGATACCCACAAGGCCACAATTCATAAAGTACCCTTCTAAAGTGATAATGAAACTCCAAAGCCCACCGAAATCATTTATAGTCAGCAAGACAGTATGCATCATCAACTAAATCGGAAAATAACAAGTAAACAGAAAGAGAGAATGAACCATCCCGTGCCCAAAATAATGATGCCTAAGACAAAAATATAACAAGAAAACTTTAGAAAGCATACGATAAGGACATAAAAGGAAGACATAGACACTCACGGGGCCATCCAACGATATGTGCCTGTCTCAGGTGTCATTCCTTCTGTCTGCACTTCAATGCGAGCCACCCCAAAATCCGCAATTTTAATGGATTTGTCAGCAGCAATCAGAAGATTGTCGGACTTCAGATCACGATGGATCAAGTTTAACCCATGCACGTACGCCATCCCTCTTGCAACATCCAAAGCCTGCTTAACAGCCAATTTCAGAGGCACAGATCGATTCTGCCTCTTTGTCAAGAACTGACGCACTGAACCCCCTTTCGCATATTCAGTCACAATACACCACACCATGGGTTTTCGGCACGCACCAATAAAGCGAACTATATTTGGATGCCTCAAAGTTGCCAACATCATCACCTCCTGCTGAAACTGCTGCTCCATCAACTGTGCCCTCTCTGCATCATTCTCCGGCCTCTCCAGAAGCTTAATTGCAACATCTTCACCATTATACGTTCCTCTGTAGAGTTTACCAAAAGCCCCCTGAGCAAAAGCAGGCCCCATATTAAGCATCCTCAAGTCAATCGTCCACTCATCATAGTCACCAAGACCAGCAGTAGGATATCGAGGGTCCATCAGAGCTTGAGCTAGGGCATCATCACTCAGCCCATGAGAAGCTTTCCCATGATTCACGCTAGCAGCAACAGAATAATCTTTGACACGCACACGCTTGAGGCCTTGATGACCCAAGATACGAGTGTGTGAATCATTGGATCCAACACTGCTGTTGTCCATCGACATGGCAACAGAGCCTCCACCATTGCTCATCTGCAAGCTCCCATAACTATCTATAGACATATTTGACCCCTCGTTGAGCTTGCGATAAAAATTTTGGGATAAATCAAAATTATCATGGTTATTAGTTAGGCCTATAATTCCAGTAAATTTTGGAGCCTCCAACATTTTCTTGTTTTGTATAGCAAAGTGGCACAGGACAGAACCTTGATGAACACTATATCTTCTGTCTCAGCATTTCAAAGCTCAAACTCGCTCACCAAAATCCTACACAAATAATCACACGAAGGATGTTAGCTAAAAAATTCTTCTAAAACCTTTATTAGCGAAATAGTACGTATTTGACTAGAGAAGCGGTCGAATAAAACCCCCATTTTGGAAATAACACAGGCACAAAATAAAACGCCCATTTGGACAAAGGTAAGCTTTCACAGGAAATGCTTTTATATTCAAGAGAAACCTTCGTAATATCGAAAACGACGAACGAATATCAAATTAAACGTCTGTCAAATTATCCTCCGAAACTTTATCCAGAGTAAACCCCAATCAGATTTATTGAGCTTGTCGTACAATTAAAAAGAATTCAAAGTACGAATCAAGTGAAAACAATCCAACTATCGATACTCGTATGCTTCTAAATTCATTTGGGTCTCTTCAGTTGACTGCAATTAGAGTCAACAAAGTCGTTTCAACATCAAAACTTTCACTTACCAAACTAAGAGAATAATAATAAAGATAAACAAGATTAGCAAAAAAAAAAAAATCAAACCTTTCACAACCAATACCACTACCTTAAAAGAAACAAAGCCAGCCACACTTTTCACCAAATTAAAACCCCCACAAAAATCACATGCAGGAAACAGAAGAAAAAATTAAGCATAAGCCCAAAATGAATTCAGTGATCCGAGGGCAAAATTGAGAAACAAACAGCAAAATCACACCTCGATCGACAAGGGCTTGACTTTATCTTTATCCCCAAAGTCTTGAGACGACCCCGATAGAACTCAACTCCGGGGCAGTATGGTGCAATTTACAACTCAACCCCTACTGGTCTTCTTTCAGCTGCATCAGCCAGCGGCAAAACAGGCAAGCAGAGGTGAAGCAAAAACGAAAGCGGTCCCGAGGGAGACAGTTTCTAGAGAGAGAAAGTAGAAGCAGCAGAGAGAGAATCGAAAGGAAATGGAGAAAATGAGATGGAAATCGGAACTGTAAGAAGAGTCTTCGTCTCCTTTATTGTAATTTTTCTTTCTTTTTTTACTACAGTGCATTACATCCGGTCACACACACATGTTGCTTGCTTTGCGTGCTGATGGGTGTGGTGTGGCGCCTGTTGGGCTGATCATGGCCGTTCATTTGTAATAAGTGGATCTGTGGGACCCGCATTAGACTGCTTAGCGAATTACATACACGCGCCAGTCAACATGTACTGCTAACGTGGGTCCCAGAGTATGGTCAATTTGACTGTCTCTGAATGAAGAAGAGATACAACTAATGAAGCGTACAGTACATCATCTGGAAGAACAAGTCTTCTTTTGTGTTTTACGATCATATATATTGCGTTGTTCTTTTTTTTTTTTTTGAGAAAAGGTTAAAAAATTAAATTAAAATGAAAATATGTACATAACTATGTGACATTTTTAATATTATTTGGGAAATGAGGCACAAGCTGGTTCAATGAAAAAAAATTATTATTTGGAGAATTTTTCATGCAACCTGAAGTATACCACGTTTTAGACTAAGTTATTTAAATAAAATTTACCTCATTTGCCACTTAAATTTTATAAAAGTTGCAGTTTGTTATTTTATATCACAACTTCAACGAAATATTCTGTTAGAAAAATGTATAGCAGTCTATGAAACATGGATACGGACACAGCGACACGGACATGACATGACACGGATACGGCGACACGGATTTTTTTTGACATTTTACACTAGAGAAATGTCCGACACGGTATCGGACACAACATGACACGGCCGAATAGGATTTTGAGAAGTGTCCGTACATCATAGATAGCAATGTTAGGGAACTATCTCTTCTTATCATTTTCTTACTTGTCTCAAACTCTTGTGTAGAAGTCTTTAATTAACTCCATACTCGTTAATTGAACTTGAAGTATGGATCCACAGTTCCCAGCATCATTTCGATTTTCGATACTGGCATTACCAAATTGAAGTTATCAAAACCTTCTCCAAAAAAAATCTCAATAGAGAAACTTTAGTTGCCCAAATTCTGATCCGAGGTGAAAAACTGCAACTTTCGTAAAGTTTTAGTATACTGGTTAGTATATGCTTAAAAAACGACAATATAATTTGGAAATAATTATACTTAAATGAGAGAAATACTGGAAAATGTCCTTAACCTCAAAAAAAAAAGAAAAAAAAGAAAAAAAAAAAATGTCCTTAACCTTTGGAAGGGCTTACATAGTCTAATACACTTCAAATGTACAAGATAATTTTCAATTATTGATTTATATTTTTATATATCTTATTATATCAGTATGATTTATTTAATTATTTTTCATTTATGTGTGTTATTTATGTTTCATTTTTTTGTTTGTACATCTATTGATTTCAATACTTTTTTATATATCATTTTGGCTCATATTATGATCACAACATAATACTATATGGATTTAACAAAATATTTGGATTCACTGGTTGTGGTTGTGGCTGCTCTAGATACTGTTTTACTTCAACATACCTAAAGAAGATGGTAACTTTAATTCGTGTAACACAACAATTTCATAAATAGATATATCACTTGTACTTTGATTTGGCGAACGTTCTTCTTTTGTTTTTGTTAATTTTAGGCCCAAGAGAGAAATCATATCAGCTGTTTTCTTGCTACACCCTTATTTAACAAACTCTCATCAACCAATAGCCATTTTTCTTTGTGTATTTTAACAACCCACTCTCTAATATAGCTTACTTAATTTCGATCAGAATAATGTTTTTCTGTACTATCAAACTTCATAATCATTTGCAGTAAGACAACTCCAAAAGCATAAACATCATTACTTGGTGATACTTTTAGGCTATGTTTTGAAACCCAGAAGGTCAGACCGGTTTGACCGGTGATCGGAGGCCTCTCCGGTCCGAATCAACCCTCAAAACCAGTTTTCAATTAGACCAGTTGGAACCGGTAGAAAACAGGAAAAACCACTTAAAAACCGGTACCGGTACCGGTTCAACCATATTTACATTTACATGTATTATTATTGTCGGTAAAATCACCAGCAAATGAACCAAAAAAACTTATGGAGCTTGATACTTTTAGGGGCTTAAAGGTTATATTTATGATATATAAAATTTTATTATACATATGACTTTAAGTGGTATGGGTAGGACCGCCCCTGATTAGTATCATTTACACAAGGTTGCTAAATATGATTACTTTATTTTCTTTCTGCAGATAATTGGACTAGTAAAAGTGATGTTTATACATTTGGCGTCATTCTATTGCAGCTCATATTCATGATGAATCTTCACCAGTTTAGAAGAATAGCTCGTGAAGACAAGTTTTATGGTGAAATTGATGAGATTACTCGTGGTATTTTTTTGATCCATCTACGTAAAGCCCGAGGACTAGATTTATCTGAAGTCAGCGAAAGACGAGGGAAAAAACCTTCTTATGGGATTACTCTGTTGAAGCTTATAAAGAAGAAATTTTTTGGTAGCTCGCGCAAAAAACGTGCTTCCAGGTCCGAACATCGTGTTTTTACTGAAGTTCATGCAATGAGTGAGTACATGAAAGGATTGTGTGAAGCTCGATTCTATGAAAATATGAAATGTTTACTTATTGCGCCTCATACTCTAAATGATCCAAATTTTGACGAAGAAGATGGAAATGAACTTTGTATGCTGGTTTTGAGTTGTCTTGGTGACGATGGACTACGTCCGAATATGGAAGAAGTGGTTTGTAAGCTGGAGAAGTTGCACCTTCTTAATAAGCATGCTAGCATGCCTTAATTAATTAATTAAATTTGCTATTAAAGAAGTTGATTTTGAATGATCAACTAAGTTGTCTTCATTTATATATGGAACCATACACTCCAAAAATTACGTTAATAACATTTTCTTTTTTCACCGGGTTTTTATTTTAACCTCATGTTTTGTTTGTGTCCTTGAGCCAAAAAGTGAAAAGGTATATGGTGAACTGTAATAAATCAACAAACTTTAGATAAATGGAAATATGTCCTTTTCAATTTTCTCTCTTTCCGTGTTATCATTGTATTTTTCTATTTTCCGATTCCTTATTTTTTTTCTGGACTTTTAAGATGCTGAATTAGTTGTGAATTGTAATAGAGGAGATCATCTATTGTTTTTCCATGCATCTCTTATACTAACGCGACACACATTACACATAAATACTAGCTAATAAATCATCCAAGATTAACAACAAAAATAATAACCTAAAAAGATCATCCGAAATTCACCAACAAAACTCCACAAGAATAATAACACTGCACATACACAATGTCTAATGAGTGTTCAATACAGCAAAAATGTATAGCACTTTTTCAGCCAAAAATCACAAGTTTAATAGGTCTCAAAACAAGATTCAGTCAAGTAGCACAAGTTTATGAAGAACCTCATCTCAACTAGGTCTTTCCTCCAATGCATTTCATATTTCCTCCAATGCATTTCATATTACCCATTAGCTTGTCAAAGGTATTAGGAATAGTAACTTGCAACAAATCCTACCCTTTCATAACTTCTTTCATCTTTGGTCGCTCAATGTAGGGTAGTTCATTATTAGAAGGGGTTCAGGCCGAACTCCCGATTACAATAGATATGTCACTTATACTTTGATTTGGCGAACGTTCTTCTTTTGTTTTTGTTAATTTTAGAACCAAGAGAGAAATCATATCAGCTGTTTTCTTGCTACACCCTTCTCTAACAAAGTCTCATCAACTAATAGCCATTTCTCTTTGTGTATTTTAACAGTATGGTCTACTTCATTTCGATCAGAATAATATTTTTCTATACTATCAAACTTCATAATCATTTGCAGTAAGACAACTCCAAATGCATACACATCATTACTTGGTGATACTTTTAGGCTATGTTTTGAAACCCGGAAGGTCATATCGGTTCGACCGGTGATCGGAGACCTCTCCGGTCCGAATCAACCCTCAAAACCAGTCTTCAATCAGACCAGTTGGAACCAATAAGAACCGATAGAAAACCGAAAAAATTGCTCAAAAACTAGTAAGAACCGGTATCGGTTCAGCCATATTTACATTTACATTTATTATTATTGTCAGTAAAATTACTTGCAAATGAACCAAAAAAACTTATGGAGCTTGATTCTTTTAGGGGCTTAAAGGTTATATTTATGATACATAAAATTTTATTATACATATGATTTTAGGGGGTATGGGTAGGACCGCCCCTGATTAGTATCATTTACACAAGGTTACTAAATTTGACTACTTTATTTTCTTTCTGCAGATAATTGGACTAGTAAAAGTGATGTTTATACATTTGGCGTCATTCTATTGCAGCTCATATTCATGATGAATCTTCACCAGTTTAGAAGAATAGCTTGTGAAGACAAGTTTTATGGTGAAATTGATGAGATTGCTCGTGGTATTTTTTTGATTCGTCTGCGTAAAGCCCAAGGACTAGATTTATCTGAAGTCAGCGAAAGACGAGGGAAAAAACCTACTTATGGGATTACTCTGTTGAAGCTTATAAAGAAGAAACTTTTTGGTGGCTCACGTAAAAAACGTGCTTCCAGGTCCAAACATCGTGTTTTTAGCAAAGTTCATGCAATGAGTGAGTACAGAAGAGGATTGTGTGAAGCCCGATTCTATGAAAGTATGAAACATTTACTTATTGCGCCTCTTGCTCTAAATGATCCAAATTTTGACGAAGAAGATGGAAATGAACTTTGTATGCTGGTTTTGAGTTGTCTTGGTGACGATGGACTATGTGCCAAGAGAGAAATCATATCAGCTGTTTTCTTGCTACACCTTGTCTCTAACTAACTCTCATCAACCAATAGCCCTTTCTCTTTGCGTATTTTAACAGCCCAATATGGTCTACTCCATTTCGATCAGAATAATATTTTTCTGTACTATCAAACTTCATAATCATTTGCAGTAAGACAACTCCAAATGCATAAACATCATTACTTGGTGATACTTTTAGGTGACCTGCAAAAACAAAAACAAGAAAATCAAACATTAGCAAGAAACCAGTATATTCATCAAATATATAGGACTGATCATAGTATATTTTATAGATGTTAAGGAAAAGATTTGTGCATATACCTTTAATATCTCTTTGATGATATATATTGATTTATTCCTAGACTTTCCTTTGTATTAGGATTCTAGGGTTGGGGTTTTTCCCTTATATATATATATATATATATATATATATATATATATATATATATATATACATCCTTGTAATGTATCTTGAGCATCAATGAGATATATCTCACATTGAGATTTTACATAGTATTAGAGCGGATTCGGTTCTCGCCCTGTCTCACTACAAGAAAATTTAATAAGAGTGACAAAAAAATTAAGTGACAACTTAAAAGTTGTCATCAATGATAACATTTAGTGACAATACATTTTACTTCGTCACTGACAAAATTCATTTGGTGACAATAATTTTTATATTGTCACAATATGCATCTATAGTGACAAGAGTTTGTGCTTTTATTGTCACAATTCATGACAATTAGTGACATAGCTATGGTGACAAAAAAAGTTGCCACTATGATTTTGTGATAAAAAATTACTTGTCACAAAGTTGTCACCATAGCTATGTTACTAATTGTCAATAATTCTACCAAAAAAAAAATTAATTGTCAATAATGACAACTTAAACACCATTTTGTCAATATTATGCATCATGAAAATTAATTTTGTGACAAAAATAAAACTTTTGTCATTAAACGAATACAATTACTGACAACTTTTACATTGCCACAATACATTTTGTCACTCATTTTCATTTTTCTTGTAGTGTCTCTCCACCCCTGTGTCTCCTCGTAGATGTTCATTCTTGCAAATCGTTTCACGCTCCAATTTGTGGAGCATATTCCGCGGCCCTAGGCGTGACGGGGGTGTGCTAAGTCCATCCCACATCGAATAATCAAATATGTGGAGTTCAATATATAATGGCTTGGCAAACCTCCCCTCTTGATATAGCTTTTGGGGGTTGAGTTAGGTCAAGGTCCATTAATTCAACATGGTATCACAGCCATAACTTTTTTTCTCCTCTTCTCAAATTTTTTTTTTCTCGGCCACCATGTCTTCCGCCATAACTCTACCCTCCACCACCACCTTCTCCGCTCACACTTTTAGCATTAAATTCACTACAAAAAATTATCTTGCTTGGAAGACGCAATTCATTCCACTTTTCAATTATCAAAATCTCAATAGTTTTATTGATGGATCTGGTCATGCCCCATCCACTACTATTCCGGATCCCAAGGACCCGACATCGCAAATCCCAAACCCTGATTATGATGTTTGGTAAGATCATAAATATATATCAACCCTAAAGTATTTAAGAAAATATATATTTCCGTATAAATACCTTTGGAGGCAATTGGATAAAAGGGCCTCCCTAGTTGAAGTTAGGACTATGCATAAAAAATCGTAAGTGAAAAAATTGTATCAAAATCATTGAGGAAACTGAATCGAATTAACCGTACCAAATATGTTTGGTTTCGGTTAGGGTTATTAATTTTTAAACCAAAATTTTCGGTTCCTAAGTCTAATGATCTTCCGGGTCTTTCAGGTCCAATTGAGGAGGATATCCTACTTACAATGACCACCTTTCCTTATCTTACTCTTAATTTCATCCGACATGACAACGTGATGGAGGACATAGCTTGCTCCGGAGTGGTGAGACAAGATTTAGCGTAGCCGGATTCGGTAAAAATCGAATGGTTATCGATTTTTAGCGAAACTAAATTTTACTTAAGTTATTTTTTTATTATTATTAATCATATTATATATAATATTTTCTCCTATCTAATGGTTTTAGTCAAGATTTATCATTTAATATGCATGTTTTTAATATTTCTAATCAAATTCAATTTCTATTTTGTATCCTAACTTAAAATATAATGACATAAAATTAGAATAAAACACTACAAAATATATAAAATTTGGCCATATGCGCTATAGAAACAAGTTGGTATTATTTCGGTCTTTATTTCCATTATGTTTTTCCTGTTATTATTTTTTTTTCCCAAATATATCACAACTTAGATCATCCTAACTTTACACACTTTGATAAGGTGGGATTAATCCTTTCTGAATCCCCATTTTTGCAATCTTTATGCAAGAAACTAATTAAAGTGAGTTTGCAAATATCTTTAGTTTCCATGCATTTATTCAGTGCTATATATATAGGAATTTGGGTGGGTGATCTCGTCATTGTTTGTAACTTAGGTTTATTTTCTAAACTAATATCATCTTTCACCCCTTTACTGTTTTTATATAGAATAGTATATATTTTTGTGACCCTTAATTGGTGATTAATTTTGCTACCCTTTTGAATAAAGTTTCGGCTTCGTCTCCATTTGTGCAAAATGCTAGTTCAGTAGCTAAAATAATACTAATTATCCATAATTTAGAGATTCTGATATATGTACTAGTTTAACCAGAACTCTAGAATTTGAGTACCTGGAAATATATCTATCATTAGGGGAAGAATTTTACAATTTAATGATCCGATTCAGTTAGAAAAATATAAATGTGATTTAGAATAATATAAATTCATGACATATGTACATATAAGTGTGTAGGTATGAATTGAACATATATTCTCATTGTAATGCCTTGAATGTGATGTAAATGCCAAGAATTGCAAACTTTTGATGTACCCAACTTAATTTGTCATTGTAATAAGTTTGTGAAACGGTTGTCGCTAGGAATCTCCCCCTATATATTTTTGAAATTTTCCCTCACCCGATTTATTCAAGGCCGAAAAGTCTTCCGCAAATATCTCTTGAGGTCATCGTACTCGAATATAATCAGAACCATCATAACCTACATCATAGACGAAACACAAGTATATTCACTAAGTCTCCAAATTAAATTAAACAGTCAAAAGAACAATTTAATAACTCTTAATGTCCACATAGCAAAATAAAAAAGAAAAGACCATGTTCATTTTAGGCGAAAACCCTCTCAGTGCTGATAATCTGAATAGTGCATGTGTGGAATTTGCAAGAATATATATGACTTGTAATAAAACTTGGATAATAGTGCTCCATAGTCTTACGTAAGTGTAAAGGTAGATAAGTAGTCAGCAAAACGAAAAAACTCCAATTTTCCATTAATGACATTGTTTAATTAATTACTTAAGCTACGGTAGTCAACGAGTATGCTGTAAAAATTGTGAAAAAAAAATATATGAATTAATTACATTGTTACAAATCTTTTCTTCTTTTCTCATAAAAAACATGAAGTAGAGTTAATATATTCTTTTGATTGATAACTCAGATCATGTAACTCAAAATTAATCGAGCTAAGCTCGAGCTCGATTAAGTTCAACTTGAGCTATATATATAACTATATTAATTACTTAATATATATACATGTAATTCATATTATATTAATAATACAATACATGTATATTGTAGTATAATGACACTCAGTGGCATAGCTTTGATTTAAAAAACACTTTTGTTTATACATTAAATATGTAGAAGAAATATGTAGAGGAATGTTTATCATTTTTGGTTATGAAATGATATTTCTATTTTTTGACAACACTAAAAATTTAATTAAAACCATCATAAATAAATAGATTCATTTGTCACAAAATAAATAAGAAAAAAACATATGAATTTATAAGAGAATCAAAAAATTAGTTCTTTGATATTAAATAGTCAAATTTATAAATACATATAATAATGGAGTTCATTTATGTGACTATCCAAGTTTTCTTCACATATGACTTAATTTTATTGAATATCCGAACTCTACCTAATTTTAGAAGTTATTTGAATATTTTACAATCTTGTAGAGTTGAATGGTTTTGCGGATTAACTTCTATTGTGGGATCAAATCAATTGATATTGTTGATTTAAATAAATTAACATTATAAATAGATGTTAAGTTTTATAGACAAAAAATTATACGTTCACGTATTATATATTACACTTTAATTAATACCTTCAAAAAAATTCTGGTTACGCTAATAATGACACTCAGTTAATTACATGCTCATTTGTTAGCTAATTGCTATTTTACATATATCCTCGCCACTCTAGGTCTAACTTTGCATAAAATATTTTATAAAGTTCTAGTCACAATTCTCAGAACAACTAAGGAGATAGTGAAACAACAATAGTAGCATCAAATGCCACGCCACCTGAGACTTTCTCCTGTAAGCGAAGCAGGGTTTTTCCAGATCTGGGCCGCTGCCATCACCTTTTCCAGATCTGGGCCGCCGTCATCACCCTTTTCTCTTCTTGAAGGAGATGCTAATCCAAGCTCTATAATTTTATGACTGCAAAATCCCTTAATTGGAAAGCATACTAATATCTAACATTTACAAAAAATCAAGTGGTATATAACATCTAAACTGTTTTGTTTCCTAGTCAATTAAGCCTTCTTATCTTTCTTCTCTGGTCCTGGTATATTTCCAAACATACACTTTGGTGTTCATATGAGGTTCTTGGAAATCTACAATATGGACAGTCATGTTACACCTCCTGATTTTGAGGTGTTGCTGGATCCTCTAAAGGTTCGACTTCAACTTCTTCATGGACTTCTTCAACAATGCCCTGCAGATGGACTGCCTATTCAGCTTGTAGAGGTTCGACGACCACTTGTTCAGCCGGTAAAGATTCAGCAAAGGGCTGGTTGACTACCCGTCATTCAGCCCTTAAAAGTGGAATAATGGATTGCTTGCCAGACATGAAAGAAAAATAAGAAGTTTATCAGGAATCTAATACTAAAAAAAATCAAATTTAAATGATTTTTCATACATGATAAGCTGCTGTAAATCCTCTACAAGGCATCAAAAACCAACTTTTTTTATGCCATTTGTTCTATATCATCATCATTCTCATTATAAAAAAAGAAAAAGAAAATAATAGTAGCATCAAATGAATTCTCATTTTTCTTCCTAACCAAAACACATGGTGTATACCTTCGGAGCGGGGTGATACACAAAATCAGCAGACAAGTTGTCGATCAGGCAAACCTGAAATAATTAAAATTATATTATCCAACCATACTCATTGATTAAATTGCAAATAAAGGCCAAAGAGTCCACCATAACATATTCCCCAACAACATTTCTTCCGAAACATTGTAAAAGAAAATGCGACTGCAGAAGGTGTTTTACGGTTAGTGGTACAAAGTTTTGTTCCTATTTTGACCAAGAC
Organism: Verbena officinalis; assembly: GCA_958496215.1. Taxonomy (NCBI): domain Eukaryota; kingdom Viridiplantae; phylum Streptophyta; class Magnoliopsida; order Lamiales; family Verbenaceae; genus Verbena; species Verbena officinalis. The sequence goes on along the minus strand of OY292390.1, from coordinate 27,807,697 downwards.
AAGTATTTTTTTGCATAAGGTAGAAATAGCACGAAGTACGACAACCCGGAATTTCAACAAAACAAATGAGAAGTGAAAATATCATTTTTGACACTCATTAATTAAATTAATTAAGATACTGACAAAAAAAATTAAATTAAGATACATATCTGCTACCTTCCCGCTAGTGAATTCTTACAAACATTTGTAAACTTCCCGTTGTACTTTTTATCCTAAAATCGTAAAATTGTATTTTATTTTTCTTCATATCCTATGTAATGTAGAGAGACGTATATGTATAGGTACTTTTATTAACAAAAAATATAATAAAAATGCAAAGGATAGGATTCATATGCCTACACAAGGAATCATATCCCAAATAACCACCAGACAATTCACAGTTCCACTAGTACTTTGAGTAGAAACATAATTTTATATGAGCACGACTATTTTAACTTAGTATCTAGTGTATCCCTTTCTAATTGTTATTAATACACAATATTAAAAATAATTTATTTTTACACATTTTCCACAATATCTTTTTTTTTTCAATTCACAATCGTGGCGAAAAGAGATCTTAAGCGACATTGACTAAACTCTGAATCATAGTGATTTTTAGACTGAGAGACTTTAGGAGATAAGGTGTTTCTGGTGACGTGAACGTAACTAAAATTCGATGAAGACCTTACATGAATAATGATTTCAATGGTGTTTTTGTAATTTTTAAAATAAAAAATTAATTTTATAGTTAATTATATTTTGAATTACATATAAGTCCCTAATGTTTGTCATATTTATATTTAGGTCCGCTTAGATGCATTTATTACATTTAGGTCCCTAGACTGGCATACAATTAATCAAATTTACCGTAATTTGTAGGTTCCTAGACGTAAGTGACACCTAATATCATTTAGTTTAACTTATATTGTACACATTTAGGTCTCAATACTACCGATTCAGAAGCGAATGTTGACCAATTTAGGGACTTTTATGTAAAAGTGTTGACAAGTTTAGAAACCTATATATATGCATGTAATAAATGTATCTAAGTGAACCTAAATATAAATATGACAAATATCGGGGAGTCAAATGTAATTCGCCCTTAATTATATCAATTGTATGGTGTATGTTGACATAAAATTCCCCATTTTTATTTTTTACATACAAATATTATACTTAGCCGTAAAATTTAGTTATATAACATTTCCATGCATTACTTAGATAAAAAGAACAAGCACAGTTCTAAATTAATTAATATAAGAATTATTTACACTTAGGCCCCAAAATAGTATAAATTATTATTTGTACACAAATTATACAATGTCTGGAATTTAGTAATTACACTCAACCCAGGCCAATGAAGTTTGGGTCAAATTTTTATTTCACAATTCACATGTTCAATTCCTTTCCTCATCCCACAGGGACAGAGCCACTACTTCGCGGTTCCTAAAATTTTCGAAAATTCTTTTTTATATACAAAATTTAGAAAAATTATGATTTCGTTCTTTTATTTATCCAAAAACGACAATTTTATCTTCTAACTAATTAAAAAAATTATATATTTTTATCTGGCCTCGTTTCCCAAAAATTCCTAGCTCCATATTCCCTGCTCATCCGTCATTTAAAGTTGTGAACAACATACCATAGCAGTTTGTCAGTGGTAAGCATGCAAAATTGGAAAATTAAAATTAAATACAGTTTAAACGATTGATAATTTATACTGTTATTAATTTTATTTTCCTATATATATATGCATAAGGCACAACATATATTAAAATGCCTTGAACATCGATTCACATACGAACTAAACACACGACGACTCATTATTCCACGGGTTCTTTTCAACCTTCCTAACATTCCTAACAGCTTTCCACACCACACTATTACACTTCAACCCAGACCCCAAAGCCAACTGCCAAACCCTATCTCCATTCTTGATCCTATTTTCAGCTTCCAAATAAGACAACTCATACCAAATGCTGCTGCTCGAAGTGTTGCCGAATCGCTCCAACGTCTTCCTGGACGCGTCCATATACTCATCGGTGAGGTCGAGGTTGTTCTGTATTTGGTCGAGCACCTTCTTGCTGGTGGCCAGTATGCAGATGTGATGGAATGGCAGCTTGTAGTCTGGAATGTAGGGTTTGGAGAAGCTGCTTTTCCTGAAGAGAAGTGATTTGAAGAAGTGGAATTGTTCGGAGACAGGGAGGACTAATGGGCCGAGTGTTGTGATGTTGGCCTTGAGGGCGTGCCCGCCGAGTTCTGTCACGTCTTTGCTCACTGAGAGACCCAGTTTTCCTACCGAGTCTTCCTTTAGTTGGATGCTTTTGAAGCTTCTCTCGTCCATTCCTTTGTGCGTCCGGACTATCTGGAAATTAATTCATCAATATGATGAAGATGATTTTAAATCAATTTATCTCAAGTGGATTACTTAATAATAGTGTTGTAAAGATCGATGAACGCGGGATAACCTGTTTTAATTGATACTTGGAGCGCCACCGGTCAAGGCGGCGATTGGAGAGCAGAACCGCCGCAGCCCCCATGCGGAGGAAGCAATTAGGCAGCAGCATATCCAACTGATTCCCATCGTACCAACTAAAGCTGGTAATTTCAGTGCTCACCACCAACGCATACGACCCAGGATACGCGTTCAAGAGGTCGTTGGCCAGATCCACGGCGGTTATGCCTGCGGCGCAGCCCATGCCGCCGAGATTGAAGCTCTGGATTCTGTGGCTGAGTTTATATCGGTTGATCAGCATGGCAGAGAGGGAGGGGGTGGTGTTGAGAACCCCACAGTTGACTATTAGGATCCTAATGTCTTTGGGGCGGATGCCGGTGGCGGCGAGGAGTTCGTCCACAGCCCCAAACATCACCTCCGCCGCTTCTTCGCGGCCGTTCTTTAGGTTTTTTTGGTAGCCCGGCTGGAACACGACACGCGGCAGGTAGGTTTCGTCGCCTAGGCCGGAGTTCTTGAGGACCCGCTGCTGGAATTCGATTGCTGCTTCGTTGAATTGGCCGGATTTCTTCGCCAGCTCTATATATTCCTCTTTTGTTATCTATAATATTCATAATTGGTTAAAAGATTGAGCAAGTAATGGAAATTAAAGAAAATGTAGTAAAGTTTGAATTCATGATATATAGTTTAATACTCCTCCAAAGAAAATTGCCGTTATACATATCTTCAGAAAAAAAAAAAATTTTTTTTTTTTTTTTTTAGGATGAGCTTGCTAGTACTAAAAGGAAGTACTAATCAATTCATGGGAACTAGATTCTCAATTTAAAATAAAAAGGCATAATAATGGTGATTTGGCTAAGTATTAGGCACAAAGAAATACAACATTTCTTGGTCTACTTTATTTGTACCTATTTCTAATCTACAAATATTTGAAAAAAAAAATGAAAATTGCCTAATACATTAACATACCTTAAGTTCATTTGGTGGGAGATAGCAAGCAAACTCAACCAAATAAGTAGAACGAGGAATCAAATTAAGATCACAAACATACAAAAACAAGCACAAAAATCCCAAAAACAGAAGAGTGTTGACTAGGTTGTAACATCCCAAGTCAAAAACATCCCATGTCAATTTTCCAACTTGTGTAGCAAAAACCCCAATAAAAACCGGCAAGCCCACAAAATAAACTCCATGATTAATGAGATAGCCATAGCCAAGCTTCACATATTTCAAGTTCACAGAGCTGAGAAAATCCGGCAAGCCGCGGTGCACTTGCACCGAGAAACTTGGCGAACCGGCATATGGACCGGAGTCCTTGATCCCCCGGTTCACGATTTCTGGTGAGAGGTACTCGTTTCTTCTTGCCATGACTTGAAGATGATTGATCAGTTTGAAAGTTTGGTACAAAAATTTATGCAGGTTGATCTACAAGTGTGAAAAATATGTAAAGCATGAAGACCTAATTAAACTTTCTTCTTTTTTTTTTTTTGCAACAGAATGAGAAGGGCTTTATTGCATGAATCCCTTTCCGACAGCAGGTTTGTAGGATTAGACATTTTGTGCGTGTTGAGAATGTTTCGTGACGTGGGGAGTTTTAATTTCTCCCACGGAATTGTAGTTCAACATGTCATGCATTAAGGTTCAGAGTATGGTTCCAAGTCCGTATTTTGAAGTATTTGTTTCTCTTGACTCACATATTTTTTTTGCTTCTTAAATTCATTTATATATGGATTGAGTCGGATCGAACTAGTTAGGTGTAAAGTTCTCCTTATCAATGGGAGTGACATTCGTTCCCAGAAAAACTAGAACTCAAAATCTCTAATTAAGCTAATATAGAACCGAACTATTAAATTACACCACTTAGTGAACTCTTGATTCGCATATACATGTTAATTTAGTAGAGAGTTCTCTTAATATATAGAAAAAAGCTCTTCATATGCAACTTGTGATGAAACGGTTGTAATCTAGAATAGTAAAAGTTTGTTTTGTGGTGGGTAAAGAATAAAGACTAAAGTGTTTTCCCATTTAAGAAATATTATAAGTTTGTTCAGAAGCTACTTTCCAACAGTATATCTAGTTAGGGTTTTGACGTGCAAATGGAAGGCTTCTTCAAAGACGCATTACATGAATGATATTGAATCATTCAAAAGAAAGGGAAAAAAAAACGTATTACATGAAAGAAAAAAAGGGAATCAGTACTATGAAATACAGACACAGACACTGCAACACAAATTTATTTCGAAATTTTATATTAGATAAGTGTCTGATATGGTTCCGGACACAACACAACATGGCAGGATAGAATTTTTAGAAGTGTTTGTGCATCATAGAGAAAACATCATCTTCCCCAAAAAATAAAAATTATTGTGAAGTTTTTCAAAACTAATAATAATATGAATATCAAATTATTATGTAGATTTTCAAATTTAACTTTGCATTTGTTATTTTTCTTTACAGATTCGTAATTTATTTTACCAAAACTAAAAAATAACAAATAACAAATTAAATACAATCATATTTCTTTTTATTCTTTGTATTTTCTTAACTCTTTATTTATTTTGCTTTTAAAGAATTAATGAAGTAAATTATGATCTAAAAATGAAAATAATAATGCAATCAAACTTGATAAAATATTCAACACTTTTTTTTTTCGTAATTTACAACACAAAAAAAAAATCAAATATAAAAGTCGCTATGTGTTTACCACGCTTTACCAAACAGTTATTCACTGTACATAACTGGATGAATAGATACCGGAGAGGAGCCTGGGCTGTTTCTGAACTCTGTCTAGTCGCTCCAGTCTTTCTCAAGTCAGTTCTCCCCCTCGTCGCTCTGAAGAAATCCCGATCCATGCTAGTCGATTGAATTCTGAGTTATCTTCATCGCCTCCTTTTCAAATTGAAATTTCAAACATTAGGATCAAAGTGAAAGTAAATCAACATCGAATTCGGAGATCAGCTTCGATGTTTGGTCCTCAAATTTATCGCCTTTTCTCTCTAATCTTGCTATCCATCTTGGTGAGTTTTTCCTTTTTCTTCTTTTGTTCATTTAATTCCAGTTTTATCTGTCGTTTGATGTTGCTCTGAATGTTTCCGTGACTGTATCTCAAAGTTTCTTCTATCAAATTTTACGCTCTCTCAAATGTCCTTGTATTGTTTTCTCGTTTGTTCTATAATTGTACAATTAATGTTTGAATTAGCAGAAGATAATTGCACCCTTTAGTTTTGATAAACCAAAAATCATATACTCATAGAGGAGCGGACAGTAAATAACATGAATGCGTCTGAGTGAATGTGTGGATATTCTGATACATTGTTGCTACAATTTTGTTTATTTCAGCTATTAGGGGATATTTCAAATGGGGCACCATCTGGGAGTAGTAAGAAATCATCCGTATTTTCATTGTTTAACCTCAAGGAGAAAAGTCGATTCTGGAGCGAGTCTGTCATACGCAGTGGTATGGTTTCTTAACTTAGAAAAATTTTCAATGTTGGCTCTGCATATATTACTGTTTCGCCTTTTGCTTCAGATCAAAGATGTTATCTTAACTCCCGTTTTTTCCATCTGTATAATTGTGCATTGATGGCGAGTACAGACATTGATGATTTGGAATTATCTAAGCCCGGCAAATTTGATGCCATCAACTACACCAAGGCAGGTACTTATTCTGTATGGAAATGCATCTTCAGCAAATGACAAGTTTCACAATATCGTATTACTTGCTCTTTGATCCACAATGGTTGTTTCATTTGAATTCTCTGAATCTTATGCTGAAAGAGTTGCTAATGATCCATTATGTCCGAACTTAAATATTTTACTAGGACTGCTGTATGAACCTTAAGTTATTTCCTTCTTAAGCCTTTGTGGTTCCTAAAGCCCTTTTAACTGCATTGTATCTAGTTGAATATCAATGGAGTTGCAGACTAGAGATACGTACATGAGTTATCGACACTAATTCTCTTGAAATTCCAATTAATGGCTAAGGACATCAACTATTGATTTCCGAATCCCGATTAGGTGAATAGCTGATTGAAGCATTGTGTAGCACATAGATTCAACCACTTTTTTTTCTACTGAATATTGAAACTTGTGACACCTGCATATGCCACATTTGCGTTAATTTGTCAATTTCTTTAAGATTGTGTTATGTATCTCTAAAGTTAATGAAGCTGACAAGCTTGGAGTCATAAAACAGTTTCTGCCCTGTTTGGTATTGATATCCAAATTATAGTTAGTGTTTTAAGCTATGGCTAACTTGTACTTATCGGACCTTGAATGTGTACTTCTCTTGGATTTTAGGAAATATTGCAAATTATTTGAAGCTTCTGGAAGTTGACTCGATGTACCTTCCAGTGCCAGTAAACTTTGTTTTTATTGGATTTGAAGGGACTGGGAACAAAGGTATGTGAAGATGCTACTCCATACACTAACAGAGCTTCTCTTTAACTACGTTTCAAGTTTCAGACTAGTTTTTATCTAACTATCTCCTATTCTTCTTCAGAATTTAAGCTTAATGCTGAAGAATTAGAGCGCTGGTTCACAAAAATTGATCATATATTTGAACACACAAGAATTCCAAAAATTGGAGAAATTCTCTCACCCTTTTACAAGACTAGCATAGATCAAGAACGACGTCACCAACTTCCGCTGATCAGTCACATAAGCTACAAGTATAGCTCCTTGTTTGCTTTCTCCTTTTAAGAAATAAAACCCCGTGAACTTATCATTATTGTTAGCTGTTAATATTATTCTAATTAGTATCTGGTCCTTTTTCCTTTTTTGTCAAATGCACCTGTAGCTTTTCTGTTCACGCCATCCAAATGGGTGAAAAAGTAACCTCCATATTCGAGCGTGCTATTGATGTCCTTGGCCGCAGGGATGATGTATCTAGGTATTTTTTATGGTCTGAGAAAAGGTGTTTCGCTATGTGTTTATTTGGCACAATTAGTCTATTCTCACTTGTAATCTTCAATTTCTTCACTTAAAAGGGATGATGGAGAAAGTCTTTGGCAAGTTGATGTTGATATGATGGATGTTATCTTCACCAGCCTTGTGGAGTATTTACAATTAGAAGATGCATATAACATCTTTGTTTTGAACCCAAAGCGGGATGCAAAAAGAGCTAAATATGGCTATCGGTTAGTCTTCTTGAAATAGCATTTTCAGGTTTAGTAAATTATAAGCAACAATAAACAAAATTTGGCCATTGGTTGTGTGTCTTCTCGAAATAGCATTTGCATCTTTTATTACATCTAACAGCTAAAATTTGTTTAAGACATCCTGGTTCTGAAAACATCTGCCTAATGCTTATCAACTATATCAGTATGATATCGTGGGGAGTACATGTAAACTGTATCTGCTTTCCTAAGTTTTCTGACTATAATTGATCCAATAAGCTGTCTTGTGGAAGTTAATGTATATTTATCTATGAGGAAATCAGTTCTAAATCCCAACATCATGTATTCAAACTCTGCAGGTATATCCTGGTGAAACTCGATCTCTTTAAGTTATATTAACCTTATTAGATGGATGAAGAATCTAGTTTATTACAAACTCTTTTATCTGGTAAAATAGTGATTAGAGTTGTGATGCCTAATTGATGGATATAATTACTCCTTCCGCTCCATCCTTCGGAGAAAAAGAGAATAAATTAAAAGGTCTGATATTTGACAGCCCATTTCATGGTCAGAACATATCATATAATGTGGCTATTCTGAGCCTTTATGACTTGTTATGCTCAATTGTGTCATTAATACCGATACTCTGTAACTCTGTGTATCATATGACTACCTTTGTTTTAGGGATTGCTAAGACACGTTGTTCTTGAAAATAATGGCTCCTGTTTATTTCTCCATTCTGAGTGCGTTTATTAACTCTGATTTTTCTCATTACAGGAGAGGCTTATCTGAGACTGAAATAAACTTCCTTAAGGAGGTATATCTTATGATTATTTAGCTCCTTTTGCTTTCCTCTTTAATTTACGATCTTCATTCTGTATTCCATGTTTTCCGTTTCCATGCTGAATATTACATTTTTACACCGAACTCGAAGGTCTTCACATTTAACTGCATCCAAATTATTGTATACTTTCTATTGTACTCAAGTAAAGAAACCCTTCTCGACTAATTTACTGCCAGTTCAATCAATCTGTTCTGATTGTCCAACTCTCTGCCTTTCATTCCTTCTGTTTTCTCTTTGTATACTATTTCATCTGACGTGTGCTGGACTTAATTTCTGCAGAATAAGGCCTTGCAAGAAAAAATTCTTCAGTCTGGAAGTATTCCGGATAGTGTTCTTGGTACGTAGAACTTGCATTTGGATCTCTTCTCCTTTTTGCCAAGATGACAAACATACTTGTAGTTGCTAATTTATACGTTTTAACTTACAATCTTTTTTTAGCTATGGAAAAAATCAAAAGACCTTTGTACGAAAAGCATCCAATGGCTAAGTTTTCCTGGACTCTAATGGAGGAGACCGACACGGTATGTTATATTCGTACATTTTTTATTATCCGTCTCTGGCACAAGGAGAATTTTAGATCTATTGCAACTCGTTATAAGCAGCCCCAGTCATGATTTTCATGTGATTTTCTTGGATTTCACTGAACCAATTTGCAGATTGAGTGGTATAACAGATGCCAAGATGCATTGAACAATGTTCAGGGGCTATATCATGCGAAAGATACAGCTGATAAAATACAGAGCAAAGTCTTGCAGGTATATCCTTTGTTTATTCCGTTATAGTGGCTAAAATACTCATTAGAAAGAATACTTGTTATCTTGAACATATACAGTGCCTGTGAAGACATATTTTAAAGGCTTTTATAGCTATTATGTGAATGGAATTTCTTAATTTGATTCTTTAAAATCTCCTGCAGTTTCTGAAAGGGAAAAATGATGATTTGAAGCTTTTCTCGGAGAAAGATTTGAAATCTGGGGACTTCAGTGGCTTTCATGCGGAATGTCTCACAGATACATACATTGGAAACCATAGGTTAGCCCTCCTTGTTTATTCTTATGTTTTGGTAATTTTCAGTTATTAATTGCTGATAAATGGTTCATATCAGGTGGGCCTTTATCGACTTAACTGCTGGACCTTTTTCATGGGGTCCCTCGGTAGGTGGAGAAGGTGTGCGCACAGAACAAAGCCTACCAAATGTGGAGAAAACAATTGGTGCAGTTTCGGGTATAGTTTTGCTTAATGAAGTGTAATCAGTTAAAGAACGTAATTTTCTGGATGGTCTAGTTTTGTGTTTCGTGTCCCTACAGAATGATGGCCTTTTGAACTTGTGGCAACTTACTTGCTACAGATGGCTTGTGGAACTTAAGTTGTCCATGACCTATTCCAATTTCTTTACTGATTGATATTTGTTAAAAAATGCGGATGCTGATTTTTCTGTAATTGGTTTTATCCTTACAATATTCCTAATGCATGCAGAAATTTCAGAAGATGAAGCGGAAGATCGCTTACAAGAGGCGATTCAGGAGAAATTTGCAGTGCTTGGTGATGTACGGATTTATTTGTTTTTCTGTATTGAATAATGTATGAAGTAAATCTTCTGTAATTAATCAAGGTTGACAAATGATGATAGCATATTGACCTGTAGTCATTTATCCTTTGTTACAGAAAGATCATCACGCAATTGATATCCTTCTTGCTGAAATAGACATATACGAGCTCTTTGCTTTCACCCATTGTAAGGGAAGGAGGGTCCAGCTTGCACTTTGTCAAGGTACTCCATTTCGTCGTTATTTGGATATATAGTCTATTTTGTTAGTTGACTTTCGGGTGTATATTTTATGGCATGTTCTCCATAATGTTCATGATCATAGACTATCCACTCAACTAGTGACTAATTTTCTTATATTTTAAATGTTGTTCATGTTCTGATTAAAACTTCTCTAACATCGTAAAATACCAGAGCTTGATGAACGCATGCAAGATTTGAAAACCGAGCTCCAGTCTTTTGATGGGGAGGAACATGAGGAAAGTCATAAGAAAAAAGCCATAGATGCACTGAAACGCATGGAGAACTGGAATTTGTTCAGTGATACTCATGAGGTTTGCTATTTAGCTTCTTCTACATTGTACATGCTCCAATATCTTTTCATTGTCTTTAATGGATCATATCTTATGAACTTTCTTGTTGCTGGAAATCAACTCATTATGCTGACCGCCTTTGGTTTTGCAGGAATTCCAAAATTACACAGTTGCACGTGATACCTTCCTCTCACATCTGGGGGCAACACTCTGGGGTTCGTTGAGACACATAATTTCGCCTTCCCTTGCAGATGGTGCATTCCACTATTATGAGAAGATATCCTTTCAACTTTTTTTCATTACACAAGAGGTAAATATTTGTGGATAGTTAATTATTCTGGATATTTAAGAGGGAGTTATTTAAACCTTAGTTGTACTGTGGCTGTGTATTATGCAGAAAGTACGACATATTAAGCAGTTACCTGTTGATCTGAAGAGTATCATGGACGGGCTTTCCTCCCTGGTGTTACCATCTCAGAAAGTTCAATTCAGTCCACATATGTATGTCCTTTATTTTTGGGTTCTCCATTTGTAGTTTTAAGTAATTCGAGATACCCATAGTTGTACTAATTAACTTAAAAGACTTTTTCTTCCCATGTCTACCATATAGGATGCACCTGTACACTGTCAATTAAAATGTGCAGTCATCATGTATATATTACATTTGAAAGCTAATAGTGTGCATCAACGTAGAATGTGCAAGAAATTGCCAATACCGAGTTCTGACTTTTTCTTGGAAAGGTTTGGCCTCATATCGATTACCAAAATTTGATATCTAAGACTAAGAGGAAAACTGGCTTCCACATCTAAGTTATACATAAGTGCTTCTTCGGAAATTCTTTTAGAGATTGTAGTTTAATTGCTTGTCTGAAAATTTAGACACTAAAATATATTTATATGAAGAATATCTTCGTTCAGTGAAAAATTATATGGAAGTATACATGGCTGATGTTGATGGTGAACTGAAGATATAGTTTCCTAACAGTTTGGAAAAGTGACATGGGAAATCTATTAGAATTTCATAATTTGGATTTTGGAGTATAGAAAAAATTCTCAACCTTGGCCTAGGCTGAACGAAAAAGAAGAAGAGATCATATAATATGAGAAAATTAGATACTCTATGGTATTATCTCATACTTGAATAAACAATACACTGAACCAGTACTTACCTGTGAAGTTCTTCAACATGAGAACTTACCTGTAAATTTTACGTACTCTGCTAGAATACTTGGTTTATCCCTGTTTGAACATTAGTTGATACTTGTTTGAATGTTTGTTCTTTGATTTATTATCATTATAGGACCAACTTTTGCTTTGTTTAATTGGTATATTTTCCATAGGTTGCCGCTGTCCGATGATCCTGCTTTGGCTATGGCGTTTTCAGTGGCTAGGAGAGCTGCTGCTGTACCTTTATTGCTTGTGAATGGGACGTACAGAAGAACTGTTCGTTCATATCTTGATTCATCTATTCTTCAGCATCAGTTGCAGAGGCTAAGTGATCATGCTTCCTTGAAAGGTTTGATTGGATAGATGTTTCTGTTGTTTGATATTACAAATTTGTTTTATTTTCCAAACTAGCTATCTGCCTATATATGCAGCTTCTAAAAGTTCTTTTTTTTTTAAAGCTTATATAATGTTGTTATGTTGGGTAATACACTTTGTTTGACATGCAGGCTCACATGCACATAGTAGGTTGACGCTGGAGATCCCTATTTTTTGGTTCATCAATGGTGATGCTTTGTTAGTTGACAAACATTACCAGGCAAAAGCACTCTCGGATATGGTTATTGTTGTTCAATCTGAGTCATCTTCCTGGGAAAGCCATCTGCAGTGCAACGGACAGTCACTTTTACGGGACTTGAGGTTAAGTTGTTGTGTCCTTAATGAAGAATTTTGATATGGATAAATAGCAACACTTTCGCTGTACATTAAGCTTTTCCATTTTGAGTTAGATACACAAGTAACAAGTAGTTTGCTGTTTAAGTTCAGAAATTTGGTAATTTGTAGATATCTCTTTGTGCTGCATTGTCCATAATGAAATGACCTTGCTCGTTGACTATGCCAGAACTCTTTCATGCATGTTAATTAATTCAGAACATGTTTCTTTTCTGTATTTGAACTTGATGCTTAACTTTCATGTTCCAAGCATATATTTATTTGGAGGCTGTGGCGAGATAGAAACCATTGAGGCCTTTTTCTTTTTTCCCTTTCATTTTTCGCTATTGTCATGCTTACTAGTATTCCTGCAATTTGTTTATCGTGTACTTTGCTCACAAGATAGTTTCTTAATTTCTACATGCATAAGGCTCCCAAAACAAAATTTACCTCAAAGTTGATTACGATACTTTATTACTCGTAGCTTGCCTTCGCTAATAATGAAGCTTGTAATAAAGTAGTGAAGCTAAAATATTCTTTCTTGCACAGGAGACCTACAAAAGCTGCTCTGGCTGCTGTCTCTGAACATCTAGCTGGATTACTTCCTCTTCATCTTGTTTACAGTCACGCCCACGAAACTGCCATTGAGGTGATATGCACATTGTAACTAAGTTGTGATAGTCTTGGCATATTATAAAAATTGCTGCATCTGTTTTAAAAAAAGAAATAGGAAATAAGTCCAAAGCTGGAAGTGGCATGGAAAAGAGTTTTTTGTGGGATTATACGATTAGAATGCTAATGCTACTTTAATTTCACAAGTATTCCAAAAATGAATGTTTAGAATTTTGGCCTTGTCTATGAAGTAAGCTAGGAACAAGAATAAATTGAGTCGAACCCATTCACTTAAACTAAGTTGTTTTTTGTTTTAGACTGAAATTCAATTTTAACTTTATCTTCATTATTCATACCCTAAATTTTAGGTTTTATACAACTTTTCTAACATGTTTGATTTGAAACAGGATTGGATATGGTCTGTGGGCTGCAACCCGTTATCTGTGACCTCACATGGTTGGCATATCTCTCAGTTTCAGTCTGATACAATTGCTAGAAGCTATATACTCACAGATCTCGAGGAATCAATACAGCTTGTGAATTCAGCCATTCATCTTCTTGTCATGGAGCGCACATGTATCCTTCCTTATGCTATTATGGTCTTAAATTTGAATTTATTCGAGGAAAGTAGCCATGTTAGATATTTGAGTTATTTCTGGTCTTTTACAGTGCGATTCCAATTAGAATATTTTGCTTTGGGAGAAATACTACTTTTTTTGTTGACACTTAATGAAAGAACCAGCTGAACAAACTTTCAAACTATTTGTATCCCAAGAGCGAGATTTGGTGAACAAGTATAACTCTGTTGTTGGTCTCTGGAGAAGAGTAAGTTTGTCTAATACTGCATTATATCATATGCAACTGTTCTTGGGAAAATGCTGGCTATATCATCATAAATTCGGCTTTTTTCTTTTTCTTTCTTTTTTTCCCAGATTTCAACTGTTACTGGAGAACTACGCTATGTTGATGCGTTGAGACTGCTTCACACTTTAGACGATGCATCAAAAGGGTTGGAATCTAAAAATTACCAGTTTTACCCTCTTAATTAGTGATTATATGTTTGAAATTGCTGATTGTGGCTGTGTTCTTTTGCAGGTTTGCTGATTATGTGAATGTAACTGTAGCAAGTCTGCATCCAATCCACTGCACAATGCAGAGGAAAGTTGAGATTGAGTTTGACATGAGTACAATTCCTGCCTTCGCTGTGGTTATATTTGTTCTATGGTTTGTATTAAAGCCAAGAAGAGCAAAGCCAAAGATCAACTGACCATCTCCATCTGTTGTAGGCCTAGGAGAAAATTTGTTAGCACTTTAGTTGTAAAAAATTTCCCTCATAATCTGTAAACTTTATATAGATTTTGCTTTCCAGTTTTGAACATTGGGAATATTTTTATTTTATTTTTTTTGATAATGATAGGAAAGATTTATTTGGTTGAGCCAAGTTTACACATCAATTACCAAACACTATTTGGATTGGATGTGGTGCCTAATATTCATACATAATTGTTTTGGTTATTAATTGTTTAATCGAATATTTTGAAACCCGTCAAAAGAATCTTACCCGTTTAACAAAAAATAATTATTAAAGTTTTGGATAATTACACTTACATTCCCTCGATTTAGGGGTGAATACAGCAAGATTCCCTATATTATTGGAAATTACAGATAGATTCTTTTACCCTTACGAAAATCTAAAAAAATTTAATGAAAAGTTATAAAATGATTAAATTATCCATAATGTGTTTGTTATAGAGTTTGTTATACATGAAATTGAACGAAGTGATTAAGTTGTTGTCCAGTTAATTAAATGTTAGCATCTATTTGGAAATAATAAAATGACTAACTGAAAGTTGTTGTCCAGTTAATTAAATGTTAGCATCTATTTGGAAATAATAAAATGACTAACTGCAGGATCTAAGTGTTAGACAAAGCCATAGTCAAGGGAATGTCTCTGTAATTTCTAATAATATAAGGGATCTTGCTGTATTTACCCCTAAATCGAGAGGTATAAGTGTAATTATCCCTAAAGTTTTCATGTTACTGAAGTCAGTACCTTTTTGTAAAAAATTAGAACAATAAAAATAATATATTATTTAAACTTCTCGAAAAGCCTCCAACATTTTTTCTTAATTACGAAAGGCAAAGAGGTTTGCTTCAGCACCGAAGCACAGATCTTCGAAGCTGCAGCCGTTCCCTTTTTTTGTATCGTTCTCGAATCACATTGATTATACTCCTCTCGTTTCTGCCAATCAATTGATTATTAGAATTTGTAATTCTCGTGCTTCTCAATTTGCAATCAATTTCTGTTGTTGTTTGCCTTCAACATTTGATTATTACAACTGAAAATTACGAGAATGGAGGAAGGTGCGGCGGCGGAAGCAGCTTCTTACACGTACTGGGTCCGGGAGGCGACCGGTGATGCCGCACCTTTACCCATGCCCAAGAAGATTGACCCGGTAGATGTCTGCAAACAACCCAACCAAACCCACCTCGGCTCCGCATGGAATCGGGTATGCCCTAATTCTCTGTCTTGTTCAAGTGCAAAAGCCATTCCCTTTATCTTGCTCTTTGCATAGCTTTTATTTTGAAGCCTATGAGGACGTTAAAAATGGCGTGAGATTTGTGGATGAGGGTACATTGTGTTTAAAAGATATAAAGCTGACCGTCATTTTGCGATACTAATAGTGTCTTCAGTGTTGCAATGTATAGTCAAGCCGAAATACTTTTCCCAGATAACGTTAAATGTGGTATTTCTTTAACTTATGCTTCTGGATTTGCAATGCTTATTGTTGTAATGTCCTCCTTAACTTGTACTTCTGAATCTTGCTTGCTGAGCCTGTTATTCTCTTTTTGTGGTCTTACTCTGTTTTTTATTTCAAATATTATAGTTATTGTTCAACTTCATTTGCTCTCTGCAGGCTGGAACGTGGGAGGAGAAAAATCTAAATGGATGGGCAAGTGATAGGATTAAGGTCTGTACGTCTAAATGTTGCAGACATTTGTCTATTATTTTCAAATTTCAAACAATATGCAACATCATCCCCTTTCTCAATCTTGCAAAGTCACTGTTGTATAAGCTAAGCAGTCTGAATGGGTATTTCTAGTAATTCCTAGTTTTTATATTATATGATGGTATAATTGTGTATGCAATTGGTGCTCCATTGCAGGAATTGCTTGTGTCTTCTGTGTCTGTGGAGTTCTCTGGTGGCAAGGCAGAAGTAGCAGAAATCACAAGATGCTCTGGAGATGTAAGTGACTGTTTTTGTTAAAGGGTCAATTACAAACCCACCTGAGGTTTAAGACATAACATTGAACAAAAACTTGTTGACAATCGTTAACTCAGGGTGGTTTTGTAATTTTCAAAGTTTAAGTGTGTTTTTCTTAATTATCTGTTTGTTAAATTCAAATTATAATGTTTGTTCTTCTAAGCTTCTGCAGATCAATTGAACTTGTATAATCCCGTGAAGATACTAACACCTACCATAATATGTTCATATACTCTGTATCTACTGTTGTTCTTGCAAGTTTTCATCTTCCCCTTACTTTATATTAGAATATTACTGTTATTGGTCATGGAAATTATTCTAGCAAACAGAGTTCACTAATGACAACTTCATATGTTCTATGCACCTTCTTTAGTTATAGCAATCATTGTTGCTGAGTTAAGTTGATGTAGTTCCTTTGTCATTTCTTTTTAGTTTTATGACTGTCTGTTTGACACTTGCAGGCATTTCTGGTTACTGTTCGAAACAAGAAACGTTTTGGGTACACCTATGAGTTAACATTAAGAGTGAAAGGTGATCCATTTTTCGCTGCATATTGCTTATCCTGTTTTTCCTGGTCTCCATATTTATCTTTTTCATAAAATATATAGTAAGAATATTATAAAATTTAGGGGAATGGCATATTGGAGGGGAGAAGAAGAATGTGAAAGGCCACATAGATGTACCGGAGTTCTCCTTTGGTGAGCTGGATGACTTGCAGGTATTCGTTACATAATTTTGCATGTGTATAACATAATTATTTTTGCTCTTCTTTGCCTCTAGATGGTTGATTTCATTATGGTGTGATGAGACTTGTTCTTTTATTTTGCAGATTGAAGTAAAAGTTGATGAAGACAAAGATGTTCCACAACAAGAGAAGTGGCTGATCATTCAGGATTTAAAATTATTGTTGAAGCCTATTCGGGAGAAATTGCTTCAGTTCGAGGAGGAGCTCAAAGGCCGTTAGGATTTTGAATTTGTATTATGAATTACCAAAAGATTGATTTTCTCTACTTGAGAGCTTTCTACTAGATTCTTGAGGGCCTTCAATTTCTACCCAACAAAGGCGTAATGTTTTAAACACATTCAAGAAAATTCGTACTTTATGGGACTGAAATTGAGAATTTTAAAGTGTATGAGAAGAAAATTAAAAACATGATAGTTTATGGGATGAAAATGACAAATTTCTCTTTATTTATTTTCCATATGCTTCTAGAACTTGGTTTCAGTACGATGCGAGTCTTGTTCTCCTCTTATGTCAAAAATAAAAATTATGGATGCATCACATACCATTTCTTAACTTATGCTAAATATGTTGTTACATTCATATCTATACAGTAAAAACATAAGCTATCTACATCCAAAAAAAATAGTTAGTAAATGAAGTTAGTTTATGTAGAAAATCAGTTGCTTCCGAAGACTTTAATTCTATCTAAAATTTGCTAATTTTAATTTATTAAGGCATGCCAACATCAACATGCTTATTGACAAGATACAAATTCTCTAGTTTACAAACCACTTGTCCCATATTCGGACGATGATTGCGGTAGACATCGAGACAACTCATAGCCAGTATAGAAAGTTGAGTTCTATCTTCTTCATCAAAATTTGGATCTGTTCTAAGAGAAGGGTTAATAAATAAACATTTCGTATCTTGATAGCTTCGGGCTTCATACAATCCTCTGCGCTACTCGCTCATTTCGTGAGTGGAGTACAAACACGACATGTTTTACACGATGCCACCAAACAGTTTCTTTTTTATTCGAGCGAACATTAGTCCCAGCTTCCAAAAATAATTGCGAGCATACTCATCAATACAATCACGATGCCGCCTTTTAAACGCATCACAATTCGGAGTTAGTATGTGCAGTAGAATGACCCCAAATATATAAACATCATTTTTATAAGTCTGAACTGCATAAACGAAATAAAGTAATCATATTTAGTAATCTTGTGGTATATATGACACCAATTAACATCAACTAAGCAAGATGGTTAGTATAGACTACCTACCAGATCAAGAAGCTAATTATAGTATTAAACTCTAGCTAATTCTCATCCTTCACATAGATATTATTGCACAATGAATACAAATTATAAAAATATTTAACCATGGTATTGCATAATATAATATAGGCTTAAGAAAATAACAATATTAAAGAACAAGTCTATGTTAGAATTACCACTAGATAATACAAGTGTAAGATCAATGTAGTCATGTCTAGATGTATATCTTGGACATTCCCATGAAGTGGAATCGCCGATGTCCCCACCAAGGATATTACTAAAATCGACTATAATAGGGTTGAAATCCTACATGACACCAAAACTGTGGAATTAATTAACAGTATTAGCACATGAAGAAAAATGAAAACTATAGTTATATTTAATTTTGGGCCAGTTATGAAAGATTTGTACTGTTTATGAAAAACACCCTGAAATCTTGCAACTTTACACTTACTCTCCTGAGGGAAGTATTTGTAAGTTTTTCAGGTGTATACATTTCTATGTTGCACGGATACAGACACGGGGACACGGATACGACACGACAAGGATACGGCGACACGGATTTTTCAAAAATTTTGGGACACGACACGGCTCTGACACGGCTAAGTAATATAAATTTTAATAAAAAATATAAATATTCATATATAATATTTCTACAAACATTCATAATTGAAAAATAAACTATTACATTGTAGTACAATTATTAGCAAAACTAAAATTTACAAATTAATTATTATGTTAAACGAACATTAATATTATTTGTGGATTATAATATTGTGAACAAATGAAAATGATAGAAAAAAATTAATTTAAGATCCTTAAAATTGAAAAAATATAAAAAAAAATTGAATTTTTCGTGTCTCAGCCGTGTCCCTCGCGTGTCCTAGCCGTGTCCCCGGCGTGTCCGAATTTTTTTATATTTTTTTTAATTTTCGGACACTTTTTGCCGTGTCCGACACGTGTCGGACCCGTGTCCGCGTCCGTGTCTGACATGTGCCGGACACGGCACGGCCAAAAAATTTGCCGTGTCCGTGCATTCATGATACATTTTAATGTTACAAGTGGGTATTTGTAAGATTTCAGCTGACCAGGGGGTTATTTGTAATATTCCAAGGTTTCAGGGTGTTTTCAGAAAAAAAAAAAAAAAAACCTAACCTCAGGGGGTTTATTGTAATTATCCCTATTTTACCCAATCAATTACTATGAGTGCAAAGGTGACGGAAAACATATTGTGGCTCGTTAACATGACATAGTTTGAAAAACCAAGCCAATCCAAGGGCTACTTTGATCCTATAACGCCATTAAAATTTATCTGAGGAACAAATTAGAATAGAAGTCAAAACAAAATTTACTCAGATTATATTGATATATTTGGCAAATATATTTTTAAGAGAATCTCTACTATATATACCTCTATTTCTCATGATGTTATAAATTGTATCCATAGCCTGGACATCGAATACGACACCCAATTTCTTCTCGCCAAAGCAATAATACTTAACTTTTGGCGCAATCCGGTGACTCTCAACAAAGGGTAGCCCCAAGAATCTAATTTCAAACTGGAAAAGAAAGCCAATAACAAACAACTTACTTCTTCTTTTTTTTTCTTCCTGATTTCATTCGGATACAACTCTAGTCGAGCACAAACACAATAGGTAGTCTTTGCAACTTTATAAAACAAAAATCTGCTTTTAGCTAAACAAAAAACTAAAAAAAGCTGAGCATTTTGTTTTGCTGTTTCTGCTTACAAAAAGCTAGAAAACCTTGCAATTTGAGGTGCTTTTTTAAGATTCTTAGTAGAAGTTTCTGCAAGCGCCGCAGAGTACGATTTAATTCCTACAAAGTTCATCACTCATGATCTATATCATATTTAATTATAGCAAATATATAAACATGTAAATTTGCCAGCCTTTTACTCTGCGAAAAATATATAAACATTGAATTTCATAAATGGAGTTAAAATTAAAGCTCTAATAAATCTTAATTTATTGGTACAGTGAATTGGGGAATTTTGGATATTAATTAAGTAATTATAAAATGCATAGGCAGCGTAATAATTATTCTAAATTGGTACAAGTGATTATTTTCTTCTTTAGTAACCTAATTTGTACAAATGAGTGCTTTGTACGAAGGAAGTTAAGTGAAGCGAAATAGGGAGTTATATATTATCATGTTTGGAATATTAAGGACTAAAGTGAGACAAACATGAAACAATAGGGACCAAATACAGCATTGGCCTATTTCATTGCACTTATCGCAAACTCGATTTTTTGTGTCAACAATGATTTTAATCAGATTATCAAAACTAAAGTCTGTGATTTTATAATCCGAGAACCTGAGTTTTCAAACATTTGGGTGAGCAGGTTTTCAAGACTTGTTATTGTCCCAAGTCAAATAATTTCAATACAACACGAAACACAGTTATGGATTCAATTTCCAGTAAACAGAGCAATTAAGAAAAACATTCTCTTATTTCCCTAAATTTTCTTTTTTCTTAAGGGATCCACTTAAAGCTGCCCTGCACTTGCTCCATTCTTTCATTGAAGCAGCATTCTTCATGAAGGGACATGTTTCACTTACGACAATATCTCCTACACTTGTATTATCTGCCGTTTGCACACAATCCGAATCACGAGTAATGGGTAAAACATCAATATCTTTGTTAGCTCTTTCATCCCTCTGGACGGAAGATGTGTTGTTCTGCTTTCCACTTGTTGAATTTGAAAATATATTGCAATCAAATTGGGGTAACTCTTGCTTTTCAAGAGTTAGGCCGGGTGGTAAAATTTGTGAAATATTGAAAGCACTTTTGTTTGCATCCGCAACAAGTTGTAACCATGAAGACTTTTGCAGCCAAGCAGCACCCCTTGCTATTGATTTATCTTCAGATGAACTTTGCTTAGGGGGTTCAGAAAGTTTTTCCGACTCTTTATCTTGGCTTGATTGGTCTTTTTTGGCATCATTTTCAGATGCAATTTGCTTACTGGATTCAGAAAGTTTTCCCATCTCTTTATTTTCGCTCGATTGGTCATCTTTATCACTCAAGCACAGTTCAGCAGCAGGATTATCAGATATAGGTTCAGCTTCTATTTCAGGATTAAGGTCCCTTAAAACATCTGATATGTGGAAATTTGTAGCTTCCTTCTGATGCACCAAATCTTTCCATGCTGACTTATGTGATTCTGTTTCTGTTTCTTGAGTACTTAATGCAACTTGACTGTCTTTCCTTGCCTTCTTTTTCGTACATGCTTTATCATTTAAATAATTTTCAGAGACTGCTTGCTGCTTCCTCTTCTTGTCAGGAAGAAGCTGCTTCCCTTTCTTACTTTCACGCATTTCAGGAATAGGTCTGTTAGAAGTCTCTGGATCTCGTATAAAATTATCCTGGAAATTCAAGCCCAATAACATTGAAAAATGTAAGAAAAGGGAAATTTAAAAAAATTAATGAGAAGGCATTGTGCTTCGAGTTGTACCTTATTTGCAGCAGTTGTTTTCTGTTCCCAATCTTCAAATAAATCAACTCTCTTTCTTGGCTGGCTCACTATGTTAATTACAAGGTTATCTTCATCACTTGCTTGATCTTCCTCACTTTCATCAACTTGCCTATTATCAGCAGAGGTTTCCTCCTCAGCAAGTCCAAATTCATTAGAAACATTATTTGGGCTGTTCTCCTTCGCCAAGAACTTGTTCAGTATCGATTTCATCATGTTGAGCTCGTTCTCATTCACCCCATAAGTATCTGCCTCGTGATCTTTAGTGCAATTTCTTTTGGTTGGCTCAGGAGGCACACAATGCTCCTCACAATCACAAACATGGATAGGAAGTGTAGGAATATCAACACGTTGGAAACTGTACTTGTGCTTGCCTGTTCCTTTGAGAGGGATAGGTTTAATCTTCAATAAAAATGGCACATATTATATCAGCATAGGAAACAACCTAAACAAGAAAAGAGGGAATATAGTTTTAATATTTTGACCTAACTACCTTCCTCAATTTTGGAAAAAATAACTTGATCTGCAGTTTTTCAAAATCTTGATTTGTTTTTGGTTTTTGCAACACAGGAACACTTTCATCTGCATGAACATCATTCTGGCTGGATAATTTGGTCTCAAGCTCAGCCTCCTCGGTCCATTCCCTTTGTAAGCGTAACATATAGTGTTCTCTGGCTTTCTCGAGTTTAAGTCTCCCACCTTTCCACATACAACCATTGTACTGCAGTTTTTATGTCCATGAAAAAAAGTAAGGACCATTATCATGAAAAGACTCAAGACGTGTCACGAGCAAAGTAATTGTGGGGACTGCAGAAGACTCAATAACTACTGATTTGAGTGTATTAAATAAATTCACAAAAACTTACTTCTCAAATTGATAGATTGATCTTCTGGTTCTTTAATCTCCTACTTAGTTCATCTATAATGTTTTAATGAGAAACTGTGTTTGTAATTGCACTATGAATAAGTTTTTCTGTGTTTTTCTCTTGTATTCGCCTATGGTTTCACAATCCAAAACTAAAATACACTCAAATTCTGTGCTTCACTTATTCTTTTGGTCCCTAAATTTCATTAGCAATTTAGTATTTTGACAACTTTTAGTATTACAGATTTCCCTGTAGTCCATCCAAAGAACGCCCTTCCCAACCTAAGATTGATTAAATAATCTCAAATAGTTATAAAAATGAAAATCTTAAAATTTAATTCAAGAAATGAGATACAGGCATCCGGCAGTTTATTTTCATAGCCATTGACAGACAGAACAAGTTCAACTTAAAAGCAATCTAAATAAGATGCAATATCACAATTGATTGGCGACCTTACTATCTAATGATTGTGTATTTTTGTTGAAGACCTACATATACTGTAGAATCAAATACAATCTAAATTTAAAACTCTGAACATCTAAAAGGCATTCAACAGTTAAAAATTGCAGTCAGCTCAGTCTCTTTCAAATATTTTGAACCATAAAACAATGCATTTCTTCTAACCAAGTTCAATAAGCTTCCATCCCAGTAAACAGTTAAGCTAGATTATTGTCAACCCCTTCTTCTTAACTATGCACAACAACTTAAGAGAGAGAGAGAGAGAGAGAGAGAGAGAGACCGAGCTGAAAAGCTTGGCGAGGCCTTTATCGGAAGCAGGAAGAAACTCCAAATAGCCAAAGCTTCGACCTTTGCTGCGAATAATTTCGACTGATTCCACAGTGCCCAATTGCGGTGAGGTGAAAGTCTTCTTCAGATCATCTTCTTGCACATTTGATCCCAATCCCCCTATATATATCCTCATTTTCTCTCCCATCCTCTTAATCTACCTGCAAAATCAGAAAAAATGGAAACTTCGTACACTTCTGTCTTCTATAAAGTTCTAAAACCCTAATTCCATACCTAAAACCTAATAACTCTGAGCCAGTTTGTGAGGGGAGAAAATAGTAAAATAAAGTAGAGAAATTACTTGTAAAAATATGACTAAATAAATAAAATAGCTTTAGTTAAAGAAAATGGACTTGTCCTTATCGATGTTTCACAAAAGAAAAAGAATTGTTCACTTAATTTATAGAGGAATTAAACTTAGACCCAAAAGTTTGTTAAATTACATAATCTTCTTAATTAAATAATTACAATTACATCCTACATAAAATTAAATAATTATAAAATATACCCAATCATTAGAATTCTATTAAGAAATAATAGGGTTCCGTTATTAATTAACAGAATATTTCATTTTTTACTTCAAAAAATTACATTTAGACCCCAAACGAGTGTATGATATTACAAATAATACCCAAGTAAAATTTAAAGCAACTCATAGTATACGAAAATAAGGATATTTTCGATATTTATTATTTATTTTTGATGATGTCATCCAATACATAACAGAACTCTAACAGAACCCTAATGCTTGAGGATATTTTATAATTATTTAATTTAATGAGGGGTGTAACTATAATTAT
Organism: Verbena officinalis; assembly: GCA_958496215.1. NCBI lineage: Eukaryota > Viridiplantae > Streptophyta > Magnoliopsida > Lamiales > Verbenaceae > Verbena > Verbena officinalis. Next base: position 27,783,526 of record OY292390.1, on the reverse strand, counting down.
TTGACTAAGAGAATCCTGAGTTATAATTTAGCAAATTCTTTTGTGGTCTTAACTGTAATTTTCTCTAATTTCTAATGAGGTAAAAATATTTATTATTTTAATTTATATTCCTATGTATATATTATTTGAATAATAGTAAAATTATTAAATTCGAAGATAAATTGTGAAAATTATTCTGAATTTGTTCCTCTCTGATCATGGTTTTCTCATTCTTGTCCTCTGCTCAATTCCCACACACAACACAACCCAACCCAGCCATGGACTGTCCATTAAGTTAACGCAGTTTCAATTCTCCCTCCCAAAACTACGTACACACAGAGATTAATTTGGTTGAATATCCCTCTTAAACCCTAAAGTCATGCCTCCAAGGAAAGAACTCTGTAGAAACTTTCAGCGTGGCAGGTACGCATTGTCTCCACTAATCATCATTAACGTCTCTTCGTATCTAAAAAAAAACAAATTTCGGGCTTGTTTGAGTGAAATAATTTTGATTGCCATTGTTTCTTGGGTGCAGTTCGTGATTTTAATCTAGTTCCCTGGTCTAAAGATTCGATTTTAGGTTTTAAAACAGATTAAACGCCTTCTGTTCAATTTTTGTTTTGAAGAGCTTTGCATTCTTCCTGCTAGCTAATGATGAATAATTGGATCAAAACTTGCTAAGAAGCCTCATGTTGGTATTTGCAGCGAGTGTGTTAACATAAAAGACAGATTATGTATCGCTATTACTGTTGAAACAGTATTGGGAAAAATGGGGTTTCTTTAGACCAATGAAGACTCTTACTTTATAGGAATATGGATTGATGCAGCATGTTAGCTTATTTCTTGTTAGTTCTGATAATTGGCTATCTTCTTCCAGTTGTCAATATGGGGATCGCTGTAAGTTTCTCCATGCCACATCTCAGCCATCAAAACCCAATCCTTTTGGATTTGGTATGCAAAATGGAAATCAAATTCAGCAACAACAGATGCCAAATCCCTTTGGTTTTGGCATTCAGAACAATAGAGGGGACAATAATGCTGGATCCAAACAACCAAATAAGGTTCTTTCCTTTCCTTATTCTAGCTTATTGTTTTTCTTGTCTTTCCCAGTGAATGGTTTAATTTATGATTATTTTTTAAGTCGTTCTTTTTAGTGCCCAATACATCTCAGAGTTAGTTGTTTTTCTTGTTTTCTTTTGGCTCCAGCCTTTTGAGAATAAGTGGACTCGTTCCTCCACCACGAATAATAATAGTGGCTTTGCTGCACTAAAACCTGGAAATCAGCAACCAGCCACTAGTCATACGTGAGTGAATTTTGTATTTTTTTTTTTTTAAATTGAGGTTATTCATATCTCTGTTATATACTTGTGTAAGTGGGATTAATGAATTTTTGTATATGTTCAAAGGTGCACCAATCCTGAGACCTGCAGACGCTTCATAGTGGAAGATCTTCAAAAGGAGAAGCCCCTATGGAAGCTTACTTGTTATGGTCACGGAGGAAAGTATGTCCAAATTTCTTTCATTGACATTGTTCTTTGGGCAAACCATATCAGTGTCGAATAGAAAACCTTACCCTTATAAATATTATCTGAAATTTTATCTATTCATCCTGTTTATTTGGTCGTTCTGATTTGGAATTAGAACTTCTACCTTATTTTCTATAACTAAAATGTATATTTCATCCTCAGTGGTCCCTGTGACATTAGTGGTGACATCAGCTACGAAGAGTTGCGTGCATTAGCGTATGATGATGCCAAGCAAGGAAAAAGCTTGCAGTTGATTGTAAGATTATTTGAAATTTACCGACTTGTCTTTTCATCTCTTGAGAATCTTTCCTTTTTAGTGTATTAGTAGAATCAGTAAAGGCTGAAATCAAATTTAAACAAGCTTCTTGCAACACGAATTAGATATAGCAATATAATTAACTTAAACTTGGGTTGTAAAATCCAAGAACAATTTAGTTTTTAAATTCTTGGAATTTCCTCTATTGGGGTCTTGCCATACTTGCAATAGCTTTCATTACATCTTTTGAAGTTTGAGAATCAGACAAGTTTAGTGTCCTTATTAACCATTTGTGGTTCTTTTGTTCAGGTTGATAGAGAGAGGAGTTTGGTAAATTCCAAGTTAGACGAATTTCAGAACCTTATACAGCAACCTTACAATGTTCCTAATTCAGCTGCTACTCCTAGCACTCAAAATCCCTTTCCTGGTGGCATCACAAATCCTCCCGTTGCCAACAATGCCGTTTCTCCTCCAGCATCAAGCTTTAGTCAACTCAATGCATCACTAAATAGAGGGTACGAAAGATTTACTTACATTTTTGGTCCAATAACTTTACCTGTTTCTAATGTTTAGCCCATACTAAATTACTAATTGAGTCCTGCAATTTACACCCCATAAGTTGATTTCTTTTTCAATTTTCAGGACCTTTTCAACTTGTGGGACCTTTGCACTTTACATCCCATAAGTTGAAAAGTCCTGGAATTGGAAAAGAATCCACTTATGGGATGTAAATTGCATAAGTCAATTAGTATGGGACCAAAATTAAAGATATGTGTAATTATGTGACCAAAAATGCAATTAACTCGGGTAAATGATGTTGAAATTACTGTCTCGTTTGCTTACTTCCCATTATGCATATGTTTTTGGCCTACTTCCAAATTACTCTTTTTAGGTCTGCTGCTGCTGCTCCTAATTATTCCTTTGGTCAATCAAGTGCTTTCCAGACTAATTCTCAGCCATCTACCATGTTTCAGACAAACACTTCTTCACCTTTCAACAACACTTCAGGTACAGTTTTGCGCCATTTTTTTGGTATTAAAGTAATTTAAATTAATCAAGCTGGCTCGTATTTATATGAATTTGCATTTGCTAGGCGCCTTTGGCAGCCAACTTCCACAACGATCAGTTCAAAGTTCCTTTCCTTTTGGTTCAGCAAACCCCCCCTCCAACAATGCGATAAGTGCTTCTAAGAATCCCTTTTCAACTTTTGGCAACTCACCACAAGCAGGAGATGTGTCTCATAATAAGTTTGGCTCTGCTTCTAATGTAAACAATTCACATTCAACTGATATTCAACCGTCCGGCATCAGCACTTCTAAGAATCCCTTTTCAACTTTTGGCAACTCACCACAAGCAGGAGATGTGTCTCATAATAAGTTTGGCTCTGCTTCTAATGTAAACAATTCACAATCAACTGATATTCAACCGTCCGGCATCAGCACGTAAGTTGTCCAATTAGTTACTTGAAATAATAATAATAATAATAATTCACTAAAATTTTGTTATAATCGTAACTGCTTCCATTTTTCGTGCAGCGATAACTTGCCGAAGGAGAACACTAATACGGATAGTAGCATTTGGACAAAGGCTAATTGGAAATGGAATGCCGGAGAGGTACAAATACAATATAATCATGCTTAGTTAGAAGGATCTGATATTTCACAATTCACAAATTGAGTCTGATATTAGTCTGTATTTAACTTTCAGATCCCAGAAGATGCGCCTCCAGACATTTATATCCACTAGAATTGGTGATCAAATTTCTCTATTTCCTTTTCAAGTATGTCTGTCTGAAGGCTAAAGTTTGTAGGAAAATTTTATCATAAGCATGAGTTTTGGTCGGCTGGAAACAGCCTTTCTCATTTAATGAAAGTGGAGAGAGCGGTGATTAATTGTAGTTTTTGAATTTTTAATTTTAATGAATGTAGGCTAATGTTATATTTTGACATCTATAAATCTAATAATATTTCCAATCATTGAAATGAAAATATGCTGGACAACCTTGAATTATTAGAAAAAGATCCACTTAAATTATTGAATTGTTTTAAATGTTTGTACTTTTCCGTTTATTATTCACATGAGTAGGGGCGGTATCATGTTCGAAACAAAATTAATATTTATTTTGGAAAATTACTATTTCTGTTGAGCTTTTGGAAATGTAGAAAGTCCATTCGATTAAATAGTCTAGGAAATCCCTTGTCCATTTGACATTTGAATTTCTTGAAAACTAACAATCGTATCGTATCCCAAAATGCAATGCAAAATATTATGTAGTTTTTGTGAAAATTAAGGTTTATCATAACATAATATGTCCATTTGATTGGTCAAAGTTATTAAATTAGACAAAAAAATTATTTTTGACATGACATAATTATAACTGTACATGTTGCACGATCTCAAAGATTAGTATCCACATAGATCGAGTTGACCACCAACCTAGACCCCTCCGACCCCGATTGACAAGGAAATGCAAGTTATCCAACCTACATTCCCAAGGTTCAATTCCAAAGAGACGTACGGTTGATAATATTTAGGTCAAATTCCGTCATATCTTAGGGCAATCCCGGAAAAGCCGTCATCGCATTAAATGCAAATAGCATGGACGATCCTATTCAGGAGACTATTCTGACAATACTTTACCGGATTAAGATATTGTTGCAGAGATTGAGGTTGATGCATTTAATACATACCTATATACTTTTGCGTGTTATTAGCTCTACTATAAATACTCTTTCATTTATTATAGTTGGTAAACACAATCTCAAACTTTCTCTCTCTAAAGCCTTTCAGTTTAAGTTTATTGACTTGAGTATTGGAGATTTACGCCGGAGAAAATCCTCTCCAGCGGCCATGTGATATCTTGTTCCTTGTTTTCATGTTGAAATCATTCCCTCTCTACAAATTTAATATATAGTTCAACTCGATTTCGATCATAATATCGTAATACCAAAAAGGAACTCATCAATTATAAAATTCATTAGCTATTCCTAAATTTAACCCTAAATAAAAATAAAAATAAAAACGCGGTTTGAAATTTTGGTTGGGCTGCTGAAAATTAAAGAATGGGCGAGATTGTAGCTGAAATGTTCTTGAAACAACGTGCAGCAGTGTAATTGTGTGACATCTTCTTCTTCTTTTTCTGAAATTATTGACGAGTTTCAGTCTTTCAGATGAGGTCCCCATTCTTCATTCAATTTCCTAATTTCGGACAGACTTTTGTCTGTTTACATTTTCATTTTTTCCAGATATATTAGATAATTGCAAGATATTCAATCAGAAATCAGAATCCTAACCAATCAGATATGTTTACATGCCCACGCCTTTTCTTAAATTACCACTTTTGTCTAGTAAACACAACAGTTTGCAAACAATTGGGGGTTTCCCGATTAAGTACCCCACAATCCCAAACTTATGAATTAATTTAAAATGTATATAATCTTAAAGTTAAGTTGGTGGGCTTTGTTCCACATCCAAAGTGTAAGAAAGAAAGTTCTGGTTTATGATTTAGAATTCAAGTTAAGTTGATGGGTTTTGTTCCACATCGAAAGTGTAAGAAAGAAAGCTTTGGTTTATAATCCATTTTGGACAATAGTTTAAGCACAATTTCAGGTTACACTCAGTACATTCGAAGTTTATGATCACATCTAACGGGCTCTAAAGTCCGGGGCGTGACATACTATATTTCTTGAGGTGAATTGCATTTACATCTCATGAAATTTCCACTACACCTTTACATTCCATATATTATAGAAAATTATAATTAGACCCCTTTATTTCGACTAGATCTTGCAAATTACTCCTTTTGTTTGCTTTGGTTAGAATTCCTAATGGTTTCCTTAGACTTGCGAGTAAATGGGTCAAAATCGCACCAAAAATGGGATGAAAAAGTTCTTATAACAAAATTTAGTAAATTTTGTTTGACTAAAAATCTATAAAGGTACTAAAATTTATACTTGAGAATATATAGATTTTGAATATAAATAATGCTTAGTTGCTACTTATCTTGAATTAGAAATTCTAAATTTTACCTGTAATTTTTGTTAAATTTCTTGTTAAATTTTGGAAGTCGGAAGATAGTTTTTTGAAAGAAACTTTTATAAGCGTGGATGTGTGCCTTTTATGTGGAGTCGACCTGATCTGTCCTGATCTTATTACTCTTTTGAATGAGCTACCATAATGCTTTCTTCTTTTAAAAGATAAAATCATCTCCAATTTATAGTCTGTACGATAGCTTGCTACTTTTATGTCCATGGTCGAAATTTTGACATTTATATATAAGTATAGTATAGAATATGATTTTAACTTTTGCTTAATTTAAACAAGAATAAACTAGAAATTTGAAATATCTAAGAACATGTTTTTCGGTTCAACTTTTAGTTTTTAGCTTATGTTTTAGATAAATGACAGTTTTTTTTAGTGGAGTAAGGATAATTTTCACTCTACTTTCCAAATACTCCATATTTTGCTGTTTTATTTTTTCTTTTCAAACTTTAATTTCTCCAAAAACTTATCTTAACACCCCTATAATTATATATTCATATTACTTTTGTGGTGAGTTAGGCCCGAACACCCTACCCTAACAAAAACAATATAGAAGACGTAATAAAAACAAATGGAAATTTAAGATTTGTTATGTTTGGTATTATTATTAGATTAGATTGAGACGTGGATGATTTAAAAGTTTGTACACCAACAACGCGCAAGGAATAAGCTCAATCAACGTTACTTTGGGCTTTGGCATCGCCAAAATTTATGAAACACGTACACAGATATGACGATACGAATTTTTTTTAATATTTTATACTAAAAAAGTATCTGGCACATATGTCCAACACAATATAATACAGAAAAATATGATTTTTATAAGTGTTCAGGCACACCAAAACTAATAAAGGTCTTTTTTTTCTCTTTATTATTCGTTAGATTGGTTAATTAATTCAACTTCATTAATTAATCTTTCTCTCTCCAACAAATTTCCAAATCATTTCTCTCTCTTGCAACGTGCTGCCTTGTCGTAATGGGATTTTGCTAGAGTAAATCTATAGTTTTTTAACACTAACGACTAATTTCATATTTTATTACAACAAGATATTGAAATTACTTAATTACAATATCTAACTTAAGCTGAACAAAAAATGAAAAAACTCAATTTAATTTTATGAATAACTCGAAACTAAAACCTATATTATAGAGTAAATTTATTTTATTTTTTTACAATAAACTAATTTGACTTTCTTAATTTATGTCCAAACTCCAAACTGTCATGGTCACATAGAGCGGTGCCACAAATTATTCTCTTTGTTCCAGTTTGGATATTTATATAATATATAAAGCAAAAAAAATAAAAATAAAAACAATTGGCACAGCGTAAGAGATACTAAGATATAGTGCCGCTACCAGAGAAAGCTCTTTCATGCTAGGCATCCAGACCTACTACGCCCGAGCCGCATCCCCGGCAAAGCAAGCGTAGCGAATCACATAGAGTTGCCCTTACCCGCCAGCGCGCGGATAGATAGGGCGTGCGAAGCGCGAAGGGGATGGATGTCTGAACGGTTGAAAGAGTCGGTCTTGAAAACCGAAGTATTGATAGGAATACCGGGGGTTCAAATCCCTCTCCATCCTCAGGCCCTACTTAGTTGACTGACAATGACAAAGGCTTGCGAAACTAAGTAGGGCCTTTCCTTTTTGAATAACCCATTCTCAAACTCTTTCATAAGTCAAGTAGGCAAACCTATAGGTCCTTAGTAGCGTTGACAAAGAATAAAAGAGAAAGACGGGTAGGGGAATTGAAATGATTTCGACTGTTAGTCATCTTCGATAGTTTAGAGAGAGGGTATTAGCCACCTTTGAAAGACTGAATCGCAAGTGCCTACATGCACGAATACGTTCTTTGCATAAAGACTTTGGCAAGCGAAATCCTAGAGGACTTTTTTATTCCTGGGCTGCAGTAAGTAGATTGCTTCCACCCAGCTGAGCGCTGTTCTACGATTGAGATGTGATTCGCGCCTTCTCGCGTTTTTGCCTAACGAAAGAGGCCTTTTCAGAAAGTGTCCTTCTTTCATTTCAGCCCTAATGACGAAATGTCAATAATATATTTCGAGCAAAGTAAAAAAGAGGAAAAATCGCACCTGACTCGCACTTGGAATGATCTTTATAATGCTCGTCTCGTACGACCTACGCCTGACTGTTTCGCAGCCTCTGGAGGGGGGATTATCACCAGCGATGGATTATAGTCGGAGTGATGAACGTGATTTTAAGAAAGAGAAAATCAGAGAGAAGAAGGGGTAGGGGTAAAAAGTCATGGGCAAATCGATATTTTCACCAAAATGGGTAGTAAAGTTAAAACTGAAACTTAGATTAGGCACCTAAGTTAACCACTGAAAAAAGTGGATAGCTATCCTAAATTTTTTGAGAACTTGGTCATTTATAGGCAAATTTCCGCTAATTTATATATATATATATATATATATATATATATATATATATATATATATATAGTGTTCTTTTTTATTTTATTTGAATTATTTAATTTTCTTACCTACTTACATAATAACTTCACAGTTCTTTTAGGCGAAAGACTGACAAAGTGGTATCTAAAACCCTTGTAAAACCCTCGTTTCATTCGCAGCCACCGCCGGCCCTGTGTCGGAAAAATAAACTTGTAGCGGCCGACGTAGAAAATGGCACCTCCATCGAAGAAATTTAAATCCAAACCGAACTTGAAAAATGTTCAAAAGCACTCCAAGAAACCTGGTAAATCCAATGGAAGTCATCATAACGGCGCTGTGCCGTCGTTGCAATTGCCTCTTCAGGTCGAAGACGATGTTCCCGACTTTCCCCGAGGTTCTCTCTCTCTCTCTCTCTCCATAATATATATGTTGACACACACTACACTCATATACAGGTTACGCCTGCAAATTATTCTGTGTGTATTTCGTATCAAGTTTTACATGAATACAATAAATATCTTTAAGTTTGCAGCAATAATATGTCGGTCAAGATCAATTTTTTATTTTAAGGTGGTATGGTGATATGCATCGGACCAATCTATTATACAAGGGAAAATTATTCATATCAGTTTTTTCTGCCTTACTTGAGTGCTTGTGGAGTATTTCTGAAATTCTTGTAGAGTTAAAGCTACTTGCAAAAATGCAAAGTGATAGTTGTATATGTTGCTATTCTACACGAATTTGTTGACAACCTGACATTTAAGTTTACTGTGGTTTAGGTGGGGGAAGTTTGTTGAGTAGAGAAGAGAGAGATGAAGCAAGGGCAGTAGCTGATGAGGAGTTCGAGACGGACCTCAGAGTGCTGAAGAAAAGGAAGAAGGAAAAGAGGGTGCAAAATAGGAATCAGTCAACAGAGGATGATTTAGGTTCACTCTTTGGAGAAGGAATTACAGGGAAATTGCCAAGGTTCGCCAATAAGATAACTCTAAAGGTACAATTTCTATTGTCCTCGTTCATTGTTCTTTTTAACCCTGCTTCTTAAATTCTCATAGGATTTGTTAGTGTGTATTGACATGACGCCCTATTAATGCTATATAAAAAGCTTGTGCATATGTAATTTTATGTTAGTATTAAAGTAAGTTAGACAGACCTGGAATTTTGATACATGAATTATGTGATTTAAATTGCTTTGGATGTAATAGCATTTTAAGTGTCTGAAAGGTTCACATGAGTTTCTTGGAGTGTTTAAGATGCAAGTGAACTATTTTCTTAAACATCATGTATGAGTTTCTTAGCACAGTCTTTTGTTATTCTTTCATGGTCTCCTCCAAAATTGGAGCATTTATCTTTTCAATTCTTGATGTTTTGCTATATCTATTCAAAGTATCATTCTGGTTCCTACTTCTATTTTCTCTAAAAGTGCCTCTGAAGAAAGACAATAAATTTCCTGGAAGTAGCTTTCTTGAAATGTTTTTATTCCTTCCTTTCCCGGTGGGTGATACTGGATGGAATTCAATTTGTTGGAATGCACAGATCAGTGATTCAGTAGTGTTATCCTTTTTGTTTATATCTTCCAAATGAAGAAAATAGAAGATATTCAGGAATCCAAATGTGGTTTGGATTTTGGAATTATTTTATGTCTGGATGCGTTCAATCATATACATTATGAGCCCTTCAAGAAATCCATTATATATCTTTCCTCAATTTATTGTAAGCATATTCATATGTGTCACCTTTACAGTGTTGAGTATCCCAGATCACACAAGTCTAGCATTTAAGATTGGTGGTTGTTCTTTCCAATTTATGACTGTTAGTATCCACATTAACAGTTACTAACAAGTATAATTGACCTAACTGATTGAATCTTTAATATGTTTCCATGGCGCCGCGCTGTGCCTGGAAGTTGGAAATGTACACTATTTATTTTTATGTAACTATAGTTGATGTATGTGAAAGACTCTCCCTTTTCGTTGCACGAGCAAAATACACTTGATTCCATCTTTTGTGGAGAATTGAATTGTGTATTATTTTGTTTCTTTCTTCCTTATGGTGTGCCTTTCCTCTGTTCCACCTATAATCTGAGTTCAAGAATTTACCTGAGCATTTTGTTTTTTTTTTTATTATGGAAACTATACTAAAGTTTGGTTTTCTTCCCCCTTTACATATTTCAGAATGTTTCTCTGGGAATGAAGCTATGGGGTGTGATTGCTGAAGTGAACGATAAGGATATTGTAGTTAGTCTTCCAGGGGGCTTAAGGGGACTAATCCGTGCATGCGATGCCTTTGATCCTATTATGGAGAATGAGGTAAAAGCATATTCTTCTTTTCCATTCAATGTCTTTTTTGATTTGATTTGTATTGTAATTGAGTCCAATTAAGGTGCGATAGTCTTTTCCTTTATCTTCTCGTGAAGAGAGATTGCTCATATTAAATGTTGTTGTCCCATTTCTAATTGATTTTACATTTTTTCCACATGGCAGGAAATGGACAATAGCTTCCTATCTAGAATTTATAAAGAAGGGCAGCTCGTTTCTTGCATTGTACTGCAAATAGATGATGACAGAAAAGAAATAGCAAAACGAAAGATCTGGCTGTCTATGCGTTTGTCTTCATTGCACAAAAGCTTAACACTGGATACCGTTCAAGAAGGAATGGTATGTGTTTCACGTGTGTAATCCTGTTGAGGCATTTCTATGGTTTGAAGAAGGATCATTTGTTATTATCTGTTGTCCTATTGTATTCAATGCAATAATATATGTTTCTGTTAGATTTACAACTTTAGCCCATATAGCTTGCTGGGGTGTTTAAAGTGTCAGAATCAAATGAATTTATTGGATTCAAAGTTCTGTACTCGTGTCACTTTTATGGAAATATTGAAAGGGCTGACCTCCCATTATTTCTCCTAATAGAATTATTATGGAGTTGGGAAGTAATTTTATTTTATAGTGAGACAGTTGGGTTATCGTTTTTGTGGGGAATCTTCTGCTTGTTAGGTTGAGCTAATGCTTTTTGCTTTTTTTTTTAATTCCTATTTTCCTATTGCTTCATCCATGTCTTCTATTTTCCCCTTTTCCATGTGGAGCAAGTGGTTGTTTTAATTTGCTTAACAGTCGTATGTTTTCTTTAGATTATGTAGCAGATTGTAAGTTAACAAACTTTATGTCTTATGTGATATACAGGTGCTAAGTGCGTACGTTAAAAGCATTGAGGACCATGGTTTTATCCTTCACTTTGGACTTCCGACATTTGCAGGATTTATGCCGAAACAGAGCCAATCTGGTAATTAGTAGTCTAGCATGCTTGTTCCAATTGTCTAACATTGATTTTGCTCAAAAGTAGAATACTAGAAGTAGTTATGATTAATTTAAGTTGACTTGGTTTGCTTGTTCGTGAGATTTGAAGTTGTAGTTTGAGATTTGAGGAATTTTTAGGGAAGGTCCTAATTAGTTGTAGGTTGTGCTCGTTCTACCCAATGAAATCGATTTAGTTGGTTATTTATCGTCATACTTATTAAATATAATTTTGGGATTTGATGGTATCCTAGTCAAGCTGAAACTTAGGAAGGGAATGAATTGAACTAATAATAATTCCAGAGGGTAAATACCAGAAGATAAATTGGAACACAAGATGTATAGTGCTTGGCCCACTCCAATTGTGAAAAACACAATACGGATGAATTAATCCACTACCTACGTGTATAAACTTAGGATTTTGAAAGAGTATTTATATTAATATCACGAGGATAAAGTACAATAAAAAAATGAGAAGTATGTCTAGGATGAGTACGAGCACTTGAATAAGTAGATTCAAGGTACTACAAAAATCCTATTGGCTATCTTCCTAACAATACATTGTATGAAACAAGAACACACTATGAGACATAATATGAACAACTCTATGTGTGAAAAAAATGATAAAACAGGCTGTAAGCTTGATTGTTCTATCTATAGTCCAAGCCCCTTTTTATAGCCTTGAGAACAATCTCCAAGCCTTGTAATGTGCCCAACTGTAACTTGCCTTATGTAGATAAGTCAATCATACTGGCTATATAATTGCTGATTTATAGAACCTACCAATGAACATGTAATATAAAGACATTCGCAGACCAATATGTGTAAGGAAAATATACATTTTGTCAATACTCATCAAAACCACACTAAGTACCAGTGGTGTCAGTTTGTTTAGTACCAGAATATTACTGATACCAGATTTCAAGAGTTAACACAAACACATCTTCTTTGTTTTTCTTGGGAATGAATAACTAAAAGTGGAGTACTTGACTTATTGCTTAAAATCTGACTCGTCAACATATTTACTTTTGATCATCAAAATGCTTCAGTAAGAACAGAGTTTTTTTGTTATGCTATATGTTTGATACTCAGTTTCTCGTGATTATAGAGAGGAGAAATGACGTGAGGATGGGCCAACTTTTGCAAGGGGTTGTTAAAAGTGTAGATAGAGCTAGGAAGGTAGTCCATTTGAGTTCTGATCCTGACACGGTCGCAAAATGTGTGGTATGTTTCTTCTTATTGCCTACTAAGTTGCCAACTTATTCAATTTTTTTTTTTAATTACTAAATACTATTCCAACAATATCAATGCAGACCAAGGATCTTAAAGGTATTTCTATAGATCTTCTCGTTCCAGGCATGATGGTTAACGCTCGAGTGCAGTCAACCCTTGAAAATGGCATCATGTTGTCTTTCCTTACTTACTTTACTGGAACTGTATGTTCGTAATTTTATTGTGATCAAAATATTAGCTATGTCTCGTACATTTTGTATTTCATAAGAACTAACTTTCTTTATTAAACACAGGTGGATGTATTTAATCTGGATAGAACACTTCCGTCTTCAAACTGGAAGAATGATTATGCCAAAAATATTAAGGTAATGCTTTTCCCGTGCTTAGATTATGCTAATCTGCTACTTTCAACCATTTCCCGATAAGTTCTATAGGACCTATAGTCTAAAACATGAACATCCGCTGCTCAGTGCAATTGGATTGAGAATGTTGGATTGGTCTCCACTCTCGCAATGGTTTGTGATAGCCTTGTCTTGGAGCTTACACGAGCCACGTCATGCATTAACTATATAATACTATTTCTTTTTTGAACTCCTGGTTTTGCCATTAGCTTTTATATATATATATGTAAATTCTGTTTCACTTTTTAATCATCTACCAAAATTCGCCTTTTGATTATTCAATTTGGTAGTTTTACTCAGTTTTGTTGTTTTATAGTTCAATGCTCGGATCTTGTTCATTGATCCTTCAACTAGAGCTGTCGGTTTAACATTGAATCCTCACCTTGTCAACAACAAAGCCCCATCATCTGTAAGTTGATTTACTTTGTAGCCACTAATGTCTCATTTTCTGATACAACCTTTTTGACTCATCAGCAATGAGCTAGGACTTGAATAAATTATAAATTTCTTAGATAGCCGATAGCATGGTTTCAGATTCCTCCCTGTGCTCTAAAACAAAACAAAAAAGTTGATAGAAACGTGAATAGTTTTGTCTTCCTGATATGACTTGTCTACTGAGCAGCTCATTCGAGTCGGCGATATCTTTGATCAATCAAAAGTGGTTAGGGTCGATAAGGGTTCAGGCATTCTTCTGGAACTCCCTACCACACCAGCTCCTACGCCAGCTTATGTCAATGTAAGTTGCTTAAATTTACTTCTTATGTATGGGTATTCCATCTATGATTTGATTTTTTAATGCTAATCTTTTTGTGAGGATCTCAGATATCTGACTTGGCTGACAAGGAAGTTGGAAAACTTGATAAGAGTTTTAAGGAAGGAAACCGTGTCCGTGTCAGAATACTTGGATATAGGCACTTGGAAGGGCTTGCAACTGGAACTTTAAAGGTTGTTCTCATTCCATTGATCAGTGATTGCCTTTCTTTGTGTGTATCACAGGTGTATGATTTTCACTAGGAAAAAAACGCGTATAATAAGCAATTATTCTTGTGAAGTACCTCGAATTGTGTGCGTAGTCAAAGCAAGTTTAATGGAAAATATTAAATCAAGAAGCATGAAATTATAGGTATTTTACTATGAGCTAAAATCTAACGTGATGGAAGCCAAAAGACATGGTGACATCTAGAGCCTTGTGTAGCATTTGTTTCATTAGTGAAGTTAGGTGATTAGCCCTGCTTGAGTATGAGCAGAAGCAATTTATGGTGATCTACTGATGGCAGATATTCATTCTCTTACCTCTTTTGTTTTTTTTAAATCTTCTTATGCAAATATGTCAAAAAGTGACTCGTTATATTTTGAAGCAAATTGGTTGTAAATATGGTCACCGCTTGATTGATTCTTCTTTATTCTAACAGACTAGCGCCGTTGAGGGTGTAGTTTTCACTCACTCTGATGTAAAGCCGGGAATGGTGGTAAAAGCTAAAGTCATTGCAGTTGATAGTTTCGGAGCTATTGTGCAATTTGCTAGTGGTGTGAAAGCTCTGTGCCCTCTCCGTCATATGTCGGAGTTTGAGATTGCAAAGCCTAGGAAAAAATTTCAGGTTCTTCCCTTAATACCATTGTTTTGTGAGAGCATTTTCTACTTTCTGTTTATTAAAATGGTCAAATGGATTGTTTTTTATGATTCTAGTTATCATTCATTTATTATACTTTTGCAGGTCGGGGTTGAGTTGGTGTTTCGTGTTCTTGGTTGCAAATCCAAAAGAATCACCGTTACTCACAAGAAAACCCTTGTATGCCTTCTACTTGCTTCTGTTTTTCAATTTTCTCAAAAGCTTCCTCTTTTTTTCTATAAAATTTAGCTTCAGCTAGGCCTGTGCTATACCTCTGCAGATCTGACTTGAGCTTTGTGTTTGAGTTTTAAAGCTTGGTTGATATCTTTCAGATATTTATTTTAATATTTCCAATAGAAATTGTGGTGCAGTTGAATAAAATGTAGGTGATGGTGTAGCATGGAGATGTATAAAGAATGTAGGATTAAGCTTTTGTTAAACAATAAGACTCCGGAGGAGGACTTTGGCTAATGTGGGAAGATTTAGTATACTCAAATGAGTTAGTCATAACTTCATCCTGGGGTGGGAAACTGTTCGTGTCAAGCTATTGGCATCTTAAGTTCATTTATCCATATGTTGGATTAAGGAGTGCAGGGACTTTTTGAATTTGTAGAAATTAGTTATAATATGTCATTTTTCCTTTTGCTCCCCCCCACCCCCTCCGATTTGAGGGAGAGGATTTATTAGTTTTTAATAAATTTACTTGTCCCTTTTCTTGTTTCTTGAATTTCTATTTGTTCTTGCTTCCCTAAATTTCTTTCATTGGGATGATTTCAGGTGAAGTCAAAGCTAGAGATTCTTAGTTCTTATGCTGATGCTTCAGATGGATTAGTCACTCATGGGTGGATTACAAAGATTGAGAAGCATGGATGCTTTGTTCGGTTCTACAATGGGGTTCAAGGATTTGTGCCCAGGTCAGTCGAGCACTTGAGAATAATACCTCATACATGTTACTTGATCTTAATTATTTGAGCATATTGTCTCGTTGTCGGTTTTTCTTCACATCTTATGTGATCAGCAACAGTAATTGATCTATCCAATGAAACAGTGCCAGCAAATCATGTCTAGAGGAGCATTTCCTCTCAAAACTAGCACGGTGTAAACGAGTGTTCCTATACGTGGCTTATCTTGGATAGAATACAAAGACACAGTAGTGCGGCATCCTGCCTATGTTTAGCTGAAACACATTTAGGAAAACGAGTCGACATTTAGAATTGTATACCAGCTGATTCTACCCATACGTCTTTATTTGATTCAACATTGTAGATAGCCTTTCGATGAATAAAAAATACACAAGAAGCATCAATTCTCAAGTGTCATCAACGTCTCAAAAATTTTGAATGGTGCTTCAATTTTGTGAAAATATTAGCAAAGAAGGGATCCTCGAATTGGTTGGACAGAGTTCCTTACCATGAATAAAAAGCTAGAGGAGCTCAGTGTATATCTGCATCTAATACCAATAAATTTAGTTTTGACTCACACGCTACTTTGTTTGTATGATTGTATCTATACGCAAATTAGCAAATATGATCTCTTTTTCCAGTACTTTGAGTTCAATGGATATCCATTGAAACAGTTTTATGCATATAAATTGAAAACAGCATTTTAGTGTCTTCCATTCCTTCTGCATCCTTTTCCTTTTTTCACTTCCTGTATTGGATGAGTATTACAGCTAGATGATGCAAGCTCAAATGTGTTCCAGATATTTCTTTTGTTCATGTAGTGAGCATTCATTATTTTGAGTATCTATTGTGTATAGGAAATATTAGAAGCTTCTACAAAATGATTTTCATCTTGAAAGAATGTGAAAGCTTTGACTTCTTCCCCTTGCATGCTTATCTGGTGACTCGATCTCATAAAATGATTTTGAGAAAATGTCATTAATAATACCATGATTGGTGTCGTGATACATTAAATAACAAGTTCCCTTTTTTTTTGCAGATCTGAACTTGGTTTGGGACCAGGTACTGACATAGGTTCCATGTATCATGTTGAGCAAGTTGTCAAGTGTAGAGTTGTAAAATGTATTCCTGCTTCTCGTCGATTAACCCTCAGTTTCAACATGACACCTATGAGGTTTGTGCTTTTCTTGGTGATATTTGCTTACAAGGCCCTTAATATGTTTGCTAAATGCGAACATAGCATCTAAGGGTTTTTACTGCATAAAGATAAGGGTATATGTTATCAAGTTCTTGTGTTTCCAAGTTATCCATATTCCATCATATATTCTGGAAAATTTTGTTCATTGTGTATTTTCTGAAAAAAGATATATTTTCCAAGCTCTTTTGTCTCTTACATGTATTTGAAGGCTAAATGACTTGAAGAATGTTATTATTGTTTTTCTTTCCCTTATTCTATTAAAAACTTTGATAGGGCATCAGAGGATGAGAGTGTCAAACCTGGCAGCCTAGTCTCTGGAGTTGTTGAACGTATAACACCTCAAGCAATTGTATTGGATGTAGATTCACCAAGTCACATGAAAGGGACCATCTCTCTTGAACATTTGTCTGATCACCAAGGTTTCTCGATAGCCCATTTTGAATTCTGTTCTGTTATGTTCTGCTCATTACTATGATTCACAATCCTCAACTGCTGCTGGTTAACTTTTTCTCCTGATTTTCCTACATAAATATGTAGGCTTTTATTTAATTTTGGTTTTCAATGCAACAGGCCTTGCTGTTTCTTTGATATCTGCCATCAAGCCAGGATATCGCTTTGATCAGTTATTGATTCTTGGTAATCTTTGAACTTACTTCCATCACCTTTTGATTTTTGATCTAGCTGAGAGTTGTTTCTTCTGTTATACTTGCCCAAGTACCTGTATATGACATGTCTAGTTCCTCCATTCTCTCCTTTCTTGATCTTAATGAAAGATGAGAATTGGAAAGCAATAAATATAAGTAATGATTGTGGTTGTTTATGTCCGAGATGCATAACTGACTTATCTTTCTTAGTAAAGAACAGATTTAAGAATTGAGTTTGACGTTCTGATGGGTGTTTTATATCCTCAAAATTATGCAGATAGTGAAGGGAACAATCTTGTACTCACTTCCAAGTATTCACTAGTTAACTCAACCCAAGAGCTTCCTGCCGATGTTAGCCAAATCCAATGTCACTCTGTGGTGCCTGTAAGATTGCTACTATTCCTTCCACTCGGTGATATTTCCTTCATGATGCTTCAGATATTGTATTACCCCTAGACGAGCCTGGTCTTGGACTTCTCTTTTCATTCTGCAATCAAATTTTTTTGTCAAAATATTCCCTAGTTTGTCGGGAAATCTTGTGCTTCTTGTACTCGTGAGTTTGTCAGTTTGTCATAGTATCACTTATATTCTTTTCTCTACCAGGGTTACATATGCAATATAATTGAAACTGGCTGCTTTGTCCGCTTTATTGGACGCTTAACTGGTTTTGCTCCAAAAAGCAAGGTATACATCATTAGTGCCTCATTTCTCTGTGAATTTTCCATATGTAGCTGAGCAATTAGCTGTATAATTGAGTTTGGATTTCTGTGACCTTGCTTTGCAGGCTACTGATGACAGACGGTTTGATCTTTCTGAAGTCTTCTATGTTGGACAGTCAGTTCGCAGCAACATAGTTGATGTAGGCCCATCATTACATACTTTGCTTAAGCACGGAAACTTTGATGCTCTAATTTAACTCATTTTTTCCAATCTCCTTGCAGGTTAATAGTGAGATGGGCAGAATAACACTATCACTGAAGCAGTCAATGTGCTGTTCGACTGATGCATCTTTTATTCAAGAATACTTTATCGAGGAAGAAAAGGTAAGACACAATTCTATTAATCAGTGAACGATTTCTGAGTGACCTGTGTGGATAGACCTTGAATCCAGATCTTGTTCTTCCTTCAGGATGAAATACAATAACTCGTACAATATGCTTTGCATGGTTATCAATTAGTTAGTATGCTTCTTCATTAATTTCAGTGAATTCAATCTAATACCTTTCTTGGTTATGAGCTAGTATATTAATACTGTAAGGAGTCATTTGTTGATGCTAGTGAACATAAGTAAATTCCTTACGATACCTTTTATCTTGTGGCGCGGGAGGGTAACAAATGGAAGAAATTGGATCCTTCTGTCTCAGGGTTTTGTTTAGTGTTGGCCACCTTAAGTGTCATTGGTGCAACTTTTCAATAATTCCCCTTTTATCCTCTTTGCCTACCATGACTTCTCATTTTCTTCAGTGACGTACTAATTTGTCTGTCAGAAATTGAATGATTGTGTTTTGTTCATATTCTGGGCTCACCTTACTTACTCTTGACCAGATTGCAAAGCTGCAAGTATTGGACTCTGAAGACTCTGGATTGAGATGGATTGATGAATTTGGTATTTGCAATGTTGTTGAGGGAAAAGTACGTGAAATTAAGGATTATGGTGTTGTTATCAGCTTTGAAAAATACAATGACGTCTCTGGCTTCATCTCACACTATCAATGTAAGTGATTCTGGTAAAACTGATAAGAATCTCTTTCATTTACCCTCTGAATGACACTTAGGAGACAATTCTTTGCAGTGGGGGAAACCACCGTGAAAATAAACTCTGTCATCCAAGCTGCAGTTCTTGATGTTTCAAAGATAGAACGCCTTGTGGATCTATCTTTAAAGGCTGAGTTTTTGAATAAATCAGGCAAAGAGAGCTCTACTGTAAACACTCCCAAGAAGGTTTGCCTTTGCCTTTGCCTTACAAATAAATTGATTCTAGAGGGTTTTCTTGGGTTTCTGTCTAGTGGTTGTGCAGGTTGTTTATATATATTTTCCTATTGATGGTGTTTGTGATGTGTAGGTTTTAGATGTTTCTTTTATGTCGTAATTAAATATTTTCTCTTGCATTCCTTTGAATTGCATGTTCTGATGTGTATCTCCTTAATTGCAGAAACGCAAGAGAGAGGCCCATACAGAGTTGGAGGTGAATCAAACAGTAAATGCAATAGTCGAGATTGTCCAGGACAATTACTTGGTAACGTTTCATTTTGGTTTGATGTTTTATTCAATTAATATGTTAAGATTTCACTTACATGAGTAATGATTTCTTGTTCTGTTCTATCCCACCCCACAAAACACATCCTTTTTAACAGGTTCTCTCACTTCCAGCTTATAATTTTACTGTTGGCTACGCATCACGAACTGATTACAACACTCAGAAATTACTTCATAAACAATTTACCCATGGAGAAAGGTATTTCTATGCTTCTGAAGAAAGGCTGCCAGTTTTTGGCTAACTTAGTTCTTCTAATTCTTCTTCTTCATTATTTTCTGGATTGGAGTTGGAGGAGTTGAACATCCTTATTGTTGTTCATCAGTGGGGTTCATTTCATCCTACCCACTTGGGTATATGCCCAAGGGGGTCGTGAGCCATTGGATCATAATTTGATGATATCATAAAGTGTAATAAAGTGAAATGATGATATCATCAAGTATGATCTAACGGCTCAGGATGTAGTTGGGTAGATACCCAATTGGGTAGGATCATATGAGCCCATCAGTGGATGGAGACCTGATAAACTGTGACAATGGCATCATTTGGTTTTTTGTTGTGTCATATAGTAATAAATGAACTAATGATTTCACCAGAAATAGGCTAAAAGTGCATGTCTTGACCTTAAGTGTTCAACAGGTTATATGTATTTAAAATCCTGATTAGGGCATCGCAGTTTGACTAATCACGCTACACATGAATTTTCTTCTGCCCGCCTGACATTAAATTTTAGAACAATTAATTAAGCATGAAAACAGCTCGTTAAAGATAACATTCTCTGTTAGTATTTAACTCTTTTCTTTTTTTTTTGCAGCATCTCTGCAACTGTGATGGCTCTTCCAGCTCCTGAAACAGGTGGGAGATTGCTGATGCTGCTCAAATCTTTAAGTGAGGGTGTGGAGACTTCCAGTTCTAAGCGGGCTAGGAAGAAGTCCAGCTATGATGTTGGATCTCTCATTCAGGCAGAAGTGAGTATCATTTTTTTATTCTGCATAGCTTATTGAATCGTTTTTTGACCTTTTGATTCTTTACTAGTTGATGTACTGATTGCCTCTTTTTGTTGCTTGGTCTCCAGATCACTGAAATAAAGCTTCTTGAACTCAAAGTGAAATTTGGTTCTGGACTTCATGGAAGAATACATGTGACTGAGGTTGGGACTTTTTTATCTTATTATATTGTGACAGTTGGAGACCTGTATAATATGTTTTGTGTATAACCTTCTATTGACATTTATTGGCAGGCAAATGACAATAATTCTGCTGAAAATCCCTTTAGTAATTACAGGATTGGGCAAATGCTGACAGCAAGGATTGTTTCAAAGGGTAACAAGCCAGAAAGCAAAGGAGGTTATGGATGGGAATTATCTATCAAGCCTTTGTTGCTAAAGGGTAAGCATTATTGAGTTATTCATCTGTTGCTTACGTTAACATGATAATAGTGCACATAGATCCAGTAAGAGGGTGTTTGGCTGAGCTTATAAGCTCTTTAAAACATCTTATTAATAATTGTTTAATAGCTTATAAGATGTTGCTAGGTGTTCGGCAAACATTTTATGAAAGGAGCTTATAAGCTCTTAAAATAAGATATTAGTACCTTATAAGCTCCTTTAAAATAGGTTGGGGAACACCAAATTATTTTTAAGATCTTAACACACACACACACACACCTACTTTTGACCATAATTACGTAATTGCCATTACTGACATCTTATAAGCTCATGAACTTGTTTGTATCCAAACACTTTGACATCTTATATTAAAAATAAGATTTAACATCTTATAAGCTCCAAAAACATCTTATAAGATGTGAGAGCTTATAAGCTCTCTAAAATGAGCTTAGCTAAACCCCCTCTAAGTAGCAAGACTCATAACTATCGCACTTGTAATTAGTTTCAATTTTTATGGACAAAACATACACATGAATCTTTAATGTCACTCATCAGTACTTATTTTGTTAGGGTTTCTTTTAGATTAACTACATTGTTCATGCTGACAAACTTATTTCTATTTACTTCTAAATGGAGGAATCAGGTGCATATTAATAGTTTCCTGTCTTTGATTGTGTGATTCTGTCACTTCTTCTGTATTTAGGCATTGTGCCAACTACCCTCATTATGCAAATTGGTCTTTCTATTTAGGCAAACATTAAACTGAAGCGGAAGCCTAGTTGGATAACATTTTCTTAATTTTTTATGTGTTGAGACAAATGTAATGCATCAAATACTTGAAAGGCATACTATCAAACCTCTGAATGAAAATCAGCATTTTCGGCAGAAAGCACCTTGATGCCTTAGATGGTTACCCACACTAGTTCTGCAGAAAGATCCAGAGACATGCATATTCAGATACCTTTATTTTCATGACAGCTAATTTTCACTTATCCTTTACCCTTAGTTTCCTTATCTTTCTGTTCATGCCAACAGAGCCTCATGATCTGTCTGCATGTACTGTGGTTTGTGTACTCTTGATTGCTGCTACCAAATGTTCTTTGAGATATCACTCGTGATGAGTCTCTTTTAGTCAGTTCCTTCTCGCCCCATTTGGTCTGTGTTGTGAGCTATTATTATGAAACTAAGGGTCATGCTTACTTATAGATGGCTTCATTTGGTTTCTCACTGTAAATACTTGGAATCTATGAGTCTTCTCCCCCCAATCATTCTGGACATAGGTTTTCTTATTCGTGTTTTTACATTGAAGTCTGAGGTTAACTAATCAAATTGCTTTCAATATACAGGATCTAATGAAGATAATGAGTTGTTATCTTCTGAAAACTTCAACTATTCATACGGGCAAAGGGTTTCTGGTTTTGTGTATAAGATTGACTCTGATTGGGCCTGGCTGACTGTCTCTCGAAATGTGAATGCTCAGTTGTATGTTCTCGACTCTTCATGTGAGCCTTTGGAGCTTACAGAATTCCAGAAGCGGTTTTATGTGGGAAAAGCTCTCTCAGGTTATGTAATCAATGTGAATAAGGAGAAGAAGCAACTGCGTATAGTCTTGCATGCACCGCCTGATGTTTCTGCAGAACTCACAGAAAGTGGTTCTGACCATCGTTTAATGTACCATATAGTTCAAGGTAGTACTGTGGGTGGCAGGATTTCTAAAATTCTTCCTGGTGTTGGTGGAGTGTTGGTCCAAATTGATCATCACCACTATGGTAAGGTCCACTTTACTGAATTGTCCGACTCAGGGGTGGTGGACCCACTTTCTGGCTATCACCAAGGACAGTTTGTGAAATGTCAAGTTCTTGAAATAAATCGTGCTGGCAACGGCACGGTCCATGTTGACCTATCACTGCGGGCAACTCCACGTGACGTGTAAGATTCTACATTTTTTGTTGATTTGCCTGTGATTCGTGCTTGCTAGATAGACATTAAAGGGTTTTACACCTGTTTGGATTGCATTTTCTGTTCATCCTAATAAAGTGAGCAAGGAAAGATGTAGTTGCATTTCTGTATTGTGTGTAAGTATTCGGAAATAAAAGGATGGATGAGAGTGGGAGGATATCAAGTTTAGGATTTATATGTCCAAATTTATTCCTTTACACTCCTAGGTGACTACAGGCTTTCGTCCATTCCATTTTAACCATTTCTTACATTGTTGTTATGTGCTTTATTCCTTGTTTGTTTTACTTATCAGATTTAAATCCCCAAGCCTAAAAATCCTTAACTTGAAAACCATTTCTGCTTTGCTTAGCTTTATGAATTTGTTCAATGGTTGATATCAGATGTCAGTCCTACAGGCCAGAAGTGTCCAGGATTCATGTGGCATTTTTGTTCTGTCTGGGTATAAGTAACTTGAACAAAGGGCTGTAAGGATAAACCCGTTGTGTGCATAACCTATCCACGCGATAACCTATTGTACATAGAGAAGGAAACTAACCATATCTATTAGAGACCACATTATACGATGCATATTTGTTGGTTCTACAGTTTCTTATGAACAATTATACAAAAACTTGATTTCTTTGCGGTTGGCTTCTGTTTTGGGATTCTGTGAAACCACAGGAGTTTGTTTTCAATTTGACATGGGTTCATTAGATGATGTTTATAACTGTTAACTTGGCACAATATTTACAATTCCTGGTTTAACAATGTGAGTTTATCATTTGCAGGCGAACTTCTTCCCAGGCTATGGATAAAATAACTGATCTTCATCCTAATATGGTTGTAAAGGTAGCGTTGAAAATTCTGTGTATGATTTTTCATGAAGTGCTAATACTTTCTTGCCATGAAATTTTTTGTAGTTATTATGAATTGATAAAAGAATCTATCAAAGTCTAAGTCACTGTTCAGTTCATATTTTGTGTTTAGAGAAATATAATTTCACCAATGTTTCAATCATTATTCGTTTTCTTCTTCTGAAAGGTTGATGTCATTTTCTCCCTTGCATTTGCTGCTGCAGGGTTATGTTAAAAACATCTCTTCTAAAGGATGCTTTGTTATGCTTTCTCGGAAGATAGATGCCAAAATTCTGATCTCTAATTTGTCGGACAACTTTGTTGAAAATCCAGAAAATGAATTCCCTCTTGGAAAACTTGTGATTGGCAAGTAAGTACACCTAATGGCACATTTCTTTGTCTATGCCAGTATGCCATACTGACACATCTACTGCAGGGTGCTATCAGTGGAGCCATTATCTAAGCGAGTTGAAGTTACCCTTAGGACTTCGAGTGAAATTGGTGCACCAAAGTCGGGCACTAATCCCTTGAACCATATTTCTGTTGGAGATATTATTTCTGGGAGAATTAAGCGTGTGGAGTCTTATGGTTTGTTTATATCCATTGAGAACACAAATGTGGTAAGTTTTGAGTTTTGGCTGAGCTGATCATGTTTATGTTTGAGGATTTAGTTCAAGTAAACTTGTCACTTGCCTGTGGCTACAATCACCATGAGCTTTTTGCTTTTACTAACTAGAATCTAATTCTGCAACTCTGGGTTATCTTTTTTTGCACATTTTTCTTATGCTTTTTCCATGGTTCTTGTTGATAGGATGTTTCATGTTTTCATACTAGCTGCTCACCATATGTATATATAAATGTGTTTTTAGCGACATTTAGTATTGAAACTGAACTCATGTTTATTTTTTATTTTTATGTTTTCCTTTGCCTAGGTCGGGTTGTGCCATGTTTCAGAGCTTTCTGATGATCATGTAGACAATCTAGAGGCAGAGTTTAAAGCAGGGGATAGAGTGACAGCCAAAGTTTTGAAGGTTAGTCCAGTATTTACTAAGATAATCTTGCTCAAGTTCATTTTCAAGAAATCAAGATAAAGATGCATGAAATGTTTTAAATCCCCATTCTTCGTCAAATGATTCAAGCTGCACTTGTTGGCCTCAGTCTTTCCATAACTTTATTTCAGGTGGATAAAGACAAAAATAGAGTTTCTCTTGGGATGAAGAAGTCATATTTCAAAGACGAGGAGGAATTGCTGTCACCTCCAAAACAAAGCCATGATTTTACGAATGATTCTGCCATGTTAACTGAGCAAACTATGAATCCTCTGAGCAACTCTGCTTTTACTGAGAACACGAATAATGGGTCTGAGAATGGTCATCATCCAATTCTAGCAGATGTTGAGTCTAGAGTCCTTGTGCCAGCTCTGGAGGTTCCACTCGATGACATGGAAAGCTTAGATATTGATAGTGATGTTGGTAAAAGTGTTGTAGTAAATGTCCCTACTGCAGATAACATTGAAGTGAAAGACAAAAAGAAGGCAAAAAAGAAAGCTAGGGAAGAGAGGTAAGCGCAATGTGCAAGATTGTGCTGCTTTAGTTTTTTGTATTGTCTAGAGTTAGAGGATGTTTGGCTGAGGTTATAAGCTCCTTAAATAATTTTTGTTGTTTAAGAGTTTGAAATTAAATTTATTATTGTTTTCATCATTAGTGTACTAAAAAGAACTTTTAAGCACTCATATTACCACACAATTACAACCCAAACATCTTACAAGCTATTAGATTGTATTTTATCCAGACGCTTCAACAACTTATTTTTAGAATATGATGCGTGAGCTTATACCTCCAAAAACATCTTTTAAGTGATTTCTAGGAACTTATATGCTTACAAAATAAGCTTAAGCCAAACACCATTCTATTATTATCTTGAAGCATTTGGAGTTTAATTACTAATGCTTCTATCAGGGAACAAGAAATAACTGCTGCTGAGAAGAGGCTTCTAGAGAAAGATGTCCCCAGAAATGCCGATGAATTTGAGAAACTTATCAGAAGTTCCCCAAATAGCAGCTTTATATGGATAAAATACATGGAACATATGGTCTCACTGGCAGATGTTGAGAAGGCACGATCCATTGCTGAAAGGTATATATGATCTCTCATAAGAAGGAAAATCGTGATCTCTCTCTCTCTGAATTAACTCATCATTTTTTTAATTTTATACTTTTATATTAGGGCTTTGCAAACAATAAATATTCGAGAAGAGTCTGAGAAACTGAATATCTGGAAAGCTTATTTCAACTTGGAAAATAAATGTGGCAATCCTCCAGAGGTACTATAATAACCTCCCCAAAAACATTCGCTTTATTTTCTTTAATAGTCTTAGGATTCTCTAACTATGTTAAAGAATGAAATGAGTTCTTCGAGGTTGTTTCGAATTTTCATTTACTAAAAAAGTTTAGTATTGTTTTTCCTTTCCCAGGAGGCTGTTAAGAAAATCTTTCACAGGGCATTACAGTGTTCTGATCCCAAAAAGGTGAATCTTGCTCTTCTGGATACGTATGAAACGACAGAACAACATAAATTGGCTGATGAGCTTCTTGACAAAATGACTAGAAAGTTCAAACATTCATGCAAGGTACATACAAAGACTTTGTTATGTGATTTCATTTATATCGTTGCATTTTACCAGCTCATGTTCTTACCTATACTATTATACAATGTGAGGCCATGAGAGTAATTGTTTTGTCTGTCAATTAACATACTTTTCCCCGTCTCTCTTTCTTTCAATTCGTTTTACTCTTGTCTGTCTGTCTCTCTCTCTCTCTCTCTCTCTCTCTCTCTCTCTCTCTCTCTCCCCACAACACTTAATATTGTTTTTCCTTTTAAATTTTTTTCTAATGATCACAATTTTTATCTTATCTTGAATTAAACTTCTTCACTTTTTATAATTCTAACTAGTATATTTCAATTAGTTAAAGCAGTTGCATTCTTATGCAAAATTATAAGCATTTAATTTTACTCTATTTAAACTTTGAGTACGTGATCAGATTATATTTTCATTTTTATTTTGCATGCACATCAAGTCTGGTCAATTTCTATATTGTTGTTGACATTCAGATCTGGCTGAGAAAGATCCAATCTCTTTTGAAGAGAAATAGTGATGGAATACAATCTGTTGTAAATCGTGCTCTTCTTAGTCTTCCACGACATAAGCATATAAAGTTTATTTCCCAAACTGCCATCCTTGAATTCAAATGTGGAGTAGCAGATAGGGGAAGATCCATGTTTGAAGGAATGCTTAGGGAATATCCAAAGAGGACAGATTTGTGGAGCGTTTATCTAGATCAAGTAAACTTCAAGTCATCCCTTCTCTTAAAATATAAAGTATATAAAAAATAGTTAATATAATAATATTATTTTCTGTCTTTGCCTGCTGGTACTCAATGTAACTTATGTTGGAAATATTAACAGGAGATCCGGCTCGGTGATGCGGATTTGATTCGTGCATTATTCGAGAGAGCGATAAGTTTGAGCCTTCCCCCAAAGAAAATTAAGGTGTGCTTCTACTTCGCTAAATTTCATCTATACTCCCTCTGAGTTTGCAAGGGCAATATTATAGAAAAATTACAAATCACTCCTTTTTAAAAAATTACACGAACCATGTCCGAGATAATGGAAAAAAAAATACAGAAACACTCCCTAATAGAGGCTGTATGTTTGTAGTTTTAAACATATTTCCGCAGTGGTTTGTAGTTTTTTCAAACTTGCAGGTGCCAGTATTACCTCAAAAGGGGTGTAGATGTAATTAAGTCAATAATTTATTATACCATTTTCTACCCCATACTGTTGCTCCTCTTATTATTGTAAGTCGAGATATTTAATATTACAATTGGTTGGTTTTTGGCACTTGTGGTGCAGTTCTTATTTAAGAAATATCTCGAGTATGAGAAGTCTGTTGGCGACGAAGAAAGAATCGAGTCTGTGAAGAAGAAGGCAATGGATTATGTTGAAAACACCCTTGCTTGATGTGTAATTTTGCCACAAGCCTTCACTCTTTTGCTTTTATGGTTTTGAAAAAGACAAGTATACCCTTGGAAGAAGCTAGTGACGCAGCACAAAGTTCTTTCGTGGTGGAACGAATTCCTGGTGCGAAGTACTGCAAATGCAACAGGCTATGTACGTGCTCGTTTTGTTGCTTTGCAGTTTTATAACACAGTTTTGTAGCTTAGTTAATTATGTAAATGGTGATATTTATGTTTGTGATGGAATCAATGTCACTAGATTGCTGAGTAAGTGTGAAATAGTCCCGATGACATGTTGATTGTTAAGTGTTGAGCTGCCTCCACAAAAATTCAAATTATGTTGTGAGTCCAATGAGCATTCCATTCTCCTTCTTTTCTTAAATTAAAGCATAACTTCAGCGGTCATTTTACCCTACCTTCTACTCCGTACTATGAGATAGAGGAAGGCAACCTTTTGAATTTTGTCATCTCTTAAGATATTTCGTTTCGTAACGGGCTCTCCTTTACACCTACCTATTCGAAACTATCACCCATCCGATCCCGAGATTGTTAGATGTGCGGGTGCCTTAGATTTCCAATCCTCAACTACATTATAAATAAAAGGGGTCTTGGCAATCTGCCCAATATCGTATAAAGCTGTTGCTACTTCGTTCCCTTCCTTGCCTGCTTCAATCAATCGTATTTCTTTCGTGAAAAGGGAAAGGTACTTTATTAAGGATGATGTCTTTGCCCTGCCGAGTGAAGGAGAGATTGTCGTACGCGAAATATGCTAGGAAGACTCTTATTTAAACCTTGCCAATCTCTCTTAGCTCTCTCACTGCAGATTCAATTGCAAAACCTTTTTGTAAAATTCTGGGAATTGTAAGAACCGATTCACTTCCTCACACCAGCTTATTCTACCAGCCTTTATTCTGTGTCCCAAAAAGGCCTATCTTTGTATCTTTGCCAAGGAAAGCTGTCCAATTTAGCCTAGTCTATATCCACAGCAGACGCAACTCCTTCGAAAACGGGTTCCAAACCTGAGCAGAGTCTATTCTAACAAAGATGGGATCAAGATAAGCTTATTCGTATGCCACCATGATTCCCTTTGATATCCAAGGTGGACCTTATTAAATACATCATGACAAGGAGCCAGAGAGTCCTCAGAAATGTCAAGGGCGTGCAGCATAGCGTGGATAGAGGGCAGATGTTGAGGGTTTTTGAACTCGAGAGATAGAACGATTGCCTAGGCCAGGGGCCATATCCTGAACACATTCAATGAAATGACCGATCACTACGCCACCTCAGCAGCTGCGACTTGAACTGCTATCCGACTAGTTCAATCAAGAAAAGGTCGAGGCTATTACGAAAGAACATTCAACACTTAAGGATAAAGATACCGTAAGAAAGAGTACGGTATCAACTTCAATCACTTAAGGCAAAGGTTTAAGCGAAGCTCGACCATTTGGATAGGAGAGGGTTGAGCTCGACCTTTTGGATAGGGAGATAAAAGTCTCATGCACGGTTTTGAATGAGAGAAAGAAGTGAGGAATTCTATTTTTGACTCTGACTCTCCCACTTCAGTCGTTGCTTTTCTTTCTGTTACTTCGAAAGTAGCTGCTTCAGCTTCAGCCACTCGAATTTTCGATATTCCTTTTTATTTCTCATCAAACGAATGGCATCTTCTTTTGGGAATCCTAGCTATTCTTAGCATGATATTGGGAAATATCATTGCTATTACTCAAACAAGCATGAAACGTATGCTTGCATATTCGTCCATAGGTCAAATCGGATATGTCATTATTGGAATAATTGTTGGAGACTCAAATGATAGATATGCAAGCATGATAACTTATATGATGTTCTATATCTCCATGAATCTAAGCAAACAAATAAGATAGTAGAAGACGACACCCAACCAAGCTGTTAAAAAAGAAGAATCTTCTTTCTCCTCGGTCATTTTCTTTTTGTGCCTAGGTTTCAGGCAAAAGTTTGACTTGAACCTACTTTGCTAAGAGAAGAGAGAGAAGGGAAAGACAGACTGCAGAAAGAAATCCTTCCAACCGGCGGCCTTGCACACTTTGTTCATCCAAATTGTGCACATGTGCTGTCAGTAATAAGGTAGCCGACGCCTTTCGAAGCACTTTCTAGTTAGCGCTTTAGTTTGATTGTAGCAGCAGTAGGCCAGTAATCCTTCTTTCTAAGACCATAAAAGTTATATCGAATTGCGAAATGATTGAGAAGGCCCCTCTTTTAATGATGAGTGGGATCACATCATGACAGGGAACAAGCTTTTTTCGCCCCACGTATGGCTTCCACTGTGATGTTCGGCCACAAAAGTGATAAGGTAATATTTGACTGAAGCGGATGGGGATCTCTCTTTATCCGCCTCCGGGCTTTGAAAAAAGGCTTCGTACTATCCATCATATATAGATGGATTGATTGACTCGTGGCTAGGTGACTTCTCCTCTCCTTCTTGTTCCGTGATGTGCTACTTGACTTTCTTTATTCTTCCTCACCCGATAAATCTTCCACTTTTGGAGTGGACGAAAGAGGAAGTTTTCCAAATGATGAACCTTTTCTAAACTCTTGATTCAGTCTCGTTTTAAGATACGAAGGTTTCTTAGTTCAAACCAACGAGAGCACTTTTTGATTCAATAAATGAGCTTAGCTAGCTCAATCAGTGCGCTGGAGTTCCGTCCTTGAAATCTCTCTGCCAGGAAGCACTCTTCGGGCTGAGGTAAATCCTTTGCTCGTTTTCCTTCTCTCTTCCAGTTCTCTCCCTATACTTTATTTGGCAGGGGCGGAGCACTCTATCAATAACAAGAAAAAAGTAGCAATTCAGTTTCGTTTGAGCTTGGAAGCAACCTGCTATCTATCAATAGAAATAAAAGTTCCCGTCTCGAGTTCAATTATGGCGTGTTGACGAAATCCAAGGACTCTTTCGTTCATTCCATCGGTATGCTCCCAGGTACCTGTAATTGTGATCCGTTTGCTAGAACCAAGGGGTCTTTCTGTAGAAACTTCCACGAACAATCGTCATTTTTTTATTTTTTTCCGCTTCTCACAACTGCCTAAATCGACCAATTTCATCGGTTTGAAACGGTTAACACTTCCACCACTTGCTTGGTTATTCTTTCTTTCTCAATTTTCAATATTATAAACTAAAAACTATACTATTTTTTAATTAAATTGATTGCAGAAATTCACTTCATGGTCTCTCATGACACAACTCTAATCATCCCCCAAGATTAGCAACAATTAATAAATAAATAAATAATAGAATAAATTTGAAAAATAAAGCAATGGAAATGAATAAATAGAGGCAACTAGCCAGTAGCTCTTAATTGATCTCATCTCACAGTTGCACTAATAATTATTATATGTTTTTTTGTCAGCTTAAACCACTCCTCTCTGTTCCCCTTTCAATTTTCCTTTCACTTTTCACCTGCATGTGTTCAAATCGCCATTCATCCATTTCATGACCCTCTCCTCCAAGAAAACCCCAATGCCGCCGCCACCGCCACCGTCACGGCGGCGTCACCCCTCAACCTTGTTTTTCCTCACAGCACTTGTGACGTCACTCTTGGCCGCACAGATCTCAAATGTGTCGGGTCAAGAGAGCGGCATTGACTTGGATGACATTGTGAGAAACGCAAGCAGGTTGAGCTTCGAAAACCCCAGCCTTCGGCAAGCCTACATTGCCTTACAGGCGTGGAAACATGCAATTTTTTCCGATCCGTTTAACTTCACGGCGAACTGGAATGGAGCAGATGTCTGCTCGTACGGCGGCATTTTCTGCTCCGTATCTCCTTCCAACGCCTCCGTCAGAGTTGTTTCCGGTATTGACCTCAACCACGCTGATATCGTTGCGTACCTGCCGGATGAGCTTGGTCTCTTGACCGATCTAGCTCTTTTCCACATAAACTCGAATCGGTTCTGCGGTGTTGTTCTGGATAGTTTCAAGAGATTAAAGCTTTTGTTCGAGCTCGATCTCAGTAACAACCGGTTCGTCGGCGGGTTTCCGAAGGTGGTGCTCGCATTGCCTGCCTTGAAGTTTCTGGATCTCCGGTTCAATGAGTTTGAAGGACCGGTTCCTCATCAGGTTTTTGATAAACATTTGGATGCTCTGTTTTTGAAAGAAAACAGGTTCCGGTTCGGCATCCCCGAGAATCTGGGTAACTCGCCAGTTTCTGTTTTGGTGCTAGCGAACAACAATCTCGGCGGGTGTATTCCGGGCAGCATTGGGAAGATAGGCAGAACCATAAATGAGTTGATTTTGTTGAATGATAATCTGACCGGGTGTCTGCCCCCGCAGATTGGGATGTTGAAAAGACAAACCGTGTTTGACGTGAGTTTCAACAATTTGCAGGGGCCATTGCCTGCGGAGATCAGCCGTATGAGGAGTTTGGAGCAGCTGGTAGTGGCGCACAACCGTTTCATAGAGGAAGTTCCGGCGAGTGTTTGCCAGCTGCCGCGGTTGCAGAACTTCACTTACTCTTACAATTACTTTACAAGGGAGGCGGCGCAGTGTAGTAGGTTTGGTGGGGGTAGGGTTTCTGATGGGCAGGAAAATTGTATTCCAGGTAAAGGAAATCAAAGGTCAGCGAGACAGTGTTCTTCTGATGCGGCTAAGCCATTTGATTGTAGTAAATCTAAGTGCGGTGGTCGGAGTAGCTTTAGTCCTAAGCCCAGCCACCGCCCACGACCAAGGCCAAGCAAGCCTTCCTCACCGCCGACACCTTCATCAAGGTCTTCACCAAACTTTAGGCCACACACTCCGCCTCCGTCTCCATCTCCGCCCCAAACCAACCCTCAACAACCTCCGCCACCTACTAGTAGAATCTCTCCGAGAACTCGGCTGTCGCCGCCGCCACCTTCTCACAAAATATCTCCGGGAACTCGCCTTCCCCCATCACCTCCGAGTCACGAACATATGACTCCATCACCGCCGCCACCTCAGCATAAGTCGTCCCCAACAACACACTATAAATCTCCGTCTCCTCGACCACCTTCCCCGGCTCCAGTGCCAGTTTACTATCCACCCCAAAGTCCGCCACCACCACCGCCTCCACCTCCACCTCCACCTCCACCTCCACCTCCACCACCGCCACCTCCACCGCCACCGCGTCCACCCTACATTTACTCATCTCCACCCCCACCACCGCCGCCGCCATCGCCATCCACGCCGCCACCCTCACCCTGCCCACCACCCCCTTATATTTATTCATCAACGCCGCCACCTTCACCCTCCCCTCCACCACCATACATTTACTCATCACCGCCTCCACCCTCACCATCGCCACCACCATATGTATATACTCATCACCGCCACCACCCTCACCATCTCCTCCACCACCATACGTATACTCATCATCACCGCCACCCTCATCCTTCCAACCTCCAGCATACGTGTACTCATCACCGCCGCCACCTTTATCCTCCCCGCCACCCCCATACGTATATTCCTCACCACCACCTCCTTCACCATCACCTCTTCCTCCAAGCGAATGCCCCCCCTGCATCGCCACCTCCCTCACCTCCACCACCCCCACCTCCTAGCAAATGTCCACCATCATCACCACCACCTCCACATTACAAACATGAATCTCCACCACCTCCGCCCCCACACAAACATGTATCACAACCACCTCTACCGGAAAACATGCCACTACCGCCAATAATCGGGGTTTCATACGCATCTCCACCACCCCCTGTCATTCCATATTACTGATCTCCCCCTCTCTTAAGGCTACCGGGCAATTCCTATAATTAGTATAGTTTAGTTTCTTTTTTCCCAAATTAATAATTTTTTGAGTTTTCTTTACTTGATTTTTTTTGTTATAATCCAAATGTATTGGAGATCTTTATAATTACACTACATATGTAAAACAATGGTGTTATCATTTGTTCATTTTTATACAAGTATTTATTGTCTAAATTTCCAAACTTAATTATATACCTTAAATATGTACTTGATCATGCTACTCCTGCAAAATGTTTCAGGTCAGTCCCACTTCTTGGCTACAACTTTCCAAAGCATTAAGGTAAAACTACAATTGTAGAAAAGACTGTAATAACTAGTATAAGAAAGAAACAAACACATAAATTTCTCTCCCAGAGAAAAATCCATCGAAACAAAACCTGGTTCGATCAAACTCAATCATCATTCAACAAAGTGAATTAAACTTTCCAGTTGATAGATCACTTTCCCTGGAAAAAGAATCAACTGCATGACAAGTATAAACTTAATATTACTAATTTGGCCAAATCAGATTCAGGCTAAACTTTTCCTGGCTAAAGCTACAGCATTTCACATATATAACAATCCTACAAGCTATATCACAAAAACTGCCTACTCACAAATTGGAATCATCAATGATCAAACTTGATTACATAGCTGACGAATTTTTAATTATTCCGTGATATACACATCAAACATAAAGGAAAAATCTTTCATTCAAGTATATATGCCATCATTTCACATCTCTAACTAAAAAACCTCTATGCACACGAGTGTCTCCCCGTCCAAGAATGACACATCACCATAAACCATCTATTCCGACAATTATCCCAAAAAAAAGACGAAAAAGGGCCAAAGCTGGCTACTTTTCATTCGTTCCAGCAGTATTACATGTCTCACTTTCCAACA
Organism: Verbena officinalis; assembly: GCA_958496215.1. Taxonomy (NCBI): domain Eukaryota; kingdom Viridiplantae; phylum Streptophyta; class Magnoliopsida; order Lamiales; family Verbenaceae; genus Verbena; species Verbena officinalis. The sequence continues at coordinate 27,748,959 of OY292390.1, read as the reverse complement.
AACCAAATTTGATACATATATATATAGGCAAGAGCAATACGCACAACACAATATATTCAGATATACTTTAGTTGGAGTTGGTCTGATTTCATTTGTATCTTGTTCTTTTTTTCAAGGCAAATCATCCAAAGCGTATGACAATACATGATATATCATCTTTACTTTTTCTTGCTAATGCCTCTGTAGTTAAACGCTTTGCTGCTGCTTGAGGATCTTTGATGGATCTTACCGTATCAACTGCCTCTTGGTTGCTCATCACCTGTCCCATTCAAATTGCTTAGGCAAATACGAAACTGCAACCATTCTTGCAAAATGTATGCTTGAATTCGAAAGACAGAAGAATATATTTATCTGGTTTTATTTTGACTATTACAATTGAATGGAAAGGTCATGCAGTCAAAAAGAATAATGATTAATAATATTAATAACAGAAGAACTGGCAAATAAATTGTAGAGATTATGATTTTAATAAAAGGGGCCAATTTACACCGACATTCTTGTAATTATGTGTAATTGCACAAACATCCCCTCTTAGTTTCAAAATTACAAATAACCCCTTTTTTGTATTCGAAGATTGATCAAAATTGGAAAAGCTTACACAGAAATGTGGATAACATCATCCCTACATGCAAGAACATTTTAAAAAATTTACAAACATTTGATTTATGGCATCGTTTAATAATGTCAAATAGTCAACAGAAAGAGGTAAACTATAAGGTGGAAAAAATTTAGACAGGCTGTGTAATTTTGAAACGTAAGAAATTTATATGTTTTAAGTAAATAGTTGCAAGAGGGCACTGTAAACATTAAAACAGGAGGGACAAGGGAAGAGTTTCAAACATTACTGCTGAACTATGAAGCATGTATCAGCCTAGAAATCAGGATTTTAAACAAAGAAAGGAAATAAATTTCCAAAGATATGAAAATAAAATAAAACAAACTGACCTTCCACAGGCCATCACTTGCCAATATAGCAAACTCTGTACTTGAATCGATGCGTACATTACGCACATCAGGCTCAGAACTCAAATGGGCTTTAAGATTTTCATCTCCAAATGCACGTGCAACAGCAAGTTGCCCATTAACCCGTGGCACATCTCCTGAAATAATTTTACTCTTAATTTTCATCATCAAAAAGACAAAATCCCTTGAAGAAAAAAAAATCCAAAACCAAAACTTTACCAGGGAGAGTTGTCACGAAACCTCCCTGTTTCTCAATCCTCCTCCTCTCACTGTGCGGCTCATGGTCCACAGTAAGCTGATCAGCGGTGCCACCACGGCAGATTACAGCTCTGGAGTCACCGATGTTTGCAACCCATAAATCTTTTCCATCAATAACAATTGCAGTTACTGCAGTTGAGCCACCAGGTCCAAATTGCAAGGAGTTTTCCAGTATACGTTTGTCGGTTGAATTATATGAATTTTTAATTGCAGTTTTAGGGTCCTCCCAGAAATTAGGCTGCAGAGGTTAAATATAAACAGGTCACAAGTAAAAAGGAGAGAAATGAGACAAACGTAGGAGGATTTGAAAGAACTTCTCCACATTTCACTAGATATTTTTTTTTTTTTTGGTAAGCACATTTCACTAGATGATTCACATATAATTTGGGAGAAATTTCTTCCACCAAGAAACTATGAATTTGAGAGTTTTACCCTTTGGTTACTAACTTATCTTCAAGTCTTCTTATTCAATTATCGTACACTAGCAAGTTAATAAATATACATAAATCAGAACTTTTTACTGAAGATTCATCACAAGATATCTTAGTTGGATGAGGACTCTAATCCCACTTAATTTTTCACTTTTCTGGCATTTTCTTACTTACTAGCTTCATTAATTGCACACGAAAATGAGGAAATAACTATTTGACAGATAGGAGCAAACCTCTTCAAGTATGTTGTCAAAGAGATTATCCTTGAGAAAACTCGGTACACGATCACCGAGATGGCCATCGAAAATTGCAAACAATCCAAGAATATGACCCTTCCTTTTACGGTACTCAGCAACGTGATAATCTTCCATGTCATGACCTGATTGGCCTTCCACCAAATGGAAACCATGAGAAACCTTATTACTACACGTTGGGGACTTAAATTTACTCTTCCCTTTTCCAGTATCTGGTGAAGATCCCTCACAACAAGCTGCTTTCTACAAAACCCCATAAAAGGGCAAAATTCAGAGTTGAAACACACACTTCTAATGTTCTTGAAAATATCCCCTTGATTATAACATCATATCAAGACAAACGTTAACCGAGCAGCAAAGCCCATATGAAATTTACAAGAAATTACTAAATAATTACACGCATAGCATCAAGTCATCCAACTCATATATTAGAAAATATCCCAGTAATAATAATACATATAGAGGCCATCTCCATTCTGTGTAGCATCATCAATTTTTCATTGAATTGCTCCTACATAACCATAATTCATTCAAAAATTAACAAAACCCATAACTTTATTAATAATAATTTCAAGGAAGTACCTTGATCCTGTGGAGAAGACTGTTCCCTTGAGGAGAGCGCTTTTTCTCCATCTTTAGAACTATAGACTAACAAATACTACTATTAATTCTATTAAAATGGAAAAAAAAAACACTAAAATCAGAAAAATTAGATACTTGATCGAAAAATATATACAGTAAATGAGAAAAGCGTGGTTGATTTGTTGCAGAAGCTATTCAGGCTGTGAAGTTCTGGGAGGGGTAAGTGTGAAAAGGAGCGTGGTTTTAGTCTCAGGCTGATATGTCAAGAAAAAGAAGATTCATAGAAATTTCTTATTTTCTCTTTTGTGATAATGGGCTATGTTATTAATTGCTGAACTTCGTTGACAAATTCAAGTCCAACTTAAAAGTGGTGTTTTTCATTTTTTACCCCTAAGTTTGAAGAAATTAGTTTTCAGTCCCGAAAAAGTTTGGAAAAAGTCAGAATTTTAATATTCAAATACCAGCTTGACTTGAAAATTAGTTACGAATGTTGTCACTATTTTATTTCTTTTTTTTTTCTTTAGGAAAATTTTAGATTGAGGGAATGGCTCTGCAGGAACGAACTCTATCGTGCTCCACTTAGTCAAATCCATGAGTTACCATTCTATTTCATTGCCTTTGTTATTACATTGTATATGCCTAAAGAAAAGCACTTAGTTTTTTTTTTTGTAAATAAGATATCTTCTTGTCAAGCACTCAGTTTTTTTTGGAATTTTTGTTATTTGGTACTCAACTTTTTATTTTCGCGGTTTGGTACCCAGATTTTAAAAAGTTTACGCTTGTGGTACTCAAGTGTAATTTCCGCAAAATTTGGCGAACATTGATTTAGATTTTAGGGCAACAATAATCCTTTTGGGACAAACTTAAGTACATAGTTTGGTACTGTCGTATCGGGGCTAACGATTGAAGTTTACCATACCCCTTAGTGCGATCCAAACTTACAAATTTCTTTGTGACCTGATCTCATTTCGTCTTCTTAATCACGTTTTTTTATGATTTCCCAACAGTAAGCTTAGTCGGTGTTCTTTTTTTTTTTTTTTTTCTGATTTCAAACTGCTTAATACACGAGTTTCTATCTCCCCTCAACCATAACTTACAATCCGACACTCTACAACATCTCTCACAATATTTCTTCCAATTTTGTTCAATTTTCAAATGAAAAACAGTCATTGTCAAAATCATATGGTGCACTGACACTTCTAAAAATCATATCTTGTCATATTGTGTCGTATCCGATACCGTGTCGGACACTTTTCTAGTATAAAATATAAAAAAAAAATCGTGTCACCACATCCGTATCGTATCCGTATTTCATAGCCAGAATCTAACAGGAAATTCCATGAAATTCCAATGGATTAACACTTCGGTACCACAGACAGAAAATTATCAAATTTGGGAACTGGACTGTCAAGAAATAAAGATTGGATACCAAAATACAAAACTTCTTTTTGATAGGATGCTTCACACACTTAACCCTAAAATAGTAATGATTGATAGTTGATGGTTTATTAAACACCTACATGGACATGACGGTACGTACACAATACGAATTTTTTTCGATATTTTATACTAGAAAAGTGTCCGACACATTGTCGGACACGACATAACACGGCAAGAGAGGATTTTTAGAAATATGTCTTTTGAAAGAATGTCTCACACTAAGTATAATTAAATATGACCATTGTTGTAACATGGCCAATCAAATAATAAAAGTAAACAACAGAACAGTTTCATACTATTATGCCATCTAAATGTTTAGTAAAGTTCAAATAAATTTTAAAAACTTCAAAAGATGACAAAGGCATTTTAGGAAAACAAAATCATTTGAATCAAGACAAGCTCAGCAATTACTATTCTAAGCTAGGAAACTATTAACTCCTGGATGAGCTTTCTTGTTCTTGTTAGGGTTTATCCAATAGTTATTACATCCTTATAATTCATGAATATCCACAAATTGCAAGCATCCTCAATATATATGTCTGATTTGAATCAGCTCTTGGATATCTCAGCCTGAGCTTTGTCAATGCGCCCATTATTGCAGAGATACATAAAAATATACATCTTTGTTGTCTATTTCATCAGAGACTAATAACAAATAAGCATCTTTTACCAATTGAAAATACAAAACTGTGTAGTAGATGGAAAGAAGAATTATCTACGGAAGTGAATATTTACAACTGCTGGCTGCAAAAATAGGGTTTGTTGGATAGAAATAGCAAAAGGCAAAATCGGATGGAATAGAAACGAACAGATCTTCTTCGTTCGTGCATCAGTACTTCCAGCTTCAGGTCCTTCAACAGTTTATATAATGATCATTATCAGCACAGACAAGGAAAAAGAAAATATATCTAATACACTAGATATCTACCTGGTTTGATCTTGAATTTGAGAATATTCGGTTGCCTCCTTGAAATGAATTTAATGGGATGGTCAGTGGACTGTCTGTGCCGGTCAGTTGCTGAAATTAACTGCAATTTTTTTTTTCTCAAGTGTCTTAATTTTTTGCATTTGGTTGTCAATTTTTCCAGATACTTGATTTTCTGAAAGCATACTTTGGGAAAATGAAAATGGGACGTGTGCAAGAGAAACAAACCTTTTCATCATATCGAAAGAGGGAGTGATCAAAATAGGGTGAAGGGCTCTGTGACTGACAATTGAAGGGCAAAGTGGATAACATCTTCTTCACAAACTACATTACCAAAGAACATGTCGCACAATTGTCAAAACATATATAGAACGCATTCACAAAAAGCATTATCATTGTATTAGTTAGGGTCAATTACTCTAATCTCCCTTGTGCAATTATACAGACTTCCATCTTAGTTCCAAAATTACAAATAAACGATTTTGATCTTCGAAATTTTATCATAATTGGAAAAATTTTATCAATAAACTTGGTAACATCATACAAGCATGTATAATAATCAACAAAAGCAGGATATTTGTATAATTATATATATTTACAGGGGAGGGTGCTGCAATTATGCTATTAGTTAAAAAAATAAATATAGTTAGGAAAGAGATAGTAATCATACCTGAGGTAAGCTGTTAGCTTTGTTTTTGTTGCATCTTAGCTGCTCGAGTGCATGAACGTTGTTTGAATGAGTAGATAAAAAATTCATGTAAAATGAATTCTTTGAGGAGGAATGGAAGTGATCACAGAACAGCTCAAACAACGAATAAAGCTCATCTGCAGAGTTCTACAAGACAACCCAAAAAAGAACAAAAAGAAGAAAAAAGAAGAAGGATAATGATCATTCACACGTTCAAGAGGGAAATGATAATCTCCAACTCAATTCAGCCTGATTCTATCTACCATATTACTGCACAGACCAATCATGTTCGAGTAGTCCAACATGAAGTGGATTGTGAATCTGGACAGGAACCAAATCAATTACAGGCTTGTTGCTAACAGTAAAAGAATTAAACACTAGCATAACAATGTCACGTGCCTGATAAAATGAAACAATTTCTGTTGTCTCCATATTATATACAGCAAAGAATGCAGGATGATTATCTGCATTTCGTGCCACCTGTAGTACAGGGGATAAAATCAGTAAACCAATTAATCTCAATGAGTTTTCATGAAATGTATAAACAAAAAGATAAAGTAGGGAAATCCATTTTAAGATAAAGAAAATAGCATTGCTGAACCTTCATTTGCATCAAAAAGCTAGGTCGTACAGACAAAATTCAAGTTATGGTAATTCTCTCGACTCATGATACTGCTCAACTAAAACTAATATAATGTTTTCAACGAGAGAATTTTGAACTGTTTGGCCTAAGTGAAGCATGTAATATATGCCAAAAGATTATTATAATTTTGAGTTTAAAATTAAATTCCAAAAGGAGTGTCTTTGGAAGTACCAGGTATCATTAACACTGTATTAAAGATTTATACATATGTCTGAAATTACGAAAAATAATTCCTCTTAGCTAAGTGGAATATCCAAACAAAGTCCAATGTAGGCAGGTATATTGAAGCCAGTAATGTTTTTCAAAAGGAAGTAAGAAAGAACTTGTAAGCTGGTCTCAACTTTTCAATGGGGAGCAAAACTGGGCTAAATATTAGATATCAAGCTTTATTAAGCTAAACCACAAGAAATTTCTTGAATATTGAGAACTACTTACAACTCTTAAACCAACCAAAATTTACTCCAATACTAACTCTCAGGTTTCATGAAGATTAGGCATCAGTAAATTGGGGTATTAAGCAAGAAACGATGAACTTACTCCACCATCTACACTGCCAAACTTGATCAGTAGGTGATGGCGATCTAAGAATTGAACCTGCACAATATAACCATTACCACTAGTTGGTAAAAAGCTATGGTGATAAAGAGAAAAGAAGACTCAAATTCAAAAGGAAATATATCCTCAGGGAGCAATTATTTATGATTGATGCATGAAAATTAGATTCCTACCTTCCATATAACCAAGTCAGCATAATCTTGGAAATGGAAATAAAACTTCTTCTTCAGGCACTGCATTCTCTGCCAACATAAATAAAGACAAACACAAAAGAATTAACAGAAATTTGGGAGAATTCCAAATTTCAAACAAATTGATTTGTACAAGTCATTGGCTACTCACATTACATGAGAATCATTGCACTAGAAGTTATAGCCAGACTCATAATCTCCCCAAAAGAATTAACACACACAAATTCAACCAAGAATATTTAAAAGTTCTAGTTCAAAAATTGCTAAACCAAGGAAAAGCAATGCAGAACATCCTAAATACATTTCTTGAAAAGCCTCCAAAATGAAGATCATACTGAGATTTAAGGAGGGCATGCGCCAATGGCAATGGTTTATAGATTCTTGTTTTCAAGCAAAGGATGTAGTTTAGTGAATTTTGAAGGTGCTTTAGAGAGAGTTGATCACAACAACCGACAGCAATATCCATTTTTCAGGGAAACTTAACTGATTTGATATTAATGTCAACAGGAAGTAGCTGGTTTTTTACCATACAGGAAAATGAGTAAGGAGAAAAAATGCTTCATAAGGCAAAAGATGTAGAGAAGACAGGTGGAAGTGATGAGAGAAAAATAACTAGCCAGTGTAATATCCTAGTAATAAATCTCAAATGCTTGAAAAAAATGATGAAGTTAAATGAAAGGATCAGCTACCACATACAGATGCAAAAGATATTTACTAGCTGTAAAACTACAATTATAGCGCAACAATAAAGTTGTTTACAAGGGTCATGTTCGAAAAAAGAAAAATCCAAACCAGGGATACAGATGTTACTGAAAGATGCATAATTACAGAAAAGGGAAAGACAATGAGTTACAAACTCTATTATTATAATACAAAGTGTGATTACTTACCAATGTTGGATCATCTTCTTCATTCCATATCCCTCTAAATATGAAAGAAAGCAACCGCTGCTTTAAACCGCTCAAAAAAGAACCTTCTGGAATATGATCCGAACCATTTGCCAAATTATGTGTTCTATTTCTATCTGGGATTGACATACACTGTGATCAATAATAAAGTTGCCATTAGACCTAAACTAATGACCAAATCCTCTACAAGAAAAGATAAAATGAAACGAAAAGCTAAAACAAGTAAAGCAATGAGCTCATTCTTCCTTCTGGTGCCAAGACTTATTTTAATATACGTGACCTACATAATGCTGTTTACCTTCCGACAGAATCAGTGATGGATCAATACATACAAGAATGCATGAAGTGCGTAACGCCTCAAGTTAATACCATATTAGATAATTTAAGAAGCTTACATGCAAATTGCAGTAAATGATTGATCAAGCCGAAGTAAAAATTGAGATTGTAATTGTTATTTTAGTGACATAACCTATTAGTTAGATCAAGAGCTTGAGGCAGTACCACTTGCCTGAGCACTGGAGTTGAGGAAAAGCTCATCATCTTCACGGCAATACTCTCCAATGGACCTCACATCTACAAGGTTGCCAGAATCTCTGATCTGAAGAATGTGTATTCTCTGATAACGGAGTGAAACTATAGCCACCAAATCATCATACAAGAAAACACCCATACTGTGCGCCAAATTAATATAATCATTGCAGAAAACCCTCTGATCGAGTATACATCCATCATCTAATCTGTTCAATTCCGAGAGACAAATAATCCAAAAATTAGCTGTATGAATATCGCAGCATTTGAAACTAGGAATAGGAGAAATAGAATACAAACCTTACAACGTGCAAGGTTATTTTTTCTATTGATGGTATTCCTGGAATTGCTCCTCCAACAGCAGGTGCATCTTGAATTTGTGCAGTTGAAGTCGCAAATAGTCCGAACTGATTTCTCTCCATGTAAAGGAAGAAGTCTTTGCATATAAGCTCACCACTAGAGGCAAGAGTGACACTAGACAATTGCTGAAAATAACTCTCGAATTTGTTGGCTTTAGGAGGAAGATCATGATCCGGGCAATCTTGTTCTCTGCACGAAAATGAGAGCCAAGTTGGTCTGTAAACAACGAGATCCTGATGATTCCTGCTGAAGGTTATAAGGTATTGTCCGTCGTCGCTGAACTTACGGAATAGAATGTCTGGGCATTCGACATCAAATACCGTATGACTTGGAACTATGTTCTCATAAAATCGTCTGGCACAATGAACCTAGTAAAAATCAATAATTAGATTGTATGCAAGAAGTTCGCATTTAATACTGATAGAGATCCCACAAAAATTATCAAAGTAGATTTCATGATTTTGCTGACTTTCGCAATCTCAAGTAACATAAAGTCCACTAAACCTTAAGACAAGCAATTTGTTTATCTCCTTCTAAGTGCTCATTTGAAATCATGTTAAGTTGTAGAGGCATTCTGATGACCCAAACTGAAATAATGTTCTTTTGCCATACAAAATTCGTACTGGCAATGTCTGGTTTTGGTCAAGTACAACATTGTAGAATCACTTCTTCCTAAGAAAGTTATACCAGAATTAGGTCTCAATAACATGCAGCAAATTCAGCCCTAATCTATATATTCTTTCACAAAGTGAAGGGCCACCCTATATTAATTAATTTGTTTCCTGGTCCAGCTTCTTCGCCCGCACACACACACAACAACCCCAACCCCAACCCCAACCCCCCCCCCCCCCCCCCCCCCAAAAAAAAAAAAAAAAAAAAGAAGAACACGCCCCCATCCTTGTGCATAGTTGCTAAATACAAACCTATGAAAGAAAAGGTGAATTTAATGGGGAACTATTCTACCTTCGCATGAAACAACAATGTAGGAACAGTTTAACTGCTTCAAAAACTCTCACATATTTCAATTGGATCACATCTCATTCCAATTCCTGTTCTGCACAAGCATCGAGTGAGTCCAACCTTAAAGATACAAAGAAGATGCTTACCGCACCCTCCTATTCAACCAAACCGTTCATGGCCCATAGCAGACTCGAAATTATTGGCTCAATTCAAAATCCCCAACTCTACCCAAAGAAATCATCCAGAAGAGAGAGAAGAAAGTAAGGAGACAGAGAGAAGAAAGCGTACACTGGTCCCAGGAGCAGGGTTAGTAATCTGGCGCTCGAAAATTCGGGCCGTAACATTGTTGCTTCTAAACATTAAACTATTATTACCACGCACAAGATCTCTTGTTCTTCAAATTTTTTTGTTTAATTTCGTAAATTTAACACTGTCACTTCTTCAAACCATGTGGAATCAATCGTCCTGTTCAAAAGTGTATGCTACAGAATCAGCTTTCAAGTGAGGGTTTGGAGAGTTTGGAGAGTTTGGGGTGGAGAATTTGAGTGGAGGGAATACAAAGGGAACAAAAGTGAAACGAGAACAGATGAGAGAGAGACAGACAGTCCAACGAGGTCAGAATAATTTTACATTGTCAACATAATAGATATTAAACATAGAGCAACGTTGTGTACTTATAACCACACAAAAAAATGCTTACTTTCCAATTGAAGAAAGAGTTGCTATAATAATTATTATTATGATGTCGCATCTCATGTACCGACACAGATATTTACTATTATAATTCAGATGTTTAAAATCAGCGAGATTTCTTCTTCTTTATTAGAAGAAGGGAGGTGATTCGAATCCTAAGATAAGAATTATTTCAAATTGATCGGAGCAAATGGATGTAGCAAATTAGGTATTAGGTCAATTCGATCCAATAGATCGAACTTCCTTCGCCTCCTTCGCCTTCCACCTAAGCTGCGCAGAAAAGACCCAAACCCAATCCCATGTAGAAGCTTCATAATAGGGTCTTTCTGAACAGGTGAAAGGGCATCTAATGATCCTTTATTAACTCATTTTCCAAGGAAGGCACAAGACGGTTATAGAAAAAAAAAAGTGTTGGACACCCGTATTATATAAGATATGACACTATACTGTAATATTTTTTAAAAGTATACGTGCATCATATTACTTTTTTAGAAGAAATTCATATAAGCAGTGCGAGGTAATGCATAGAAATTTAATGAAGAAGCATGGGCATCATTTGATATTATTTTTATTTTAATCTTATCATTTCTATGTTAATTGGTTTTTGTATGTAGCTGTCTCTTTTTTCTTAGATCATTGTTTTTAATATCACTTTATTTGAGAAATGGAAACTACATCTACCGACTAAAATAATAAATTCATGAGCTAATTGTTTTTACTTTTTAGGCTATAAGTAGTAATAGTTTTTTTTCATATTAATATAAACTAAAATTTTATTCCTACTATATTATTTTAGAGAATTATATTAATTAGAAGGGGATACCCCAAACTTTGGGGTCCACTTCACATTGCCCTTAAACCTTTAATTTAATACAATTAACCACATAATTTTTTAAGCTGTACACCAATTTTCCCTATTTTTATTTTTCAATTTTAAACTTTAATATTTTAGATTTCACTAATTTTGGAGATTCTTTATATATCATTCAATAGTTCATAACATCTATAACTGAAATATATTGTAATTTGAAGGATTAACATGTCACTTTTAGAATATAAAAATGTCTGGAAAAATTAAACTGAGACAAATTATAAACTTTAATAGACAATTGTGTCTCTATTAAAATATTAGGGATTAATGTGAAACAAAAATGAAGACCAAAAGATACATTTCACCAAAAATTTTATGAAATTTACTATGATAACTTTCATATATTTATGGAGTGTTGATAACTAGACATGATTAAAAAAAAACCCTTTATGTTTTTTTAAAAATAATTTCTTTCATTTTGGTAATTATATTATAACTTTTTGTTCTCACCACCCTAATTGTTGAATTTATACAAGATATTATGCAATTACAGCTGTTTATAGAATCCAAATTTGGACTGACAATCAGATTCAGGGGGACAAAGCAAAAGCGATTGGGTGGGCGGCTTTCCGTTTTTTTTTTACCGCGTCGAAAAATTAACTATGGGTTTACATGCAGGATTAGGCAATTGCCTAAAACTGTTAACATCTTGTAATTAATTATGTCCCTTGATTTTGACGCATTAATGTGCTGTGGCTTTTTGGTAAACTTTACATCCTGCCTTTTGAAATGAAATTTTATTTAGGTAAATTGCACTTCGCCCCCTATTTTTTTTTTTTTTTACTTTTACACTTAACCCCATTGAAAATTCGTCCCTTTTGATTTTTTTTGGATGATTGTCATATTTATATATAGGTCCCTCTTGTTTTATTTTTTACATTATAATCCCTTAACCCGTCAACCGTCACGCCCCAGGACCCACGGGGCCTGTTAGACACGAGTATAAGTTTCGAACCCACTGAGTAAAACCTAAAATTGGACATAAACCACTGCAAAAATGATATCCATTAGTTATTCTTGAACTCTAACTTATAAATTTATTTGTTTTCTTTCACTTTTTCGATGTGGAACAACCACACCACATATACAATGGGGTGCTACATGGACCATACACATAATTCAAGAAAAAGTTCTTAATCTTGTAATTTTCTCGTTTCTTCAGCAAATCAGACAAATTTATAGTCCAAATTCTTCGTTTCGATGAGACGAACACAACGGTACCATAAAATTAATGAAACTGATTAACAGTTGACCGATCAAGGAATTAGGTTATAAAAAATGAAACAAGAGAGAATTATATGTAAATATGACAATCTGTGGAGATCCCTATGTAATTCGTTTTTTTTTATATATGAAAATAACGCTGGCAAAAGTAAAAGGATTCTATAAATATAGAAAAAGCATACTTATGAATTATGATATTATGTTGCTTGTTTGCATTTAGTATAGTACCAAATGAAGATTAAATTTTAGTCCAGAATCGAGATGGGTGTTTGACCAATTCGATCTCCTTTTTTTAAACATGATAATATAATATAATTTATTCATATTTATCTTAATAAATGTATTGGTTGATAAATCTTAGAGTGTCCTTCCTTGATAATTCCAAATCTTTTATAATAATTTAATATAAATTCATTTTTCTTTACGAACTAATTTAGTATAGGCAGCTTCCACATTATCTAATTAATTACATGTGGTTTCTGACAAAGGTAAGTTCCTGGTTTCTCAGGTCAACTATAGTGATATCTTATTTATTTTATCATCATTAGGTCCATTTCTACATGCATTTCAATCACGTTTATATGTAGTTATGTTTGTAACGGTTACGCCCACGTCCATACAAATCAGACCAAAAACGCGAACCTAATCTTAATATTTTATGTCAAAAACAATCCAAGTTTGTAGTAGAAAAAAAGTGCACATTACCAATCATTAATTAGTCACTACTATTATTGTAATTTTATTTGTGGCCATTATGGTGACGTCTATATGTTATAGACCAAAAAATAACATATAACAATAAACTTTTATCAAATTGAAACAAAAACCAACATGATGTGGTTGAGTTGGCAACATAGGCTGAATTTGTGGGAAGAACCTTCGGTTCGATCCTCACTAAACACATTTGTTGAGAGGGGTGAAGAGACTTAACTGTGACTAAACCCCAAACTGGATTAAGGACCCTCAATGTAGGATTACCCGAACCGATAATTTACACACAAAAAATCAAATTGAAACAAACAAATTGGACAGGAATGGAATGGAATGGAATGAATAATGAAATGCAATTTTTTAGTTATTCCGAATTGACTTTTTCCTCCCACTTTATTTTAAGAACAATGTTGATCGCCTGCAATATTTATAAGGTCTCTGGTCTTCCCTTGTTGAATTCCTAAAAGAGACAAAAGTATTTTTTTAGGTGAATAAGTGAATTACATAGGGTTGCCACAATATATCATATTTATATATAAATTTTTCTTTTTTTTTTTTCTACATCATAGTCTCTTGACCGGTCAACAGTTAGTTAACCCGTTAATTTCCTAGTATCGTTATGTTTGTCTCATCGAGATATTGAATTGGAATATAATTTTTTTTTTTCGATATATAGATGACTAACCGCGTTAATTGGTAAATGATCAATCTCTATTACACCAGAAATAAACAATAAATTCAACCAAAAAAAAACAATAAAAATTAAATGTTGAACTATTAAATCTTATATTTAATTCTATCATCCCTACTCCAATATTCCCTAATCTTTTAGGTACACCCAACCATCTATGTCATGGACCAATTTGAATAATGGCAGTAAAGTTTTATTGAGACTCTTTCAAATATTATTAATGTTTTGAATAAATAAATGTGTGACCTTTTCCACTCTAATTATATAATATGTGAATTGGGAAGTTTATTTGGTGGAATAAAATCAAGGCAATAACTATTTAGTGCAAATGTCATCTAGCCTTGAAGAATGACGAGTATTAGTCAATTAAAAGAGTAATTGCAAACCGTAGTTTAGTTAACATTTCTTTTTCAAAAGTTGATTATTCATCTACATATCCTTAATAAAGTTTAAAACCTATGAAATATGAACACAAGACGACACAGATTTCTTTTGATAGTTTACATTAGAGAAATATTGGACACAATACGACACAATAGAATAAAATTTTTAGAAGTGTCAAGTAGATCATAACTTAAACATTATATTATAGTATATAACTTACTAAATAATATTTTGATTCAAGAATTTGATTTATTTATTTATGCAGTAAATTGGGTTTGGAATTAGAAAGATTGTCAACCAACAATAATGAAAAAAAGCCTAATCATGATGAATTGTTAAATTAAAGTACCCATAGTGGATATATTTTGTACAATATCCAAGACAATAATACTTTCTTTTTATCTTTTTTAATCTTTTGAGCTAATATAGAATTTGCGTGGATACAAAACTTGAATATTTTAGTCATTTAGTGTCATAACACATAAATATATTTTTTTTTAATTTTCAAATATTTAGTTATTCTTATGTATTTTATGGTTTTTATCTATATTTAAAATCTAGTTGTATTTACTCTTCTTTTTTTTTTTTTTGTGTAAATTACCGGTTCGAGTAATCCTACATTGAGGTCCCTTAATCCAGTTCGGGGCTTAGTCACACTTAAGGCTCTTCACACCTCCCAACAAATGTATTTAGTGGGGATCGAACCTGAGACTCTTCCCACAAACTCAACCTATGTTGCCAATTGAGCCACACCATGTTGGTACTCTTTTCATTTATTTATACAAAGAATTAATAGATTACTAAGCTCATGTATCACAATATTTTGCAAAGCGAGAATTTGGGTCAAAGTGGGACTAGAAATAAATTATGGGTCAAAATAAAAATTTGTTAAGACTAATAGCATTAAATACTAATATGGTATTTGAACTTGAATATTATTACTATTTTCGTATTTCCGTTACTTGTAATTTGTAAACAAATCAAACAAATTGGATGGATTACGACGCTCTCAAACGCGTTGCCTTTTCAAGTTTGAACACCCATTGCCATTGGTTGCTCAGTCAAATCAAATTCCCTCTATCTATAAATACATCTTCAACTCTTCCACTTCCAAGAATCCAGAAAACCTATTCTCTCTCTCTAAAAATCTTGAGCATCACAAAATCACGCAAAGCTCTCCATTGTCAACTCACCTCGTAAATTTCGAAAAACATACAGTAATTATCTCTCTAAGAAATGAAGGGTGGTTCGTTGTTTTCCAGCAGGACTCCTTCTCCGTCGCATTCCAGCTACGTCTCTCCTTCTGCAACTCCGCCGCGCGCCGTCCACCATGCTTTCTCCGAGACGATGATGGAAGAAAACATAGACTATGCGGAAGGCTTAATCAGGAAGTGGGACATCGATTCGAATAAGTACGAGAAATTCTCACCCCTCTTTGCGGATGACAGAAGGGAAGCCAAAAGATTTCTCGAAGCCGTGAGTGGATTGCAGACCGCCATGCACTATTATGTGGAGCTCAATTCGAGCTCCCAGAAACTCATTAGAGCTCAGAATTTGATGCAAATTGCAATTAAGAGGCTCGAGAAGGAATTTTATCTGATTCTATCAGCAAATAGAAAAAATCTTGATTCTGAATCCATCTCCGGACGTTCTTCAAGAGCTTCCAACCGGTCCAGCATTTCGGATTTCTATGAAGACGACGACGTCATCTCAGATGAGGATGACAGAATGACGTTATCTCAGACGTCAACGCCCCGTACTCCACCGCGAGGCGGCGATTCGATCTCTGAAGCTGATAGAGCTTCGGATATTGCTATGGCGGATCTGAAGAGTATCGCAGACTCTATGATTTCATCTGGTTATGGAAGAGAGTGCTTAAATATTTACAAACTCATCAGGAAATCCATAATCGATGAAACTCTCTACTATTTGGGGGTAGAAAAATTGAACTACAACCAGATACAGAAAATGGACTGGAACGTTCTGGAACTGAAGATTAAGAGCTGGCTACGCGCCGTTAAAATTGCGATAAAAACCCTATTTCATGGCGAAAGGATTCTCTGCGATATCGTCTTCTCCTCATCTGAAAAGATTGCAGTGTCGTGTTTCACAGAGATTTCCAGAGATGCGGCGGTCAATTTGTTTACTTTCCCTGAAAATTTCGGTAAGAGTAAGAAGATTCTGTCGCCGGAAAAGATGTTTCGCGCGCTGGATCTTTACGAGGCGATCGCCGACTTATGGCCGGAGATTGAGTCGATTTTTTCTCACGAGTCATTGTCGACGGTGAGGTCTGAGGCGGTGGCGGCGTTGGTGAAACTCGGCGAAGCGGTGAGAATAATGCTAACCCAGTTTGAGGCGGCAATTCAGAAGGATTCCTCAAAAATGACGTCTGGCGGCGGTGTACATCCACTCACTCGCTATGTGATGAATTACCTCGTTTTCGTCGGCGATTACAGCGGCGCGGTGTCGGACATAGTTGCTGACTGGCCACTGGGCTCACAGACTCCATTGCCGGAATCTTATTTCTCAAGCCCCATTTCCGGCGGAGGAGAGCATCCAGCGACGGCTTCGATCACCGCCCGCTTGGCTTGGCTGATTCTCGTCCTCCTCTGTAAGCTCGACGCGAAGGCGACGCTCTACAACGACGTCGCATTGTCCTACTTATTTTTGGCCAACAACTTAAACTACGTCGTTTCCAAGGTCCGAAACTCCAGTCTGGGGCTACTGATGGGACCCGAATGGATCTGGAATAACCGGGCAAAGGTCAACAAATACTTAGCCAATTACGAGAGAATGGGATGGAGTAAGGTGATCTCGTCATTGCCTGAGAATCCAACGGCTGAGATTCATCCTGAGATAGTGCAGGAATGTTTCAGATTATTTAGTTCAAGTTTTGATGAGGTTTACAAGAAGCAGATTTCATGGGTCATACCCGACCCGAACTTACGCGATCATGTCAAAGTTTCTCTAGCCAAAAAAATTGTCCCGAGTTATCTTGCTTTTTACGAACAGCATAGAGACAAGTGCACAAGAGAAGTTGGGTTCGAACCAATTGTCAGATATGCCCCTGAAGATTTGAATAATTACTTATCAGATCTGTTTTTTGTGACTATTGGATCATCCAATAAGTCATCTTGTGAGACTTATCCAGGGTCATCATTGTCATCATGCGGTCGTTGATTCGGCCGGCCGGCGGCCGCACATTTTTATGTATAGTTGTTGAAGCTAGACGTGCTATTATGAAAATGACATGAAAATTGTCTTTGATAGATATATAAGAGGCAATTTTGATTTGATTTGTCTTAACTAAATGAATATTCTTTGATTTTTTATTGAGAATCCATTCTGCTTTCTTTATATGTTGTTTTGAAATTTTATAATATTCTTGTTATAGTTTATGAAAAAGATAATTACGAAGGAAGACCAGGAAAAACAGAATAAATAATGTGCAAATTGCAGCAGCAGAGGAAATGGATCATCACCATCACCTTTATTGTTAACTCATAGGTGTACCCAACAAGTTTTTTGTTGTTTCGAATAGTAACCACATGACTGCAAGTGTCAAACGGCCCGATATAAAATTAAATTAAGAGCCAGTTATGAAAACCACCATGAAATCTTGTAACCTTTCACATACCCCCACTGAGGGAGGTATTTGTAAGGTTTTTTAGGGGTATTATGTATATATTTTTATGTTTCAAGGGGGAATTTGTAAGGGCTCAGCTAACCAGGAAAGTATTTGTAATGTTTCAAGATTTTAGGGTATTTCTAGAAAAAAAGACCTAACCTCAAGGGTTTATTGTAACTATCCCTAAAATTTAAAAAGATTGGTTAAAAGAACTACATCAACAATGATTGATAAAAAGAACAAACATATTATGGTAGGAAAAAGAGAACTTGCAGGAACAACCGTAGATACGGAGTATATGAACATATTATGGTAGGTGTTAATATCTTCACGGGATTATACAAGTTCAATTGATCTGCAGAAGCTTACAAGAACAAACAGATAATTACGAAAAAAATCCTGAGGATTGTTTGTTTTATAAAAAATGCACGATTGTCAATGATTTTCTGTTAGTTTTGAAGGGTATTCTTTATGGTTTGTACACCTATATACCTCTCCAGCATTCCATTTCCAAGTAAGCTTTTGTCCAAATGCTACTATCAGTTTAAAAGTTACATAAACCTCCTGGAATTTCAAACAGTTACAATAATCTTATAAAAGACCTCCTGCGCTATATATAAATTAAGTCTTACAACCCCCAGCCCCCTCCCCCTGCCTATAATTTGGAATTGTGTGAAACCTCAGAGGGGTTATTTGTTAATTATGACAAATCTTAGGGATACTGTATGTAATCCCCTAGCCGATCGCGGGGTTGAATAATTAGGAGCAGCATCGCAGCAGACTTAATTAAACAGAGTAATTTGGAAGTAAGCCAAAAACATACGCATAATGGAAAGTAAAAATAGCAAAGCAGACAGTAATTTCAAAATCTTTTACCCAAGTTAATTGCATTTTTGGACACACAACTACAGGAAAGGCCGGGATCGATTTTGACTTTTGAGTGCTTTTAGTAGCAGCTGAATTAGGAACTTACATTATAAGGTTGCTTTCTAAGGTTACAGTTACAGTATTCGAGGAATTGTCAGACTAATGCAATAATCTTGATCCTATAAAACTGTCTCTAATTACATATTATTCTACTTTTTCCTCAAGTAGAATTTTCAAGTTCAAGAGCATCTTACCAAGAAAAAATTCTATAACAAAGGTACTTAAAAACAAAATAAGAGAACATTTTTAGATGTATAGATGCTTTTATTAGAACTTATAAAAACAAAATGATCTGTTATTAAATAGAATAATATACTTTCCAAATGAACTAAAATAATAACAGTTATAGATAATGGGACAAAATTACATTTGCTATTGGAAAATATATAATATGAAGTTGTTACATTTACTTATCCGACAAAATTTTTAGTCAAAGCTAAACAAAAAAAAAATAAGACTACAAAGAGCTAGGTAGAAAAAAGCTTCTATGCAGTGGCTTCTCGTAGCCACAACCAAGTCAGGGGATACACTAAATGTAATCTATTAATTTGGAAATAATTACACTAAATGCACACTTATTTGTATAGATATATAAGAAATTTGATTTAAAAATTACTTTTTGACCCCTAATAATAATATAAATTTGTATTATGAGGAGTCACATATCTAGTAAAATAATGTAGAGAAAGATGGAATCATGATTTTATCCCTACTTTTAGTTAAATATTAACAATGAATATTTGTTTTTAACGACTAATGAAATTTGTGAAAGATAGTGAAATCCCATGAAAATATTGGTAATTTCTCAAACCAAATTAATTTTTTTATATATATATAGGTTATACTTTAAGGGATAGTCTGGTAATTATTCCATTTTTCAATTGACACCCTAAATTATTTTTTTCGCTACACCGCCACTGCTTCTATGCATGAAATTAATTCAGAAAATTAAGCGCAAAAATGAAGAGGCAGCCGATAATAGATGCCCAAGAAATAGCGGTGATCTTTGGAGCTGACGATTTGCTGCCAGATGGACTGCTCGCACTGTGGCTGCCACTTGATGATGATCCAGGAGCCCCTGATGGAGCCGATGATTTCTTATAACTAGAAGTATCGATCATGATCTCGAACTTACACTTATCCGTGGAGGGATCGGTTTTCGTAATGGTAGCAAGACCATTGAAGTCACAACTGTCCTTTTGCTGATCCACAGTCTGGAAATATGCATTGAACGCGTACGAAGCCTTGCCCTTCGCGTCCAGGCCGGAGCAGGAGGAGACATTTAGAATAGGGCTACAATCTGTACGATCGCAGGCGTATTTCATACTGTCACTCAGCTTGGATTCGTCGGCATCAGATTTGACAACGCACCACTGTTTTTCCAAATACTTGACCCCTTTTATGCCCGTGAAGTTTTTCCCATCACCCAAATCGAGTGGGTATTTCAAGGATCCGTCCATTTTCAAGACACCCCAGTGACGCTCGAAATTGCCTGGATCTAGGGTTTTTTTATTCTCATCGAATAGCCCGAAAATGTAAATGACAAGGGGCGGGTTGTTGGGGCGTTTAACGCTTCCCTGTCCGGCTTTAATGTATTTAATAAGTCCTTGGTTGAATCGCTGTGCGACCGTAATGTTGGCGCCCTGAACACCGTCGGTGGGCCACCCAATTTCGCCGACGATGGCGTCCAGGTCGGGATATTTGTTTCTCACGAGAGCGCTGACCAACGTGTCGTAGTTGTAGTCCATGGCGTTGTGCCACTTGCCGTCTTTGGGGGCGTCTTCGTGGAACATTCCGCTTTCTAAGTCGTAGCCCTTTATTTGATGATAGGCGAAGAAGGGGTAGAAGTTGACGGAGATTGGAAGCCTGTTTTCGTTTAGGAATTTGACGATTTCGATCATGAGATCTTTGATATCCGCCCGGAAGTCGCCTTCGGTGGGGTCAGCGCCGTAAGATAAAATGTCGGCGTTGCATGGAATGGTGGTCTTCACCTCTTTGGATAAACCGGCCTTGTTTACGGCGGCGTGGATGTTCTTCACGGCGGGTAGGAGTAATTTGTTGTACATGCCCTTGTAGGCCGCCAGGAATGGCTCATTTCCAACTCCAATATAACTGTACGTGTTGGATACATAAATATGAGAATATTAGGAAATTACACAACCTGTGAAATAAACAAGATAGTACGTATAAACTTACTTAATGTCAACCTTCTTTTCCCGATAGTGGGAAATGTTTTTCGCTACATATTCCTCAGCTTGTTTAGGGTCTCCCAATCTTTTCAACTCATCATTTGGAATTCCAACCATGGTCTTGATACCAGACCCAGCGAGAGCTTCAAGCAAATCCGGATCAGCTTCAAATAGTTTAGCACTGTCAACACCATTTTCTTTCAGTAGTTTCACAGTGGCATCAGCGGGAAGTCTGTGTGAGGTTATGGTTCCCACATTGAAACCAAACCCAATTTTATGACTTTTATCTGCAGCAGATACAACACCGGCTTGTTGGCCGATTATTAAAAGGAAGAAGACGGTGAATAAGTGACGAGAACCCATGTTGAGGCCCTAGCTGTTTTGAAATCTATGCCCAACAGGATTCCCAGTACCTTTATTTAGAATGTCTTATTCACCAGTCCGATCACCTGCACGCGTAAATTTTGCTTAAAAATATGAAAAATTATCGAAACCTTACAAATACTTTTTTGATAAAAATGTATACATAATAGTACTCATTCCGAAAACCTTACAAGTACACCCATTAGGGGTCATGTAAGGTTGCAATGTTCTTACTTGTAGAAACTAAAGAGATCTTTTATGGATCATATTCTGACCTTGGTACACAGTAGTACTAGCTAGCTAGTTTATCTAATTTATTGATGGAAGATTGAATTTATCATGTATGATCCTGTATTTATATATATACTTGATGATCGATCCCATTTCCATATGAGTGATGATCCGAAATTCCAGATTACAAAAAGTTATCAATCGACCACAAGCTAGCTATTCCATAAAAATAGGCTATCTCCTGTCTAAATCCCTCCTCCCATTTTCATATCCTATACTTAGTATTTCATTGTGCGGATGTGGAGATCATAATTGCAAAATTGGGACAAAACTAATACCGAGTTAGTTACATTTTCTAAGTATAGGACATTTCCAATTACATCCACTAATTAACTTGGTCTTTTATAATTTAGGGATAAATTAGGGCTAACCCATCTCAAAGTTGCACGTGTCGTATAGGAGGTCCAAATTCAATATTGACCCCATAATATATAATTTAATCAACTTTAGTCCTAGTTCTTAAAGAATTAATCAGATTACTTGCATTCTGTTGAGGGTTGAACAAGAAATTTTAGTTCCGGCGGGACCTTTTCCCATAAAAAATTAGCACAATATATCGGTAATGCTCTAAAAATCATACGAGATTAACTTACAAGACAAATTTTGTAATTTTCTCAATCTTAAGGGTAATTAAGTCAAGTAATATTATCAGGAAATATATCTTTTTAACTAGAAGAATGTACGTACAGGACGCGTATACTTGGGTCAATAACGCTGGTGGACTAATATTAACCGGCAGTGTAGCTCATTTACTTCGCTTGGGCCATGGCCTGTGGGATGATGCGAGGCCCGGTCCGAATCTCATTTTGAACGGTGTAGCTAAACCACTCAAATTCAGGTTTGTATAAGCCAACTCAAAAGTAATTGTAATGAACCTCATCATGTGAACTTATTTACACCTCATGCCATTGCTTTTGGTGGAATAGACATTTCATTTTCCAAATCATTTCAAACTTTTTGTTTCCCAGAATTTTTCTCGCAAACCCGAAGTAGCTCTGCTCTCAGCCATGTCCATGCCAGAATCTTGGTGTGATGATGTTTGACCCGCGTTTTTCAACCCAGAATTGTTACGCTGGTGGAGCTCAGAAGCAGGGATAGAGTTTGCACTTCCAGCCGCTGGAAATTCATCATAGTCAGGCATAAAAGGTCGGAGATGTGCATATTTCGCCAACCAAATCTGATCGGCCCAGATGAAGAACACTTGCGAATCCTATTCAGGCATCGATAATACCATCTTCTAGGGTTATCTGCGTTATCGCCAGCCTGCAAATACTTCTTGAATCCAGAGCCACACTCGCAACGAATCTTGTAGTGGACCGCCATTGACGTTGTTCTGGAGTTTTTTGTGAGCTAGGGTTTTAGATTTAAGATCCCCAATTTCTGTTGTCTAAATTGAAAACGTGAGAGAAGTTGCAGCTTCATTGGGAAAATAAAAATTGATAAAGGGTAATTTAGGGTCTTTGACCCTAAACCAACAAATTATTGGACTGTGAAGTAAACTTAATGGGCTAGTCAGCATAAATAAGATGATGAAAAATGTCAAGTAAACTTGGGTTTATATAGCCTAAACCAACTGATCCATGTAAAGTAAGAGACCAAAATCTGAAGTATACGCGTCCACATTTGATTACAAATGTAAAATTCCCAAAAAAGAGTTGTCCAAGAAACCCCTGTTTTCCCCTGTTTTCTTCTGTTTTCTAATTAGTAATATTATGTAGATTTGAAAGGTCCGTACTTTTATCAGATATTTAAACGAGTTTCTGGAAAGTTGCATGATATAGGGATTTAAATCAGCATATATTTTCCTGTTCTTAGATGACTATGCAGGGTATTCAATAAATATTTCTATAGTGACCCCATTAAATCTGGTTAATTAATTAATGGTACCAGCTGAAATCTCAGAAAGTGAAATAAGTCAGCATAAAAACAATAATTATAACAAAACTAATCACCTCTGCATGGGACTGCTAACCAATCGAGTAGTTTGTTTCATTTTTTCAATTTTAAGTCTAAATCCTTGCTCATTTTTTCCTTAAAAGGGAATGATCATATATAAAAAAGGAGTCGAGCCTATTCGGCCAAGGAAAGGAAGAAAAGTCTCAACTCCAGATCAAAATTGGCCTACATTTGCTCGATTTTAAATTGTACAGTTCTTGAATTCATAAATTGTGAAACACATGGACTAGCTAGATTTCATAAAGTCACAAACCAGTCTGTTGCAATTTTCCCTATATTAAATCAATGTTAAGTTACTTAAGTTAACATGCATGAAGTAATAAATAATCTTTATTGTCGACCAATAAAAAAATTATCTTTATTTATAAGGTTACTTTTTAATTTAACACATATACATCCTTTTCAATTTAACATATACCTTTTAATATATATATATATATACTATGTTTTAAAACCCGGTCCGGACGTCAAACCGGAGGCCTTACTGATCATCAGTTTGACCGGTTCAACCGGTTTAACCACTGGTCGAACGTTATGACATCATAATTACGTAATAATTATATTTAATTATATATAATATTAGTAATATTAATACAAAATAGAAAAATGTACCAAAAAATATAAATAAATTTCATAACTTTACCTTGTGCCCTACCATCTTATTACTGATATTATATATTAAATTTATGAAATTTGAAGTTTTAACTAACTTGGTCTTTCAAGCATACCAAAACGAAAAAGAAAGGAAGCAAAAATATTATTATGGCATAATATATTATATTTTTTCTATAATTCTTTTACTTGTTAGCAATGTTTTTAAGATCGGAGCATGAAATTATATATATATATATATATATTAACCTTTGTAGATAAATATAATAAAAAAAATAATTCCATTACGTTAAAGTGGAGTCTATATATTTAGAATCCTAAATTAGATAAATTGATTTTTTCTTGAGAATCAGATATTAATATATTATCAAATTAATTAAATAGAAGATCATGGGAGATTTAATACCAAAGTGAAATTACATCCCCATGAGAGCCAAGGGTTCGGCAAGTGAAGTTTAATATTAAAACAATTATTAATGATTACTAAAAATTTAGATAATTCTGAAATCAGAAGCTAGTTAGGTCCATTTGCACCTGGCTTTCCCGTTTATGTAACAGAGTCTCTTTCCTCTCGGAACAATGTGAGACATACCTAAAACAATAAGTACCACTAACTCTAAATTTAAGTGACAAATTAAACAAATTAGTAAAACATGAATTAATTAGGGAAAATTGCAATTATCATCCATTTGATACCAACTTTATTGAAAATAGTCCACGTATATTATTTTTTAGAAAAAGTGGGACAATTTTCACCGGAGTTGACTTTGACTCCAGCCTGAGTCAATCCCGGCGCTGACATGTGTCTGACTCACTGCCATGTCAACGCCACATCCGAAATTATAAAAAAAAAATTTAAAACACATCAGAATTTAAAAAAAAAAAAAAAAACTAAATACAGTCAAAGGTATGAACCCTAATCCTATTTCGTACCCAAATTGAAAAGAAATTATCTTTTTCAGTTCTTCATCAATCCCACAGAAAAGGTAAATGAGCTCTTCATCAAAACGAATCTTGTTTTTCTCCGCGTGCTGATTCGGTATCACTACCCAATTCAGTTTCCCCACATCGCTCGGCGTAAAACTTTATCAAACATGTGCTCCCTCTGGATAACGGCGGAGTCGGCGGCGCTGCTCCCTTCGCCGATCATCGGAATCGTCGGGGGTTTCGTCTCCACCGCCTCCATTGTTGTTGGGGTAGGATTCCGGCGGCTTAGCAGCAGAAGCAGAGCCGGCGCCGTAGGATTCGTGTTAGGTACTGTAAGTGGGCTTGCATCTGGGATCTGTACTGAAATGAGGAAGAGGACGAAGAAGATGGAGTGGAGGAGATGCCTCTGGAGCCCGTAATCTCTTCATAAAACCCAAGCCTACCTGACATGAAATTCATGATTCTTTTTCCCAGGATTAATCTTGTCAAACTCAAACTTATACCCTCACAGATCTGAAAGAAATATGGAGGTTCTCAAGGAATTTAACCCCCACAGCTACAGGAAAAACGTTGTAGAATAAAACAATTAAACACAATCATACACCTACACACACTCTCTCTCTCTCTCTCACTATACATATATATGCAGTGCCGCTACTTAATTCTGGGTTTGCTGTTTTTCTTGGGGGATCTGGGTTTGCTGTTTTGCTTGGGGGAACGAGAGCTCATTCTGGGTTTGCTCTAAATTTAATTCTGATGTGTTTAAATTTTATTTTTTATAATTTCGGTGACATTGACACTGCGGTGAGTCAGCCACATGGCAGCGTTGGGATTGACTCAGACGGCAGTCAAAGTCAACGCCGGTGAAAATTGTCCCACTTTTTCTAAAAATAATATATGTGGACTATTTTCAATAAAGTTGGTATCCAAATAAATGACAATTACAATTTTCCCAATTAATTAAGAATGATATAGTACAAGGAGCTTAATTCAATAATTAGTTAAATAGAGAAGAATGATGAGCTTAATTCAGATAACTAAGCCCAAGAATGAAGAGGCCACCGAGCATGGACACCCAAGAAAGCGTACTGGCGAGCTTTGTAGCCGATGATTTGCCGCCGTGTGGACCGCTACTATTCGATGATCCCGAACTTGACGACATTGCTTGCGGTTTCGCGTCACTGGAAATGTCTATCATGATATCGAACTTACAATTGCCACTAGAAGGATCGGTTTTCGTAATAGTACCAAGGCCATCGAAATCACAATTGTCCTTTTTCTGATTCATAGTTTGGAAGTACGCGTTGAACGCATACGAAGCCTTGCCCTTAGCATCGAGGCCGCTGCACGACGACACATTCTGAACACTCGAGCAATCCGCGCGATCGCACGCGAATTTCACACTGGCATCCAACTTGGATTCGTCAGCACCCGACTTGACCACGCACCACTGTTTTTCCAAATACTTGACCCCTTTCGCGCCCGTTAGCGTTTTCCCGCTTCCTAAATCCAATTTATATTTAACGGATCCGTCCATTTTGAAAACGCCCCAATGGCGCTCGAAATTCCCCGGGGCATTGCTCTTGTTATTCTCATCAAAAAGCGAGAAAATGTACGTCTCGGGGGGGTTGTTGGGACGTTTAGGGGTTCCCCAACCGGACGTTACGAACTTGACCAATCCCTGCATGAACCTCTGAGCCATTTTATCGTCGGCGTTGGAAGCGCCGTCGGTCGGCCACCCGACTTCCCCAATAATAACCGGCATTTTCGAAAACCCGTTGTTCTCGAGAGTGTATACCATGGCGTCGAATTGTGCGGTCGTGGCGTTGTAGTACTGTAAGTTTCCGTCCTTCAAGGGTGCGTTGTAGGTATCGTTGAACATGGCGTACTCGATGGGGAAATTGGGATTGTAGTAATAGGCGAGGTAAGGGTAGATGTTGACGGTGAAGGGGCAATTGTTGTCGTTTAGGAATTTTGTGATGCTAACCATCAGGTCTTTATTCTCGGAGCGGAAATCGGCTTTGGAGGGAATGCCGTCGATCGCCATGAAGACGTCGGAATTGAATGGAACGGTGGTTTTCACGTTTTTGTCTACACCGGCCTTGGCCAGGGCGGCGTGGATGTTCTTGACTGCCGGTAAGACTAACTTGCTGAATGAGCCGTTGTACGCCGTCAGCATCGGCTCGTTGCCAATTCCGACATAACTGCAAAATGCATATTAAATAATTATTATATGCATGGTTAAATTTGATTTTTTGGGGGGTTTAAGTCCCATAATCTTTTTTCTATTTCCATAATTTTGATTGGAATTCTCAATTCTTGCAGCAAATCGAAAAAAAATAAAATTGGCCAATATCATCGTGAGATACTTAGTAATAGGATGAAAATTTGCAAAAAAAAAAAAATAAGATCAAAATTTCTGAATGAAATTGCAATTTTCGAAATTAACAGAAATTTGTAATATATATACTTACTTTATGTCAACCTTTTTTTGTATATAGTGGGAAATGTTTTTGGCGACATATTCCTCAGCATTCTTAGAGTCACCCGCCAACCTTTCCAACATTTCATTTGGAATACCAACCATGGCTTTGATACCAGACCCGGCTAGAGCCTCAAGCATGCCTGGATCAGCCTCAAACAGTTTTATTTTGTCGAAACCATTGTCTTTCATCAGTTTGACGACGATCTCAGGGGGAAGATTGTGCGTGGTTTGTGTTCTTCCCACATTGAAACCGAGCCCGGTCCCGGTCTTTTGTTGTGCAGATACAAGTTGTTGGCAGATAACTGTTACAAGGAATAAAACGGTGAACAAGTCACGAAAACCCATGCTGATCGATCTATGGTACTTCCTTATTCGCTGGGTCTGATCATCAGAATATATATACAATTAATAAAAATTATATATACTAAAGAGATTTAAAAGATTAATATTATTAAATATTAGTTAGCATTCGACGACAGCCATGATGATGATCTCTTACGTACCTTCGCCGACATGTACTACTGCTAGCTAGCTTTTTCAATTTTCGTTTTTTGTTTTTGGATTAATATTGAATCCATCAAATATCTTTACCTAGCTCGTCTGTACATATATGAAGTTACTATTTATCATCCATTTACGTGGTGGCGCTCCATCAAAATCGGCTATTAAATAGGGAAAAGTAACACAGACTTTATTAGTTACCAATAATATTGCATGAACAAGCACTAGCCGCATAATAATGAGGTAGAAAATATAGGAAACTAAGGTACATAGGTACGTATTATTAGAAAATAATCAATGATTTTAATTTAATTTAATTTTGTCTACTATATACATGAAATATCAGCTAAATCTCTCCGTTATTAACTTCAAAATTTGGGACAGATGTCACTAGCTAGCTAATTCAGGCTATTAGGAAGAGAGTGCAGCAGGAAAGTGAGCAGGAGATCCGGTCCGGTCCGGGAATTCAAATATTTACAAAAAGTTTTACGACCAACCAAATTGGAGCTTGAATTATCCTCAAATAGTGGAGCTGATTATAATCAATATGATCATGAGGATATCAATAGTTTATTCTGTGTTAATTTCAAGTCCTATACAAAAACTGAATCATCAATGAGAAGGAGGAAATGAAAATCATGCAGAAAAGAATCTTGATACATATGTGATCATCTTTAACTCTACAGGGGACCGCAGCTTGGATAAGAATGGTACGATGACACGAGACCTGGATCGATCCACATTCTCCTTCT
Source organism: Verbena officinalis (assembly GCA_958496215.1). Taxonomy (NCBI): domain Eukaryota; kingdom Viridiplantae; phylum Streptophyta; class Magnoliopsida; order Lamiales; family Verbenaceae; genus Verbena; species Verbena officinalis. The sequence continues at coordinate 27,720,068 of OY292390.1, read as the reverse complement.
GTCTTTTCTGCTTCTCTTTTTCTAAACCACATCTAATAAAAAGACAAGTACGATTTTTCACGTGCTACATATTTATATTTTATTAATTTTCGATCAATTCGTCAGCCTATATAAAATCTACAGTTCCATAAATCTTCTTACCGACAAAATACGCAGGACGTCCTAGTACTGCGCTCTCTTCAAGTTTTCTTGCGCAGCCATGGAAAATCTGCAATCTAAAAAATGGTACAACAATAACAAAAAAATCTTCCTCCTGGCAGCATTTGTTTCTGTATTAGTGGTAACTATTGTATCCATCACAGTCGTGAAATCCCACAAGAATGACGCGGCCTCCAACCACAGCGGCGAAGCAGCAGTGGTCAAGTCCACCTGCGCCGCTACACTGTACCCGGAGCTCTGCATTTCCACCATCAAAGCGGCGAAGCCCTCAGCCTCCGCTGCCATAAAAAGCAGCAAGGACGTTTTAATTACCGCCCTCAAATACACCATCCACACGGTGGGGAGAAACCACTTCAGCGTGACGAAAATCAGGAACTTCAGAAAATCCCTGACGCCGCGCGTGAAAGCCGCGCTCCACGACTGCCTGGAAGTGATCGCCGACACGCTGGAGGAGCTTCACGATAGCGAGATGAAGCTCAAAGACTACGGTTTGAGAAACTACTCTCTGGCCGACCACAAAGAAATTCTGATGACCCTTTTGAGCGCGGCTCAGACGAATCAACAAAGTTGTCTCGATGGGTTCTCGCATGATAAAGCTGGTAAGAAGATCCGTCAGGCGCTGATTGCAGGTCAGACGCATGTTTTTCGGCTCGTGAGTAATGTTTTGGCCATAATTAAGAACATGACTGATACTGAAATGGCGAGTAATAATTCATATAATACTTCGCCGGAGAGGAAACTGGGGGAGGATATTATGAATTCCAACGACGGGGAGTGGCCAAATTGGTTGTCGGCGGGAGACAGGCGGCTGCTTCAGGCTTCATCGGTGACTCCTGATGTGACGGTGGCAGCGGACGGTAGTGGAAATTATCGTACGGTTTCACAGGCGGTGGCGGCTGCGCCGTCGGGAAGTAGTAGAAGGTATGTGATTAGGATTAAAGCTGGAGTTTACAGAGAGAACGTGGAAGTACCGAGGAGTAAGAATAACTTAATGTTTGTCGGAGATGGGCGGATGAATACCATTATTACAGGCAGACGGAATGTGGTGGATGGTAGCACTACCTTCAATTCCGCCACCGTCGGTTAGTTAATTTATACAGAAAATTTCATTTCTGTTCCAAGCTTTTCGAACTCATCAGCTTTAGTTCCATTTTCGTAAAATTTTGATCAAATTTGGTCCCAGCATTAAATATTTAACGGAACATCAAATGAGCCCTTAAATATCAAAATTACAGTCCAATTTTGGTCCATTTGGTTTCAATTATACATAAATTTTTATATGCTCGGTTTTACATTTCTGAAGCACTATAATTTCTAATGTTGTAATTCAGGATTTGTCCCCTTAATTGATTTTAAAAAGAAAAAAACTAATTATGACGTAATCCCTTTGCGTTTCCATTCTCTTGCAGCGATTGTCGGCGGCGGGTTTCTCGCCCGGGACATCACTTTCGAGAACACCGCCGGGCCGTCCAAAGAGCAGGCGGTCGCCCTGCGCGTCAACGCGGATCTCAGCGCCTTCTACCGCTGCAATATGCTAGCATACCAGGACACCCTCTACGTCCACTCCCTCCGCCAGTTCTACACCGGCTGCACAATCGTCGGGACCGTCGACTTCATATTCGGCAACGCCGCCGCCGTCCTCCAGGACTGCGACATCCGCCCCCGCCGCCCCAACGCCGGTCAGAAAAACATGGTGACCGCCCAAAGCCGCGACGATCCAAATCAGAACACCGGGATCGTCATCCAGAAATGCAAAATCAGAGCGAATTCAGATCTGCAGCCTGTTCTGAGCAGCTTTCCTAGTTATCTGGGCAGGCCTTGGAAGATGTATTCGAGGACCGTTGTTATGCAGACTGAGATAAGCAACGTCATTCATCCGGCGGGATGGTTCGAGTGGGATGGAAATTTCGCGCTTGATACGCTGTTTTATGCGGAGTATCAGAATACGGGCGCGGGATCTGGGACGGGGAACAGGGTGACGTGGAGGGGGTTTAGGGTTTTGACAAGTGCATCGCAGGCGCAGCCGTTTACGGCGGGGCCGTTTATTGGCGGCGGGAATTGGCTGCCGGCTACTGGGTTTCCATATTCTCTCGGGCTTTGATTGATTCGTAGTATTTCTAGATGTGATTTCGGTTTTATGCCAAGAATCTATCAATAATGATTTCTTCCTGAGGTGGAATGATGTGTTGTAGCAAAAATTTGATTAATAAATTGCTATCATTGGCCCATTTAAATAATGAAGCCCAATTAGTATGTTTTCCCTTCAAATAGATTTTTGGCCCAACTTATAGATGTGGGCTTCTTTTGTGCCAATTGTGTTTCAACTTTCAAGTACTGTACAAAACTCAATCATCAAACTTGTAAATATTAGGTGACGAGGCAACTTGAAAAAAAATAAAAAAAGTCACGAGGCAATTTGCTGGAAGCAACTTGTCGAAAAGAAAGGTCATAAGGCAATTTTCAAAAAACCGCAAAAGTCCGGAGGTAAAAAATAATTTTCCCTTCGTTGATTAATCATAAAAAAAAATATTATTGGGAACTCTTTTGATTCGAAATATTAATGAGTAGCTGGTTAGGTCAACAACCTATTATTAGTCAAATCTAATATATCCACATTCTAGTTTGTTATGCAATATAAGTTTTTTTTTTTTTAAATAATATGTATTAGATGAAACACTTATTTGATACTTCATATTATTTAAAGAATTGAAGTTATTTTACCATTTTATCTTTGATACTAACAGATATTTGCTAGGTTAGTTCTTCTATTCGTATTCTGATTTATAAGATCATTAGGAAAATAAAAATATCTTCATTTTTTTTTTATCTATGTCATATAATTCATGAGCATCACGATTATTTAACACTAGCATCTTCTTCTAAAAATTCACTGCATTTTCAAGGAAGTTAAGATTGCAAAATTCTAAGAACAAGTTATAGTCTAATTTGCTTTGCTACAAACGGTAAAAAAGAAATAATTTAAAACTTAGAATGACCCACAAGAGTGTAGTTGAGTGAAAACAGAAAGGGACTTATTCATTTTTAAACAAAAGTCACGAATTTAAATACTGACATTAGGTATAAAATAATATGCTGTTTCAAGTCATTTGAAAAGTCAAAAAAATCTAAAAGACAAGAAAGATTTTCCTAAGCATCATGGACAATCGGACAATTATTGGATAAGGACGGGACCCTTCTACATTTGTCATTTGAGATGAGAGCTGGATGAGTAGTGACACTGTTTAAAAATCTCCCTTAAATATCATTAATCACTCAACGAAGCATATAATTGTCATCCCCAATATAGGATTTCTCAAACCAATAATTCACACAGAAAAAATAATAATAATAACTGACATGATTTCCTGGAATTATAATTTCTGAACATTATCTCGTTTAGGATTTAATAAATGAAATTTATTATTATTCTTTTTTTTATCATACATCATCAAGTATTCGGATTAATGATGTCGGACCATTAAGCATGAACTCGACAATGCCATGCATTTCTCATAATTCAAATTGGAAACCTCACTATCTCCGCCATATGTAACTTGATCCAATTGCATATATATTGAATTTTGATCAGTCCCCACTATTTATTATACATAAAATTTAAATATGTTATGAACTGATACAAAAATTCGACAGTTTCACTTTTTGCTGCAACAATTAATTAATCTAAAAAATAATTTTTTTAAAAGGATATTATGTACAAAATACAATATTGTTAGGACTTACGGTAACATATATATATCTAAAAACAAAAGAGTTCTTGCATAATTTCGGGTATCACGGGTTATGTCGTGCCACAATAAGAACATTGTATTCTCAAGAAGAGAGTCAATTGTAGCGCCTCAAAATGTTCAAGTGGGTTTGTTCTATATGGGATTACAAGTAAAAAAGAAAGTGATTTATACATTAAAACTTAAGTGTAACTATCAAATATCTTTGTTGAATGTTGGTTTAGATTCAATTTCAATTTGTATTAAGTTGATTCGAAAATTATTTTGGTATCCAATAAACTCGTGGGTCAGGAGGCGCGGCAGGCCGGGTTGGAGTGCCAACTGGATTTTCACCTGGTGGTGGATATATATCCCTGCAGCCTGACCAAGTGATAAATTGGGTAGATAATACTAGTAATTGTCAAAATCTTACTACATTTCCAGTTTCAGCTCTCTACCGACAAAATCCAGCCATGGAAAATCTCCTATCACGAAAAAAGCTCAAAAGCAAGCGAAAAATCTTCCTTCTGGCAGCATTTGCCTCTATACTAGTGGTAGCTGTTATATCCATCACAGTTGTGAAATCCCACAAAAATGAAGTCACCAACCACGGCGGAGAAGCCGTCATCAAGTCCACCTGCGCCGCCACACTGTACCCAGAGCTCTGCGTTTCCACCATCAAAGCGGCGGCGCCGTCAGCTTCCGATGCCATGAGCAGCAAGGACGTCCTGGTGACGGCCCTCAACTCCACCATCAAGACAGTTCAGAAAAACTACGCCATAGTGAAGAAAATTGGTTCCACCACAAAGTCCCTGACGCCGCGCGAGAAGACGGCGCTGGACGACTGCCTGGAAATGATTGACGACACGCTGGAGGAGCTTCGCGACAGCAAGATGGAACTCAAAAACTATGGTTTTAAGAACTACTCTCTGGCCGACCACAAACATAATCTGATGACACTTCTGAGCGCCGCGCAGACGAATCAGGAATCGTGCCTCGACGGATTCTCGCACGATAAAGCTGATAAGAAGGTGCGCGAGGGTCTCATCGCCGGCCAAATGCACGTTTTCCGGCTCGTCAGTAATGTTATGGCAATAATCCACAACTTGACGGATACTGAAATGTCCAAAAGTTCGTATTCTTCGCCGGAGAGGAAGCTTGGAGAGGACGTTAATGAACAGGAGTGGCCGGAATGGTTGTCGGCCGGAGACAGACGGCTGCTTCAGGCAACATCGGTGACTCCTGATGTGACGGTGGCCGCAGACGGGAGTGGAAATTACCTTACGGTTTCACAGGCCGTGGCGGCGGCACCGTCGGGAAGTAGTAGGAGGTATGTGATTAGGATTAAAGCCGGAGTGTACAGAGAGAACGTTGAAGTTCCGAGGAGTAAGACTAACTTGATGTTCCTCGGAGATGGGCGGACGACCACCATTATTACGGGTAGCCGGAATGTGGTTGATGGCAGCACCACATTCAATTCCGCCACTGTTGGTGAGTCATATATAAATATATTATTCGTGCTTTTTTTTTTTTATTCGTGACTCTTGACTTATGAGGCACAAATTCTAAAACTTTTTTTTTTTAAAAATAAAAATAAAATTGATCTTTGTTATTGCATGAAATAAAATCCCAAACTCCATATCTGAACTAATATTTAGTCAATGATTTACACAAATTCTAAAAATTCTACTCTATTTTATTGTTTTCTTAATATAAAATATTTAAAAAAAAATCGTGAGAAAAGGGTAACTATTCCTATACCTTTCCATTATTGATCATCAATTGGGTAGGACAGAAAAATGACGTTTTGGTCCTCTGATATTATTTTAAGGCATTAAGCTATGAGACCATGATTTTGTTTGATTAGATTTTGACATTTTTATTTTTTAATGTCGATGATTTTCGCATTCCAGGACAAATTGATTATATTAATTTATAGCATTTCTGCATTAATTTAGCCATGACTTCTCTGTCGTGAGCCAACCTGCTAACCAGCATGGACAGACCACCACCACCAGATCAGTAGATATTGACTTTTTTCTAAGTCCTTCACATAAATTAACTTTATTATTCATATCTACCAAAAAATTAATTCAATGGGAAGTTCATATTGGTCCAATGACTTCTAGTATTTACCATTATTATTTACTACACAGCCTTTAATTTTAATTCTTTTACCAACTATGATATAAAAAATTGCAATTGGATTATTGGAAATTTCAAGTTTCAATTTGTTTCTACTAAATTAGTGTTAATTAATTGCATTGCTAGTACTTTATATTTATCATATACTTCTCCAATAGTAGAATAAAAGTTTTAGCAATTCAAAATATATTTTTTCTCCTTAAAAAAATAATCTGATTTTTCTTAGAACAATGTGATATAAAAAGAATTAGTTTTAATAATTTCCTTTCCCTGCAGCGGTGGTCGGCGGCGGTTTCCTTGCCAGAGACATCACCTTCCAGAACACGGCGGGGCCATCCAAACACCAGGCGGTGGCCTTGCGCGTTAACGCTGATCTCTGCGCCTTCTACCGCTGCGACATGCTCGCCTACCAAGACACCCTCTACGTCCACTCCCTCCGCCAGTTCTACACCGGCTGCATGATCGCCGGAACCGTCGACTTCATCTTCGGCAACGCCGCCGCCGTCCTCCAGAACTGCGATATCCGCGCCCGCCGCCCCAACTCCGGTCAGCGAAACATGGTGACTGCCCAAGGCCGTGACGATCCCAACCAGAACACCGGCATCGTCATCCAGAAATGCAGAATCGGCGCCACCTCAGATCTGCAGCCCGTGCAGAGTAGCTTTCCAAGTTATCTGGGCAGGCCGTGGAAGGAGTATTCGAGGACCGTTATTATGCAGACTGAGATAAGCAATGTAATTAATCCGGCGGGATGGTTTGAGTGGAATGGTAATTTCGCGCTCAATACATTGTTTTATGCGGAATATCAGAACACCGGTGCCGGTGCTGGGACGGCGAATAGGGTGACTTGGCAAGGTTTTAGGGTACTGACTAGTGCGGCGCAGGCGCAGCCTTTTACGGCGGGGCCGTTCATTGGCGGCGGGAATTGGCTGGCGGCGACTGGATTTCCATTTTCTCTGGGGCTTTGAATATTTGATTTGAGTACTATTACAAGTCCACTTTGGGCTTGAGCTGTTTAATGAGTTTTTCTTTTTTTTTTTTTTGATAATTTTGTTTTTATAAGCCCGAATTAATCCATCTCCCATTTTTGTGTTGGTAAATAATTTGGTCTTTGTCCTGGACTTATGTTTCCGGAAGAAGAAGTTTCAATAAGAAAATGTGGCGTTGGGATCATGATGTTCTAGTGTATAATATCAAATAAAATCCGTGTCGCCATATCCGTGTTGTGTCCGTGTTCATATTTCATAGGTTAGGGGTCAGAGGAAGTTTTAGTCATAAATAGTACAAGAGACTGCTAATATTCTTCGGATGTATGTCGGGGAAATATTCCACTTTTGGTCCCATTAGATATGAGCGATATCAAATTTAGTCTCGTTGTGTTCATAAATCTTTTTGAAGTCTCATAAGATTCAAAAGTTGGACACTTTTGGTCCATGCGTTAGTTTTTGGATGGAAAATACTATTTATTCCCTTAGGGCTGTGGAAATAGAGGGAATTGATTCTTTGTGTCTTATTTTCTGACAAGAAATCCTTATAAACCCTCTATATATTTTTCTCTTTGTTTATTCCCCAACAATTACACCTAAATTATCTAAAAAAATCCGAGAAAGAACCTGCTACTTGAAGAATGAATTGTATGGGTAGACGATTTTCAGAAACATTAAATATCTGCCACGTACTCAGTTTTCACCTTTCTTGTTTTATATGTCTCAGAATGGCCATCTATCATCATGGAGTTCACAAGATATTTATTTCAATAATTCCTTATTATTAACCACCACAAGAGTTTCGAAAACAAAAAGGGAAATTTTTAGAAATTTTAGAAATGGAAATGTTTACTCATGCTCTTTCTTAAGCAAAGTCCAGTACTTTATCTCCAGCATTTTTTCCAGGTAAGTCGACATTTGTTGCACATAGGTCTGTTAATTTTCTTGGGTATAATTGTCTGCCCAGAAAGTTGAAATTCAATGCGAGATAGTTGAGGAACTGATGCTTCTGTGAGATGGATCTTGAACCCATAGGTTAGTATCTAAGCAAATGTGTGTGTGTTTTTGTGTGTGTTTTGGTGTGATCAAGACTTGATAATGTGGAGAGACGGAGAATGTGTCTTGATTATTGATTGGATTAATAATCAAGCAGCAGGTTCTTTCTCGGATTTTTAGGTAATTTAGGTGAAATTTTTGGAGAAGAAACAAAGAGAAAGATATATAGAGGGTTTATAAGGATTTTCCGCCAGAAAATAAGATACAAAGCATCAATTTCCTCCATTTCCGCAGTCCTAACGGAGTAAATAGTATTTTCCGTCCAAAAACTAACGGATGGACCAAAAGTGTCCAACTTTTGAATCTTATGGGACTTTAAAAGGATTTATGAACACGACGGGACTAAATTTGACATCGTTCATATCTAATGGGACCAAAAGTAGAATTTTCCCTATGTTGGGACTTGAGAAACAAAATTTAATTGGGCCAGATATACATAAGTGATTATGCACAGTTTATTGGGCTTAATGCTACAAGATTATCCTAATTTTTTGAATAAAAACGTTGGGTGAATCTAAAAGGTCCATTGGGCTCATGCATAAATGTAAATAAATACGTATTATATTAAGATCTCCTTTTCTTATTTAATGTTGGATAACAATATTATAGGCACAAAATTGTCTATTAAGAACTATTAAATCAATAATAACCAATCCTATTTAATATTAATATGTTAATTCCTATAAAATAGAGAAAACATGTAAGTAAGACAGATATCTAAAATCTTTTATGTTAAAATTGATCAAGTTCAAATTGGATAGTCCAAAATACTAACATTTATGTTGAGTTAATTAATATACTGATACAAATAAAAGTTTGCATTAAATAAGTATTCAGTTGGTCTTGAATAAACTGACCTCAAAAATCAAAATAAAACAAATGAAATGTATATATAAATCTGTAATTATTTTCCATTCTATCGTCTTCTTTTCTTTCTTTCTTTCTTTTTTTTTTTTTTTTTGGCAAATTTGTTTAACTCGAAAGCATGAAAAGAAAAGAAGGGTTTGTTTTATTGTTGGGTTTAGAATCAATAAATCTTAGTACATCATAATAAATGGAATCCATAAATTAAAGATTATGATATTTTTCTTTGACAAGTCACAATCAAAATTTGTTAAGAATTTCACCATAAAGAAAGTAGTTTGGGACGATGAGAAGTCACAAATAGTAGGCCATAACACAGTTTAGATTGTGAATATATATATGGAAAAAAATTTAAGACGCGTTTTATGGGCCCTCGGTCTATCCTCCTTACTATATTTGTATGGTTTCCTGGATCTTCTTTCGGCTCGAACACGGTAGATGTCCAATTGAAAGCGACCTTTTCGACTTAGTTGCTCCATAAAATACAAGCTAGTATTTGAACCTATATTTTGAAACTCGAACTAGACGTTGAACCGGAAGCCCTACTAATCACCGTTTCGACTAGTTTGATCGATTCGACCACCGGTCAAACCAGTATAACATCATAATTAAGTAATAAATATATTTAATTATATGTAATATTAGTAATATTAAAAAAAAATAGTTATTTCAGCATGAAATTAAATATATATATATATATTAAAAAAATAGAAAAATATATCAAATAATATAAATAAATTTCCATACTTCAACTTTAATCCCACAAATTATAGATGAAAGTACCTTTTTTCTTCCACTTTTTTGAAAGATCCCAAGAATAGGTATAGTTCCTCCACTAAAGGGTTGTACGAGAAGGAGAAAATTAAAAAGGGTTTGGAATTTGTTAGATTTCTAATTTTTTTACAAAAAACGGGAAAATAAAAGTGGGTTTCACTTTGTAAAAATGCATCAGCTTTTTTTTGAAAAAAAAGAAAAAAAAATTAAATTTGATTGAACCAGTAGCCAATCGGTTCGACCAGTCCCAGTTTAACCGGTCAATTGATCGATTCGCACTGGTCCAATTGGAGACTAGTTTTTAAGGATCGCCTGAACCGAATAGCCTACCAGTCACTGGTCGAACTAGTCGAACTGACCGGTCAGATCCAAATTTCAAAACATAGATTTAAACCTTAAATCTTGTTTGAATAACTTAATTAACGCATCATTTCACAAGACCAATTAAACTTTGCTCTCTCTTTTCTAATATATAAATGAAAGATTAAATTTATGGTAAAAAGAAAAATATATAGTGATGATGTCAGTTTTTGGTGACGATCTTGGTCGACCGCGTTCCTACATCACAAACTGAATTTGTAGAGTTGGGAACGACCTCGACCTGAAAGCACATGAACAGGGGGTTACTTGGCCGAAGGTGTCTCCGGCGTTGCACCTCCGACGCTCAAGTCAGGAAACTAGACTGAAAGGCTTTAAAAAGAGAAAATATGGGCTCAAGAGACTTAAGAGTGCTTACCTCTCACTGCAAATGCAAGGGGTATTTATAGAACCATCATAACACGCACAAGTACATACTTGAGGTGTGCATTTAATGTTCTGACAGCTTTTGTGGGACCGTCCATAATTTTGACAGAATTTAAGGACCCCCGATCATGGATCTACTCGACCCCGACCCTGACGGGTCATTGGACTGCTCGATCCCGACCCTAACGAGTCATGAGACTGCTCGACCCCAACCCTAACGAGTCATGGGACCGCTCGACCTCGACCTACATGATATTCAAATCCTTAAGATCGTGACATGTGGATGATCGGAAATATCCCTATCATATACAAATTAAATTTTAGATATTGACGTAATCTGGACAAAAGGCTGTTTGATGTTTCTGCGTAGCATGTGAATATCTGTCCCAATCTAATTCGTTATTTAATTAATTAATTTCAATATCAATGGTGCATTTTCGTTCTTGTGTCATATTTCAGTCTATAAATTTTAGGATAGGAAACGGGAAAAGAGCCATCACCGATTTCTCCTAGTTGCCTACAAACCACATGCACTACTTCACCTTTTTTATTTTAATGTAAAGTAATTAAGTGGTTTCTAAGTTATAACATTAATTGCGTCAAAGAGTTGCGGTCCAATGTTTTCATAAATTAATTGGTATTACACATTTTGAGTTTGAATTGAATTTGTTCTTGATATCGGTCATAAACATTTATTACTTAGGTAAGTTTCAATTTAAATTGAGAACATTGGTTGCCCTTTAATAATACTTGGCAACTAATTGTGGTACAAAAAAGGATGCAATTAGAACTAACACGTTCTAACATTAATGTGATATTCCAAATATAGTGTAGCAAGAAAGCTTTAGTTCAAAATTGATTTTAGTAAATTTGATAAATAATATGGTCTATGGTCATGGGCTCATGGCTCCCTTGAGGCTGAGTGACTCGAACTGTATGTATTTTCATGGGTGATTTATGATATGAAGGGCTTCTCGTTCCAAAAAAATATAATAATTAATAAGCTTGAAAAAAAGCAAATAAATACCTATTTATTCTTAATGTGTTTGGTAATAATTTTCTATTTTTCAACAAACTTTGGTGTAGGGAAAGATATTATAATCACATTCTATTTTGAATAATTAATTAATTAATTCATTGGGAGTCATGATTCTATTGGTTTTCTGCTAGCTAGTACGTCAATTTCAGAAATCAATAGCTAACTACAATATTTAAACATCCCAATCTAAAGCAGTGGGTTTTGTTGTGTAATTATGTATAAAGCTGGATGAACACAAATTAAATGCAATCATCATTTCATAAAGCGACTAGGAACCTGCAGCAGCTGGTACAATTTGGATTTGTAGCCATGATCTCCAATCGAGTCTAATTTTGTGTTAAGACTTTTTTTAACTCACACAATCCTACTCCTGCTATTTTAAAAGATTCTAACCTTTAAACCTACACGTTGAGAGTTATATTTAGTGGTCATTGAGTCAAACTCGATTAATTGAATGGGAAATGGGGGCGCAACACAAGAACTTTCCACAAAATCACCAATTCTAGTATTATTCTCGCTCAAACACGCTTAACTTTGGAAATCTGATGGAATCTGGTTTCCACAGAGTCACCAATCCTAGTACTATTCTCACCCAAACACGCTTAACTTTGGAGTTCTGATGAGATCCGGTTCCTACAGAGTCACTAATCCTAGTACTATTTTCGCCCAAACATACTTAATTTTGGAGTTCTGATGGGATCCGATGTATTAGTGCTGGTATCCTTTAATAATTTAAATTGAGAACATAAATCTGATAAATAGTAAAAAAGTAAGATTTTAGATTTTTCCATGAGTGTGTGAGAGTGTTGACCAAGTCTAAATTACAAACGGAAAAAAAATAAAGAAATAAAGAGAATTATGAAAGTCAGAAAATGAGATAACAGACACGAGACAAATATACAAAGTCAAAATAGATTTGAATGACAACTTTAATATGATCCAACTAATTTGCAGTTTGTCAGTAAGAGAAAGAGTAAGAGGGCGATGCGCTTTTTAATTGAGATTGCACAAGAAAATAATGATATTGGGCCGGGGTCCATCTCTATCATGTAGCTAGTTGCAATTAATTAATTAATTAATAGTTCTGCTAGCTGATCAATGTCGAATGAAACATATATATAAAGATTTCACCTTAGAACATGAGATTAGTAATGCCACACATCATCAATATACAAGCCAACTTATATATTAATGTTTTGGTTTAACTATACATTCATGATATTGAGTATTTTCTTTTATTTTTATTTAGATATATATAAGACTCGATCATAAGCATATTATAACTAAAATTGGATTTGAATAACTAATATACATGGAAAATTCTTGTATGAACTCAAATATACACGAAGCCATAACAATATGTGTAAAAACTATTGGGGTTTAGCCAATATAGCCACCCGATATTATTTTTATTGTGGAGGTTTGGGTTCGACTTCTTACCGTGACAAGAATTGAATTGTGTGAATATTTGATTCCAGAAATATATACTTGATCTTTTACCACGTCAATATCAAGGGTCAAATAAAAAAGTAATGGAAGTGAAAAATTGAGATTTCTCGAAATAGTGAAATTATAAGTATCGTTTCTGTAAAATAATTTTATAAATTAATAACTTATCTATATCGAAAAATATGGAAAAGAATATTGAGCTTATTCTTCTTTATCATAATTGAAGGACCAAATTATAAAAAGTATTTTAAGAAAATTAAAACATACATTGAGGGTTGAGCAAAGATCCCAGCGGTGATGTGGAGGTAGAATGCTACTTTGAGTTAGTTTCCAATGAACAAGAAAAAACAGATCTTAGCGGTTTGTGTTATATTAGTTTAATTAGAAGTATCAAATTTGAGTCTTTCTAAAAATATAATTGCCACTAGTAAGGAGAACTTTATACATAGATAGTTCGATTCAATCCGACTCGACTTGACCCAACTCATTTATATGAGCTTAAGAAGAGGAAAAAAAAAGGCAGATCTGATTTTCTAATTTCTACCATGAAAAGGAGAATATATAACAAAAAGAAAGAAAAGAATAGAATAGATGGGGTGGCAACAGGCAACTGGCACGCACTCAAAGATGCACGCACGCGTTACCTTCTTCAATTCGGCATCAGAACAAAGAAAAAGAATAGAATCCTCTCACTCATGAGTCATGACTCTCAGTGACGGTGCTAGCTCCTGCTGTGCATCGACTCGTGACCGCCGGCACCACCCTACGTCATCCCCTTTCCCCACCCTGATCACTAGCTAACCCCCAAGGATAAAAAAATAAAAAAAAAATGTTAAATAACAATTAATATCAATTTGCATTTTTCACTTTAATATTGGAATTTGGAAATATATATAAGTACAGTGATACTGTGATATAGATTTTTTTTTTCAATATTTAATTACAACTAGACATATCATATCCAACACGACATAATATATCAAAACATAAATTTTTAAAGAGTCTCCATACACTATAAATTATCACCCAACTTTCCCTCTTTACTACCACTCCAATCTTGAGATAAATGGTATGTGTACTTAGTTACATTGTAAATATTATATAAATATATTCTAGTACTATAATTCAAACTGTTTAATACTTATATTAGCTATGAAACACGAATACGGACATGGTAAGATACCAATTTTTTTTTTTTTTGATATTTTATATTAGAAAAGTATCAGACACAGGTATCTGATACCGTGTTGAATACAACACGACACTTCAAAATAAGAATTTTAAAAATAACTTTCTTTATAAGTCACCGAATACCACAATGTATTAATGTTCATAAAAAAGAACAAATATTTAATTTGTATATATGTATGAATGTTTGAATATAATATGGTGTCTATTAAACCCTAAGAAATTGTTTATATTTCTAGGCAACATCATCTAACCATCAGAAATAATCAGATAATCCAGTTTACATTGCATTGGCTGCTAATGCGGGTTCCCAGCCCAGCCCGCCCTTAATTTATGATTTAGGTCGTTAATGAAGCAACAGGTATTTGGAGATATTCATTCCAGGCAGATTTAAAAGCTCATCAACCGCTGTTTGATCCAAATTAATAACCGTTGTTTGATCCAAATTAACAACCGCTAAACCTCAACTAAGTAACAGATGTAAACAGGTGGCCCATAATAAGACTGACAATTTCAACTTGAAACTTGTAAAATAAACAGCTCAATCCGTCCAAATACCCAACCCTAATCAACCCAAATGATTAACCACTCTAGATTAATTTTCAGAAATATAAACAATTTCTAAGGGTAGAAATTGAAGGTGATGGAGTCGTCGCATGCAAATGCATATATAAATTAATTTATCCATGGCCCCTTTAATTCTCCCACCTGCCCTCTAACCTTATATTTTGCCACCAAATCTTAGCCATCCATTATCCCAAACTTGTACATCTCATCTCTCCCTATTAATTACGCGCAAACATCGATACTTCATCATTTTCAATTACTTCTTTCTTTCATGCATTTTATTTCATTTTCAAATTAAATTTTACGTTCTTCAATTCCCCTATATATAAATACATATCCCTCTTATTATATATATAGACAGAACACACGTACACAGGCATTCTGTAGATTTATAGCAGCCATGGGCTCGTCTCCTCTGTTAAAATCTCTAGTACTTTTGGTGTTAATTTTGAGTAGTAGTGTTAGTTATGGGAAATCAGATTCCGTTGATTACTTGAAAGTTCCGGCGTCGGAATTTGTGGGTTCTGTCACGTCAACTATTGGCATAATCCGCGATGTCATTTCCATGGTGTCGCAGTTCGCCGGAGTATTCGGCGATTTCCGGCTGAGTAATGCCATTTCCGATTGTCTTGATCTGATGGATCTTTCTATAGACCAGTTGAACTGGACGCTCTCTGCTTCCAAGAATCCAAGTGGTACTGTCTCTCTCTCTCTGTCTCTCTCATCAATTTACTTTCTTTAGTTAAAGTTAAATTATACTGTGTATGTGTAGCTTTAATTCATCTTTTGGGGTCTTTTCATGAAAAGAAACAAGAAAAAAGAAATGGCTATGCGATTGGTGATCTTTTAGTCTGACAACTTTACCTATGCATGCGATCGAAAATTATTCTACGTGTTGGGTCCAATATATATGCACTTAAAGTTATAATTTACTCAACATTATTTTAAAAAATAATTAAAAGTATGCATGGAAATTAATCACTTATTTGGAAATAATTTTTCGCAAAGTTTATTGAGATGGGCTCACCGCCCACGACAAGATAATTGTTGTTGATGTAGCTAGGCGATTTTGAATTCAATGAACAAGTTATTTTAATTGTCGAAATTAAAAAGTGTGTAACGATTTAATGAACCGTGTGTAATGTGACCGGCCACTAGTGGAAAAGTTGGCCATAAATGGACTTATAACTGTAACCAAAAACAAATCTAATAGTTCCTTCTTTTTTTTTTTTTGAAAAAAAGAAAATATTTACTTACGGAATTGGAATTTATGAATTTTTACAGGCAAAGATAAAAGCACTGGAAATGTTAATGCAGATATGAAGACATGGTTGAGTGGAGCTCTAATCAATCAAGACACTTGCAAAGAAGGCTTTGAAGGCACAAACAGCATTGTCAAAAACATCGTTGCTGGAAGCTTAGACCAAGTCACCTCATTAGTCTATAACATGCTTTCCAACATCAAGCCAACCCCTTCCAATTCCCCCGGTGGCAAACCTGGCGGTGGTGGCGGACAGTCGGGCGGTAGAAAACTTATTCGCAGCGACAAATTTCCGGATTGGGTGAGATCCGGTGACCGAAATCTTCTCCAAGCTGCCGCCAACGGCGCCGTGGCGGACGCGGTGGTTGCCGCCGATGGAAGTGGAAATTTTAAGACCATACAGGATGCTGTTATTGCAGCGCCGGACTACAGCGCGAAAAAATATGTTATCTATATTAAGAAGGGAATTTACAAGGAATATGTGGAGATCGGTAAGAAAAAATGGAATATAATGATGATTGGGGATGGCATCGATGATACGGTTATTTCTGGGAATAGAAATTTCATTGATGGATGGACCACCTACCGATCTGCAACATTTGGTAAGTGTTATGACCTCTAATCTAAGTTCAATTTTACTTATTATGAAGTTCAAATACTATTCACAAGATTAAAACTGATTTGACCTATTTTAGGTCTAGTTCTGTCAACATTTTGCCCCAAATTGTCTTAATGGGATTAGGGGTTGGGGTGGGGTGGGGTGGGGTGGGCTCAATTTTGGTAACTTGCATTGTTGAAATAGTCTTTGCTTCATTTAATGTTGCAGAAGTGATTGTTAATGATTTTAGGTTGGAGTTAGACATATGTTGTATGTGCATGAATAGTGATTATTCAAATTCAATTCAGTACAGATGGGGGCCAAAAATAAAAAATTTATTAGTTTGGGTAGACTACAGAGTACAGACATCCGCATGTATGTAGCACATGGGAAATGTCAAATGGGCATGTTGGTTACTTAGGTACAATTAGACAAAATTTATGTGTTTTTTATTTTGACCCCATAATCAAAATCTTGCACATAGGCCCTCACTTTTGGCACATATTTACATTTGGAAAAACACAATCATGAGAAGACCCCATTGTTGTTTCGTGCAAAAGCTACATTTTAACAACACGTACGAGAAATTAACATTGACATAGCATTTGAACTAATTGTATCAGTAATAGTGATAACGCTATGATGATACTATGTTAAGGTTGGGTGTATGAGTCTAACTCATCCACAAAAACTAGTTTATAAGGCGATATATGGTTATTCAAACATTATAAAGTAGATAGTAGTTTGGTAATTATTCTATGTGGAAAGGTGAACGATATCCTATTAAAATTAAAGCTTAACAAATGAAAATAAATTAAAATACTAGTTAGACTAATTTTGCATTTTCTTTCACTTAAAACATCCAAACGCGTCGTCATAAGTGAATTGATTTCATGGCGTCTGAAAAATGCAGCTGTGAAAGGGCAAGGCTTCATAGCCCGGGACATAACATTCGAGAACACCGCTGGCCCGGAAAAGCACCAAGCCGTCGCTTTCCGATCCGACTCCGACCTCTCCGTCTTATTCCGCTGCTCCATCAGAGGCTACCAAGACACACTCTACGCCCATTCCCAGCGCCAGTTCTACAGAGAATGCCACATCACCGGCACAGTGGACTTCATATTCGGCGACGGCACCGTCGTCTTCCAGAACTGTCAGATCCTGGCCCGACAAGGCCTGCCCAACCAGAAGAACACCATCACAGCTCAGGGCAGGAAGGAACCCGTTGAGAACACGGGCTTCTCGATCCAGTTCTGCAACATTTCGGCTGAGCCCGACGTGCTGAACACCACGCAGACGTATCTCGGCAGACCGTGGAAATT
This sequence comes from Verbena officinalis, assembly GCA_958496215.1. Classification (NCBI taxonomy): domain Eukaryota; kingdom Viridiplantae; phylum Streptophyta; class Magnoliopsida; order Lamiales; family Verbenaceae; genus Verbena; species Verbena officinalis. The sequence goes on along the minus strand of OY292390.1, from coordinate 27,702,191 downwards.
GTATTCGCGCACGGTGATTATGCAGTCGTATATCAGTGGTGCGATTAGGCCTCAAGGGTGGCTGGAGTGGAACGGGGATTTTGCGTTGAATACTCTGTTTTATGGTGAGTACATGAATTACGGAGCGGGTGCGGGTCTGGGAGCCCGGGTTAAATGGCCCGGTTACAAGGTGTTTAATAGCTCGGCTCAGGCGAATAATTTCACGGTGGCGCAGTTTATTATTGGGAATTCGTGGTTGCCGCCGACGGGGGTCAGGTACACGGCTGGCCTGGCGGTTTGACGGAAAATTGAGATGATTCAGATGAACATAAGTAATTAGTTTCTTTTTGTTGTTCTTTTTTGGCATTGAAATCCATGGTTTATGTTTGGTTTGTGCATGTACTGGGGACAGGGGCTTGTTTTGAATTATCAAGCTCGTTTTTCCTTTTCCTTTTTTCTTTTGTGCTTATTCTTTGGATGATGATGCACGTTGGAGGTGTCAGGTGGTGATTTATATATTTGTATTTAAACAGTGGTAATCATTGAATTGATTGGTTGTTTAAGCCCAATCAATTTAATTATATAGTTTTATTATTATTATCACAGGGGTTATGCAATGTATTATGAACTATGAAGTATTGTATTTAAAATATAATTACTTTTATTGCTGGTGAAGCTTTAAACAGAGAGATGGTTGAAATTATAGATTTAATCAAGTATATTGGAACGGGATAATTACAAAAAAAAAAACATAAGTCTTTTTTCCGAAAATATCCTAAAATTTTGAAACATTACAAATATCCTCTAAATCAACAATTGTCAATAATTTTTCATTAGTTTTTCCTAAACAGTGTAAACTTTATTACTTTTTGTAACTGGCCCTATTGGAACACAGCAGTATTGCATTTTAACCGAATAGATTGCTCATGATGGGAAGATTACTAAACCAATATAAAGAACAATCAATCCTTGTAATTAACTTATTATTATCACCACTCTATACAAAAGAGAAAAACAATAAGATACTAATTTATTTTTTGGTTACAAATAGTATGATACCAAATGTTAAGTAGCATAACAATAATATACTGCATTTGTATTTCACTGAAAAAAAGCATTTGTACCTACATTTAGATACAATTACTTCAGCAAAAGAAATGCCCTTTCACAACAAATCAGGGGGAGGAGAAGGAAATTCGGGGGAAATTGGTGTTTAATTGTTTCAAGGATGGAATGACCATCATCCATTGTCTTTACCATTTACCTCAACATAGATTTTGTTGACATTGTCCTAAAATCCCTCTAATCCAGCCCTCATCACTTGCTAACTGTAATGCCACACTCAATCAATAACCATCGTTCAATAAATCATAAATATAAATAAATAATGAAAATAATTAACTAAATAAATAAATACAATATACCATAACAGACAAAAAAGATTGTCTCGCCTTGGCTCAATTCCATCAACAGCCAAGGCAGACAAAAAAAAGGCAAAAAAATAATAATCTCCCAACCAAGCCGTAATGGCTTTCCAGGATTTCGACCTGATTTCAGCCCGCAGGGAGCAGGAGAGGAAACAGAAGACCAAGAAGATAATAACCATCGTCGCCGTTATCTTCATCGTCCTCCTCCTCGCTGCTGCTGCTGCCGTAGGCTTCATCTTCTACAAAAACCACAAGCAAAATCAGGACAAAAAGAAGGACCAAAAACACCACGCCCCCGACAAAACGGGATCGAAAGTAGTAGTCACTAAAGAAAAGGCCGTAAAATCCTTATGCGCCGTGACAGACTACAAGGAAACATGCGAAAGCCGACTCCTTAAAGCAGTCAAATCATACGACCCCAGCAAACCTGAAGCACTCATCAAGGCAACATTTTCCGTTGCCTCAGAGGAAATTGACAACGCCATCAAAGAGGCCAAGTCGGACCTCAAAATCGAGGATTCGTTTAAAAAGGCAGCCTTCAATGATTGTCTCGTGCTTCTAGAAGACGCTAAGGAGGAATTGAATATGTCTATTTCTAGAATTGATGGGAAAGGTTTGGGTAAGATCTCGCCGGACACACCGGATTTGAATAACTGGTTGAGCGCGGTATTGTCGTACCAGCAGACGTGCATTGACGGATTTCCCGATGGAGATGAGAAGAACGCGTTCATGAAATTGTTGAGTACTTCTAAGGAACTCGGAAGCAATGCGCTTGCTGTTGTTTCTGAGGTGGGGTCGGTATTCAAGACGTTGGGAGGAAGTTCTAAGGCTCAGAGGAAGCTTTTGGGTATGGGTATGTATAAGGATGGATTGCCGGCGTGGATGAATGAGGATGAGAGGAGAATGTTGAAAGCCGGCACCCCGGATTTTACCCCGAATGTGACTGTGGCTAAAGATGGGAGTGGGAATTTTAGTACCATTAATGAAGCTTTGAATGCATTGCCGGAGAAATACACCGGAAGGTATGATTAATTGTGCATCTGTGACTGTGTATGTGCTTCTAGAGGGGGTGACTTGTAATTTTATAATAATGAAGGCTTTATGTTGCTCATTGATGTTTGTTGATGGTGCAGATATGTGATTTATGTCAAAACAGGTGTGTACGAAGAGAATGTTATTGTGACGAAGAAAATGGTGAATATCACAATGTATGGTGATGGATCACAGAAGAGCATCGTCACAGGAAGCAAAAATTACGTAGATGGAACACCAACATATCAAACTGCCACATTTGGTAATTCTTCAGAAAATTTGAAAAATGAAACTACAGGCAATATTTAAGTAATTCTTACCTAAACCTAATTCCAATTGCACTTTTTTTTTTTTGCCTCACAGCTGCTCTAGGAGAAGGATTCTTCGCCCAATCCCTCGGCTTCAGAAACACGGCTGGTCCCGAAAAGCACCAAGCCGTCGCCCTCCGCGTCCAATCGGACCGAGCCATTTTCGTCAACTGCAGAATGGAGGCCTACCAAGACACTCTGTACGCGCAGACACACAGACATTTCTACCGAAGCTGCTACATAACCGGAACCGTCGATTTCATCTTCGGCGACGCCGCCGCCGTGGTCCAGAACTGCATGATCTACGTGCGCAAACCGATGGACAACCAGCAGAACATCGTCACCGCACAGGGCAGAATCGACAAACGCGAAACAACAGGAATCGTGCTGCAAAACTGCCGCATATTGGCGGACGACACCCTAGAACCCGTAAAGGCTAACTTCAAGAGCTACCTCGGCCGGCCGTGGAAGGAATATTCCAGAACCGTGGTGATGGAAACCGACATCGGCGATTTGATCGCGCCGGAAGGGTGGATGGAGTGGAGCGGCGATTTTGCCCTGAAAACTCTGTATTACGCCGAGTATAATAATAAAGGAGCCGGTTCGGGTACGAGTGGGCGGGTTAAGTGGGCCGGGTTTAAGGTGATTAAGAAAGATGAAGCGATGAAATTCACGGTCGGGCCGTTTTTGCAGGGCGAGAGCTGGCTAAAGGGTCCTGATGTGCCTGTGAGGTTCGGCATGTTTACTTGAGGAATCTTTTTGTATTGGACTTTGGTGTGGCCTTAAAATGGTTAGGAGAGAAATTATTATTTTTCTTATCAATTTTTAAAAAATGTATCTCTCTATCATTATTGTTGTATTATGTTTCATTTTATAAAATTCTGCTCATTTGGTAACAATTTCATGTTATCCTGGAAAGACATTATACAACGTGTTGGAAATTAAGTACTGTTAAAATTTCATAATTATTTAAGTTTTTATTTGTGGCGGCCAAAAAATGAAAGGAAACTTAGAAGCCCAATGATGAGTCGTGAATAATTATTTCTAAATTGACTTGTGAATCCATTAGAGGCCCAATGCTATATAAGAAGTTCAGCGAAAAAAATTAAATTTTATGTTTCTGGTTAGAGTATTATTGAAGAAGTTTGGCTTGGGAGAGAGTATTAGTAGCATGGCGGAGCTTTTAGGCCGACAAGGGTTTCGTTTGGCTTGAGAAAGTTCGGGTGGAGAGTGACTCGGTTATTGCAGTTTCTCTCATTTGCAATAGGAGGACTAATATTGAACAATACCCTTTGGGTAATCTCATTAAAGATTGCCAAGAGCTCCTGAATTTACTTTGCAATTCAAGAATTTCACACGTCTGGCTATAGGGCAACAAGTATGCTAATTTTTTAGCTAGGAAAGACCACGATGATGGTGGTTTGGTGATCTGGGATATCCCCAATGAAGAGTTGATGATTATGCTCGAAGAAGGCATGATTTAGTGCTTTTTTAGCACCTTTTTAACCCAAAAGTTAAAAATCATTGAAGTAGCTGTTATATGTGTGTTATGGTTATCATTTAAATATTTTACATTAAAAGCTCGTTTATTCTCTATACAATTTAATATTTATTAGCTTATTAAAAGCCCATTTGCACTCATTTATAAATACATCTTATAAGTTATAACCTATGGAAAGGGGGAGTATTATTGATTATCTTCTAATATTACTCAGTCTTCAATCACTCTCTCTATCTGCCCAAGAGACTCACGTTTCCCCGACAGTTTTTTGGCCTCTCATTTTGGTAAATATCAGGCTCCTTAATTGGGATTTCTTAAAATTATCCGACCAATTCTTGCTATCTATCTGCCCAAGGATATGATTCAAGTTTCCGGACAGATGTTTGGGCTCCCATTTTGATAATATCAAACTCCTTAATCGGGATTTCCTAAAAGCTAAAATTATCCGACCAATCCTTGCACTTCACGTAACTGACGCAGGACCCTCTTTTCAATTCGATAAGATATGATATGATATGTTAGGCGCCTAAGTTATTATCCAGTACTTCTAATCACTTTTTTTTTTATTATCCAGTTCTAATCACTTGAAAATTGAAATTAATGATGCTTTGTTCCCACTTTATTATTCGGTTCTTTTCATTATCCCGTTATGTGTCTAAGCTCTGGTTAGGGGTTAGGCAACAAATCTTGTCATTATTTTCCTTTCCTAATAATGTAAGGACTTCATTCGCAAAGACGACTATAATTCCACCACACAAATAAAACCTACTTTATTATTGGGAAATTCTTATATGTATGAATCTAACTCAATTATATATATTAATCCAGTCCTCTTTATTATACTTATGATTAACATATTTTAGAAAAAATCGATTAATTAAGTAAAGTCTAGAAAGAAAAAGCTTCCTCTTTCCTTTTCAAATTTAATTGCAACAGTTAACGTGCTGGGAATATTAATTAGTTCAGTGAATATATGTGGTAATCAGTAATTAAGGAAAATACAGAGGGGATTTAATTTATAAGTTGGTATGTCAAATCGATCCTTTTGAGATTAAGATGGGATTATTGGGTACCTAATTGTATTAACTGCATGAAAATTACGTACGACTCATGAAAATTGAATAATTGATGAGTGATTTGATCTGACAAATGGTGATCAATTTAATTTTGTTTTCCGTTGTATCTATCGTCGATCGATCAGTACCGCCAGTACTACTTTTTTCTTTCTTTTTTCTTTGTTTTGTTGCGACGACTTGATGCTTTTAGCTTTTTCTCTCATGGACAAAGTTTTCCACGCGCGACTTAACCATAATTTGAAAACAACCTGCACGATATTAATTAATAAATAAAATAAAATAATTGCTGCATGCATGTTTAGTTAATGTTTATGCACGCGCTAATTGCTCGTGAAGGTAACTGATCAACAGGTCAATTAAATATAAATAACGACACATTTTATCTAATAAATTCGAGGGATAATAATAATATTGGTATGATAGGAAAGTTGCAAAGAGCTAGCTTCGCCTTATTGACAATTTTGGTATTTTTAACCTTTTTTTTTTTTTTTTTTTTTTGCAATTTCGGTCATTAACCCACTAAAACTCTAATTTCCAACTGAAATACGGCACGTGAGACGCACGTGCAGGGGCGGTACCACCCTATAGAGTGGGGTGGCTACCGCCCCTGAAATTTTGAAAAAAAAAATTTATAAGTAAATATTTGAATTTTCGTGTATATTATAAGGTTTTGCTCTCCCTAAAATTTACAACATATGGATTTTTTTATGTATAATATAAGGTTTCTCTCCAAAAAAAAATAAAATTTGGCATTTTTATATTTCGCTCCCAATCCAAAAATCCTGATACCGTCCCTGCGCACATGATGGTCAAAAATCACTTACTTGGTGAAGTGGTGAAACTAGACTTGATGAGTAGCTAGCGGTATTGGTTGCCAAACATTATATGTTAAATATCATATCTTTGATTTTTTAATGTGGGACGGGATATTTAACAATCTTCTCATGTACAAGGCTACAAAACATATGCAGGATAACTGGAGCTTTATGTTTTTGCAAATTGAATATTTACATGTGGAGAGACTGGTTTATAATAGAAGGGAAGGTGCTATGAGTTTTTTTAGTTGGATCAAGCAGATATAGTACGTTAACTATGGTATCAAATATCATTAAATTAATTGGATAATTACAGTTAGACCCAAAGGAGTTTGCTAAATTACAATTCATGACCCTCTTAGTTAAATAATTACAGTTATACCCCACACGAGATTGGATAATTACAAAAAATACCCACAAATTAGGGTTCCGATATCCATTGGGTGACGTCATAAAAAATGAACAGTGAATACCGAAAATATCCTTATTTTTTCTTATACAATGGATTGTCCCTAAATCTCACTTGGGTGTTATTTGTAATATCATAAATATCTTTGCTGCTTATATGTGATTTTTTCAAATTAAAATTGAAATCGAATATTTTATTTCATATCAAAAGGGACTATTCTGTTAATTATGGTCGAGACCGTAATGTTTCCTAACAAAACTCTAATGTTTCCTAACAGAAACATAATCAGTGGGTGTTTTTTATAATTATCTAATTTTGTATGGGATGTAACTGTAATTGTTTGACTAAGAGGGTCATGAGTTGTGATTTAGAAAACTTATTTGGGATCTAAGTGTAATTATCCCTAAATTAATTTATGATTGTTAATGTTAGTTAGGGTGCTTGAGCCTAACTCACCAACAAAAGCTAGCTTATGAGGTGAGGGTTGCTAAGCTTATAAGGTAGTTTAAGGTTTAGTATTTATTCGATATGAGACAATTAACAACCGCCCCTCACGCTCAGGTCCGTATAATCGGGGATCAACTTGGAGCGTGAAACTTAGATGCAAGAGACAATCTGCTCTGAAATTTTTAAATGCAGAATACAGCCTACTCTGATACCATGTTAGTCAGGATGCTTGAGCCTAACTCACCACAAAAGCTAGCTTATGATGTGAGGGTTACTCAAGCTTATAAGGTAGTTTAGAGTTTAGTATTTATTCGATGTGTAACAGTTAACGGTTAATATATTATTTTATGGTTCACATTATGATGTATTGATTGCTTGATTTAGAAGAAAAATTAAAATTAATTAAAGAAAGTATGAGAGATTATTTAATTGTCTGGTTGGTGTATATCATTTTCTTTTTGACTAATATAATATTTACAGGACCTACGTTATTAAGAAGGCTAGCTAGCTATATTATCACAACAACCATGTCTTCCACTAATGTTTATTATCACAAAAATGGCCAAATCACTCTACATACACTTATTTCAACTAATCAAATTAGACCATTAAACTTCTCATTGGGTACTATACAATTATTAAACTCTCACAGCTTTATTTAACAATTTCATACCTTTTACAATTACATTTGTAAAAATTAATTTTCAAAAATAAAATAAAAATAACCCTATTCCAGTACTTACATACCTTCTGTTTTTACCAATATTAAAAAAAAAGGTTAGAAATTTTTAAGGGGGGTTTGGAAACTCATCTACTGTTTCAGCAAAAAGTTAAAGTTGAAAAAAAGTAGAATAATAAAAGCAGGGAATGTTTGGAAAAAAGAAAGATAAAAGTAGGGAAAAAAAGTAGTGAAGTATTTGGAAAAAAAGCCGAAAATTTTATTTAGAAGATACTTAGTTCCTCTGAGCCGAACTAATAGAATGAATCAAACGAGTTCTGCATCATGAACCTTGTACTGGGCCCATTTCTTAGATCGGTTGTAGAAAGTCATGTCGAGACGAATTAGAAAATCGAATAGGAACAAAAATACAAAGAAATGAAGGGGTATCGGCCTATTCTATTTATTTGTATTGTATCTGAACTGAATCTTGTCTATTTTAACTTCAACTTTTTGTTCTTTCAACCAACCCATTTAACCTTTCAAAATATATATCAAGTATTAACACACTTTTAATTTTAATAAAGCTACTAATTAAATTTTTATTTTAATTATGAAAATACCTAGCTAAAATCTAGAATCAGAATCAAAAAACATATATATGTATTTTTCTGCTTTTGGATTCTAGTTTATTTCTGCTTAAATTTTATAGAAGTTGAGAGTGTTTGGAACCCCAAAGTGCTGGAAAAAAAGCACTTCTCATTAAATTGATTTTTTTCAGAAAGTGTAAAAAATCACTTTTAATGGAAATAGCTCATCCGACTTCTAATCAACGATGTTGTATACCGACACCTTGTCCCTTTCCACTTTCTTAGTTATGTTACTGGATATTTTGACTTTTCTAATATCACATGATCGAATTAGCAAATTGAAATTGCTTCACTAATTAAGTACACATTTTATGAGAGGTTTCAATTTTCAAAATGGTGGTATACATACGTATGATCCTTAATTAAAAGTTCAATTCGTTTATATATTTCATTCGGATGTTACATGATTTCAAAGAGAGCACCAAACTTATAATGAATTAGCATTAAAATAGATTTAATGCCTTAGCAACAAATTAAAATAAAAATTAAGTAGATTTAATGCGGTTTGTTAGACGTAGACTAGATTTAGAGGTACAATTCCATATTTCTTCAGGGAAATTATGTTTATTTTGGTAGGCAATAGATATCTATTTTAATTAGGGCACATTAATTTCTCTTGTTTCAAAAATTATAAAAATCTTCCCGAGGTTACACTATTCATATATCAAAAACTTATTAATTTAAACAAACTATTATTTATTTGAGGAAAGAGTCAAAGTTGGTCATCGAGTATATTAACTTTAGGCTTGTTTCATTGAAGTTGATTTTCCAAACATTTCAAAATACTAAAAAAAAAAGTAAAATGTTATATGATATATATTTTTTTTAATTCGGCGAGTATATTTTTTATTTTTTGTAATTTTAGTCTTATTTTGATCGGAAAAAATCATAACTCATCGGTGTGACACTTCATCATAACTATTAGATTCTTCTCCTAATTGTTTTAGTCAAAATTCACACATCAACTAAAAAAGACAACTTCTCAAAATCGTCTAATTAATTTTCACAATTTTCCCATATTTATACTTCCTTCATGTATAATTGAAAATTGTTCCCCATATTTATACTCCCTTTAAATGGACTATCTTGAGAAGTTATCTTCTTCAATTGATGTGAGAATCTTGATCAAGACAATAAGATCGACAGACCAATGGTTATGATGAAGTCTAACCAATGAGTTCTGAATTTTTTCGGCGAAAATAAAACTAAAATTGCACAGAATAGAGCGTTGCAAGACGAATTATGAAAAACAAATTTAGACAGGAATAAAATTAAAAATGGTGAACATACCTAGCTAACGAACGTTACACTTTGTCATTATGTACTATTTATGGTCTTAATTACCTTTCTGAAAGATTGTCGATTTCACCCAACTCTTACTTGTGTCTGCATCTAAATACAAGTATTCTGATGGTGAAACCTAAAGAAAATTAAGCTATATTACAGGCTAGCTATGCCAGCTGGGTGAAATTGAACTCCACCAATAAAATTCCAGCTTAAGTCCTCTAAAGTTAAGAGGAATTTGTGTAAGTGAAAAGGACTTATATGCATCTAGCCAAAAAAATAATAATAATATATTGTTTATATATGCAAGTTGGCTAGCTGCAGAGTCCATATATTAAGGATATCAAGGTCTTAATTGACTTCAATTCTGATGTTTTCTGGGTTAATGCACTAGTCTAATTACAAAAGCCAATAATTTTAAATGTGTTAACGTACCCCAAGTATTATACTCACGAACTAGACCTCTCAGTATTTGCTTTCGATATTGTTTACATATATAGTTCCAAAATTTGAATAATAAAAGTTGAAAAGGACAACTTTTGATAATAATTAAACATGAAAAAGCAAATATCAAGAGTACTTACTGTTTAACATCATTGTATTGAGTGGATAACTATTTTTTTTATATATAATTTTTTTTAATTAGAAATAGGGATTTAGATTCACTATTTTTTAGATTTAGAATAATTATAAATTAACTATATTCTAATATATATTCACATTACCATAAGTATATATCTCATATACTTCTTCAGAGAGTCACCAAAAAGTCATCAATGCAGTTAATGTCTCATCGGCTCGGGTCCTAATTTCTCTTTGCCATGATGAACTTCAAGAGAGTTTTCGTAACTACAGTAATCAATTTAAAGTATAGTGGACCAAAATATTCCTTTAGTAAATTATTTCAAATTTAGAACTACATATATCAAAACTTTTTGTTTGCTGTGTGGCTGTAAAGCATATATATATATAACAAGTGGAACTGCAAAGACAAAGTGACAAAATTATGTGTCATATAAATCTTTTTTTAACTCACGTATACAATTCGACCTTAGTTATTGTAAGAAATCGAACCCATAAATAACCTGTCATCATTAACCATTAATTACTTTTGTTGCAATATATAGTACAATAACATGGTCTGAACTCAAATCTTATTTACGTACGTACTTTTGCACTTGTTAGCTATAATTCATTACGAGTGGTCACATAATAACACACAAAATACAAACTAAGAAATCGTTGTCATGACCATGCTTTTTTATAAGTCAATAAGTACTGCACATGAGACATCACTATTACATTTCATGCTTTTCAATTAAGCAAATAGCAAAATATGTCTTTTAATTCGATAAATATTGACATTTCAATATATAATTTTACATACTAAGTACTATGATTTAAATCCACATATTGGAATTCTCGCGTGCGTAACACTGCAAAGCACGGACACGGCAAAAAATTTGCCGTGCCGTGTCCGAAAAAAAATAAAAAATTAGAACAATGTCGGATATGGCTGGGGGAGTGTCCGATACGGCTGAGGGAAGTGTCCGACACAGCAAACTCAATTTTTTTTATTTATTTTTTTATTTTTATTTAAAAGGGTCAAAATTTATTTGAAAAAAAATAAAAAATTATAAATGAATGAAACGGTATATTAAATTAATTTAAATTTATTTTTTCATCATTTTTAATTGATTCTCACAGTATTATAATATACAAATTATAATATTCTTTTAACATAATAATCAATTCGTATATTTAAATTTTACTAATAATTATATTATATTGTGATAAATTTATTTTTTAATTAATATTTGTACATATATTATATATGAACATTTATATTTTTATTAAAATTTATATTAGTCAGCTGTGTTGGAGCCGTGTCGTGTCCTAAAATTTTTAAAAAATCCGTGTCGCCGTGTCCGTGTCCGTGCCCGTGCAACATAGGCGTAACATGTATCGGCGAGAGAAACGCATAACAAAAAATAGATTCTTACATGTTCTTCACGAATAACAAAAGCTAGCCGGCCTTTTTTTTAAGTGTTGGATTTAATTATGTAATATAATGGTGTTAAATTGTACGTGTTAAAGTTGATTATATATATATATATATATATAGGGTTGAAGTTTGAACATATTGTTGTATAATTGATTAATTAAAATGTGTTGAAGCTTGATTATTTGTTTGATTAGAATGTGCGGCATGATTATATATTGATTTGAGCATATTGAGGAGGCCAGTTTCTTTTTTGTGATGAATATTGAGCATTTTTTTCTTTTTTGAATAAAATGAATTCCGATCCTCTTAATCAATTAAGAATATCAAAACGAGAAAATAAATAAATAATAGTAATTGATTGGAGAAAATAATGTCTTCAATTTAGAGAATTAATATTGTCTTAAATCACCATAAAATAGTACTAGTTAGTAGATATAAATACAATTTGTCAAAAGTAATGTGCTAAAATGTCAATAATATTATTTATTCATGCAGTTAATGATTAGTTTTGCCATGCATTTTCCCTGAATCCTTTTAGTCGTCACTCAAAATCTTCATTATTAATAGAACCAGACAAGACAATCAGTATATATCCAAACCCTACGGAACTATAAAAATAAAATATATATGGAAGGAAACTTAGTAGCGGATTGAGTGTATTTCACTGGCTTTTCAAGCAATTTTTTGTTGTTTTTTCACACACAAACTTATATTAATTTTTAATCCCTGTATATATGCTATACAAATAAGCTTAAAGACCAGAGGGTGTATTTTTTTGCTGTTGAGTGTATTTTTTGTTGTTTTTTTGTTCTTAAAGACTAAATGATATATATTGATACATTCATGAATAACTAAACTAAATGTTTCAGACTTTTAACCCGAGGCCGGCTGTAATTGAGTGGAAGGAAACAATCAATTTTTCATAAAACGTCAAGAGTTCGAATGCTGATTTTGGATATGAATGCCCTGATATATATTAAAAGAAAAAAGAGTTTGAGACTTGATTCTGTCGAATATATATGTGTATATATACATAACATTAAGTATTAGTTTGATCAATATTGATATATATATATATATATGTAAATAACAATGAATTAAAAGTACTATAGTCTATATATATATACTATGTATTATTACAATATGTCAATATCCTTTAATAATTAGTTGCTGCATGCTTATTATATATGGGCCATGACCATGAGTATAATAATTAGTTATAACATGCAATATTAAAGCTAGCCATAATGATACATATAATAAGGAATAAGAAGCTTATAATCCATATTATATAATTAAGTGATATATCTCGATAATGAAATGTTAGTAGGTATCAAACTCAAACGAAATTGACTACCAAACTAACTCAGTACGTACTGATCACCACTTCCTCTTCATTTCCCCGGCCTATAAAACCCCAATTATATATCACGTACCACCATATACTCCTCATCTCATTCCGATCCCTTATTAATACTAAAAATAAAGATCATATATATATATATATAATTATTATGGGAGCCTTAAGAAGCAATATTGATCTGTTGGGGTACTTTAATATTATAGTAATGATTATTATATCTAGTTTGAGTAAAGGTTCATTTGCAGGTGCTGCAGCTACAGGTACTAATTACGAAAAGGGTGCTGCAGTGACAAATGAATGTGGGTTCACAAGATATCCTAGTCTGTGTGTCCAAACCCTGACAGGATTAGCGACGTCCCCTAATCATCAAAACAACGTTGATATTCTGTGTGCCCTTGTCAACAGGACGATATCGGAGACTAGTAAGATGCCACAATCATTCACGTCGGAGACACTGCAGCTCAATACCCATTTTATCTCGCCCGAAGCTCAACTACTCGTCCGAAGGGATGCAGGTATATAATTAATATTCAAAGTGATTTTTCTCTAACTCTTTTCTGATTTTGATATTGATATTTATATGTGATCCATCAAAGTTCAAGAATATTAAACTATTTACTTAATTAATTAGTGTTATATATATCACATCAACTAAAAAGATATCATTGGTTAATATATTATGCATTACTTTCTTGCAATGATGAAAACAAGTTATTATTTAATAAGTTAGTTGATTTGATCATTTTTATATTAATAAAGTATATTGGAAAACACCTAGCTATCCAAATAATTAATTATGATCAGGATAGGTATGGAATTGAAAAAACTGAACATACTTGCTTTAATTTGGTCAAGCAAACTTGATACACATAATCATGCTTAGCTTAACTATTTTTTATTAATAAATAAATTTGTATAAATTAATTAGATAAACTTTTATTTAGCTAGAAAGCACTATCTATATATGCATAGAAAGATCTTATTTTTCATTACATGATTATTTTAGCCTAGGTATGTTCCTCAATTGGACGTGAATATCTTTAAATAGCATGCATCTTATATTCCTTACGGGATAATATTAAATTCAATAACTAGTTTATTGATAAATACAAACATAAAGTTCAGTTGATTTCGTTGGATGTGATACTAATCTCTTAAATAAATTTTAGAATTAAAACCCTTGTTTATGCCTGGAACAATTATGTTGGGAGGATCGTCGGACTCGGGTCTTAATTCTTAAGTTTTCAGTTCAAAAATTTTTTAAAAAAAAAGGAGGAAAAAGGGAATACATGAAAGATTGTTCGTGTTCTAATATTTTCTTCTGATTATCTTGTGCAGATTACTGTCACGAACTGATGAACATGTCGCTGAAACGACTCAACCAAGCTCTTCATTTGCTCCAAGAATCTCCCAGAAAGCATAAAGCCGACATCCAAACATTTCTTAGCGCAGCTCTAACTTTCCAGCAAACCTGCAAGGACTCGATTGAGGATCACTCGCCGTCCAATGCGTACATGGAAGGAATTTACAAGAAAATGGACTATCTGTCTGAACTGGGCAGCAACTCATTAGCCCTGGTGAATAGAATCACCGGAAGCCCTACCGGAAAATCTCCGGCAAGGCCGGGCCGACGGCTTCTAGAGAGATCAGACGATTTTCCGAGCTGGGTTTCGGCCGCCGACCGGAAATTGCTCCAGAGTACGGGAATTAAAGCGAATGCTGTGGTTGCGAAAGATGGGAGTGGGAATTTTAAGACGATATCGGCGGCGATTGCAGCTGCGACGGGGAGTCGTTTCGTGATATATGTGAAAGCTGGAACTTATAGTGAGAAGATTAATGCGAAAAAAGATGGGATTACGTTGATTGGTGATGGGAAATATTCTACGATCATTACTGGAAGTGATAGTGTAGCCGGAGGTTCTGACCTAAGAGGATCTGCAACTTTCTGTAAGCTCTCTGCCCCTCTCTCTCTGGTAATCTGGTTGCTTTTTAACGGAAATACGAGTTGACTAATTATTTGAAAGTATAATATGTCAAAAGAATCAAATAATAGTAATGAAATATTAATACAAACCCAATTATTTATTTTTTCATAATTTAAATATAAAATTCATTAGACAAGTTAATATGTAATATTTTTTGATTATCATTCTTCCCCATTTTTCAGCAATCACCGGGGACGGATTCATAGCTCGGGACATCGGTTTCCAAAACTCGGCGGGCCCGGAAGGCCGCCAAGCGGTGGCGCTAACCGTCTCCTCCGACCGTTCCGTCCTATTCCGATGCAGCATCGCCGGTTACCAGGACACCCTCTACGCCCTCTCTCTCCGCCAATTCTATCGAGAATGCGACATTTACGGCACCGTCGACTTCATATTCGGAAACGCCGCGGCCGTGTTCCAGAGCTGTAATCTTGTCCTCCGCCGTCCACGCCGTGGCGGCGCGTTCGTCACCATCCTGGCCAACGGCCGCTCCGACCCAGGTCAGAACACGGGTTTCTCGGTCCAAAACTGTAGAATTACGGTGGGCTCTGATTTTTCTCCGGTAAAAAATTCGTACAATTCTTACCTTGGACGGCCGTGGAAGGCTTATTCAAGGGCGGTGGTGATGCAGTCGAATATCGACGGCGAGATTGATGGGCGGGGGTGGGTTGAGTGGGAAGGGTCGAGTGGATCCACTTACAAAACGCTGTATTTTGCCGAGTATGCAAATATGGGTCCCGGCGCGGGGACTTCCGGCAGGGTGGCGTGGCCGGGATTTCATGTGATTGGGACGCCGGAGGCGACGAAGTTTACGGTGGCGGGTTTTATTGGTGGCAATATGTGGTTGCCTTCTACAGGTGTCACTTTCGTTTCAGGCCTCTAATTTACATAATATTATACGTATATATGGTAAATCAGGATTGTGATATTTGAAATCTGGATAAAGTACTGTAAAAAAAAAAACTGGATAAAAGTGCGGATTTTATTGATATGATTTGTTTATGTCGGGTTACTGAAGGTTTCTGTGTCTTTGTATCTGTACAACATAGACGGGATTATGATTTTCTGAAATGTAGATATATTAAGCTCTTATCTTCTGGAAATTTTGTTTTGGCCCTTTTGGGTCAAATATGCATTATGAAGTTTACCATATAGCTTTTTTTCGATGAATATATGGAGTAGTTTGTATCAGCTCATTTGCCTTCGATTATAATTAAGATAGAATATCATTGAATTAAAAATAATGAAATTATTATATTCAAGGGTAGACAGTGGACTTTGCATTAATTCACTGAGTGCACCATGCATGAAATTTGTCCTAAATTATTGTTCAAAAGTGATTCTTAAAATCACGATATAGATATATAGTTCCTACGGGTTCAAGGGGTGGCTACCGCATGTGTAACGCCCCGAATTTACAGCAGTAGCAGGCTCACGGTAAGCTGCACGGGAAGCAGCAAACCGTGAGGGTGCTATGCACGGTAAGTTACTTCCCATGAGTAGCTTACCGTAAGAATGTTATATACCATGAGATTGCATGAAATTGTCCCACATCGGAAGATCAAACATGAAATAAGCAATATATAACCAAAATTACCATGTACAATCATCATAAGTTGTAACCTCTTTTGACAGTTGATTTCCAGGCCAAACTTTAGGGTTGTGCACGGTGGTGACGGAGGTTATGCGCGCTTCCAACGGGCACCCCAACAGGGGGGTTCTCCTCTCCGTGCCCGAAAGACTACAACACCTAAATTCTTGTACGTATTGTATCCGTATTACCGCTCATCATAAACCTAATAAAGGCCCATGATGCATGCTCGGCGATCCACTTACAGTTTAATTTTTATTTTAGTTTTTGACAGTACTCTTCAAGGTGCTAGACATGCAATCAACATCGCACCATATATTATACATCAGAATGGTCCCTTTTATATGCCATGTACTTAATGGCTCTATTATTAACTTATTAAAAATAATAAAAATTATGGGTTTAATGGTCAATTATAGTATTATTAGATAATGAAAGCTCAAATTAGCTGAGCCTCTAATTCACTACGTGGTTTCTCTTGTAGAGTTGTAGTAATCATAGGCCCGCCCTTCAAAGAATTATATATTAGTGATGATAATTCAGAAAGAGATAATTAAGACCCCATTAGTCTCGTTTTTTTTTAGCTTATTGCCTTTTTTTTTTTTTTTTTTTTTTTCCTGTTTCAACCAAAAGAAAAAAGAAAGATAAACCACATTGACAGTTACTTATCAAACACTATTCTTAATTCCTCATGTTTTGGAATACTTTTTAATGCATGTTACTCTCACTACATTTAGTGACCCATCTCACATCATGATTTCAAGAAATATGAAAAAAGAATTCATCTGTAACTATTAGATATATCTTTTTTGATAATGGCTTAGGGTCAGCTTCATGTTGTAATTATTAGGTGCTTCAAAATTTATTCTCAAGTTCAGAACGTGTCAGGTGATATCAGAATCGATCATTGTCAATCGCTGGGCAAAGTATTATGCATGTGGGAGTCACCTCTTGAATCTGTGGGACAAAATGCTATACATGCTGTCGCGGCTCTCCGGGCATGGAGAGGAGCCCCCCCTACTTGGGCGCCCGTTGGACGCGCGCGCATAACCTCCGTCACCACCGTGCACAACCCTAAAGTTTGGCCTGGAATCAACTACTAAAAGAGGTTAACACATGTTGATTGTACATGGTAACTTAAGTTATATATTGCTCATTTTATATTTGATCTTCCGATGTGGGACAATTTCATGCAATCTCACGGTTAATTGCGTTCTTACGGTAAGCTGCTCACGGGAAGCAACTTACCATGCGTAGCAACCTCACGGTTTTCTGCTTCCCGTACAACTTACCGTGAGCTTGCTACTGCTGAAAATTCGGGGTGTTACACTGGGGAGGCCCTCTAGCCCCCTATTACCTCCGTAATCGCTTAATTCCATAATCCATCTATTTATTTTTAGAATATATACTGATAATCGAATTTGATCCATTGAATTTTTTAATTGGTGTGAAATACCAAAATTCAGGTCAGAGTCAGACTTGCATTGAATTCGAATTAAGTTGGTTAAGATTTATCAGACCCAAAACCAACCCAAAGCTGGAGATAGTTAGACCGAACCAGTATTTTGGGTTGGTAACTGGGCCATGTCGTCATAGGCCCAACCCAAAACTAAACGAAGCCCAAGCTTATCATATTTGTAGCTGGCCGAGGATCAAAGGCTTACACCAGAAGTTTCAACAAGTCCTCTCTTGTTTTGGCGCCTATCAAAATACTTCAAAAACCTCTCTTTTCCCCTATTTCTTACTCTGTCTCTTTCTCTCTCAAAAACACACACAGACATATTCATTGCCGTTGATGGAACAGCAGAGAAGGCAGATATTGCAGCAAGAGCAACAGGAGGAAGTGGATGACGTTCAGCATGGCCCTTTCCCTGTCGAGCAACTTCAGGTCAATCATCTCACTAACTTCTCCCCCATTTAATTCTTTTCTGGGTTTTGGGTTTCTGTAAAATGGGTTTATTCAGATTTTCTCAAGACCCAAACTTATCTAGTGAACTCTCCAGGGCTCTTATTTTGGATATTTCTTGAGAATAATTGGCATGGAGGAAATCCCAATTCAGATTGATTCAAGCAGGATTTGTAAAAAATTGTCCCTTTTGTTATCATGCCTTGGAAAAAAGGGTCCTTTCTTAGCTACCCGTTTTTTGGATTTAATATAAATGAAGCCCTTTTGATATATTGCTATCCAAAGATGATCCATTGCCAGATTCTCATAAATGGTTTTTCCGAAGCTGTCTTTTTTGTTTAATTATTATTATTGTTACAGTGGACAATGTCTGAAAATTGATTAGTTTTATAGACTTATTTTACACTTGTCTAGTACATTTTTTATTTCTTTCATGAATCTGATTAAACTTGGAAGTATGATGTGCTGACTCGAAAGCTGAGTTTGTAATTTGAATGATAATCTACACATTTGTCCTAATCAATGTCACTAGGATTTAATTCAGTCTCTCCATCTTTTAGGATGTTCCGTGCAGTTTTTTACCTTTTCTTTTTACATTTTATCAAGAAAGAAGTTAAACATTAGTGGTATGTAGTTTCTAACTGTTTCTCTATGTGTTCCTGTTTAAGGCATCTGGCGTCGCAGCCCTTGACATTAAAAAGCTTAAAGATGCGGGCTTGTGCTCCGTTGAATCAGTGGCTTACTCTCCAAGGAAGGAGCTTTTGCAAATAAAAGGAATTAGTGATGCAAAAGTTGATAAGATCATCGAAGCAGGCATGTTTTTCTTGGTAATATCTTATAGGGAAAATTTGTGAGTTCATCCGTCAACTTTGGGGAATTGGAACTTTTATGACATAAGTTTAAAGAAATGAATAATCCATCCCCTAACTTCAAAAAAGTTGTATATTAGGGACAAAATTCCCTGAAGTTAAGACTTTCTTGCCTGAAAAGGTCATGTGACTAGGGGCATCTTGTAAGCAACTTCCACTCCAAATTACTACCAAGTAATTAAACACAATCACCTAAGCTAAAATTTTCTTGCTGTCTCAACTTTTTCAGGAGAGAAAGTCTAACTCGGGTAAATTTTGTCCCTAATATGCAATTATTTTGAAGTTAGTTGATAAATTATTTATTTCTATAAACTTATGTCAAAATAATCTCAATTTTATAAAGTTTACGGATGAAATCGCAAATTTTCCCTATCTTATATTGTTGTTAGTTTGTCTTCAACTTCATTTTACTCAAATAACTGCATTAAATTTTGAGTTTTCATGTTTTTGATAAATATCAACAGCTTCAAAGTTGATTCCTTTGGGGTTTACAAGTGCCGGCCAATTGCATGCTCAGAGGCAACACATAATTCAGATAACTTCCGGATCAAAGGAACTCGACAAAATTCTGGAAGGTGGTTTAATTTCCTCATTGACCACTAATATAATTTACTGTCTAGCAGCTGCACAAACTCATGTGATTTTTTATTTTTTGAATTTTGTTTTATAGGAGGGATTGAAAGTGGGTCTATAACAGAATTATATGGGGAGTATCGTTCTGGAAAGACTCAACTTTGCCATACACTTTGTGTAACGTGCCAAGTAACATCATCTTAATTTATATGTACTACTCAATAACAACTGTACTAAATTTGTTCAACTAGAAAAGCTGATTTGCAACTTTGCATTATAATTCAGCTTCCATTAGACCAAGGTGGGGGTGAGGGAAAAGCTATGTATATTGACGCTGAAGGGACGTTCAGGCCACAGAGACTACTACAGATAGCGGATAGGTTAGAACTTAGAACAGCTTTATTTAGATTTTTTGCACTAAAAAATCTGTTTGTAATGTTGCATTAGTTTCTTACATTAGCTCTAAGGTATTAAAAACATGTAGGTTTGGGTTAAATGGGGCTGATGTGTTGGAGAATGTGGCCTATGCCCGAGCTTATAATACCGATCATCAATCTAGGCTTCTGATTGAAGCTGCATCTATGATGATTGAAACCAGGTATTTAATTAGATTTTATTATTACATTGGACAGAACTCTACACAAGAATTTTAATATATCCTCAAAATTGAGTCCAAGAAGCAAGAGTTTCTGCAAACACCCAGTATGCAATATTTGCTTAAGTTATACTCTGATTCATAGTTCCAATTATCTCTCTTTCTCTCTCTCTCTCTCATATACAGGTTTGCTCTAATGATAGTAGATAGTGCCACAGCTCTTTACAGGACAGATTTCTCTGGAAGGGGCGAATTATCAGCTAGGCAAATGCATCTTGCAAAATTTCTGAGAAGCCTTCAGAAATTAGCAGATGAGGTAGTTTATAATTACGTGTTTCTCTTAGTTTTAATGCCATGTTTTGAATGAGACTACTCATACACAAGGTTAATTTATTGAGTCATCATTCAGAAAACACACATAAAGTTTTGTTAAGTAAAATACCATTAATGAACCGCCTTGGGGAACTTGATCGAGGACATTCGTAGTTTACTTAGTAGTTTTAGTTCCTTTTTGTTTTGTCTTATTCGTCGTGATTCAAATTGTGTTGCACACGATTTAGCTAGAAATGCGGCTTTGGCCTGCGTTGGTTTAGGGAATATCCCTTCTTTTGCTGTTAATTTTGTACTTTCCGACTTAGTTGATTAACACAAGTTTGCTGCTGTTGCTCTTCAAAAAAATATTATGCAGTTTGGCGTAGCTGTTGTTATAACTAACCAAGTAGTTGCTCAAGTGGACGGTTCTGCCATTTTTACCGGCCCTCAAATCAAGCCCATTGGTGGAAACATTATGGCCCATGCTACAACAACACGGTTTGTTCGCTTGTGCTTCCTTAATTCTTCCTAGACATAATTACGAAAATTCCCTGAGGCTTGTGCCACTTACGAAAATCACTTGAAATCTTGAAAATTACAAAAAAAAAACACCCTGAGTCAATGATTTTCTGTTAGTATAAGGGTGTTTTTCGTTATGATTTACCAAATCTCAAGGGGGTATTTGTCATTGACCCTTCTTCCTAAGCTAAACCCAAAAAATATGTTTCTCGTGATGACAGACTAGGTTTGAGGAAAGGAAGAGGAGAGGAACGAATATGTAAAGTAGTGAGTTCTCCATGTTTGGCTGAAGGTGAAGCAAGATTTCAGATATCTACTGATGGTGTAACTGATGTAAAGGATTGATTATTATTAGCTTCACAGTTCTTACAGGGAACTATCATCATTTTGCATTAATGGTGATGGCTTTGTATCATTTGTTTCCCTTTGGGCATATTATAGAATCATCTTTCTTTGCAAGACACATTTTTGTGGGGTTCTGAGAAATTTTGTAATGTATCATTTGAAAGATAGTGTAAAGTTCTCCTCATAAACATTATTTGCTGCAAAAGCTTCATAAAGTTCTCAACTTTTTGTTATTCTCAATACTAGAGTTATGGCTCTTCACAAACATATGCAAACTCAGTCATGATCCTTTACTAAGATTCCTTTTCAATGTTATCAATTTAAGTTTCTGAACTTCATTTTTTATTTAATTAAAACTAATTTAAAGAATTTATTTTAGTATTATTCCTCAAGTCTCATATATAGACATTAAGTTTAAGATTCAAACTCTAACTTATGTATAAAATAATTGAATTGAAAGAGTCCTCCTCAATTAGATATATAGACATTATTATCATACAAAAGTTAGGTAAAATTGTAGCATACATATCATTTTGAATTATGAGCTATGAAAGATGGATATAAATTTTATTTGATATTTTACACTAGAAAAATGTGGGTTACACTTTACTTTGATCATCATTCAACACGGACAAACTCGCAGTGAATTTGCATTTGCATATTTTTATAGTCTCTGTCGACTCAAACTATAACTTCTGAGAGCAAAATATTATTATTCTTTGTCGAATCCCTGCAAAATTCTTTGTCGTATGCATTAAGCAATTTCTTTGGGGTTTGAGCTTTTCACAGTGAAATGTTTGACGTGGATAGGCTTTAATTCGTCAAACGGAGAATTTCTAACTATTTTTTGATTCTTCCGTTCTAATTTCAACCATCATCTCTGTCTTCAACTCGGTTTAATTGTTTCAAAAAGCACTCTCTTGTTGACACATAAAGCAATGGCTGGAGCAATCAAAGAAGAGCTTTTTGATGTTCTGACAAAAACTGGAGAGAAAACTGGTGTCACTAAACCCAGGTGAAACTTTTGTTATTGAAGATACTGATTTTTATCATATTTCTAGGGATTCGTGGATTTCGAGTTGTTTATGTAAGTGAGTTTGGGATTTTTATTGGAAGTTGAATGGACTTCTAAAATCAATTAGAATTTAGTGTTCCGTTCCTGGGTTGTTTGGATTATTAAATGTCTGTCGATTCACAAGGGTCTATATCAGTCCATGGAATAGAAAATGATTTATTGTAGTGTACTTCCTGTGTTCGAGATTTTGCCTTATAGAGGAACTGAATAGGTCCAAGAGGACTGCACGCATTGTAAGTGTGAATTTGGACATGGGGCTGATGGCATTTTTCATTTGCTGAACTTATGAGATTTACAGCACAAGTTATCTCGACCATTAAATATGTTGGTAGTATTTACATCTGCAGTTTGGTTTTTATAGGGGGGATGTCCATAGAGATGGTGATTACCATAGAGCTGTTCATGTGTGGATATTTGCTGAGAGCACACAACAATTACTTCTTCAACAACGTGCCAAATGCAAAGATTCGTGGGCTGGTCTTTGGGACATTTCTAGTGCTGGACATATCTCTGCAGGAGATTCCTCTCTTGTCACAGCAAGGTATAGATTCTAATTGAGTGAAATGCTTTCTGCTTTATTCACCCTATCCTTGTTGTTCTGTGTTCCTATGGATGTTTGTCTTTGAACATCTTTCTAATTAGGCATGGTTGGATAATCCTTATATCTTTCTTGTTCGATCCTTCATTCTTTACTACTGATTGAAGAAAACCATGTATCTTCATCTGGTAGCCATGCATTACATGGCCTTATGGCATGACCTGAGTATTTCTGAACCACGATCTAAACATCATCGAGTACTAACAAATGAATCTCATTGATGCTAATGTTGCCAATGAATTATATCTTTCTCCTATACGTGAAATGGGCAGTTTGTCAGTCAAAAATAAGAAGACTGTTTAAATGCATGATTAAATCCAAAATTTCCATTTTTCCTTTAATAAAATAAGTCGTGGACCTCGTACTGTTCTTATGTCACTTATATCTGAATGAATTGTCTTCTTAATACTTACAGGAGGGAGCTTCATGAAGAGCTTGGTATTATACTTCCAAAGGATGCATTTGAGCTGTTATTTGTTCACCTTGAAGAGTGGTTGGTCAATAAAATTGCAATTTCAGTTTTCCAACAAAACAGTTCTTGTCCTTTAGCATTTATTTGAACATGAGAACGCATTTTTTTCTCCTTCAGAGCCATAGATTGTGTATGATAAATTTATGCATCTTTTCTTGTAGGGTCATGGATAATGGGAAATTCATTAACAACGAATATGAGGATGTCTATCTTGTCACAATAATAGATCCGATTCCATTGGAGGCCTTTACTCTTCAGGTCTGAAGTTTTTTCTTATCAAGTGAATCACTTATTAAATTTTTTATCTATTAAAATTTTCCGTTCTCAATCAAGTAGTTATATTTATAGATTTTTTTTTTGTTTGAAGGAATCTGAAGTTTCAGATGTTAAATACATGTCTTTTGAGGAGTACAGAAGCTTGCTTATCAAAAAAGATCCTCAATATGTGCCCTATGATGTAAACGCCCAATATGGTCAGCTCTTTGAAACTTTGTCAAAAAGGTATGTTGTGAAATGCTTTGGTTTTCCACATTTCTCCTTTTGCTTTTATGTATCCATACTATCTTTGGGAACTCAATGCAGTTTCTGTATATATTTTCTTATTATGAAGTAGGAATAGTTTTTAAAGACATCTAAAATTTGGGATGCTTGTTTTACGTTTCTATTACATTTGGTCTATTACAAGCTATTTCTTAGTATAATGCTCCAAAGTGAATTAGGCTAATTGCCTAATTCTTGTGTTTTTTTCTTTTTTGAATATAAACTCATGCATAATTGGTTCACGCTGATGCCTTAGGCTTCTATCTCTAGGTACAAACAAAATGTTGAAGCACGTTCTTTGACTCTACAAAAGCAGCTGAACCGTTATGCTCGTGTTTCCCTTGATGCTGAGGTTTTTTCTTTTAATACCTTACATTTCCCCCTCAATATAATTGTATTAATGAAGAACTAGTGTTTCTTATATTCTAATTACTTAGGAACATATCTTTATTACCATACATTTCCCCCTTAATATAACTTAATCTCTCTCTCTGAAAATTTAGTTTCCTTATGTTCTAATTATTAAGGAACAAAAGTATATTTTCATTTACAAAACGCCTAACCTCAGGTTATTATAACCCACTATATAAAGAATACTGTTATTTTAACCTTTTGTCTTCTGTTTTTCGTTAACAGTTAACAGGGCTCAGCAATGCAGACAAGGAAGCTCTAACCTTAATTGTTAAAGCTGCAAAATTAATGGACCAGATTTTCTACCTTCAGGTTATATTCCTGGCCATTTTTTTGCAGGATGTCCTTAAAAACTTACATTTATTGGGTTGATTAGTTCTAATTGGTAATGGGAAAATGAAATAAATTATCTTATGGTTCCTTTATTTTGTGGCAATTTTTGTTTCACTCTCAAGCAAAAATGTGCGGTGCCTGCCATTCAGCTTTGTTGTGTTCTAGACTTCTAGTTTAGTCTTCATGTGGCTTCTTTGAAAATAATGCCTTATTTTCTTAGTTCTTTTGAAGGATGATATTTCATAAGATTCTTTTTGTGTTTTCTCATTCTTTTCTCTTCTCCATAAAAATAGGTTTGGTGCTGTAATCCATCTTTAAGAGATTGGCTAGAGCTGCATGCTGATGAATCTCAATTGAACAAATTAAAATGGATGTATTATCTAGTCAACGGAAGTCCATGGTATATGCTTTACGCTTTACTTGTGCATTTTACTTCTTCTAAGTTTGACATTAATCTTTTCTCCTTTGAAGGTCGTCTTTGGATGAAAATGAGGCATTTTTGACAACTGCTGACTCAGCTGTGAAGCTTCTTCCTGAAGCTTCAAAGCCAGTGGCTGGATGGAAAGGAGTTGAATATAGGAAGGCATTTCCTGTTGTGAAACCACCTGGTGCAAATTTTTATCCTCCAAATATGGACAAAATGGTATTGAATAAATCATGCTATTATTTGTAGCTTTTTGGATTTTTATTCTCGAGATATTCAAGGCACATAAAGTTTTCTTCTTTATAGGAATTTAATTTATGGAAAAACAGTCTCACAGAAGACGAGAAGAAAGAAGCAACAGGATTTTTCAACGTTATCAAAAGGAAAAGTGAGAAAATGTTGGAAGAATCTCTGTCGGCAATCATGCCAAGTGATTCTCATGATCTATATATTGTTCCCTACTCTGAAGAATACAATGCTGTCCTTTCAAAAGCTTCTGATCTCCTCCACAAAGCTGGGGACTTGACCAGTTCTTCTAGGTAAATATTTTTCTTATCATGAACTTTAAGTTGGTGAAAAGAAGTAGAAGAGAAAAAGTTAATTTTCATGAGTTGAGTTTTATTGGTGCAGTTTGAAGAAGCTATTGCATAGCAAGGCTGATGCATTCCAATCAAATGAATATTATGATTCAGATATTGCCTGGATGGAATTGGTTAGTTCACACTCTTATTATTACTCATTTCTTTGATGGTGAAAGCAAAGTTTACATTTTGACGATTTTTTATGTATTTTCACTATTTTCTTGGCAAAAGAGATGGTTTTAATATAATAAGCAGACAATTTGTTTATGTTGTGCAGTATCTTGACATATTTGCGACATACATAATATATAGTATGCATTACTATAATATAGAAGTCTAAAGAGTAATCTGAAATTGGCTCTCTTTTTGCATGCCATGAGCTGAAAGTTTGTATTTTTCTATTTTTCCTAATGATCATCTTCAAGGATTCAAAGCTGGATATTACTATTGGACCATATGAGACATATGAAGACGCAATATTTGGATTCAAGGTATTTCTTGATCAACTTGTTTTCCGCCATTTCTTATGGCAGATGATACGAAATATGATTATGGAAATTGCATAGATATCCCCGAAATTTACTTCTACAATTATTTTAGGCCACTTTTGAGGCATTCATTGGGGTTCGTGATGACGAGGCAACAGCTCAACTTAAACTATTTGGTGACAATTTGCAGGTGCCGTATTGCGTTATACTTGCTGTTACTTGTTAGTCATTTTGTAATTCCACTCATTCTTAATCCAAAGGTTTTCTTTCTAGGTTTTGGAGAAAAATCTTCCAATGGATAATGTTTATAAATCTGAAGATGTGATTGCAGCCCCAATTCGAGTCGTGCGGCTTATCTATAATGCTGGAGTGAGTGTTTATTTGTTTACACAATTTCTAGGAGGAAAATTATTTGCTGAAGAGGCAGTGGAGTGGTGTTTGGAAAGTGATCGTAAAGTTTCTCAATTACAATGTTGTTTAGTTATTTTAATTCACTTCTGCTGGATTTTGTAGTTTATTGTTTTTATGTGTTCATAAGAATTTCACATGTATTTGTGGCATAGATGAAGATTTCCTGATATTGGTATGTGGTAGCACTAAGGGAGTGTTTATAAACCCTAAATAAAATGCTTTCTCTGCTTTTAACTTGAAAAAGAAAGCAGAAACAGTGTCTTGTGTTGTTTTGTTTTGTTGATTCTGTTTAAAATAAGCAAGAAGCACCTATGGGGTGCTTTTCTCCAGCATCTGGGTTTCATTTGTACTTTTTTCTCCAAACACTAACAACTTTTACTACGGCAACTTTTTACAACATTAACTTCTACTTGTTGAAACACCTCCTAAGTTGCTGGCGGTTCAATTTTTGGCAGGATGTGAGGGGCCCACAAACTGTTGCATTTAATCTTCCAAATGACGAGCGGATAGTAAAAGATAGAGGAACCTCTATGGTCATGCTGAAGAATGTTTCTGAAGCAAAGTACGTTTCCTTCCTCAAGATGTTTGTATGTTTTACATTTACTGGGTAGAATCTGTATTTATTTTTTACATATCCAATGAGCTGTTAATATATGACTTCTGTATATGTATACCAGGTTCAAGCTTATCCTTCGACCTATAGCTGATGTATGCATAACAGAGGAACAGCGAAAATATGTGGACTTTGATTCTTTCTTTACTCACACTATTTGTCATGAGTGTTGCCATGGTATTGGACCTCATACAATTACACTACCCAATGGTCAAAAATCTACTGTCAGATTAGTACGTCTCGTCGTTATAATTTCATCCTTTGCTGTTCCCTCTCTATTTCATTTTTTGATTTTTCATGAGAAGAATAGTAGATAAATTTTGAATGCTCAGATACATGCCCTTCCACGTACCTTTATGCTCCAACTCTTGATAGTAACCGGCAGAAATCATCTCATCTCTTAAACTATGAATTTATGCATTATATCAGTTATAATGGATAACAAAAAAAAGATATTTTACACGTAAGAATTTTTCTTAAGCCAACCCATTTTTGCTGACAGGAGTTGCAAGAACTTCACTCAGCTCTGGAAGAAGCTAAAGCTGACATTGTTGGCCTTTGGGCCCTAAGATTTCTTGTTAACAAGGTAACTAAGTGATTTTTGAATTTCCTTCTTCTTGTTGCACTTTGTTCAGAACTTGTTAGATGACATTTTCGTCTATGTTGACAGAATTTACTCCCAGCCACCTTGATCAAATCTATGTATGTTTCTTTCCTCGCGGGCTGCTTCCGCTCTGTACGTTTTGGCTTAGAGGAAGCTCATGGGTAACTAACTCTTCCATTTCTTCACTACTATAATTTAGGGAGTGTCCGGAAATTTAGAGAGAAAAAAAAAGTGATTTCCTAATTTTAGCGTAAAAAAAAAAAGCCGAAATAAAATGTTCTATCTTTCCGTTCTTCGTCTATTACTAGAAGTGCTCTTTTTCCCCGAACACTATCAACTTTGTTGCAACTTTAACTTCTCCCAAACAGACCCTTAATAGTGACGGGTTCACCCAAATTATTGATCTCTGTAATTTGTGAACTGCTTATTAGGAAAGGGCAAGCATTGCAGTTCAATTATTTATTCGAGAAAGGTGCCTTTGTTTTACAGCACGACGAAACATTTTCTGTCGACTTTGATAAGGTATCATTCTTAACAAGAATCTACTCCACTTTGACTACCTTAGAGATGAAAAATAATACCGGCATTTTGTTCTATCTGTGTTACTGAAGGTTGAAGATGCTGTTGAGAGCTTAAGTAGGGAGATTCTCACAATACAAGGAAGAGGTGATAAAGCTTCTGCAGAAGCTCTTCTTTTGAAGCATTGTGTCATGACGCAACCACTCAAATCTGCACTTGAGAAACTGGAAATGATTAAGGTATGAAATTCTGTTTGGCATCTTATCTTTTGTTTATTTAATTAATGTTGAAATGTGATTTAAATGGAGTTGTGATTGGAATTCGTAATTTCAGGTTCCAGTGGATATATTGCCTGATTTCCCTATTGCTGATGAGATATTGCGCAACATCTAATTTACCTAGCTTGTGCATGGAACAACTTGGTTGAAAGGGTCGTGCCCAATTACCGGATTCGAAAAAAAAAAAGTGGGAAACCAAAAAAACATAAAAATAAGTAGTTGTGGGCATCTGATGGAAGCCATTTGTTCTTTGGGCAATCAGACCCAACATTTGTTTATACCATCAAACCAATACCGATTTTAGATTATCTCTGGAAATGAGAATTTCTATTTATGCTCTTTTGACACGGTTAGTTATATTTAAAATGAAATTCAACTTATTGAAGTCAAAATTTATGAAAATTTTGTGCTAAGCAAAGCAAATTTATACAGTTGCTAGTATTATTTGTTGTATTTATTTAATACTGATTGATTCTAGGACCTAGATATATTAATACTAAGTTGTTGTAATGATTAAAAATATATATATTAAAAGTTGAAAGAAATTCACCTATGTTATTAAATTATATGCTCACGTATGTCTACATGCATGGAATACATGTATAAATGATTTCGTATATTCTTTCATTAGAAGTAAAATTGATCCAATTTAGATAAACACTAAAATATACACTTGTCAAGCTCTTATCCTATCCTTAGCTTCTAAGTATGAGTCAAACCTATCTAATTGACACCTCCAACTTATAGTTTGCTTAATAAGCCTATGAACTTAGCTAGCCATTAGACGCGTTAATACCTATAAGCCAATACACAGATGAATATAACACTATAAATAGGATAGTTCTGAGACAAATTTCACACCCATTCACATCGATCTGTAGAAGTAGAACACACCTGGTGGAGATCCCTTCCTTGGAGTAAGGTGATAATCACGTGGATGCAGACGGGACTATCGGGCGGTACGGGCCGAAGGTGGGATCCTCTTTATATGGTCTAATTTCATTTACAGTTGTTGGTTGGCTGTAGTGGGATTAGATCGGTGTTTAAACCCGACATGGATACACCTATCGATCTGAGCCGAGATAGCTTCTTGACAAAGGAGGCATAATAATTTCTATCTATTTTATCGTTTTTGGGGATTATAAGGTTGGAGATGAAATCGCTCAGCTCACTATTGCATCATTAAAAATCATATTTTTTTTCTCAAATAGTACCTTTTCAAGCATATTTACATTAATTTGTATTGAATTTTATTATTATTATTATTATTATATATATATATATATATATATTTATATTTATATAATCGGCCTCACTAAGTCACTTAGACTTATAAACTCCTTTTCTTTCTGTTTCTTCCTCAAAATAAAGACGGCAGCTCGGTTGACTTACTATTAGGAGTTTTATTACGTTTGTTGAAATAGACTATGTTTATTTTATTTAGAAGTTGAATAAATGTGTTATTGATGAACCTTTTTGCAAGTATATATGGTAATAAAGTTATGAACTATGTATTATTTACTGTTTTATTATTATCTGTTTATTGAGATGCATATTTTAAATAATTTGTGACAGATGGCAGGATTGGGTTACGATTGGCGTGAGTGTACTGTAGAGATTTTGATACACCGGAACCGGGTAAAGAATGAGGTTTTTAAGTTAGGAGAGAATACCCCACCCTTTATTACTACCCATCTGGGACTGAACTTACTGGGCATATTCCGAGATACACTGTGAAAGAGCTTATTTATGACCAGAAGCGAGTCATTCTGGAGAGAGACGAGGCCCGAGAGTTGGAACAGTATCGAGCAAATACGATCGACCAGCTTACCGCTCAGCTCACTGCGGAGAAGAAGCGTGCCCAGGAGTAAGAAGTAAATCTCCTTACAAAGACAACCCTATTGGCTCATTTGGAGGAGCAGTTAGCAATGTTGCGTATCAGTCTTTGCTAAAGGATCAGCACATAGCGACACTCGAACAGAAGGCACACAATAAAAATAATGAAGCAGTATAATAATAAAACAGTAAATAATACAAAGTTCACAACTTTATTACCATACTTGCAAAAAGGTTCATCAATAACAAAATAAAACTAATAAGTCAACAAACGTAATAAAACTCCTAATAGTAAGTCAACCGAGTTGTAGTCTTTATTCTGTGGCAAAGAATAGAAAGAAAAGGGGTTTATAAGTCAAAGTGACTTGTTGAGTTTGCTTACAACAACAGTTACCAAACTTCTATCAAGATGGCTCTGATACCACATGTGGCAACTTTTTCGCTTGGATAATCCTAAAAGATTGGAGGTCACTAGCGAGCGTACAGATACCCGTAACTTGACCGGTATTCTGTACGATCACCCATATCCGATAGGAAGCTTTGGTGGCGATATCACGATTGGCTTCTTACTAACTTGATATGAAATGTTAAGATTTAATTATGTCCTTCCGCTTTCTATCTCTACTCGGTCTGTCGATCCTAATCTGAATATCCAGAATACCGTTTCATTACTTTTATTGTGTGCCTTCTGCTCGAGTGTCGCTATGTGCTGATCCTTTAGCAAAAACTGGTGCACAACATCTGCTAACTGCTTCTCCGCATGAGCCAATAGGGTTGTCTTTGTAAGAAGATTTACTTCTAACTCCAGGGCACGGTTCTTCTCAGCAGAGAGTTGAGGGGTAAGCTAGTCGATCGTATTTGCCTGATACTATCCCTACTCTCGGGCTTCGTCTCTCTCCAGAATGACTTGCTCCCGGTCATAGATAAACCCGTCCACAGCGTATCTCGAAATATGCCCGGTAGGCTCAGTCCTAGATAGGTAGTAATAAAGGGCGGGGTATTCTCTCCTAACCTAAAAACCTCCTTCTTTACCCGGTTCCGGTGTATCAAAATCTCTACGGATACGCTCACGCCCATCATAACCCAATCCTGCCATCTGTCACAAATCAATTTAGAATTGATTAGTAAAAGATGGATAAGGCTACTATAAACTAAAGGTAAGTCAATAATCTAAATGTTCTTGAACATGGTCCCTAAGATAACATGCTCTGATACCACCTCTGTGACGCCCTTTTCGGGTAACGAATAGGGCTCAAACGATACTCATATTAAATATTTATCTTTTGGATAATATTCAATATATGCATCTCGATAAACAGATAATAATAAAATAATAAATAATACAAAGTTCACAAGTCACAACTTTATTACCATACTTGCAAAAAGTTCATCAATGACACATTTATTCAACTTCTAAACAAAATAAATATAGTCTATTTCAACAAACGTAATAAAACTCCTAATAGTAAGTCAACCGAGCTGCAGTCTTTATTCTGAGGCTAAAAAACATAAAGAAAAGAGATATATAAGTCAAAGTGACTTAGTGAGGCCGATTATATATAATAATAATAAAATTCAATACAAATATAAACATGCTTGAAAATCTACTATTTCCAAAACATGATTTGAGCTATGCATAAATTGAATATTGTTCAAAAAATGTGTATCCGTGTAGCCCTATTCATTATGCGAAAAGGGTGCCACAAATTTATTCTTCGATCTTGTCTATGCCTTAATCTTCTATCTTTTAAAATTTGAACTATAGAATTTCATATAAGTTGTAACAACTTTGTTCCCCTTACTACTAATTTAATAAATACTTTTTTTTTTGGTGCAAATTTAATAAATACTAATTCATATGAAAGTTTAGTAAGTATTTATAATTCTTTAATATTGAAATTTAATATATAAATAAATTATTAATTCTAATAAGCACACTTTTTCAAATGAAAATAAGAGATAATTATATCTAAATATCTTGTCGTTTAGTGAAATTATATTCTAGTCCGAGACTTTCATATATTACAAAATAGTTCCTCATGTATGTATTGAATTGCAAAATAATCTCTTATGTATGTTGTAGATTGCACAAAAATAATTTTTATATATAAATAAATTATTAATTCTAATAAGCACACCTTTTCAAATGAAAATAAGAGATAATTATATCTAAATATCTTGTGGTTTAGTGAAATTATATTTTAGTACGGAACTTTCATATATTATAAAATAGTCTCTCAAGTATGCATTAAATTGCAAAATAATCTCTTATGTATGCAGTAGATTGCACAAAAATAATTTTTTTAGTAAAATTGTATTTTAATTCCCGAGAAACTATTTTGTAGTATATCGAAAGTCTTGAACTAAAATATAATTTCACTAAACTGCAAGGTACTTAGATGCATTTAGGAATAAAATTGTATTTTAATTTCCGAGAAACTATTTTGTAGTATATCGAAAGTCTTGAACTAAAATATAATTTCACTAAACTACAAGGTACTTATATGTAATTATCCTAAAAACAAAAAAGAAAAAAGAGCGACAAGATTAAAAAAATAATAAAAGATGTAACCGTCTGTATTCTTCGTCTTCTTCCTTGAACTAGTTCCGAGTACATGACGTTGATGCAAAACCTCGCCAGACTCTCACCATTTGGTTTTCCCCAAATAATTTCCATAATAATCTCTTCCGATTTCTGTACAGAAGAGCCGTCCTCATATTAACTGAAATCTGATTTGAAGAGTGAAAATGGCTGCAACCATTGCCGCGGCGGGTGCAAAGCCTGGCGTTCCAAAATCCGGAGCGATCTCCAAAGGCTACAACTTTGCTTCCACCTGGGAACAGGTGGTGGATTCCTTTCCTCTTTTCCAATTTGGTCGATTGATTAGTTTTTGTGGATTTGATCACTGTTTCTAATCTTATATTTGATAGATCTTGTGCTCGTTTGCTTACTATTCATTTCTCTTTTGAACTACATTGGATCCCCGCGTGCCCTTTTCTAACTGATGTTTCTGGGCAATAATTAGTTTAACAGACACTTGATTCACGGAAAGATGCTCTACTGGAGCATTCTGGAATCATATTGGTTTGATTAACCTAATCTGTGTCGTTGTCTTTTTGAGAGCACATTGTTAGTTTAAGAATTGAATTGACAACACCTTTCAAGTGCATTGCTTACTTAAGAACTGCATTAGCAAATGTAATTGTGCGTATCTGTTTATAAAACAAGGGGTCCATTGCATTGCCGTTTCTCCTGTGGATATATGCATTTGTAGGCATATACATATATGAAGTACCTTTATAGGCTGAGTAAGATTTCCAGTTTTTTGTATGAATACGAAATTATGGCATCTTTGCTTACTCTACCTTACTTCTCTATTTACTAGAGTGCTCCATTAACGGAGCAACAACAGGCGGCAATTGTTGCACTCTCCCATGCTGTTGCTGAGCGACCTTTTCCACCAAATTTGGTAAAGTCTAGAGACTAGAGCCATAGTGTTTGTTCCATGATAATGTACTTGAAAAAATTGAATGAGTTTAATTTTTTTGTTTCTGGTTTGTTTGGGATTACAAGGCACAAGAGAAAGTATCTGGACTTGAAAATAATCTTTCTATTTCGACAAAGCACAGCACTGCAGAGGACTCAGGGGTCATTGAGGCGGTTTTAGTCAATACAAACCAGGTGCACTGTATTTTCTTGATTGCTGTATATTTGTGACTTAAGCTTAGGCGTATATTTAGTTGCTTGATTTGTCCACTTTGACTCTGCCTGATAATATACTTAATTGCTTGACTAGTCACAAAGAATGAACACATAAGAGTTTTAAATCTTGAGATTGAGAGGAGCTGCATGTGAGCCATTCTTTACATCTTTGTGGTTATTGCAGTTTCATAGATACCAATTGAATCATGTTCTATATGGAGCCGCTTATCTCAAGTATTATTACTGAGACTTGACAATTACATATATAATTACTGCAAGCTATATATCTATCTTTAGATACTTTGTGAATGTTAGTTTCAATTTGAGCTCTTACTTTATCAACATATGATTCTTGCAGTTCTACAAATGGTTTACTGATCTTGAAGCAGCCATGAAATCAGAGGTTACCTCAGTTTTCTTCTTCACTGGACATGATTCCCTTGTGTGAAAATAATTTTTGACACCATTTTACGCATTGTTTTTCTTTCTTTAGACAGAAGAGAAGTATCAGCATTACGTTAGGACATTAACAGAGAGAATACAAACATGTGACACCATACTCCAACAGGTACGGAATTTCTCCCTTTCTTGTGATGGCACTATATGGCATAAAGTTCTGCCTCAATCTTTCGGCCAACCTTCTTATGAACTTGCTGCAGGTGGATGAGACCCTTGAATTATTTAATGAACTACAACTGCAGCATCAAGCAGTTGCAACAAAGACAAAAACTCTACATGATGCATGCGATCGACTGGTAAATTATTCTTCCCTTTTTTTGTGTACCTGCATGTGTGTGTTTACCATTATGGAGCAAAAGTTCTTCTGATAATAAGTACTTAGCTTTAAACTCCAATTAAAGAGAGAATTTTCTTGATTTGAATAACATTTTGTGGATTTTCCTTTAGTCATCATAATCCCATTCAAGTTAACTTTGCAAGCGTTCACCAATTTGATCCTAGTAAGATCATAGTTGTCAAAGGAACTATGGACTAGGAAGCTGTGGGTATAACCCTCTATCTTTATTTAACCTAGTCTGTTTGTTATTCATGTTGCAGTTAATAGAGAAGCAAAGGTTAATTGAGTTTGCTGAATCACTTCGTGTAAAGCTCAACTACTTTGATGAACTGGAGAATGTAAGTTTTGAATTTCATTGATTTAGCCATGTACTTGAGAGCATCATGCTTTTCTTGTCATAAGTTATAGAATTGAACATGCACATGTCAGACCTAAATCTTTTCCTTTTTAAATGTTTATAACATAAATGACATGGCAGAAGTCAGCCAAAAAGGACCTTATACATGAACAACTCAATTGATATCTGATCCATCATATCCTTCCCGAGCTTCCTTAGTTTACCTTGGTGGGAATATGGATGCAGTTTCTTTTTGACCTTATCCGCATCAGCTTATATTAACTAATAATTATGGATGAATTCTCATGACTGCTGTAGGTTGCCACCAGTTTTTATTCTCCAAGCATGAATGTAGCACACGAAAACTTCCTTCCTCTGCTTAAGAGACTTGATGACTGTATATCGTAAGTGGGTTTGGCCTGCCATGGAATTGCAATTATATATTATTGAAATTTTGTGTTGATCCCAAAATTTATTATCTCGGTTATCCTTTGTTACTGACTAGGTATGTTGAGAGTAACCCCCAGTATGCTGAGTGCAATGTTTACTTGGTCAAGTTCCGACAACTTCAGGTATTTACACAATCCAAATGCAGTACATATAAAGGAACTATGCGAGCTAACAATTTGTAGTTCTTATAGATCTAGTTTCATGCCTCTCAAACATATTACTGTTTCAAAACTTGTCAGTCTCGAGCTCTTGGAATGATTCGCTCTCATGTACTCTCTGTTCTGAAGAACACTTCCTCTCAGGTTGATCTGCTCTGCTTCTGTTTTGTATTTTGTAGCTTAGTTTTCATTAATCTGAACAATGTATCTATCATAATTTCTTGCTCACTCTAGGTCCACGCAGCCATAAGAAGCAGCGCTGGCAACAAAGCATCTGTCTCTGAAGGTGTGGAGGCATCTATAATATATGTCAGGTTCAAGGCCGCAGCAAATGAGGTACTGGTGTAGAATATGCTTTATTTTCTTGGGCATCCTTCTGTTACCTGAATAGAGTGCTGAAAAATTGTGGAATGAAATTTTTTTTTGAAAAGTGAAAGTTTTGTTGTGTATAATTTTCTGTTTTATAAAGTCATTTGTGCTAAAAAAAAATGTAAATTGCAGCTCAAGCCAGTATTGGAGGAAATTGAAAGTAGAAAACCAAGGAAGGAATATGTCCAGATACTCACAGAATGCCACAAACTTTATTGTGAACAGAGGCTTTCATTGGTGAGTTGTGCATTTTTTCACTGCCCCACTCCCACTTGGAAAAAGAAAAAAGGGAACCACCCTCTGTTGCTTTTATCAAGTTAATTATGTCTCTTATGTTGGTACTCTTTTATCATTGGCTCTAGGTGAGGGGCATTGCTCATCAACGGATCTCTGAATTTGCCAAGAAAGAAGCCCTGCCATCATTGACGAGATCTGGTTGTGCATACTTAATGCAGGTTTGCTTAGTAAACCATTTTTCATTGTTTTGTAACTGTTACGTAAATCTGTCGAATTTGAAACATTTGAAGCTCATTGGGATCATTTTGGCATCACTCAAGTGCTCAATTTATACTTCTAGTGTATCAACGATTGAATTTGAGATCATGTAGCTTAACTTTTTCGGATAAGGAAATTAAATTAGCCCCAATGGAAAATCTGGTTATCATCTGCCGTAGATGAAGTTAAGATCAAATTCCTGCACAAAGAAATGTATAGTGAAGTTGATCAAGGTCCAGTTTCTCTTTATTTCTCACTCATTTTGTGAGTCCAAAGCTGAGATATTCTGTTCAACAGAATTCCAAAATCTAGATTTACTTGCAGTTAGCGCTTCCTAGGCTTCCAAGGGAAGATGTTCGACCAAAGTGGGTAGATGGAATCATTTGAAAGGTTCAAAGACCTTTTGATTCCATTCAAGTTCTTGTTCAAGAGCAAGGATAAAAGAAGAATTTGATAAACACGAACTAGACCAATGAAAGAGTAGATAAAGGATGGAATTCAGTCAATGGACAATTCTTGAACTCTACCCACACAATGGTTGTTTGGACAG
The DNA here is from genome assembly GCA_958496215.1 of Verbena officinalis. Lineage (NCBI taxonomy): Eukaryota > Viridiplantae > Streptophyta > Magnoliopsida > Lamiales > Verbenaceae > Verbena > Verbena officinalis. The sequence goes on along the minus strand of OY292390.1, from coordinate 27,664,504 downwards.
TATCTGTTGACGGGCAGGACCATCTATTCTCTTTTCCATTACATTGATGCTAGTTATAATAATAATGATGTATGTAGTCAACGCATGTCACTTGGCGTAACATGTCGCTCTAGACTAGCGCAACATGTAGCTTTAGCATCCAAACTTTTCTGAATTGTTCATACTTCTCCTGTTCAGTATCTATGAGTGCAAACATCATGATCCTAGGTTATATGTGTTCTTTAAATTAAGTTTGCCTGAACCTATTTCTTATAGATACTGGCAGTGGTGAATTTTCCTTGTGATACTGTTAAAAGTTCGAGTCATCTAACTATATTTACCTTAAAAGACACTGAGAGATTTCTGTTCGAAGACATATAAAGATGAATGCAATTGCAGGTGTGCCAGCTTGAGCATCAACTCTTTGATCATTTCTTCCCTTCATCTTCAGAGGATGTTTCGAGCCTGGCTCCTTTAATAGATCCTCTGTGAGTCATTCCAATGTTATGATCTTTTATGAACCATCAGTTTCTTCTCCTGTATGACTTTCTTTCCTTTCTTTTTTCTTTATGAACACAAGCAGAATATCATTAAAAACAATATTCAAATTAAATATAAAGCCCTGAAGAAGCCTTTCCATCTTTCTTGTTGTGATACCTGTTTAATAGGAAAATAGTTTTCCTTCTTTAATACACATTATGTTAGAAATGTTAGTACTTCTTTTGTTATGGATAGGATATAATTGCTCGATTCACAGATTGCAGCACAAAAATTTTCTCAATATAACAAGAAATGCAAACAATAATAATCATGTATGCCAAGTGAAGATAGTGGATCTATATCTAGCTATAAGAAGAAAGAATGACCCTGTATGAATCTTGTTCTCAATGTAAAGTTGGAATCTTGGTCGATATTTTTATTTGCCTTCCCCCTGGACAAAGAATTGTACCTGACATATTGAACTACCCCATTTCGTAGTGTTCTTTGCTCTTGCAGTTTTCCTCTTATTCCCAACTACTTTATTTCTCCATGTCTGACAAAACCATTTTGGATTTTCCATCACCGTTACTTCTAAGTTCTAATAATATGATTTGTCTCAGATGAGGTCCTAAATTGGTTTTGTACAAAAAAGTAGACTAATTTTCTGCTTCTGGCACGCGTTTCTACAAATCATCAAATTTTACTCTGGACAAAATTTTTTTTTTTTTTTTTTTTTTTTTTTTTTTTTTTTGGGTACAATGGACAAAACGTTTTGTTGTACATTGTAATTCATTAATGTGATCTCTGTAAAACATAAGTAACAACTCTAGTTTATATAAGTTCTATAGTTATTCCCCACAGCATACATTACTAGTTTCTCAGATTCTCTTCACATGCAACATCCAACTCAAATTCTTCATTTAACATTCGGCAGGTGTACTTACCTGTATGATACATTACGTCCAAAACTTATTCATGAAGCGAGCCTTGATATTCTTTGCGAACTTGTTGATATTCTTAAAGTGGAAGTCCTAGCAGAACAAGTAAGCAGACGAGGTGAGTCACTAGTAGGATTGCGCCCAACACTCGAAAGGATCTTGGCTGATGTTCATGAGCGTTTAACCTTTCGTGCTAGAACACACATTCATGATGAGGTAACTATTATACACTATACCCTCAATGAGTTTATCCTTTGTTTGAATGGGCAGATATGGGAAGAATGTATGAAAAGTTCCCTGAAACAACCTAAAAGAAACCCAATCAGAACCATATGGACTCTAAACTTGCTTGAGATACTCTTTACCAATCTTAGATCACCATTCTTGATAAACATTGGCATCTGTTTGTTTCTCATGTAGATTACAAATTATTTCCCATTGGATGAAGATATAAATTACCCAGCAAAGTTGGAGCAATCAGCTGAGACAATTTCAGAAACATCATCTGTAAGTGTTCTATGAGTTTTCTTTCTGTACCTTATGAGGGCTTTTTATCCTATTCTGTAGTATTTTCTTTTTGTTTGTTTTGTACTTCGAGCAGCTTGTAATTGACTTTGCCTATAGTTCTGTTTCGATGTATTCTTGTTTCTCGGCCTGCTGAAGCGTGACTTTGACCTGTCTGATCTCTAATTGCTCTGTTATTTTGTTTTGACATGTACAATTTGCTTTCTCTTCTGCTCATCTTGCTAGTCCTTTTTAATATATTAGTCATTTTCAATAAAAATTAAATTATTATTAATGTTCAGCTCTCTCGTTCTGATTGCAGAGTACTCAAAATCAATATGTCTCTAAAACGTGGTACCCTCCACTTGAGAAAACTATATCCTGTTTGTCCAAACTATATCGTTGTCTAGAACCAGCAGTTTTTACTGGTTTAGCTCAGGTACTAGTACTTGCCCGTATTCCTTCTTGTTATATAACGAGTATTTTTCAGCTTACTAAGTTCTTTTATTATTTTTAAATAGGAAGCAGTTGAAGTTTGCTCGGTATCCATTCAGGTTAGTGCTTTAAGGTTTTGTGCTTGTAGGGTATTGGGAAAGCGAGGGAGAAGACACCACATTTAGAATTTTAAAAAAGCTACAGCTTTATATCTGAAATTGTGGTTCTTCTCATGACCTAGCCTAACTCTTATGTTATAAATATAGCAGTCTCATTATCTATGCATTTATTTTTTGTCAATTGCTGCTAAGTGATCTACTCTGCAGAAAGCAAGCAAACTAGTTGCAAAAAGATCATCCACAATGGATGGACAACTATTCCTCGTAAAGTTTCTTCTTATACTCAGGGAGCAGGTAATGTCTCATCCATAATTTGCTACAATATTAGTGATTGTTTCTTCTTATTACTTACACCAGTAACCTCTTTGCAGATTGCTCCGTTTGATATTGAATTCTCAGTTACACACAAGGAGCTTGACTTCTCTCATTTACTGGTAATGATTTTCCACGATGCTAATATTTCTTCCTCCCGAGTTACAAAATGTCAATGTTTTATTATTTAAAAACACGTGATTGAAACTGAACTGCATTGAAAAAAATTATCTGGGTTTTGTTCCTGGCATTGATGATTGCTTTTTGACATGGACAATCTATTTGTTCACCATTATGATTTTTGTCAAACAATCGGGCTTATTCAGCAGGATAGATCACTTAATAGTTTATCCTTTCTTAAATAGTTCTCATTTACATTCATGATAAAAATAAAAAATCCCAAGTTTCGGACTGTATGGCACAATTTGTGAACCTGGTGCACCCCCTTTTCATTTGACTCATGATTTGGGCTTATGTGCAAACTTACATAGCAGAACCTTCATTTTCTCTTGTATATATTGTAAATGCCTCAAACATCTGTGAGTTAGGCAATAGTCCCAACTTAAGTCTATATTACTTAATTTGATTAATTGGTGGGAGATTTGAAGACTCTTCATGTATAACAAATATTTATGAATTATCACTAGATTTGAAGACTCTTCATGTATAACAAATATTTATGAATTATCACTATGTTAATGATAGCCTTGAGAAAATTTAGATTGCTTCACCACCAATAAATGTTGTTTAGGAATGACAATTTGGAGCTTGGGAAATGTACAACCATTGTTAAAATGCTAGCCATTTTTGTTCAATCCAATAGATTTAATAACAAATTGCCACTCTGAATTGACATTATGTATTTTGAGGTCAAGATACCTGAATGCTTTTATTTTGGTAGTGATAACAATCATCCTTCACTATTTAATTTTCCAGGAGCATTTGAGACGGATTCTTAGAGGTCAGGCCTCGCTATTTGATTGGTCAAGGTCCACTTCCTTGGCCAGAACTCTCTCTCCACGAGTTTTGGAAAGTCAAATAGATGCCAAGAAGGTACTTACTCAGCTAATTTTCACTTTCTATGGACTTTTGCTGTTTGTTTAGTTTTCACATGTTTCTCTATTCCAAGTCAAGTACTTTGTTATAAGACATTTTGTATGCTCTATTTTGCCGATGCTCATATGCCATTGATATCCCACGCAGGACTTGGAGAAAAACCTCAAAGCCACATGTGAGGAATTTATTATGTCGGTGACTAAACTGGTTGTGGATCCTATGTTGTCTTTCGTCACCAAGGTCTGTTATATTCCATTCATAATGTAGATGTAGTCTAAGTAGTCAACACATATTTGATTTTAGCATATTGAGATTTCTCTGTATGCTTTAACATGATCTTTACTTCGAATCATTCATCTGTGAAGGTCACAGCAGTAAAAGTTGCATTATCCTCGGGCAGTCAAAATCAGAAGCTGGAGTCTTCCATTAGTAAGCCTCTCAAAGATCAGGCTTTTGCAACCCCTGAAAAAGTTGCTGAACTTGTCCAGAAGGTATAAACTTCTACATTTTTTTCTTGTATTAAAATTCGTAGACCTAAATGTGCATGTGATTTATTACGTGACAGGTGAGTTCTGCTATTCAAGAAGAGCTGCCTAGAGTAATGGGTAAAATGAAGCTTTATCTCCAGAACCCTGCCACACGTGCTATACTTTTCAAACCAATTAAGTATGAGCCATTTTCTTTATGTTATCATCTTCATTATTACTCTTATCAGATTCGCTGTTGATGAAAGTTGTTTGACTTCTAATTTACAGGACCAACATTGTTGAAGCACATATTCAAATACAATCTCTGCTGAAATCAGAGTATTCTCCTGAAGACATACAGAATGTTCATATGGTTTCAATACAAGATCTGCAGGCTCAGCTTGATAACCTCATGTAACTGAGTTTCAAGGCTTTGTCTTTCCTTAAAAGGTTTCAATATATTTATAATTTTTGTACATCAAAGAATAGGATCAAAAGACATTTTTCTATTAGTTCCAGCACATGTCGGGGAGATTCAAGCTTAAAGAGATGCCTATTACTCTGTTTTCATTTACAAAATCTTTAGCAAAAATTATATTATACATATTCATCACAGTTTCTTAGTTAAAACTCCTTGGTGGCAACTATTAGCTATTTGTTTCCACATAGCTTGCTTGCTTAGATGGGGTGAGGTTGTTGTAAGAGTTGTTCACTAGAAAGGATGTACTTCTGGCAGAGAGAAGATTCTTTTTTGATCACAGATACAGATTAATACAGTTCAATCATATATTTACTATGCTTTGTTTGGTTCGATCAAAGTTGAATTTGAATTACACTTCTGTAGTTCTGTAATTCTCAACTAATTCTCATATAGGCCGATTTGAGACCATCGATATTTATCCATTTCTAAGGTGAGATATTAAAGGAATCCAACAGGTTTCCTAAAACATTTATGGATTGTTTTTCGTTTCCTTCGTATCAGAGACCGCAGCTAAGGGTGCCAATTGAGTTAGGTTGGGTGGGTTTGTGTTGGGTTGAATGGATTCGTGTCGTGAAGTAGTAAACCCAAACCCAATCAATTAAGCTTCAAACACATTAAGGATAAATCCAAACCTAATACAAAACTTACCGTGTTAACCCAACTCAATCTATTAACAAAAAATTGAAAAAAAAAAAATATCGAAAAATAAATTCAAAATTCATTATCATAGTGATCATATTTTTTAAATTCCAATTATCCAAGGCATAAAACATAATAATTATCCAAAAATATTGAAATAACATTGTCACCTTGAATAAAACTAGTTGTGAGCTTTGTTGTAGTTTTATAAGGAAAAAGTTTGCTATAATTATATATAGTTTTTCTAATAAAAAACTACAAGAACGTGTTGGGTCGTATTTGAATCGTGTCGTGAGTTATCTAATAAAATTATCGTGTTTATCGCGTAACCCGCAACTCAACCCAAACTCACCCAAAAATTCCGTGTATTCTTATCGTGTCGACACATTATCGACCCAACTCAATAACCTTCCATTCAAATCTAATAATATCATGTTAAATTATATTGGGTTATTGTGTTAGGTCTGGAAATTGCCAATTTTGTTTCCATAATTTATTCTTGAATTATTGAACAAACGAAATAATTAAAAATTAAAAATTCCACTAACAAGCGCTCCATATTCATATAACTTAATTCTTATTGGGCCTGACCTTTTTTTGAAGTTTTTGGAATTTAGCGGCCCATTTAGTAGGATTAATGGCTGAAGCCCAAAGAAGTCTATCCTACTCCCATTCCCATATACAGCTGTCTGAAAAAGCAGATAAGGTCAAAAGAGCGTAAAAATTCCGCCAACAGCTATTGACAAAACCGACATATTCTCCCTCCGCGTCACCAAATCTAACCGTCAATGAATGTGATTGTGATCTGATATCATCTCTCCGTTTCGTCACCCATCTCCGATAGGCTATATATAACCTTCGCCCCCCTCGCTCTATGCACATTCAATAGGTTTCAAATTTTGTGTTCGTTCCAAGATATTTGTCTGTTGATTTCTCTGTAGGGTTTTGTTTCTCCTGTTTGATATCGCGTTTCTATATCGTGCTGACTTTGGTATTCGTTTTATATTATTTGATCGCTCCTGTTTGGGTTTGGTTTCGTCGGGGTTTCTCCTATCAGGTTTTATCTTGATTCTTCTGATTTCTTTGAATTCAGCGATTGCGAATTTCGTATGTTTCTTTTACGTGACTTGATCGCTCCAGTTTAGGTTTGGTTTTTGGTTTCTCAGTGTTTCTGCCTTCTGGTATCAGGTTTTATCTTGATTCTGATTTCTTTGGATTCGGTGATTGCGGAGTTGATCTTCTAACGGCGATTGTGGGGTGTATCGGTCTTCTGTTGTTTGTGGTTTGTTTAATAGTGTTTCTTCTGCCCATTTGGTTCTTGGGGGTCATTCAGTTTGTTTCTGCAGGCCGAGGATTTCTCTGGATGATGGTGGTAGCATATAGTCTTGTGAAAAAGAAGGGTTTATTTCATTTGTTGTCAGCGACGTTTCCTTTTCTTTCTTGTTGTTTGATAGATCTTGGCAATTCTTCGAGCCCTGCCTGTTTGATGGATCTTCTTGATTTCTTTCATCTTCTGTTTTTAGCTACGGATACCAGAGCAAGTCCATTACTATCCTTGGTATGTCGATGAGAGATTCCAAGAATTCAGAAAATTCCAATATTCAGCTTTCATCTCCCGCAGTTATGTATCATCTTTGATTGCAAAGAAGTTATTCTGGGTTTCTGAATCATCCAGACGATTAATTCCCGTTGTTGTGCATTCAGTTTTCTTGTATACTTCAAGAAGTTTTCGTCTTCAGATCCGACGTGCCTCCCCCCTTGACTTGTGGTCCAAGTTTTGTCTTTATTTTCTTAACTGACCAGAAATTACTAATTTTTAATTATTTCCAGTCTACGTCTATTTTGAACAAAATCTGGAGTCTTTTCTGCTAGTCTAATTGTCTGACGTATTTGTGAATTGAATTCCCATGTGGTTTTCATCTTACGGTCCTTTTGAACATGGGTTTTGGTACTACAGGAAGTGAATTATGATTGGCGTACATTATATTGGATATGGTGAAAATTTCCCTTTCTCCTTCAAGATGCTCCCTATGGGCTACAGGAAAGTTCTACTTGCTCCATATAGGTTACACTGGTGGTATACTTCTTTCTTTTGTATTTTTTCTCGTCCCATCCTTGGATGATTGAAGTAAGTTCCCTTTCTGTCTGCAGAGAGCTATCTAGTTGGTGACAATTTGGTAACTTTTCTTGGGTTAATTTTTGTATTCTTTTTATTGACACTGGGTTATGTATTTAGCTGTCTTATTTTTGGGTTGCCAAGTATTTTGCTCCTTTGTGTATCAGTTATTTGCATGCAGATAAACTCGAGACCGTTGTCAATTTTGTTGGTGAATCTTGTCTTCGCCGTTGTTTGCCTGTAGTATTTCTTTTGTCCCTCCTCATTAATGCTACTGCATCTTCGTTTTAGTGCTTCTTTCCCTTTTTCTTTACCTTCTTTTTTTGTTGCAGTCCTCCTTTTTAGGTCACTCAGATGTTACAGCGACGAGTGATTGTCCATTTGTATCAATCTTGGTTGTTCTTTATTGGGAGGTAGTTCTGGTTTGATTGGCCTGTTCTCCTCCCATTTCACTAAAGTTATGCCATTCTTTTGTTTTCATGAAGCCTGGCACTGATCCTTCTGTTTCAAGTCGCATTACGTCTTTTCAACTTATGATGGACATGTCAGTTCTGTGATTTATTTGACTTGCTTCTTCAGTTGGTTTGTGTATTTCAGATGTCCAATTTTGGGTGCTGCCGTGTGGTGTGGATGTCATGTTTGGGAGTACTTTTGGTTTGATTGACGTGTTTGTATTTCATACTTCATAGAGGTTGATGTAGATGGTTTAATAGTTATCTGTTTTTGGATTTTTGGGCAGTTTCAGTTTGAGTGGTCTCCGCACTTGTCTCTTTCGTGATTGCTTGCAAGAAGGGTTGTTATGGTATCATCTTTCGGGTTCTTAGAATTTTTGTTATTTTCTTCTCCACTGTGTCTCTTGTTGGCAAAATGCAGTGTATACACGGAGCATTAGTGAACGGTCAGCTGTTGCCGATGCTTTGTCCATGGCCATTTTTTTGGTTTGTTGTACTTCTATTTGCACCCTTTGGTTTTCCTTATGGCAGGCGACAAACGGGTACTCCTGGTATCATCTTCTGGATTAACTTCTGCTATGCTATATTTTATTCTTCACGGTGCCTTTGGTTTGCAGAGTTCAGTTTGCACTAGGTGCTGGCTAACAATCAATTTGTTTAGGAAGGCATCAAGGTGATAAATGATTTTAGTTAATATTAGTTTTGGACTGTGTCTTTGGTGTTGGATGTCTTGTTAAATATTCAGGATAAAAAGAAATAGGTCTTGTGAGGGAAAGGAGAAGATGTGTGATAGCAGCAGGAAGACGGTTCACTTTCTTACTATTTTCATTCCAATTTTGCCCATTGCTCCATTCTTTTGAGTTTCTTGATCTTCTTGGTATATCGTGGATGGCTTCGTTCCTTGATCTTTGATCTTTGACATGCTTGCAGCTGTTGGCTTTATGCCTTACAAGTTTAGGTTGTGCGATTTTGGTTTGAGGTTTTCAGGTTGTTGTGGGTCTGGCCTCTAGTTCTCCCTGATGAGTGAGAGAGAGGTTTTTTCTGGTATCGTATCTCTCAAGTTGGTTTGTGATGACTATCTTTATTTTCTACTTCACTCTGTTTCCAGAAATGCTGTAAGAGGTGTAGGGTTGGTGGAGCAAAGGTTTGTTGTGCTTCCGTTTTCTGAAGTGGTTATGGTTTTGATAACAATGCTATTTCCTACTTCGCTGCTTTGGTAACCAGAATGCTTTTTTAAGAGGTGTTGGCGAGCAAATGGTGTTTGCTAGATTAATAAGCTGCCTATGTTATTTGGAGCATTTGGTGTCCTACTAACTTGGTAAGTGGCCACTCACCCTTCACAATTTTGAAATTTGAACTAGTTTTCTGAAGCTTGGTGAGTTCCTTAATTGATCGAAGGTCGTACCCTAATAATTTATTTTGGATATTCTCCCTTTTTTTAATTTATTGAAGCTTAAGCTTGACCCGTTCTTAACTTACTGAAGCATTGCCACTGTTTAATTTATTCAAGCTTGCTGTCACTCTCTTAACTTTAGAAGCTTTATCATTCATTAGTTTATTTAAGCTTGGTCCTTCTCTTAATTTATCAAAGCTCAGTGACTTGTAATTTATACTTATAGGAGCTTAATAACTTGTAAATTATTAAAGCAAGGTCCGTCCCTTTCTTACTTACTGAAGCTGGTCACTTGGTAACTTATTGAAAATCTCGGACAGAAGTTAGGTCCGCTTCTTAATTTATTTAAGCTTGATCCTTCTCTTAATTTATCAAAGCTCAGTGACTTGTAATTTATACTTATAGGAGCTTAATAACTTGTAAATTATTAAATCAAGGGCCCTTTCTTACTTACTGAAGCTGGTCACTTGTAACTTATTGGAAATCTCGGTCAGAAGTTAGGTCTGTTTCTTAATTTATTTAAGCTTGGTCCTCCTCTTAATTTATCAAAGCTCAGTGACTTGTAATTTATACTTATAGGAGCTTCAGTGACTTGTAATTTATACTTATAGGAGCTTAATAACTTGTAAATTATTAAATCAAGGGCCCTTTCTTACTTACTGAAGCTGGTCACTTGTAACTTATTGGAAATCTCGGTCAGAAGTTAGGTCTGTTTCTTAATTTATTTAAGCTTGGTCCTCCTCTTAATTTATGAAAGCTCAGTGACTTGTAATTTATACTTATAGGAGCTTAATAACTTGTAACTTATTAAAGCAAGGTCTGTCCCTTTCTTACTTACTGAAGCTGGTCACTTGTAACTTATTGAAAATCTCGGTCAGAAGTTAGGTCCGCTTCTTAATTTATTTAAGCTTGATCCTTCTCTTAATTTATCAAAGCTCAGTGACTTGTAATTTGTACTTTATAGGAGCTTAATAACTTGTAACTTATTAAAGCAAGGTCCGTCCCTTTCTTACTTACTGAAGCTGGTCACTTGTAACTTATTGAAAATCTCGGTCAGAAGTTAGGTCCATTTCTTAATTTATTTGAGCTTGATCCTTCTCTTAATTTATCAAAGCTCAGTGACTTGTACTTTATACTTATAGGAGCTTAATAACTTGTAAATTACTAAAGCAAGGTCCCTTTCTTACTTACTGAAGCTGGTCACTTGTAACTTGTTGAAAATCTCGGTCAGAAGTTAGGTCTGTTTCTTAATTTATTTAAGCTTGGTCCTTCTCTTAATTTATCAAAGCTCAGTGACTTGTAATTTATACTTATAGGAGCTTAATAACTTGTAAATTATTAAATCAAGGGCCCTTTCTTACTTACTGAAGCTGGTCACTTGTAACTTATTGAAAATCTCGGTCAGAAGTTAGGTCTGTTTCTTAATTTATTTAAGCTTGGTCCTCCTCTTAGTTTATCAAAGCTCAGTGACTTGTAATTTATACTTATGGGAGCCTAATAACTTGTAACTTTTTAACGCAAGGTCCGTCCCTTTCTTACTTACTGAAGCTGGTCACTTGTAACTTATTGAAAATCTCGGTCAGAAGTTAGGTCCGCTTCTTAATTTATTTAAGCTTGATCGTTCTCTTAATTTATCAAAGCTCAGTGACTTGTAATTTGTACTTTATAGGAGCTTAATAACTTGTAACTTATTAAAGCAAGGTCTGTCCCTTTCTTACTTACTGAAGCTGGTCACTGGTAACTTATTGAATATCTTGGTCTGAAGTTAGGTCCTTCTCTTAATTTATTTAAGCTTGGTCCTTCTCTTAATTTATTAAAGCTCAGTGACTTGTAATTTATACTTATAGGAGCTTAATAACTTGTAAATTATTAAAGCAAGGGCCCTTTCTTACTTACTGAAGCTGGTCAATTGTAACTTATTGAAAATCTCGGTCAGAAGTTAAGTCTGTTTCTTAATTTATTTAAGCTTGGTCCTCCTCTTAATTTATCAAAGCTCAGTGACTTATAATTTATACTTATAGTTTAATAACTTGTAACTTATTAAAGCAAGGTCCATTTCTTACTTACTGAAGCTGGTCACTTGTAACTTGTTGAAAATCTCGGTCAGAAGTTAGGTTCGTTTCTTAATTTATTTAAGCTTGGTCCTTCTCTTAATTTATTGAAGCTCAGTGACTTGTAATTTATACTCAGGAGCTTAATAACTTGTAAATTATTAAAGCAAGGTCCCTTTCTTACTTACTGAAGCTGGTCACTTGTAACTTATTGAAAATATCGGTCAGAAGTTAGGTCTGTTTCTTAATTTATTTAAGCTTGATCCTTCTCTTAATTTATCAAAGCTCAGTGACTTGTAATTTGTACTTTATAGGAGCTTAATAACTTGTGACTTATTAAAGCAAGGTCCCTTTCTTACTTACTGAAGCCGGTCACTTTTAACTTATTGAAAATCTCGGTCAGAAGTTAGGTCTGTTTCTTAATTTATTTAAGCTTGATCCTTCTCTTAATTTATCAAAGCTCAGTGACTTGTAATTTGTACTTTATAGGAGCTTAATAACTTGTGACTTATTAAAGCAAGGTCCCTTTCTTACTTACTGAAGCCGGTCACTTTTAACTTATTGAAAATCTCGGTCAGAAGTTAGGTCTGTTTCTTAATTAACTTGTAATTTATACTTATAGGAGCTTAGTAACTTGTTAAAGCAAGGCCCCTTTCTTACTTAGTGAAGCTGGTCACTTGTAATTTATTGGGAAGCTCTGTTCATTGCTTAATGATTGAAGCTTGGTCCTTGTCTTGATTTATTGGAGTCTGATCACTTGTATTTAGTGGAGCTGGGCCTTTTCTTAATTATTGAAGCGTCCCTTATTGAAGCTTAGGCAGCTTTTCTTAATTTATTGGAGCTTAGGTCAATTATAAAAGAAGTTTAGGTAACTTCTAATTTATTTTAATTTGCTTTTACCGTTCTTCCTTCTTTTTTCCTGGTAACATCCTCCTTTCTTAACTTGCTCTGGGGTCAGTCTCTTAATCTCTCAACATACTCTCCGTGTCTTATAACCAACTCTCTGGTTCACGTTCTTAACTTATTGGAGCTTGGTCAGTTTCTTAAACTTAATAGTTTGATTACTTTCTTAATTTATTGACGATTCTTCACTCTTGTTCACTCTTAATTTGTCAGGAGCTTTGTCCTTTTCTTCATTTGAGGTTGGAGACTTGTAACTTCTTAAATGGCCATTGGTCAGTTGTAATTTATTGGGCACCTTTTCTTAATTTATGGGAGCTTGGTGGTGACTTGTAGTTTATCGAAATGCCTGGTCACTTGTTAAAAGGTTAGTTGTAATCTATTGAGGAAATTTCCCTTTTTTTTGTCTATTGGAACTTGGTCACTTATAAATCATTGAAAGGCCGCCTGGTCTGTTTCTTAAATTATTGGAGCTTGGTCAGTTGTAATTTATTGGAGACAGGTCCCTTTCTAAATCTATTGGTGGTCACTTGTAAATTATTGAAAAGTTTGGTCTGGTCTGTTTCTTAAATTATTGAAGCTTGGTGTCAGTTGTTGTTTTTTCTCTTCTTTTGTTTTTTTGGTACAGAGTAGTTGTTTATTGTAGTTTATTCAAAAGCTTGGTCTGTTTCTTAATTGTGAAAGCTTTGTAAGTTGTAATTTAATAAAGGTCTGCCATGTTCTTAAGTTGTACTTTTGTTAATTTTGTTGTTTATTTGGTCAGTTGTAACCTATTGAATGCTTAGTCCGTTTCTTAAATTTTTTAAATTTGGTCATTTTCTCAATTAATCGAAGCTTAGGTCACTTTAATTTATCATAGGTTGGGTTGCGTCTTAACTTGTGGAAGGTTGGTCCTTTCTTATAGTCTGTTGCAACTTGGGTAATTTATAATGTTGTGTTCCTCTCATATTTATTGAAGTTTGCGGTAGTGTGGTGTGCACTTTTATTACTATTATGGAAAATATGGAATCGTGTTCAGACACTGGGATTATGTGAAGATGTGAAGTCTTTGTTGAAGAAATGTTCATACATACTCTACTGAATATTTTTAACTTGTTTTCTCTTGTATAATTATCATAGACTCTACGTTTCTACTTGCTCGCCAAAATTTACTGAAGACTTTGTTTTGGAAGAATTAGTTATTCATGAAGGTTTGCATGTGTTTTTTCGCGTTGTTTAATTGGTAGTTGCATGATAGTGTATAGTGTAGGTTTTACTTGTGTAACTCCGCCTGTGTGTGTTAACACAGCCGGTCCCAAGCCCGGGCAAAGGAGGAGGGCCAAGTTGTGCGTCGTTCATATCCATATCAATAATTTTTACTGTGATGCATTTTTGTGCAAATACAGAATCCCTGTTATTCTTGAAAATGGTTGAAAATGATAGGATTTCGTGGAAGTTATTTAAGTTTACTATATTCATTTTGTAATTTCGGTTGAAGGAATTAAGACTTCAGCAGGCAGTGTAATGTTTTCGTACTTTGACAAGTTTTTTCCTAATTAATTTGGATAATCTGGACTTGCAGGCATTGTAGTGTCTGATTCTCTTTTCAGTTTTGTCTGGTTCACCATATATTCTCAGGTCTATAGATGCATGTGATTTATCGTACGAGGTAAGAGTTTTTCTATACAAGAAGAGCTGCTGAGAGTAACCGGCAAAATGGAGGTTTATTTCCTGAGTCCTGCGACACAGTGCTGAACTTTCCAGACCAATTTAGTATGCGTTTGTTTTCCTTATGTTATCATCTTCATTATATTCTATTAGATCCCTGTTTGTTGAAGCGACAATGGCCGTTCGTGACATTCTTCTCTGTAAATATCAAGCAACTCTGCAGCAGGAGTTTATAGGTTGATGTAGAAGTATGGTTCGAACATGCTATATTGCTGTCCAAGTTTCTCGTCACATTTTTAGTTCGTTTTGAAAAAATTAAACTAATACGAACTTAAATACAAAATCTGGAATTCAAGATTAGGATGTGGGGAGAAGCAGTTGATTCATATTAGAATTTGTTTGTTACAATTAATATGTGGCAACTCAAAAGTTTGCCACGAAAGCAGCTCGGGTAAACTAGCAACAAATTTCCATTTGAAGGCAAGAAACTAATCAGTGCAATGAAAATTGAATCCAACAACAAAAAGCATGGTGAAGAACAAAAAGGTTCCACTCAATAGCTTATCCATTCTATTCCATTTCATCTAACCCCAACTTATGTTAGAATAGGTCTAAAAAAGACCATATATATAAGGAATTTAGTGCTTGCACTTGGTACAATAGTGATCTTTCAGCGGAGCTCCACAGTTGTAACAAAATGAATATCCACACCTGAAAACCAACCAAAACAATGATTTAAGAGAATTGTCCCGTACTAATTCTAGGCCTAATAAGAATTAGGAATAATTAAGAAAACCCCCCTAAGGTTAACGTACAAAGAACATGCTGAAACCTAGAAAATTATAGAGAAAACACCCTGAGTTTGTGATTTTCCGTTAGCTTGAGGGTGCTTTTTGTTACCATAGGCCAAACTTCAGGGTGTTTTTTCTAATTTTCAAGGTTTCAGGGTGTTTTTCATAAACGACGCAAATTTCAGAGGGTTATTTGTAATCGATCTTAAGAGTTATTGATCCTTTATGGTGAACTATGGATCCAATTTGGAACTCGGGATCAAAATGAAAATTCTGGGAGATGCAAAACTTGCACATAATGAATCTCTTAGACTGTACAGAATGATAGGTATCAGTCTTATTCTTATATCAACAATATTGTGTCCATATGCAACATAAACGATGATCTCAATACTAAGATTCCGCAGCATTTTTAACTTATATTTCTCCATCGTATCTCGTGTAGCAATCCTTTTCTTATTTCTTTTTATAGCTAATTGAACTAAAACCTGAAAAAACAAGAATTGAGTTCTGGAGGATTTATCATTCGCTGCAAATTCAAAATTTTGAACACGACAATTAACAATTCCATGATTGGGTCCTGAATGATCTATAAACTAACAACCCACTTCAACAAATTTCAAATAATGTATTCAACACTTCACCAGCAACAAACAGAGGAAACGAGGGCAAACCCTGTTCATGTGAAAATAATTAAAATCAAATCAAAAACCTCCAATATATATCCCAATGTCCAATATGACCTTTTCTTTGTCTAACCACAATCTACAGTTCCCATCTTCTGGGAAAACCATCTCATTGCACATTCGAATAAAAATATTTTCAACGAGATAGAAATTTAAGAAAGAGTTCAAGAAAACGAACCTGCATCTGATGAACAAGCAACCCTGAGACCTCTCAACATAGAATTGACACTTAGGACACCTCATCCACTTATTCTTCTTGGCAAGCTTCATCAGCATTATATCCTCATTGCTTCTCTCATCTTTCCTCAACTTCTGAAACTCTGCACAAACAATTCCCGCATGCCAAGGAACTTTGCACTGCACACAGAAAAGCCTATTACAATTAGGGCATTCAGATTGCGATATAGCTTCATTTCTTTCATTCATGTCATCAACCAACAGAGCCGAACAATCCTTAAACGGGCAATAGAATTTCTCCGTTGCTAGAATAACTGCTTCACACAATGCGTCGCCCCATCTGTCGAATACTTGCTTTGGTAGGATAGAACGACAATGTTGAGGCTCTAAATACCCATTACAGCTCGAAACAGGGCAGTTAATATTAGAAATATTTTCTTGCAATTTCGACCCAACATATTTCGCCATGCAATCGGAACAGTAAACATGATTGCAACCCAGAACGCGGAAAACGTCAGTAAAGGGTTTCTCATCGGCGCAAATTTCGCACGTGAACGTTAAAGGGGTGCTCGATTCGGCAGGGGCCGAATCCGATTTCGCGTTGGAAGACTCGCCTTTGAAAAACCTCTTCTTTTGGGTTTCCAGAAATGAGGGAATCAGTTTCACTTCATCGTCAAACTGGGATAAATCGATTACCCTTTTGGGTTTATGGCGATAATTATCAACAGGAATGGCGTCGAGTTTGCTGGTGCCGCTCTTGACGGAACCTGGTGTCTCGTAGAGGATGGAGATTTCATCGTCGTCGGCTGTAGAATCAGGGATAACCACGACGTTGAAAATCTCTGTTGCCATGGGTATATCTTTGTATAATCAGTTCGGCTTTTCTTGGTTCCTACTGTGGGTGATCAGACTGGAATTTACCCTAGAGAGTTGAAGAGGCTGTTTTGATAATCCAGATACGATGTATTTTTGTATTCTACGTACTGTGCCATGAAAGTGATTCTTGAAGGCTCGGGGAATTCGAAGGGAGGGTTTTGGGGTTTCGAGTTTTCAAATCATCTGCCTTCCTGTATTATCGGACACACTCTCTCTCTCTCTCAATTCTCATGTACTTGCGTTTCCAAAGTTTTTTTTTTTTTTTTTTTTAAGAAATAGAAGATTTTACCCTTTCATTAATCACAATCAGAAGTACACAAGTTATTACAAAACGAGGGACATTGATTTAATTAAAGTCAAAATAATTAATTGAGAAATTTGTAATTTATTTAAAATAAATCAAATACAATTATAATTGAGTTTATTGGAGTAGAGAATTAATTTAGAATTAATTTTAGCCCAAGTTGATTAATGATGGAATTGTAATTTATTTGGAATAAATTAAAGCACACTTAATAATATATTAGACTTATTTAATTAATCAGAATTAATTAAATTGGGCCTAAAGAATTTAATCTGGTATAATAATTGAAAGGGCCTTGAAAAGGCCCAAAACTCCTAGGCCCAATAGGAGTGATGGCCGAAAATTCCAACCCATCTAGGACTGGAATTTTCGACCAGTGTAGGTTATTAATAACCCTGCACTCAAGTCTAATTCATAATAATATAATTCTTTCCAAGAATTGGATTTTTGCTAACCCTAATCTCTCCCTCTCTGCGCCACTTTCTCTCTCTCTCTCTCTACAGCAGTTCACATGAACTGCAGAAAACTAAACTAATTCTGCAGTTTTCACGTGAACTTGCTTTAGTAATTGTTTTCTCGATTCTCTTATTTTATGTTGGATAAATAGTGATATTAAATTTCTAGCAGGATTTAAGAGATTCAGAGTTCGTTTGCGAGAAATCATGCATCAACCTCAGAGGTATTTGGTCAAAGATTGAATCCTTGGTAGAATCGAGTGGATTGAAGTTTTGGAAAGCTTTCATACCTTAACGACTACAAAATGAGTGCGTAAAGGTATGCGAATTCTAGATATATAAACGTTTCAAAGTTTTTGAGTTCATTGCATGAAGATTCATGTTAATTCGATTAAGGCCCCGGACAAAATTTTTGAAATCCCTTACTTCCGCTTCGCCCGGGGCACCATGAATCCCAACAAATATCCCCCAGCTAGATATCCCAAATGGGTGGAGGAGATGCAGCCCCATGCTCTCCCTGAAGTAAAAATTCAAACACCTCGTCATTCTAGTACTCTCCAAACACCTCGACATTCCAGTCTCCAAACACCCCATCAAGCTGCTCCAGCGGGATAATATCCCCCGATTGGATATCCTAGATGGGTGGAGGAGGCGCAACCCCCTACTCTCCCTGAAGTAAAAGTTCAATAAAGTCTTCATTCCAATACTCTCCAAACACCCCGTCATTCCAGTCTCCAAACACCCCATCAAGCTACTCCTGCGGGATAATATCCCCCGGCTGGATATCTCAGATGGGTGGAGGAGGTGCATCCCCCTGCTCTCTCTGAAGTAAAAATTCAATAAAATCTTCATTACAGTACTCTCCAAACACCCCATCAAGCTGCTTCGGCGGGATAATATCCCCCATCTGGATATCCCAGATGTGTGGAGGAGGCGCAGCCCCCTGCTCCCCTTGAAGTGGCGGAGGTGCAAGTACCCCCTATTCTCCGCCATCATCATCAGAAGGAACATCATGCAAAAAATATTAAATAAAGTCTTCATTCCAGTCTCCAAACAGCCCGTCAAGTTGCTCCGATGAGATATCCCAGATGGGTGGAGGAGGTGCAAGTACCCCCTGTTCACCTTGAAGTGGCGGAGGCGCAAGTGCCCCCTGCTCTCCCACAACCTCATTTTGCTCCAGTGCAAGGTCTTGCTCCTGTTCCAGAATGATGGAGGCCCAAGGTACAAAATCACTGTACCTGCTATGCCTGCCGGCGGCCAGCCTCCTTGGTCGAGGTTGGTCAGCCATTGTACCCCCCGCTCTCCCACAACCACCACAGTCCTGCAACAATTATAATTTATCATATCATAAATAATGAAACTATTTTTCCCACCAACCTCGATAATTTATTTAGGGTAAAAATACGAAGTTTTATTGTTTTGATTGTATTTTTGGAAAAGTTGAGTGTTTTTTTGCAGATTTGCAAAAAATAATAGCAAAAGTGCAATATACTACATATCTCTGGGGATTATTATATATCTTTTATGAGTTTATCTATCTAGTAATTACAAAATAATAACTTGTATATACCAAGGAATTGAAAACGAATATAAAAAGAGAATCTCAATACTACTCTATGTTTCCAACTAAATGAAAATGTAAAAATGTAATAATTACCCAAAATAACTAACAAATAACAAGTTACCAGAGTTCTAATCTTACCCAACCAAATGAAAATGGAACATTGTTCCCTGTTCCTAGAGGCATGGTAACAATTGGAAGCGAATGTGCAAGTTTAAGATCAGAAACCACTCAAGAAGCCACTAAATTGTTCTATCCCACCAGCAACCTACAAATAAATTTAAACAAACCTGATTTAAAATTCCATACTCGCCGAGCTCGAGTTTGTGATTTTAGCTAAAGCTGGGCTCGTGTGCACCCTACACTACACTGTAGTAATTATACCCAACTTCTTCGAAATTGAATAAAAAAACTAACACGCCAAAAAATTAACCCGACATATGGCTTATATTGAGCCCACAAAATTCGATTTTGTTAGATTCTTCAACGCCAAAATAAAGTATTGTCAATGGTTGGAAGACTATTAGTGGGTGGGTGACCCAAATCTTAAACGAATGAAAATTGAAAAGTGAAAACCTCACCTAATTAACAACCATTTATTAATTATTAGTATCATACGTGGTAAAATAAACTTTGTAAGGTTTTTTATGTTGATACTAATTAACTTTGTATGATTATTTTCTTGGTACTAATTGCCTTTGTAAGATTTTCTATATATGCAAAAATATGACACATAGTTTCAACGTGTATGGAAAATGGAATTTGCACCATGGACTTTATGCTGTTTTAAAAAACATTGAATTATATATGATTATATCAATGTTTTTTTTTTAAATTAAATTATTAAAATTCAGTTAATGGCTTATTCAATATTTTTTTCTTACTTAGATTATTATTATAGTTTATATGCATACATAAAACAAAAAATTAGAGATGGTCTCAGAACTATTTTTGTCAATCTTTTCTACATAAATAGTGATTCAAAAGTAAAATAATGTCGCGACATTTGATTTATCGAGTTAAATACTTAAATCCATCCAAAAATTTGATTAGTTTGGGATGCATGCAGAATGTGATAAAGCCCCACGTTTGTCTCCAAAAAGTGGACCTAGTTTATGTATTGGTTACTCCATTCATATAATTGCAATTTCCTATGTCTTGTCACATATTTCTTTCCAAAATATATATCAAATCCACTTCCCCTAGCAATACCAGTACACCATTCAAAATTATAGATAAATTCTCATTTTTTAACAGATGTTTAAAAACTTATCAGAAAATTACGAAATTACTATTATATTCTTATCAACAGATAATTTAAAAATGAGATAATTACATTTACATAGGGCCGCAAACGAACCGAATCTTAGCAATTTTTTTAAGTTTAGGTTAGAGTTTGAACCAATTTAAATAAACCTGAATCTATCAAAAAGAGTTCGCGTTCAATTTGAATAGATGTTTGAGTTCGATTCGGTAAATAGAGGTTTGAGTTCAGTTCAATTAGAGATTTGAGTACGGTTCGAATAGAGGTTCGGTCGGTTTGCGAATAATATTACATGTATTATACATTATTAAATTATATTATATATACATTAATTATTTTATTAATATATATAGGGTTCACGAACTTCAAATCTAGAGACAAAATGTTCGAATTTGGTTCGATAAACATGCGAACCGAACTTAGGTTTTGTTCGGGTTCGAATTTCTCGAATTCGAACTCGAACTCGAACCCTTTGTCGAACCGATTCGTTAAGTTCGCGAATTGGTTTGGTTCGTTTGCAGCCCTACACTTACACGTTATCGATTTAGGATTTTTTCTCCTGACATAAGTCCAAACCTAATGATAGAACCTAATTGTTAGACAGAACTATAGTTAAAGAGTGTCTCTATAATTTTCAATAGTCGAGGGGGTGGTATTGTATTTACCGCTAAGTCGAGGAAGTCGAGGGCTATAAGTGTAATTATTTCTCAAAACTATTTAAAAGGGAAATAATATTATTTCTTTATTATTTTCAGCAACTATATAAAAAGTTTGTGGTTTTCATTTTGCCTCCGCAGCAGCAGATCCAAGCTGTCTCTTCTTTCTCTCTCTGAATCTTTAATTGAATTAATCAAAATCCCATCCGTACACCTCTCTCTCCACACACCATCATCATCATTGATTTATTTCCATAGAAGAAAAGGAAATATATTTGCATCTCCAGCTGTTTCTCTCTAACTTCCAGAATTTCCAACTTTTTTTGTGTTCTTGTAATTTATGAATCAAATTTGAATTAGGGTCCGGAATTAGAAATACAGAAGAGATTGGAGGCTTCTGGGAGAGTTTTGATCAGCTTTGCAATCCCATTTTTCGTTGGGAATGCTATATCTGAAGCAACCTGTGGGGGAGCTGATGAGGTTTTGCAAGTTGGGGCAGAAAGTAGAAGGATTTTTGGATTAGAATTGAATGCCAGTGTAATTGATTCCCGAGCCCGAGGCTCGGGGATCGCCAGCAGGAAGAAAAATCAATGGCAGGTGTGTTGGAAAATGTACAGCCACAACAGAAGGAAGTGCAGGCTGGTTCTCCACCTTCTCATCCTCTGTTGCCGCTTCACGAGGGATTTATGCAGAAATTCAGACTCTATAGGACACGATCGGTATATAATTCTCTAAAGCACATGAACCAGTCTAAATGTGGTGTTTCTTATACAGTTATACTTATTCAGGAATGCTTAATGAAATGTTATAGATGAATCATTAACTAACTCGGCTGTAGAAGTTTCTTCCATCGTTTCAGTACTTATTGTTGTCAAACTTTGGAAGTTGTAAACCAGTACACTTTGAAAGATCATATCGAGTTTCTCCCAAATGAGTAATAAAAAAGATAAGACTTATTGTTTCATTGTTGTCTTTCACAAATGCATAGTGTAAGAAATAAGTTGGAACTTGGAAAAATACTCTATCTTTTCCATTTGAATGTATTAAAATTGGTACAAGAATTTTCTGCAGCCTGCAAAACCATGTCTTAATGTGATACAAATGTGAAAAAAGGTTTCTTCTGTCCAAACTACGTGGGCTTGTCGTCTCTTGGTGTTGAAGAAAAGGACTGCTGTAGCTGGACTTTCTGATCACAATTCTGCTGGTTTTCTGCGCTCAAAAGATTTATAGCTATCACATTGCAGCCTTAGTGCTGGTTTAAAAAATTATGAGTGGATATGGATACAGATTCTAATATTTTTATAGTTATGATTTTATTTGCAAAGCAGTTTCTTGTCTTCTTGTACACATTATGCTAGCAAGCGTGCATTTAGTACCTAGATTTAGATTCATATCTGCATTCACAATTTTAGATATATTTAGTTTATGTTACTTCTATTTACGAACGACTTTTTTTGTTTGGTATTATTTGATTGTTTTTCTAATTTTGGTTGCAGAATTTTTATATGGTAGGAAGGAACAAAAATAGAACATGCTGGAGAGTTTTGAAAATTGACAGGTCGGAGCCGTCGGAGCTCAACATTCGCGAAGACTCTACCACATATACTGAAAGGCAGTGCTCTGATCTTTTGAGAAGGATACACGAAGGAAACATGGCTACAGGCGGACTTCAATTTGTCACCACTTGTTATGGTATTGTTGGTATGTGCACATCTTCTAATGTCAGTTCTGTCCTACCCAAAGGATGACCGGTAATCTATCTTATTCTGTTCCCTGCTTTATCAGGATTTATTAAATTTCTGGGGCCTTATTACATGCTACTCATTACAAAAAGGAGGCAGATTGGTGTAATCAGCGGTCACAATATATATTCTATCTCAAAAAGTGAGATAATTCCCCTGCCACATCCCACTGTTAGATCCAGCATGGTTGACTATAAAAGCGAGAACAGGTTATATAGCCTTTCTGCATCTAAAGTGTACTTGTTCTTGTTCCTTCTTTGGTTGGATGTGGTTACTAAGTGTTACTAATTTGTGGTTGCACAGATACAAGAAGCTCTTGTCTATGGTTGATCTTACAAAGGATTTCTACTTTAGTTACTCCTACCATGTTATGAGGAGTCTCCAGAAGAATATGTGTGCTAATGCAACAGGAGAAGTCTTATACGAAACAATGTTTGTCTGGAATGAGTTTCTTACTCGTGAAATACGTAATATTCTTCAGAATACTATATGGACTGTTGCATTGGTCTATGGATTTTTTAAGCAGGTGTCTGCTCTTCCTTCAAGGCTTACTGCTCAACGTTTATGCTTTACATAAGTTATCTGCTGTAGCTGTTCCGTAATTCACCAATACTACTAGTATCAACTAATAAAGTCTTTACCAGTTACTCTTTGATTACAAAACTATGGTTTGTCTTTGCTGATTCATTTTGTCCAGCTAGATGGGCATGTACAAGCATTAAAAAATTGGTGTAATTCTAATGCTTTATGCTTGACCAAATCCAGGCTACAATTTCCGTATCTGGTCGGGATGTTCACCTGACACTAATAGCAAGACGTTCACGACATTATGCTGGCACCAGGTTTTATTTCCTGGCTCATTTTACAAATATTTACAACTATTAGTGGCTAACTGGCTTCTGCTGTAAAGATATCTGGCTTATAATTTCATATTTCAATGGATCAATTACAAATAACCCCCTGAGATTTGCGCCGCTTACAAAAAACACCCTGAAACCTTAGAAATTACAAAAAGACCCTGAGGTTTGGCTGATGGTAACAAATTTTTTAAACACCTTCAAAGTAACGGAAAATCATTAACTCAGGGTGTTTGTTGTAATTTTCAAGGGTTCAGCGTCATTTTCGTAAACGGCCCAAACCTCAGCTTTTTTTGTAATTATTCCAATTTCAAATATAATGCCTTTTCTTTTCAATGCTCGCCTGTGGATTTTGTCTTTGCTGCAAATCTTATCTTTGACTGATAAAAAAAAAGAACATAAGTTTTGGTATGAGGTCTTAGAACTTGTCGTAACTGTTGAAATCTTTTTATTTTAGGGATAAATAATTACACTTACATACCCTGAGGTATGGTCTAATTACACAAACATACCTGAGGTTTGGAAAGTAACAGAAACATTCCTGTCAAAGAATTTTCATTACATCCGTTAGGTGATTGGACGAATTCCGGGGACATCCATTTGGTATATTTTTATTTTTTTAACAAAATAATCAGGCCAAACCTCAGGATGTGTAAGTGTAATTAACCCTTTAATTTTTTTGGTGATAGTCAAAAACTCTTAATACATCTGGAAGATTATATGAGTGAAATAGATCCTGCTCTTCTTTAGTGGCTGGGATGCAGTGCACTGTAAATTCTGGAATGATGTTGTCTTAACTCTTTTCTACAAGTGCAAATCTATTTTCAGTTGTTACTTTTATATTCCCATACTCCAGTTTTACTTTGTTTAGCTTTTATGATTCTGAAGCATTGAAACTTTTTATATGTAGATATCTTAAGAGAGGTGTCAATGAGAAGGGCAGCGTGGCAAATGATGTAGAGACTGAGCAGATTGTGATTGAGGATGTTCCTGAAGGAGGAATGCCGAGTCAAATTAGTTCCGTGGTCCAAAATCGTGGCTCAATCCCACTCTTCTGGTCACAAGAAACTTCCCGCCTAAATATTAAGCCTGATATTATATGTATGTCTGAGACTCTTGAGTAATTGCTTGATTCATATAAAATTTTCACTTTTTGTCTGAAAAAAAAATGAGTACTTGTCTTACATGTGATTCTTTACTTTGTGAAATTATGTTTGTTTTCCAGTGTCGAAGAGGGACCAAACATATGAGGCTACTAGACTCCATTTTGAGCATCTTGTCAGGAGATATGGGAATCCAATCATTATTTTGAATTTGATTAAGGTAAGAGGAATGCTAATGTTGCTTTTGCTCCACAGTTTTTAGCTGATATTTGTTTTGTTGTGTGTTAAATATATTAATACTAAAGGAAATACATAGAACGGCCTCAATCAGCTGAAGGTTCTTTGCTCTCCTAAAAAGGATCCCTAAACAAATAGTTGTATGAAGCACTTCATTGAATTTTTTTATCAACAGACAAACGAAAAGAGGCCTCGAGAATCCATTCTTCGTGTAGAGTTTGCTAATGCCATTGAAGCCATTAATAGAGATCTTCCTGAGGACAACCGTCTTAAATTTCTTCACTGGGATTTGCATAAACATTCTCAGAGGTATCTAAGGTTCATCTTTGGTAGCACTGCAGCTTATGTTTGCTAGAGATCTGATTTAGTTTTCCTTTTATCTCTTTTCCATCAGTAGAGCTACAAATGTTTTGCTACTTTTGGGGAAGGTGGCTGCATATGCTTTGATGCTGACAGGTTTCTTCTACTGCCAAGTTACCCCGCCTTCACCATCAGAGGGTCATCTTAAATGGCCTAGTTTTGAGTAAGTTCCCCTTTCTACTTTTGTTATGTGTACACTATTCATGTCAATTGATCTTATTGAATGGGAGCATAAATTAATGGCAACTGATAAATTTTGTGTGTGGTATATCTTTAGTCTATGAGCTTGTGGGTTATTGGGTAACCTGGGCATGTTTTACTTAGGTCGACATTTGAACCATAATAAAAGTAAGAACTAGCAGCCAATAGGTAAATTTACTTGATAATGCTTTATGCCAAATAATGCATGTTATGTTCTTTTGTTGTACCATTGTGCCCCAAGAAAGGGAAGAAGTTAAAAGTCACTAATGTAATGGCTGGAAGAGGACAACGTAAAATAAATTTTGTTAGTAAATAGCAATCTCGAACAATTAGACATTTTAGTTATATTTTGTCACTGCGAATTTGTATAAGATGCTGATTGGAATTTTTAAATGCTTATCTGGTACAGAAATGTTGTTGCACCTGAACTGTCCACCCCTACATATTCTAACACTGATACTGAGAAGCATAACTGTGACGATAATGAGGATTCAGATAACTCGGACAGAAAATCTAGTGGAGGCAATAGCATTGGGAATAATAGTAACCCTTCTACGAAGCCACCAATGGTGCAAAAAGGAGTGCTGAGGACTAACTGCATAGATTGTTTGGACCGCACCAATGTGGCACAGTATGCTTATGGCTTGGCTGCTTTAGGGCATCAACTGCATGCCTTAGGAGTAATAACCTCAATGAAGATAGATCTTGACGATCCATTGGCTGAAGAATTGATGGGTTGTTATGAGAGAATGGGTGATACTCTTGCACATCAATATGGTGGCTCGGCTGCCCACAACAAGGTAATGTAATGTGTGGGTCTCCTTTTAGTTTGAGTATACTAAGTGAGTTTCATGTTTTTCCATGTCCTGGTAATGTAATGCAATGCTAGAGACTATTAGGGTTTCAACTATTTTTGTACGATTTTGTTACATATTGTAGGTTTTTGTTACATGGCTTTGTGTATAAACTACTCCAACTGTAAAACTAATTCAGTTAATATTTTTCTTTTTAAATTTTGTCAAAGTGCCGTAAGTATCTTTTAGTATGAGTTTGTTCACTTAGTTGAGTTCTCTATGATCATGCATTTGTTTGTATGGGAAGTTGGGTCCTGACTTGTAAAAGATATTTAATGTTTTTTTAAAGATTTTGACTGTTTTATCTTCATATTCGATCTGGTCCTCTTCAAATGTGAATTCAGAGGGGCATCACCAAAAATAAACAAAAAATCGAGTTCTGTGTTTATTTTTTTTCTAATAGCCATTTGTTCATGTTTAGATGTTTTTATGCATCTACTGACATTTTGAAAACTTTGATTGGCAATAGATTTTCTCAGAGAGAAGAGGTCAGTGGAAAGCTGCAATACAATCCCAGGAACTTTTTCGAACCCTACAAAGATATTACAGCAATGCATATATGGACGCAGAAAAACAAAATGCCATTAATGTGTAAGTGGGATTTTTGCAATGTTGGATGTGCTTTCTGAAATTTCGCATATTGATAGAGGTTAAATATTTAGAAGATTGGTGAGAAGTTTGGGAGCCTGAAGCAGGCTAGATAATTTGTTTGCTCTAATTGTCCAGCAGGAACTATAATGATTTCCATCCTTCTGAATAATGGTTTTACGTTTTAGCTATTTTTTGGTTTCAATCCAATAAATTATATATCGACCCTATTTAATAGTTTCCCTAATATTTGAGCAGATTTTTGGGGCATTTTCAACCTCAACCAGGTAAACCTGATCTGTGGGAGCTTGATTCTGATCAGCATTACAATGTGAGAACGAATGGACAGTCTACTGTTGATAAAAATGGAGGGTATGCATATTCAATATTGAAGTTAAATATCTGCTTCAGTGCTGCATGTCCTATCTGTATAATTGCGTGAATATTACTTCAACTTTGACTGGATGTATTTGCCAGACATCTGACTTTTAATTAATGAAATTGGTGAAGTTTCTAGGAGCTATATATATTCACCTCAAACAGGATGAAGTTATTCGGAGTAAATAGCAAATAATTTCCTTGTCCGAAAAACAGTTTCACACACCTCTCATGGTATTCGACCATCTTATTCTCAACTTGCTTACTTTCTTCACATCGTAAATAATAGTACATGGTGGATTAAAATAAGTCGCAGAAACATTTAAGAAAATCTAATTGAGTAATGTTGATGGCCATTTGACTGGAGAATTTTAGAGAGAATGAAAGTGATGGGTAAAAGTGAGTAGGACTGGCATGACTAGCTGCACCAGTGGGCATTTATAAGAGAGGACTGGATGAAATATTCGGATAGGAAGTCAGTGCCTCAATTCCTTGCATGGATTATCTTCCATTTACCCCACTTGTTTATCGATTATCAAAGTGTTCTTTGCTTAATGTTCTTATGATGATTTTTTATAATTTATAATCATGCACACAGAGACCGAGCTGCCAGTAACTTGATATATATGTTGACACTCTGGTTTTGTATGTTTTTAGGTCACTTTTTCAAAGATCATGGTCAGAAGGGCACATTCTTCGTGGAAGTCCTTCACCCACATCTGCCTCCACAATCAATGAAGGTTTTGATAGTGCCAAATTCTCCAGGGAACCAAAAGGAAGAGCCAAAGTGCTTTCTGAGTCAACATCAGATATATTAGCTTCTGAAAGCAAGTTAGCTTATTCTAGGTGATTTACTTCTCTAACCACTGGATGCTTATTTTTTCTTTGAGGTCACTGAGTTTCTAATAATCAGAACTAGCGTATCATACTCACAGTGCTTTACTTTCTTACCCGTTGATGTATTATTTTGCTACAAGGTGCATTTAGTTTCTAATAATCAGAGCACTATGCAATTACTTCACTAAAAGCATTCAGTAGGGTTTGGGTAGAAACTTTGATTCCGTGGGAAGTTGGGATTAAACCTATGTACGGAAGTGTTCCATTTTCCCTCAATTGATATGTGGAAAGCTTTTGTGGCTGCCATGATCTTATCTGAAGGATTTAATTTAAGAATCTGTTTATAAACAGAACCACTCTTTTCA
Source organism: Verbena officinalis (assembly GCA_958496215.1). Lineage (NCBI taxonomy): Eukaryota > Viridiplantae > Streptophyta > Magnoliopsida > Lamiales > Verbenaceae > Verbena > Verbena officinalis. The sequence continues at coordinate 27,636,243 of OY292390.1, read as the reverse complement.
GGAATACTTGCCTTTGCCTGATTTTTTGACCTTTCCATTCAACATATATAACTCTCCAGTGCCTAACAGGGAGCTTTTTGCTGAAATGCAAAGAAATAGATACATCGAACATGAAAATGGGGACACTATTGATTGCTCTAACTTTGTTGACCTAGACTGGCTCTCTTCCGCTGGAAATTCATGCGAGGAGCTGTTCGAGAGGTAGTCCTTCAACTGAGAATTTATTAATTTTTTGGTTACAATGTTCTATTTAGGTGGAACTACCGAACCCCTTTAAAGGTATTAGCATAACATTCCTTGCTGGTAATTGGAATGGTTGAAGCCTAATTGATTCTTCAATGATACTGTACTTAATCAAGTGAAATAGTGAATATCACAAGTGAATATTTTCAATGATAGAATATAATTTGCAATTGTTGTATATTTCAACTTGGTTTAGAGACCACGATGTTATGGCCATGCCTGACACGTGCCTATATCATGAATTTTTTTTCGAACTTTGCAACTAGAATTGCAGCTTCCCAGTTGTTACTCGTTGTACCTGGGTGAACAAAATGTTCCTGATATACGAGAATTTATTATGTTGGATGTTTAAGAACAAAATACCTGTGAAAGGTGTCTTTTGTTTTTTTTTTGACAAAGTGAAAGGTGTCTCTTGAAAACAGTCAATCCTTGGATCACAATTCAAGTAAATTCCAACTCGAGTTATAAATTGTACCATTGGATCCCAATTTGACTATTTTCAACTTGAGTTGCTATACTCGTAGAAGTTGTTTCTTACATCCACAAGCAATTGTTCATTTGTAAAAGTCCTCCCTAGTTCTTGTTGATCTCTTCAAGACTAGCTAGTCCCTAACGTTTTGGTATATAGCATATGAGAAGTGAGACCTAATGCTCATCTTGTACTTTAATGATTCATGAGTTACAGAAAATTGTAATTACATAATTCAATCTGAAGTCATTTCAGTGCAGCGGCTTCCCTTCATGTAATTGAGTTTTGATTTATCTGCCAAATATCCTGCGTCTCTTGACAAAGTTCTTCTTGGTTGTTAAATATATGTACTTGAAGGCTTAGTTTGTTTAGTTTTTCTAAATTCATCCATTCTTTTTCCATGTTCAGATCAACGCTGACAGCCTCACCGATTCCTGTGTCATCAGAAAATGTTATCAATGAAATGGTTGGGTTAACAACCCCATCCACAAGTGAATGTGGATCAAGCATTAGGGTTAGTATTTTCCTTTCCTTTCATCCATTATTTATTAACTCAAGTACCTTATGGTAAAAGAATGCGTGGGGAAAGTATTTTTTTGGCTGATAAGAGTATATTGGTTTCCCCATGCTTTCTAACCTCACCGCTCTTGTTCTAGTAATTATATTTGATGTACGCTTGGTCTAATTTGTAGGGAAGGGAACACTCTGGAACCGACTCTTTTTATGATGAAGATAGCTATGGAGTTCTTGAGGACTTTTCAGATAGTTTTGTGCGGTGGGTAACATACGGGGAAGCACTGTATAATAAATGAATGAGGAGTTTAACCCTGGATGTTGGACCCTGATATCTTTAGCATGAAAGAGTAAATAGTGAACAGTTACAAAATTTCTTTCTGGAGCTCTTCTTTTTGCCCAGTCCTTTTTCGTTTCTGTTTCTATTTATCCAAAAATTCTGTTACGATATTTTCGTTTTTCACCTAGTTAATGAATCCTAGGTTTCTATGTTGTAAATATGAAACAGCTCAGAGAGCTCCACACTTGTCAAGTAATAGGCCATTGATTCTTTACAATTTACTTTTGGTTTTAACTTCCGTTAATACAATAGATAAGTTTCTGAGAATATGACTCTGGATGGGATATGTGAAGTTGGCGCATGTTTCAAACAAGTAACAAAATGAGATTTTATTCTGAAATATGTGAAGTTGGTTGCCTATGTGTGTGCTTGCTCTTTTTTTTTTTTTTTTTTTTTTCTCCTTGATTTCTTTTTCTGATAATGTATGTATAGACCAATTACAATGGTCTGCACGAGCAGTAAACACTATACTCATACACCATAGAAGATTTTCATAGTGAAGATCTTTTATCATGGAAAATGACAAAATTGAACTTTTCTGGTTCAGTTTTTGATCATATGAGACAAATCATTTTCAATAAGAACTTCAAGAGAACACATGACGATTTCCAAGTTATTCAACAAAATTAATCCCATAGTAGTAGTAGGCATCACAAAAGGCTGATTTAATCCTGAATTAATTATTCATTCATTGGATATATACACAAAAGTATTTACAAATGTAAGAGGTTAGATATCAAATTCCACCCCATCCATGATTTCTTATCACTCAGAGGAACAAAATTCAGCTCAAACATTTCCCTCGAAATTGGCTGAGCCGATTCGCAAAATCCCACAAGTTTAGCCACCACTTCTGCACTTTCCTTAACATGTTGCATATTTAGAGGATCTGTCCACAGTTTGTTAACCAATTGCAGTCTCCTCTTCTGTTTTCCTTCAGGTGGAATATCCCATTTCGTGTACAGAAACTCTCTTTCTTCTGCAGTTAGCTTCGAACTGACCCTCTTTGCTAGATACTCTCTCTCCTGTTTAAGAGCCTTGATGCTGCATTTAAAGACAGAGCAACATATATTACAAATTTTGCATGAGAGCAACATATATCAGTTTGGATGAGCAAAATTTTAAATTTTAGACTGAACTTAATTTTTTCGAGCATAATAACGTACCTTGAAGTAACTGAGCCAGGAGGGTCGTCACCTAAGAGAGCTGGGCTGGCATTACCAAGGTCATCGAGATGCTGTTCCAACCATTTCAACCTTCTAAGTTCCACTTCCATGTATATCTGATCAGCACTGTCTCCTCTGAATAACAAATAAAATTGAGTGCGGTGTACGATTGATACGTGGCATAAGTGCCACAACATTATGATCTCTTTTCTTTGTTCCTCAAACAACATATTCCGTGTCATGGGAGATTGACCTATTATTGTCTCTGTCTCATCATCAGTTGAAGTCTCGTTCGCCTCCTCTAGCTCCAACACCTAACTCAATCAACAATAATTTGAATCACACCTAGGATTCTTATGTCTTACGTAATTACAAAAACTTCCCCTCTTAGTTCGAAAATTGTGAACAGTCCTCCCCCTTTTGACCATAGAAATTATATTACAGAAATTAGATAGGATGATAGGATCATCAGTAACGATTTGAAAATTTTCAAGTAAAAATTGGACAGCATCACTTAATGACTAAGTCACATTTACAGCCCTTCGGATATTGCCATATTACAGTTGGCACACACAAGTTCGAAAAAACTACAATCCCCTCCCCTAGAAGTGTTAAAAATTACAAGGTGTGGTTTGTGTAATTTAATGAAAAAAATAGGGAGTGGTTTGGAGTTTTTTCAAACTTGTGGATGTAACTGTAATATTGAAATCTCGAGGGGATATGTATGTAATTGACCCTCATTTAATTTAACAATACATGATAATCAAGATAAGAGGGTAACTGTGGAGTCAAACTAAGTTAAAAGGAAGGTACAACAATTTTGGAACCAAGAGGAGATAATTGTGTAGTTATGTAATACGAGGAGGGTGTTTTCATGTGAAAGCATATCCTTTTGGAAAATATGTCCATCACAACAAGAAAAGACAGCTTGATAAAATCTTACCTGGCAAACAAGAAGCTGCTTTTGGTATTGTAACTTGGCGACCCGTTCTTTCAGCTCGATAACATAAGCTTTAATGCTCTGAATGTTATCCTCAGTTGCCTTCTTGAACATCTTCTGCATTTTCTTGACATCAATAGAGTTCGATTGCTTTGGTGTAGAAGGAATATTCTCCCTTGATGAGATGCTACAATTACTCCTCCCTGGGGCTCTATTTTCAATTTCATGGTCAAATAATTTTGTAGAGCAAGGAGATCGTATTAGATTTGGCATGTTAGCTGCATTGCTCAAGGTGAAAGGAAGACCTTTTTTCCGTTTCATGGAAGTCTTTATTTCAGGAGTCTCGTCACCACCACTTGGAAGATGCACGACTAATTCTTCTATGGATCTCTGTACGTTTTCAAGCTTTTGTTCTAAAACTGGGATGTTCACTTCTTGGGAGTTCAACCGAGCAATCTCTTCTCTCAATGTAGCTTTATCTTTTATCCTAACAACTTCCGAAGTGCAACTTGTTGTATGCATGACTTTTATCTCTGATAGCATCTTTGCAATTGTTTCAACAGTATCCTGACCAAGTCTCTGAGAAGCAACCTCCTTGTGGAGTAGCTCCAGTGCACGGTTTGCTTCTTCACCAAGCTGCCTTTGCCTCATCTCCAGTTTCCTTATTTCATTAACCAACCTGCTTGAAGAAGCTGATGATTTTTTCCCGATCTTCCTAGGGGTGGCAGATTTTGTATCACATTTAGCAGAAAGTGAGTCACTTTCAGTGCTGAAAGTGAGACGTTTAACTGCTTGACATGAAGGTCCACGATGATCTGAAGCCTGAAATGAATAAATATTAAAAACACAAATGTATAGAGAGAGAGAGAGAGAGAGAGAGAGAGAAAGAGAGCATAAATCATACCTTTTGTTCTTTCTGTGTGCTTCTTTCTAACTCAAGCTGAGACTGTGCAAGGTCTCTTTGACGCTTAAGCTCATTAATCTCTCTCTCCATCTGCATGAAAAAAAACGTGATTAGGACTTGAAAATTGTCTTGAGCAAATAATGTAGGAGCTATCATTGGCAGAAAATTGGATTTGTGGGAAAAATGAAATACCTGCTGGATTGTCAATTCCTTTTGCTGGATTTTCAATTCCTTTTCCCTCAGCAAAGACTTCAAACATGAAGAGGCAGAAGGCTCAGGGCTTCGGAGCTCTGCTTCAAGTCTGGCGACTTCCTCTTGCAGTTGCTTTACTAATTGCTTCTTTTCAACAATCTACACAAGAACAGTTGGCTCACAGCTTGGAATATAATTGTTTTCCAAAAGATGCAAGAATTAAAGCAACTAAGATGAACTCCTATCCCCATTAAAATAAATCAAAAGCTCATTTCACTTATGATTAAATCTGCAAAGCAGAAGACGACTGTTGATAACTATAATTGGTTGAATGAGAAAACCATCCTGCATAATTGCTCCTCTTTAATTGTGCTTTTCAATCAAGAGTAACATTAGAAAGTTTTTCTGTTCACTAAAAATATGCTCTTTGTATGATGTAAGAAATTTATTTTGCAATACCATGTTAACTCGGGCAGTGTTTGTAACTTCCTTTGCACTTGTTGCAAATAAAAGTGTATTTCTTGATTGGTCCACATGGCTTAAAGCAGAACTCATGGTGCAAATAATTGCTGTCCGTGCATTTCCACCAAGTGAAGTCTGCAGTATTCTCGTGAGTTTTGAATTTCTATAAGGAATATGACCACTTCTCTTTCCACCACTGCAAACAAGACCAATCAGAGAAGAAATGCGATTATGGTGCATTTTCTTTTAATATCAAAGTCAGTTATCATTTCTCAAAAAAAAAATCACACATCATACTCCTGCTTGCTGTAGTAAATGTCCTCACCTTAGCTTTCTGATTACAGTTGTCAGTGTCAGTAAGCTTTTGTTGATATGGCTTCCTTCCTTCAACCTTATACCATCTGTGTTTGCTTGAGTGGCTCGCTCACTCCCAGCAAGATCCACAAGATTCTGTAATAATACTTCAAATTTAATATTAAACGTATAAATATAGTGCATAACAGTAGAAAATTAGGATTTGAGGTAAACAATATACGCACCAAACTCGCCAAGAAGGATTTCACACATCCCGAGTCTTCTCGAAGACTACTTTCAATGGTCTGAAAATAAGGAATAGAAGAGCAAATGAAATGACATCTGACAAATTTCTACTCAGATTATATAGACAAATTGATATAACTCAACGACCAAAATGTTCAAAAAAATAAAAAAATAGTAAGGAAACAATTTATTACCAGCCTAATTATTTGATGTGACCTTGAGCTTTTATCGTTCAGCGAAGTTTCACCCACCTGCCTTTGTGCTGCAAAAAACATGAATTGGTAAAGTATTATATAAATGACTTTAGTAGCAAGTAGAAGAAGAAAATGATGGAATTAATGCATTCAAGAAGAAGAAATAAAGGTGAAAGAAACAACAAATGCCCTAAATCTTTTTAGATATGCATTACCTTCACAAATACTTATTAGATGCCTCAAATGTTGATCATCCTTAACGACCTCTTCAATTAACTTATCCACAACAGTTCCTCTCTGCGCACATACAAACATTTGAATACACGAATCCAGAAAAACAAATTTTATCCAAATAGTTTAATATCATTACCTCAGGATCATCCAACAGGCGTAGGGAGCCAGACTCTCTGTTAAGGAGATCAACAACAGTTTCATTATAGATCTCTAAAGCAGAGAATCTGAGCAAAAAGTCTCTCTCTGGAGTCTGTAACACAAGCAAACTTAAATTTCAGAGAATTTCTATGACCAAATTTGCAAGAAAATAAACTCAGAAATTATCTGATTGATACTATAACCAATTGATCTTACACATTTGATGTGCTCATAAATGTCTCTGACAGCATGCTCTACCACACCCCTCATGGTGAATGTCTTTCCACTACTAGTCTGCCCATATGCAAAGACTGTTGCTGCAGATGAAACATTAAAAGTATTAATTGAAGCCAACAAAATGTATCGATTTACAACTACCTTAGTTCAATTGAACAATGCCATGTATTATTTACCATTAATTCCACTAAGAGCAGACAAAGCAACATCTCTGGCGCCTTCTTCATAAACCTTCCGTGTAGAGCAAGATGGACCAAAAACCTTATCTGGGAAATGTAAATACTCATATAAATTCCATTTTAAATTACTATAATTAAGCATTTCAAACAAATAGTCCTAAATATTTTGTAGGGTAGTTAATATACCAAATGTATATAGACCTCCATGCCTCTCATGATATAGATTCTTTGAAACAATTGTATTTTCATCACTGATTTCCCAAGCTACAAGGTCATAAGCAGCTATTTCTCTTGAACTAAGAGGCCTCATTCGAACAGTCACTAAAATATTCTCCTCCCGGGGTTTCGGACCACCAGGTGTGCCGCCAGGTGTACATGCTGGTGTTCTCTTGATCTTTGATGATGGTGTTACTGGTGCCCCAATTGTCATCTTGATCAAAGAAAATCTTTTATCACAGAAATCAAAACAAAAGTAATGGAATCATTATCAAAACTTTTAGTATCACAAGAAGATGCCAAACTATAATAAATTCATCAGAAACAGTTACTGAATAGAAAATCCCATTCAAATTATTGGAATTGTACTTGTCCTTTTCTCCAATAAATTAGTTTGTAAAACTTCTGTCGGGATGCAGAGAAACACATTAGCAGCACAATGAGTGTTACTGTGTTAGGGTTAAAAGATTTAAAAGCAACGCAATACACCAAAACGCATGGTTTTTGAACTCGATAATTTCCCACATCTTCCGTATCAAAAAACTGCAAACAGCAATTTACAGAACCTACACTATTCGGTTCTTCTAAATTAAACAAAAAGAAACCAAAGAAACGTTCAATTTCTCAAAAAACTGACGAAATATTTCAAGATCACACGATCCCAGATTGAGAGCTACTTGCAAAAAGAGAAAGAAAATGCAATGCAGCAGAAATGTAGAAAAGGCTTCGTAATCGAAGAAAAAGCTCGAAAAATCATCACTTACATTCAATCGAACAAAAATCTCAGAATTGTTTGTAAATCAGCGAGAGGCAACATTGACCATCGGAAACCAAGACACCAACACTAAGATCAGCAAATAAAGCGGTTGCTTCTTTCCTTATTTATGCAGCGCCAATTAAAAATCTTGTTTTCAGGAGAGCTTTTACAAAGATGGAAAAAGGAAGATGGCTCCTGAGAATAACAGGGGTTTCCTTATCAGGAGAGCTTTTTTCTATATTGTTTTTTTAAATTCCAGGAGCTATAAATTGATAACGGCTAGTATACTAGTTTATTACTTGCGCCGTTTCCGTATGATTCGCGAGCGTGTAGTTAGTAATTTGAAAATTATGGGCCAGAGGAGGTTTGGGCCCAATTATCTTGGACTCGTCATATTTAACCCTGCTGGGCTCGGTAAGATTGGAAGTATTTCTGTATACTTGGCCCAAAATTTTTGCTTTGATTACGTATAACTTATATCTGGGAAAAATTGCAAATTTGGGATACTTGTTACTATCGAGTTGACTTTTTGGGACACAAGAATTAAAATTCGCATAAATACCCTGTAATTTTATTTTTTGTAGTAATTTTGGGACTGGATTTAATTTCAACTAGTAAATATGACACACTCGATGCGTGTGCGATATAAACTAAAATGTTATTAATGATATATAAATTTAGATAGCATAAATTTATAAATACAAATAAAATTTAATTTATGATAATATTAATTATTTTTAATATGTTTATAAAATTAATAACATGTTAAAAAGTAATTTTTATGGTTAAAAAAGTATAAAATTTATACTATTGAGAAATTTAATTAGAAAGAGAGAGGAAGAGGGGAGAGAAAAAAACAAGAATAGAGAAAAAGAACGTGGGAAAGTGAAAAGAAGAGAGAGAAAATTATTTAAATTAATTAATTATTAAATGACACTCTAAATTAAGGGGAGACCAAAAAGCAGTTACTCTAAGGAGAAAGCATTTTATATAATAGTATAGATTCCACCGACCATCATGTGATTGGCACACGCGATATTCAGGGCAAAAATTTAAATTAAATTATCTGGAGTTCCAAAATTGCTACAAAAAACAAAGTTACAGGATATTTACGCGAATTTTAATTTTTATGTCCCAAAAAGTCAACTCAGTAATAACAAATGTCCCGATTATGCAATTTTCCCCTTATATTTGCATCAAAATTTAATTCAGTTTTCGGCTTAAAATTACGATCTTATATTTGAGAAAAATATTAAAAAATTCTTAAAATAAGTATAAAGAAACCCATTAATATTTGTTTTAATCTAAAATATTCATTCCAAAAAGTACAGTAAATTAAAGGGAAAATTACACTTGCCACCATCTAAGTACAGTAAATTACAAGTAAATATTTGTATCTCTAATATGGTATGTTATTTATCAGTTATTATATAGTCCCACTAAAGATTCTCACAATTCAAGTAAACGAGTTCCAAGTATTCGTACAAAATAAAAGTTATCTAAACATTCTAACATTTATAGAATTGAAAACCATTATGAAAATAATAATAATAATAAAAGCAAAGGCATCATCCTTGTAATTGGGAGGAGAGTCGAACCTCAGACCCTCAAAATTAAAAATAATATAGATCAAATCTCAATGGTTGAGTCAACTATTCCTTTTTTTTTTTTTTTTTATAAAACTATACTCCATAAGCTCCCTTCATTAATTAAAATTTAAACTACTTAACCCAGACCATAGTTTTACTATCAATATATTTATGACAAAGTGAGATTACGCCTTTCCGATCCCAAAGCAAAATAAATACACACAACTAAAACATTGGAAACTGGAAATTCAAAGATTGAAGCATAAGAAAAGTGCTCAAAAACACATATTTATAGATGTTCACGTACAATTAATAATTATTTTCGTACCAAAAAAAATAATAATAATAACAATTATGAAAACCATGTCTCTTAAACCATCAAACTATTAACTATCCAGTATCCACTGTTTTTCCTTGTATATAAATCACTGGTACATAAATTATTAATTATAAATATGTTAGAAGACTATGAGAGTTTATGGTCTTCAAGTGATAACTTTTTTCTGAGTAAAATATTGTTTGTGCAGGTTTTGTCAGGCTGGTCCATACTCCATGGTCTTATATTAGTGTTACGTACATACTGAACAAATCAAACATTTTGATTAAAGGGATATTACTTATACCCTTATACCCTCGTCTCAAAAGTAAATCCAACAACACCTCTGAGTTATTGAAAATTATATAAACACCCTCACAACTCTGGCTTCGTTTAACACTTAGGTCCTGCCATTAGGGTTACAACTTATGTCAAAAAAGAAAATCCTAAATCGAGGGCATGTTATTGTATTTACTCTAAGTCGAGGGATGTAATATAAATGTAACTAAATTTATATTTATTTTGATATATATATATATGGTCCTTAGATATAGTGAGTTCCTATTTGCTAACTGCTACCAATAATTGAACTCTAAGCCAATAATATCACCCGAAATTTGGGCTCCTATTGGTATTACTTGCCATCAATTTTGTTGCATCATAGCAGGGGAAAAAATTAACCAGTTACCTTCAAAATTCTGAATCAATGTTAGGTTTGGTACCTAAAATATATGCTCGAATATTGATTTTCGAGTTCCACATTTTTTTTTCCCTCAAACTCAATTCTTTCTTATAATTTCTTCAATATATTTTATCACAAAATTAGTTCAAATGTAAAAGTTTGTCCTATTTATTAGTTGGTCTAACCGGATGACAGACTAGATCCCTTAAATAAGTTTTTTGATTCAAATCCTAATTCCTAAATGAAACAACACGGTTGGAAAGATCGGTACCTCTTATTGGACTGCTCTAATAGGAAAGAAAAGTGCGAATTTAAACTAAAAAAAGCGTGAATGGATATAATTTAGTCAAAATATTTAATAAAATATCAAGAAAGACTAATAGGCATATGCCCGCCCTTTCTGATTTGTTTGGCAAGATTACTCCTAAAAGATTTTTTATTTTTTATTTTTAATTTATTAAATTAATTGGTTTATGTAGAGGTCATTACCTAGTGTGACGAAAACTATTGGGGTTTGATCCAATGATCACCAAATATTACTTTAAATGTGAAGATCTGTGGTTTGACTTCTTGCACTAACAAGAATCGAATTAGCTAGTGTCGAATTAGCTAGTGTGACTGTTTGAGCTAAATGTTAGGCAAAGTATGCCTATTGGTGGCGTTCATGTGGTGGACATTGAGATACCAACAATGTAAATATCTGAAATTGACTAATTTGTATCAATTTCTTTCTACTTTTGTTGTTGGTACATAACATATCCATTTTTTTTCGTTTTTTGGTCTAACTTAGTTAATAATTGGTATGATAATGCAATAAATTTTAACGTTTAACTGAAAAAAGAAAATTGGTATCTGTATTTATTGATATGGAAAAGCAAAGATGACAAATTGAAGGGGAAATTTCACTACTATGTAGCGGATGAGACACCAAAAATGTACACTTGTTCCGCACTTTCCCTCTTTTTATGAGTACAAAAAAAAAAAAAAAAAGGTATCCACCATTTTTCCTTCCTATAAAGTGTAATGCTATATTTCTATAATTTTGATTCCATGAAAGAAAAGAATAAAAAAAAAACATAGTTAAGAATAAATAATTGTGATGTTTCATGGTTCGTGATTCGTTTTTTTTTTATAAAAAAAACAGGACATCTATCGCCGACTACAGTAAATAATTCTCTCATTGAATTGTAGGCACCTCAAAGTGTAGGATAGCTGACCAGGAGATTTAAAGTTGTTCCATACCCAAAGCCAAGATTCGAAGTACTCCTAACATTTGGTTAAAGATGGATGATTTCAAGCAATAAATAATCTTGATAACAAATCAACTAAAGCTAATTAAAGTAGTGAAACTATTTATGTAATTTGATTAATATCTCCCTTCCCTTAATGTATGGTATGGGCGAGCCGCGGTTGGTTTGATGGAATAAGACACTAAATTTCTTAAGTAAAATTATGATTTAAAATCTAATTTATTTATAGAACAACTAGATTGAGAGGATCGTCCCTAATTGGATCTCTATTTTACCCGAATCCGGAAAAAAAGAGATGTAAAAATAGAAAATAGGGACAAACATACTTTTTACTATGGCCCATCAATACTTGAAATTGAAGTAAGATTATTGACCCCAGACCAGAAGAGTTGGTAAATATATTTTCTCATGTCCCATGAAAGCTACCTATGCCACCCATTCTATAGTTTTATTTCATAACAGATTTTCATCATCATTAATTTCAATTTAAAATTATTATTTTTTCACTTAAATAAAAAGGTATATTGTTTTTTTTTTTTCAAAAAGAATGTAGTCATTATGCACTACTAGGAATAGTGGAATACTGTGGAAAGAGGAAAATTTTCATGGCCAATTTTATTGTTCAGTTTTTAATATTTAATTATCGATTTATCATAAAATAAATATAATATCTTGGGTGTTAAATGAAAACATAAAAAGGAAAATAACATTTTGTAACGACCCGAAAATTCCATAATTAATTCTTGGAATAATTATTCGACATTTAGTTGAATTTTATATGAAAAGATTTAACCTTGTCAGTTAATCTTAATTTATTATAATTATTTCAATATCTTTAACCTTTTATAATTATATTTTCTACCCTCGAATTATTCTAATTTATATAAACGGACCTACAATCTTCTAAAATACCCTTGCACTACCTTGAACACACCCACACTATCTTGAACACACTCACACCCTCTTGAACACACTTCTTGCACCCTCTTGGTTACATAATCCATCGAGAGAGAGAGAGAGAGAGAGAAGAGAAGGAGAAGGGAGAGGAAGAAGGAGAAGAAAAGGAAATCTCGTTCCGAATTCGTTTCTCGACCAATTTAAATTCCGAGACCAGTTTTACGATCCTCATTCGATTATTTATCGGTAACCTTCTTTCTCCAATTCATTTCATCCATTAAATCTTTCAATTTTTATAGTTTTTGTATTGAATAAATATTTGATGAATTTCTTGATTCGTAGGTTATAGTTTATCATTTTTAGTGTAGTTCGGATCAAATGATAGATATTAATGTGTACAATGCATGAGTGTGAATTTTACATGTTAATTTTAGCCTTAGAATTCCCCATATTTGATTTTTGCATGAAACTCTCGAGAAAACCTTACAAATCGCAT